>CM070830.1:19170140-20520182 GCA_036326025.1 Chrosomus eos
TGAAATCGAAAAAAAAAAATAGTCATAATTTAGATGCCAATAAATAAAACAAAACAAAAAATAGTCATAATTTCCCAACCGTCTTGGGAAAAAGGCATTTTTCCTAGCCTGATTTTAGCCTCTGATTTGAACACTCTGTTTGAAGGGACGTGTCTGCTGTGAGACTTCAGTGTAGCCGGCCACTGCTGTGATTGGCTGACATGCTTGCATATGAAATAGCTACGTATTACATGTGAAACTCTCTCAAATACTTTTACTACAGCTATTAAACGTTTTTACTATTACAGCTATCGAGATTAACGAATCGTGAGATATTTATAAAGTATTTAAATCTATTTCCATCACATAAAATGTTGCTGTGATGAGCATTGAAATGACAGTCTGTTGATCACGAGACTGAAGATCTTATCATTGCAACGCAGTTTCTGCACTCTCTCTAATGCTTTCAATGCAAACACGATGATGTACATACAGTAAGAGCTTCGTGGTGCAGAGTAACGTGCATCATTGATTTCATAACGAGTTTGGCAAGTGTCCAGATAGACTCGCGCTGTGTGGAAAGATTGTTCTTTGATCGCTTTCTGTATATAATTTATTCACTGAGAGAAGCCTGCTTGATATTGTCCCAGGTTAGAAAATAAGTCCGTGGTGAAATGGGCAGAGCAAACTAACAACTTCGAATTAAACTGTTGCGTGATCCGATTATAGATAAACATCAACCACGCCTGTTGACATTTCTTTTCTGTGGGAAGGGTATGAAAAGTCCTCACATCCCCTGCACAGCCTGGAACATAACATTTATTTCCATGATCTGCCATTTTCCCTGTTCCGATGACTCGGCTGCGTAGTTCCACCTGGCATTGAGGGCTGGCATATGCAAATCTTTGGAGGCGTACATATTAATGATCCCGACTATTGCGTCACAGTCGGTATTATGTGGAGATTCGCCTGTTTTTCAGAGGTGTTTTTTAAAAACGAGATTTAAATAAGAAGGAGAAAACAATGGTGTTTGAGACTCACTGTATGTCATGTCCATGTACTGAACTCTTGTTATTTAACTATGCCAAGATAAATTCAATTTCACATTCTAGGGCACCTTTAAATAAACTTTCCGAATGACCCAGCAAAGGTTTAATTAATAATAAGATTTGCATTAATAATACTTTCGTTTTTGTTTTGTTTTTCAATTGAAAATTTGACTGTACTAGCAGAAGAAAGTCCTTTTGCAAATAGTTACTAATCAAGCACATTAAATCCACTGTGAGAAATAATTCTCATCCACACGAGCAGCACATATTGTACTGTACTGCAGAACTGCATGGCTTGTTTTGCTCAAGTTTATAGAGAGCAGTCTGGGCACTATTTGTCTGAGACTTCAATAAGCCGTCATTCCCAAACAACAAGTTAAAAAGTCATCTTTTCTATGACCTCAGTTGGCCAAAAGGTCAGGACAATTAGCAGATTACATATAGATGGCACACACGAGCTCTTCAGGAACAGGCTGAACATTATGAAGGCATGACCATTGTGATCACTGTATAAAAAACATATTTTCTATAAGTCCTCAAGATCGCAATGGACATAAAGCTTTGGCGTCATTTTGTACACTGGACACTGAGTATCTTTTGCATGTTTCCAAGTGTTTTTGAGACTGTGTTTAACTGGCACAGGGCAGCAGGCTGGTTTTGTTTGGAATGGAGTCAATTCGGCCCATTATGAAGAAGAGAGCGGTCCCCATAGTCCTCTTTGAATTGGAGAGTGTGAAGCTACACTTCCAAGTGTCCTGGAATTATCAGCTTCTTTTTTTCTTTTTTACAACTGCTGCTTTTCCAGACCTAGGCAAACTAAATACAAATGTCAGACCAACAAAACTGCATCTTATAGTCAATGGCTGCTTTGACAACTTCAGCTAGTTGGCTCAAATATATCGCAGTTGTTTTGCTGCATCTGTTGATTCCCAGAGTAAGGACCACTGCTGACAAATGACAGATCTTGGATGGTCTCTAAACTCTTCTTCTATACACACTGTTCTTTCAGTTTGGCTTGTGCTTGGCTTGTGCAGCTAATATCTGGCATCAAGTCAGACCGTATAGCTTTCTGTTTCAGCGGCCGGTCTTACCTGGTCAGGGAGAGGGACGTTGTGTAGCTGTCCTGTGTGAAAGCTGTGATTGGAAAGTACAGGACCCACAGGACTGTCACTCCTGTTCACCTCTTCTAATGATACCTCAACTATCATTAGACTGGCCCAATGCATGTAATTTTCTCTTCTCCTTACCCATCCTTCTATCCCCTGGCCTCTAATTATGCATCTGTGCAACAAACCTGTAAAGCCCACAGAGACATCTCAGCATCATAGGCCCCTGCAGCCAATGACAGAATAGTGAAAACCCTCTCACGTCAACAATAAACCTGTCTGATTTCTGTCATGTACTTAAAATTCATTGAACTGATTAAACTCCCCCTGTCGTCAATCATTTTATCTCTTAACACTCATCTTTGATCACCAGAATGACATATTTAAATGTTTTTTTCCTGTGAAAAGAAATATTCATGCCTTTAAAATAGCTTGAATGTAACTCTACACCCTTGCTTCATTTACTACACGCTGATCCGCGGATATGCAAATGAGCCCCGTCTCCACTAACTCGTAGAGCAGAGGTCTTCACTCCTGCTCCTGGAGAGCCACTGTCCTGCAGAGTTTAGTTCCAACCTGCTTCACCACACCTGCCTTTGAATACTCAAGCGATTCTGAAGTGCTTGATGAGCTGATTCAGGTGTGTTTGATTAGGGTTGGAACTAAACTTTGCAGGACAGTGGCTCTCCAGGAGCAGGAGTGAAGACCTCTGTCGTAGAGCGTCGTCTACATGTCTATAAATCAGAATGCGAAAAAATTATACTGCGGTGGCTGTTGCTGACTATTTAAATCTAGCGGGTTTAGTGTCTCGTGTCGAAAATGGTAGTGAAAATACTCTCTGACCAATCAGTGATCTGCAGTGTTTACATGTGAAGTTTCAAGTTTATTTATTTGTCATATATACAAATTCCAAAGACAATTTGTACATTGAAATGCATTTGGTTGAGGCTCAGGCATTCAACAGTAGTGCACTATATACCATTCAATACAATTTAGAGAGAGAAAAAAGTAGATATTTACAGTAAAGTATATAAATATGCAAAACAAATATATGCTTTATGCCAATAAATGCTGTTGAAATGTATCAGAGTGACAACACTCCGAGAGTTGTCATGACTGAACTGATCTTCTATCGCCTTACAATTCATCACGCTCTTTAAGGTCACAAAACTCTGGGCCTCTGATAGGACAAGGTATCTAAGTCCACTAAAGGAGGGAGAGCGTTTTTTACATTTGGCTACTAAACTCTATAGGCTTCCTGATAATGTTCGGGACTCAGACTCACTCCCGCAGTTTAAATCTAGTTTAAAGACGCATCTCTTTAGCCAAGCTGCAGTCTCATCCCAAGAAGTCATATATTGACGTCTTGGGACGTCTTTTGACCATACGTCAATATCCCCCTTTTTAGGGTAGGCCTACCCTTAAACGTCGGTTAGATGACGTTATCGGATCCTAACTCTACCCCAGACCTAAACCTACCCCTAAACCTACCCCGTCACCTAACTGACGTTAAAGGTAAAGCGTCAGTTGTATGACGTCCCAGGATCGTCATATAACCGACGTTTAAGGGTACCCTAAAAAGGCGGATATTGACGTATCTGGTCAAAAGACGTCCCAAGACGTCAATATGATTTCTTGGGATGAGACTGTGTTACAGCATCGCATAACCTTGTACAGTTATATCAGATCAAATGCACATGATTATCCTTGCTTAATGTTATGAGCAGCTGTGCTCATTTTTTTCTATTTGCTTCTCTGTTTTATCTTGCGATTCCCATCCTGAGGTAACTAGAGAGTGTGTCAGCTCCATTTGGATCCAGCCTATTATGAAGACCTCAGATGCCCAACACCTATGAAGAGACGGTGCCAACTCCTGCGAATACTTCAGATGACGAAAACTCTGAATCAACATGCTCCAATGCCTTAATTTTTCTAAATGTCATAATAAGTTTTAACAAACAAGTATTCATTACTTCAGTGAGCCCATTGTTTCTGCCTTAAATTATTGCATTGTTTAAATTAATACATTTTTAGCTAAATGTGATTTTGTTTATGTACATTTCTGAAATACATAACTTAGACAGTTACCTCTGATAACAGATCACTCTAAATTGTAATATGGACTAATATGCATTTTCTGTAAAGCTGCTTTGAAATGATGTGTATTGTGAAAAGCGCTATACAAATGTGAATTGAATGTAAATGAAATGGGTCACTGATGAGCAGACTTTACTACTGACTTTACTACTGACTCATCGCCATTCGTGATGAGGCCCAGGATGGAGATGTCACGCATACACAAAAGAAATATATTGAAATACATTTTATAGTGTCAAAAATATATGTGGCATATATTCCAAATACATTGAAATATATTTGCATTGTTGTTCACTTATATTTATCATTTAGAAATATATTCTCAAATATAACAAAAATATATGATTTTAAGTGTGCAATATATTTACATATATTTAACGTAATGTAAAATATATGGTCATAAAATGTTTAGCTTGCTAAAGAAGGGTCGAAAATGTATTTTGATCATAGTAATTCCTCTACCTTTTCCCCTATACACAACAGTAGGCTACCATATTTCACTACTGTATTATGACACACAGCTATAATAAATACTGTACTTACATTTAAATGACTGCAATGTAAAATGACAGATAGCTGCTTTCCTATTAGGCCATATTAGGTGGCACGTACCTAACAACACTATGTGCAATTATTAGATTTCTTGTTGTTTTATTGACATCTTTCCTGAAGTCATTTAAATATTCAAAATATGCACAATATTTATGATGCAAGTATAACAGTGACACTCCAACAGTGAAGTACACTTAAACAATAGATAGAACTCTTGTCACACACACTATTAAATAACTGTATTCAATTCTGTAAAAATAATTCAAATGAAACCATTTGCAAAAGTTAAAACATAATGAACATATATGTTGTTAGTAAATATATTGACATAATATATTCACATATTTAACTAAAATATATTATTTAACTAAAATATATTTATTGGGCCGATTTCAAATATTTGCATATATACCAAAAATATATTCTGAAAATATATTTCAAATATATTTCTTTTGTGTATGGGCATCAGCGAACTTAAAAATGATGTTGGTGCTGTGTTTAGCAACAGTCATGCGTAAACAGGGAGTACAGTAAGGGGCTGAGAACGCAACCCTGTGGAGCACCCGTCCGTGCTCAAAGTCAGCGTGGAAGAGAGCCAGTTACCAATTGTCACCACTTGGGGATTGTTTGTCAGAAAATCCAAAATACAGTAGCATAGTTGTCTGTTCAATCCTAAATCTTCAAGCTTTACGATAAGTTTGGCCAGGATGATTGTGTTAAATGCAGAAATGGAAGCTTTAGCTTAAGTTCTGCCAGGAAGACTCAATTGTTACGTCACTTATTACCTTCACATCTATTCAATCGCGTCTAATGCTTGTGGTATAAAAGACCGGTACTTACACATGTTTGAGTTCACAGATGCTGACGCTTTCATTCACCTCCATCCTCCCCACCACCACCAAGACAGTTCCTTCCCCTCCATCCTCCCCACCACCACCAGGATGGTCCCTTCCTATACCTCCCAGGGGGCCGGCTGCGCCCCTGCCTTCGTCTTGGGCAGGAAATGCAGAGTCCGGACCCTCGGATTGCGAGGGCCTACGCCAAAGAACTTTATTGCTTGCTGGGCTATCAATAAATGTATTTATTGTTACAGTACTTACTCTCCCGAATCTTCTGGTAGAACTGTAATCAATGAATAGCATTCTCACATAGGTGTTTATCTTATACAGGTGTGTGAGAGCATTGTGCATCGCGAGACTGATGCCATCATCTGTCGATGTGACTTTCCGTTATGCAAATTGGAGAGGATCCAAGGTGTCCAGCAGGGAAGAGCAGATGTGGTTTTTGACACGTAGCTCATCACTTCATGATGGTAGAGGTCAGCGCTATGGGGCAGTAGTCATTCAAGCAGCTGACACCAGGCTTCTTAGGGACAGGGACAATGGTGGACTTCTTAAAACATGAAGGGATCACAGACAGTTTAAGAGAGAGATTACAAATATCTGTAAAAATCTCAGCTAGTTGGCTGGCACAGGCTTTGAGGACATGGCCCTGAACCCAAACAGGGCCTGGTGCTTTTCGTTGGTTGACCACCCTGAACGATTCGAACATGTCAGGTAGAGAGTTAGTTAAAGCACCTTTGTTCTCGTCTGCTGCAAGTTTCACTGCAGGGAAGGTGAAATAAAAAATTTCACACTTAAGTATTGGTACGGCTCGCTTGGAACCTCAATCGTGGGGGTACTACGCTAGTGATGTATGTCTCGAGTCCGGACCACTTTTACGTGGTCTCGGTCTTGTCACAGCCTTGACGCTCTTTGGTCTTGGTCTTGTCTTGGTCTCGGATCTCTCGGTCTTGTCTAGGTCTCGCTGTCTCAGACCGGCATAGTGGTCGGGGGATTTAGCAATACTACAATATCCACGACGATATCTGAAACGGATTGAAGCGCGCGTCCGAGTGAAGACAGTGCAGTGTGCGCGAGCCACACGAGAAAACAAGTATCCGCATACTGATCACAACGAGCACTTTGATCACTTGATTTAAAAAACACATATCATGTACAGTTTTTGATTTGTGTGTGTAACCATAGCGACAAAACGACCAACTTTCGTATCCTGCATTAAGCCTATAATTTCGTTTTTAAGTTGCCGAATGGATTCTTTTGGAGACTTTGAAATCGGCAGAGATAGGCAGGCAATGCAAAACAAAATCTTACAAGTTATTGCTTAGCTTCAACACTAGTCTGTTTTTTTTCCCCTCCGGTCTCAGTCTTGGTCTGTCTTGGTCTTGGTCTTGTCTTGGTCTTGATACCCTCTAGTCTTGGTAGTGTCTTGGTCTCGGTTTAGGCGTCTTGACTACAAGTCTACTGTACACAGAACCCCCCAAAAGTGAGTCGTACTGAACCATATCATGCAGTGGAAAAGCGCCATATGCTAAAGCCCACCTGCAGGGTGATGTGATAGACCATTTTCACACTTTTGGGTTTCTCAAAATGCAGAAGTCGTCATAGTTGCGTAAACTTTTATAGCCGTGAATGAGAGACTACATTCGATTTTTTTTTTGTTCCCATTTGCTCAAATAGCAAAAGAAAAACTTCATGATAGTGTTTTCACAACTTTCAAAAAGAGGAAAAAATAGAGAGATTGATAACGGTAGATAGAAGAGAGAAAGAAGTCAATATTACAGTCAATCCCATAGCAACTGTATTAGAAAACCTACAGTAGTGTTAACTAGTTGTTTTGTAATTTGATTGAAAGGTAATATAATACAGCCCATTGATTTCCTCTGTATGGACAACAACAAAAGCATTTCTCAAAATATATTTTTCTGTTCCACAGAAAAAAAGGATTTCATTGAGTTTTGGAACAACATGAGAGTGAATAAATTATGAGTGACAAAATTTTTTTTTATTTTTGGATAAATCCCTTTCAAACAAAATGTCTTAAGAAAAATACATTTATTTACTCACATATGTTACATGTATGTAGTAATAATCACCATAAAGCATAATAATTAATAGTTGTAATAATAATCAACTAACCCTAAATCAAACCCTAACTGTAATGAATGAATCTACTGGAGGCAAGCTGGTTGAGAACCCAAATGCAACTTTACTTCAAAACATAATCAAACATAAAACAAAGGCATGAAACAGAAACAAGAACAACAGGAAACCTGGACAAGAAACATGGCAAACATGAGGGCTTAAATACACAGACTATTTACTAGACAAGGGACAATTGTGAACAATTATACAATGAACCAATAACATCATGACACATCAGACAAGGGAACACATGGTAGGATCACATGACTTGAACAAGGGATCACATGACATACATGAAACAGGAACAAAACCCAAAACATGACACTAACCTTGACCTTAACCTTGTGGTAAGTGCATGTAGTTAATGGGCTATATGCACGCATAAGTTCCGCATTTGACGCAAGGATGCTCTTCCGTTTCCGGTTGGGGAGATTAAAGCGGAGGAAAACCGAGGAAAACGGGATTATGGCAGAGTCTTCAAAATTTACTGTCCTCCCGTCTTTGAAAAGAAACTTTCATATGTTTAGATGTAATTTTATATATAGTTATGTTTATTTAATATAATTTTAAAAAGAAGCATAAACACAATGAGGGGTGTCTGTTTTGTCTGTTTTTGTGACTAACGTTTCTTTAGTATAACCATGGAGTATAAAATTCAATATAAATTCTTGGTATTGCATTGGACTCTACGATCGGCGGAAGTTATCGAGCATCCTTAACCCTTCACCGGAAATACCACCGTGCATAGAGCCCATAAATATCACTTAGTACTTATGTGTAATTACACTGTAACTACTTCAACTTAAAATAAAGTGTAATCTACCGGTATTCTAAAACAAGTTACTTATTATTGTCTTTTACAATCAAGCAAATGGATCGTATTAAAGCCGTTTAGATATTCTTACTGTAAACCAAGGACATTTTTGCAATGTAAACATTTTGTAGACTTTTCATATGTTTATACGCCACATTACATATTGCCGTTTCAAATAATAAAAAAACATATTCTGAATTTCTTTGTCTCCATAAACAAACGTTAAAGGGGTGGTTGATTGCAATTTCACTTTTTTCATTTTAAATAGTGTGTAATGTTGCTGTTGGTGCATGAACATTATCTGCAAAGTTGCAGCGCTGAAAGTTCAATGTAAGCAGAGATATCGTCTTTTAAAAATCAGGAAGTGTAAATGCCTACAAAAACGACTCGATTGGGACTACAGCTGGGTTTTAGACGTCACTAACCCATACATTTGCATCAACCCTCCCTCCGGAATACGCAAAAAAGGGCATGGCATTATTTCTGCGTCTTTGCTGAAGAGGAAGAGTTACAGGGAGAGCTAGCCATGCCGTGGAAAGTGTGTTATTTTCACCCAGCTGTTAGCTCTTCTGTGTTCGGGCTTCCTACAGACACTGTAGTTCGTCAACAATGGCTGCAATTTATGTTTGATAATGTTTCTGACAATTACAATCGTAATTTAGCTCTTTGTACGGCACATTTCACTGAAGACAGCTTCCTGAATCTCCAACAATTCAATGCTAACTATTGCTAAAACCTGAAGCTGTTCCAACGTTAAAACAAGATGCAGCAGTTGTTGGGCCACAATCTGTAAGTAAGACTTGATAATTTTTAACGTATTTGTATAATTTTAGACATAATGGTTTCGTTTTATCAAGGACGTAAACAAATGCCAGCGCTGGCTTTATAGTCACTTGTTATGCTAATTCGTGTTTCTATGGCAAACGCGTACAAACATTTTGGACCTGAATTTGTAATCATATAGATTTCGTAAATGTATTTGCCATGTATAGCTACTTTATGACGTAATTTTTCGATTTGATCATGAATGTGATCAATGTCAACAGTGTTTGTTTATAGTAGCCAGTTATATCGATGCTAAGAAAACGATACACAGAGTAAACTAAGTTTTGTTAATAGCTAAACAGTTGTTCATTATATTGATAAAACAATAACTTTAAAAAACTGTATTACTCATGTAATCATTTGTTTAAAATGTTTAATCAAGATAAAAACGTATCTCAAAAAGCTAACAAGCAGCAGTAGCATTTTCAAGTATAACAGGGTATCAAACTTCTTATGTAATAATAGAATAATAATAATTCAAAAACGTACCATTCAGAAACGTTTTGTAACAGCCGTGTTTGGGGAGGTTCTGCTTGACTCTCTTCATCGCCGCTTTCTGGGTCTGATTCTGGCTCAAACTGATATGGCAGTATCAGCACCATTGTTTACATGGAGCACATGAGACTCACACCCGTAAAGGCAAGGGGCGTGGCGGTTCCGGACAACATGCGCTACGCAGTTTAGCCAATTACAACACACCGGCCCAAACTAACCAATCTGAGCCCACTGCCTGTTTCTGAGGGAGTGGTTTCATAGAATCAGGAAGTCAACCGGTCGTTCAAATGACAGAGGAGAAAGCGGCTTACAATAAAGGTGAAATTTATGAAAAATAAGACTTTTAAAAAAAGAAAAACCACGAATACATGTTATATTGCACCCCATAAACACAATCATGCAAAGAAAAAAAGCTGTAAACCACCCAGAGAACATATACTGAGTGCATGTATTTTGTCCTGTCATATGGCTGATTTTTTCTTACATTCTTATATACATTCAATATTCCTTGAAAGTATGTTTCAATATTGCATTACCTATCATGTATCATGTTTTAAAGATATTTAGATACATTTACTGGAAAAAAAAATTAAGTAAAACAAAAAAAAAGTAAAAAAAAAAATTTTTTTAATTTAACCTTTATTTAACCAGGTTTGTCTCATTGAGATATAAAATCTCTTTTTCAAGAGAGACCTGGCCAAGATGCAAATACCAAATATAGATCACACAATCACAAAACAAACACAAAAGAGGCAAAGACAACTCATGAGCATTTCAGTTAAATAAAAGTGCCATTAATTAAAACATTTGCACGTGTGGATGGACTCATGTTCTATAGTTTTAACATAACCTTTAAAATCATTTAAGGAAATTATACACTGTAGTTTAAGTTTTACATAATGCATAGTACAGAACAAGCATGAAAGTGTAGAGGGAATGGGACAAGACCCAGAGCAGGCTTGAAACGTGAGTACCATGAGCCAATAATTCCTTGTAAATATGTGCCATCATGTGAGCCAAACGCTATATAATTCCTTTTTTATTTGGCAGACACTGTTAAGCATAGCAACCTTCGGGGCATACATTTTATCAGTGTGCAAGTTCCCTGGGAATCAAACCCTTCATTCTCTACCAGGCAAGCTAAAAGATCACAGATATATCACAATAAACAAAATACAAGCTGGCATAGTGGTAAGGCAGTTGAGTTAACATTTTAACCCCGTGTTTGTTTCCTCTCAAATGACTATACAGTAGCATTTCTGTTTCTTGCCAGTGTGATGTGTTGTCAAACAACATGTATTTAATTATAAACAGTGCAGTACTTAACACACGAGTACACACAAATCACATATATTTCCTTGCTTCAGCTTCCCCATCTTTCTCCCCCTCTACTTCTCATCTCAGTCCCGCAGGAGAACTATTATCCACCTCAGTCCTCCTGGGCCCAATTACGAGCCTCTGAGTCGTCAGAGGTGTTCACTTCTACCCTACTGTCCTATTGTGACTGTACGTTTGACTGTGTTTATGACTGTACATGTAAATCCATGTGTATCTATATGTGTGTTTAGAGCTTGAATTAAGGGGAAATTCTGCCATTTATTCACCTTCATTTTGTTCTAAACCTATGACTTTTTTACTGAGCTCTTTTTCAAAGTATATTATTTTGTTTTCCACAGAGGAAAGGAAGTGTACAGGTTTGGAACAACATGAGGTAAATGATGACAAATGATGATGACACAACTATGATCAACAGGGCTAACACACGGATCCAACAGAACCGCTTTTTGTCATTGTTTGTTGTGAACTAGCCTTTAGATACACAAAAATAGGTAATGTAAATTGAATCTTTAAATATTCCACTGTCATTTTACAATACTATTTTATACAATCAAAAATGTCATTCACTTCAACAAAATCTATTGCATAGTGCATACCCCATATTTTCTCACTGACACGCCCTCAAATCAGAAAGTCTGGGCTTAAAGAAAGTTTCGACATTGTGGTGGTGTTCGTGTGCGTTCGCTTAGTATTGATGCATTCAAGTCATGTTGGAAAGATCGTATTTACGATGTAAGGGTGTCGTGTGACCTGTGCCCCCTAATCCACCTGCTGTCAGCTTGATTACAGGAAGTTGGAGGAGTGTGAAGTGCAGGGAATATCCATGCAGTGCACTTTTCAGAGATTCCCACTGCTTCTGAGAATCCAGAGTACTCGTGTTCTCCTGATTGCGTATTTGCAGTGTATTAACCCAGTTCCCCTGAAAGCTGAAGCCACGGAGCATGTGTGTGTATGCGTGTGTGGATCCCAACCTGCCCGGAACAGGTGTGGTCCCTGTGGGTCCAATCAGTTTTAATGAAGCCCTGGTGGTAGTGTTTGCTCTACAGGAATAGGCTGATGTTTGCTCTACCCCTCTCTCAGGTATCAGCAAGTATATCTGCTCTGCACCACCTCTCTGATTCAGCTCTGAGCGCTAGCAGTTTTATAATCTAATTCACAGAGCATTTACACATTAGCTGCTGTGCAACGCTCACACCCGAGGCTCAGTTCAGCGAGCAAACGGACAAAAAAGTCATGAATAGAGTGATTAATATTCTTTGTTTAATAATTCACACACACATTGTCATTATAAGCTCTCAATTGTCACGGAAAGATAACTAATGTTCAGAACTGATGTTTTTACATTCTAAATGACATAACACTGTTCTTTTCCCAAAAGCACTGAGTCCCATAGCATTCTTATAGCCACAGGGGTGTAGTATGTATACAAATGATGCATCTCCAGAGAGCTTTCATGTGCCTCTAAAGGAGAAATTTCTTTTTGACAAACAGAAAACACCCGTAGCTCAATGACAAATGTCAGACTATCACCACAAGGGTGAAATCACTAACAACTATGTACCTCTGTTTACAAATATAAAGAATTTACAGTATAAATACAATATTAAGTTATACACACCTTATTTTGTTTAATGTGATTTGCAACCAGATTAATGCATTTTAAATGACAACTGTTATCTGAATCAACAGATCCTCTTGTTTGATTTGATAACATTTTCTCAAAACTTTCACCTAAATATTTACAAAAAAGAAAAAGAAAGAAATATGTTTGAGCACAGTGCAAATCCGAATAAGTTGGTAAAACTAAAAAAAAATCTGACGTAATCAGTTACATCGATTTTTTTTAAGATAAGAAATTCAAAGTTTAAGTAAGCAGAACTGGAACAGATCTTTATTTTGTACTTTCACAAGTTCCTTTGCCCATATAATCTTTAAGCTAATAGGGTAAGGTTAAGCGTATTTGGCTTGCTGTCTGCAGTGGAGGGGCTCGAGGAAGCAGCTTCAACACGAGCTTAGATTCACCCTCCAGTGGGACTACTAATGCTTGGATGATGAGTATGGTAACAAGATGCCTAAATTATGTTGGTGGAGTTGGGGAGGTGGAGGGATGCCAAAACGGCTGATGCCAGAGCAAGGTGAGTGGCTGCTTAATATGCTCCGACAGTTAATTGAAAGATTAAATGGGTTCTTCACTCCTGCCGAAATTACGTTGTGAACTTTTTTAACTTTCTTTGATTTCATTTGAATGGCTTTTAACTTGAAATATTTGAGTGAGCTAATTCATCCATTTAACTTAAAATGTACCATGTAATATCAACTTAAATATTTTTAGTAGTGGAAACTTGGCTAGTTTTAACTTGCTAATGCAGTAAATGCTAACTTGCTAGTTGGTAACACAATGCTGTGATAGTATTATCATAGAATTGCTGAATATGTACAGCTATATAGAACAAACCATTTAACATATATCTTCTCAAACCAAGCTCATGCTCCACTCATCTGCATGATGGTAATCCCCAAAAAACCCAACATAACAGAAACGTTACGTATGGTAACCCTCGTTCACACGTTGTGACCGTCGAATAAGAATCTCGCTTGAGAGGCCAATCTACTTCGAGTGAATCTAAACGAACCAATTTACTTAATACTTAAGTAAGTATGCTTTATATACAGAGATGCATGGTGTGCAATCATTTGCATCAGCTGTTCAGCCACGCAGCGCCGGTATATAATGAAGAGCAGGTGTGATTGCACTTCAGTTTTTTGCTGAGGAGCCGAGCCGAAGAGCTGACAAGACGTATGCCACCAGAAGGACCTACTCCTCGTCCTCCCTGACTTTGCACAGGGTCTGTGCAAGTAGGCTCACTGGGGGAAACACATATTTGCAGACGGGAGCGTAGACCACTTTGTCGGTTGATATACGCAACAGTCGCAGTGTTGTCCATACGGACCAGCACGTCCCTGCCCTGTAGCGGCCTTTTTAAGCAGCTCAGAGTGAGACGTACTGCTAGCAACTCGAGGGAATTGATGTGCCAATGCAGTTCTCAGCTGTTCTGCCTTTGAACGTATTCAGGCAGTTCAGCACCGACCGAGCGCGTTCCTCTATGAGTCTGTGTGACCGAATCCAACTCCATACCGAGAAAAGAGATCGTCTGCACAGGGCAGAGATTGCTCTTTTCCCAGTTGACCTGAAGACCCAACTGGCTTAGGTGCATGAGCACGAGGTCCTAGTGTTCGCATAACGGATCTTGAGTCATCGCGATAGTTGAGGATGCGAACACTCTGTTCTCTCATCGGAACAAGGTCTCCCTCCGTCCCGCCCGAAGGGCAGAACATTGTACTGATATCCTCGACCCTCAAACGCAAAGCGCAGAAATGGCCTGTGTCGATCGAAAATCGAGACATGAAAGTACGGTTCCTTCAGTTCGATCGCTGCAAATCTCGGGGACGGATGCATTCAAAAATGCGTCTCTGTGTGAGCATTTTGAACGGTAGCTTGTGGAGACTCCGATTCACAACTCGCAGGTCCAAGATCGGACATAACCCACTGCTGCCCCCGGCGACGAGCAGACTGATGGGCCGCAGGCGGTTGTGGAAGCAGCTGTCCGTCATGGCGGGATGTGTCTGATCGCCTCAGTCTGCTTTTGTACAGCCGAAAACTTCTCAACCGCATCGCAAAGAGGCCGTTCTGGGACATGGGGGAGTTAAGAAACCTGACTTTGTCGGTCTCCCTTATGTCAGCCAGACACAGCCAGAGATGGGGTTCTTGGACCTCCATAGTGGACATCGCACGATCCACTTACCATTCAGTGACTTTCGTCACACAAAGCGTGAGGTCTGTTGTGGCACGAAGTTCTTGGAGAACATGTGGATCATGACCACCCTTGTGCAGGTCCTTCAGTGCCTTGGCAGTCCCGTAGTACTTACAGGCCCGGGAAGGGAGACACGGTTCTCCGGGGCAAGTGGAGTTAGGGCACAGTTGCATAGCAATGGCCCGCTCCACTGGTGGGATACGCGAGTAACCCTTTGCCGCCCCGCCATCAAGGGTGGTGAGGGAGGAGAAGCCACAGGGATGATTTCTGGCAGTAACAGGTGCCGTCCACGCCCCCGTGAGCTCCTCATGCACCACCAGGAAGAAGGGCACTGGGGTGGGTTACTGAGAACCAGCGCGCGCCACCCCGAGATACCAATCATCCAGCTTTGAGGGCTTGGGACAGGGTGGAGGGTTCCACACAAACCCGATCCTGTTGGTGGCCCGGGAAAGCATGGCCATCATCTCCGGGTCCGACTTAGGCACCGCTGCCTCACCTGAATGGGGCAGCGGTGCCGAATCGTCATCCCCAGAGAAGTCTGACCCAGCCTCCGATGCAGTGATCGACATCAGTTCATCATGGGGAGCGCCGTAGGAAACGACTGGTACACACCTCGTGGATGGTCCAGCACGTTCCGTTGGCGGCTCTACTGGCTGCGAAGCGTGGGAGGGATGATGGTTCCTAGGGGGTTGGTTCCACAAAGGAAGTGCGCTCACCGTGATCCTCAGGTCACCCGCACTACCGCCTGAAGTAACCCTCAAAAGAGGGTTAGATTGCGGCGGATGCACAGGGACTCCGCCCCTTTGCAGGAATGAGAGTCTCGACCGTAGCTCCGAGATGGTCATCTTCCCACAATGGGTACATGACTCATCCACGAACGCTGTCTCAGCATGTTCAATGCCCAGACACGCGAGTGTTCGTGACCATTCCGTGATCCCAGGTAGCGATCGCATCCAGAAACACACAGGTAGAGTGACATCTTTAAAAAGACGCGCTTACCCCCGTAGGCTCATTTAGGGACTGCTCTCCTTGGCTCTGAAGCACGCAGGGGAACGGTCACTGCTAACACAGACAAGAATGTGCACCTGACGTGCACTGTCTCTCTTGCTGGCAATCTTACCAGCCGTGAAAACACAGCATCGAAGTGCTCGGCTCAGAAGCAAAAAGCTGAAGTGCAATTACACCTTCTGCTCATTATATACCAGTGCTGCGTGGCTTAAAACTTGATGCAAATGATTGCAAGCCAATGTGCATTGGCTCGTTTAGATTAACTAGAAGTAGATTGGCCTCTCTAGCAAGATTCCTATTAGTCGGTCACGAAGTACACTGAGAGTGACCGACTGATAGGGAACTCTTCTAAATTAGCATAGCTAAACATTAAACACCACTAAAAACATACCACTTTTATGTTCATAAATCTCAAAACAATAAAACAATTCAGATTACTTAAAATGTGTACTTAAAAGTTTTGTGAACTTAAAAAAAGAAAGTTATAAATACTACAAAAGTTAATTTGATTGAACTAATTTGTTTAATTTAAGTTTACCCTACTCAAACCAATTTATTATTTTGAATAAAATGTATTGTTTTACTTTTTTTTATTAAAATGCAAATGCTTAAAATAAAATGGTGTAGTTGGGGAATTACTATAACAAATAGCAATAATTTGACACTTTTGTAAATAGATAGGTTGTAACAAAAGTACTCGATCCTCTACATTAATTTACAGTTTGGGGAAAAGTTGTAGATTTAAATTAAATTAGAATTTTTAGTATATACATGTTTGAACTTTATATTCAAATTTGAGACAAATAGCTAAATCAAAACCTAATTGCAGACATTTAAAGCCTAAAGCATTACACCCATTCCCGGACAAAAACCTACACATTGACTGCACTCAATTAGCAGGACTTGAAGGGGACCCAATACATTGTGGGCTTCTGTTCTGAGCCAAGTGTCAAGTTCAAGCTCATTTAAGCTTCTGGACACCTCATCTCGGCACAGAGCCCGTACACGCAACGTGCGGGTCGGTCATCAATTATGAAGGAGAGGAGGGACACGTTCGACGGAGGTGTCGAAGACCGAGGCTCACATTTCCCATGTGGAGTCATGCTTATGCAATCAGGTGCTATTTCTCTCAGTGATTTAGTGTGAGTGCTAAAGCAAATGAGATTTGCTCCCAGCCCACTCGCCCAGACAGTGTAGGAGGAGAGAGTTTGAACAGGGCCGAACCAGCAGGCAGGTGATAGGAGCTAAGATCCTTGCAGTATGTGATTAAGGAGAGGCAATGACATACAGCTATCTTTAATGAGAAAGGGATAAGCGCAGTTTAAAAAATGCTAAATGTGATCACGCACAAAACAAAGCTTAGCTAATCATATAAGATACAAATATATCACATCACATCACCCCCCTCTCCCCCAGCTTAAGTTGCATGCTAAATTGCATACTTCTCTAATAGTAGGAGAAAAACAGTATGTGAAAAGAGCAGTATTGTCATCATTTATAAAACACTAGGCGAAAAGTACCCAGATGACCAACTACTTCTTACACAAGTGCACATCCACAGTGAAGCTCCACAACTGATGCTGGTAGGTCAAATGACAATGAGAACATGATGAATGTAGAATGTCCAGATAATATTCATGCTACACAGATTCAGACTATATACAGTAGAACATACTTTTTCAACAGTCGTAAAGTAATTACTTAATCAAAAGGAGAGTATGATTTCAGATGCAGCCATGTAGAAAAAAAACATTAAACTGGAAATGATATCATAGAGAGGACCCCCTGCAGACCCTCATGACATAAAAGTCATAGAATATCAGATCTCTTTACGACAAGGCAAGGTTGTAAAATGTCATGTTGCGACTCCCTGATACTTTTGTTTTAAATTTTCAACCAATGGTTTATCACAAGACTTACAATTTAATGTAATATAGTGAACGAGTGGTGTATGGATCACTTTTTTATGGACCAATTTCATTTTATGGAAAAGAGCAGTGCAAACATTCTTCATAATGTCTCCTTTTGTCTTCCATGAAAAAAAAGTAAGTCATATGGGTCTGGAACAAGTAATTAGAATTTTTGGATGAACCATCCCTTTAATAGGACACAGAAATGTCAGATTCTTATTGTCTTTGAGTGATACCCAAATAATTACCAGATCTATATCCTCAAACTAGAGACAAAATATCTCCCCAGTATAAATGGAGTCTGAACGAGCTGGTTAGCTGATGCAGAGAATGGCACTGCATTTGTTTTCTCTCTTTGCTCGCTGGCATGAGGCGGAGTGTGTGGCCGGGCTCCAGGGCACTGCCTCTGGTTCTGGGCATCCCGACACTCTGCCCTCTGGCTGCTCTCTCTCGCTCAGCCACAGAGATCTAAGAAACCCGTGAGGAATGCTTTTCACCAGCCACCCTGCCAACCCGTCCTGGGCCTGCACCATGCTTTATAGCAATCCACAAAGGATATGGAGAAGAAATAAAAGGAGCAGGCAGGAGTGACATTTAGGAGAACTGTGTTGACTAATTCTGCATTCCAATCACGGCTGTGGCTCGTACCCAGAAAGCCATATTTTCGGTACGCTGCATTTGTGAAATGCTCTTTCTTTCCGCTGCGTGAATTACAGCACAGTTAAGATAAATAAATACGATAAATCATTTCATATGACCTCCGCAGCCAATAACCTGAAATCTCACCACAGGATATTACAGGAAAATATGACATTATGTCTTCGTAATGCAATCAAATCATTATGCATCAGAAATGTATCAGGTGTTATTACTTTGAGGAGAGCAAAGTAAATCTACAGTGACATATTTAGGAGACAAAAAGAGGCTATTCGATGTCTGCCTGCAAGGCGGCCTCTGAATGGGCTCTTCATCCATCTGAAGTGTCCCCTAATAGCATCTCCATTCGTTCAGACATCAGTGAAATGACCTCATCCAAAAGAGACGTGAACAGTGCAGCGTAGTGCACAGTTTAATGCGACATGTGCCTATTTGCTGGTTTCCACACAATCACTAAAATTAGCACATCAAGGAGCACAAAATAAAGCTGCCAATTGTAGCAGAGATGTAACAAAACTGGCCTGTATGAAATTACAAGTGAAAGTACAACTGAATGTATAATGGTAAATGAGTTTTCAACATTGGCTGGATCAGTGATTCTTAAAGTCGGCATAAAATTAAATTTTACATTTTCTAAATTCATATTATGAATATTATTGAGAACAAGTCATTCATGCAAATATTTCATTTTTATTGTTTGACCTCGTAATATTTAATAAAAATGTCACATAATTTCTAGTGAAAATGACAGACTTCTCTCTGGTGATGTACTTCTCCAATCTAATAATCCTCTTAAACTTCACACCAAGCTCACATTCATCTATCTCCACTTTTGAGTGCAACATCATTACACATCTTCACAAATGAAGATCTTTTTGATGAAATCTGTGCTTTCTGTCCCTCCGTTGACAGCTAAGCAACTACTAATTTGACACTTCAAAAAGTTCATAAAGAGATCGTCAAACTAATCTTTATGAATTGAATGGTTTAGTCCAAATTTTCTGAAGAGACACGATTGCTTTATATGATGAACAGATTGAATTTAGTTTTTTTTTTCATCTTCAGAACACTTTATTTGTGTCCTGAAGATGAACAAAAGTCTTATGGGTTTGGAATGACATGAGGGTGAGTAAATGATGACAGAATTATTAATTTTGGGTGAACTAAACTAAACTGATATTTACATCAGGGGTGCATGTATACTTCATATAGGGGTGCCAAACTCTGCTCCTCGAGGGCCACAGTCCTGCAGAGTTTAGTCCCAAAACTGCTACAGTTACACAGAAACACACATACCTGTAGTTTTCAAATCATTTTCAAGGACTTTTATTAGCAGGATCAGATGCATTTAATTAGTGTTGAAGCTCAACTCTGCAGGACTGTGGGCCTCCTGGAGGTGAGTTTGGCACCCCTGATTTACATGAACTGCATAAGCCCATCAATAAACAAAATTATTAGCATCAAAATACACATATTTATTAAGGCTTTTAGCAATACTTAAAAATAAGTATTTGTTAAGAACCATATTTCACTTCTAATACTAATCTTGTAACTAGCTACAATCAATAGTTTCTGATTCGGATTCAAAATAGTATGAAATGCTCTATGAAAATGTTTTACACTCATAGCAATGTTATATTTGTTTTTATGATGTGGTGTTTTGAAGCACACAAAAAGGCACATTCTCACTAACACAGATCCGTCAGAAAACATCATCCCAATGCTCTGTAGTTCTGTGAGATAAGAGTAATTTTATTACCTTTGCCCTTTAACCTTGTTCTGTTGGTGACCAATCCGATCCAGTCTGGATTGAAAGGGTTTGTTTGGTTACGTAAAGCTTTAAATAAGATTTAGGCATAACGACTCACAATCTCTATGGTGCTCTGTGTATTCCAATTGTTCATTGGCTACATCTGTGACAGCCAATGATATTAACAGAAAAAAAATGTCCTTGTAAGCTTTTAATCAATGAAAGAAATTTATAAAGAAGCCCATGAAATTATACCTGTAAGTCAAGTCAAATGTATCACAATATACATTCTTTTAAAGCAGCTTAATAGAAAATCATAATGTTAATGTCTATAAAATCTTTATATCTTCATGCTTTCTAGTCGCAGTTAGAGCTGGGCAATAATATAGTCCACATTTTGTGGCGATACAATCAGTTGTGACAAGCTATAGCCTAATAGTTAATATCGTCCTATGCGAATATGCTGCATGTATGCAGATAACGTTGAACTTATATGTCCAATTTTATAAAGAGCCTTCAATGCAAGAAATTTGGTAGGATGTTAGGTCATGATTGCCTCATGTGAAAGGTAGACAAAATAAAATAAATGACTCTCTCTCTCAATATATTTAATCAAATCAAGAAGAACTATTACATTATGATTCTATTTATATTTGATTTTTTGAGCATATTTATTGAACCACGCAACTTTGATTTGGAAGCCAAACATTTTTCAAATATTAATAAGCAGTGAGGCAGTTTTGTTCAAATATTTTTTTCTAAGATTATGACAAAGTTAATCTTGCAAAAGCTTACTTTTCATGAATTTAATTATTTTTCTTTGAGGTCCGGCTATATGTAAGAATTGTATTGCATGTAATCGTTTTTTTTATTGGCAACGTGTGAACAGCTTAAAGAAAAAAAACGAGACCTTTCCTGACTTTAGGTTGTCTATTAAAGCCTGTGCCCAATCCTGTTCCTTGAGATCTACCTTCAGAGTTCAGTTCCAACCCTGATCTAACACACTTGTAATTGGCAAGTGTTCCTGAAGATCTTATTAGGTTCAGTAGTTTTTTCAGGGCTGGAGCTTAACTTTGCAGGAAGATAGATCTCCAGGAACAAAATTCGGCACCTCTGCTGTAGACTATTTTTTATGTTAAGGACTCGGGAGGTTTTTGCCGGGAAAATCAAAAGGAAAATATCGTAAGACTTTTACAATAAGACTTTAGACTAAGACTAACATAAACTAACCATGAGCAATAGATTTATTACTGTATTTGTTCATCTTTGGTAACGTTAGTTAATAAAAATACAGCTGTTCATTGTTTGTTCATGTTAGTTCACGGTGCATTAACTAATGTTAATAAGATTTTAATAATGTATTAGTAAATGCTGAAATTAACATTAACAAAGATTAATATGCTGTAGCCAAGTGCAGTTAATTATTAGTCCATGCTAACTAATGTAGTTAACTAATGAACCTTATTGTAAAGTGTTACCGAAAATATTTAAAGTTAGTTTGTTCCAAACCCGTAGGCCTAAGTCCTTCGTTCATCTTCGGAACAAAAATGAAGATAGCCTATCTTTCTGAAAGAAAGAAAGAAAGAAAAAAGAAAGAAAGAAAGAAAGAAAGAAAGAAAGAAGAAAGAAAGAAAGAAAGAAAGAAAGAAAGAAAGAAAGAAAGAAAGAAAGAAAAGAAAGAACGTTATTCAACACTTTCTCAAAACAAAGTCTCTGATGCTGTTCACATTGTAAACACAGTGCTAATGTTTGGAACGACATTGGGGTGAGTTAAATGATATGCTGTCTGCGCTGTAATGTCATAATTAAATGTCATACTTTATAATCAAACTATCATGCCAATGTAATTTTAATTACCTCATCTGTCGACATGATGCCGGTGAATTGCAGAGCTTGTGCAAACATATCCACATCGCTATGATCATCATCAGAGAGGCCTAACGTTATTCAACCACTTTCTCACTGCTGTTATTTTTGTTTCATCTAAACACTCTCAACAGCGTGGACGGAGTCTCAATGTTCAGCCTATCGCTAAGCAAATAATGAAAAAGAATTTCGCTCTGAGTATATCGTGCTATTGAATCACATTCAGTCTAGTTACTGCTATGTGTGCACGAGCAATAATTTGTTGTCCGCAGTTAACGTAACGGCCACCGGTATCGCTAATAACAAGGGTTTCTGAATTCTACAAAGCCCCTTTAAAGGGATAGTTCACCCAAAAATAAAAATTCTGTCATCATTTACTCGCCCTCATGTTGTTCCAAACCTGTATTCATTTATTTGTTCTGTTGAACACAAAGGAAGATATTTAGAAGAGTGTGGGAAACTGAGCTTTTCTAGGGCACTGTGGACTTCCAAAGCATATTTATTCCGACCATGGAAGTCAATGGTGGCCTGAAGCAGCCTGGTTACACATTTTCTTCAAAATATCTTCTTTTGTGCTTCTTGAGTCTTTTGTTTCCTTCATGATGTTTTCAGGACAGTTAGATAACCGTCTTTTTGGACCAAAATCAAATATTATTTTTTTGGACAAATGAAAACCAGAAGAGTTGTAGGACTACTTAATTAATTTTAATTTATAATTTAATGATTTTTTAAAAAAAATAATTAATAGATAAAACAAACAAACCAAAAATGTATGTCATCGACCCAAATATTTGACATAGTCCAACCAAACGATTTTCAAGTAGGTTTCAGTGTGAAAAATACACACATTGATTGAGTGCTGATGCTAGTGTTTTGCTGACTTTTCCAGCAGAATGGCTGACACATCTCTCTGTGTGATCTGGCTGACATGCCCACATAACACCTGTAATCAGGGTCTGCCAGCAGTGCCCGGGGGGACATAAAGCAGCGTGGCAATGCCCCGCCGTGACAGCCATCCTTGTTCCCGCTGACAGGTCCGCATGAGGGGCCAGAGCGGCGACAGCACCCGTGTAAATACAGGCAGGAGTCTCTGCCTCTGTGGAGATAGTGTTATCTCCAGCGTCAAGGAGTTCTCCCATCCCTCCTCCACAAAAACCAATTCCCTGAGAAGCACACAGCTCCTCGCCCCCGCACCTCCCCTCTCACCCTGCCTACACTGCAACCACGGCACTAACTCACCTCTGTCTTGTCCACAGGGACACAGGAGAACAGAACTTGTGACTTTCTGGTCGCTTGATGTATGTGAGTCTGTATGAATATGAGTCCTTGGCATTGTGGGGCACAGCTCTTTGGGATTACCATCCCTGCTTCTCCCTGATGTTCAAGGAATGTGATTTACTCCACTGATTCAGAAGGGTCTCTGAATATGACCTCCAACAGAAGGAGGCAGAGCCGATGAAATTGACTAATCCTCCCTTTCCTTTTTTCTTTTTCATTAAAAAGAGATTTTAAGTGTGAAAGTATTTTTTTTTCCCTCAAATGCAGTGGATTTTCACAGATATTCAAGTCAGCTGGATTTTTCAAGGTGGGAGGCACAGCAAGGAAATTAACTCGAAAGAAAGTAAAACACAACTGACTAAAACTCGGCTAACAAAATATATTCTAGAATGTTTTAAACCGTTTGAATGTTTTAAAAACTTGTTTTCTTGGTTATGCGAATGTTAAGTGATAAATATGACTAGTTGATACATTTGCAAACGTTATATGAACGTTACTTCCGAATGTTCTTTGAACAATCTGAAACATAGTAGCATTTAAAAAATGTCAGATGAATGTCCAGCTAAAATGTTTCAGAAAAAAACCCTCCCATGAACAATGTATAAATGATGTTTTTGTGCTCACGCTTTGAGAATATAATCAAAGACCAGATACCTTATAACTACAAAAGAACGTATAACTAATAATGTTCCTAGAAGAATGTTTGTTCATAACTGAACCCTGCCAGAATAAGTTCCTGTCATTCTCTGACTGATCTGAGCGTGATAGAAACTCCTACTAAACCATTGTCAACATTTGCCAATATATGTATAGATATATAGACATATTTACATATGGTAATATACCACTAATTGTCAATTCAGATGTTGTTCAGTGCTTGACGTTTAAATAATTACAGTTATTTGTTTAAGTGAAACTGACTTCGATTTGAGAAATGCAGGCCAGTCTGGGCATGTTTTTACTGTATTTCCCATGTCAATAATCAAACCACTCTGAAAATAAATCACAAATAGCCAAGTGAAAAGGGTCATGGATAAGATTGATGCCTGTTTGAGTGTATGCGGTGTTAAAGCAGTTTTTATTTAGACATTTTTAGGAAAAATATGTGTAAAAATCAGAATCAAAATACAGTCTGACTACAATAATATCCAGCTAGTGAAGTCAATGGGAAATCATTAGGAAATATTTACCTTGAAATGATCGGCTAAATCACACAAACACTGTGTAGTCAAATATAAACTAAAAACTTTAGCAGTGTATTTATCAAATAATTCTGAGAAATTGATCAATTTATAAATAATCAATACTAAGGTTGGAATTTTCATTATTAGTATTAATGAATGGAAATAAGTTTGAACATAGAGAATGCTTATTGTTTTCATAAATGGCTTTATACTGTTGATCACTAACTTATTTGTATATGGAATTTTTAATGAAATAGTTATTCTAATTTGAAAAGTGCAAACATGAATGCTAAAGAAACAATGTATTATTAATTGTATATACATAACTCATCACATGTATACAAAAATCAATAGCAATAGAGCGAAAAAAGTTGAACAGATTGATCTTTTTATTCAAGAACAGAATATATTTTGTTTCATGTTGCATGTTTTAGTCCATTTCTCAAAGAATCGATACAAGTACACTTCTAGAACAGTCATTGCCTCGTGAGATTGCCACCCACAATTCATAGTAAATCTTAGACTAATTACATTACATTCTGAAACATTGAAGCTCTTGTGGGACAATTTGTACTTTCGTAGAATATCAGCATAAAAGAGAGAAAATAAATGACGAGGCTAAGTCACTGGGCAACAAACTGAGCTAATGTTTCAAAGTGCTTGTGCCTTTTTTTTCCTCTCTGGAAATGATTTTGCGAAGCACTTTGGCTGGTTGCATCCCTTTTCCCACAAATATGTGATTTATATTTATTTGTATTTTTTGTTAGACTCATATAAAGCATAACATTTGCTAAAATATCAAGTAAACTAAAATGAATATATTAGATTGATTAATCAATACAGGAACAAAATGCCACTATCCTAAATAACTAGGCTATTTGTCCCACAGCAATATTTAATCATCCCAAAAAAATCAAGAATTCAAAGATCAATGGTAATTATAAATGAATCAGAATAGGTTCTTAAAAATGCAAAAGAAGTACAAAGAAATAATTACATATAACCTTCCACATAACCTCAGTAATTCATTATGCTAATGTAGCAAAACAAGTCAGTCAGTAGGTCTTCCGACCAGCAAAGACGTGTTCACAGATACGACTCTGCTCTTTCCCAGAGTTGCATCTCAGAGAAGAATCCCTCACAAAGCCCATAGCCATGATCCAGGGAAATTGGGATGGCTTGGACTTCCTCTTTAATCTCCCAGGGGTGCTGCTGATGCTGGTGAACCTGATCTGAGAACATTCCCTCGTAATATTGCGGATGGACCTGTACTTGCTGCTGGTGCTGTTGGTGAAAGTCCTCCATGTTGCATCCCATCATGCCGTTCGCCTCTAGGTAAGCACAAGCCTGCTCGTCCTCGTTGCTGTAAACAGACCCGTGCTGGTTCTGTGAAGATAGCTCCATCTCGCAGCCCAAGAGCTCAGCGCTGTGTTGATGTCCAAATCTTCAAACGTGCTGTCATTCCCGCTAAGCACATCGTCGAAAACAGACGCCAGGTCAAAATCTCCTCTCAGTATGTCTGAAGTTTTGATGTCGGTGGTTAACAGAGGGCTTTTGGAGACTCTGGCCAGCTTGCTGCCTCGTTTGGAGAAGACTTGCTTGCGTTTGTTTCCCGGGACAGGTCCTTGGAAGTGGCCCATTCCCATTTGTTGGCCGGTCTGGTTGCACTGAGAGCCGTACGAGGAGCTGGGAGAGGATAACATTTTGCTCTGTCTCTGGGTATTGAAGTTCGTGGCAGGCATTCGCCGCCGTTTGAAAACGCCATTGACAAACATGTCAGCGTACTGTGGGTCGATCTGCCAAAAGCCTCCTTTTCCTGGCTCATCTTTCTGCCTGGGCACTTTCATGAAGCACTTGTTCAGGGACAAGTTATGGCGGATTGAATTCTGAAAAAAAGGAGAAAAATCATCAGGTTTTTAATATTCATTTATGGGGGTAACAATATATCATGTCACAATATATTGCAATACAAAAAATGCAACAATCCCTTATGAAAATTAACCAGGGTTTTATTATAGTAAAAGTAGTTTTGTGTTTTTTTTTTGGCTAATTGATTACAATTATGTATAACCACGTTACCACAAATACCATGGTTAATATAGTGTATATTTGTATAGTATATGTGTATAGTTCACACAAAAATAAATTGTAGACATTTAATTCAGCATCAGATATGTTAATGGAACATCGAATATGGAGATGGACCAACTTATTCAAGTACATTCCTGATGTAATACTAAATTTAATTTTAGCTTTTTTGTTAACTGTTTATCATATGTTTATAATTAAGTAATAATTACAATTTTTTAGTTTGGTAATTATTTCATGTGTGCACTATAAAACAAAATGTATGCAAAATAAATGAAGCTGTTCTAATGTAGAGCAACATCATGGTTTAGAATGTAGAACATTAATGCAATAACTTCTAGAGGCAGAAGAAGGCAACACGTATAAAAAAGGCTCCTATAAAATCCCATTGTGTAACAGGTAGAGGTGTCCTGTTTCATTGGCTCACTGTGTGTGTGACAGAGACAAAGGGGGGAGGGGAATATTGTGTGTACAGGAGAAGAAATGCTGTGAATAAGGCTCTCTAGTAATGCAGCACGCCTAGATTCACATGATCAGTGGCTCCCTTAAGGATCCCTCATTATGGAAGGAGGCCTCAGGAAACCTATGCTTTTGGGTACAGAGGTCTCAGCTTCCATCATTAGTCACCCTACCTTAACACATCTCAGATGAGTGCACAGGTCTGGCCACTTGCTATTTGGTTTAATGTTTTGATAGTGCTGTATTGACAGAATATGGTTGACACAGACACCAGCTAATGTTAATTTGATTCTCGAACCAATGAGTCTTATGAATTGGGTGTATCAGACACATACAGCATGTGTGGGACGATTAGGCTACCAAAAGAATGACTTTTGTGAGCTTGTTCTTTTTAGTGAGAAGAATCAGACAAATACAGGGCTAAGTGTATTCTGATTCCCTAACAAATGACTCTTATGAGTCGTTTCTTTTTAGTGAATCAAAATCATACAGAGTTAGAAATGTAGTCCGATTTTGAAATGAATTCTTCTTATAAACGGGTTCCTTTTTACTAGTAGGCCTACAGAGCTGTACAGTCTGATTCCCCTGCTAATGACTGTTATCAGTCGACTATTTTTAGTGAATCAAAAACCTTGAAATTGAATGAATTGGTCAGAGCGGTTAGTGGATTAATTCGACTCCCTTACGGAACCGTTATGTTTGATTTAAAAATACGTTTAAAAAGTAAACACTTCTTTAAAGAGTAGTAGGCCTAGCTATTAAATTAGTTTCTGATTTGTCTGTTAAAATCTGAAAAACTTATTTAAGAATAGATTTTAATACAAATAATGGCACTCTACTAAAAGAATCGTCATGGAACAGTTAAAGGGACAATTGACCCAAAAATGAAAATTCAGTCATCCTTTACTCAGCCTCAAGTTGTTCCAAAGTTAACCTGTATCAATTTCTTTCCTCTGCTGAACACAAAAGGGAGATATTTTGAAGAATGTCAGTAACCAAAGAGTTGATTTGACTTCCATATATCCCCCATCCCCATTTTATGGAAGTCAAATCAACTATTTGGTTACCCATAATGTTCAAAATATCTTATTTTGTGTTCAGCAGTGGAAAGAAACTCATACTGGTTTGGATCAACTTGAAGGTGAGTAAAAGATGACAGAATTTTAATTTTGGGGTGAACTGTCCCTTTAAGGAACCTGAACGTAAGCGGAATCGTCTCGGTCGATGCACCTGTTGCACACAAAAAGACAATTTTCTATCTCTCCTGTGAAAATCTAAAGATACTGAATTTCAATGCAGAAAAAAAACATCAAGTGATTCTCAAAGATAAATAAACGATCGCTCAAATTACCTGCCAACTTGGCTCCGCGTATCTGTAGTAGCAGAAATTCTCAGTGATCCAGCTGTATATGGCTGACAGGGTGATTTTGGTTTTGTTACTAGCTTGCATTGCCATGCAAATCAGAGTGGCATATGAATAAGGTGGCTTCACGTGGCGGTTTGTTTTATAGTCGATCTCCTCCGAAGGATTAGTTTGCGCCGTTATGTAGTGTCCCGCTTGCTGGTGCGTGTATGAATTCGCCAAACTGCTGCAGGACGTTGTGGGATTCCCAGGTGTTTGTGGCATCCCTGTGGCGGCGGTATCTCCGGCAGGCGGGCTGGAGGGCGAGTCGGTGCCCCCCAGGAGGTTTTTGTGGTAGAAGAGGTGTTGCGGGTGGCAGCCGGAGCTGGGAGTCCTCTCGAAATTGGCACTGAGGATGGAGAAGTTCTGCAGCCAGTGCAGACTGGTGAGACTGTCGTCAAAGTGAACAGAGCCGCTGACATTGTCCTGATCCTCCGGATGAAGCATCATCCATCTCTCTTTGAATTTATTCGCCATCTCAGGACTCATTAACACTGGCATAGTGGACGCGACTTTATTTGGTGTTTTCCAAGAAACAGTTCTGTGAAGCAGACACGTTGCTTGAAAATTCGAAAATAACGGCTGATAAAAATGTAACTGCAAAAAGTGTATTTTTTATAACGGTATAATCCACCACAGGGTTGGGAAAAATAAATCCCTCAAATGAAATGCCTACCTGCGAAATGAAAACACGTAGACCTCGTCGGTCTGTAGCGGTGAATGAATATATCTCAGTCCGTTAGATTCCGCCTGTTTACCTTAGACTTAGAGCAACAAGTGCAGCAGATAAAAGAGCGCATCCACAAAATCGTACATGTCCTGATATCTACTGCGAAACGCAGCATTTCAATCCTGTCTTAGAAAAAGCCATGTATTATCAAATAGTGTCTCTTAAGCGAATGAATACGATAGAAATGAGATGAGGGCTTTGCACTCCGCCGTTTTGCCTGTTTCTTAATAGCCCTTTAAATGTTGACGCCCTCTGATTGGCTGAGACCTCCAGAGTTGAACATGTCATTGTTCCTGCGCGAGGAGTGCATTCAACCACACATCCGCGCGAAATGTGACAGACAGGTGCTCATTTATTGAAATTATAGTAATTTATTAAATCATTGTGATTTTAAACCTTGTGAATTGATAAATGTTTCTCGATTATGTAGCCTCAGTCTGAACTGGTTCATGTATAACTGTTTTTGCATTCTATCTACGAAAGTATTATCTCCTTTAAATTCTTTTTTTAATGTTTGTTTTATCGCGAACTCAATTTTCATCTTAACATTTCTCCATGCCTGGGGTAAGTCGTTAAAAAGTCGTTGGTTATATTCTATACGAGCGCGCCAAGAGTAGTAGAAAGGCGCACAGATGAAAACAGTGACGCGCAACGAAAGGAGCGCGCCACTCATCCCGCCTGAGACCTGCCCTCTCTTCACAAGGTCCAGCTTACACACCACTTTGTCAAAGAACCGTTTTCTCAGCACGCCTACACAGAGTTGGGCGCTGTATTTTGTATAAATACACCTAAATACTTTAGGTGACAGGAGAAACTACACTAAATGCCGTTTCGTCTGACTAAATGAGCGTGCGTATTACTAAAATAGTGAATACACTGCCATCATCTGGCTAAACATGGTCTCTACAATACAAGCTTAGCTATTCATCTATATACATCCATCCATCTAATTAGTAATTAAGCTTTGCTTAATTTTTTATATTTCTTTGATGTAGCTATTGGAATTAGGGGAACAGAACAGCAGGATCATGAAAAAAAATCATATAATTTATACCTTAAAATAATCACAGTGACTCATATTAGTGCACAACACTTTATGATAAAACGATTTGACTACATACAAATATACATAACTTTTAAAGGCGCCTGACATAGATAAGCAGCAGTGAATTCGCTAAAAAGCATCAGATATGTCACTGTAAATGATGGCAGATCCCTCTATAAACTACTCATTGAAGCTTCAAAAAGTGCTACAGCTTCCCACTTTGTATGTTTCAACGGGAGGACGAAGGGACAGCCAACACAGTACTGTAAGGCACAAAACAAATATATAAGATACAGACATAGATGATTACTTCAACTGGGTAACTGATCATACTATGCGTCAGTATCAGACTGCAATCTGATGCATTTAGTGTTCATTTGTTCATTACATAAAACAATAAAAACGTATCAAGTACACAGTCAAAACACCATGAAGCTGCATACTTCAAGAAAGCTGGGCATCCATTATAGGATATTGAACCACTCAACAGTTTTGTACTCTCAAAGCAAAAGCTATGACGGTCCTATAAACGTCTTTTCTTTATAAAGTTTTCTAGAAGCTAGTGCGTTAAACTCCTGTGTAATGTTTCTACTTCACAGAGAAATGTCATGGACTCTTCAACATAAGACTTTGATTGTGATAAGTAATCATCTGAATTAGTGTGTTGGATTGGGAACAGATTGAATAGCGTAGTGGAGGTTGAGACAGCGGGTTGATGAAACGTTTATGAAGCGAGACGCTCATCTTCCATGCAGAGGGTGCTGGGGAGGCAGAGCAGAGGCTGACTGGAGCTGCTGGTGCTCTGACTCTTCAGGCTTTCTATGGACTCTGATGACCCTGAGGAAGGGACAAGTGAGAATGAGCAGAGAATCTTTTGGAAACACTTGATTACATTTATTTTTCTCATGAAGACCTTTTGATTTTAAAAGAGCGTATGGTTAAAATTAGTTATATAGGCCAATTGGGCTGACAAATGAGTTCTTTACAACTTTAATTACACCTGATTTAAAAGGGATGAGTTGGGCCAGATAGTGTAGAAGTGAGTTTAATATATGGACACAGGGTGTGTTCACACTTGTAGTTCGGTTCTCTTGATCCGGAACAAAAAAGAAACCTAACCGAACCTTAAGATACTAAACAAATAAACAAACAAAAATAAAATGGCTTTTATGACGTATATTTTCCGACAGAACTTAACGTACGTCCAAGACAATGCTGTGTGCTGGGCTAAATGTGTCAATGAATGTGCGTAAAGAGGTCAAACCAGCGGTAGGATTTCCTGCAAGAAGATCTGGAGCGAGACGCGGTTCTGATGCCTGTACTGAACTGTGATGATGGGCAACATCGTGACAATGATGAGACAAAACAGGTGTGCTTAAGCATTCTGTCTTTTTAAGGGAGTGGCTTCTTATGACATCACATCCTGTCTTTGGTCCGTGTTCTGTTCATATTTCAGTTGAACCGCTCCAGAGTGCGTTTGAAAATGGACCAAACCCATCTTTTCAGGGGTCAAATGAACCGCACAAACTGAACAATTGCGGCAAGTGTAAACACACCCTTACAAAACCATGTCTACAAAGATCCATGTGCTATTTCATGGTTTTATTGAGTCTACTATTATTCTAAAATGTGTGAAAGTATGAAAAGTGTGTCCAAACTTTTCTAAATGTGACTTATGAATAACTTATGAACTGACTCTTACAAAGTGACTGGTAGAAAATAAAAGGAAAACAACAGTGAATTATTCATGACATTGATGACCTACCAGAGTCAACATTCCTCTACAGCAGTGGACCATGACTCAGACGCTACGTGTGTTAAGAGCAAAGCCGAGTTAGAGTAAGAAAGAGATAGAGTCAAGAGACAGCACAGCATTAGACATGCAAACACACAGTATAAGTACAGAAGCCCGTTTATGCCACATAAAGGGGTAAAGAAATCATGCTTTAGTAAATCATAATTATGACATGAAAAGTCAAAATGATGAGATGCTAAGTAATTGTGAGATTTGTGAGATAGAAAGTTTAAATAATGAAATAAAATTCAATGACAAAAATCAACCAAGCCAAAAAAAAAAAAAATAGATTACCAATTATTATTAACAATTATTACCTTTCAAATTTCTTAATTTAAGTAACTTAATTTTAACTTCTCATAATGATGACTTAGTATTCATGATTTAGATATTTTATTTCATAATTATGACTGTTTATGTTATAGTTATGATTTACTAAAGCTGCTTTATTCTTATGTGGTAAAAATGGACTTCCATATCAGAGATATTCTTCTTCATTACATGTAAAATTACTAGGGGTATAAAAAGTTATGCCTTAAAGGGTCAATTCACCTAAAAATGAAAATTCTGTCAGTAATTACCCCAAAAATAATGAGTTTATTCAACTATTAATTTTCTTCTGTGTGGGCCTCTGATGTGAGTTCACGAGAGCGCCACGACGCTGCACGAGAACTAAGAAGATGACGATCACGATCATTTGTTGGGAAAGTATGAAAGGTAAGCCATTCTTTTTGCGGTATTACACTTTAGAACCACTTTAAACACTACATCGAGACCCATCTACGTCATCTCTAGTGAACTCACGTCAGAGGCCCACACAGAAGAAAATGAATTGTTGAATAAAGTCGTTATTTTTGGGGGGTTTTGCGCACAAAAAGTATTCCCGTCGCTTGATAAACTTAAGGTTGAGCCACTAGTCACTTGGACTATTTTAACAATGTCTTCACTAACTTTTCTGGGCCGGCAGAATGAAATTACATAGCAGCCTATGTGGGAGTGATCCAGCTCTCAGATTTGATCAAAAATATCTTAATTTGTGTTCCGAAGATGAACGAAAGTCTTACGGGGTTGGAACAACATGAGGGTGAGTAATTACTGACAGAATTTTCATTTTTGGTTGAACTATCCCTATATGAAGAAAATTTCAAAGCATGTTTTAACTTAATGTGGTTAACTTAATATGACTACAATTAAATTTAAATACTAAAATAATACATTTTTAAAACATTATTGAAAATGCAAACATGCGTTCAGTTCAAATAATATTCCTTTATGTGGTTAATTACCCCTCCAGTTACATTTGTGTATGAAACATTTTTAAACAATTTATTTTAAATTAAAATGACCTAATAGAACTGATAACATTTCAGATTTCACATCAAGAATCACAAATAGTCAGAGGAAATATTTACACCCTTATTGAGTACATCTGGTGAAAATCAAGTTTTTTATGTCTATGTGGTGTTTTTAGACAAACCATGTGCAAATTCAAATTCAAGTCAACACCACTGTGGAGTATTTTCTCTTTAAAACTGCAGTGATCTACAGTGGGGGAAATAATTATTTGATATCCTGCTGATTTTGTAAGTTCGCCCACTTACAAAGAAATGAAAGGTCTATAATTTGTTATGGTGGATTTATTTTTACGAATAGAGAACAAAAAAAATCCAGAAAAACACATTATATAAAGGTTGTAAATTGATTAGCATTTGATGAAATGCTAATCAATAGTTTCTGAGTGAAATGTGAAATGAGTAATTCTAAGAGACTGGGTAAAAATTGCTGGGCAAAGCTGCAGCAATAATAGAGAAGGTTCACACGGCACACAGCATTAGTTCTGCCAAGCATGCTGAAAAACTTGCTTCTCCAAATTTGCTCTTTTGCATTTTCGCAAAGTCAACAGTACAAGAGTTTATCAGGACATGAAAGTGGACTCAAAGGAACTATTCCTATAATGTGAGTTTTGGCAGACTAAATGAGTGTGTCAATGAGGATTGTGGAGTACGGAGTGTGTGTTAGCGGCTCACCAGGCAGGGCGAGATCTGCTGAGGGGTCACTTTCTGTCCGGCTCAGGCTGCTGCGCTCGTTGTGGCAGTCCTGTAGAATCTCACTCACAGACACACTCAGTGATCTGCTGTCTGAACCTGCCCACATGACATGATTAACATTTCTTCTCCAACACCAAAGCCTGACAAGCCTCAGTCAGAATGTTCATATTATATATTTTATATCATACAGTATATATATTATATAATATATTTTATTTGTATTGCCGCATTACTGTTGCCCATGTCATTTTGAGGGCTTGCATTACTGACATGAAATGCTTAATTTTAATACAGATTTGCACATTGAGTTTGCTTACCTGAATTTGGGAAACCAGGATTGGTGGACACACCCTCTGCTGTGGCCTTTTAGGAAATAAATGAGCAGTATTTATAGGTAATGGGAAATGATATACTAACACAACACTAGTTTGCATTTTTTATCAGTCACATGCCACCAGTTAAATAAAACCAACAGATCTATGCAAAACTAATCCATGATCAGCTCATTCAAGTCACACACATACGCAACAAATGTTTAGAGGAAATACATTTTTAAAGAAACTATTGTACAGTGTTTATGTCACAGACCCTCAGACAGGTCATTTTAATAACAAGAGTATGAAAATTATGTTCGTAAAATATAGTAGTTCCTTTTTGCTGTTCCTGTTGAATAAAAGCCATTAGCTCACTGGCTTATACTTTATTTTAAGGTGACGTTGTTATAGTGTAATTACAAAGCACTGAGTAATATTAATTAACTACATGTACTTACTATAGGGTTAGGGCTTGGTTTAAGGGTAGTTACGGTTAGTTGCTTACTATACGTTAGTTCATGTAAAGTGTAACTACTGTACGTCACCTTAAAATAAAGTGTTACCATTTACTGGCTTGTCAGAGGGCATCATTTAACAAATGCAGGTAAGGAAGTGAAAGTGTCTGACCTCAGTGGGACTGAGACTGCAAGGCAGAACAGACTGAGGTTGGGTATCAGAGAGTTCGGACATTCTCTCCTCATCTTCCTCCTCCTGTATGGGGGACGAGGGAGAACGTGTAGACCTGGAAACATCACACATACAGTATCACTAGGGGGAAAAAAAACATTACTTGAGCATTTTCAGAGAGTATTTTCACAATAGTGACTTACCCATCTGGTGACTTGCTACCTTTGCCCTTCATTGATGCGGGATCTGCGTTTTGCTGCCGCCCAGTCAGGTTGAGGGGATCTCCTATCTCCCCTGAAAATTGGATCTCCTCATAGAGAGGTGCTGATGGGATTGAAGGGGACATGGGTTGCACACCGTTCAGGGCTTCAAGCAGGGAGATGGGCTCGTAGCCGGGAGGGATGTTGTCCGCATTCTGAGATTCAATGAAAATTCAGCATTACCATCAGTAATAAATTACATTTTAAAAATATATTAAAACTGTAAACGGTTCATTTAAATTATAATAACATTTTACAATATAACTGTTTTTCCTGTATTTCTGATCAAATAAATGCAGACCTGGTGAGCATAAGAGACTTCAATCTTACAGACCCCAAACATTTGAATGTTGGTTTAAGTGTAGCCATATGCCAAGAAAATGGAAACCAGATTTGTCTAATATACTGGTTTATGTGCCACTGAAACCTAAAGCTCCTGTACTGGAGTCAAATGTGAAGCAAAGCTCCAATGGACAAAATCAATACGTCTGTAGCAACGCAGTTAAAATGGATCCATCAAGTATTAATAATATTATAAGTATTAAAGGTGCCCTAGAATGTGAAATTGAATTTATTTTGGCATAGTTAAATAACAAGAGTTCAGTACATGGACATGACATACAGTGAGTCTCAAACACCATTGTTTTCGCCTTCTTATTTAAATCTCGTTTTTGAAAAACACCTCTGAAAAATAGGCGAATCTCCACATAACACCGACTGTGACGCAACAGTCGGGATCATTAATATGTAGCCTACGCCTCCAAAAATTTGCATATGCCAGCCCATGTTCAATGCCAGGCGGAACTGTGCAGCCGAACCATCGGAAGTTCTGCAGGTGAAGAAACAAGCGAGGATCATAGGAAAAATGGCAGATAAATGCTAAGTTCCAGCCAGGCTGTGCAGAGGAGGTGAGGACTTTTCATACCCTTCCCACAGAAAAGGAATGTCAACAGGCGTGGTTGATGTTTATCTATAATCGGATACCGCAACAGTTTAATTCGAAGTTGTTAGTTTGCTCTGCCCATTTCACCACGGACTTATTTTCTAACCTGGGACAATATCAAGCAGGCTTCTCTCAGTGAATAAATTATATACAGAAAGCGATCAAAGAACAATCTTTCCACACAGCGCGAGTTTATCTGGACACTTGCCAAACTCGTTATGAAATCCGTTACACTGCACAACGAAGCTCTTACTGCATGTACATCATCGTGTTTGCATTGGTGAAAGCATTAGAGAGAGTGCAGAAACTGCGTTGCAATGATAAGATCTTCAGTCTCGCGATCAACAGACTGTCATCTGCTCAATGCTCATCACGGCAACATTTTATGTGATGGAAATAGATTTAAATACTTTATAAACATCTCACGATTCGTTAATCTCAATAGCTGTATTAGTAAAAACGTATAATAGCTGTAGGAAAAGTATTCGAGAGAGTTTCACATGTAATACGTAGCTATTTCATATGCAAGCATGTCAGCCAATCACAGCAGTGGCCGGCTACACTGAAGTCTCACAGCAGACACGTCCCTTCAAACAGAGTGTTCAAATCAGAGGCTAAAATCAGGCTAGGAAAAAATGCCTTTTATTTCTAAATTATGACTATTTTTGATCTAAAAGAAATACTAACATTATAAGGGCAACCCAGAAAACTTTATAAAATAATAAAATAACCCCATTCTAGGGCACCTTTAATAATTTGAGTACAGGATGAAATATGATTGTGAATTTTACCGAATGTTCAGTATGGTCAGAGCTTTGGGATAGCACTGGACTAAAGGAAACCGGGGACAGAGCGGCGGCTGTTTTCTTCCTCACGGCTCGGATCTGGAGCAGGGCTCTGAATGCTGGGGCAGTGACAGCAGAAAGGAAGGTCATGTGGGGGGGAAAAGGACACAAATGCAGTGTGCATAAACAAACACAGGTGCTACATCTTCACATAGACATGCTTAAGAGTTACCAGATTCATTTGGCTACAAAAAGGGGGTAAATATTTGCACAGCTGGTCTTACTGTTAAAGCAAAATCAGTGCACATTCTCTCAGTGCAGAAGTTCTATAGAGCAGCAACATTCTTTACACAAGTACACAAAAGCTTGGCCAAGTCACAACAGTCCTGTTATATATAGTTTCTTATTAGCATGTTTCTGCTTAAATTATACAGCAAGGATATGTGCTGTTTGTATAACTTTTCCTCAGAAAAATAATAAATTCACTCTATATCTTCACATAAGAAAAGCCCTATAATACTAAACCTAATAATCATTATTACATAACAACCCCAGCAGATGGCACTGTTCTTCAACAGTCACATGATCTGCACCGCATGTGAGATCAATGATGCACTAGGGACTGACTATTCATCTCTAAAAAGAACAATGAAAGGAGGAATAAAGGCACAATGGTAAATCAGTCCATATCAGATTAAAAATAAAAAAAATCACTCAGCCTTTTATCTTTATGGCCATACCCACTTTAAAGGTTCGACTCATTTAGTGGAACGCATCTGAATAATAATGGGGGAACAATAAAGGAAGCTCAGGCATTGATTAATGAGCACTTACGCAGTCTGCAGATAGGGCAGTTGTTGGCCTGGTAACGCAGTGTGTCAGCACAGGCATTGCACAGACACAGGTGCCTGCAAGGGAGAATCAGTGTGTCACGCAGGTCTGATAAACAAACCACACACTCGCTGCTGTTGTCACTGTTCTCATCCTCTGTGGACTGAAGAGAGGAGACAAAGAAAACATAGTAAAATAGTACATGAAAATCAGACACAGGAAATGGCAGGATGGATATTGTATTACCAGGTAACAGTCAGGCACATCATCTCATTTGCCCTAAATTCTCTGGCGTAGTGACATGATTTACCTTCGTCTCCAGATTGTTCCGGTTTTCAATGCCGTAAATCTCCTGCAGCAGATAGCTCACACGGTCCACCTAAAAGATGAGCATATGATACGTAAGTGAAACGCCAGTAACGGCTGGGGAAACACCACATCACAGATCAAAACGATTATTATCTTTTTCATGAAGTGACATGGCCTGATTACTGCTTCCACACATGTGGCGTGGATAAGAATGCATGAGTAAATGAATCAAAGCTTTCAGTCTGTCTGCTTAATGAGGGATCCAATTAAAAAACACAATCACAATCAGCCACAAACACAGACATATTGGAAAGTGAGATTGTTCTGTTGCTACAAGGCACAAATATCACACTCTTACATTTAATAATTAGAAATACGAGCTGCCAAATTACTTACGATTTGCTTCTGTTTCAAAGGCTTCACTGAGAAACTGCCATCAACATGCTGTAAATGAGGGAATACATATAGTACTAGTATAATAAAAACAACAGAATAAGCTGGCAAGGTAAACAATATAATAATCATTTGTGCACCAAGATAGTGAGAGATCAAAATTAACCTTTTATCTTATTGGGAGATGGCTAATTAAGTACATATGCACAGATTTCATTAATAATATTAGTACTGTTCGGAAAAATGTTTTATTACCTTAGACAACATTTAACATCATATTTACATCAGCAACGTGATTAAAATTAAGCAGAGTTTAATCAAATCTCTTCAAATTAAGTTAATAGTTCTTAAAAGCTTATAGTTCTTAAATCTGTTAAGACATATTAATGCACTACTTTTAAACATCTCTTCATATTTTAGACTGACTATGCCATGTTAATAAAAATGTCTGAAATTTTGTATGATGCACTATGGGAACTTTTGTTCTATGCAATAAATCTAAATAAATTATGTTGATTCTGTCTACGTTTATTTTCTACATTGGCTACAAAGCATTTTCCAGGGTTCCACAACTCCTTTTGATCAATTAACTTTTGACCATAACTTTCAAGATTTTATAAATTTACATGACCTTTCCCATGCCTGAAGAAGAAAAATGGGGGGGAAAGAAAAAAGAAAAAAAAATATCACAATTTTAAAATTCCTTGAGTCCAGGGTTGAGATTCCTGAATCTCAAACTGACTCCATAAAAGTCTGACTGGTTAATGACTTACTTAATATTATAAAACATGACCGAATGCTTGTGAGTTTTCAGACCAGCTGACATTCTTGAGCAGAAAACAAATCCCAAGCAATACACACCCTTTCAAAAGCTGCCAAGAGAACATGTGCATGCCCGGTAACATCTGTAACAGAAAATAAAATGAGAGAAAACAGTGAGTAATGGTATTACATAATTATAACTGATTTTATTTTATGATCAACATTTTTCACCAACCATCTCCATCATCCACTATTGCTTGGATCACCAAAGGGAAAACACCTTTGTCCAGATCAAAGTTCAGCTACAGATAAATATGAATGTTTAATTTTTAAAAAAAAATCATGAAACACCTAACTATTCACAACAGTTTTTTTTAAAAAAAACATAGTTATTTTAAAATCAATACAGCAGAAATGCCTTGATGAGATGGCACTGATGCAAATAATGAGTCTCTACAAAAACAATCACCTCTTCAGGCTTCCATTTGGTGAAATCAATCTTGAAGGATGGCAGACAAAATTGCTGATTAATCCCTCTCTTATAATGGACCATCTCAGACACCATTGAAGGGCTCTTGGGGCTGTATCTTTAAAAAAACAAAAACAAATTGTAGTGATTATCACCAAGTCTGCGCATAACTGAAGGTATCAGTTACTAGTAATGTACATTTCAAACACGGTGACCAATATAAGAGCACTTAACCCTTATGTTGTTTACAGGTCATTTTGACCAGGAGATAATTTTCTTTTCCCGAAAATGTTGATGTTATCGCATTGGATTAAAATGTACTGACTTCACTCACACAGGGTATAACTAATTATCAAAATTTTGGGATAATTTATTTATATTATTTTATTGTTGGTAACTTGCATTACCACGTGTGCACACACACTTGCACGTTCATGTAAAAAACAAACAAACAAACAAACAAACAAACAATTTTGAGTGTTACAGGCTTTCTTTTTCACAGAGATGAACTTTATCCTCAGATCAATGATGCTCAGATCAATGAAGCCTGCAATCAATCAGTTTCAAAAATAAATACAAAACAGGTTCTTATTGAAAGAAAATAAATTTGACAAAACGATTGAATGCAATATTTGGTGATAATATAGCATAATGAGTGACTTCCAAGCAATTTTAAAAGGCTGGTCATTTTTGGCCAAAGGTGTTAACAGATTTAGACCAAGGAGAAAAAGATTGGTCAAAAGATTTTGAATTTAGACCAAGTGCCACTTTTTTCACGAAAGCTGTTGTCTAGATGCCAATGGGTTATGTTTCTTTAGGATCAAATGGCTTAAACAGGACTTCTGAGGCAACTGAGGCTATCAATCACAAGACTTCGCAACAAAAGTGAGCACAACAGACTTGCTGATTTAGCATCATTCTGCAGAAACTTTACACAATGTACTACTCAGTGGAAGCTTACATTGCCATCCCATTGGCAAACTCCTCAAAGGCTTGACAGTATAATGTAATAGCCACTCTGGCATCAGTATCAAAGCAGAATTCAACACTGTAAAGGACCTTGGGATCGCCTGTGTCATCTGGTGTGCTGTCAGAATCATCCTTATACCTGCAAAATTAGAAAAGCAAAAGTTTGTTGTCACGGCTTTTTAATTTCAGCAAATAGTCTACATTGTGACATCATCAGCAACACCTTCAAGCCTATATTCACAATAAACCTGACAAGTCGTAAAGAATCCTTCCTGATGTTCACCAAACTCCTCAGCGTCTTGACAGGCTCATGTGGTGCTGGCGTCACATAGGGAAACTGTCGAAAATAGGACAAAAACATATGTGTGAGGATGACAAAGTGAAAACTTTGAAAGTTTTGAGGCGGAGGTTTCATTTGGTCACCTGCACAGGTCTGTTGCCAAGGAAATTTAAATCCATATTTTCCCCAAAAAGATATCCCTCTGGGGGGGTGTGTCAAACTTTTCTCCACCCATGAAAAAATGACTGGTGAAATAATTTCCTGCAATAAAGACATTAAGGAGATTATTATCTAGGATGGATGTGGCCACTAGAAAGAGTTGACATTAAATTAAATTAGTATATTTTCTCTACACACATTAGATAATAGTCAAACACTGCCAAAGTAGATTTCAAAAGCTGAAAACATGAGACATTACAGTAAATAACAGATTTTGGAGATGTAAAAGTACAAAATGTAACAAACATAAAGAATAGGCAACGGTCTATGAGTGACAACAAGAATAGTAAGATGCAACCATATTACACTTTGTAATGCAGCTAACGTTAACATTTTACGTAAGTGACATTTTACCTGATTTTGGGGGATATCTGTACGCTGAATTGGCTTGAATATCGATGTCTTCAACTCCAGCAATCCTTCGACTCAGTATTGAACCCATGTTTAAGTTTAAATGGCTGTTGATGACTGCTATATGTAGATAAGAGAAGGTTTATTTGGACAGTTAGCTGGAAACGGTTTGCTTCCTCCGCTATGGAAACATTCCCATCTCTGGCGATAAAAAGACCTGCGAACAAAAGAAATCAACTTCCGTATTTACGTTCTAGTTATTCTGATAAACCAGACTGACATGTAAAACCCGTTAACTTACAAGTAGACGTCAAATTATCGACGTTGCAACGGTGAACAAAACAAAAACAAAAACAAGACTATTGGAAAAACTGTCTTTTGAAGAACCCAAATTCTCGCGAGATGGGATTTTCCTGCGAGCAAAGAATTTTGGGATATGTTGTACGTGTACCGTCCATCGTAGTTTCAGCGGTCTCAGCTGACTTAACAGAAGATATGCAAGCCACAAAAAAAAAACATTAATTCGACACTAATGCCCTTTTAATTTATACACTGAGTTATGTTTTTGATCCACGTGATAATTTTTTTAATTCAAATGCCAGTGCTGCAAATGGTAATTTCGCCTTTTGTCTAAAATCTTATTGTATAACACCTAAACATATTTCATGGATGGAGCGAGCAAGACTAAATGTATATATATATTTTGTATTTTTTTTTTTTGGTGGTGCTGGTGGTGGGGGGGTCATGCTACTATTAACATTACAAAGGACTGTGCTAAAGTACATTAGATGGTCTTCTATTAAGATGCAAGTGCTTTAATTGGTGTTGGAAGATTTGTTTACCATATTTGGGAAAGTAGTGGCATAGCTCGAATGGGAATTGGACGGGAGCGACCGTCATTCATAAATTCTGCCTTTTAGAACTTAGCAAACAAAGCGTTGCATGCCGGGATATGGAGTTTTGGTGTTTAAAGGGCATCTTAAGCACGCACAATTACCCTGATTATGTAGTTAATATATGCATATTTCTCCATGTTTAACAATGAATGATAGAACTTTGTATAATCAAAATCGTAAACCTCTATCTCGAGCGCTTTAACATAGACGTCAAACGAATGCAGTGTCATCAGAAACACAACAAACGTCGAATCCCTGGGCATACAATTCCCATGACCTCCACCCCTCTCTGATTGGCTGCTTCACGCTGTCAATCATCTGGCGCTCGTTACGCCAGCGCTCCTACAGTAAATATTTGTGTTTGCTCAACCGGCTGTAATGGTGGACGACTGAAAGAGAAAAGCGGAGAGACTAAATCTCAAAAATCCTGTCCCGGGTAAAGTAGCTACTATTGTTCGTGGCTCGGAAATAAACACCAGCGAATATGGATGAACTCAAGCATCAAGTTATGATAAACCAGTTCGTCCTGACAGCTGGATGTGCCGCAGACCAGGCGAAACAGCTTTTGCAAGCGGCACATTGGCAGTTTGAGGTGAGCGCAGCGGAGAGCACACTATGCATGCCTATGCCAGTGCATTGTTTATGTGATGCACTGTATACATTGTCGGCGTTGTCTGCCATTCTAGTAATGACTATATATCTAGTGACCAGACTAATTTATTTCAGTCTTGGCATTCAAATATAATGTTTTTATTTATATCATTATATATAATATATTATATATAGATTTTATATTATATATATATATATATATATATATTAATAGATAAAAAGACACCTAAATATACCCATAGGCTATACCAATTGCGAAAAGCTCAACAGAGATAGACTACTATCCAATTAGAGTTTACTCCAGATTAAATACTATAATCCGATCCCCATGACACAGTGTACTAGCTTCCCATGCTATTATGCAATAAAGATGACCACTGACAGATTACACTACAGTAGCCTAGTGTATCAATGTTGAGCTTTCGTTTCGTTTCACAATAAATTAAATCCCCATCAGTTCCCCAGTAGGCTATAGCGTGATATGAGTATGTTTAAATATTACTATAGCCTACAGCATCTGAAGTAATGTTGTGTTATGATCTCTCACTCACAGACAGCCCTTAGTGCCTTCTTTCAAGAGACAAATATACCTTACGGTCACCATCATCAAATGGTGAGTAAGAAAGCCGCAATCTCTGTTTATAAGTGTTTAGTTGAATGAATTTAACTTTTTTTTTCTGTTGCACGTGTTTGTTATGCTACTATACGAGCTCAATATCGTGGCTGCAACAATAACAATGTAAAGCTGTAGCCATAGTGTCGGCCATGTTGCGGAGAGACGGGGCTTCCAGAAATAAACACACACACTGACACACACACACACACACACAGGCGCTGTGTTCACTGTTATTACTGTAGTGTGCCGAGGTAGGCAGTATTTCAGTGTAGCAGCATAACTGAAATGAAATAATGGCCGCAAGGTTAAAGTATCACGGATGTGGGATTTCATCAGTCAAGCACAAACCAGTGTCTTTTTGACTAGGGCTAGTGTTTAACTCCTTTATTAAAAGGGGACATATGATATGTGCATCATGATGATGGAGTTCTGGAATATCCTACTGTCACTGAAATAAACTTGAAATATTAGGTATTAACACTATAGGTCCTATACACTAATACACCAAGTTCCTATTAGTAAATGTTTAATTTAGTGTTCATTGTTAGTTCATGTTAGCTGGTGTCCATTAAATAATGTTAATATATACAGCTTTTGATTTTAATAATGTTTTAGTGAATTAGTAAATTAACTCGAAATAGGGGCAGCTTACACGAAACTAAAAACGGAAAACTTTGTATGCCTTTTGGCCTTTCATGTACATGACAGTAGTGTTTTGGTGGCCTGACAGCACAAACTTTTGTAAATGGGATTTGATTCTCATTCATTTGTATAGCGCTTTTCACAATACATATTGTTATAAAGCAGCTTTACAGAAAATGCATACATAACAATTTAAAGTGTTCTGTTATCAGAGGTGACAGTGTCCAAGTTATGTATTTCAGAAATGTGATTTAAAGTGATAGTTTAACTATCACATCATGCTCATGTGTATTATGTATTCTATTCAGTCTATAGGCACAAAGTGTTTTGCGGATCCATGTGAACAGGGATCGTTTGACAACATTGTCCGTACACCAAAAATGCAAGGGAAAAACTTTAGTTTTTAGTAAATTAGATTAATAATTAGTTTTGAAATGATTTTTTATTGTTTGTTCACAACTAATGTAGTAACCTTATTATAAAGTGTTTATGGTTTTTTTTATTACATTTTTTTTAGTTATGCTTTGCTGTAAAATATTTAATCTAGTAAATAATGTTCTTGTGTAGATTAAAAAGTTAAACATGCTTGCAAGTCATAAATGTTTGAGTGAATCGTTCTTTTGGGTCAGTTATTTTTAATGGCTGTCAGGCTGGTTCATAATAATAATTATGTAATTAAAATTTGACAATCTTTGATGTTCAGTTATATTACACATCAGTACACAATGTTGTGCAATATTTCAGATATCAGTTCACCCCATGTTTGTGTATGTTTTAGGTTTATTGATGTGAGTGAGATACAAAAGTACCTATGGATCATTGTTTGAGACTGAATGCAGGATAGTTTGTCCACTGCCTCATAATTGAAATAGATCCAGGTGAAAGCAGAAGCAGAGGTGTGATTTTTGTGGCATGGCTGCCAACCCTCACTAATGTTATTAGTTATGCTTTGCTAATCAAGTTTGCGCCATAATTTCCCTTGCCTTGGCACACTAATTTTGATTGAAAGTGAAGTCATAAGTGTATTAAAAAATACTTGTGTGCTTACGTCACAGAGTGTTCTTTTATGTTGGTTTGGTCCTATAGTCTTGTTTGGAGGGTTCCTAAGTAAACAGGATTTCAGTATTGGAATCACTGATGTTGACTGTAGTCTTTGAACATAAAATCACTAAAAAGTATTTTTTTTTTTTTTTTTTTTTTTTTTGCGTGAACTACTCATATAAGCGTTTATTTTTAAAGCACAACATCACAGCCGCAATTAAAGTTTACCACATGTTCATGCCTCCCTGAAGCTTAACATCTGAATGCATTGCTGTTCATTCATTTTACTAATAAACGTTAATTATGAGGAAGTGGATGTTGTGAATGGGCAATCTCAAGGGCTGAGATCATGCTCTGGACAGATTTAATGTTAGATGTTTGTCTCCGAGAGTGACCCTGCGGCTGTAGTCCTACAGTAATTGCTGACCACGTTAACTTATAACTCATTTATACTCCAATACTCAAAAAAGAAATTTGGATGTCACACTGAAAAACTTAATTATGAATTATTATAATGAAATAGGTTTTGAAACACAAAAAAAGTAATTCACAGTAAAATTCAGAAAGTAGGACTAAAACACTATGAATATTATATAAATAAAATGATTCATTGTTTATGGGTAATAGTGACATGTAATGTGTGTCTTTTTGTTACCATATTATGTTACAAAAGACATTTTTTCTTATTACAGCAGGGCAGTAGTAGGGGCATTGCAGGGGATACGATGTTTTTTTTTCAATTGAAGATTCTAATTTAATTTAGGTAATCAATTATTAAACAAAGAAATAGATCTGTTCTATTGATTTCTATAATCGGGTCAAATATGAAATATATTTGAAAATATTTGAAAATCAAAACATAAGCAGAATGTGTGGTTCATTACCAAAGTACAAAAATGTAAAAATCCACATTTTGACAAATAACGTTTTCCCAAGGATTATTTCTTTTAGTAAAGCTCTGACCATGCAGTCACCACCATTAATTAAAACAGGATTTAACACACAAAGGGTAGAAAAGAAAAGGTTCTTTTCCTGGCATTGGGGCTGAGAGGGAGGAGTACAATTTCTGGTAACTTTAACTGTGGTTTGTTCCCGGGTGTGACCTAAGAAAGAATAGGCAATATTAACATTTTTAGATCTGCAGTGTAGACAGAGTTGGGAAAAGGTTAGAGTAATGACGAGTTTATGACAGTTAACGGACAGTTTGATTAAAATGATCATGTAGCATCTTATCTTGACGACCTTACAGTCATGTTGCCTATAAAAGAGAGATGTTCTCTCTTGTGGAGGCTGTGAATTGGGGAAGTGGGACAATCAGACCTTGTGAAACAGTATAAAGAAAAAATATAGGTTAAGAAGTTTTTGGGGGTTTTTACGCTGGAATGTCAAAAGTCAATGTATGCAAACAAGTATTTCACTCAGAGACAATGATTATGTTTGAACTGAAGCATCTGGCATTTCATGCTTTGTGTTATTAGGGTGCCAGAGAGAATAAACCACATTTACAGGCATTGTTTCCCAGCATGCATTGCAAATGTGCAAACAAGAAGTAACTTGTCATGCACGTGTCAAACCAAGACATCAAGGTTTGGGAGGTTAGCATGCCATGGCCCAAATTACCCCTGCTGGTAGAGGCCGTTGTTGTGTAGGATTCCAGTTCCCTGAATCAAAACCTTAAAAAAACATATGCTATGCTAGCGTTTCTCCTTTCTTTTCTTTTTTCTTGTATGCTAGCATGCTCTTGCAACTTATCACTGCGGAACTCCACCCCTGCAGCTATAGCATTAGTGGTTGAGAATAATATCATTGGAATGAATTTCAAAATGATTTTTTTTCTAGCTGATGAATGATAAAAACATTGACAGCCAATCAGAATCCACCTGATTTTAAAGATAATGTGTGTTTAAAGCGACAGATGACATAACAACATCACTGCAAGCTTAAAATGAACAGTAAGTTATCATTGTTGGTGTGGACGTGGAGTTATCATTATAGTTATTTTTACATTCTTAGTGTGAACTCATCATAGTTATAGTACAAACATTCTTCCAGCGAATTTAAGGTTAACCTCTTTAGGGTTCAAGGGGGATCAATGCCTTTCTGTTTCATGCATTTCTGTTCACATACTCCCGGACAAACGGTTAAAACCATGAAATGGAAATTCACCCTATTTTGTAAATGCACACACGCATCTCACAATCCAATCAACATAGAACTAAGTCACAGTACATTATTATTTTTCAATAAGCTGTTTGATAAATGCTCGGATGTACATCAAAATACAGAAGAAAAGATCTGTCGCTACTCGCTACTTCTGTTCATCGTGCTGAAAAAAGGCTCTTAGACACAGAATGTCATAACTCTCCATGATGTCTTTCAGTTGGACGCCGTTTAAACTGCTCTGATTGAACAACTTTAGCTGTTTTACGATGCACATAACTTTAGGCAGAGGACACTGCAGCCAGCATCGACTGGCTTGATTTGAGCATACAGTAAGTGTTAATAAAGTCTCGTTTTCACCATAAAAACCATCCAATTTCAGACAATACAATATATTTGCTTTGAAATCCCTCTGTACTGTGCCAACACTCAGGTTAATAATCAAGCCTCAAACTGAGAGATCATTTGCTCACATATGTGCAAACACTTGAACAGACGCACGCACACGATAATAGAGTGCAGAGATCAGGAAAAACCTCAGCATCTCTGCAGTATGTGATTACAAATTACAGTTCTGAAAATCAAAGCAGCTCCTGAAGGCATTGTCGACACCTCCCAGCTTCTCTCTTTCTCTCAGAGACTCACAGATATGCGTACAGCAGATCAGGCAATGCAGTTCTGTGTTACAATGGAACACTGCAGTGAACCGTCAATTATCTCATTACAAACCTTATTATTATATTTCATACGCCATCTGCTACAATGTGTTCACATTCCATAATTCCAGCTTTGAGTCATGTATACATGCGTAAGAATGTAAAAAAGTGGTTGTAGTAGAACCTCCGAGCTATATAAACATGGAGCGGTGAATTGCGTCACTGTTTCAGTTTAAAGGAATTTGAAAGCTTTCCTTTGTTTGACATTATACATTTTCAGATATTTCCAGTGGAATGGAGGAGCGTTTTTCTCAAGCTCACGTGAAATCTGTAAATCTCCCCACACTGCTGGATTCTGGATTGGAACAGTCTGGTTACTTGAACAATAGAAAGGGAAACACAAATGATGCTCTTTATTTATTTTCCCTGATGCCCATGCAATGTTTATGGATGCGCTTGGAATACCAAACACACTGTTTAATGTTTAACTCATGTTTTTGCATTGGTTCATGTTGGAAATGGGCACACAACACAATGATGTCCATTATGGAGTTTAAACATTATTGATTATTGAAGTCCCACATTTGACCTGGATCATTGTCGATGTCTTATAGAGTCCAACAATTGGGTTCAGGAAGTAAACATTACATTAATTTAATGATTATTTATCAATCTAAAGCTACGAGTTTGTTAATCGATGGTGTATGCTACATTATTACGCATGAATCTGTAATGAAATCAGAAGATATATAAGAAATATAGCCTATTTCTCTAAAAAAAAACATTAACGTGGGTCTGTACAAAAAATATGTTGAAAAAGTAGTGGTAATTTTCTGCCAGGACATAATCCTTTAAGTTTACGTACATTTCCTTTAACCCTAAAACAAATCACAATGCAATGCGCAGTTTAAAATACCTGTAAAAAAAAACGTATTTCTATCTAAACATTCTTAAAATTCCAACCAGCAAAACTGCAACATCGGCTCATCCAATGGCGTGAGTTTGGGGCTGGGCTGTCTTTTTATCCAACCATTGAAAGACAAGGGGTGTGTTTAGAAGCCGGTTTGAAAACATATTTTCTTACAGTTCTGTTGGTAACACACAGCTTTAACACTAACAGTGTCCCAAAACGGACAAAAACAGTTAAACATTCACTAGGTTTCCAAGTAAATGAAGTGTAACAAACAAAAATGCAGTGTAACAAAGTGGACTGGGCTGAGCACCACAGGTTCTGTTTTTCTACGCCAACTCTGACCTCATTTCTCATCAACAGATCTGTCCTCACAACCAAAATATTTCCACAGCAACCCAGCTGTTGACCAGAGCATGTTTGTTATGTACACTGCATCTCTTGTGGATGTTTCTGAATTATGGAGAAACTGCAGATGCATCTGCTCTCTGTTTGACGGCCGTGTTAAGCCACTGACCTTCTCCACATCTGCAGCAGCTGTCCTGACGGCTGATGCATTATTAGATGCCATTTTGTGCGACTCTCAAAAACGCCCCCTCAGTGCCATTTAAAGCCTGTTTCATAGCTTTTATCTCTCAGACTTCCTGTTGTAAACACTTTTGTGAATTAAAGCCATCTAGGGACACTGAAGTCCATTTGAGACTTTTGACCAGCCACAATGGGGTGATTGTGGTTTTTGGCGAGATATCCTTACTGATGGGTCAATAAAAACTGCAGGCGGCAGGATTCAAGGTTGCTGACAGGATGGGACACAGATACGGATTTGATCGCTGCAGTAAGACAATATGGGCATGTTTCTCATACAGTACCTGTGCAAGGGCACATCCGGAAGTATCCCAATGAAACGCTGTCCATTCATTTAGCTTTCATTCACAAAAATCTCTAGATTTCCCCCCACACATATTAGTCCGAATTCAACCCACAGACTGCTCATGTGCGCATTTGTGGCAGCCTTTGAAATGTTATTTATTATGGTGATGTCGCTCTCTCGCCGAAAACATTGCAGGATGGCCGGGGTGCTCTCATGAGGCCTATTGTGTACCTCTGTAAATGTGAGTTTTGCTGTGGACAGAGGACAATGAGTTTAGAGAGGACAATGGGAAGGTCACCGAGGTAATAGAGTAGCCGAACATCGCACAGAGGAAGGCAGAGCGGGTGATGCCTGGGCATAGATGAGAAACAGGAAGTAGAACTGTTAGAAGAGCACCAATCAGCACAGGCAGAAAGAATGCGAAGGAAGGGAGGGAATGTCGGGATGATCTGCTGGGACATCTTAGCAGAATTGAATTTTGCCACTGTCAAATATTTTAGCTGCTTGTCAGACAGTTTAGAATGTGTCCAACATGAAATGCTTTCGCAGCTTAATTTATATTTAAGTAATCTGTAAAAGATGGGACCTAATCGTATCCATCAGGAATTGATTAATCACGGAAAGCGGTCTTTTTGTGATATCAATATATTGATGATGGGTTTATGACATCAGCCAAAAAGGAAAGTCATTTTAGAGGTGAAGCAAGATCTGGTTTACTGATTTAATTTGAATAAAGTGTATGAAGTAAAATAAAAAATATATATATACACACCTGTTCAAAAGTTTGAGGTTAGGAAGTTGAATAAATACTTTTTATATACATGATATATCAGAAGTGATATTAAAGAAATTTCTAAAAAAGATTTGTATTTCAAAATGTATCGCAAAAATGTTAAGCAGCACAAATGTTTTTAACATTGATATAATAATAAGAAATGTTTCTTGAGCAACAAATCAGATTTCAGAAGAATAATGTGTCTGAAGACTGGAGTAATGGCTGCTGAAAATTCAGCTTTGCATCACAGGAATAAATTACATTTTTAAAATATATTCAAACTGTTACTGTACAATCGGTAACACTTTATTTTGATGGTCCCATTTGAACATTCTTTTGATATATAAGTAACGTTGCACCTATGAGTCAACTAGAGTCATTAGAGTATTAATAGACTGTCTGCTTAAAGGATTAGTTCACTTTTTAAAAAACTTTTGCTGATAATTTACTCACCCCCATGTCATCCAAGATGTCCATGTCTTTCTTTCTTCAGTCGAAAAGAAATTAATGATTTTGATGAAAACATTCCAGGATTTTTCTCCATATAATGGACTTCAATAGTGGCCAAAACGGTTCAAGGTCCAAATGAGTTCTCTTACGAGAGTATCTCTCGTACTGCGTAATATCTTACGCTATGGGGAAAACTCTTTTCCACGAGATATTGAAGCCAAAAATTATCCTTAATTTTTTACTAATGTAAAACGCTTTGCAGCAGCAAGCAGACCTAGGCGAGACAGCTCGCGCGCCTATTGGCTGCTCTGCGGCAATAGCAGCAGCCTATCGAGAGAGGCTCTGCGTGACGTCACGACGAATGGGGGCCCTTCGCGCCCATATCGTCACGTCCCGCCAGAAAGGGCGTGGTCTCGCCCTATATCTAGGCTCGATAGCTGCTCTTACGTCGATTTTCATCTCTTCAGCGAAGCCTCACGCATCGCTGGATCCAGAGTGAGAAGCCGCGCCGTCGACCTGTAGCCTTCAGCGGGACGTGCCATTGAGTCTGGAGTCGCTGGCCTCGCCGCCTTCAGCCGCCGTACCTGCTGTGCTTTCCGGCGTTATATCCTTTCCTCTGCATAGAGTGTGTGTGTGTGTTTGCATATCTGCTTTTTTCCCACCCCCTCTAAAAGAGCGGCGTCTTTTTAAAGATGCCTTCCTGCGGTTCTTGCCGAGCCCCACTCAGCGACGAGGACCGACATGTCATCTGCGTGTCCTGCCTGGGTGAGGATCACGCGGCCATCGCGCTCGCTGACGGCGGATGCCATCACTGCGAACGTTTGCCTATGGTGACTCTGCGGACTCGCCTGGCTTCGTTCTCCGAGCCCGTATCCCAGCCTGCCGTGACGCCGCGTCGCAAGAAGCGCCGCGCCCAGCGCGCTCCCGAGCTATCTCCAGCCCGCCAAAGCTCGCCGGTTCGCCCGCCAGCTTCGCCGGCTTCGCTCGAGTCGCTCACCGACGGACAGCGGCCGCCGTCCGCCGCCGCGTCCGCCATCGAGTTGGACGACAACACCGAGGCGTGTTCTCTCTTGGCTTCGGATAGCGAGGATTGGGCGAGCTCTGTGGACCTCCCCTCCGCTAACGCTCCCCGCCAACCCTCTGGGAAGAGAGCCGGCATTGAGTCTGAGCTGATGCGTCTGCTCACCAAGGCCGTAGAAAGCATCGGCCTCGATTGGGAGGCACCCACGCTGCCGCCGCGCAACAGATTAGACGGGCGCTTTCTCGGCAAAGACGAGGCTCCGTCAAAATCTAGGCCCGCGCCCTTCCTCCCGGAACTTCACGAGGAGGTTGCAAAGTCGTGGAAGGCCCCCTTTTCCGCCAGGATGCGTACCTCTACCTCCGCGGCATTCTCCGCTGTCGACGGTGCGGGAAGTAGAGGCTACCTCGCCATTCCTCCGGTGGAGACGGCTGTCGCGTCGCATCTCTGCCCGCCCTCTGCGGGACGGCGGGTTCAGACGACGCTCCCGTCCAAAGCCTGCCGAGTGACATCATCGCTGCACGGACGCGCTTACACCGCCGCCGGGCAAGCAGTCTCAGCGCTGCACACGATGTCTATTCTGCAGATCTACCAGGCAGACCTCCTTCTCAAGCTGGACGAGGAGGGACCCGGTGCTATCTGTGTGGCGGACCTGAGGAGCGCTACGGACCTCGCTCTACGCGCTTCTAAAGCCGCTGCGCAAGCCATGGGGCGGAACATGGCCTCTCTCGCCGTCGCCGAGAGACACTTATGGTTGACGCTGTCCGAGATGACGGAAGCCGAGCGCTCTGTGTTCCTCGACGCGCCCATTTCCCCGGAGGGCCTGTTCGGAACGGCCGTCAAGGACTTCGCGGACAGGTTTGTTGAGGTGCAGAAGACTTCTCAGGCTATGAAGCACTTCCTGCCGAAGCGCTCGAGCTCCGCTACAGGCCGCACCAAGCCGCCTGCTCGCAGCTCTCAGCCCCAGCCTGCACCGCCCTCCGCCGCCGCCGCCTCACAGCGCCGCCAGGCCCGGGATCAGAGACCGCGGTCTCGCTCCGCCGGATGCCGCCCCCCTCACCGCGGGCCCCGGCCGAGGATTGAGATCAAGCCCGAGGCCCCAAAGTCTTCCTTGCCGCTCTAGGAAAACGACGGTGTTCAGATCCCGCTGCGGCCGGATTTCCACCAAAACTTCTCGCTCGTTCAGCCCCATGCGTTGTGACTGTACCAGTGTATTTTGCAGTGAAGCAGCCGGTGTCTCAGCCCGCTTGCCTGCACACAAAAGCTGTTTTTACGGCTACCCAGATAAATCCAATAAAGAGTGTATTTTCTGGTGTTCCGGCCTCGGCCGATGGTGTTATGAGTGTTGTAAGAATGCCCACGCCCCAGTGCCCATTCCCACACCCAGACACAGCCCGCCACGGTGCAGGGCTCGCACAAATAAAATCGACTCCGGTCGATTGTGCAAACACTGTAGTGAACGCGCCCATATCCCCATGCCCGCTTACACTACACGCTGCGTGTCCCTCGGTTTCTGTAAAAACGAAACCAACACACATTCAGTCGGCCCTAAACGACAGTGTTTTCAGTGTAGCAAATGTGCCCGTGGTCCCGCGCCCACATTTCCTCACAGACACGCCGAATCCCACGGGATTCGCCCCGCTCTCTCTCTCGGCGCTACCCGCCTCAGAGGAGATGAGCGCGGCCAGGCTGCCCGCTGTGATCAGCGCGCCCCCCGCCTCGAACGCCGTAAACACGGCGCTGTGTTCCCAGCACACGCGGGCTCTTGTGCCGCCGCTTTCCCGCGGCCAGAGCCCAGATTTCATTCTGCCCCTAGCTATTCACGCGGATGCGTGGTCAAGGCTTCCCGGGGTATCAGAGTGGGTGATGAACACTATAAAGAGAGGCTATTCGCTACAATTCGCTCGACGCCCTCGCCGCTACGCGGCGCGCGTCGAAACTACGGTGAAAAGCGAAGTATCTCATCTACTTCGAGCCGAGATAGCGAAACTTCTGAGAAAGGGGGCTATAGAACCTTTATCTCAGGCTCAGAGCGAAGGGGGCTTATACAGCAGATATTTTCTGGTACCGAAGAAAGATGGTGGGCTCAGACCCATTCTAGATCTGAGGCTGCTGAACAGAGCGCTCGTGAAACGCCAGTTCAGGATGCTTACGACCAGGAAAATCCTCGCGCAAGTGCGCCAAGGAGACTGGTTCATGTCAATAGATCTGAAAGACGCGTATTTCCAAATACAAATAGCGTCCCATCACAGGCGATTCTTGAGATTCGCCTTCGAGGGCCAGGCATATCAATACACAGTCCTGCCATTCGGCCTGTCCCTAGCACCCCGTACGTTCACGAAGTGCATGGACGCGGCCCTCGCTCCCCTGAGACTTCGGGGCATGCGAGTTTTGAATTACTTGGACGATTGGCTGATTCTAGCTCGTTCACGAACGGAGCTCTTAGAACACAGGGCCGCATTACTCGAGCACCTCGAGGAGCTGGGCCTTACAGTCAATTGGGCGAAAAGCTCACTGCTCCCCAGTCGGAGGATTTCCTTTCTGGGAACAGTGTTAGACTCGCTATCCATGACGGCACGCCTGTCACCAGAGCGCGGATTGAATATCCAGCACGTCGCGAAATCCTTCCGCCACGGCTCTATAGTCCCGCTCAGAAGGTTTCAGAAAATGCTGGGTCTCATGGCCTCAGCAGCCTCTGTACTCCAGTTGGGCCTGCTCCGCATGCGCCCACTGCAGCTATGGCTAAAAGCACGAGTTCCCCCCAGGGCATGGACCGCAGGTCTGTTTCGCCTCAGGGTCGACCATCAGTGCATTTCGGCTCTGAAACCATGGAAAGCGACCGACTGGTATCAGTCGGGCGTGAGTCTGGGGATCCCCTCAAGTGTGAAGGTGGTGTCTACGGACGCCTCCACTTCGGGGTGGGGAGCGCTGCTCGAGGGCAGACCGCTGGCTGGCCTGTGGTCAGTGCGGGAGAAGCTCCTACACATAAACTGCTTGGAATTGATAGCAGTCGACAAAGCGCTAAGGCGCTTCTGTCCCCAGATAACAGGCCACCACGTATTGGTCCGGTCGGACAACATGTCAGTGGTGGCATACATAAATCGCCAGGGCGGCGTCAGGTCCCGAAACCTTTACAGGCTGACGGAACGCCTCCTGGTCTGGGCTCAGCACAACCTGCTCTCGCTGAGAGCGGCGCATGTGCCTGGTCACCTAAATGTGGGACCAGACAGGCTGTCCAGAAACAACGTTCCAGCAGGAGAATGGTCTCTGCACCCGCAGACGATCCAGCTGCTGTGGGAAACGTTTGGCAGAGCGCAGGTGGACCTGTTCGCGTCCCAAGAAAACGCTCACTGCCCGAGATTCTTCTCGAAAAGCCGGGACGCGCTGGCCCATGTCTGGCCCCGCCGCCCCCTTTATGCTTTTCCCCCTGTCTCACTCCTGCCTCAGGTGTTGGAGCGAATCAGGAGGGAGGGATGCCCAGTGCTACTCATAGCTCCGCTCTGGACAAACCAGTCGTGGTTCCCTGTCCTGATGCAGCTGACCAGCGCTGCTCCATGGCCGTTACCGCTGAGGAGAGACCTCCTCTCTCAGGCGGAAGGCTCGATTTGGCATCCTCGCCCGGATCTGTGGTCCCTGCACGCATGGGCCATCAACGGGTACCCGCTGACCTCCCAGAGGGAGTGCTAAACACGATCGCGCAGGCTAGAGCCCCGTCTACCAGACGGCTCTACTCCTCGAAGTGGTCTGTGTTCTCTGCTTGGTGTCAAGCGCAGGGCTTTTCACCTGTAGACTGCGGGGTTACGGAAGTGCTTTCCTTCCTTCAGGAGCTACTGGATAAGGGCAGGTCCCCTTCCACGCTCAAAGTATACGTGGCGGCCATAGCAACGTTTGCAAAACCGGTGTCTGGCCAGTCACTAGGAAAGAGCGACTTAGTCGTGCGTTTCCTTAGAGGAGCTCGGAGGCTAAACCCTCCCAGGCCCCCTTCAGTCCCGACATGGGACCTTTCCACGGTCTTGGAGGCCATGAAAGGCGCCCCATTCGAGCCAATCCAGTCGTCAGACATGAAACACTTGTCTTCAAGACAGCGTTTCTTATGGCTCTCGCTTCAGTGAAGCGCGTAGGGGACTTGCAAGCGCTCTCAGTAAGCGCGTCATGCATGGAGTTTGGACCTAACAACTCTAAGGTCATACTCAAACCAAAGCACGGTTACGTGCCGAAATCCCTCAACACACCGTTCAGGGCCCAGGTGATTTCCCTGTCTGCCCTTCCGGTTCTCAATGAGGAGAAGGACGCGAGTCTCCTTTGCCCTGTTAGGGCACTAAGGGCTTATGTGTCCCGCTCGTCTGGTTTCAGACAGACTGAGCAGCTTTTTGTTTCGTTTGGCGGTCGTACTAAGGGACTTGCCGCGTCGAAACAGAGGTTATCCAGATGGATAGTTGGTGCCATAGCGCTGGCTTACACTTCTAAGGGCCTTCAGTGCCCTTTGGGTGTTAGAGCGCACTCCACGAGAGGCATGGCCTCCTCGTGGGCATGGTCTAGCGGGGTTACCCTGCAAGATATTTGTATGGCCGCGGGCTGGGCCTCGCCGTCTACATTTATAAAATACTATAATCTGGAGGTCCCCGCCTTACAAGCTAAGCTTTTGGCGGTATAGAATTCAGTGCTATCTGCCCGCTGTGCGGCTCGGATACTGAGTTTGGCCTGCGTATCGCTCACTGACCGGTACAGCAGCTCATTTAAAAATTGACACACTTGTGGCCACCCAGTTCAGGCTGAATGTTCACCCTGACGGTTTGGTTATTGTCATATGATTGGCCCCTTTCGGAGGCTATTTACAGGGAATGATGCTTCTAGCCTCTCTTCCCTCACTCTCTGTGAGTTTATGGTGATTATGCACTATATGCGCCCCGGGCTTCGGCCCCTGGGTCTTTGGTGTTGGATCCCTACCAGCACGGCGTGTTGCATTGTGTTCCCCATAGCGTAAGATATTACGCAGTACGAGAGATACTCTCGTAAGAGAACGTACTCGGTTACTAACGTAACCTCGGTTCTCTCTAGAGAGGGAACGAGTACTGCGTATCTTGCCGTGCTTGGAATACGCTCTGGTTCGCTTCGGCGATGAAAACCGACGTAAGAGCAGCTATCGAGCCTAGATATAGGGCGAGACCACGCCCTTTCTGGCGGGACGTGACGATATGGGCGCGAAGGGCCCCCATTCGTCGTGACGTCACGCAGAGCCTCTCTCGATAGGCTGCTGCTATTGCCGCAGAGCAGCCAATAGGCGCGCGAGCTGTCTCGCCTAGGTCTGCTTGCTGCTGCAAAGCGTTTTACATTAGTAAAAAATTAAGGATAATTTTTGGCTTCAATATCTCGTGGAAAAGAGTTTTCCCCATAGCGTAAGATATTACGCAGTACTCGTTCCCTCTCTAGAGAGAACCAAGGTTACGTTAGTAACCGAGTACGTTTTCAGTGCAGCTTCAAATGACAAATGACGATACCAGACGATGAATAAGGGTCTTATCTAGCGAAACGATGCGCCATTTCGAAAATAAATAAAACAGTTAAAGTATTATTAGCACAAATGCTCGCCTTGCTCTGTCCTGAGATGTACGTTCGTGATTCTCCTGTTCGAACTCGTTCATTAAAATGAACAAATCTTTTTTCGAGTCATTTCGTTCGTTGAATGAACAAAATGACTCGAAAAAGACTCGTTCAAAATGAACAAATCTTTTTTCGAGTCATTTCGTTCGTTGAATGAATAAAATGACTCGAAAAAAGATTTGTTCATTTTAATGAACGAGTTCGAACAGGAGAATCACAAACGTGCTTCTCAGGACAGAACAAGGCGAGCATTTGTGCTAATAATACTTTCACTGTTTTATTTATTTTCGAAATGGCGCTTCGTTTCGCTAGATAAGACCCTTATTCATCGTCTGGTATCGTCATTTGTCATTTGAAGTCATTTGAAGCTGCACTGAAAACTCATTTGGACCTTGAACCGTTTTGGCCACTATTGAAGTCCATTATATGGAGAAAAATCCTGGAATGTTTTCATCAAAATCATTAATTTCTTTTCGACTGAAGAAAGAAAGACATGGACATCTTGGATGACATGGGGGTGAGTAAATTATCAGCAAAAGTTTTTTTAACAAGTGAACTAATCCTTTAAAGCAACACCAAGTAGCTTTTCCTCTTCGGTCGCCCTACTGATTGGAAACGAAATTGTCCATTGCCGCTGTCGTAAATAATTTAGCCTACCGTCGCACGCACGCTCGCTGTTTATCCAGCACCGGCTTTAGAATGAACGATGTCCACAGACAAGGTAGAGTATGTTACATGATTTCATGAAAGGATGATGTATTGCGACATCAGAAATGAAGGAAAAACGAAATAATGACTATTGTAGCGCTTGACGTAAAGCAGTCGAATTTTGTAGTTCTTTTTGTGGTCGGGTTCCTACCCGAAACCCGAAGTTACATAGTGCCAGTAAAAGCGACACAGACCCCGTCAGGCTATGGCAGAAGTGCCTTTCACCCTGTTACGATTTGATGAACCACTGATAAGATTTTGGAAACATTATTTTAAGGTAAAAAATGTTACATAGTGTTGCTTTAATATCTGCTAACTGTTTATTTAGATTGTCCCACAAACAGACATTCTACTATAAGTTTCTTTGCAAGTACATGTCAACTCATTCTAACCCTAACATTCTACTAATACTCTAATAAGAGTTAGTAGACATATATTGTAGGTGCAACGTTACTTCTAGTTAACAGAATGTGTAAAAGGGACCATCAAAATAAAGTGTTACCGTACAATCTTGCAGACCCTAAACTTTACAAATAGTGTAGTTTTGTGCAATTATGTGCATTATCAAAGAACACATTTGTGATTCTTCATCCGTTTGTTTTCAGATGTGTACTCCTGCCAACACACCCGCGACGCCACCAAACTTCCCAGACGCCCTCACCATGTTCTCGCGACTCAAAGCCTCAGAAAGCTTCAACAGCAGCAGCAGTCCCAGCATGGCCACCTCGCCCCCTCCACCTCCGGTCAGCTGGGGCATGACCCCACCCGTGCCCAACCAGCAGGGCTTATGGACTCAGGGGCCGTCCCCGCAACAGGCCCACCCGCCCCCAGGCTGGCCCTTTCGGCTGTCAACCAGCAAGCGGCAACCGAACAGAAGGCCAGCGTCGCCATGGAGGCCGAGAGATGAGGGCCTGGACTACACGGCCCGAGGGAGGGGAGCGAGGGTCAGGGGCACTGGTTTTTCTCTCTCACTCACCAAACATGGAGGGGGAGAGAGCGCAACCTGGAATAACCAAGCAACATGGACATTTACAGAAGAGGAGCGAAAGCCAACACAAAGGTAATAAGAGAAATAAAGAAACAAGCGCACATTGTATTACTAAGAAAGAGAGCAAGTGAATTTTTTTTCTATAATAAAAAAGTAGTTTAACATATATGGGACTATGATCATTGCGCCCTTGGATTATTTCTGGTATTTTCTCAAAGATGGACGTCTATGATCTGAGGCAGCAACTTTTCTCACGGTTTACTTTTTATCCTTTTATCTGATGTTCTTTATGCAAGACGTTGCATGTGGATTAGCAATCTGTTTTTGCGGTTTTTAACTAACTAGTAATGCAAGCGTTCATGTGTACAGTGTGTGAGACTCACACACTTAAACATTGTGTATTGGACTTACATTTTCTCTTTCCCCGTTGGATAATGGGACTTTTTTCGTACCTCACTGGTCACCTGACTCTACTCAACCAATCAGGGAATCTCACTAGTTGAACACACTTTTTTCGAACTCAAAACGGATATTCCATGAGGCTTTGCTTTGTCAATTATGCAGTAACTCATTGATGTCCTCAAAGATTGTAAAGATTGGTCTGAACATTTATTCTGAAAGATTTTATACTCATGGTTCAGTTTTATTTAAATCTGTTTTTGGGGAAGCTGGTTAGCTGGTTTAGGTGTGTTGTTTCTTAGTTGGGGAGAGTAAATCCATACCGCTAAAGCTACATTAAAACAGACTACTATACAACATGTTTGTAAGCAGACTTGCCACTTTGCATGATGCATTCATATGTATATCATATTTTGTAGTTTCTTGCTTTTTGGGGGAATTCTACATGAACGCTTTTCGGGAATTCTGTCTCATTAACAGTTATAGAAAAAGTATCTCCTATTCAAGCCCCATCTTCTTTTGTATTTCTATTTACATGAATAAAGTTTCATTTCTTATTGGATGAAAACAATCATTTTCAAGAAGCAGTCAGTAACCTATTTTAAAAATTCATTTGTTTTATTTTCCATTTGCACCAATTTCTGATCAAACTTTTCTTTTGGGTCACTTGTTCCCAAATGGTTGTCCGTGTATGTTTTCCCCTGTTTGACTGTATTGATACCATTCCCACAATATTTGTGGACTACCTGATAATTAACTTATCATTGTTTGTGTTCCTGAATAAATATTGTATGTCCTATGGTGTGACTTCTGTTCCTGGATTGATTGTCCATTGTTTGTTGTTGTGATACTCTGATTGTACATTTTTCCAGTAAAAATCTTTAAAACAGTTTCTTATTTTCTAATACTTAATTTCGAATTAATGCCAGCAAGGATGCATTATTGATCAAAAGTGACCGTTCTGTTTGAAATAAATTCTGTTCTTTTGAACTTTCTATTCATCAAAAAAATCTTTAAACACAAAAAATGTGTTTTCTTTCCACAAAAAATATTTTCAACATTGATTAGAAACAATAAATCAGCATATTATAATGATTTCTGAAGGATCATGTGACTGAAAAATAATTATGGCCATTTGGATTACATGGAAATACATGATAAACTAGGCATAAAGCTACAGCAGGTATTTGACAATATCAACTCATGGCCACTTGAGGAGTGTGGAGAGGTCAGCAGGTTCTCAAGTTTGATGTACTTGTTTCACCTCTGAGTCAGAGAGAGAGAGAGAGCTCGGCGCTACAGTCTCTGTGTTTGTGTTTTACAGGGCGTGACTTGGAAACCGAAACGTTGCCAAGTAAACCGGCGTTAGCGAGCATCATTGCCAGATGAACCTTGGCATAGGCCCTCACACATCGAGCCATCAGCCATCTTGATTTTGAACTATAGTCAAATGTAAAGTCCAATCACACTAAAGCACTCTTTATTTTAGCCACTGAAATTGTCGCCCATTCTCTGTTCTGTTCCCATGTTTTCACTGGCACAGCTCGAAGTTCAAAGCCCAATGTTCTTCATAGCAGGGGAGAAGGAAAGCGCAGATGTCTTCCTGCTAAGTGTGAACATCGTGCTGCATTTTGAAAAGGAGTTTGTGGTAAGGTTACGATGAGGTAGGGAGGGGTCGCATGTTAAAGAATCAGAAAAGGTTTAGCGTTCTGGTTTTAAAAAAGAAAAAAGATGTTTAACTTCATTTCTACAAAAATTTTACCTAATGCTAGGGATGAATTAAATCGATTAAAAGTGACAGAAATAATAAAATGTTACAAAATATGTATTTATAAATGCTGTTCTTGTGAACTTTCTATTCATCAAAAAATGAATAGAAAGACTGTAAACTGAAATGACTGACACTGAAGACTGGAATTTAATTGATAATAATATTTCAAAATAACACTGTTTTACTGTATTTTGGTCAAATATACGCAGTCTTGGTGAACATAAGCGACTTTTTGTTAATCAGAAAAGGTTTGATATCAGATGACTCACACTGCCACACCAGGAGCCTGTCAGGAGTTAGGCTGGAATGAATGAGTGGGCATGAGTCAGCACAGGATATTATGAGTAAAAGATTTGATAGCTGCATTAACACCTACAACACTCAGCTCAGTGGCCCACCGGGAAACTGGAAGGTTGTCTCCTTCCCATGACCTTCTTTGCTCACGTCTGTAAGTTCTGAGCACTTTTGTTTTTAAGCCAATATCCTGAGCCGGAATTCTGTGACTATGTGACAACACATACTGCACATTTTCAACATAACTTCATCTGTGTTGATAACACAACTGTAACTTTAACAGGTTAAAAAAATCCTGAATTTGCAACACCAATGTTGAAAATAAACTCAAACATTTGATCAATAAAAGTACAAATGGTTACACTTTATTTTTAGGTGTCCGTGAAACCGTGTAATTATGCATTTTGGTACTGGGTAATAATAATTAAAGGTGGGGTATGTGATTTTCTTTTTTGACCATTTTTTCAAAATCACTTGAAATCCTATTCCTAACCCACTTACTGGCTGTAATGGGCTCCTTGCACGTAACTACTTCCTTACCGGAAATGCGGCCTCGTCTTTTCCGGCGCTATTCTACACTATGAGATGCGGTGTTTACAAGAGTTGCCGAAACTTACAATAACGGACGTATATCGCCTTTGTAAGTCCTCCTCCAAATCACCTACCAGCAAATTAGAGAGAATGGCTTTAAAATGTATGCCTCTTCATATATCCACGGATATGAAGGTAAGTCTATATATCTAAAACTTTATGGCTTCCGTTAGTTTGCTAGCTTACATTAGGCTAATAAACAACCCCGGGCTGACAGAATATGCGTGTTATAATGCTGTACTGTTTTCTAGTATTAGGCGGAAAATGTCTACGTTGTGTATGTACGCCTTCAGACAGGAAGAGAGCGAGCCGTATTTACCCGTTGCGGATATGACGTCAGGTTGCTATGTGCAAGGAGCCTATTTAATCATCTGTGGAACGGGCAGGACTCGAAAAAATCCAGCCAATCATTTTCAAGACCATCTAGAATCATTGGACAGAAAATGCGTCAATCAAACGGTCTTACCATACCCCCCTCCCCCCTCGCGCGCGTGTCCCGTTAGTGCGCATACTCAAAGCTCGTGACCCAGTCACAGGAAGTGCAAGTCGCCCCGGTACAAAGAGAGAGAGAGAGAGAGAGAGAGAGAGAGAGAGAGAGAGAGAGAGAGCTCGTGCTTGATTGCGCGTCCATGTTTTTCGAATGGGTGGAGTCAGGGCCAGCGTTGGAGGAGAGAAGGTAGGACCTTATGAGTTGTGTATTTTCAAAATCTGCCGGACATTTTGCAAATCACATACCCCACCTTTAACTATGTACTTATCGACCTATGAACAGCAGAGCCATCATTGATTTTTATTTATTTATTTATTTATTTATTTATTTATTCGATCTCCATTAGCTGCACACGAGCAGCTACTCTTCCTGGAGTCACATTTTAACGGGAATGAAAGCGAGGCTGTGAGGGATAAACATAAATCTCTTCAGAGGGTTGAACTGTTATTTATTCTGTTTTTGGATTGGTCTGCTGATGAAATAGCAAAAAATATCTTTCCAAGAAACTTCAGTAGACATAGAACTCCAGACATCATGAGCGGTAGAAAACTATAAGTGATCTAGGAGCTTTATACAGCTTTTTACAGAGGATGCCATTGAAAACACTAAGTCTATCCCTCACAGCCTCGCTTTCATACCGGTCATGGCGCTCCTCTGGATAAGGTCTACAGGGTTAGGATTGAGGTTTGGTAATGTAATTACTACAGTAACTACATGTAACAATGAGACTGTAAACACAGAAGTGGGCCGAAAGAGCAAGTGACAAAAACCTGATCTTTTTCATCCTTATTAATAAACCTGGTTACAATACATCTGATCTACCATCAGTGGCTATAACTGGATCATGCTAACTACTCAAAGTCAGACAGCTGAAAAAGACAAACATCTGCAGTATATGCTCTCATTATGCAAAACAGATTAATAATAATTAGTATTACATGACATTTATGCAGAAAAGCTTTAATGCAAAGCAACTGACATCGATTGAATGCCATGTCAGTTGCTTTGCATTAAAGCTTTTCTGAATAAATGTCATGTGCTAATACTGAATACATTGTTTTTAATCAATTTATGCATTAAAAGAATGATTACATTTTATATATTTGCAAGAATATTTGCTTTATGGAAGAATTTTTTTAATAAAGTTTGGAAATAATTGACACTAAACCGCTTAAAAATTTGGGGTCGGTGAGATTTTTAAATGCTTTTGAAAGAAGTCTCTTTATGCGTGCCAAGGCTGCATTTATTTCATCAAAATGCAATTAAAAACTGTAAAATTGTGAAATATTCTTACATCTGAAAGTAACGATTTGCTGTTTTCATTTCAAAACCTAATGTATTACTGTGATTCATCAATTTTCACAAATCAAACCCATGACCTTGACCTTTCTAGCACCATGCTCTGTTTTAGCCATAGGAAAAATAATATTAAATCTCAAAAGAGTATCTGCTTGCTTAACGCAAAGTCAGTATGGGCTACAAATGAGTTTGTGTTTGGTCAGACGGGTGTAATGATATATTGTTTCTCTCTGATTTGTCCGCTCTCTTCCTCCCCCATGTTCATACTGTCAGGGTTTGTGCAGGTGCTGAAGACGAGGACACGAAAGCTTCAATATAAATGTTTTAATAAACAAAATGAAAAACTTTCCAAACTTAAACAGGAACAATAACTCCAGGAAATCAGAAACACAACCACACATGGACGACGATCGACAAACACTGAGGGAAAACACAGGGCTTAAAAGAACTGAACCAAACAAGATAATTAACTGAAAACAGGTGCAGAAACTGAACACAAACGAGGAGCGGGAAAACTAACAGGACTAAACCAAAAACCACAAAGACAGGGGGAAACAAGATCACAAAAGATTAACAGAACACATCAAAACGTGACAGTACCTCCCCCCTCCCCGAAGGCGCGTCCTCGCGCCGTATAACATCCAAAGGGGTGGGAGGGTGGGCGCCCTGGAGGCTGACGAGGGCATGGTGCAGGTCCAGGAAGCCTCCAGGGCGGAGCAGGCTGTGGGCGTGGCCACGGCGGAGCAGGCTGTGGGCGTGGCCACGACGGTGCAGGCTGTGGGCGTGGCCACGACGGTGCAGGCTGTGGGCGTGGCCACGATGGTGCAGGCTGTGGGCGTGGCCACGGTGGAGCAGGCTGTGGGCGTGGCCATGGTGGAGCAGGCTGTGGGCGTGGCCACGGCGGAGCAGGCTGTGGGCGTGGCCATGACGGTGCTGTGAGACTCTCGGGCGTCCAGGGCGGAACTGTGAGACCCTCGGGCGTCCAAGGCGGTGCAGGCTCTTCAGGTGGCCACGGCGGTGAAGACCCTTCAGGTGGCCGTGGTGGTGAAGACCCTTCAGGTGGCCATGGCGGTGCAGACCCTTCAGGTGGCCATGGCGGTGCAGACCCTTCAGGTGGCCATGGCGGTGCAGACCCTTCAGGTGGCCATGGCGGTGCAGACCCTTCAGGTGGCCATGGCGGTGCAGACCCTTCAGGTGGCCGTGGTGGTGAAGACCCTTCAGGTGGCCATGGCGGTGCAGACCCTTCGGGTGGCCATGGCGGTGAAGACCCTTCGGGTGGCCATGGCGGTGCAGACCCTTCAGGTGGCCATGGCGGTGTTATCTTTTCGGGCCTCCGTGGATCTTTGGCCGGCCACGGCGAAGGCGTATGGCGCCCCCCCAAAATTTTCTTGGGGAGGACAGGCTCATGATCGGGAACTGACTTGACATCAACGGGCGCTGGGTCAACGGGTTCTGGGTCAACGGGCTCTGGGTCTGGGTCAACGGGTTCTGGGTCTGGGTCAACGGGCTCTGGCGCTGGGTCAACGGGCTCTGGCTCTGGCGCTGGGTCAATGGGCTCTGGCTCTGGCTCTGGGTCAACGGGCTCTGGCTCTGGCTCTGGGTCAACGGGCTCTGGCTCTGGCGCTGGGTCAACGGGCTCTGGCTCTGGATCAACGGGCTCTGGCTCTGGGTCAACGGGCTCTGGCTCTGGGTCAACATGGGACTCGGAACTGGACGGGGCCAGCACATCATGGGACTCGGAACTGGACGGGGCCACCAAATCAAGGGACTCGGAACTGGACGGGGCCAGCAAATCAAGGGACTCGGAACTGGACGGGGCCAGCAAATCAAGGGACTCGGAACTGGACGGGGCCAGCAAATCAAGGGACTTGGGGCTAGATTCATGCTCTAGCGGGCAGGCAACTGTCTCTGGCTGGACGGTCTCTGGCTGGACGGTCTCTGGCTGTACGGTCTCTGGCTGTACGGTCTCTGGCTGGACGGTCTCTGGCTGGACAGGGCTGGATGGGATCAGCGGCGAAGGCTCTGTGTTTGGAGTGGGCTCAGGCGTTGGCGTGCAGGTGATGGGCTCAGGCGTTGGCGTGCAGGTGATGGGCTCCTGCTCTGGCTGGCCGTGGAGATCGGGCTGGATGTCTCCCACGGTGAGTGAGGAACCACACACCCACAGCGTACGGTCAATAAACTTAACTAAAGGGAGGTGGAGATCTCCCAATAACAGTATCTGGGCGAGGGTATCGTCCATCCCACTCCAGAATTCATGGGTAAGAGTCTCCTCATTCCAATAATAGTCCTGGAAAAGATGGAGATATATCTCTGCGTAGTCTTTCAGAGACCGGCCATCTTGTGGGACACAGAGTTCGTAATTCATCCCTTCGTTTGTTAGGTCGATCGTTCTGTCAGGGTTTGTGCAGGTGCTGAAGACGAGGACACGAAAGCTTCAATATAAATGTTTTAATAAACAAAATGAAAAACTTTCCAAACTTAAACAGGAACAATAACTCCAGGAAATCAGAAACACAACCACACATGGACGACGATCGACAAACACTGAGGGAAAACACAGGGCTTAAAAGAACTGAACCAAACAAGATAATTAACTGAAAACAGGTGCAGAAACTGAACACAAACGAGGAGCGGGAAAACTAACAGGACTAAACCAAAAACCACAAAGACAGGGGGAAACAAGATCACAAAAGATTAACAGAACACATCAAAACGTGACACATACGCACACGTTCGTTCCCTCCTGCCCTCCTGGCTTCTGAGGGTCTGCACCGACTCACTCGCTCGCAGCAGATTAGAACAACGTCACAGACAAATGAACACAGCTGCCTGACCAGCAAACGCTCACAGCACTGTGATTCTGTCTGCCATTCGTCAGGCTGCAAATCAAAACTCCAATCAATTGCATTCCAATGAGCTGTTTTGTAATCATGTGCAAATTTGAATGACTGAGCTCATAAATAATTGGAGCATTATGCTTTTTTAAGGAGGACAGAAACTAAAATAAGTTAAAGCTGGAGTACGTAACTTTTTTGGGTTAAAATTTTTTTGAGCAAGTACATAACTCACACAATTCAGGGGCTGCATCCTCCGAAAGATCACATTGAAGGCCGACGAAGGCTGTCCCAAGTCGAAGGATCCGTCTAATGCGGCCTACCGTTACTGTTGCCAAGTCCGAGGTTTTCCAGCAGAATTGGGCTACTTTTAAGTTGTTGAACTTTTGTTCAACAGTTGGTAAACTTTTTTTCCGCTGGTTGATTTCCGTCCCCGTAAGTACTATTTCGAAGCTCCAACACCTTCAAAACATCCCTCGGACCTACAATCCAGTGGATAATTCTGCCGCCCGATGGAGATGAGCCGCTGGGCTTTGGGGGCTACTTTTGTTGCACAGACCTGGCAACCCTGCCTACCGTCCTTCTTTCGCGAAGGATAGAACGAGGAACCAGCACCAGCCAATAGAAACGAGACAGAGAGGATGAGCTGAGGGAGGACATGAAGTTTCAGAGAGACAGGGCAGGGAGAGAATGGACAGATTGTTTTCTCTTCTTGACAGATTGGCAGAGAAATAAACTTTTGGTTATGTGAATCAAAATGTTTAAATTAAACAATCGTATACATTCTTTTTTTGTAAGTTATAATTTGTAAATGAAACAAAAAATAATTTCTGTGCATTGTTTATTTTTGTATTACAAGTTATAACTTGTAAATGTAATAAAGAAATTATTGTCAATTAATTTGATACAAAATAAATTGTTCTATACATTTTTACTACAGTACTTTTTACAACTATTTACAAGATAAATACGTTTACGATAAGAAAAACAAAATAAAAGTTTAAATTTTTAAAAACAGGTTTGTAGGGCTGACTCAGGAGTGGGCTGCCATGTCACTGATATGTTCTCAGAAAGAGGGAAGAAAAATAAAGAATAATTAACTCACATACTCAAAAATCAGACCATAAAATATTTTAACACACAAAACCGCTCTATGAGCTAAACTCTTCAAGACAGCAGCCCTCCAGGACCGAACGTTGCCTATCCCTGATCTATAAGACATATTTTTAATGTTTCTATCATTATTTTTTAGACAATATCTTTAATCCAGAGTAAATTTATGTTGTTACATTCCACCATTGGTTATTTGGAAAATGAAACGTCAAATTGTTGCTAGCTGTTTCCCGGGAGTTGTAAACATCCCTGGTAACATGACGATACTTTGACGTTTTGTTCTAACTACAATGCACACACTCACACCCCACGCTGTCTTAGTTTAAAAACGTAGGCTACGTTTTCAAAAATGAATATAACTGCATCAAAATTAATGTTTTCACGATGGGTGTGTGTAATTTACATTGTAGAACAAAACATCAAATTATAGTCAAGTTATGTTTACCACAGGCTTTATTTTACACATAAATTAAAAAACTTTATAAAACTCCAAAGGAAAAGCGCGAAGGAACAGCGGCTTCTCGGACAAGAAAAAATAGGGCGGCACTTGATTTTGTAAATTCCTAAATTCAGTCTGTTCATCATATAAAGCGACCGTGTCTCTTTAGAAAATTTTGGACTAAACCACTCAATTCATTTAGTTTTACAATCGATCTCTTTATGAATTTTTGAAGAATCAAAGTGGTAGTTGCGTAGCTGTCAACAGAGGGACAGAATGCTCTCAAACTTCATCAAATATCTTCATATGTGTGTTTGCATTGACTTGAGGGTGAGTAATTAATGAAAGAATTTTCATTTTTTAGTGAACAATCCCTTTAAGCCTATAATCCCAGAATAAAATGCATTTTTGAGCTGTTTAACTGAAAGCAGCTTCCACTGTCATATCTTAAAACAAGTCAGTGCCATTGTTTTGTCTCAAGATTCGTTTTAGCCTCCTCCTGCCTTAATCTAAATCCTGTTTGTGAAGCCAGACAGAATAATACCCATACCCACCCCTGGTGATGTCATCATCCTAGATCACGTTTAGCACATGCGCCTGCAGCAGACATATCAGTTTGTGACATATTATGCCATTCTAAAGATAGAACAGAGAAAGAGTTGAAATAATATGATAGATCAGAGGATAATAGAGCAAAAGGAAGAGAAACGGTGGAGGTGGGGAGGAGGTTTGGACTGTTAATAATGGAGGGAGAAGGAAGGGTTAAAGGAGTAGTTCACTTTTAAAATGAAAATTCTGTCATCATATACTCACCCTCATGTTGTTTCAAACCTGTATGAATTTCTTTCTTCTGCTGAACAGAAAGGAAGATATTTAGAAGAATGTCAGTAACCAGGCAGTTTCTGGTTCCCATTGACTTGCATAGTATATTTTTTTCCTACTATGGAAGTCAATGGGAACCAGAAACTGCCTGGTTACTGACATTCTTCTAAATATCTTCCTTTCTGTTCAGCAGAAGAAAGAAATTCATACAGGTTTGAAAAAACATGAGGTGGGTGAGTATATGATGACAGAATTTTCATTTTAAAAGTGAACTAGGGGAGAGCGGGGCACAACCTAACACATTTTGGTTTTGGCTTAATTATTTAAAAAATAATTAAGTTAGATTCATATTTGTTTTACTCAAGCAACATACACATCTCTGCTACAAATTAACACTTAAAGTTTTATTCTAGGACCTAACATTTTCGTGTAGTTGCACTGAAAGTGACAGAAGTGCAAATGTTACAACTTACCCCATATGTGGGGTTAATTGTAACAGACAGAGGGGTTAGTTGTAACACTTGTGTGTAACACACATAATTCAGTACTATTTTATCTGTATAGTTTGATATTGTTTGTGCATCTGTATAGATAGATATCCATACATCCATCCCTCATCCAATCATCTTTCTATTATGGATCAATATCATGGATAGAGATATAGGAAAGGGCTGCACAGTTTTGCAATAAATAAATAAATAAATAAATAAAATCATCAAATATTGTAATTGAAATTTAATTATATTTGTGTGTGGCAGTTGCATGCTCAATTATTATTATTATTTAAAGGGTATTGCATGAAAAACAGGCTATATTTTTTAATAAATAAACAAGTGATCAATGCATAGTAAACAAAATTTTAATTCCAACATTGTTTGTGAAAGCCCAACAAAGTTTAATGTGGCAAAATAAATATATAAATACACCGAACCTGAAAACTTGTGTGGCTCCCTGTTTTCATTTGATTGTCATTGTACACTTGGCGGCTTAGTTGTAACACTGTGTTACAACTAACCCCGCTGTGTAAAACATATTTTAAGCCTATAGCTAACAGTTGCTAGGAGATGCTGACATGTTTCAAAACGGTGCGTGTTTTAGCCCACAAGACGGCGATTAAGGTAATATAAAGTAAGATTTGGTGACGTACACACCCAGCTCAGAAACCGAAAAAAACGTACGATGAAAAAAATTACTTGCATGGTGTCAAAACACTCTTTGTCCAGTATCTTCATGAAATATTATCAAAACTTTCCAAAAATTCATGGGAGACCGTCTTCTGGCAGCGAGAGAAAAAGAGCAGAAACACAACCGGCTTGATCCTGACTAACTATGTAAACGGTCCGTGTTACATCTAACCCCGCGTTAGTTTGTGCCCCGCGCTCCCCTACTCCTTTAAATACAGAGAGTGCCGTCTCATGTGTCAGGCCTTTCATTCCCAATAACCACTCACGGCTCAACTCCAGCTGCTTCCTCTTAAACAGGAAGTGGATATCGATGTTTCACACCAATGTTTGGAGACCACCACACACACAACACACACACACCACACCAAAGCTCACCATGACCAAACAGCCGAAACAAACTTTGTTGCTATTATTTTCCTGTTATCAATGTCTGTAAACAATCTGTATTGTAAAAAGCGCAGTCTATAGAAATAAAGGTGACTTGACGACAAAAACAACACTGCTTTAGACACATTTCTCTAAGATAGTCTAGTGAATCTGTCAAAACAATCAATATCCACTAAAGCAGATTGTATTTGTATATGGATTTCACTCATTTTAATTCTAATTCTTCATGTTCACATTCAAAACCAAATTTGCAAATTCAAATGATATCAGCAGTCCAGAACAGCTCTCCCACCACAGCGTTTACTCTGTCACTGTGAAAGTCTGACCTCTACAGGCGAGCGACAGGACAGCATCAATCGAGTCTTTATTTTACTCAACTTCTTTTGGAACACCTTTCAGTGAAGTGTCTTCTAATGAAATGTAACAAGATGTCGCTTAAAAAACACCTGAAATAAAATGCAAAAATGGAACAATAATTTATGTTATGACCTAAAAATAAATGTTGTGCTCATGCTTTTTCACGGGTTTCCTCATCAATTAAAATGCCTTTAAACCAGACACAGTCAAACAAACATATAGATCTATAAGGAAGAGCATGTTACAATTTAACAAGTAACCATTTACCATACACATACAAACCAGTTTACAGTGATAACGTCACCCCTTACTGCAAATTTGATTATGAAAATTCATTCAAACCATTATGAAAATCGTATTGTGGCTTGTTTAGCTCTCACAACAGAAACGGTGAAGGATAGGTGAATATTATCTGAACGATTGGATGTCATTTACTGTGAAGCCTTCGGCAATATTTTATTATTAATCATTTTATTTTTGTTATTTATGTCATCTGATATGACTGACATTCACACCAATATGAGGATGAAGGCATGAGGAGTCATGGGGAAATATTCAAAGACTGCAAAACACTTCAGCATAAGGAGAACTGCTGAAGAAGGACTGCGAGAGGAATAATTTTTTTTTTTTTTGAGAAATCTTCAATACTGTCAACATTTCCAGGACTGGACTCGCCAAACAAACACAACATCCTATTGCCTACAGGTAATGTGATCCAACATTCAAATATTAACCGTTTTCATTTTATGATCAATGTTTTTTATTTATCATTTAAATGTTCTTATGTCCATCATAAACGGTGGCTGATACACTGAAAACTGAACATGAACATACACATACATATACATAATGTTTGTACAATGTAAAGACGCACACAAATGCCTAAACACCTTGTTGCTTTACAAAAAAAGTGAAAATCTACATCAATATCTAATCTCTTTTTTTTTCATGCTTTTGGATTGTTTAAAATTCAGTGCAACATGTAAACAATATAGATATTCACTTTCACAATCCTGGCAAATATAAGAATGTGCATTTATATTATTTATGTAACAGATTTCTTCAAAATGTGTATTTGATCATTTCATCACAAAATATTCTAATTTCTTCAAAGATAAAAAAAAAAAGTCTGCCTGCTGCACGTTAATGGGACATTTACATTTCTGGTAAGGATGATTGTGATCAAATGAACGTCAATAGATTAAAAAATAGCAACAGTGTATTACATACAAGATCAAAATGTTGATTGCATATTTCTGACCTTTACTGTACATTCAGCAGCAGTGACGTTTGCTCATTTGGGTGGGCAATGATGAGAACGCCTGGGTTGTATACTTCAGAAATGATCTATATCACACAGCTGCAAAGAGGAATTCAGTGGAGTTTGGCTGGGAAATGTTTGTGGCATATTTGTTTGGCAAAAGCAAATTTTCACTGAATAAAATATCTTAGGCTGTATGTGAGTAGTTCAAGATATATTTAAGTGAACTATCACTATCACACCTGAGACAGTAACATTTAACAAATCAGAGATTATATTTGTGACATTTTAGTATTAGTATTAATATTAAAGTCTATGACAAAACAATTATGTATTGCCCAAAAATTTGAAATAAAAATTGGGGGGGAAATCTTGTCACCTTAATGAGGAACCATAATGAAGAACAAGTTTAGAACTTGTTGGCTGCTTTTATTTAATGTACGGCACAATTTATATTTATCTAAATACAAATTTCAGGCAATACAGATTTCTCCATTGATTATTAGGGCTGTGATCAATCGATTTATATCGCTAGGTGCGATGTCAAGTATGGGATAGTTGATCATGGACAAGGCACCACAGTTCGAAACGCATGTGATTCTTGGGTTAATTGCAAAGTTTAACCATCATAGTGTAAAAGTTTATCATTTGCACATGGTTTAGGTCCATTCAAGCAATTTAAAACCATTGAAGCTCAAGAAGATGTGAAAGAAAACTCATTTCGGAACTTAGAATTCAGTATTCTTCCGCTTCTATTTCTGCTTGAACTGAAACACAGGCAAAATAATATTAAAATACCCATCTCAACAAGTATCCTTGTAAACACAGTCACATCGGGCTTAGATGAACGTAAACAACTAAGAAAGAAAATGGATGCATACCATTATATTGGATAAAGAGCTTTAGCTCTGAAAGTGACAGCAGCCTAATAAACCTGCTGCTGTCTGTCACTAATGTTCATCAAACAACAAAATACAAACAGAAAATCCGTTTTGTTGCTTTAACAAAGATTCATTGTTTAATTAATACAGTGAAGACTATGCAGTGTTATTTTACATTTATGTAGCAGAAAAAACTAAATTGCAATGTCAGTTGTTTTCACATATCGTGCATCCCTAGTGATTACTCATAAAATGCAATATGATCTCAAAGACAAGCACAATCTGACTAACTAATACACACAAACAGACATTGGGTGATTATTCACAGTACAGGGTGGAGAAAGTAAGTAAACCCAGAGTAACTTCCAAAAGGTCAATTGGAGTAAATTAAGGATATGTTGGTGTTGGTCACACAGGTGCCCTGCCATTTAAATAAAGGCACAAAAAATGGTTACTAATAAATCTGTTCTCAAGAAAGATTGGCTAGTGCTTAACACAGAACCCTAAAACACAAAGCTACAATAGCTTTTCTAAAGACCTGGGAGTTCATAAATTCCTGTCTACAAATGTGGAAAATTCTGGACTATTGCTTCTCTCCCTAGGAGTGGGAATCCTGAAAAGATCACTAAGAACATAATGAACAATCCTGAAAGAGGTGAGAAAGAATCCAAGGACAACAGCAAAAGACCTTCATAAACTCTACAAACTGCTATAGTCATTGTTCATGTGTCCAACTGCAGAAAAAACACTGAACAAAAAATGCTGTTTATGAAAGGACACACAGGACACATAGCAGGTGTGTCTCAAGTTTGGCACTTGGATATTCCACAATTCTTTTGGGAAAATGTTCTTTGCACTGCTGAGATGAAAGCTGAACTTTTTGGCAAAAATACACAACTCTTTTTTTTTTTAGAGATAAAGGTGTTTGGTGGAGGATTCTCTGCTGAAGGAGGATCCACAAGTTACTAAATTCAAATTGTGTTAATAGTTTGGTCAGATTGTGTCTGTCAACAAGCGTGATTTAAATTAAAATCAGAGCTAATTTTTTTTTAGTAAACAACGCAGAAATCCAGATCATTTAAAATGGCTATTATTGCGGCTGCACATCCACAGTCGGCTGCAAATGAAAAACAGTTGGACTCTGTGGTCTTTCCCTTATGTCAAAATGTAAATATGTACAAATTTGGCCCTTAGGGAGGCAATACTATGACCGCAGTGCTGCCACAGGGCTCTGAACAGGATGAAGAAACCACAGACCTGTGGAACATCCTCTTCAGACGACAACACCTCCAAAACCGGCTTCAGTTTCTACAGGAGATCCAAAAGAAAAACACCAAAATAGAAGGTAACTCTTTAGAAAGAATGTTAATGATGACCATTAAATTCATTGATTAGTTTGATCAATGGGAACATTACTGGAGGTATTTAAACCCACTCAGTCGCCTCAAAGACTTCAGGATAGGAACATCAACATGTGGCTTTTCCCCTGCGCAATAAAACATGCAAACGATGGAGTGCAATTACTCGTTCTCTCTTAAAACTAAATGAGCTGGACCTTTGCCAGGCAATGAGCATTCAAATTGCAATGAAGTCACACATTCATCTTCATACTTACATTTGACTAGTTAGTAAAAACAATAATTTGTTTTTTTTACATATTTTTTTCTTTGCTTTTAGGAAACCTTGCAAATGAAGAGGGCCCTTCAGAACTGGACAAAATAGAGGAGGAGTTGAAGTTACTGGAGCAAAAAGAGAAGGATCTTATTCAGAAAAAAAGCCAATGTTTCACAACACAGTTCACAGACAAAGGCATGTGTCTCTATGATTAAAAATAAAGTAAAAAGGCAGAAACAAGCTTGTGCAAAATCTCATGATTTCTTATATTCATATAAATATTCAGAACATTGGACATTTTAATTAAAGTCCCTGTAAAGGCAATTTAAAAAAAAATTCTAAACACATTATAAATGTTAGAGATGTATTGCTAAAACATATTACAAAGACTGTGAACTGTGAAGTACTGAATTGTGGAGTTAGACCGTTAAACAGTTTTTCACCATTGCTATTTTCCGGATTTTCTGGGCGGGGCTAAAACGGGGACTCGATGACGCACTGGAGCCCCCGAGCTCCTGGACACGCCCCTACTTGATGACGCACTGGAGCCACTGAGGCCGCTCAATCGCGAGTTACTGTCAGTACTATTATTAGTAACAGCCTACAGATTGCTAGCTAGCTAGCTATGCCTTCGTCACGGAAATGCGTACTACCTGGATGCGATCACCGGATCACACAAACGGATCGGTGTCCTTATTTAAATTTCCGAAAAACGATTACATCAAGAAGAAGTGGATTAATTTTGTGAAGAGACACCTTGATGGAGAGCTGCGGATCACCGCCAAAACCCACCTCTGTAAGTGATCATTTTACACGATAGTTGTATAAACTTTCGTCGGAGACAACTGCGATTCACTGATAATCCGCTGTTACTGGTGAATGGGGCCGAACTGACTCCCGCCTCGGCATTCATTCTCCCGTCGCGCCGACAACTGGTGCCATCATCGGCAGTGCGTGCCCACCGTGCGAGCGTTCATTCCGGCTGTAGTGTTGAGTGTGGCGACGGTCGGCAGCTTTCCCGCGAGTGGGCGTGGTTTCAGCGCAGCCAGCGGACACACCCCCAGCGTTTGAGAGCAGAGACTACTGCTCATTTTTTCAAGATTTTGATAGCTTATTTTATGTACTTGCTGGCTTTTTTTATCATTCAAATTTGGCTGGGTGACTAATAACACATTTTTCTGTGGTGTGACAAACTCAGAACACATACTTAATTTTGACTTTACAGGGACTTTAAGCAATATGCTTTAATGAAAAAACAAATAGGTACCCTACACTATACACAAAAAGCATTATGTTTTGTAATATTATTTATTTTATGGAACATATCCAGTCATTAGTATGGAAATGTAACGTTATTTGCCTCTGTGACAGATCCGATTCAATCTCCAGTCCAAGGACTCTACATTCTTCCCGTTTCTCCAACAGAAATGATTTCTCCTATCACTGCTCTGCAAGTGGAAAAAACAGGTAAAATAGTATGTTGCAAATGTAACATGAATTATTATGTATGATATACTCACTATGTCAGATGGAAAATCTCCGCAATCCACAAACTACATGTTTACCATTTCACCTACAGGAACTTTTTCCTCTATCAATTCTCTGCAAGAAGGAAGCACAGGTAAGATCATACATTTATGTTGCACAATCTTCACAACTGACACGTTGCAGGGCAAATACCTCTTGGATCAAGATGGCCATAGAATTTGTTTGCATATGATGAATAAATAAACAAAATGAACGTCTTTCACCTTCCCAGAGACCGCAGTAAACCTTGATGATGTCACCATATCCCCAGCCAGGGTGAAATGCCCTTCTTGCCATAAAACTGTCACCACTGAGATTCGCTATAAAGTGGGCAGCAATGCCTTCCTCTTTTGCTGTCTCTTGTCTGTGGTGGGGTGAGTAGCTACTTTACAATGAAGAATCAGTCACTGACAGAGCAAGAGCGCTGAATAATAACAGTCGTGTTGATATTCAGACTAACAGCACGATTGCGAATGTAATATTGTTTTAATGTAAGTGTTCAATAAACAATAAACGAAGGTAATGACTCACGTTTTATTCACAGTTTAGCCAGTTCATGTCTATTTATGGTCCGTCAATGGAAACAGTCAGACGTGGGGAAAAAAACAGCAGAAGTAGGCCTAAACGTTGTGTATAGCCGACGCAGAGCAACACAAACAGGCTGAATTAATGTTTTTATCAAAATCTAGTGGATGATTCAACGACTCACTCGTAAAGACAGTCGCTTAAAGGAATAGTTCACACTAAAATGAAAGTTCTGTCATCATTCCCTCATGTTGTCCCAAACATATGACTTACTTTCTTCTGTGGAACGTCAAAGAAAACATTTTTTAAAAATCTGGGTAACTAAATTTTTTTTTAAAAAAACAGACATTTCTTAAAAAAATGTTTCACAGAATGAAGATATTCAAAGAGATCTATAAAGGGTGGGTGAGGGTGAGTAAATGATGACATCATTTTTTTTTTTTCACTATTCCTTTAATTTGTTGCTGAATGAATCAAGTTTTTTTTTAACAAATCGATTTGATGAATGATTCAAAGACTCATTTGTCACCACGTATGTATCAATGTAACCAGCAGAAAGAATTTAAAAAAAAAAACCCTCATCACTGATGATGGACAGACTGACAGTCGGTCTGGAACACAAACATAGACAAGCATTGTGATTCAAAGTAAAATATCAGTGAGATTTCTAAAGCTATCGAAGCCTTGTTTACTATAATCACATGACTTTTGCAGTTTGATACAAGCTCCTAACACTGATCAGGCTCCGAACCAGTAGTGCGAAACACTAACTGGGTGAATCTGATTCAAGAACCAGTATCTTCTTATTATTCCCCATGTACATATTGTTTTGTTCATTATTGAATAACTGTTCTTCATTATTCAACGATTTCCTCTCTAGTGAATCTGCTAAACAGGCAATTTAACTACTTACAACAGATGAACAAAAAACTATTTCTACAATGCCAGAATAGTAAAGAACATTTTCATTGTCTTTTTTGTTTGTTTTTTGCATAGGTGTCTGGCCGGATGTTGCCTGATCCCCTTCTGTATGGATCGCTTCAAAGATGTCACCCACATTTGTCCGTCCTGCCACAAAGACATCTGTGCAGTAAATAGGCTTTGAGCATAATGTTCCTGATCTGTGATACCGTGACTGTAAAGACGTCAGAAGAACCTGAGCACAAAACACTGTCAGGGCTGTTTGAGCATGTTAGAGAAAGGGATTTTTATCTCTATTCTATCGACAGAATTGTTTGGGAAGTCAATGTAGGCTTTGAGATGTGGCGCAACTATATACAAATGAATTCAACCGTAGTCAAGCAATTAATAACTGTGCTAATGGCCACCAGTCATTTGTATAAACCTCTTCCAATAGACATGCTTTTTGGGTGATATAGTCAGTGATGGAAGAAGTACACAAATCATGTAGCAGTTTGGCTCATTTTGAGTCGGATATGACCAAATCAATGGTTATTAACCACTCAAGACTCACTCCTAAAAAATTGAATCAGAGTTGTTTGCTATTATACAGTTGAATGGGTTAAACTTGGTGTGAATCGGTTTAACCAGTTGAAAATATGAATTAATCAATTGAACATCACTATCATGCCTTTGAGTGGGTCTTTATTTCTTCATTTCATTTTTTTAAATGTAGTGCATTAAACGTTTCCCCAAAATTAAAATACTCCTAAAGTACCAGTATTTGATATATATACAGGCATGAACAATGTGGACAGTAACAATTATCTTGATAACAATCCAAGCCCTTGAGACATTAGATGTTTATCAATCAAATGTCTTTTTTAACATCGTAATATATTCAAATTGAAATGGTCAGGTTTGAGTGACATTTGTGATTCTCTTAATATAGCACTAGTTTTCATTCATGTAATAGTGAGGTAAATGAGCCTTAAGGACAGATATAGGAAATATATTGTATTAAATGTTACTATTTTTGTACATGACACTTTCTAATACACCAGGGAAGACCCTAAGAGTCCAATTACAATTTGAAAAGATGTGTCATAGCCTATATATTCAGAATAGAAAAACATATCTTGTGGCAAATAAACAATAACAGACACAGTTTCTGCATGTCATTCCTCTGATTTATTTAAGAGACTCTAAAACATCATTTATGACAGTATTTTCACAATACATTTTCATTGACACGTGATGGCATATATACTCGTATCTTTAAAACTATTCACAAAATATAGCTCATGGATGCGCCAGACATGTATAAAAATATGTATTACATCCATTAAAATATATACACAATGTGCAAAAGGTATGGCATACAAATGATGATTGATTTCCCGCTTTGGGGGATGTTTAAAGGCGGCGGGAAATATCGCCCAGTGTCATCACCACTGATACATAATATAATTGAATATTTGATAAAGAGCATGACATCTAGATGAGTCCAGCAGACGTCGTTGAAAATGAGGAACTAGGAATCCTAAGATAGGAGCTGAGCTTTGACATCCTAAATGGCAAAAACACAAGCCACGGGTTTCTAGATCTCAGCCACAGCAGGCGCCCATGCAAATATGATATAAAACTGAAGTGATGCTCTGATATCTCATCTACTGCATATACTGTATACAATACAGCACTGTATATAAAATGCAAGTTATTGCTTTACTCTCCAACTGCACTATTAAACAGAAGACGGGACACTTGTATTGACTTCATCTAACCTTTTTACAATCAACCAAATTCAATACCCCAAACTTATGAAGGTAGTGTCTATATCTACATGAAGTGGCATAGTACAATATTTGGCCTCTTTGGTCATTCGAACCATCAAGTTTTAATCCCACAAAAAGCTATATAACACAAAGGCATCACATGATGGAAACCTAGCAAGGACAGTATCCTATTCTTTCTCCTTCACTTGCTTGTCAGAATAATAGTATGATAGGATAGGGTACATAAAAAATTGCATTAGGCTGCATTATAAAGCAAAAAGTTAATGCAAGTCAGACACATGCATTATTCCCCTTATTAGACTAAATTTGTCCTCATAGCTACACAGCAGTGAATGATTATACTAGTTGAGACTAGTATTTGGCATTTTTTCGTCCCTGGAGAGGCCACAATTTGGACAGTATGCAGAGCAAACAGTACAAAGCCTTAAAAACAAAGCAGATGGGCATCGATAATCAAGACCGAAAGTAACACTTTCTTTTATAAAAGCTCATCTGTGTGGTTGATATAACTGTGATGAGCAGTTCATCACGGCAGCAGGAAAGTGCTTATATACAAATAACATGACTGAAACCCCCTTTGGGTCAAACAAAACTCGCTTCACATCTGATCCGAGAGAGGCGAGTTGAAAGCCAGTGGACACGTATTACCTTGCTGAATGGAAAGGAGTCACGTCAGAGCAGGATATACACACATGAATAAAAAGATTTTTCCATGAGGTGGCTGACAACATCATAAAAAGAAAAACATAAACAGAAGAAAAACAAGAGGAAGTTTCTCTGAAAGATATCAAATCAATTTGATTATTCACATGCTGCCAAAGATATTTGCAAATATATATATATACATAATGTTGTTCATTTACACAGATATTCATTTGGATGGTCTTATTTCGAACAGTATAACAAGCAGTAAAACAGACAGAGACACTCAAGCATACAAACATGCACCCACACACAGATATTTACTACAAGAACCTGACAAAACAAGCCTGCTAAAAATGTCAGAACAATGAAAGCAGACAAATCTGGATCATTATGTTCTCAGACTCCCTCAACAAACGAATTATTAACATGCAGTCTTACACTGTCTGGTTCGCTTCTGAAACGACCCAAGAGAGCTTTGCATTTTCAAAACTCCATGTACAGGAGGAATAAACAATATTTTGTATTTAGTGTCAGTTGTCACTTCTGATTAGCCTGGTTAAAACCAGACCATTCTCAGTTTGAACAGCTGCGCTGTTGTCATCGTGTAAAGCCCGCCCCAACGTTTCTGATTGGAAAGATTTTGACAGATTGGAAATGGGCTTGAATGAGCTCTTTGCCAGACTTACTTGCAGGGCAAATCTAAATTTGCCGGAAGTTGTCTGGGTTTTCCCAGGCTCACTTCTGATGGCTTCATTTACATTTCTAAAAGCAATCTCTCTAACGGAGCTTTGTTCCATGAATAAGCAAATAACGCAAAATATAGTGACCACTGAACTGAGAAAAGACAGAAACTTCCTTACAGTATGATGCACCTAAAACCAATTGAGTCAAACACACACATTCCACTGAAGTGACGGACAATTACACAGACAAACTTCACAATTCACATAGACATAAAGGTGTTGTACATCCAACAAGTTATACGTGGCAGCTAATCTTTTTTCTTTTCTTCATACAAATATTTATTCTCATAGATTATTTACATAAAATTTGATTGATTTCAGACTGTTTCACAACAGTATATAACCTCGCCTGTTAATCCAAATCGGATGTTGTTTTTATTTTGGGGGGTTGAAACTGATCCATGACAAATTAAGTCTTTATGCGTCTAGGACTGAAGAAATTAATCTGTCTGATATTCTCAATCCATATCAAGCCAAATGCTCTTTGCAAACTCATCCAAGATTGGCCCTTTATGCTTATGGAAAATCTGCAATCCCAGCTACATAAATCATGAACCGATTTATCATCAATCATCCTTCAAACAATGTGATTGTCTTTAAAATTAAATCACAAAATGATAGATATATATAAAATGATATTAAATAGATCTTCTCCATCAAACCACATGACCGTTTAAACGTTTAGGGTAATTTTTTATGTTTTAAAACAAGTCTACAAGGCTACATTTTTTTAGATCAAAAATAAAGTAAAAAAGTAAATTGTGATTTTATTTTCATGTCAATAATTTATAGTTCTAGCAATATATTTTAAAATGTAATTTATTATATTTAGCTGAATTTTTTAGCAGTGATTACTCCAGTCTTAATTGTCACATACTTCACTTGTATGTGACTTGATGGATAATAACTTATTATTAACTTATTAACATAAATGTTGAAAACAGCTATGCCTATTTTTGTGGAAATTGTGATATATAAATATATCTTTTTCAGGATACTTTTATGAATAGAAAGTTCAAAGAACAGCATTTTTTTAAAATAGAAATTACTTGCAATATTATAAATGTCTTTGTCACTTTTGATCAATTTAATGCATCCTTGCTGAATCTTTTTTTTTACGGTAGTGTACAGTATATCTGCCACCAACTCTTGCAGTCAGCACTGAAAAAGGGGCATTGTTAAAGGTGGGATACGTGATTTTTTTTTTTGACCATTTTTTCAAAATCACTTGAAATCCTATTCCTAACTCACTGGCTGTAAAAACTGACTCAAAAAACTCCAGCCAATCATTTTCAAGACCGTCTAGAATCATTGGACAGAAAATGCGTCACTCAAACGGTTGTACCATGACCCACCCCCCCACCCCCCATCGCGCGCGTGTCCCGTTCGTGCACATACTCAAAGCTCGTGACCCAGTCACAGGAAGTGCAAGTTGCCCCGGTACAGAGAGAGAGAGAGAGAGAGAGAGAGAGAGAGAGAAGAGAGAGGAGAGAGAGAGAGAGAGAGAGAGAGAGAGAGAGAGAGAGAGAGAGAGAGAGAGAGAGAGAGAGAGAGAGAGAGCGCGCATCTGAGTTTTCGCTCGTGCTTGATTGCGAGTCCATGTTTTTCGAATGGGTGGAGTCAGGGCCGGTGTTGGAGAAGAGAAGGTAGGACCTTATGAGTTGTGTATTTTCAAAATCTGCCGGCCGTTTTGCAAATCACATACCCCACCTTTAATAATAATGGCATTGTTGATCAAGGTCATTTTCAATTTTGTGCAAACAAAGCAAAGTTTACTGTAATTCCACTGTCTGGAATCCACAGCCTTCCCTTCCTTATAACTAGCCATATTAATAGACTGACCGCAACCAATCCGATGTCAATGGCACATGAATAAAAACAAAACAAATTAGAAATACAGCAGAATTCAATCTGCCTGAAAGCCTCTCAGTATGGCACAGCAAAGAGCACATTCAGGACCTAGCCAGCATTATCCACAAGGCTCTTGTGTCTATTCTGATCAAACAAGAGCTTTAAAGTGAACGAGAACAGATGGTGGACATAGAACCAGCATAAGTGAAGTGTACAGCTGAGCTGCAGTCTAGTCACATGAAGCTGCCAGATGTGAACCACTGCCACAAAGATGATCCCTACTTCCCCTACTGTACGCCCCAAAGACAAACGCTTGTTGTGCACCTCAGTGCGAGTGAAAGGATAATCGAGTTCGGAGCGATTCCTCTCAGTCCCAGTGCAGCTGCAGATCATGAGTGTCCAGGAATTCAGAGGTGATGCCCAGTGGGTTGAGTCCACCTATGGGCCCGGGCATAGTGATGTCCAGCCACTCCATGTTGTCCAGGTAGGTGTCTTGGAGATTAAAGGACAGGGCGGAGGAGGAAGGCGGAGGCGGGTCGGGGAAACCCAGCTCACAAGTGTCCATTGGAGAGTTTGGCTGCTCCAGCATCTGGTTTTGCAGCTCCTCTAACAGACCCAAAGTCCTCTGCTCCGGCTCTGTGTCCCCAACCAGCGTGCCCTCCAGCAAAGCCTCCAACTGGTTGTCAGAGTCCAGGGAGGCGAGGCTGGGCAGGGGTTCCACCATGAGCGCCGGAGGGGGTGCCATCTGTACCTGGGCGGGCGGCGGTCGGGACAGGGCGGTGTTGATGGGTAGGGTGGTGATGCTGGCCGTGACGGGCATCATCTTAGGCACAGATGGGTCATGTTGACTAAAGGGGGTAATCTCTGCAGAAAACAAAATGGGGCGGAACAAGAATGTTGACATTTTAATATTTTTATTTTTACAAATGTTTAATAGATTATCTCCATCAAACCATTCAAGTTTAAATTCAGTAAGATTTCAAAACTTTTTGGTAACACTTTACAATAAGGTTTATTGGTTAACATTAGTTAATGTATTTACTAACAATAAGCAATGCAGCTGTTAATTGTTTGTTCATGTTAGTTCACAGTGCATTAACTAATGTTAACAAATACAACCTTTGATTTTAATAACATATTAGTAATGTTGAAATTAAGTTAACTAATGAACCTTATTGTATTACCATCGTTTTTGAAAGGAGTAATTTTTTTTTGCCAAGGCTGCATTTATTTGACCAAAAATACAAGAAAGTAGTAGTTCTTTATAATATCTATAGTTTAAAATATCTGTTCCCTTTCGTCCTGGGAACTCCGACGTGTCGTCGGGGGAGTTCCCTGACGAATTGGGATCACGCTAGGGAGACCAATCGACTTCGAGTGAACTAAAACGAGCCAATAATATTGGCATGCAAGATTTGCATTCCGCGACCCGCCTGCCAGTGCGGGTATAAAGGGCGGAAGCAAACGCATACACAATGCTTTTTGCTTCGGAGCCGACCAGTTGTGTCCTCTGAGTGGAATGAGCTTGTAGACTGTGAGTCTGCTGTTTCCTGAGAGTCTCTCTGTGCTGGTGTGACGGCGCTTCAGCGGTCTTCGCGATCTCCCGTCTGCTGTCTGTTACTACACGCGCTGTGTTTACAAAGAGCTGTTTTAACAGCTGGTATACGGTTGAGTGCACGCAGCGGGCTTGCAGTTTCCCCGCTGTGTTGCCGCGTTGATCCCTGTGTGCTTCAGCACAACTAGAGAGTATTTTTCTCTGAAAGAGCAACACGGGTGAAGATCGCGTCCTTTTCAGGATGACGTTTCACCTGTGTGTTTCTGGATGCGGTCGTTTCCTGTCCTCATTTGATGGCCACGACCACTGTTTCACATGCCTGGGCTTAAGCGTGTTGAGACTGCGTTCGTGGGTGGTTCATGTTCTCTCATGAGAACATGACCACGTCGGCGCGTTGTTCATCTCCCCTTTCTCGTAAGGGGTTGAGCCGTTCAGCGTGCCGTGTACCGTCGAGCCGCCGGCTGACAGCGCGGGTTGTCACGGCAACCCAGCGCGCGTCATTCGGCGCTCTAGATGCGCGGTCGAGACTCAAGTGCCTCAAACGAGGTGGAGTCCCATTGCATATTCCCCGATCTAGTTCCTCTTCTGCACCAGAAGAGGCCTACTTTGGCTAATAGCATTGGTGATCTGAGGATTACAGTGAGGGTACCCCTCACTCCTCTAGCGCATCGCAAACATGCTGAAACTGTGTTCGTGGGTGGTTTATGCTCTCTTGTGAGAGCATGACCACGTCGGCACGTTGTTTGTCTTGAAAGAGCGTTCAACGTGCCGTGTGTCATCAAGCTTGATGGCCACGTTCACTGTTTTGTGCATGCCTGACAGCTTACGGATGGAATTACTGGTGGTTCTCATGAGGAACCAAGTGTTTCATTCGGGGCTCCAGGGGAGGATCAGATGTCGATCGCTGCATCGGAGAGAGGGCTGTTACACTCTGGATATGGTGATACTGAGTTCCCACTGTAATGGTGTGTGCGCTCATGCTAAATCAGGTCCAGACTTGACAGCCACACTTCCGGGCTACTCTGGGGGCGCAGTGCAACGCGTGTCGCTTTGCCCCGCCCCCGTGCTTGCCTGGATGTGTGTGAAAAACTTTTTGCAGTATGGAGGCATGTTGGTGCCAAAATCTGTGAAAATTTTTCCTCTCACTACCCTTGATGGTGGTTTTGCTAATGGCAGACCACCTCTTCCCTGCATGTGATGGTCAGTGTAGACCAAAAAACACGCAGTGCACAAGGGTAGTTCTGAGTCGGGGTTGAGCTATGCTTAGTGACTACCGTGATTTTAGTCACAGCACTGGCCCTCGGTCAGACGATGTCCACACTGTGGTCCAGAAGTTTCCCAGGGCTAACCTTGTAGACGTACGAGACATCGCCAAAGTTTTCTTTCTCGATGCTCCTATTTCTCAAGGTTTGCCCTGTTTCGGTGACACTGTTGGAGACTGTGCCCAGCGGCTCTCCAAGTTCAGAAGCAGGCTGAGGAAACTACGAGCTTGACTCGATGTGCTTCCGAGTCACTCATGCTCTTCCTCAGTCTGTTTGTCGCCAAGAGTGTCAGTCCCCTGTGGAAGCTGTCACAGCTAGCTCTACTGTGACGTCTAGCTTCGCAGGAAGACGGCACCACCAGTCTCGGCAGCCCTGAGACAGGTGACCCAGGTTGTAGGAAATTGCTCTCTCGGAGACGGTGCACGCACCTCTCCCTCCTCCGGAGGAGGACAGGGTGGAGAATCTTGTCATTCTGTTCCGCCGCTGACTCCCCGGAGTCCAGTGGTACCCTCATTTTCTAGAGCAGTTTCTTCCACCTCTGGGTCACGAGGGTGCGGACTGCAGTGAGCAACGCTCCCATGCCTTGCCACACCTTTCCCCCTCTTCCATTTCTCAGATGTCAGTGACGCCGCCACGGCCTCGTCACTCTCATCTCCTGCTGGGCAAGGAGGTGCGAAAACCTGGACTCTACGCCCTCTGGCCTCGCTCCTCATTTCCCCTCCTCTCTTCGCCTCGGGACAGCCCGCAGCCGAACGCCTCCGAGCCTTCCCTGCCGTCTGTTCCCCGGTGGAAGCAGGTAGGTGTTGCCCCGCACACCCAGACCTCTCTCTCGGCCACAGTAATGCCTCCGGAGTCTGGTCCCTGCCTTCCACCTCGCTGCCCCTCCGCGGGTACGCCGGTGGTCCGAGTGGGTTCGTTGGTACGGTCTCTCGAAGCCTGGCTAACGCTTCCGAGCCGTCCCGCTGGCTCACCCGTACTATCCGGCTCGGCTATGCAATTCAGTTTGCCCGCCGGCCTCCCAGATACAGAGGCGTCCACTTCACTCGGGTGCGGAGTGTCGATGCCCCTGTCCTGAGGAAAGAGATCGACGTCCTGCTGGCGAAGGACGCGATCGAGCCGGTCCCTCCAGCCGAGGTGGGGTCGGGGTTTTACAGCCCTTACTTCATTGTACCCAAGAAAGGCGGGGGGTTACGACCAATCCTGGACCTGCGAGTTTTGAATCGGGCCCTGCACAAGCTCTCGTTCAAAATGCTCACGCAGAAACGCATCTTCGAGTGCATCCGTCCCCGGGATTGGTTTGCAGCGATCGACCTGAAGGACGCGTACTTTCATGTCTCGATTCTCCTTCGACACAGACCCTTTCTTCGGTTTGCGTACATCAACCGCCAGGCTGGTCTACGTTCCCGTCGTATGTCGCGACTCGCCCGCCATCTCCTCCTGTGGAGTCAGAAGCATCTGAGGTCGCTTCAAGCCATTCACATCCCTTGGTACCAGCCGACGAGCTTTCACGGCAGCCACCTCTTCCGGGAGAATGGCGACTCCACCCCCAGGCGGTCCAGCTGATATGGGGAATTTTCGGAGCCACTCAGATAGATCTGTTGCCTCTCCGGACACGACCCATTGCCAGTTGTTTTATTCTCTGACCGAGGGATCTCTCGGCACAGATACACTGGTGCACAGCTGGCCCCAGGGTCTTCGCAAGTATGCGTTTCCCCCAGTGAGCCTTCTTGCACAGACATTGTGCAAGGTCAGGGAGGACGAGGAGCAGGTCCTGCTCGTTGCGCCGATCATGCTCCTCGCGACGGCCCCTCCTTGGCCGATTCCTCTGAGGAAGGACCTCCTTTCCCAGAGACGGGGCACCTTGTGGCACCCGTGTCCAGACCTCTGGAGACTCCATGTCTGGTCCCTAGACGGGACGCGGAGGTTCTAGGTGGCCTACCACATGATGTGGTAGACACCATCACTTCCGCTAGAGCCCCCTCTACGAGGCGCCTCTATGCGTTGAAGTGGAACCTGTTCGTCGACTGGTGTTCTTCCCACCGGGAAGACCCCCGAACTTGCCCGATCAGAGTCGTGCTTTCCTTCCTGCAGGATGGGTTGGAGCGAAGGCTGTCTCCCTCCTACCTCAAGGTGTATGTGGCCACAATAGCCGCTCATCACGATGCACTAGAAGGTAAGTCATTGGGAAAGCACGACCTGATCATCAGATTCCTCAAGGGTGCCAGGAGGCTGAATCCACCTCGTAATGTGCACCCCTTACCCTCTTGGGACTTAACTCTAGTGCTTAGGCACTCCAGAGGCCCCCTTTTGAACCTTTGCCTACGGTCGAGTTGAATATCTTGTCTATGAAGACAGCTCTCCTGTTGGCTTTGGCTTCTTTTAAGAAGGTCCCCTAAATCTGCAGGCATTTTCGGTCAACGAATCGTGCCTAGAGTTCAGACCGGGCCTTTCTCAGGCTGTTTTGAGACCCCGGCTCGGATATGTGCCCAAGGTTCCTACCACTCCGTTTGTAGATCAGGTAGTGAACCTGCAAGCGCTGCCCCTGGAGGAGGCAGACCCAGCCCTAGCTTTTCTCTGTCCCGTCCGCGCTCTGCGTTGTTACGTGGACAGAACGCAAAGCTTCAGGACCTCAGATCAGATCTTTGTTTGTTACGGAGGCCAGCAGAAGGGGAAGGCTGTCTCCAAGCAGAGGTTATCCCACTGGTTAGTGGATGTTATCGTCCGGGCTTATGTGTCCCAGGGCGTGCCTTGCCCACCTAGGTTGACGGCACACTCTACTAGGAGTGTGTATCCTCCTGGGCCTTGGCGCAAGGCGCCTCGCTGACAGACATCTGTAAAGCTGCGGGCTGGGCGACACCTAACACGTTCGCTAGGTTTTATAGCCTTCGTGTTGAACCTGTTTCCTCCCGTGTACTCGCTACGGCCAGTAGCGCGAGGAATTAGGTTATGTCGGCTTGCTACGCCATTCCCGCCCTGTGGGCCGGATACGCGCGTCTTCTTACTCCGTTGGTTCCCCAACATACGGCTAACCTCGTGAGTTCCTCCATCACCCCTTCGGCATCAGGCGAGGCGGATCGCCCGGTGCCAGGTCTATTACCTCTCGTAGGAGTTGCTATTAGACTGGGTGGCCTTAATAGTGGTCCCTTCGGCGACCCATTTCTCCACATTCCAGCTACCCTCCGGGTTAGCTCCGTGTCTTTCCCTCGACAGATCCTTCTGTCGTCCTTGCTGAGTACGCTCCCACCCCTCGGGCTGGGACTACCTCAAGGACTGCCGTATGTTTCACTACCACACGGGTTAGTACATACGTGTATTCCAGTGCCCCCCTTCGGGTGGGCAGGCGCTCCGCAGCGTTCCTCCTACGGGTTGGCACGTTTTCCCCAGTGTTATCCAATATCCACTGAGCGGGTCTTGCGGAACAGCAGTGTGATTCTTCCTAGCTAGCTCCCAGCTAAGAAACTGTTCTTGCGGGAAGCTAAGCTGGGCGCTGGAAGGGGCCAGCATCATGGCGTTTTATTAGGGATACCAATTCGTCAGGGAACTCCCCCGACGACACGTCGGAGTTCCCAGGACGAAAGGGAACGTCTCGGTTACGTATGTAACCCTCGTTCCCTGAGTACAGGGAACGGAGACGTGTCGTCCCTTCGCCATGTTGCTGTACCTTCGCTGAGGACTGGACTCTGTTCGGCTCCTCAGCGAAAAAGCATTGTGTATGCGTTTGCTTCCGCCCTTTATACCCGCACTGGCAGGCGGGTCGCGGAATGCAAATCTTGCATGCCAATATTATTGGCTTGTTTTAGTTCACTCGAAGTCGATTGGTCTCCCTAGCGTGATCCCAATTCGTCAGGGAACTCCCCCGACTACACGTCTTAGTTCCCTGTACTCAGGGAACGAGGGTTACATACGTAACCGAGACGTTTTCTATTTTAATATAGTTTTTGGCAGTGATGGCAAAGCTGAATTTTTAAGAAGCCATTACTCCTGTCTTCAGTGACACGTGATCCTTAATTATTTGGTGCTCAAGAAATATTTCTTATTAATTATCAATGTTGAAAACAGTTGTGCTAAATAATATTTTTGTGGAAACTGTGATCCATTTTTCCAGGATTCTTTGATGAATGGAAAGTCCAAAAGAACAGCATTTTTTTTTAAATAAAAATCTTTTAAACCTTACAAATATCTTTAATGTGACTTTTAATGCATCCTTTAATGTCACTTGAATGCATCCTTTTGATTATCCTGAATAAAAATCTGAATTTCTTCCAAAAAAAAATTATTCAAACTTTTTTATGGTAGTCCATTTGGCACTGAATCTTGGAGACTTCAGGCTGTTACGGCACTGAAAAGGGGGCTTCTGGGAAATGTAGCTGCCTGGACTGCCAAGATGAGTCTGACCTTCTCATTCTTCATACTCACGATTATCAATCGTACAAAAATCTGAATTTGTAGTGAGAGTTGTGGAGAAATGGAAGTAGTCTGCAACAATATGACAAACTCACCTCCACTTTCTATTAAAATGTCAAAGAGATCATCCATCTGTTGACTTGTCGCTGTGGGAATCTGTGGACCGACAAAAAATAAATAAAATGACTTTCCAATTCAAGGATTACAGCAGTAAACAATGGACAAGTACAGTAATGCATCTGGTTAACTGCAAAAAATAGTCTTAAAGGGACAGTTCTCATGAAATTAAAAGTATTACCCTTAACAGCATTAACATAATTCTTTACCGAAACCATAACATCATACAATAATATGTTAGTACACAAGAAAAAACTAAAACAGAACTAAAAGAATATTAAAATAAAATACATTGAACATGTCAAATCCTTATACTTTGAAACATTTTCATACATATTTGTTAATTTATCTCTTTACCTTAAAGGGATAGTTCACTTTGAAATAAATTTTTAATTAAATAAAAAAACGATATAAAAACTGTTCGTTTTCTCACACAAACCACTCGTTTCGTGTCTTAGGCCATCAATGTGTACTTAAATTTACGAGTCATTAAATCATGTTTAATTTGGACTTCTCGGTGCATGCTCTTTGAGGAAGTGACCATAGACCTGCATTATATGACTGAAAGACAAGAACGGTTTGACCTAAAAATATCAAAATTTAAACTACTGTGGACACAAAGACACCTACATCTTGGATGCCCTTGAGGTAAGCTAAAACATACCAACAATTTATTTCAAAGTGAACTATCCCTTTAAGTATCTCTCCTCTGTCATTTATTCTAATCCTCCTATATAACATAAATGGTTAAACAAGACCTTAACTCATCCTCATTTCATTCTGACCACGTATTATTTCCTTTCTTCCAAGTAACAGAAAATGAGAGAAATGAGAGCGCAGGACAATACCAGTGTGATTACAACTGCTAAATTCAAACCTGCTTTCACACTTTGACTGGTGTTGAGCCAGAGAGAGACTCACCTAGCGCTTGGCATATGTCACTGTTCAATATTTTCAACCACATAATGTTTATTTTAGGTTTCATACATTTGAATACATACAAGTAGTAGCAAAAAAGAAAGAAATAAAATTAAGTATACTTTGTAAAATACACTGATGTCTACGGAAGAATAAATTCTACAGTAAATAATTGGGGGGAGAGGGAAACCTTGCAAACGTTATATGACGTTGTGTTTTTTTTTGTCAGAAACTTATTGTGAAGGCAATATTGTCTTTTGGGAGGAGTGGGTGAATTTACCTGTTGTAAAGTGTAAATTAACATGATGGTGCTGATCAATTAAAATGATCATTATAAATGTGTTTAAAAGAAAAAATACATTTATTTACAAATATTTGAGAATCGTAATATCAGATATTTCCAATCTAGTCAACAATTGTGTGAATATTTTGAATAAAAATGAAAACATTAAATAAAACCGATAAATCAGTCATACAAAGCTATTGTAGCTACTATGTGTCAAAACTTGAGTCATGTCTTAAAGACAGAACAAAACTGATATTATAAAACAGATCTGTGCATTAGTATGAATGCAGCCTATTAGACTGTTTATGATGTCATCAATAAAAATTAAACACCAATATTGCTGGGAAAATCCTTCATTGCCCTCATCTGGAAAAATTTCAGATACTTAATGCAATATTTGATACTGAAAGAACTTTTTATTTATTGCTTGTAATGTGTTTCTTTGTGCCCCTTCATTACTTCATATTTGCTTTGAAATAATTATTGACATTCAATTGGTTTGATTCATTATTAATTTGTAGTTATTTTAAAAAGTACTTGTAATTATATAAGTAATGTAATACAATTCATACAGTTGATATTCAAATTCAGTAAAATTAAACAACAATTGTTTCACAATTGGATCTTGATTCTGAATCAGATTGTTGTGAGGTGCATAAAGATTACCAGCCTTAAAAGTAATGTGACAATGATCATCTTAACATTTCCGAATGAAAGGGTTAAAAATGGACAAGCAACCTCCATTGGAACCCCTTGAGATGAACTGACCCTTTTGCGCATGAGTTACATGGACTACTGTACACAGAGTGCTTTTTTTCTTTGTTTTGGAGCTTGAAAGTGTCACCATCCCCAAACCATGTATGAAAAACAGAGGATCAGACATTCGCTTAAGAACTCAAGAAAATAATACAGGATTGGAAAACATGAGTTAATCATTGGCTGAGGTATAAGATTTCCTGCTGAAACAACCAAGTAATGTGTACGAGATGCTAAGATCACCTCTGAGACAGCGTGATTCTGTAGGCTGCGGGTCTGTTTGACGGCCTCCTCATAGCGGGGCGGCTCTCTGTTCTTGGGCGTCTGGTTGAAAACTGGGGACTGCTGGATGTAGGTATGGGAATAAAAAAAGTGATTGAATATTTATGGCAGAACAGAACAGCAGCAACACACTAAACATCTCAATAAGAGCAGGATGTGCTACCTTGCTTAGTGGCCCATTGATAAGGGCTGATGGGATAGGGGACGTCTGAGGCGAGATCCTGTTCTCTGGGGAGCTGCTGAGGAAGCACTGAGGTATCTCCAGGACTGCTGTTTTCTCACTGGTACCGGGCTGGAAACCTGACCTCTCGGCGGTGCTCACAGGCAGAGTCTGTGTGAAGAGTAAACCAATAGGCCATGAGCATTCAGAAACACACACTAGCATCATAGAAAGCATATGCCTGGTTTATGTTATAATCTTAATCAGAGGCTGCTCGGTGCAAGAACAAGCCACCTCAGGTCACGTTGGCATGTCTCTATACTGCACAGCTGTCAATAAAAATGTTATCAGCTCATCACAACCAATGAGCTCTAGTTACTCTGGTCATCCAGGAATCAGGCCAGGTTCCCTCACTATGCCAAAGGAATGGGCATCTAGCTGGGAAACCTTAGCATGGTGCACTGTTGCCAGGACAGGCCAATTACAGTAGAGTGAAAGCCTAGAAAGAAATGAGAGCAGTGACCATCCATCTCGCTGATGAATGACTCTGCTGGACAGACAAAAACTAGATGATCCCAGAGCTCACAGATAATGTTCACTTGTTCTGATTGCTCCTGCTGGAACTGATCCTGTTCTCACTCAGGTTCCAGAGTCATTCAATACTCTGTTAAAAAACAAACTCTGTAGTGTGGATAAAAGTTGTGATATATTAGCCAGGCTGATTCATTAGCTGACATTTGGTAATTTTGAGATCAACATCACTGACAACAGTGTATGCTACTTTTTTTTAAGGTAAGTGGTTTGACAATTGTTTTGATACTTAATTTAATTTTGTAGATATATCTGCTCAATTATACTGAGTAAATAGAGCAGATTCAGCCACATAAAATTTTGTTCATATGACGCTATGTATTATAACAATATATAATATAATGGTAACCCTTTACAATATGGTTCATTAGTTAACATTAGGTAATGTATTAACTAACATGAACTAACAATTAACAAAAGTATTTAGTAATCTTAAGTTAATAAAAGTACAGTTGTTCATTGTTTGTTCATGTTAGTTCACAGTGCATCAACTAACGTTAACAAATACAACTTCGATTTTAATAATTAATAATATAAGTAAATGTTGAAATTAATATTAACTAGGATTAATAAATGCTGTAAAAGTTCTTGTTCATTTTTAGTTCATGTTAACTAAGGTAGTTGACTAATGTTAACTAATGAACCTTATTGTAAAGTGTTACCAATATAATATAATATAAAAAAGTAAAGTAAGTGAATAAAATAAAATAAAATATAAAAATTACACATACACATGCTCACCAAGAATGCATTCGGTAAAACAGGAATATAATTTGTAACATAATTTAAATAACTGCTTATCATTTTTAAAAATATTTTAAAATGTAATTTATTCTTCTTATGGAAAAGTTGTGATGCTTAATATTTTTTGTGGAAACTGTGATACACTTTCAATTTACAAATTATATAATAGAAAAAATAAATAATATTAGAAAATAATAATAATAATCTTTGTTTAATAATATTACAAATAATATTTGTTCCAATATAGATTCAGAAGGATATATATTTTTACATTCAATCATGAGACTGACCTGAACTGAGTGGTTGTGACTGAGCATCTGTTGTGATGTAGGACTCTCTGCTTTGGTGGGCTGTCGCTGGGGGGTCTGAATTAGACCTGTGCCTGATGGAGAAACAGCCTGCAAGACTGGCTACAAAAAAAGACATGGAAATTATATTTAGTGTTGACATAAGTTTATAAAGTATATAAGATATAGAAAGCAGTCTGTTTGTATTTTGTTACCTGTAGTTTGACATTAGTGTTGGGCAGCTGGATGGTAGTGGTATTATTCGCCAGGGGCATTGGAAGAAGGATCTGAGTACCCCATGTGGAGTGGTTAGCAGAGTCTGGGGCTGCCCTATGACCTGTGGCACCCTTGGTGGCTGATAATGAACTGACGGAGAGGGGTAGCAGTCATCTGGCTGGGTTGGGCTTCCTCGAGCTTCACCAGAGTTGGTGTAGTGTGTGAACTCCGTGTACAGTTGGGAGGGACAGTGTTTTCTGTTTTGACAGATGCCATTATGGTGGTTGGACTGGAAACATTTATTGCAGGTGGAATGACTTGTCCACTTCTTTTCTCCACCTCTAGCTGCATCTTCAGTTTCTCCACCAGCTTCTGCTCCTGCTCCAGTTTACGCAGCAGTTCCTTGATCTGTCGCTCCTTTTCGTGTAGTCTCCGGTCCTGCTCCTCGGGAACAGGAGCTGCCATTTACTAAACTGTGGTTTTGGGCCTCTGCCTGTCCCAGCATGGATGTGTCTTCTCTGCGATGAAGCTCTAAAGAACCAGGAGACACAGGCGGAGTGGAGCTCATATTTTCAAGCGGCTGCTGGATGGGGGAGAGGCTTGTAGTGGTGCTGGACACCTCCATAGGTGTGCTGCAGGGCTGAGTGTTAGGTCTTTTGCAGTTGTTGGGTGAAGTAGTGACAGGGTTTTCTTGGAAAGGCTTAAGTCGTTCAATAAGGTCCGTTTTTGTTCCCGACACTGGAAGACCACGAAACTTTAATTCCAGTTTCAGCTCTGCCACCTACCAAAATACACCCATTAGTTACAGCCAAGTTATTAGCTCTAAAAAAATTGCTTTTTGGATTAACAAATATATCACCATATAAACTGTTCAAAATAATCATATTTACACAAAGACATAAACCAATTGAATAAAATTTTGCGTAATGGAAAAGTCATATTACCTTTTACATTTTTATTTATTATTATTATTAATAATACATATGTATTGTACTTTTAGTTACTATACACTCACGTTCAAATGTTTGGAGTTAGTAAGCTTTTTTTTTAAAGAAATTAATACTCTTATTCGGCAGGGTGTATTAATTTATCAAAAGTAACAGTGAAGACATTTATAATGTTACAAAAAAATTATATTTCAAATAAATGATGTTCGGTTAAACTTTCTGATGTTCATCAGAAATCCTGATAAAACTAAAATCACAGTTTCCACAAATATACTAAAAAAAAGCACAACTGTTTTCAACATTGATAATAATAAATGTTTCTTGAGCATCAAATCATAGAAGACTGGAGTAATAGATGCTGAAAATTCAAACCATTTTATCAGCCATTACTCCAGTATTCAGTGTCACATGATCCTTCAAATCATTCTAATATGAAATAAAAATTAAATATATTAAAATATAATTTTATTTTTCATTAAATAAATCCAGCCTTGATGAGCATAAGAGACTTTAAAAGCATTAAAAAAACGTACCAACCTCAAACTTTTGTAACACTGGTGCTTGTATTATTGATGATATTTTTTGTGTACACCGTAAAACTTCAAATAATAGCCGAGTCCCAAATAGACGCCTGTCTCTTTTACACGCCTGGTGTGGCGACAGGTTTTGGTAAATAACGGTCGGTCTCAAATAGAGGCCGGGTATGTTTTTTTCGGGTTGTATTTAATCTTCTAAAACCCGTCGGATCGTCTGCTTTTTGGCAGCCGCCAAAGCCTTTTTTGATCGGTGAGTGATGTAGAATGACTGCTGCGTTTGACAGGGCGTACGAGCAGAGTACGCGCGCGCACTCTCACGTCTTCAAACAACACGAGCTCTGTCTTGCTCTCTCAGTCTCTCTCCCTCGCGTATATTAATCAAAATCAATGGACAGTGGACACGATAGTAAAAGGTCGGAAGACCGCAGTTTCACGTGGAGCATTTGGAGATTTAGGCCTACATTCAATGAACAACATCTCAACACTAAATTTAAAGCTTTATAAGACGCCTGTCTCAAATACAAGCCGGTGCAGTTCGACGATTTGGGCAAATAAAAGCCCGGGCTATTATTTGAAGATTTACACTAATTATAATCTCTCGGTACCTTCATCTCCTCCAGGTTGGCTGGTAGTGTGCCAGCCTTGCGGTTGGAAAGGGTGCTACTGGGCCGCACAGGTGTTGCTGTGGGCAGAGACAACACGATTGAGGCAGGAAGGCTGCTGGTGCTGTTAATAGCGACTGTGGCACTGCTGTTTTGGCCCTCTATCACAGGCCTGGCGAGGAGGGAAGCAGATGGGAAAAAAGTGGAGGAACAACACCTAACATCACAGCAGAAACAATTTGTCTCTTTAACCCTAGTTCTCAAAAAATTAACAATGCAGCAGCAGAAAACAATGGCAGTTCAAATAAATCTTGCACAAAAGATGGAAAAGGGAAGCAGAGAAATAACCTCATCGACTTCCTACCATTAATGTAAATCACTAAACAGGATTTGTTATTGGAAAACAGGTAATGGTCCTGAGTGCCACCAGCAACAAAAATGGGTTTAGACATTTTCCACCTAAAACCATTATTGTGCAGCCATTATACTAATGGTTAACAAAACACATCCTGGTTAGCTTCAAAAGCAAAATATGACCTTCGCCAAATGGTTTGGATTCACCGATTGGCAAAGCAGTAGATACAGAACACAACCAAGCCTGATACACAGATTACAGACACACAGAACTGGATTTCTTTGCTCACTTGAGAGGTGCAGGAAGGATGGTCTGGTAGTTGTAGTGCTGCTGTTGCTGTTGGCTCAGGATCTGTAGCTGCAAAAATAGCTGCTGCTGTTGTAGTAATCGAGCATATGAAGAGTCCATCGGGGCTTGGTCGGGTTCTTGTTTCTGGTCTGGGGGAATGTACTGATGATATTTCAACTTTTTCACACGTGGCTTGGACTCCTTGCTCTTCTTGCTACGGCTCTTGTCCCCAGGTAGCTTAGGCTGACTCTGCTGTAGATTGAACAGTTTTCCCATTATGCATTACATCTAAATCAGTGGTTCTCAACCAGGTGGCCAGGGTCCACTAGGGATCCTCAAAAAGGCGGTTCAAATATTGTTGTGGGCAATGGGGGCTCTTGAAGTCAAAAAAGGTTGAGATCTAAATCAAGGGGGTTTAATACATTTATTTTGTTTTTCCCTTACCATAAAAGCCACAGTTCTTTACTGACCTTTACTAGGGTGGGCCCTGACTTCACATGGGCCACGGTGACTAGCTGTGGCATGGGTGCTGGAGGGCTAAATGATTGCTCATTGCTGGAAAAAGGCTTGAAGAAATTTGTCGAAGTGGTGGCGACTGCAGGAAAGTGCTGTGAAAACAACAAATAATGAAATCTCAGTATACTGCAAAACTTGAATGACCAAATTCTGTATTTTTGCAACATGAGCTCCCAGTGTTCTATCCCTGAAGTCAAAAGAAGGAGGGAGAACTACCTGTAAAAAGTTATTGGGCACTGGTGAAGACCCCTCTATGATCTGGACCTCGCCAGGTGAGGCTGCAGAACCCTGGGACTCCTGACTTCCTGGCTGCTCAGGTGAAAACGCATCTCCACTGTCCTCATCTACTTGTTCCTCTAGAGTTCTGGGGTACTGCATCTGACCATCTACCCAAAGAACACAAAGGACAATGTATCATAATTCATACACATGCAATATTACCCCAATTGAATACCTTAATCATAGTGCGCACTTTCACCAATGATGGCCTCCTTGACGCTGGAGTCCACAGGTAGGATGTTCTTCTCCACCAGCTCCATGGGGCCGGGGCGTTGAGAGATCTTTTCATTTAAGTCATCAGCCAATCGAGCTCTCTTCAGTTTCAGCTGGGTAGCCTGCAGAGAAGGCTCCGCCACAGTCTCTGCCAAACCACCAAAAAAACCAATGACAATCAGTGCAACAATCGCTCAAACCCACACTTGTCCACAAACACCACAACAATCACACAACGGTCAACTCAATTACAGCAGTAAACAAGACAAGTATGGCATCTGGCTGACCATTCTGAACATGAATTCTTCTTGCTTTCATGGAATTAGGTTGTCCTGATTATCTCACTGCTTTATGCTGAACAAACTTAGTTCGGCATAGTTTGGGGAAATTAATATTTTCATAATGTACCAAGTTAGGCTCCCTGTATCAGTTTCAGCACTCTCCCAACTACTGAATGTACGCCACTGATGTTGAATCTTCAGCACCATGGCAAAATAAATAATATTTTACCGCAGTTGTGAATGTGTGAATTTACATTTGTATTGAATCTGATTGAATAAAAACACTGTGTACCACAAAATAATGGAAAGAAACATTTTGCAATTCCTTTTAGTGAATCAAAAACATACACTGCAACCAGTGTAGCCAGATTCCTGAAACAAAAGACAATTATACACCGATTCTTTTAATGAGTATTTAAAAAGAAATTGTGTTACTGGGTTGAAAACACACACATACATATACATACATACACACACACACACACACACACACACACACACACACACACACACACACACACACACAAAACACAACACACACATATAATGTATATACTGTATATAAAAAAAATTAATATTAAAGAGAGAATTTATTCACATATAAGTAAAATCATGACATATTCATAACACGTTATAATGGACATAACTGAGATATACCCAAATGAATCAGATCAAATCAAACTGAATGGTTTTGGATTCAGAATTGAATCAGATAATTTGTATTGATGCTTGGCTCTACTAACAAGCTACAGCTACAGCTTTGTTTTGAAAAGAATAGATTCAACAAAAAAAATTCCCAGCATGGAGATTAGCATCCATTACATGTCTCGTGAATGGAGGATTACCTTGTAAAATGTGCATGCGGACCAACTCAGCCCTTTCTGGGCGGCTGCGTATTTTGTGCTTTAGGAAAGTTTCAGTCTACAGAGAGAAAGGATGCAGAGTTTTAGAAAGCGAAACCCCTCTGTAATTCAGGGCTCATAAAGTAACCATTAGAATAATCTCCTCTGTGCTTTGCAAATAACAAACACATTTACAGAAGGCTTAAGCTACTAAATCAACTGAAAGGTTTCACATGTGTCCCATTACTGAGAGCTGGGGACCCCTGAAGAGGTTTCATGGAGGATCAGAGACCCCAGATGGCTGAGGAAAGTGGAGGAGGACTGGGGCTCGGTGCCCTGCTCTTACCCTGGCTCTCTCAAGGCTGCGGATCTGTTCATGAAACGCCGCAGGGCTCTTCAGGGCTGTAAAGTCACACAGATACACACAAGAAGAGAATCAGTCTCATGAGCACACAAGGCCATCACCCACACACTTCAAACAGACACGGCTCTTTCATCTCCCCCAGTCTTTCTAAATGTTGCAGCGCCTTGTCTCATATATTACTCAGAAAGGAGATGGAGGGCCCACACAGAGATTAGCACACAGACTACACTGTACCGTTCAAGTCAGACAGCTACCTCTTAATCCTAGCAGAATCTGTGCCTGATATTACACTGAGTTATGAGACAGCATGCAGTGTAATCCCATCAATCAGCTCGGAGATTGCCAGAAAAAAAAAAAAAAGTATGTTCAGCATGAGTGTGAGAGATCTCACACACTGCTCAGTGACTTAGCTGAACGGAAAAGTGGTTATGAGCAATAACAGAATGAGCTGAGGTGAGCGTTTGCAAAAAATACCATGTGTATTGGTCAGTCATGCCCGGCTGAGAACTACGATGATGAGCGAGAATAAACAAATGATTCAAAAGCAGATGTGGTGCAAATAAAAACCCACAACACCAACTGATTTCCTCTCTTAAACACAAAACCAGGAAGGTTTGCTCACAACACTTAAAGCATGGTTTGTTTTGTGTAGGGACAGTCAACTTAGGGACACTGTCAAAGATAATAATACTCACACAATACAACATATGTAATAACATGTAATGTGGGCACAAGGCCATGTTACCATTCAAAAGTTTGGGGTCTGTAAAATTTATTATTGAAAGTCAAAAATACAGTAAAAACAGTAATATTGTAAAAAATTACATTTAAAATAACTATTTTATATTTTGATGTATTTTAAAATGTAATTTATTCCTGCAAATTATTCCAGCAAAGCTGAATTTTCAGCATCATTACTCCAGTCTTCAGTGTCACATAATCCTTCATAAATCATTCATGTATATATACTGTCTGACCCTCAACTTTTTAACAGTAGTGCATTTTCAAAATTTGATCAGGAGTAACATGCCACTTTTTAATCATTTTAAATAAATGTGAAAAGAAAATTAAGGCCGATATACTTCAAGCGAAATCGAAGAACGAAATGGTGTGAAGTCATTTAGAACAAGCAGGCCAAAACAAAGTCCGTTCAGTGTACATTTCGGGAGTTTGAAACAACTTGCCAAAGTGAACTTTCTACGATAAAAAAAATGTATGCTTTGCCTATTAAAAGTGTCATTTTCAGCTGATGTCATGACTCATGAGTTCCTCTTACTTTCCACCCCTCCCCTCCAGTCAGTATGTAATGCCCACTTTTCACAATCCAATTCATTTATGATGGATAAAATTAAGTCCACCATACATTTTTTTTCTCGTTATAAAGGAAAAATGGACAGCAAAATGGCATTTCAGGGCATAAAACGTTCACATTTTAACATATTTAGTTTAACAAGTGATGTTTAATATTAGTTTTCATCAAAGGGTAAATATGAATCATCTTCTCCCTTCTATGCTGGTATGTGTAAGATGGCAAGGGCTGTACTCACGTGGCATGATGCCCTGATCAACGAGCTGCTCACGGGTGCGTCTATGCTGTAGCCTCAGCTGGAGAACTGTTGGAGAGAAGCAGAAGCAGTGTTATGTTCTTGACCCAACCTCTAGAACAGGCTTGTCAACACTACAAACAGAATGGGACTTTTCCACCTGATTAGCACAACTGCACACCAAAATAGACAACAAAGGGAAATTTAACCTTTTGCACAACCTAAATCACACACATTTCCTTTCTAACATTACATAAGAGCATCCATTAAAAAAACGAACAAAAAAAACTAGACGTTCTTCCTGCTACCAAAACAACAGGCTCTTGAGCGACCCTTTTTTGAAGGGTGCTGCTTGGAAGACTTCCTGGGAAAATTCTCAAGACATTTTTCTTTGCCTTCTTGGCTGAGCCTCCCGGATTTACTTGGCTGATTATAAAAACAGCTCAAATTGGTCAGAAAGGCAACATGATAACGTCTGACATTAATCAAGAATCATGAGCACCATTAGCTGATAATTTATAAATGTATGACGGCTGGTGCAACACAGCTGCACGTCACAAGTGCCAATAGCTATAATTTTAGCCAAATATTAAACAATTCTTTGTTGTTGTTAATGTACAGTTCTTGTAGCTCAACATGGCACTGGCAGCATCATGCACATCCATTATGCATACTGATGAAATATTTACTTTAAGTCTGCCAGGTCAAATGCATAAATGTAAAAAATTATGTTCTGCATGTGAATGAAGGAACAGAGAGGTTAAGTCTGACTGAAAAATATTTTCACGCTATGAGTCGGCTAACCGGTAACAAGGTCAGCTGAGGTCGAGCAAACTAAACTCTGTAGGGTGCTGAGGACACATAATTGGTAGTCCATCGTTTTCACTATGAATCTGCACTATAACTTTTTTCACCACTTGTGACACCAAAGGGAACTGTATAAACAATGCCTGTATTAATAGTTATAGAAATAGAAAGTATGTTGCATTTAAAAAAATGACACACTTCAGGTTTGAGAGGAAGAAAGAAAGTACCATGAAGGAGATAATAATGGGGCCTTTCTGCATTCCCGGTGCCCTGACTACACTTGGGCCACACAAAAAATCATCTAGGTCTCCTTGACTGCACAACATAACATTGCAGCTGTTTAGGTTGGGTTATTCCACATGATGAGCAAAACGTCTTACATCTTCTTGGTGATGTAAAAAATATTTGAAGGGAGGGACCTGAAAGAGTGTTGAGATCATACTGTCTTGAGTTTCAGATCCTTTTAAATATTTTTTTAGTTCTGACAGTCAGAGTCTGTTCAAACATGGCAAACAAAGTGACTCAGTGGTTTGAAAACAGTGACAATATTATATATGCCACTAACATTCAAAAGTTTGGGGTCAGTAAGAATTTGTTTTTTGTTTTTCAAAAGAAATGAGTATTTTACCAAACAGTTGATGGAACCATATTAGGAAAAAGGGTTACACTTTATTTCGATAGTCCACTTTTGACATTCTACTAACTAAGTAACTTTGCAACTACATGTCAACTAACTGTCATTAGAGTATTAGTAGACTGAAGTAGACTGTCAGTAGACTAGTTATGGTTAGGTGTTAGGGTTCGGGTAAGTAGAATAAGTTTACTTGTAGTTGCCAAGTTACTTATAGTCAGTAGAATATCTGTTGGGTGACCATCACAATAAAGTGTTAGCAGATATTAAGCATACAGACAACTAATACTCTAATGAGAGTTAGTTGACATGTAATTGCAAAGTTACTTATAGTTAGAAGAATGTCTAAATTGGACTATCAAAATAAAGTGTTATCGGAAAAAAAAAATACTATGGTAGTCAATGGGGTCTCATCAACTGTTTGGTTACCGACATTCTTCAAAATATCTTCTTTTGTGTTCAGCAGAAGAAAGAAATTCATACAGGTTTGAAACAACTTGAGGGTAAGTAAATGATGACAATTTTTTTAAGTGAATTATTCATTTAAGTTGATCAAAAGGGACTGTACAGACATTTATAATTAAAAAAAAAAAAAATTCAAATAAACAGTTCTTTTGAACTTTATATTAATAAAACAATCGTGTCACGGTTGCCACAAAAATATTAAGCAGCAAACAAAGATAATAATAATAAATGTCTCTTGGAAACCAAATCATCATATCAGAATGATTTCTGAAGAATCATGTGACACTGAAGACAGGAAATAGCTGATACAGCAGCTGAAAATTCAGCTTTGCCATCACAGGAATAAATTACATTATAAAATATATAGCTTTTACTGTATTTTTGATCAAATAAATGTAGCCTAGATTAGAATAAAAGATTAATTTTAAAACAAAATCAAAAAAACTTAACAACCCAGAAAATGTTGAAAGGTAATGTAATATATTTATATAACTAACTAACAATCCTGATATTGATATTTTTAGTGAGGTTGTTTAATCAGTGTTCTGTTCTTTACCTGTTAGACAGTTTGCGTGGTAAAACCCTCTTTACATTCATTCCTTAATCCTTACTACAGAAACAGACATTCAGACATACATCTTGGTTGTCGCATGACATCTAATGCTGTGTTTTGAGCAGATGGAGATGAAGTGTCACGTGAAAAATGATTAATATCGAGACTCCTGCATTCCATTCAGCAATTAAGAAATACATCTTATGTAAACAACCACTACGAAATACATCCAATCAGGCTCAGGTGAAAGTGAAACCAGCCAAATTATACAGAACTTCCTTAAAACCTATTAGTCAACTAGTCCATTTCGGAAATAAGTAGCTTTATTCATCCCTATCGTGCCAATCTATGCCGGATCTAATGCTCAGATGAAGATGCTATTATCTAGAACAATCTCTGACTTTCCTGTTGTGCATCTGATGGGCACTCAACCTTGATTATCCACAGAGAAATTACCATAGTTCTCTCATGAACGGCCAATCAATTCTAGCTTTATTTTTTTCGAACGCTATCATGCTAATTTCCATTAGACCTAAGCTTAATAAACAAAGCATCATGAAGCCAGTAAAAGCTATTCAAAATAAACTAAACCTATATGCCCGACAGGATGACAACCACCTCTCAGAGTCGAGCAGCAAGCCGCAGAACCTGATATGATGTTTCCTCTGCAGGTGTTGTGAGCCTCCAGTCCAAAGCAGGCCATGCCATCCGCCCGTCCTGCCGTACGCTCAGAGAATCTCAGCTTGGGCTCCTGACAGCACCAGAGCTTTGTGAAAAAAGCACACGGACCTCGTTCTTCAGGACTCTCCATTCACTGTTAGTAGCTCCAGCGAAACTGGGGCTCCCTCAGAAAAGACAGCATCTCCACCAGCAGCAAGGAGGGAGCAGAAAGACTTGACTGTTTAACCCCTCCCTGCCACTAAAAGTTCCTATCTAAATCATTCAAAACTGTACCTCTCCTTTTATAAGGTTTTATAGAAGAACAATTCACTTTCTCTGTAAGGTCAATTGGATCATGAATGCTTTATTTTTAAGTTCTGAAAGCAGCAAAAAAAGAAAAGAAAAAAAAACAGTAAGCATCTTGTTTGACACACAACCAGAGGATGAGTAACTGACACGGGCCATGCTCTGCCAAAGTGGTTTACATTTCCACTCACTGTGACGGTGTGACCTCAGCATAGCTAGAGACCTAGAGGAGCAGCCCTCACTGAGCTGCGAGCCACCGCATGCACACAGCGCTGTCCTGTGACCTTTCACATGTCAATCAAATGTCTGCAACCAAACTAAGAGGCAAAGAAATGTCAGGATTCTGGAGGCTACTTCTATGCGTGGAGGACTGAGGGTGACAGAATGGAAAAATGGCTTCTCTTTTTTAACAGGTACAGAAATAAAACATTATCTAATCACCTGGGCCCGGTTTTTCAAAAGGTTTAATCCGGATCAAATTGATCCGGATTTAGTAATCCTTGTTTTTGCGATCTGTGATCACGTAATCCAGCTTACTTTTGAGCCAGTTTTTCAAAGCAACATCGGATTGGATCAATCTGATCCGGATAGGAACTTTTCAGGATCACCAAATCTGGATAACCAGTGCTCAAACAGGATAGGAAATCACAATGTAGAACTATAGATATGTAAAGAGCAACAAGTAGAATAGCCAGTGTGGGGTCAAGTTTATTTTTATTTGAATTGAAAACACACACATTTAAAAAAAAAAGCAATAATATTAACGCAAAATACGCAATAATATTAAAATGTCTTGTAATAAGGACGCAATAGTTAGACACTATTTCTGATTTGGATTTGTTTTGGATTTCAAAAATCAGTGATTGCCATTCTTTGCATTTTTTTTTTTTTTTTGGTTATTCTGTAATCATTGCATGCATCACTAATAAATATTCTAAAAATAAAAATATTTCCGATTGTGATGAATATATATATAATTAGTGACAGAATAAAATTTTTTGTTTTTGGTAAATTTTGACAGCTGTTTGGGGGATTATTTTATGAGGCCAAACGCTTTCTACTTTGCTGTAGGCCTATACTGAAAGGCTGAATACGTTAAAGCCTACCTAATCACTGTAGCCTGACGGATGAACAAATAAAATTAAAACCTTATGAATAAATAGGATATCTTGTAAGATACTGCATGATCCAAATAAGTATTATTTGATACATTTTTAAAGTTTTCATTACATTTTGGGCATGAAATCCACGCTGAATCCACCCTTCTGATGGGATCAGTTTAATCCAGATTTTTTGGATCAAAGTGATCCAAATCCTACAAAAAAGTTCTGAAAAACCCAAACTAAAGATTTGATCCGGATCAAAACCAAGATTGGATTACATGATCTAATCCGATTATGTAATCCGTTTTTTCTTTTGAAAAACCCTGTTTCAAGATTTGATCCAATCCGTTATCCAAAATCCTAGTGGATTACTTTTGAAAAACCGGGCCCTGGAAATAGAGGCAAAACTAAACAGGATGTGGCGTGAATTGCCAAAATGAAATAGCGGAATTTAAGCAGGATGTGATTACAACCGATGAATACCATTTCAGAACATGGGCAACTTTTAACCCTCACAATAAATGTACCAAAAATGGGCACACACACACAAAAAATTATAATAATAATAATTTAGCCAAGAGGGACATCTAAATCTAAATATCTTTTTGTTGGCCAACAAACAACTTTTTTTTGTTTTATTTAAAAAAATGTTCAGCCTGCCATGTCCCAGTATCAGATGTGTCAAGAATAAAACAGGCTTCAGATACTGATTTGTCTGAGCTGTAGGTAATATCTTCAACACCTGTTTTTTTATTTTCACATTATTACTGATAAAAAGCTGATATTAAAACTATTTTGTCTAAATATACACTACAGTTTAAAAGTTTGGGGTCTTTTTTTCAGCATCCTTGCTGCATTACATTGATCAAATATGACAGTAAAGCCATTTATAATGTTACAAAAGAATATTCCCAAATACCTAAATGGTGTTCTGCTTTCTTTTCAATAAATAATCCTGGAAAAATGTCTCAATTTTTAAAGCAGCACAAATATTTTCAACTGTGATAAAAATCTATTTCTTGAGCATATTAGAATGATTTCTGAAATATCAAAGTCAAAAAAAATATTTGATATTTTTATATATTAAAATAGATAAAACAGATACTTTGAATTGAAATATTTTTGATTAAATAAGACTTATTTAAAAAATCTTTCTGACCACAAACGTCTTATACACAAACAAGTGTATAAAAAAACAAAACAAAAAAATAAATAAAACAAATTATTTTGATTTACAAGTGAATTTAAGCATCACATAATTGGCCTACTATAAATTATTGCAGCTCATCTATTCCCAGTCTGTCTGAAATGCTCTGATTTCTACAAAGCCCCTTCTTCAGAAAAACTCAGAGTGATCTGATTGGCCAGCTGACCCAGCACGTTGTGATTGCCGAACACTTCAAGAGTGTGTCAAAAATGTAACGGCCCTTAAAATAATCACAAGCTTTAGCTTCAAACACACAGCGTCTCTGCGACATGACAACACCTGAATTCCCCAAAACCTAAACTTCTTTCTTTGTTTATGCCTTTGGATGGGCATTATGCTAATATTTCACATTGGGACATGGATGTTTGAGGAAGTAATAACTGGACTTCGATCGAGGTGTTTTAGGCAGGTCTGGATCAGTGGTAGATGGAATAAATCGCTTTGTGTGAGACTATGAGATTTGTAACTTCTTATGCATGCACAAACAGATACATTAAACAAGAAAAGAAAACATTAAAAAGCATTACATGATGTCTTTAAATTATTAGCGTTTTTAAGTTTTTAAACATTTATATAAGCATTGACGATGGCATTTTAAAAATGAAAATGAGCATGCACGATAAAATATTCAATATCATTGAATCAATATCAATTCAATAGTTGGCTAATAACCAAAATGGCAATGCTATTTTGTGCATCCCTAATTCATTTAAAAGACTCAATCCAACTATTTTTTGCAGCAAGTTACTTACCATTTTTGCGCTCGTTGAGGGGGGGCAGCCTCTGGCCGGGGTGCAGGGTCAGTTCGCCCATCTCGTGGGTTACAGCCTCACTTTGTGGGCTGGGTGCCAACAAACCCCCAATCCCAGCATCCCCCTGGCCTGCCATGTCTCCTCAGTGAGGAGTCAAGGGTCTCGCTGGGGATCAGCAGAAAATGGGTTCACAGGAAGCTCCTCACTTCAGTTTCTGCAAAAGACAAATTTAGTATTCAGGAGAAGAAAAAGGTGAATGGCTAAAAGTTACAAAAGGAACTTGGTCCAAGGTTTGCAGGCTGTATATTAGTAACACTTGAAAACATAATTGAAATTGAGCTTTTGGGAATGATGTTAATAGGTCAAGGATGTGGTAAAGTCTGTAATATCACTTTAGCCATACGGAACAACCAAAAATACAGAGGATGTGTTGAATCTACGGCATATACAGTGGCTGCTGTTGAACATCTATCAAAGTGCTAACAAATAATAAAAATGAGCCTCTCCACAGACGGTGAATGAATAGACGTTGTGTTTGCTAGCCTATCATTACTTCAACTTTACATCATCCCAGTGGTTTAGACGTGAAACCAATAAAAACATAAACACAGCGCTCACCATGGTGCTGTAAAATGCCAGAATACACTGAGACCACATCAGCACAAACCACAATCATTAATTCCCATGAAACATCCGACATTCAAAACCTCCAGTCACATGGGAATTTACAGGTTAATTTTTTCTGCTGCTAATTTAACAAACACAAATTTCAGCAACTGATTTCAAACATAAAATGCAGGAATATTTCCACACAAGGAAACAGTGATGGATTTTGTTTAGCAAACAAACGTCTCCGGTTACTATTGTAACCTCGGTTACCTGAGAGGCGGGAACGAGACATTGCGAAGCTACATTGCGGAAACTCCTCCCTTCTCCACTTTGTTGAAATCTTATGGGCTAACGCTAGCTTGGAACAGCTGGCCAATTTCGTGAAGAATGCAAATACTGACAGGCTCACGAGCAGTATAAAATGCATGGGAGTGTCAATTGTGAACACGGCAGCTAATGCAATGTCTTGTCCTGCCTCTCAGGGAACGATAGTAACCGGAGACGTATCCTTTCGAGAGCGGTAACTCTATATTGCATAGCTACGCTGCGGGAACTGTATTAAATCTCGCTGTGAGAGTAGTAAAGATCAGCCCGGGGAAAACGGGGCCAAGCTACACCAGCCACGGAAGAAACAGACAGTCAGCCAATAGCCACGCCGCTAGGAGTGCTCGCATCTGATAGGCAGAACTAGACCAATGAGACATCATCCCAACCCTATCAAAATAGCATACACAAACGCAATGAAAGCGAAGGCTTCCAGGGCAGACAAGACAATAAGCATTCAAGCATGAAAGTAAACACAGTGTCAACGGCGTTAGCGTTAACAACTCTATTAAACACTAGTTGCCATTTACACGGAGTCAACAGCATAGCAGTAACCACTGCGTACAACTAGAAAAGTTCACAATACATGAGTAAGGAATTTAACTCACCGAAAGCACTTGAAATGTCACAGATGGTAGGGCTGGACGATTTTGGCTAAAATCATAATTGCGATTAATCGAACAAGTCACCTCGATTAGGATTATTGAACGATTATTTAAAAAAAAATTCTTATGTCATTGGCAAGGCTTTTACTGTAAATATGTTTACGGTTATTTTTTCTAATGAAAGTGCATAATCCTATCTTTGTGATTCTAAAATAAGGAAACACACAGATAGCTATTAATGCTTATTTATTAAATATTTCAAACATTTGAATTAAAGCATACAATGCTTGAAATAAAAACGTCTTATAAAAAAACGTTATTTAAGTTTTAATCTAAAAATAAAGTTTCCTAAAAATGTAGAAAATAAAGTACTTTTAAAAAGTTATTTTTGTAAACAAAATAAATTATTGTAAATATTGCCATCATAAAAGTAAAATATAACTTGTATAAAACGAAAAAAAAAAAATTCATATCGTATAGCATTTGTAAATGCTTGTGTTAGACACCTGCGGAGGCACTTGCTGGCCGTTTGTCAGTCTCTCTCTCTCTTTTTGAGCAATGCACACGTAGGCCTAATGTCTCAGCAACGTCTACAGTTTGCTTATGAGCTGCGATTTCTTTCTCGAGAAACCACGCTTGTGCATTTTTTTCTCTGATTCGATCATAAACACGCTGGCGAACGATCCCGGCTTCAGCGTCATCATTACGACGACACGGCAATGTTACTAGGTCCCCAACCTAGCATCAATCCCGGCTCGTGTTTGCGTTCACACAGAAGGAAATTTCCCGAAAATTTCCCGGGATCAACACGCTGTGTGAAAGGAGCTCATGTTGCTTCAATGTCACAGACTGGACGGTGCAGAGTCACGTGAATACACACGCAGTAATATATTTAAAGGGGAAAGTACATTAACACGCAGTGGGCGGAAATATTAATAGGATTCAAAAACTGAAATAACCGACATGGTAAAATTACGTCGGTTATAGGCTCTGAATTTCGGTTTCGATTATTTTTCGATTAATCATCCAGCCCCAACAGATGGTACATCCAGCTTGGAAGCCTGGAAGACATACTTCTAGACCAGGCCCACGAAGAGGCAGCAGATGAGCCAGTATGAATGAACTGGTGCATGCATGCAGCCGTTCATAACGGTCCTGAGTGCAGGGCAGGCTGTAGCCTATACCGGGTGGTCGATAAGATTAAGATTAAGTAAAGCGAAGATATGGGGCCCTATCTTGCACCCAGCGCACGATCTGAAACGCAAGTGTCAAAGCGCAAAGCGCAAGTAACTTTGTGGGTGGATCCCGGCGCTGTTGCTATTTTCCCGGCAGGATAAATGCCTCTTGCGCCTGGCGCAAATCTAAAAGAGGTTGGTCTGAAGTAGCTTCATTATTCATAGGTGTGGTTTTGGCATAACGTGAAATAAACCAATCAGAGCGTCATCCAACATACCCTTTAAGAAAAGGTGCGCATGTTGCATGGCGGATTGTTATTATTATGGCGCATTTACCAGGCGCGCACCAGGAGCGGTTCACAGCCGAGGAGACCGATGTTCTCGTCAGGGCCGTAAAAGAAAGAGAAGTGACATTGGGGATGGGACAAACCCACCCAAATCAATAGAAAAAAATATGAGAAAGCTCAACTTAACTGGTAAGTTAAAGAGTAAGTTTTTTAATGTACTTACATTATGGTAAAGGTGATTTTGCAGTCATCAGATTTTTTTTTCCCTGGTTCTTGACGGACAAACTAATTTGTCAGATGTCCTTATATACATATGTGTCTTGCCACTATTGGGCAAACAGGTCTGATCCGTCATTACTACAATTTGCCTGAAAATTTTGGGTAAATGTGTAAGCTAGATTTATGCCTATTTTTTCACATCTTCATGGACACCACAATGATTTCCCTCGTGTGGTAATATATTTCCCTGTTATAATGTATGATTTGCAAAAATAAAAACTGCTGCATCTGTGTTGATGAGAGAATCAAAGTCTATGCGCGTTGTGCACCCGCTACATTATGGCCAAGCATGCGCGCTTAAAATAGCATTATGAACAACGCGCAACACGCCAGTGACTTTAGACCAGGTTTTTTTTGGTCAGTGGCGGAATTGTTTTCTGTAAGTGCAAAATAGCACTAGGGAATGTTTGCGCCTAAACACGCCTCCTTTTTGCGCCGACCCGCCCAGGGAGCACAAGTTCATTCCCTAGTTTACCGACGTGCATCTGTGGAGGGAAAAGCCCGCTTTGCGTGGGTGCAAAATAGGAATGATACTTGCGTCAGTGAACAAAGTCATTTGCGCCGGGTGCAAGATAGGGCCCATGCTGTTCTGAAAGGATGTCGGGAGCTTGATATTGAATGACCGACCGCTCCCGTTCAAATTACACCAGAGTTACCGCCCGCTACCATGTTTTAGTCGGAAATTTAATCCCGCAACGCAAAATATCTGGTCAAGTCCTGCGGTTCCCGCCGTGGGAATGCAGACCTCTACATACAACCCTAAAGACAAGCCTACATGGCCCATGAAGAGGCGATAGACCTCGACGAGTGAGCTTGGGGCAGGATAAACATATATTAAGGCTGGCTGCCGATCGGGCACGAGCGGTGTCGTGCACGGCGGGGGAACAGTGGCACTCTTGCGTTTTTCCATTGGGAGGTCAAAATAGGCAGGGACTGCGACTTCGCGCTGCTTGGGGCAGGGTGAGTGACACAGTGTTGAGTGTATGAGGAGGAAACAGCCCTTTGTGTGAAGGGATATGGGCTCTTATAGTGGAGCTCACACAAACAGCACACAAACATTGCAAATGTCACCTACAGGAACAGAGGTGACATGATGCAGAACATGGCACTTGGGGGCGGGGCCTCCAACGAACTCTCTCCTGTTTTGGATGGTTGGTAGGACGAAGGCTTGGCAGCCGAGGACGGCGCTTTCCATGGTCCGTGATGCTACATTCCCGGTCTCGTCCCAGCCGATCTTAGGTGGGATGAGGTGCCAACGAAGAGAGAGACCTCGACGAGGGCTGGAACAAGCGACGGGGCAATATTCGTGACTCATAGCCTTATTTTTTTCAGCCAGATGAGCAGTGCAACTTGCACGGCTTGGACTACAAGCAGAGATCCGCACCCAGAGACGAACGGACAGGCACAGATGCATGGCGACAGTCTCCTCGACCGGGGGACATGCGCACAGAGCTTCCGCCTCATCCCTTTAGACGCGCGCCAATTGTGGTGCAGACCACGACTTTACCATGTGCTCGAGGACGTCGTGGAAGAACGGAGTGCTCCTTTCCCAGGTTTCCCTAGTCCTGAGACTAGGTGTAAGGTCATTATGGTTCAGGTCATACTTAGGAGGGAGAGGTTATTATGTGAGTATAGGAGACCATAAGTCTGAATGGACATCACTGAGCCAATAATGAAAAAGATCCAAATTGCTTACTACAGCTATGCAGATGACACACAGCTCTACTTAGCCCTATCGCCTAACGACTTTGACTCCCTGTGCAAATGCATTGATGAAGTAAACGGTTGGATGTGCCAAAACTTTCTTCAGTTAAACGAGGACAAAACTGAAGTCATTGCGTTTGGAAACAAAGATGAAGTTCTCAAGGTGAATGCATACCTTCACTCTAGGGGTCAAACAACTACAAATCAAGTCAGGAATCTTGGTGTGACTCTAGAGTCAGACCTTAGTTTCAGTAGTCATGTTAAAGCAATAACTAAATCAGCATACTACCATCTGAAAAATATTGCAAGACTTCGAGAAGCTTGTGCATGCTTTCATCACCAGCAGGGTGAATTATTGTTATGGACTCCTCACTGGCCTTCCCAAAAAGACCATAAGACAGTTGCAGCTCATACAGAACGCCGCTGCCAGGATTCTGAGCAGAACCAGAAAATATGAACATATCACACCAGTCCTCAGGTCTTTACAGACCTGTATTATTACGGATCATTCAATGGGCTAGGACCTCAATACATCGCAGATATACTCACTGAATATAAACCCAACAGATCACTTAGATCATTAGGATCACATCAGCTAGAAATACCAAGGGTTCACTCTAAGCATGGTGAGTCCGCTTTTAGCTACTAGCCTATGCCAGCCACAGCTGGAACCACTTCCAGATGAGATCAGATGTGCTCCTACAGTAGTCACATTCAAATCCAGACTCAAAACCCATCTGTTAGCTGTGCATTTAATGAATGAGCACTGTGCCACTGTTCGTCCGACTGTTTTTACTGTACTTTATTTACTTTACTTATTCTTATTTCTTTTGATTATTTTAATTTCTTCTATGTAAAGCACTTTGAATTACCATTGTGTATGAAATGTGCTATATAAATAAACTTGCCTTGCCTCCTCCTCGAAGCAGCCTGGCAGCGGCTCGACTGGAGATGCCAGATTTACTTCCTTTTTACCGGAGCATTTCGCTTAGAGTCAATCTTGTCCACGAAAAGAAACGGTGCGTGGCGACGGTAGAGGACAATGGCCCCAGGCCTCGTCGTTTCTGGGTGGGGGAGTGCCCACCAGCAGCTCGTTCATGGCAGTGGGCCTCAACCCCGTAATAGCAAAACCGCTATCGAGTGGGTCGGCGCAGTGCACGCACGTGGAGTCCAAGAAGGCTGCCTCGGCGTGGGCCAGACCCAGGCAGGCGGCGCAGTACTCGTAGGTGTGGGGCGGGTCAATGGGGCTCGCACAAATCCTGTAAAAGTTAGCCATCGGATGCGAGGAAGAAAAGGTAACTAGTCCTCAGGGCCCGGTTTTTCAAAAGGTTTAATCCGGATAAAATTGATCCGGATTTAGTAATCCTTTTTTTTGCGATCCGTGATCACGTAATCCAGCTTACTTTTGAGCCAGTTTTTCAAAGCAACATCGGATTGGATCAATCTGATCCGGATAGGAACTTTTCAGGATCACCAAATCTGGATAACCAGTGCTCAAACAGGATAGGAAATCACAATGTAGAACTATAGATATGTAAAGAGCAACAAGTAGAATAGCCAGTGTGGGGTCAATATAAGTTTATTTTTATTTCAAATGAAAACACACATTAAAAAAAAACCCAATAATGTTAATGCAAAATACGCAAAAATATTAAAATGCATTGTAATAGGGATGAAATAGTTAGACACTATTTCTGATTTGGATTGGTTTTGGATTTCAAAAATCAGTGATTGCCATTCTTTGCTTTTTGTTTTTGGTTATTCTGTAATCATTGCATGCATCACTAATAAATATTCTAAAAACAAAAATATTTTCGATTGTGATGAATATATGGTATATCAATTAGTGACAGAATAAAATTTATTGTTTTTGGTCCATTTTGACAGCTGTAGGGGGGATTATTTTATGAGGCCAAACGCTTTCTACTTTGCTGTAGGCCTATACTGAAAGGCTGAATACGTTAAAGCCTACCTAATCACTGTAGCCTGACGGATGAACAAATAAAATTAAAACCTTATGAATAAATAGGATAACTTGTAAGATACTGCATGATCCAAATACAGTATTATTTGATACATTTTTAAAGTTTTCATTACATTTTGGGCATGAAATCCACGCTGAATCCACCCTTCTGATGGGATCAGTTTGATCCAGATTTTTTGGATCAAAGTGATCCAAATCCTACAAAAAAGTTCTGAAAAACCCAAACTAAAGATTTGATCCGGATCAAAACCAAGATTGGATTACGTGATCTAATCTGATTATGTAATCCGTTTTTTCTTTTGAAAAACCCATTTTCAAGATTTGATCCAATCCGTTATCCAAAATCCTAGTGGATTACTTTTGAAAAACCGGGCCCAGGTGCAACTTCAACGATGGCAGCGTGAAGAAAGATATTCTGGCGCAATTGTCTCGCCAATGCATTTTATACTGTCTGCGAGCCTGTCAGTATTTGCATACTTCGCAACAAATGGCCAGGTGCTCCAAGCTGGCGTTAGCCAATAAAATTTCAACAAAGTGGAGAAGGGAGGAGTTCCTGCAGCATAGCTACGCAATGTTGCTACGCACCCGCTCTCAAAAGGGAACTATTTTGCTAATGAGGGATTTGGTTTTCTAGCTGCCATCTGAAATAAAAGATTAAAAAAACAGATTCAGCTTCCAAAAAAACCTCCCCAACCTGTACTTTTTCCTCTTCCTGTGGTTTTCTAAATTCATCAAAAAATCAAAAAAAAAATTTTTAAATAAATAAAAATTGTAGATAATTGTCCCTTTCGACTTCCTGTAAGATCTGATCCAGCTTTTCAAAGGGAAAATCCATTTTTTTAAACGGCTGTTTTTACTGCGTTATTGTCACGGTGTGGGTTTTGTGTCTTGTTCCTTGTTTTCGTCTGTCATGTGATTCCCTGTTTGTCATGTGTTCCTGCCATGTGTCTTGTCCCATGTTCAGCTGTTCCCCGTTATGTTGATTAGTCTTCCCAGGTGTTCCAGGTTTACCACGCCCCCTTGTTATCTTGTTTAGCTTATCTTCCCTTGTATTTAAGCCCTGTGTTTCAGTTCAGTCTTTGTGAGTTCTTAATGTTGTTAGCGTTGTAATGGTTGCTGTCGTGATGTTCCTGGCCTGATTGTCTTTTGTTTGTTTCACCATTAAATGTGCTTGCACTTGGATTCGCTCTCTGCTCCATTCTTCCCGCGTCATAACAGAAGAACTCACCGACCATGAATCCAGCAGCCATGCCAACCCTGTGCCCAGATGTCCAGATCATGCGTCTTCGTCAGGCAAATCGACCGGTTGAGGACTATGTAAGGGACTTTCTGGAGCTGGCTCATCTGTCACGTTTGAATGAATTGTGCTTAATGATATTCTTTCGTGGAGGGCTTTCAGAGCCGCTCAGCTACCTGATGCCACTGCATGACCCAAACGGGACCCTTGAGCAGTATATCGAACTGGCCCTTTTGCTGAGCGGTTCGGAATTTACTGTGGGCTTGGCGGATGAAACACCCTGCCAGCTCACAATACCCCCGGAGTCAGTTTACATCTTGCCCGAGCCTGTCCACGTCCCGCCTGTCCACGTCCAGCCAGAGCTTCACGTCAGCCACGTCCAGCCAGAGCTTCACGTCAGCCACGTCCAGCCAGAGCTTCACGTCAGCCACGTCCAGCCAGAGCTTCACGTCCAGCCAGAGACCGTCACGTCCAGCCAGAGACCGTCACGTCCAGCCAGAGACCGTCACGTCCAGCCAGAGACCGTCACGTCCAGCCAGAGACCGTCACGTCCAGCCAGAGACCGTCCAGCCAGAGACCGTCCAGCCAGAGACCGTCCAGCCAGAGACCGTCCAGCCAGAGACCGTCCAGCCAGAGACCGTCCAGCCCACGTTTGCCCTGCCAGAGATGCAGCACGTCACGTCTGCCCTGCCAGAGACCCTGCACGTCACGTTCACCGAGCCGGTGTTCCCGGACAATATGGCCGCCACCGAGCCGGTGTTGGGTCCTGAGCCTGCTCCAGCTGATGACCCCATAGCTACCCCCAGGAAAATTTTGGGGGGGGGGCAGTAGGTCACCGCCGTGGCCGCCCGAAGGGTCTTCACCGCCGTGGCCGCCCGAGGGGTCTTCACCGCCGTGGCCGCCCGAGGGGTCTTCACCGCCGTGGCCGCCCGAGGGGTCTTCACCGCCGTGGCCGCCCGAGGGGTCTTCACCGCCATGGCCGCCCGAGGGGTCTTCACCACCCTGGCCGCCCGCACAGCCTGCTCCGCCCTGGCCGCCTGCACAGCCTGCTCCGCCCTGGTCGCCCATGCTCCACGGTCCAGGCCCGCCTTGCCGTGTCCCGGTGCTAGGTCCCAGTGCGGGCCTGGCCCTCCATCCCTCCCCCAGACCGCCTCCACTTCACCACCCTCCTGAACTATTGTTTTTTCTTTTTAGGGGCGTCGGGAGCCGCCCATAGGGGAGGGGCTATGTCACGGTGTGGGTTTTGTGTCTTGTTCCTTGTTTTCGTCTGTCATGTGATTCCCTGTTTGTCATGTGTTCCTGCCATGTGTCTTGTCCCATGTTCAGCTGTTCCCCGTTATGTTGATTAGTCTTCCCAGGTGTTCCAGGTTTACCACGCCCCCTTGTTATCTTGTTTAGCTTATCTTCCCTTGTATTTAAGCCCTGTGTTTCAGTTCAGTCTTTGTGAGTTCTTAATGTTGTTAGCGTTGTAATGGTTGCTGTCGTGATGTTCCTGGCCTGATTGTCTTTTGTTTGTTTCACCATTAAATGTGCTTGCACTTGGATTCGCTCTCTGCTCCATTCTTCCCGCGTCATTACAGTTATCAATGACTCAGGCCATTTACACAATGTATTGAGTAAAACATTGTGGGACATGCGGTCACTGAACTAATAAAGATTCAAAAGCATGTTTGTACATGGAGATGAATAGTATTGGAAGAAAACTGCATGGCCTGATATGACCTCTCTAAAGTAAAGAGAACGTTAGCATACTTATTAACCAGTCTTCCCATTTTTTTGATTCTGCAATCGCTGACTAAAACAACTCAACAGTCACTTTTTTTTCATTCTTGTATAATTTGTCATTTAATTGTATAATAATCACAAAAGTGTCATACTAGTACTACCTAAAGTTAGAGTAAAACATAAGTGATAAGAAATACACAAATTCTGTAGTACCTGAATACGCATCTGAAAAGCACTGTTTATTTGATTATTATCTTAGTCTTATAATTTGCTAATTTGTTTGTATTTTTATTAACAAAATACATTTTTGCATTAGCAAATCTTTCCATTTGTGAAAACAGGATGTTATGCATAAAAATAAAATACACAGCACCCTAAGTATACATAATGAGTAATGACCCAAACCGAGATAACAAACCAAGGATCTGAACATGGCATAGCTACTACAAACACTCGCACACAAAAGCGTACCGATACAATACTACCAGGCCATGCCTCAGTGTATTCTTACATAACACACCAGCAAATGTCATCTACTCATCCTCTTTATTTCTGAATTTCTTACACCCTCAACACTGTAACATCTTTTGGTTGAAAGACAACACAATACACAAATTGATTATGTTTTGAAAGGCAGTGTGTCAACATTCAACACACACTGTATGTGTAATGAAGTCTACTATGAGTCCTTGGTTGTCGCTGTTGCTAGGATACAGCAGCCTCCCAGATAAACTCAAGCCCCCTCTTCTCTCTCTCTCTCTCTCTCTCTCTCTCTCTCTCTCTCTCTCTCTCCCTCTCTCTCTCTCTCTCTCTCTCTCTCTCTCTCTCTCTCTCTCTCTTCTCTCTCTCTCTCTCTCTCTCTCTCTCTCTCTCTCTCTCTCTCTCTCTCTCTCTCTCTGATTTAAAATGTTTAATTTTGTATATCAATATTCACAATGATGCTAAACAGTTATTAGTCCATCCAGTTTCAGACACATAACATTGTAATACATAATCGTGTGTGTATATACATACTTATTGTTTCAGACACATGACATTGTAATACATAATCGTGTGTGTATTATTATCGTTATTATTATATTATTATTAATTTGACTGCAACGTTATATTGTCCTAAAGTGTATTCTCACCGTGTACCGCCGGCAGAAACACTGCACCCGTAGGGGCTGCCATTGTTGTTTTGTATGGTTTTGCGGGCTGTGTAACGTCAGAACTCGTAACTGGGAGTACATGGATCTAGTACGAGTTCATGGGTGGTAAGTCACGGGTTTGACTGCCGTTCCAGTGCACTTTCACGGGTATAAGGTTGGAAAAACACGAGTTACAGGTTGCCTGGAACGCGGCATAACACACACCTGGCCATGGAACAGCTGAGCAGCCAATTGTCACATTACTTTTGGTCCCTTAAAAAGTGGGAGGCACATATACAAACTAGGGATGCACCGATACCACTTTTTCCAGACCGAGTCCGATACCGATACTTTAATTTTTGGTACTCGCCGATACCGATACCGTAACCGATACCTGTATTTTTAATTTTCAATTAATTTTTAATTCATGCATTTGTAATTTTTAAATGTAATGGTAGAGAAACCAAAATAATATCATATTATTTGTTTATTAAATTTAAACTTAATTAGTTCAACAATTATATATTTCATGCACTGCATATTCATTACTGTATAAATTAAATATATATGGATCTTTTTGTAAAGTTGATAGAGGTAGCCTATTTAGCCAAGAGCAGAGAGTAATTTATTTGTCCTTTTGATTAACATTAAACAAAGGACAAATAAATTACTCTCTGCTGTGTTAATCAAACAAAGGACAAATACATTTTGAAAAAAATACAGAGAGTAATTTATTTGTCCTTTGTTTGATTAACATTAAAACACAGCAGCAGATTTATTAACCTGCTGCTCCTTTAAGACCGAACGCACGGACGCCATGAATTATACTGTCTACGTTCACTTGAGATATATAACAGACTTTTACTAGGATACTCGCCAAGACAAGTGTTTTTACATAGTTTTGTGTGAATTCGTCCGTACAAGCGCAATGCGTGAAAGACTTCCATTCAGTATTCGCGCGCTGTCTGGTGGTTTTCGGGGCGCGCGCTGTGGATGTTTGAAGTTCATGGAAATTCTTGACCTGCAAATGTCCTGTAATAATGTAGGCAACCACTCGTTAAACATAAGTAAGGTAACAGTTCATGTTTTACTTACATATACGATTTAGTTTTAATCCAAATAACACGTGCTGAGTGAACAATCCGCAATCAACAGCATTCAACAGAAGTGCGCTCTCTCCTCTCTCTCTCTCTCTCTCTCTCTCTCTCTCTCTCTCTCTCTCTCTCTCTCTCTCTCTCTCCTCTCTCTCGTCAGTTAACGTTATTAATAAGCTACATGCCTCGTTTTACTTGATTTTCCATTGACATCCGACTGAACTACAAACTTTCCACTGACGTCTGTGAAAAAGGGATGCGCTCGGCCAGCTCGCGCGTCTGTGTCGTAGCGCGCTCAATCCTCTGCACGTTATTCTCTTATCAGCGTGCGCACCATATAGTTATATAGACGACGCGTTAATATATTCTGTTTAATATTCCACTGATAAGATACATTTATTTCATATACGGCCTTCTTTTTTTATCCCCATTATAATTTCTGACACTGTACACATGCTGCCTGGTATCGGTTGTTGGTATCGGGGCATTTTTACGAGTACGAGTACAAGTACGTGAGCTCAGTATCGGGCCCGATACCGATACTGGTATCGGTATCGGTGCATCCCTAATACAAACTGTTGTAATTCCTACACCATTCACCTGATTTGGATGTAAATACCCTCAAATTAAAGCTGAAAGTCTGCAGTTAAAGCACATCTTGTTCGTTTCATTTCAAATCAATTGTGGTGGTGTATAGAGCCAAAAAGATTAGAATTGTGTCGATGTCCCAATATTTATGGACCTGACTGTATGTAGTTGCTTATTTTCAAATAAAAAAATATAAACTGTATTTTATGAGAAAATGATTTCATGTCACGTGTGAATATTTGCATATGATTAGCTCAATTTGTGACATATCCACTGTCACGAGCAACGGTGACGCAACACAGATCAACAAGCTGACCGTGAACTGTGAATTTGCCATGGCAAAATTTACCTCTACACTTTAAATTGTTGATAAGAAAACATAGGGCCTATGTTTCTGTATAAAAAAAATACATATCAAAATTTAAATATCAGTATTCTTCAGTCATAATAAAAATATTTTAGCTATGGCACTGTACAAAATCATGCCATCCTATACAAACCAGCCAGGCCATTAAACAAAGCTTAAAATTGCTGTGGATCCACTGCGTCAAAGAAAAACATCCAAACAGTCCACATCTGGCTTACACCACATTACATATGTGGTAGTGATCTATGAGATACAAATTCATCTCTCCATTCTAAGGACAGTTACAATAACAATGTAAATCTTACATAAGAATAGAGCTAGGGGCTGTGCTGCTTCTGTGGTCTGCTGTTTCTGGCAAGCCACACTGTTAAAGCTCATGGCTAAACCATTTCCCATACAGGCCTCAAACCACACACACAACATCAAACTATACCACTGAATGGCAAACTATCTATCAAAATTGATTCAGTAAAGTTACCAAAGGTAATTATCATCATGACTAAGAGTGTAGTAGTTCACCCAAAAGACCAGGATTATTGTTAAACATCATTAAAAAAAAACATTTTCAATACCTCAGATTAAATTAAATATTAACTGAAATAAAATATATAAAAAACTTATTTTATTTCAGCTAGTTGTCTGAGGCAACATTTCTCAATTTAGTTTAGTTTAAAGGAATAGTTCACCCAAAAATGAAAATTTACTCACCCTCAAGCCATCCTAGGCGTATATGACATTCTTCTTTCTGACGAATACAATCGGAGTCATATAAAAAATGTCCTGGCTCTTCCAAGTTTTATAATGGCAGTGAGTGGCTGTTTCTGTTTTGAAGTCCATAAAAGTATCCATCATAAAAGTTCTCCACACGGCTCCGGAGGGATAAAGGCCTCCTGAAGCGATGAGTTTGTATATTAAAACTTTATAAAGTAAAACAACTAGCTTCCGGCCAAACTAACATACGGATTCCACTTAAGTCTAAAGCGCAACTTATGCGAGTAAAGTGAGTGACGTACTGCTGATATTTACTCTATGCCATGACATACTACGCTACTGCCGACATCACAAGTTGCGTAAGTGGACTACGTATGGTCGTGTGTAACGTGTTAAATATGAATATTTTTCTTACACAAACTCATCGCTTCAGAAGGCCTTTATTGGAGCCGTGTGGAGAACTTTATGATGGACAGATCCAGTTTATGAACTTCAAAACAGAAACAGCCACTCACTGCCATTTTAAAGCTTGGAAGAGCCAGGATATTTTTTAATATGACTCCGATTGTATTCGTCTGAAAGAAGAAAGTCATATACACCTAGGATGACTTGAGGGTGAGTAATGGGCTAATTTTCATTTCATTATCCCTTTAAATGAAAGTACTAAAACAAGATCTGGGCTGGATTTCCCAATAAAGTTGTCTTTTATGCACGCTAGGAAGACTCTAAAGGACGCTAGGAAGACTCTAAAGGTATAAATAAAGGGTTAGTTCACCCAAAAATGAAAATTCTGTCAGTAATTACTCACCCTCATGTCGTTCCAACCCCGTAAGACTTTCGTTCATCTTCGGAACACAAATTAAGATATTTGTGATTAAATCTGAGAGCTGGATCACTCCTCCATAGGCTTCTAAGGGATTGAAACCTGACAGCCCCGAAAAGTTATTAAAGAAATCGTTAAAATAGTCCAAGTGACTACAGTGCTCAATTTTAAGTTTATCAAGCGACGAGAATACTTTTTGCGTGCAAAAAAACACAAAAATAACGACTTTATTCAACCATCTCTTCTCTTCCATGTCTTTCTCCTAAGCTGTTGACGTAGTGTAACTGCGCAGCACTTGTGGGTTGTACGTCACACGTAGGCTCATAATTGGCGGACGCTGGTCATGTGTGTGTGATCATGATGCGTGTGACATTCAACCAGAAGCGTTGCGCAATAACACTACGTGAAATCTCGAGGCCCAAAGAGAAGGAAATGAAAACTTAAATAAAGTCGTTATTTTTTTATGTTTTTTGCGCTCAAAATGTATTCTCGTTGCTTGATAAACCTAAGATTGAGCCACTGTAGTCACTTGGACTATTTTAACGTTTTATTTAATAACTTTTCGGGGCTGGCAAGTTTCAATCCCTTAGAAGCTATGGAGGAGTGATCCAGCTCTCAGATTTAATCAAAAATATCTTAATTTGTGTTCCAAAGATGAACGAAAGTATTACGGGGTTGGAGCGACATGAGAGTGAGTAATTACTGACAGAATGTTCATTTTTGGGTAAACTAACCCTTTAACTAAAGGTATACCATTTCTAGGCGTGTTTCCCGAACTATACCTTAGGAGGTTGCTTAAGATATACCAATATGTGCGATGTTACCAGGTGCTGTCCGCGGCGGTGGTGCTGAATTGGTTGATATTAATGGCTCTAGAATCAATTATTCATTCACGCAGGGGCTGCTTCACTGTGTTATGTGAGAAAGCGGAGTACTTTTTTAAAGAAGCACTTCAGAAATAGTTGAAATAGTATTATTAATAGTATTTATTAGGTGATATTATAAAAAATAATCCAAATTGCAAACTAAATCCAACCCTGGATATTTTATATTATTTCGGAATTACTTACTGCTACACTTACTGGCAGAATACTTTCACTGGCCTTTGAAAGCGCTCCGCGGGCGGTCTTTGATTTAGCACAACTATTCACTGTATATCGCTGCCATAGTTTGAGCAAACTCCCCACCGCAATCATTTGACTTTAAATAGACTCCTAAGACTTTACAGCTTAATGTTTTGGCAGCTGATGTATACCTCTGGATAATATATAATTAAAAAGCTAACAACAATCAGTGTAATGATCATTTTATTCTATGCATGAAAACACTTGAATTAGCCTAATTGAACATTGGGTGTATTACAACTATTACAACTTAGCCTAGACTGAGATGTAAAGAAGCTTTTTGCAGTGGTGGCCACTAGTGGAGTGAACTGACAACAGTGATAAGGTAAAGCTAAGAGTGGTCACCAACTTCGAACATGACTTACAGAGTATACTTAACTAAGAACGTTTCGGGAAACACGTATTAAGGTAGGCTTACAGCTTAAGGTATAACTTAAGAACGACGTAGTGTTAAAAAGGTTTCGGAAAATCAGCCCTGGACAGTTTTGCTCAAAAATATAAAGTTCGTCATGAAACAGATAACGCAGGCAGATGATACGTCCGATTCCTTAACTCAACCTGCTTACAATCACATCATTCTCTATAGCTGCTGTATTATTGTCCCGAATTCAGTTTAAAATTATTTTCTTCCATTTAAGTGGTAAACAAAGTTTTATGTAATCAAAAAGCATGTTTAATTAATGAAACATGAAACTATACAATTTAACAATTATAAAAGTTGCACATAAATTACATGTTTACGAGCCCTATGACATAAGTTTAATTTTTCCAAAATTCTTTGTTTCCTGTAAAATTCGTTTAAATTTTAGTTTCCATTTTAATGGTTAAAATACATTTTTATAATCAAAAACCATCTAAATCAACTGAAATCAAAACATACAATAAATGAATACAAATTCATACTAAAAACATGTCACTTAAGAAAAAAATTACGCAGACATCAAAAAGTTGTTACGTAAAGGATGCTCAATCAGAATGAAAATTCTGGCCAATACATTTAATCAAAACCCTCAATCGTTCCATACTCTTTGCTCATATTCTGAAAACAAATGTCATTCTATAACAACATCAAAAATGTTGAGTATTTTTTATACTCACTCTCTCATATTTGTCCACGAAAACAAAATTGAAGAATCAAGTAGCCTATATACATTTTTCTACATAAAAAAGACCATTGCTACAACCAGATAACGGAGAACAAACCTCATTGGTTTTTGCGCGTCAAGCAAGCATGTTTGAGCTTCTATCTTTACCCTATTTGATGAGTTCTATGTATGTCGGTTGATCAATGTTTATGACAATAAAAGCATAAAATAAATACAATACAATACAATACAATACAAGATGGCGCCGGAAAAAGATGGCGCCGTTGTATGTGGCTCGCCGTCTGCTGCTCTCCTTCTCGTTTTTAAATCTCGTGATTTTATGTTTGTTTTTATGTTTATCTCTTCTAACTTCGGACTGTAACATGTCATTAGTGTACGATCGCCAAACACTATTAAATATCCGCATAGCTATTAATTCAACCAAGGGTGACGTTGATGGATATTGCCGATTTCCCCCACCTGCGTACCTGCACCTTCCTGCTCAACTGCGCTGGTATCCCGCTGATCTTCCCCTGAGGCGCCGGCGTCGGAAGAAGCGTGGCAAGCGGGGTGGAATTGCTGCACGGTTGAAGTCTCTTGCACGGTCTTCACCTATGTGTATTGGTCCTGAGCTAACCCGCGAGCGCCGCCTCTCCAGTGCCTTCGCATGGTCTTTCCCTTCGCATCGGTGGCTTCGACCTGTCGTTCGATGCTCTTCGTCTGCGCTTTCCCGCACCGTCTCCCCCAGCTTTCGACGCCGTGGAGTGAATCTCTTCAATCTTCGATCGCTAATTCAAACAGCACAGCTGGAGGAAGCTGCCTCGCCACTTAAGGTGGCTTTAATCAACGCCCGGTCAGTGGTAAACAAGACATTTATAATAAACAATTTCTTCACGACGCAGGACTTGGATATCTTATTTATTACTGAGACATGGATTAAGCCTGATGAGTTAAGTCCATTCACTGAACTAGTTCCTCAGGACTGTCTTTTCTTAAATTCACCGCGGCTATCTGGCCGTGGTGGGGGATTAGCGACAGTGTTTAAAAACCATTATCCCTGTCGCGGTTTAATAACTAGCCCTCGCTGCACCTTTGAAGTGCAACTGATACAGCCCACATCAACTAACTCACTGTTATTTGCCTTGGTTTATCGTTCGCCTCAGCTGAACAAGGACTTTTTAAATGAGTTTGCAGAGTTTGTGGGGGATATTGTTACCAGATATGACAGAATTTTAATTTTGGGTGATTTTAATATTCACGTATGCTGTGATTCTAAGCCACTTTCTAAAGAGTTTCTAAATCTTATTTCCTCTTTTGATTTTGATCAGTGGGTGTCTGGCCACACTCATATTCAGGGTCATACTTTAGACTTAATCTTATCACGTGGTTTACCTGTATCGGACATTAGCATCAGTACCACTGGCATGTCGGATCATTTTCCGATCCTGTTCTCTCTACCTTTTAATGCAACTACACATAAACACCAAACTTGCTCACGGATGACTCGAACTTTTACTGACTGTGCAAAGGAGGACTTTGTGGCATTATATCCCGGTTTACAAGCGAAACAAGACATGGTTCCATCTTTAAGCTCCTTAGATGCTGATAAACATTTGAACTTTTTTAATTCTATTTGTTCTAATACCTTAAATGCTGTTGCTCCTCTTAGGGAAAAGAAACAAAAACACAAATACGCTTTAAAGCCATGGTTAAATGACAATGTTCGTTCTCTTAGACAGATCTGTAGAAGGGCTGAACGCAAGTGGAATAAGGATAGACTACATGTTTCCTATGAAATCTTAAAGGATTCTCTATCTGCTTTCCAGCGAGCTGCTAAAGCTGCTAAATGTAACTACTTTTCGGAGCTGATTCGACTTAACAGTAATAGGCCCAATGTTTTATTTTCAATAATTGATTCTGCTCTTAATCCCACTACGAATCAGTTCCCAGAGATGTCTGACTCTCTCTGTGAGGAATTTGCAATATATTTTAATGAGAAGATCTCACTAATTAAATCTCAATTGCCTCTGTCAACCTATATGCTACTTGACGTCCCCATATGCTCTTCTATATGGTCTGTCTTTGAGCCTGTCTCTCTTGACTCTCTAAATGAGATTGTTGCAATTTTAAAACCTACTACTTGCTCTCAGGATATGATTCCCACTATCTTTTTTAAGCAGGTATTTCACGCTATCGGTCCTGATTTGTTGTCTATCATCAACAAATGTCTTTACACCGGAGTCGTCCCCAACAGCCTGAAACATGCGTCGGTTTTGCCTCGACTTAAAAAATCTAATCTGGATTCGAAAATACTGAGTAATTTCCGCCCAATCTCAAATTTACCCTTTATCTCAAAAATTCTAGAAAAAGTGGTTTTGAGTCAACTCCAGTCTTTCTTGAATGATAGTCATATTTATGAGAAATTTCAATCTGGTTTTAAACATCGTCACAGTACTGAAACTGCACTTTTAAGAGTCACGAATGATATATTGCTTACCACCGATACCGGCCAATCTGCGGCTTTGGTCTTGTTAGATCTTAGCTCTGCTTTTGACCTGGTCGATCACAATATTCTCATTTCTCGTCTTGAAGCGTGTATGGGTTTCCGGGGTGCGGTGCTAGAATGGTTCCGCTCATATCTAACTAATAGGAGTTATTCAGTTCGTATCGGGCAACAGTGTTCGTCCGAAATGAAATTGGGGTCTGGCGTTCCTCAGGGTTCTATTCTTGGCCCGGAACTGTTTAAACTATATATGTTCCCTCTGGGTTCTATTTTATCTAGACATGGGGTTTCTTTCCACATGTATGCCGATGACACTCAAATTTACTTGCCTTTGAAGCGTGATGACAAGTTAGCTTTAAAGCCAATTTTAGACTGCCTGGACGAACTAAAACTCTGGCTTGCTAGTAACTTCTTGAGTCTTAACGAGAGCAAAACTGAAATTATCTTGTTTGGCTCCAACGATCGTTGTACTCATGACTTTGATCTCCATTCGTTGTTACCTTACAGTACCTCCTGTGTTCGGAATCTGGGGGTCTGGCTTGATAACAACTTTAAATATGATAAGCAGATAAGTGCTGTGGTTAAGTCCTGTTTTTATCATCTTCGTCTCTTAGCTAAGGTTAAGCCCTTCTTGTCTGCAAAGAACTTTGAGATTGCTATGCATGCATTTGTAACATCCAGATTGGACTATTGTAACTCCTTATATATTGGTGCCCCTCAGAAATGCATCACTCGCTTACAATTAGTCCAAAATGCAGCAGCCCGCCTTCTATCAGGGAAGCGTAAATTTGAACACATTACACCCATCTTGATCTCGCTTCATTGGCTACCGGTTAAATTTAGAATTGATTTTAAAGTTTTGTTATTTGTTTTTAAGTCACTGCAGAACCAGTCCCCACAGTACTTATCTGAACTACTACATCCGCCCACACAGTCTAGATCACTCAGATCGGGGGACTCTAATTTACTATTTGTCCCTCGCACTAGACTAAAAAATAGGGGTGATCGCGCTTTTGCAGCCATTGGACCTAAGCTATGGAATAGCCTACCGGCTTACATTAGATCTGCTCCAACTTTGTCCATTTTTAAATCTACTTTGAAAACGCATTTTTTCTCAATAGCTTTTAGTATATCTTGACATGTGTGTTTTATGTTTATATTTTTATTTGTTTGTCTTTTCAGCCTTGTTAAGCACTTTGGTCAACGCCAGTTGTTTTAAATGTGCTATACAAATAAAATTGTATTGTATTGTATTGTATAAAATAAATCTGATTGTGTCTCTTCAGAAGACTTAAAAGACTCATAAAAGACTGATATGGATTACTTTAACAATGTATTTATGAAGCTTACTTTTTAAAGTTTGGAAATTTTGGTAGAGTGTGCATGTATCTTCAATGGATGGACAAAATGAAGAGAAAATATTAAAAATATCTTAATTTGCACTCCAACACTTATGGGTTTGAAATACCATGAGGGTGAGACTGATATCAAAAAGCTGGCATTGCTAAATCTCAACATTTCATTTCAGGGATTACATTTGAGCTTAAAGTGGATTATATTTTACATGACTACTACCAGTGTAACAATGTCAGGAACACTGTTCAACACAACACTGTTAAAAACAACAATGAAATATATCATAGGCTGTTGATTTCTGATTTTCAATTGAACCAACATACTGATCAAACATCAATTGGCCACAAAGTGACTTTAATAACTAGGCTAAACAAGTTATTGTTTCAGTAAGGAAATTACAAAACTCTTGGTGTTCCTTAAGGAAGGTGTGCCCTCGAGCACTAGTTCCTCATTCAACCTATTAGCACATTAGCTTCTCCTTCACAGTGTCTCAAGTGGCTTTAATGTCAAGGATCTAAATCTGATTCTGCTAAGAAAGCATACTATGAGCCATGACTAAATACTCTGGAAAATATCAAAGTTTAAACTCCAATTAAAAAGAAAACCCAGATGCTTGATCCTTTTCATGTGTCGTGCTGGAAACATGAGCAATGACTTCCATGTGTTCATCAAAGGAAAGTAACAAGGTGGGCTGCTGGAACAGGATAAATGTTTAGTTTACTTCAGCCCAGAGCTTTTGTGCTCAACTTCCTCAAAGAGGGTTAATGGAAAACTTTAAGATTACTTATTAACAAATGGTCCATTAATACTACCTGTAGGGAATCAATAAAACGTTTATAAAAAGTTTTGTCAATCAATCCTAGCTATTTGTATATATGTATAGATCTACAATTTACATTCAGTTGTCACAGCACACATCCCAAAGTCAAGTGAGGTCAAAAGGCATGGTGTAAACCTTTACCAATGGGTCCATTGCAGAATTACTGGGGGTCTTTACACAATACAAATACAAAATTATATAAGCTAGGCTATATAAAATACACAGATAGAAACAGAGCATACAGAAAACAAAAGAACACAAATAATTAAAACCAATGGGAAAAAGCTAACCTAAAAAGGTGAGTTTTTAGGTTGGATTTAAAAATGCTTAGATTTTGTGCATCTTTAATATAGACTAAGCTATACTATTAATTCATATATTTTCATTTTATTTTTAGTAATTGGTAAAAAATTAAATAAAGAAATGCTAAACACCACATAAGGATTAACAACATTTGCATATCATAGAAACATTTTTAGCTGGTGAAATATTATTTTGGTTGCCGACAATTCATTTCGAATCAAAAACACTTCACAAGAGCATAAATCTCGCATACAATCAGTACCACAGATATTTGATTTCAGACATTCATCACTTGCGATGACATGAAGTGGAGAATGTAGGAGTCTAGTGTCCACAGAGAGCTTCCCGTGTAAAGTTACACCTGCTGTGTATGACTCACGTGTTGTCTGAAGACTGCAGATCTATTAGGTTGTTTACGCTCATTCAAGAGTTTTAGTTTCACCGAGAGTCAAAAACATAAAACATGATGCAAAAACTTGCAATGTGTTTAACCTTTCTGACGTGCAGATTAGATCATCAATGACCCTTCCTCCTGGGCCTGCAGTATCTGACTGTATCAACATGTAAACCTCACTGTCTTACCTTAAACATCCAGTACTGATCCACACACTCATCACAGCTTAATGTTTACAGACAATATTATACTGCAAGTTAGCATGCTAAGTTACTAGCCTACAGCAAGTATCCAATATGTTGCGATATACAAGTCATTTAAAGCTCAGCCAAAAATATTTAAACTATATCGCGTTAATATTTTTTTTTAGCGTGTATATCACGAAATTACAGTCATGTGTTAATGGCTCAATTCTCGCATCATCAAACAGGCTTTCATGAAAACTCCAGCGCTACACATTAAATAATTTACTGTCAAAAGGTGTCGCTTCTTACCCTGTTCCCTGTAGCTGCGTCTAGCTTGCTTGTCGTAGCCCCTTGATTTAATGCTCCATATCTGTCCCTGATGTGGTCACCCATGTATCCAAGGATTGATTCTGTTTTTCTTTGGGACTGAAGTTTTTTTTTTTTTTTTTTTTTGAGGAAGTAAGATGGCCGCTGCTGGTATGTTAGTACTCAATGACGCAAAACAGACATGTGAGATCCATCAGAGGGCGCTATTGTTATATGTATATGAATTTATTATAATACAAATATTAATTTACATAATATTAGTTAAAGTTACAGTTAAACCCCCAAATTATTAAACTTTTCTTGTATATAAATAGTGAGTCGATATGAAAGTAGGCAAAGACGTCCATGTAAGATTGTTGCAACAACTTAACAGGGCGAGTAAATGGCAGAATTGGACTGTTACTGTGACTACACAGAAATAATTGCAGAAATACTTTATTTTTTAAAAAATTACATTTTGTAAGTGTGGAAATATGTAGAAATTTCCCTCCAGCCAATGACAAAATAAATAAAATAATTGTAATGCCTAGTTACAGTACACACCTAAAACTACATCACAAATCATTACAAAATTACAATTGAAATTTTTAATATTCAGGAATGCAATAATCATTCACTGCTTCTTATACAACAATTTCATAATAAATATGAATATAAAATTACCAAACTTGAGAATAAAGAGCAAAACACTTTTCTTTTTTTTTTTTTACCATATCTACTTGCTCTTCTGAACAGGCACCACATTCATGGAATTGTGCAGAAATTCATAAAGCTGCCTGGCATTGCTGCTACTACCCAATATCTCACTGAGCCTTTCCTGGCTAAATGTTATAAGATCAGCCAGGCAGGAAGCGTGCTTTATAAGGCTCTTGAAATTTTTTACATTGACTCCAGGCATACGAAGCAAGAAGTCGTAAGGTCCGGGATTGTACAGGTCTGCTGACTCCGTCACGGTCTCCGACTCTGCCGTAATGGCCTGAGCTGCCGCGGCATCAGGCTCTGGGCGGCCGTTTTTGAGCTCCTGAAACAGCTCTGCTGTCACATAGGGAGACGGGCACCAGAGCAGCCTCAAGCGAGGGAAATGGAGGGTGAGGAGGGTCAGTTTGGAGGTGACGTCGCTGGCAGAGATCTCCTGACGAAAGTCACTGCGGGCCACAAGGGAGAAAGACTTTGCGGGATCAAACTCGATAAGCAGCACAGGGCGACGATAGAATCGAGACATTGAGAGGCATTGTGTGTAGAGACGCCCACTCTGCAGGGAACCAATGAGGTCACTGACACTTTTGCGCTCTACGCAGATCTCAGAAGTCAATATGTAATCGCCGACCTCTAAGGTGACCGGTTCAATGTCGAGACCACGTCGATGCAGAAGGGAAGGGAGCTCACTGCGGAACTCTCTCATGTCAACTATGATTCGATGAGGCTCTTTAACCTCTTCACGACCCCCTAATTAAAGAAAAAAAATGTTTGCAAAAAGGTATTCAACTTCAAGCATGCACAATTGTTATTCTAGCAGGAACCAATAATCTGATAATAACATTAATGTTTGATTAAAATAATGGTTGAGATTACAATTTATTACAATTCTCTTCTAGACTATTTTGTCTAAATTAAAGGTCATGAACGGCATTTCTTAAAAATGATTTTATAATGTTTCCAGGGTGCACTTATAATGTTAGTATGATTTGTACATCAAAAATGGTCATAAATGACCAATTGGTATTTTAGCCCTCTGATTTGAACGCTCTGTTGAAAGGGGCGTATCTGCTGTGAGACGTCAATGTAAACGCCCACTGCTGTGGATTGGCTAACATTTTTGCATATGAAATAAGTATTACATGTGGAACTCTCTCAAAAACTTGTAGCACGTTTTTACTATTACAGCTTTCAGGATTAAGTAATCCTGCAAAAGTGTTGATTATAGCATTTATTTTTAGATCTACTCCCATCGCATAAAAGGTTGCAGTGATGAGCATTGTAGCCTATGACAGGATGTCTGTTGAGCACATGAATGCAGTGATCTCATCATTGCAACTTGAATTTTGCCCCTATCACGAATGCTTTCATCATAATTAACAGTGCAAACAATGTAAATAAGACTCATTGAGTAGACAGTGGCATTGATTATAAAGGGAGTTTAGGCGAGAGTCTTGAATTCAGTCACTGATAAACTCGTGCTGTGTGATTGACCGCTCCAGCGATTATAACGTTTTTTTTTTGTGCACTATTACCTTATAATGTGACAAAATCTGAAATGAGTTGTTTTTGGAGCTTGCTTTCAATAAAAGTGTTTTTTGGACTAAAAAGGAAGTTTTGGGTTCTGGATGTTTTTACAGTACAATGACTCTTGCATGTCAAAAGATCCAGGAAAATGTTCATCTTCCAATTCATGACCCCTTTCAATTCTAAATTAAATTTAAAAAAATTCTACAAATGAATTTGGGCATAACAACATTATGTATAGTATAATGTATTGTGTGAATATTTCATGTTGAATGGTGTAGGTTTACCTGCTTTGCGGGTGTTGGTGGCGGCACTGGCGGGTTCCTGACTGCGGACCAGATCTAGATTGTGTCCTCTCTACCTTCCCTCTCTTCTGGCACAACCATACTGGCTTTTTCCCTATTTTAAGGAGAAAAAAGCAGCTTTTAAAATGAGTGGTGTCACAAAAAATACAAATGGCATTGAACTCTCAATTTCTCAGAAAACAGGATATAGTCAGCTAACCTTATGAGGTGCTCAAATGCTTGTTTTTCTTTGCTCAAGACTGTAAGATACCTCTGTTCTTCTGTCGAGCCTCCATATATAAGAAAATACACACTAAGAGGGGAAAAAATTAAAGTTAAATATTTATTTATATGAATATAAATAGTACATATTTTTATATTATTTATTTATATAAATAAATCCGGTAAATTATTAAGTTCAAAAGTTTGGGGAAAGTATCCTTTTTTGTAAGAAATTAATACTTTAATTATTTTATACAAGGATGCATTCAATTGATCAAAAGTGACAGTAAATACATTTAAATGTTGCAGAATATTCATTTGCTCCATGCCAATATACACACCGGAGAGGTTTTCCTGGCCTGCAAGCTTTATAAATCTCCAGTTGCCGCACAAAACTGAGTTCGGCATCATACAAAACAACAAACATGGGGTCGACCTCATGCAAACCCGCGTCAAACTGTAGGGGTCGCTGCAACCCTTCAGTGGGTGAATGACAGTCAGAGGCTCTTTAAGAATTCCATAGTAGTCATCCGAAGAGAGATCGAGAAGAATCTCTTCTTCTTCCTCTTCCTCCTCCACCTCTTCCGCCAGTCCTCCTTCATCTTCACTGTTCCCAATCAGGTCCTTTTCAGCTCGAGCTTCCTGCCCCTCCATCTGAGAGACTCTCGACGGTCTCTCGATCTTTGTTGGTCTCTTTGAGTTGGCTCTGGGTTTTTTCAGCCGCCCATTCTTCCCCTTGCTCTTAGCACAGTCCTTCTTGGGCCAGCCTTTGTCAAGCTTCAATAGATCAGGATGAGGATCTTCTTTCCCAATGGTGCGTGAGTAAAGGCGATTCAGTAGGTGTTCTGCTCCTTTTTGGATATATTCCTTCAGCTGAGCACATGTTCGGTCATCACTGGCACATATCAACACACGGCCTGATGTACAGAAAACAAATTTGACTTAGGCCCTGTTTACACCTGGTTTTAAGATGCAATTTGGTCGATCGGATCACAAGGAGGGAGACACATTCCTTATTACACTTGATGTCTCTTTTGTCCACTTTCAACCACTTCTGTCCTGATTTCTTTGAGGGGAGGGTCTATGGGTGGGTAAATGTATGTAGAAAAACATATGGAGAGCAGCAGCTTTCGGCCAGACCGAACTCTGTGAGTGCGTGTTAGAAATCAGGAATGGTGAGAGAACATTGTGCTGGGTATGTTTTTCGTCTTCAAACTAAACTTGGGTCTTCAGCCGACAAAGTTGAAATCCCCGTCTGTCGACCACATGAGCGTCTATACTATGAAAGCAATCCGGTCGAAATCCTCTGGGAGTGGTTGAAAGTGGACAAGCTCAAAACGCTTTAGACCCTGTTTACACTGGAACCAAAATGCATCTTAATAGCAGGTGTAAACAAGGCCTTGATGCTTTGCATACGAATGCTAGTCATGAAACGCTTTACTGTTAAATAATTTTACCTGGTTCACGCTCAGAGCTCTGTTTTCTTTCTCAATCTCCTGTAGCACCTCTGTTAGCGCTTCCCACTTTGGATTTCTCTCAAGGACAAGCTCTCTTTTTGGAGGGGCTAGTTTTATACACGAATAGAAAAAAAAGATACAAGCATGTGTGTTGAAAAATGGAAATATGTAAACACCTTTTAAAAGAAACATTATACATCAAACATGTTGTACCTAGGGCACTTTGTTTCTGGTCAGTCTCTCCAACTTTCAGTTTCTTCTTTGACTCCTGAATGCGATACACACGGCTGCGAGCATTTACAAACATTGATGTGCTTGAGTCAAGGAATAACCAACCTGATTCAGAATAGAACAAAAAGAATCAGGTGACTTTTACGGACTATGATTTGCTCAATGTCCGAAGAGTTCAAATAGAGCATCAAATCAGCTGATTGTACCTGAATTACTACCAAAGCTTTTCTGGCTGGTTCTCAAAGACTCCAGCAGATTGAGGAAGGTGACACAGTCATACTGAGTGAGATAGAGAAGAAGAGTTCTTAAAATCTTCATGTCCTGAACGAGAGACTTGGTCCTGGACCCAAGCTGATGCCACAATGGGTCAAGGTAATGACGAATTGTCTACATATGGAAAAACATGATTATTGTAATTTAGAATATTTATGTATAACCATTATTAATATCCAAAGTCATAAGATGTAAGATCTAATAAATATAGAGTCAAACATGTATGGAAGCTTGTTTCCGCCACAGAATGAAAAATAAAAAAGGTAATTGCGACATTTATCTCACAATTCTGACTTTTTTTCTCACAATTGCCAGTTTACATCTCGCAATTCTGACTTTATTTCTCAGAATTGCGAGATATAAAGTCACAATTGCGTGAAATAAAGTCGCAATTGCGTGTTATAACGTCACAATTGCGAGATATAAAGTCAGAATTGCGTGATATAAAGTCAATTTCAATTGCGTAGCCTAGAAATCTAGACGCATCCTAGCGGCAGCGAAAATTATTTCGCAGCCAGTGTGGTCTAGCAACTCTCCATAGACTTTTGAGCTGGAAAAAACAAAACTGGTCAGGCCAATCACATCGTGTATAGAGTCGGCGGGCGGGCTTAACACAATGGCAGCACAGTTCATGACGTTCCGCGTGATTTCCATAGGTGATTTCCCTGCTACTTGAAAACAATGAAGATGTAGCAGTCTTTTGAATCGGCTTTGGCCGCGACTCTGGAGGACTTGGAGTTAAGAGAACGTCACTTAAGTCATTCTTAAAGGGGTGATGAACTGAGAAATCAAATTTTATTTGAGCTTTTGACATCTAAGAGGTCATCATATTATAAGAATATCCAGTTTCAGAACTGAAAACGTCCTTGTTAGTCCAATAAAAGCTTTTATTGAAACCAGGCTCAGCAAACGACTCGTTTTTCAAAGTGGGGAACTATGACGTCAAAGAGGATAAAACACCACCCCCGCAAAAGAAGATCAATGCCTACTCCAACCATAGACTGTAAAAAACTCCAACACGGCCGGTTTAGCCCCGCCCACCGGTTCGCGCATTACACGCATAGCTAAATAACATAGGCCTACCTCCTGATGACAAACCGGATCGAGCTACCGAGCAATAAACATGGCGTTTACAAAATATTGTGCAGTGCCTGGTTGTGGAAGAAGACTGCATAAGCTGCATAAGCTTCCTCTGGAGTCCAATAGGAGTGCTTAAACTTTATTTTTAATGACGTTCCAGCTGATTTTGGTCCGTTTGTTCGCTTCATTTCACTGAGGATTGTTTTGTAAAAAAGACACAGGTCGAGAGTGGATTTGCAGAACGATTAAGATTAAAAAACGGTGCTGTGATTTCTATATTGGATCCGACAGGAATGGTGAAACACACTTATGTGAGTAAAATTTTTATTTAAAAAGGAATAATAATCTGATAGGCTATTGCATTGTTACAGATCGTTTGATATCTAATAATTATGTGTATGTGTATCAGTCTAATCGTTACGACCAGTTGAAACTCATTATAATATGCAAAACTGTTATGCACTCACAGCAGTGGGCGTTCACTTCCAAGTATTCAATGTGAGACGCCCATAAAAACCGAGCGTTTTTGAGCTAGGCTCAAAACTAGGATAGAAAATAGCCTATTACTTATTCATTTTGATGTTTTTGAATGTAAAAACCAAGCGAATGTACCTCAGACAACACTATAAACAATTTTTAAAAGCCAGTTCATGACCCCTTTAAAAAAGGAAGATGTGTTCGGAGTTTTGCTGACCTGATACGGCAAAAGTTTAATATATCAATTAGCTCCGCTGGTGGAAAAACGCATGGGACTCACTCATCCACAACCGTTCGTTTCTCTGGTTGGTTGTAGCGCTATCCTATTACGTGCAGAGGGATTTTGAAAGGTAACCGTTTATCCCGCCCCTCGGATTGAGGCATGTCAATGGAGAGTTCCCAGACCTAACATCTTGATGTAGGTCTGGCATGCCAGGCTAACAATTGCGTGTTATAAAGTCAGAATTGTGAGATATAAACTATTCTGAAAGGAAAAAAGTCTGTCTTTTTCCCCCCATAGAATTGGACTTTATAACTCACAATTGCGAGTTTATATCTCACAATTCTGACTTTATAACACGCAATTGTGACTTTATATCACGCAATTCTGACTTTATATCTCACAATTCTGAGAAATAAAGTGAGAATTGCGAGATCTAAACTCGCAATTGTGAGAAAAAAAGTCAGAATTGTGAGATAAAAAGTCGCAATTATTATTACCGGTATTATTTATTTATTTAGTGTCGGAAACAAGCTTCCATAAACATGTAGAAATGAAACTAAATAAATAAATTGTGAATATGAGGATTTCTCACTTTCTCAAAGGAAGTGCCCAGGCTGTTCTCCAGAGAGAGGTCTTCTGCTTCCAGAGTGGGATTGTAGCGCTTCAGCTCTTTCAAGCAGGCATTCATGATGTCCAAAATAGAGCTCTGAATGGCTCTCATAGCTGGAGTCAAAGACACATGCAGCTCCACCACATCCGGCTTGTGTTTGTCTAGCGTTGTGTTTACTGATGCTTGGAATCTAGCAAATAAAATCATGTTGCAAATACATAAGATTTAGAAAACATTCACTTCCAAAAAAATCATAAATACTCAAAAATAACAAAAAATAAAGCCATAAAACCTTGGCCAAAGAAAAAGCTTCTTCACAAACAGGTTTCTCATGACTCGCTCGACTTTACAGAAGCCAGAAGAGAAGGATGTGGCCTTGTCCGTAAAGGCCTTGATGAACCCAGTCTTGTTTTTCTGCCGATAAAGTCTTAGAATGAAAGCCTCCTGACAAGACTCAATGATATTATGGGCGCGATACACCAAGATTCCTGAGCAAAATACACAATAATAATATCATTCAGTCCAGAAACACAATTTCTTTATAGTTCAATTGTAATGGAAACAGCTTCATCTTCCCAACAACCTTCCTCTGACCTGTTATGAGGTGAGAAGGAATTCTGTCCGTAAGAAAGTCCACAACTAGGATGCGGCTGGTCACAAAGAGAACTCCTCCTTTAGTGTATACATTATATCTGTCAGCGCTCTGCACATCACTGGTCACAGTCTGGGGAAGATGGCTCACTCCTTCAGCACGGAGCTGCTCTGTAAAATAGTCCTTCAACAGGCATACACATTCAGCATTATTATTGAATCACTTTAACCCTGTAAAGCCTACTGTATCATATTCACGGCCCGAGCACCGATGCTGTTAACATATTAAAACGTTTTATAATTTAAAAAAAAATATTTTGTCTAAAGGTTCTACAAACTGTAATTTCATATGTCAGAGTTAAGTAATGGGTAAAGTACAACAATGCAGTGCATATGATTAGCGTATATTGTAGACGCTGTAACTTTTCAAACCTTTCATTCAATTCAAGCATTTTATGTATGAAGAGATCATTAATTTGCTTAAAGTACTGTTATGTATGCAAGCATATTATTTCCACATCATGCTTCGCTAAATCATAATTGTGACATAAAAAGTCATAATTGTGATGTAAATAGTTGAAATTATAAGAGGGGCGAGGGGGCTCAGATTTATGGATACTAAGTCATAATTATGAATTAAAATTATTACATAAAAAGGCGAAATTATAGAGATAAAGTAAACATGGACCAAAGTCCAATACGGGTTAATTGGCCACCTTATGACATAAATTATGAGAAACATCTGACATAAGTTATAATTATATGATGTCATAACTATGCCTTTTTATATGTCATACATATTTACCAAGCATGATTTGTTTTCTTATTTCTTATTTTTATTTGAAATATTATCCATTCAATTTAATCCTATAAAGCCAACTGTATCATATTTAGGCCTGAGCAGGTGCTGTGAACATATTAAAACTTTTTTTTTATCTAAATGTCCAAAGATTCTACAAACTGTCATTTCATATGTCAGGGTTGCAGTGCATATAATGAAAATGATTAGTGTGTATTTTGTAGACTTTTCTAACCTTTTATTCAATACAACTACTTTTATCACCTTTTAGCTTCTTTACAGGTGACTTATGAAGATATAAAACTGCATGCAGATATGTTAGCTAAATGTAAAATACATATTACATATCACACTGCTGTCACTTCTTGATTTGCCATGTTAATAATCTCTATCCTCTCTTTCTGTAGATCAATATAAGTATATCAGTATAAATCGGCCTGTCGCACCTGTTCAGGAGTGGTTGTGTTTAATAAGAGCACCAGACTGCCCTCCTCTGAATACACCCTCATGAAGTGTAAGAGGATGCGGTCGATCCCGAGACCCTCAGCTGTGACCAGCAGCCCGTCTGTGCTGAACACACTCACAAACATCTCCGTCTCATACTCCAGCAGCGGACTCGACATCTTTTTAAAACAATGATCTAGAGTTCAAATACGGAAATAACGTTACTGATTCCGTGTCTGCTATGCTGGATGACATGAATACATAACGTGTACTCCCTGCAGTTCATCAACTGCTTTTTAACAGGACGAGCCGAGGAATAAACCTACTATTTACTGTTTAATATTTGCCGGTAGTGCGCACAAAAAGAACTGAGCAAAACCTATTTTGGCTACATTATTTAATATTACTTTGCATTTCACAAGTTTGACTCGTCCTCGATACGGTTTCAAAATAAAGCGTATTGTGTCACGTGATTTCGAGCTGTTTAGAATGTGATTTTATAGTAGCGCCACCTGCTGCACTGGAAGTAAAAACACAAAAACCCAAGAAGGATTCAGTTGTTCAAAAAGTTTAATCTGGATCATGTTTTGCTATCCAGGACAAGGTTATCCATCTTACTTTTATGCCTATTTTTAAAAGCAAAATAGTGGATCACTCTTGTTCAGATACACTTTTTTTAGATTACCAAATCTGGATTACCAGTGGGTTAGGGATACATGTGCATTTTCAAATTTCTTCTAAACAGTCAGACCCCTACGGAGCCACTAAAAGGACATAGGAGAAAATTAGATATTTTAATCTCTCGCAAAAAATTTGCATTCCCACAAGAAACGTTCATTTGCAAAGAACTCAATTTTGAGAGTGAATGCAAAGTTTCTTTGGGGAACGCAAAACATTTGTGAGAGAACACAAAAGCAATTTTCCATTAAACGCAAAAGCATTCAAAATGTTCCCTCCCATTTCATATGTCCCTTTGCTTTGTTTCATATGACCCGCAACAAAAACAAAGGCTACATTCAATAAGGGATGCAATTGTTAGAAACTACTTTCGAATGGATCATGTCTGATGATTGTGCTAATTTATACATAATACATGATTATTAATTGTTAAATTATCAATGAATGATTAAAAACACTTAAAATCGAATAATTTTTTTTAATAGGCCTATTGATAGCTGCCTGTTTTAGGTAATTCTTTTATGCCAAAATACTTTTTTTTTTTTTCAGTTTACTGTAGGCTTAGGCTAATGTCTACTTCTACATTATTACTTTAACATATGAACTTCATGGAAAGTGCTTATGGCTTCCTGCTGTTATGTATGCAAGCAGGGCCTAAATCTAACTTTTTTTTGCCAAGCCTGCCAATGGCTGTTGTCTTAAAAGAAAGTGACTGGCCAAAAATATATTTTACCAGCCATGACACACTATCAGGCAGTTATGACACCAAACGTTTAGAAAATTCGCAATCCTCCATTTCAATGTGATACCACAGCTAAAAATTAGCTTAACTAATATAAATTTAATAGCCTACATTTTTAAAGACAAGTAAACAGTCAGTAATAAAATAAGAACAAAATCAAATTACAAGCAAAAGCACACAAAAATATAATACAAAAAAGAACAAGTGAAACAAATGAATACAACAAATTAAATAACAGTGCTCTGGAAGGTTTAGTTTTCAGGTACCAGAAGTATAAGTAGGCTAATCTAATAAATAACACTGCATGCTCTTTATATCCTTTATATATGATCCCACCCCTTTTTCTTTGTTGTTTGATTAACATAAAAAAAATCAGACACTAGCAGGATTATGATGCTGCCACTTTAAAACCGAATGCACTCACGGATCATGCCTTTTGTGTTTGTGTTCACTTAAGACATAACCACTCTGTTATGTCAAACCGACTATGTTTACTAGGATACTCGCCAAGACGGACATTTTTTGACATAATTTTGAGTGAATGTGTCCATTAAAGCGCAGGAAGGCATGGAAGAGAGCTCAACTTCACGAGTCTGAGAGACTAGGCTTTCAAGTCGCGCGCTTCGGATGTTAAACAGTTCCAGCTCTTGAATATTTACATTAGAAAAGCTGAAACTTTCATGATGACGCAGCACTCTGAAACATACACTGTAGAGAGCATCGTGCAAGTTAGATCCCATGGTTTGATCACGTTCATGTTGTCACAACATTTCAAATAAGTGTTAGGTTGGCCTGGGTGCTTGGTGAGTGTTAATTTTAGGCCCTGTATGCAAGCCTATTATTGTCACGTAAGAAAAAAAATCATGCGTTGCTAAATTATAATTATGACATAAAAGGTCATTATTGTGAGATAATTAGTCGAAATTAGGCTATGAGAAAATAGATAGGCATACTTTATAGATACTAAGTCATAAACTCACGAGAAAGTTAAAATAGGCTATTACATAAAAAGGCACAATTATTAAATAATGTCAACATTGACATAAAAAGTCAAATATGAGATAATTGACCACCATATCACATAAATTATGAAAAACCAAGTCATAATTGAGGTAAAAGTATTAGATAAAATCATAATCTGACATAAAAGTTTACAGAAGACATAAGTCATAACTATGACATTTTATTATAACTATGACTTTTTATGTCTATTTACTAAGCATGATTTTTTTTCTTATTTATTATGATTATTTTAAACATTTACCCCACCAACTCTCCGGATTATATAGTAAGCATTTATTGTGTCTCAGTACAGGTCATACATCAGTACATCAGACCCTATAGCCTATGCCTCAGTATGTCCCAAAGCTGTAAAATTCTATTCTATTCTAATCTATTTGATCCCCCTGCAAATATGATGAGGCTGCAGAAATCATGAATCACTAAGTGTGTGCATTTCTGCTTAATGGCCTTGAGAGAGCAGTAGAGCACTTCTGTGTAGAGTGCTGCTGAAAGAGTGTTTATCACAGTTTAAGTGGGGCATGCTTAAAAATAAATAGGAAATGGATTTTAAGAGCTATTATGAAGAGTATAGCATGTACCAGGATGTTTTTATAGATTTTTTTTTTCAGAGAAAATAGAGAGAAAAACATTTTCACATTGCTATCAAGTCAACATAATTACTCAATAATATGTTGCAGCAAATGCAGAAAATCTATGCAAACAGGTTAATTAGTTAAAAACCCTCCATATCCACCAACTCCAGTTGGACCCAATGCCTCTCTGAACCCTTTTATGAATGTGAAATGTATAACTGCTATATCACACATGTCAGACTAGTATAGTATTTATCTATGTAAATGTAAAGGTGTGCTTTCAATAGCTTTCAATATTGATATCTTGTCCAGGTAGATGGTGAAGTGAAAATAATAGTGGATTCCAGGTCTGCATCTCTCAAGGTTAATCAAGTAATCTTGAGTGCATTCTTCTGTCAGCCTGACACTTTCATTATTTATTGTGTATATTTGCTGTTTGTTAAAAGATGAATAGAAAGGTAAGAACATGTACAGAATGGGTCTCAGAAAGCCCTTCTCATCAAGTGCTCTGGTTTCTTGTTTGAAATGAAGTAACCTCAATCAACATGAAAGAGCACCACTGGTCCATTTTTTTGTATCTGGGTGTTCTGAGGGGCAGAAAGCAAAAAAAATAAAGAGTCCTGCTTTTCAGAGAGCTTGTTTTGTTTTTTGAGGTCACTGACTAAGCACTCGAGGAGAGGAAGCCCTAATGGTGGACGTGAAAGTAAGGCAGGATGAACTATTTATTCCACCTGGTTCAAAGTTTAATATGAGCCATTCTCAAACATCACCATGTCAGAATGATGAGGTGGAGGGGGGAGAGGAAGCAAACAAACAATCAGTAGTGGAGCATTGCAGTGAATGACTGGTCATGTCAAGAAGCATGGGATTAATGGAGGCAGGAAAAGACGGCGGCTCAGAGAGCAGCTGGACTTTATCAGTCTTTACGAAGCGTGACATGAGGTGCGCTGCTTAAACAAAGTTATGTCAATGACTCATTAAAAACAAGTCCAAATGTTACACTCACTGTAAACAGGGTTCCTGCTCTGCCGCTTTAACCCTGTAAAGCCTGACGTATGAAATAACACAAAAATCTTTTGAAATGAAACAATTTATTGAACCTTTAGACAAATTATTTAAAAAGTCTGCTTATGTGTTTTTTTTTTTTATTGTCAAGTCACATTCAAGTGTCATCATTATACGTCAGAAGTCAGATTGGATCAGAACTATAACATAATATTTATCAGTTCCATCTGGTTGAAGATCGGAGTCGTTACAGCGGTATGAGATGAGTTTGTGAGGATCAGTACCGATGGCTGTTGTGTCGATGAGGCTTTCACAGGGGAGAGTCTAGTTGACACAATCTCTGCTGACTCTTCAGGGATGCGTTGTGGTCGTGTCTAGGCGCAGGTCCTCCATCTGTCTGGATACGGCCCAGATCCGGTTGACTTCATCACGCGTTGATACACCAGGCTTTTATGGCTCATTATGATTTAGGAGAATATGATTTTTTTTTTCATATTTGATACTCGCATTTTAATATGATTTAAAAAGATATGTATGGATAAATTAAAGCTACAGCTGTTGCCAAAAGTATTGGCAGTGACATAAATTTTGTCTTTCGCAAAGTTTGCTGCTTCATTATTTGTAGATTATTTTTTATTATGTATGAATTGTATGATTTTATTTTTTTCACATATTTCTATGGTATACTTGAAAACAATGATAAGCATTTCATAAGTTTAAAAGGCTTTTATTTGCAGAAACATTCAATAAATGCAGTCAATGTTTACAACATTAGTGTTGACTTTTTTTTTCATAACCTCTGCAATTCGCTCTGGTATGCTGGATATGAGCTTCTGGGCCAAATCCTGCTAATGCCAATCATTCTTGCCTTATTAGTGCTCAGAGTCGATCACCATTTTTTGGGGTCTCTGCTTGTCCACTCTCCTTTTTGAGGGTTGACCACAGGTTCTCTATGAGTTTAGAGAGCCTCGCTTGGATGAAAAGCAACCACACATGGATGGTCTCAGGATGCTTCACTGTTGGCACGACACAGGACTCATAGTGTTCACCTTTTCTTCTCCGGACAATCAATTTTCCATGTGTCACAAAAAAATCAAAGCAGGCTTCATCAGAAAAAATAACTTTGCACTTCTACTGTCCAATCCTTAAACTTCCTGCAGAATTTCAGTCTATCACTGATGTTTTTTTTGGAGAGAAGTGGCTTCTTTGCTGCCCTTCTTGACATTTAAAGCACTGTTGTGCGGATGCACACACACACCTGCTTTCAATACTGAACAAGTTCTGCACTGGTGGTGACATGAATCCTCAGACTCCTCAGGAGGACACGGACCTTGCTGGACACTGGGACGTCCTGAAGCCTTCTTTACTGCAGTTGAACCTCTCTCCTCGAAGTTCTCGATGATCCGGTAAATGGTTCTTTCAGGTGCAATTGCAGGTTCTTGCAGCAGTTTCCTGTGAGGCCATTTTGATGCAAATCGATATCCCCTGCTTGTCTTTCTTTGAAGTTAACCATTGCTAACACAGTGGAATAGAAGCTCTTCTTCCCTCCATTTATAGCAATCGTTCTGTTCTTGTAATCCAGTCAGACTCATATAGCAATTTCTCGTGTACCATGACCTGGCAGAGGATGTTTTTAGAATTATACTAAAAGGCCTTTGGCCTGCTAAAAAAGTATAAACTATCAATCAGGCAACAGAAGGCATGTAGTAGATTATGGACAGCAGGTTTTTCGTGTTGATAATTTAGAGGCCTTATATATTTGCGTATCAAATATGATACAGTAGGTTTTATAGGGTTAAAGGGATAGTTCACCCAAAAAACAAATTCTTTTATATAATTAACTCATGTTGTTTCAAATCTGTATGACTTTCTTCTGTGGAACATAAAATAAAAGTTTTTGTCCGTACAAGATGTCAATGGGGTCCAAAATAACATCGAATCCCTATTGATATTTTCCATTGAAGAAAGAAGTCATACAGGTTTGGAATGAGATGAGGGTGAGTAAATAATGACAGAATATAATTTTTTACAGTGAACTTTCTCTTTAAATGTTTAGAGAGTGGGCTTTGGGAGAGACTGAGAGTCAGTTGAAAGGATACATCAACTTTAAGACAGAGTCGACCACAAACTGGATTAAAGGCACCAAGGTGCATGAATAACACTGCAGTATATTTGGTTTGCACATCACCAAATGAAGTTACAGTGAGAACAGTGCGATCCTGATTAAGTAAACTCCTAAACAACTGAGGGAAAATTCTCGTGGGAATTTAAGCCTTCATACAAAATACACTGGCTAGTTACATGATAAATGTTCTATCAGTAATACAGAGTGTTTTGGGGAAAATCTCACACATTCAAAATGCACTGCTCTGAGTCACTAATAGAGAGAGTGCATTTCAGTAGAACAAATAAAAACACCAAGTAGTTTGTGGTTGAAAGTGGAAACACATTTCGTATTTCTACAAATTATTACAGCTGCTCCATTTGATGAGACTGTTTTTGTGCCAATGAATTTAAAAACAGAGCTCTTAGCGTTGAAACCAAACTGCAGTGTGGCTGATAAGTCTAGAGGCGCTTTTAAAAAAACATTAGCTCATTTCTGCAACTCCCTTTATTCCAAAAATTAATATCATGTGTAATAATCTAATTGAGGCAGAGGATGAAAATCAAGGCTGCCCGGTGTGAGAAAATATGGTGGTAGATTATCCGCATTAGCATTTTAAAAGAACCAGTAAGAAAGGGATTAATGTTCTTACAATGTAAAATATAGAAACCTTCTACATGAATAACACAAGTCATTTCTATGTTAAAAATGAGTTGAAATTCCAATTAAAGATAGAACATTAATCACAGAGCTTAGAAGGATAAACAACACAAGGTCACATTTAAGTTCACACATTCCACATCATTAGAAGCACGTTTTGCGGTTAAACATCTCAATCCATCTAAAATGAGTAGGGTTTTCTAGTCTTATTTTGGCAGGTATTTATAGGCCAAGTCATTTTGCAATGCCAATGAGGCATCTTAATGATGTAGTGTGTGTCTGTGTGTTTTTGCTAATGTGCCCTCCACCTCAATGCATACTGAAAATGACTCTATTACTGTCCAACTCCACTAAAATAGCATGTGCAGATGGGCAGACAGTGCAGCAATCCGTCAAATTCTGTGTGAGGGCTGACTGACAACCTGAAGTGTTGGCTTGTGGAAAGTTCTCGCTTCAGAAACTTTATTTTGATGGAAAAGAGGGAATTTTAGTTAGAATACGAGGGGGTCAAGGTTTGGCTGGCTGAATAAGAATGCTAAAGGATGGCTTTTTCCAGGTATTGAACTCACCATGAAATCAAAATGAACAATTCTTTTTTTTAATGGAATATTGCAGGATTTATTATAAAGGATTTATCCATGCACATTATAAAAAATTCATGAGCCCTTGTAATCTTTAATCAAAACAACTTCCTTTCCTTCTTGCAACAATATCTTTTCTCTTCTCTGATGACGTGTTTACTGGTGTGAGTGCGGGTGGGGATAACCTGTCACATTTACATGAGATCACAACAAACCATTTTGTTTATTTTGACAATATACCCTGTTCACACCTGGTATTAATATGTGTATTGGTCTTTATACAGCGTTTGTTTCTGCTCTGATAGCCTCAAGACAACGCCTAACACGTTAGAAATCAAGGACATTGAGAGAACATTGTGCTTGGTACATTTTTTTGTCTTCAAACCAAATTTGGGTCTCCAGCCAAAGTTTAATTCCTGTCTGGCTAGCGCGCTTCGTATAATGTTTAGGCGGTCAGTAGGCACAGAGCAGGCGTTTTTTTTTTTCGTCTGTTCAAGCACATTCGACCACATGAACGTTTTTACTACGATAGTAATCTGGTCGAATGCGTTTTCGACTCTGAAAGTGGTCCAAAGTGGACAAGCTCAAAACGTTTTAGTCCCCATTCACACCTGCATTTAACGTTGTCCACTTGTGATTCGATCGACCGAACCGCATTTTAATACCAGGTGTAAAGAGGCGGGCCTTGTGGCAGTTGCACGAAACTTTCAAATTGGTTGTGAAACAGCCATTAACCTTCTGCTTATTCATCATGGTAAAATAAAAGAATAAAATGACCACCAATACGTCTGAAAGAAAAACAGCAGCTTTTCTAGGCCTAATCAACATTAATAATTATCTCTGAGAAATTATGTATAAATACACATTTTACATATTGTTATTTAAAGAATTTAATTTTTGTGAAGAAATATTGGTAATTCTCACTTTTCAGTCAAAGTTTTAATTACAAAGTAATTAGATCACATCCGGTCTGGCAGTCACATACAGTCTAGCCACAAATGTTTATATAGTTATAATGTGTTCAGATGCTCAAATCGAATCGGAAGATTCATTGTTTTTTTAAAAGTTGGCATGAAATGGAGGTTGCAATAGTCTTTTAGTCCCTATTGTGAAGTATATCTAAGTGAAACAGCTTCTCAAACAAGAACAAATGTAGGTAGGTACTTTATTTTGACCATCTGGAATTTAACGGATTGCCATTTTCTGTTGCGGTGATCTCATGTGAGTGACAGGTTGTCCCACCCTCGTGCCAGTAAACATGTCATCAGAGAAGAGATGTCGTTGCAAGAGGGAGGGGAATTATTTTTGATTAAAGATCAAAAGAGAACAGAGTCTGCAAGGTAAAAGGATAAATCATTTATAATTACTAAGCTACTGCAATATTTCATATAAAAACAAGAATTGTCCATTTTTATTTCACGGTGACTTTAAATAATCTGTCCAAATGATTCACTGACTCAGTCATAAAGACAGTGACGTGTTCTGAATCAGTGTTTCGAACGATTCAGTTGAGTAACTCACTCATAAAGACATTGGCTGTATCTGAAATTGCTTACTCTCTTGAGTAGGTTCTTATTTTGAATAATTAGTTCATGGCCACTACAAAAGTACATTCTATATAGTAGCCTATGAATGTGTGTAGTATGGAAGTACGTCATCCTGGTACTTTTTGCCTACTCTTTTATGAATACTGTGAATTTCTAACATTTTTGGACATCTTTGGTCACACACTGTTTTTCACCTATATAGGGAAGTATTGCTTTTGGATGCAGCCATTCACTTGCCAACACCTACTGGCGTCTGCTGTACCCTGCAGAAAAGTCACGAATTAGAATCCCACAAACTGATAGATTTAATATTCAATTTAATTGTTTCTACGAATCTGATTGGTCTAGCAGGAATTAACTGCTGTTTAAAGGATATTTTACTCTTCAATATGGCCGCCATAAAGCCAGTTTTGGCGATTCGGCAGGTGGTTATTATTGGTGGTTTATATGTCAGGCTGTTGATGCCCTGTGATTTACTCAGTGTAGGAGTTCATTCTGCTGTGTGAAGAAAACCAACCTGCTAAATGTCAAATGTCCTCCTGTTCTAAAGCTGAATTCATCTACATGCAATGCTGCCTGTCTATGTCAGAAGCAAGTGGGATGGGCAAGAAAAACTGCTTTAGAAACTGACAAATGGCCTAACTTTCTTAAGTTAAAAACTCAGTAACAGAGAAACCTGTGCAACTCTTTACAGCTGACTTACTGTGACATCCAAATTATCGATGTAAGAACAGAGGCCATTACGACTGTGTAGTCACTGACCTGGACAAATCTTATTATGTTGTACATCCTTGAGTACTGCATGCTATCTTAGAATGACATGCTGATTACCTGCCCTCGGGCTTGAGATCAGAACAAAAAGCACAGGATGATGCTTTCAATATACAACAGCTGCTACAGGAAGAAGCTGGAGAGAACCTAAGGAAACATGACAAGGGACATTTTATGCCTAGGTTCACTGAATCTGGTATTTGTAGAGCTGCTAGCAATGGGAAAGATTGTTTTTTGTAATGGATGAAACACTGAAACGTATTTTCTTTCTATTGCCAATTCATTTTTGGACTACTTCTTTTAGGACTGTTTGTTCATCTATTGTTAACGATAATTCTATGCGAACAATTGAAACCTTATTGAGTGTTACCAATATTCCTGCTTGTTTGAGTAAAAAAGTGTTTCAACATGTCACCTACCTTAGTTTTATTCCCAAACCAAGTATTTCTTACAGTCGTTTCTATCAATTGGACCTCTCTAAGCAATGACTAGAGATATTTTTAGTAAAAAGAATGTCTTGAATGTCTTTGTTTTAGATATATTGCCACTATATTGTGTCATTTGAACAATGAGTCAGCAAATAGAATCATTTAAGTCTTACATAAAACAATGACCGTTTCTGGTTAATTTCAATCTGACATAAATGAAAAATGACCCGCGGTTCAGTAAGGGAGTCAGATGTGAACTCAGTAACCGCTCTAATGATTTATTAAGCGAGTGAGTCTGATTCAAATCGCAAACTCACAAGCCAGTTTGAAGCTTCGTGAATCAGGCATTACATGTGCAGAATCTTTAGCTGTACACTCCTAACATAATAAATAATTTTTTTTTAAATCGGCCACACCCAAAATGGCTAAACAAACAAATTGTCTTAACCACACATTATTGGTATGAAAAAGAAAAATGTAAGCGAATGCACTACTTAAAAAGCCAAGACAGAATGAAGTTTTTGGCAAAATATGGGAAGTGTGGGGAGTGATGAATCCCAATGAAACACAAGTTGCATGGTGATGATCCAGAGCAGTGTCTTCATAAGCTATTGGTATTGGTGAGCTGCTTCATAGGGAAAAGTCATATAATGCCTTGGAGTACATGATAATATTGCTGAATAATGCTATATAAAGAGGAATGATCGGATGTTTTTTTCAACAATGCTTTTGCCCAAATTGCAAAGACAACCAAGAAGTGGCTTGAGAACAAACCCATCAGGTTCATGTTTTGGCTTGGTCAGAGTCCAGATTTAAATCCTGAAGTGAATATTCAAATGAACTCAATTGAACTGGGAGACATTTGTCAGCTACTGAGTGCAACGACACTGACTCTTCTTCCTGTAAAAAGGCGTTTGCAAGTTGGGGAAGGATATTCTGTGCTAAGTTACTTTATCTACAGTATTAGTGTAATTCTTGCTAATTTCTTGGAGTGTATTACAGAAACAATGGCATCTCACAAGATCATATCTGGATGCACAAATATTTCCAAATCTCACCATTGGCGACTGGATTTTTAAGAACTGCTGTAAATCTTTATTTCAGGCATATTTGTGTAAATTGTAGTTGCGTTCTGGGGCCCTATATTTAAATCATAAACCTCTTAAAAATAAAAGCTCATTTGTGAAAATAGAGACAACAGACATAGCATTACTTTTTTTATGAATTTTGTTATTTAAAGTACAGTACAAAAATACAACCATGTACAGAATTCAAAATCTAATTATATTAAACCTGTCAATTATATAATTAAAACAAAGAAACATACAATAAAGCGAATAAGAAATGTTTCTTATTCTACAGTCAGATTTCTAGGTCACAAATCATGTAAATTAGCTAACATTTTACAATAAGGTTTCATCTGTTAACATTAGTTACTAACGAACAAACAATAGTCCAACATATATTAATATGTTAATGTTAATTTTAACATTTACTACTACAATAAATCAGTGTCCATCTACATTAGTTAATGTACTCTAAACTAACATAAACAATGAACAAATGTACTTGTATTAACTAACATTAACAAATGTTAATAAAAGCAATATACTGCTCATTACTCGTTCATGTTAGTTAGACCTTATTGTAGTGTAACCGTAAATTTGCAACATTGATCAGGTGAACACTTTTTTTGTACAGTGAGTCAGATGTTAATGCAACTCAAGTGTCCGCTATTTAAGCAAAAGGAAGACAAATAAAATACTAAAACATTCTGATAATCATGTTCAGTTTTCAATTCAACTTTTCACTCCAACTGAAAGTCTTTTACATAATTTATCATGAAAACTTTCAACTTTTGAACCCCACTGTATGGTCATAGCATTAGACATTACCTATAAATATTACATTGAAAGATCCAGAGAAAGCTGGAAAACATCCAGTTTAATTTAGCATGAATGACACTGGAGGAAGACATGAGGTCTCAGATTGAATTCTGACAAGAGCTTGGTCATTTAAAATGTCTTTATTGCTGTACGCCTGCCGTTTAAGTTGTTCAGTCACACTCGGTTGCATTCGTCCAAGTGTGAGGTGAGGTCAGCAATTATGTTTTTGGTGATCCACCCACAGTACAAGTGACTCGATGTCCCGGTCACCGCAGCCATGTCTTTCAATAGTTACCATGGAGATTCCCTCTTCCCTCCTCTCAGAGACAGAACAGAGTAATGAGGAGAGAGGAGCAAAGAGTGAACTCATCAAACTGTCATCCAAAATGTTCAGCACTATTAAACTACCATTGTACCCTAGCATTTCCTCACTCCATTAGTATGATGAGGTGATTTAACGGAATTCTCAGACGCATTTGCATGATTAAAGTGTGGAAACAGATGATGTGAGTATCAAAGATCAAAAGTGGCTAATGTATACAGAGCGCAAGAACATTCGTTCCTGTAAAACAAAAAAATCCCTGAAATCTCTAAATGTACAAATAACGGCTCAGTTTCTATAATGAATGTTGAAGATAAAGACATGACCGCATTGACCTGGAGGTGGTTTCAAACCAACAATTTCTTCAGGTCTTCATCCATTCCTCTTTTGGTTAATTGATCCAGACTATGGTAGCGATGGATGATATCATCTTCAGTAACTACCACAACTCGCACACCGTGAGTGTCATTCCCCAACTGACAACCCACTGCTGAGCTCACCACCATATCCAGCCCATCGTGGCATCCTCCTGCATTTCTGTGGTAGTGACCAGAGAACACAGCTTTCACCCCTGAAATGAGACACAGGTTGATATCACTAACACTATGACATCATTTGAAAATCATTCCCCAGTGAAATCACACACAATAGTCTATTCATGATCACATTAGTCTCGGCTTCGCCCCTACAGGTGCCCACAGTCCATTTGACCGACTGACATGCATATTGTTTACTAAATTTGAGGGTACTTTCTCAATTTGGCAAGCTCTAATCTGATTGGCTGACTCTTTACAATTTCCTGTCGCTCGAACAGTAAAGCAACTCTAATGTCAAGCCAAGGGTTCATCTCCCTATAAATGCATCAACTGATTTAAAAAAAATATTTGAATCCAAATAGAAGTCTCTTTTAGACGTATAAATCCACTGAAATCTAGGTGTGTTTACTAGGTTGATTCAAGCTCTTTTTAAGGATGAAATAAATAGCTGGATTTGCCAGGGTTAGTTAAATACTTAAGTAAACTAGGGGTACGTTTACACGACAACGATGTACAAAAAAACTGAAAAATGACTAAAAACTTTGTATTATGCTTGCCAGACCAGTAGTTGGTGATGTCACTTTTGTGATGACCCCTGTGGGATTGTTATTCATCTTTGTTCTATTGAGGTGATTGCTGATTGGGTGTACCTGGAACCTGTGAGCGAGGGGAGATAAAGCTCCACCTGGTCAAACTACACGTTCTTCTCCCTTCTCTGCAATCCGTCAACCACGGCCTGATCATCCCAACTGCAACATCTTGTTTTGAGTTTATTTATGTTACAGAGCTATACTTTCCACATTTAAGTAGTTATGTTTAGTTACTCTTTTGTTAAATAAATCACTTTTGACCATTTATGCTGCCTCGTTCCCTCTTTTGTCATGACCCTTGAGCCAGGTTGTGACACTTTGTAAAGAAAGACTATGCGCCTGCGCACATGCGCATTCTTTTACTACAGAGCACTCGCGCCAACACGTAACACACATATGAATGATGTTGGCGTTTTTACAAATTTGCGTTTTTGTAGTTTAAATAGAGATGATAACAGTATCATTTTCAAAAACGTGCACATTGAAACCGTTTTCAAAAGTTTTCATTTTCAGGCCCCCAAAAACGCTGTTTTCCATTTTAAGTTGAAAGCATTTTGTGTAAATGGCCCCTAGATGTACATTAGCAGAACTTTTCACTTTATTCTCAGAGTACTTATTACTTTTGGAAAGGTAGAAATCTTTTTTTTAAATTACACACATCTAACATATATTTTTTTTAAATTACACATAATATACAATATCGTTTAATGTGACCACTGCTAAATGGTGCGTACTGTAAAAGTTTGAGACCATTATGATATTAATAAAGATATTAATATTTAATTCAGCAAGAATGCATCAAATCAATTAATAAAGTGACAGTAAAACATTTATAATGTTATATGAAAGATTTATATTTCAAATAAATGCTGTTCATTTGAGCTTAGTAAAATCCTGAAAAAACATCAGTTTCCACAAAATATATTAATCCGCACCACTGTTTTCAACATTGATAATGATTTACAAAAAAAAATCTTGAGCACCAAATCAACATATTAAAATGATGTCTGAAAGATCATGAGACACTGAAGACTGGTTATTTTCAAAAACATTAAAAAAATCGTCAAAATTTTGAACGGTATATACACATCGGTCAGATGGTCTCTTCCAGTCTAAGTAGTCTGTTTCTTGGCCAGTATGAGCTGCAACGTGAACCACATTTATACTGAAGGGGTGGATTCTGGAATCCTGCCGCTTCAATGTATATCTAATGAGTGATTATAATCAAGGTATTAATCAATACTCTTTCATGTAAATATCAAATGAGTTGAATGACTTATCTAGGCTAATGGGATTTTACATTGTTAAAGAAGTTACCAGTCTGATTATTGAAATGTTCCTTTCATGTATTCTCTAATGTCTGTGTTTGATATCTGAGAGGTGACTGTGGGTCTAGTCCATGCTAGGAATACAGCTACAGTACTTGCTTATTTAGCCCGGCTTCCAGAAATTAAATATGGACTCGTTTTGTTTTGTTGAGAAAGGTCTTCAACGTGTGTTAAAACATATCTGTTCTTCTAGGGTACCATGACGACTATTAGGACACACAAGGGTCATTTGAACCAATAGATCAAGTGACCATTTCCCAGCTAAAGTCTTTACTTTACTGTTAGATTAAAGTGTCCTCTCATTGAGAGAAAGAACATGTTATCTGGGGAGAACATGTTTTGGGAAGAGTCTCCTGATTATCATTAGAGCCTGGCCAAATCCAACCTTGAAGAAGCTGTGTGTGTGTGTTAATATTCTTGGTTACAGGTTAAGGAACAAGTGACATTATTGGAGATGGACTGACTTGTTTTCTTCGACATGCTGGCACTAGAGACAGTCTTGTGACCTCAGAGGACCACTTGTACCTAACTCAGGGTCCTGGTGTTACTGTGCTACTGCCTATCAGTACATGTGTGGAAAATTACTGTTTAACTGTTTATTTCTTAGCCAATCAGAATCATTCAACCCGACGTAATGACGTATATTAGACCTTGGTAGGGCGGCCTACGAACTCCTTGTGAGTCTTGAAGCTGACTTCTGCCCGATGAAACCACAAACTATCTTCAGTAAAACTTTTCTTCAATTGACTACACTTTTTTGACTTCATCATATCTGGTTCTTTGACTGCAAATCCCCTTCCAATACACAAGACTCTGAACAAACCAACATGAGGCCATGAGCTCAACACTGCAACTGAATTTCCTGTCTGGTTGACCATGTCTCCACGCTGATAGACTGAAAATCCATATCAGCATGGTAGGGGCCGCTTCAGATTCAGTTTCCCCGTTGATCTGCATAACCATTGTGAAGCTTCTCATCTCTCTCATGCAGCAGTGGCCGAGGCTCTGCCATTCAGGAATTTAAAGCAATGGACCGAATGCAGAATTACTATCGTTCATCAAACAAGTCACACAGAGGGAAAGGCACAAATAAGCTCTCTCTATTGTGAAGGAAGTGAGACTGGAGGTGGCTCTTCCACAGTTCAGCCGAGGTTTCATTTCTGAAGAGATTTCTGAAAAGGTGGTACCCCCATACTGAGGTAATGGATGCATTTGGAAGCAGGAAACAAAATCTCATATGAATTTTTTATTCAGACAGAGCAAAGGTGCCAAAAACCACAGGGATGATGGTAAGATAGGAGATGGAACGCCAAACTACATAAAAGAAGAAGAAGAAAGGAGAAACTGATTATGGCAGGAACACAATGTTGAGAGGTATAATTACAGATTGTTGCTTGCTGTCAAGAGTTCATCTAAATTTCACTAGTTGTTCTTGTTCCACATGCACATGATAGCTATCTGCATGCTCTGTTGGACAGAGAGGAACACTGCTAATGAAACCACACAAACAACACAATTACAACTACAATGCAGCACATAAAGCAGACACCTTTTCAAAAACAATTAAAACAAGGGGAACAAAACATTAGGACGAATTATAATTGCATGTTAATTACTTCAATAGGAAGATTATGCACATTTCAAGCATCTTTCACATATTATAACCTCTAATCCACTTGATGGAAGCAAGCAACAGAAACATGATGGATAAAAAAAAGAGAGTCCAATTATCTGGGGAAGTCAGATGTGAAAGTGAGGAGGGGGAAGAAAAATCAAAGCACTTCTAAAACAAGTAATTTACTCTAAGGACATCCTCTCTACTGCACTACCAGATAGAATAATTAGACATGCAATACTGTTAATGACTGCACACATCTACTGTAACTACACATCAACCTAAACCTGCTACAAAATAACGGCCACTTTACACAAATAGAGTAAAAAGCAGGGCCTGAAACTTCAAAATAAGTGATTTCTGATGGTAATGGTAATGGATGTGTCAATGTTAATGTATTTGGTCTTGGCGGAATAGATCTGCAACAGATTGCTACTGCCAATACATTCACAAAAGGGGCTTTCGCATCGGAGGAACCTTCATAGTTCCAAGAACTATTGGCGGAAGTTCCTGGATTTTTTCGCACCGCAGGAGCTAGGAACTATTTTAGTTTAAGGAACTCTTTTGGATGAGCTAATTTAGCTCCTACTTCAGAGTAGGGTCTAAACCAGCGCTATAGGAACTATCCGTGGCGTTAGTGTACGCTGATTGGCCAGAAGCATGCGAAACACCAGCATCCGACATTTAAAAAAAAAGGCTGTGTGTACGCACAGATTATAGCCTATATATTTACTCAAGAAACTAACTCTAAAAACATGGAACAGTGATAGATAGACATCTTAACCTTTACGCGGAGGAGAAAATCCAACGCAACTTTAAAGTAACACCAAGTAAATTTTCCTCTTCGGTCGCCCTACTGGTTGGAAACGAAATTGTCCATTGCCGCTGTCGTAAATAATTTAGCCTACCGTCGCACGCACGCTCGCTGTTTATCCAGCACCGGCTTTAGAATGATCGATGTCCACAGACAAGGTAGTGTATGTTACATGATTTCATGAAAGGTGAAATGTATTGCGACATCAGAAACGAAGAAAAAGAAAATAATGACTATTGTAGCGCTTGACGTAAAGCAGTCGAGTTTTGTAGTTCTGTTTTGTGCACGGGTTCCTACCCGAAACCCGAAGTTACATAGTGCCAGTAAAAGCGACACAGACCACGTCAGGCTATGGAAGATGAGTCATTTAACTTATTTTAAGTCGATGTACCATCACAAGGGTCTTGGAAATATATTATGATGGTTGAAAAACTACTTAGTGTTACTTTAAGGGGACCAAGAGAAACATGACCATGCATTTCTGCTCAGCTAGCAGCACTGGACATCAACCACACAGCATACTCTAATAACTTTTCATATACTGTCTTTCTATGAAAAACAGTTCTATCTAATAATGTTTTAGACAGATCGCAAACTAATTAACATGGAGAACAGGAGCACTGTGTGGCTCAGGCTCTGGCGTTCTCAGCGCCGTCAAAATAAAGGTTCATAAATCATGGGAGGGATATCTGCTCTATGTATAATGATATGGTAAATGTTTTGTATGATTGTAGTAAGCCATATTTTAAACATATGAGTAAGGTAAATAATATTAAAACATAATAATATTAATATATGGTTGCAGCGAGTATGTGTCAGAGTACCATGCTGAAGCCTGGGAAAGCCTCCAAATGATGGGTTATGGCAGGCAGACCCAGACAAGGGCCGGAGATTGAGTATAAGAAACTTGCTAATGCTAGATATAAGTATGCTATTCGCTTTATTTGTAAAAATGAGCAAACCCTGAGGGCTGATTCTATGGCCATGAAGTTATTAAATAATAATATTGCTGATTTGTGGAAAGAAGTGAAAACTTCTAATAATTTCAGGATATCTCTTCCTACTCTACTAGTCTAGATGGAGTTTCTGGAGCAGATAATATTGCAGAGTTGTGGATACAGCATTATTGTGATCTTTTTAATTGTGTGCAAAATGGATTATATAATGTTAACTACATTAAAGGTAATGATACAATAACGATTATGACACATGTGGTGTACCAAGCTATAAGCAAATTGGCTGATAACAAAGCAAGTGGTTTAGATCGTATCTCTCCTGAACATCTTAAATATGGAAGCCCATAGCGGTAGCCAGTATTTTGTCTAAAGTTATAGAGAAGATTGTGCAGTATAGGATAAATTTCATGTCTATAAAAATAGCTAGGCTATTTTTTCATGGTAGCCTATTTTATATTGCACAGGGTTTCAAATTCATAGTTCTCACAACAAGAAAAAAGTGATTTTTGCTTTTAATGCAATAATAGGAGGTCTATTTCCACTATCATCTTGAGGTTTTAAAAAAAACAGTTTTGTCCTCTGTTCAGATAATCATAATTGTTTGTGTCTCTCTGTTTGGGCATTGTTTGGCTTTGTGTGCCTTAAAAATGTCTGCATTTGTGCACGCTTGCAGTCGCTTCTTTTCCGGGCTGGGATTTTTGGCTGTGAACATTTCAGTGTGTCCATACTCCCACCAGTCCTGTAATCATGATGATTAATAAGCTGTGATCGCTTATCAACAAACAGTGCTGTTATGGATTTTGTTGTGGAGATCTGATGTAAAGTCACTTTCTACATGTTTATAAGAAGATGTCCATCTAAAGATGATCAAAGATGTCAACCCTCTGGGAATTCTGGGATTCTACACTAATGCCAACAGTATTACTATGAACGTAGCCCCTTCTGTACTGTTTCTACAGTACATTCCCTTGAATATTGTCCACTGCTCTCAGCGACTTATTTCCATCTCATGAATTGCATTATTTCATTTCTTGAAGATACATTTGAGAAAATCCCATTTATCTGCCTGTTAATTAATGGGCTCATTACTGCAAGAATAGTAGTATCTAGGGATCAAAATGCCTTTTGGCTGAGAGAGGTGAAATTTGCTGAGAATGTGAGAGAATGGTGCGTACTAAAAATAAACATTCACATAAAATAAGCCAGCAATCTAGTCCAATAAGGAAGTATGATGCCGTTCTGCATTCAGTTCTCTGGAGACACACTAAACGCGCTTCTAGAGTCTCAATTCCCAGCCCCAAAACTAACGGATCTACTAGATATGGATATGTAAATCCTCAAGTCTCGTCTATTCAAACTACTCAGACTGCATTAACGGTTTAGTTTGAGGGTTGTGTGTGTGTGTGTGTGTGTGTGTGTGTGTGTGTGTGGTGTGTGTGTGTGTGTGTGTGTGTGTGTGTGTGTGTGTGTGTGTGTGTGTGTGTGTGTGTGTGTGTGTGTGTGTGTTACTGCCTGTTTGTGTGTGCTGTCATTAGGCCACTGGGATACATTATTCACAAAACTCTGCCAGAAATAATTTGCATGACAGAAGGAAGTACAAAATGATTTTGTGCAGGGAGAACATTGCTTATGCCGGTCATATATCGCACCCATTTATCACTGTAGATCCTTTAAATGAGGGACAGAGTTTTGTGTGTAGTGTAATTATGATTTAATCCAAATATGCATGAAAGGCGACTGGCATAGTGCTTAGCAATTTCAATCATGCTGATTCCTGTACACAGCAGAGCTGTTTCCCATCGGGGAAAACATATTTAAAAAGGATACATTACGTGTTTGTCACTGGATGTTTGTGTGGTTTTGTTATTTTATCGCTATCGATCAATATTGGATATTTAATGGGGTCATGACATGGACTTTTTAATCTATTAATATGTACCTTGAGGTTCACTTATAATGCTAATAAAGTTTTTGCACAAAAAAACTCAAATAAATATATATGCGGAAAATTTTCAACCCCCTATGTCTGAAATGATCTTTTTTTAAGCTTGTCAGTAAACGGTTATGATTGGTTAATGTCATTGCATAGGAAACAGTATCAATGCCCACTCGCTATTGCACATGAGTAAGTTTATATCCATATAAAACCATCATTTACAGACCAAGCATTATGAAATAATTGACTTGCGTTTTGTGATGCAACTGCTGTCAGATCCAGTACTGTCGGCTACTTCATCTTTCAACAAATGTTTCTTTGGAAACTCTCCATTACACTGTGCTTCATTTACAAAAAAAAATCCTCCGGACAAATATATAATCCTCCGACATGATCCAGGACGCCATTAAAATTAAAACATCCATGAGATACCATTTAAGTCTGTACACCCAAACGAGCTGTTTAAACTGGACGCGTCAAAGTGAAAGTTGTGGTTCTGTTGTCGGCACATCTGTATACCGTACTATCCAGTGTAGACAGCATTAGTGATTATAATAGGTTCTATTTGCTTTTGATGCCACGTGACGCACACATCCGGTGTAAGTGTAAGCCGTTAAAGGGTTAGTTCACCCAAAACTGAAAATTATCCCATAATTGACTCAATCCTAGGTGTGTATGACTTTTTCTTTCAGCCAAACACGATAATTATTTGTTTATGTCTTGCACTGGAGGCAGTCATATGCATGTGTATTTGCCCATGTGATGTCACAGATTACCCACGAAATATCGAAAATGAGACGTTTTTGGAGCTTGATTAAATAAATTCTTTGTTTATAATGAGAACATTTAAATCTTTGAAACATGCAGGATGTTTTAATGCTACAGAGACCTCTTATATGTCAAAAGATCAAGACATGCCCCCTTTAAAGGGGTGATGAACTGAGAAATCAAATTTTCCTTGAGCTTTTCACATCTGAGAGGTCATCATATTATAAGAATATCCTGTAAGTTTCAGAACTGAAAACGTCCTTGTTAGTCCAATAAATGCTTTTATTGACACCAGGCTCAGCAAACGCCTCGTTTTTCAAAGTGGGGAACTCTGACGTCAAAGAGGATACAAAGAGGATTTTCAAAACAATTTCCCCCACGTGCATCGACGTGTAAGTTGAAACTTTTTATAATATGCAAAACGGTTATCCACTCACAGCAGTGGGCGTTTACTTCCAAGTCTTCAGTGCGAGACGCCCATAAAAAACGAGCGTTTTTCAGCTAGGCTCAAACATAGACATAATATAATACATAGACGCCCTATTGGCCGCTGGAGCGCACGTCAACGGCGCCGCCATATTGGGGATGGCAACTTTCCCATACCTTTCATACTGGGAATTGAGAAAAATGCCTGTTTTGTGCGCTGCTTGGGGCTGTACAAACCGCCACACAATTGAAAACAGCTTTCGAGGAATTATCTTTCACAGGCAAGACTGAACGTTTGTTTTTGGTTGTATTTGGTCATTATTTAATTAGTAATAGTAACGTTAAGACGATAAATTAAAAAATACTACTGTTTTTGTGTCACGAAATGTAGTTTTAATAGTTTTTCAGTCGACAATGTAGTTGTTTAAAGCTCAAATATGTGGTTTGTTTATAAAGATAGCGCCTATTTAAAAATTTTATCTGACGGTTTCGGAGTTGTAAGATGCGATCACCGGGCGCTCAGCGCTCATGTTGTCAGGATACATGCACAGACACAGAGGTAAGTGAATTCAAACGTGAGTTTATTTACAGTGAAGCAAGTGCAAAGGTGAGTAAGCCAAGTTCAGGTGAAGATTCGGTGATGATCGCTACAGGCTGGGCAGATTCCAGGTGAGCATATCCTCCTTAAGTTATTGGAGTACAGGCAATCGCAGTTCATTAATACTTGTCTCTTTCTCTTTCAGATGCAACCACAGGAAAGTAGAACTCAGCGGAATACTGGACATCAGATGCAAACCAGATTTCGGGAAACTTGGAATCAGACAGGACTTCTGGAGATAGCAGAACAAGGACACAGAGGTTAGTATTTCACAGACGAGTATAAGATACTTAGTGGTTTTAGGAAGACACAGAGACTTCGGGAGGCAATGGGTTATGGTCTATTCCTGTCGGAGGCTTGACAAAGACTGAAGTATCCGTGAGTGTTTTATAGAGCTGGGTGATGAGGTAATTGATGGTGTACAGGTGTGGTTAATACTCCGGGGATAGTGATCTCTGAGTGGTGGATGGAAATGAGTCTGATTGATTCCTGACATTACCCCCCCCCTCCAGCGTCCGCGCCAGCGGACCCAGGACCCCGGCGTCGTGGGGGTCTACCTCGAGGTCGTGGAGCAGGTCTCTCAGGATGTTGTTCATGGAAGTCAGTGAGTAGCATGGGATCGAGGATGTCCTTACGAGGTACCCAACACCTCTCCTCTGGTCCATAATTCTCCCAGTCTACTAGGTATTCGAGTTGACCACCCCGACGTCGGGAGTCCAAGATCCCTCTTACAGCAAAGATGGATTCAGGTTCAATGGGGAGTACTGGGGGATTATCTTCTTGGGCCAGATCTGTAGAGGGAACAGGGACAGGTGGATGATGGGGTTTCAGAAGGGAGACATGAAATGAGGGGTGGATGCGATACTGGGCCGGCAGACGGAGTTGGTAGGTAACTGGGTTAATTTGTCTTACTATGGGAAATGGACCAATATATCTTGGACTTAGCTTGCGACAAGGTAATCTCATACGGATGTCTTTGGTCGAAAGCCAAACCAGCTGCCCAGGCTGGTATTCGGGGGTGTTGCGACGATGAACATCTGCAAAGTGACGTTGGCGGTTCAGAGCTTGTTGGAGATGTTGATGCGCCTGATTCCAAACCCTCTCACTGTCCTGGAACCAGGAGTTGACTGCAGGGACTTCTGATGGTTCCCCAGACCATGGGAATAATGGTGGTTGGTAACCCAGAACGCATTGGAACGGTGTTAGATTTGTGGAGGCTTGCCGAAGGGAGGTTTTGAGCATACTCTGCTCATATGAGATATTGGCTCCAGAGATGTTGATTGGCATGGCAGAAGGTACGGAGGAAACGGCTGACATCCTGGATCTTATGTTCCGCCTGACCATTCGTCTGTGGGTGATACCCTGAAGTTAGGCTTACGGTTACATTCATTAGTGCAAAGAAGGCTCGCCACACCTTGGAAATAAATTGTGGTCCCCTGTCTGACACAATGTCCTCCGGGATGCCGAAATTCCGGAAGACATGCTTCATCAACAATTCTGCAGTTACAAATGCTGTGGGTAAGTTTTTCAGGGGAATCAATTTGCAAGCATTAGAAAAGCGATCAATGGCTACCAGGATGCAGGTATTCTCCTCTGAGGGCGGAAGGTCGGTTACAAAGTCAACCGCAATGTGTGACCAGGGTCGTTGCGGGACAGGCAAAGGCATGAGCTTTCCAGTGGGTAAGTGACGGGGTTTCTTGTTCATGGCGCAAAGAATACATCCTTGAATAAAGGCTTTGATATCACGTAACATGTTGGGCCACCAATAGCGAGTCTGGAGAGTGGAGTAGGTCTTGTTTATTCCAGGATGACCAGTACCAACAGATGAATGTGCTGAGGATATTAGAGATGTGCGAAACTCTTCGGGTACATAGATCTTGTCGATGGGACACTCTGGAGGACTGGGTTGTTGTTGGGACAATTCCAACAGTTGTTCATTCAAGTCCCACTGAATGGGATTGACAAACAGTTTTTCAGGTAAGATATGGTTAGGTTCTTCGTGGTGAATTTCGGGGGCATGAAGACGAGACAGGGCATCCGCTCGGATGTTCTTTGAACCAGGGCGATAGGAGATCTGAAAATGGAAACGGGTAAAAAAGAGTGCCCATCTGGCCTGGCGTGGATTGAGTCGTTTTGCTTTCTTCAAGTACTGGAGATTCTTGTGGTCAGTGAGAACCAGAAATGGATGTTTGGCGCCTTCTAACCAATGTCTCCATTCTTCAAGAGCAAGCTTAACCGCCAGGAGTTCTCGATTACCAATGTCATAGTTTACCTCTGCAGGAGATAACTTGTGAGAGAAGAATGCACACGGTAAAGGCTTGGGTGATGAGTTCGAATACTGTGATAACACAGCTCCTACTCCGGTAGTAGAGGCATCAACCTCGACAATGAACATTTCCTCAGGATTCGGATGTTGGAGTAGTGGAGCGGTGGTGAATGCTGTTTTGAGAGACTGAAAAGCGTGTTCAGCCTCACTGGTCCAGAGTAGTGTCTTTGGTTTTCCCTTGAGGAGAGATGTCAGAGGAGCAATTAGAAGGCTGTATTAGGGGTGCAACGGTACAGATAGCCCACGGTACGGTCCGTACCTCGGTTTTTGGGCCACGGTCTCGGTTCGGTTTCGGTACATGTTTTGTGCAGAAAGAGACTGCTATTTCATCCCAAAATTATGTTTTTTTTTTCTTATGAGCATAAACAGAATGTCACGGTAGGAAGAAAATCAATGTGTATGGAATAAATTAACACTCTAGTCTACTGAACAACACTAAGTAATACAACCTCTTCAACTACCACTTATGAAATACAAAATGTAAACAAACACTTTAGAATATTCAAGTGGATCCCAATTCCAAACCTTGATAACTGGTATATGAAGTGATCAATGTGAAAGAAAAAGTGCACTTTTACCTTTAAACAAACATAAATTAGCTTGTGGTTTAAAATAATAATAAAAGCAGATCAAAATAATATAATAAAAAAAAATATTATCAGGATGTCATTGGTTGTTGCGTTTAATCTTACCCAGATCAGAGAATGTCTAATAAGACGGGCTTTGCCCAGATACAATAGTGCTATTTTCTGATTGGCTAACAACACGAGACGAATCAGACGCACTAGATTCCTGCCGGTTCCACAGTGAGAGCGGCACGGCCAGAGTTTTGGGCGCTGCGGCATATTAAATATATTACAAATAGTTTTTCAGCGTGAGAAATACAATGTGTGGCGGGAGAGCGTGACAAAAGACCGAAACGAGTGACTGTCACGCTCAATGCGTGACACTTGAGACGAGCCCTGCTAGTAATACGAGCCAGTGAGTGACAGAAGTTAGCGTGTGGGTGCACAACAGTGATTGGGACACATTAACTTGCGGCGGGGAGCGGGCTTTCGTCTGCCTGGACAGCCAAACGCACCTGAAGGCGTGTAAAGCAAAAACTAAAAGGATCTGCGCGAACTCAATGGCGAAACCGAAGTCCCGCGGGACACGAGGGTAGATTGTCCCGTGCAGGGCTGACCGAACGGTCCGGGATTTTACCGTGTACCGTTGCATCCCTAGGCTGTATTGGTGAATAAATCTCCGATAGAAATTTGCAAATCCAAGGAACCGTTGCAATCCCTTAACTGATTGCGGAGTGGGCCAGGAAGTTATTGCCTTGGTCTTGCGATCATCCATCTCCACTCCTCTTTCACTGAGTTGGTAACCGAGGAACTCGACTGAGGTTTGGTGAAAGGAACACTTCTCTGCTTTCAGGAACAGGGAGAACTCACGTAGCCGTTGGAAGACTTGAGAGACATGTCGCTGATGTTCCACTGGGTTCTTGGAGTAGATTAAGATATCGTCGATGTAGATTATTACAAACTGATTCAGGTAATCTCGGAAAATTTCATCCATGAAGCTCTGGAAGACTGAAGGGGCGATTACCAAACCATATGGCATAACGAGATATTCGTAATGGCCTGCTGGAGTGATGAATGCAGTTTTCCACTCGTCGCCCTCTCGAATTCGAATGAGGTTATATGCACTTCTCAAATCCAGTTTGGTGAAAATCTTGGCTTCTCGAAGTTGTTCAAGAGATGAGGGAACCAGCGGGAGTGGATAACTGAATTTCACGGTTATCTGATTCAAGGCTCTATAGTCTATACATGGGCGTAGACCCCCATCCTTTTTAGGGACAAAGAAAAAACTGGCAGCAGCAGGTGACGTGGAAGAACGGATATAACCCTGTTTCAAAGCCTCTTCAATGTACTTTTGCATGGCCTCCTGTTCAGGGATAGACAGGGAGTAGATTCGTCCCTTGGGAATGGGTTCTCGGGGAATTAGATTGATGGCACAATCCCATGCTCGATGAGGTGGTAACTTCGCAGCCTCGACAGGATTGAACACATCTGAAAACTGAGAGTAACATGAAGGGATGGATACCGACAGGTTTTCTATGGGGCTTTCAATGGAGGTTGAGTTCACTGGAATGGTGTCAGGTAAGTTAGCGATGGACGAGACCGAGAGTTCAGCATTCATGGAAGCGCACTTACAACCCCATGTCAAAATTTTGCCAGATTTCCAGTTGATATTCGGTTGATGTCGTATAAGCCACGGACGGCCAAGGATTATATCAGTCTGACTATTCTCTAGTACGAATGGTTCGAATAACTCATGGTGTGTGTCTTCAATACTGAGTATAACAGGTTTAATCTGAGATGTGACGTACCCCTGATTGATGGTTTCACCAGTCACTGCATGGATGGAGTACGGTTTGGTGGTGGCTGATTTCTGGAGTTGGAGTTTCTGGCAGAGCTGACCGGAGATGAAGTCTCCTGCTGACCCGGAGTCCACGATGGCTACAGCAGAGAAATTGAAAATCGTTGATTTTAGAATCACTGATATTGTTAATGGAGCTGACACTGAAATGGACGTAAAGACAGAACTCACAAGCATTCTAGGGGGTCGTGTCGGGCATGACTGAAGGAAATGTCCTCCCATTCCACAATACAGGCATAATCTTAACTCACAACGTCGGGAGCGCTCAGTTGGAGACAGTCGGTAGGTATCCACCTGCATTTTCTCCACAACTGCTTCGGAAGAATATTCAGCGGGGTTCTGGGATGGCAAACTAGTGGGTCGTTGAACTTCGCGATAGCAGCCTTGAGATCGTTGATGCACCCGGAGAGCTTGCTGTATAAACTTCTCTACACCCAGGCTGTCATCATAAATCGCAAGTTGAAGGCGAAGAGCAGGATTCAAACCACGTCGGTAGACAGAGATGAGTGCCTTATCGTTCCACCCACTTGCGGAGGCTAGAGTGCGGAACTCCAATGAATACTCAGAAACAGACTTCTTGCCTTCATGCAATTGTAATAGTTTATCGCTGACTGAAGAATCATCAACTGGTCGTCCGAAAACTTCTTTGAAATGGTTTACAAATTCCTGTACAGACGAAGTAACAGAGGATTCCCGCAACCACAATGTCTCAGCCCATCTTAATGCAGCTCCTGATAACTGTTGAATTATAAAAGCAATCTTTGACTTTTCTGTGGGATACAACTGGACCTGCTGTTCCAAAGCGAGTGAACACTGAAGTAGGAACCCGTTGCAATCCTTTGCCCGGCTGGAGAATGGCGCTGGACGTGAAGTAGGATTCGCGAAACAAACCATAGAAGAAGCTGGGCTTGCGGAAGTACCGGGCGTCGACTGACTGGGATTCACAACAGCGGCTGTAGGTTGTGCAGGATTAACACCATGATTGGTAGATTCCATCGCGCTGTTTATTTCCTTTATGGTCAAGCCTTCTGTCAGGATACATGCACAGACACAGAGGTAAGTGAATTCAAACGTGAGTTTATTTACAGTGAAGCAAGTGCAAAGGTGATTAAGCCAAGTTCAGGTGAAGATTTGGTGATGATCGCTACAGGCTGGGCAGATTCCAGGTGACAAGTTATTGGAGTACAGGCAATCGCAGTTCATTAATACTTGTCTCTTTCTCTTTCAGATGCAACCACAGGAAAGTAGAACTCAGCGGAATACTGGACACTCAGATGCAAACCAGATTTCGGGAAACTTGGAATCAGACAGGACTTCTGGAGATAGCAGAACAAGGACACAGAGGTTAGTATTTCACAGACGAGTATAAGATACTTAGTGGTTTTAGGAAGACACAGAGACTTCGGGAGGCAATGGGTTATGGTCTATTCCTGTCGGAGGCTTGACAAAGACTGAAGTATCCGTGAGTGTTTTATAGAGCTGGGTGATGAGGTAATTGATGGTGTACAGGTGTGGTTAATACTCCGGGGAGAGTGATCTCTGAGTGGTGGATGGAAATGAGTCTGATTGATTCCTGACACATGTACCCCGCATGCGACAGCCTTACCTCGGCCAGTGCTTCTGAAGTGTGCCGCCGGCTCGGATGTCTCTAGTCTAGTGGTTAAACATGAGATATAATTCGTCTTGTGTATATCTAACGGGCGATCTTTGGTCTCATTAATCTATAAATGGTTCCCTGGTAAATCGTTTTGGCTGAGGGCAAAGGGAAGTTTCATAACTTTATATTTAGGCTTTTTTAACGTTGTATCCTGCTGTATGTTTAACTGAAGCTACTTCTGTTAAAATGGCTATTACTGATCAATAAAACTGAAATTTAACAAAAAGAGTTAAATATTAAATATAAGTCACTATTTAACTTATTTTTTATTGTGTATATTCTGTAATTGATATTTCTTATTCTATTGCTATTATTATAGTACTATTAATAAACCATATGCTATTATCAATATTTTTATGATTGTATTATTGTATGATATTATTATATAATTACTATTCATTACTATTTTATTTCCTGTATACTATTTGTTTATTTTATTGACTAAACTATTTACTATTACTTCTCACAAATGTTATATTTACTGCATTGCATTGTAGTTGGACCATTCTTTATTAAAAAAATATTTTACAAGTGTAACTATTGAGATTTTAAATAACTAGAGATGGAACTTTTTGTACACCACATACAAACGACAGAAATCGGTTGATAAATATAAAAACAGTTTTTGTTTTTATCCAGAAAAAAACGCAGCTCACCCTTGATTACAGCGCAATCTTGCCCTCCGCAAAATGGCGGACCCGTTGACGTATCGCAGCAACGTTCCAAAGCAGCCAATTCATGGGTTTCAGTCACGTGACTTTTTTGTTGTGGCCGCCATCTTTAGGACCTTTGCGTTAAATCACATAATCTCTCCCTGTTGATCGGAAAGATGTTGCACACTTAAATAGCACAGATGAAAAGCAACGGTATCTAAATAAAATAGATACTTTAGGTATAGATCAGTATTTACTGTTAAACGAACTGCTGACTCTAGTAAAGAGTAAAACTAGTAAAAACTTGCCAAATTTTACGTTTGCTGACATTTACATCTACCTCATCCACAATCCCTCTCCATGTCCCCACCACTTTTGAAACATCTCGCGGCACGGATGTACCAATACAAATAAATAAAGGTAAAATAAGAGGTGATCTAGCATGCTGAAATGTGTTGTTTTTGAAATCAAGTGATCAAAGTGCTTGTTGACTCTGGATGTCAAGTGGTGCAGAAACAGTGTTCTCTCGTGACTCGCGCACACCGCACAGTCTTGTGGCTGATGTTGCCAGATTGGGTGTTTTTTTAGCTATATTTTAAGGCCTGTTTACAGTGTGTTTTAGCCGGGTTTTCGCCTGGAAGGCTATATAGAAATCTGGCACCCTATTGAACGAAGTTAAACTGAGCGAGCGTGCGTTTACAGTAAGGTTCATCAGGCAGTAATTCAGTACGTTCAGTACACGTTCGCCCACAATATGAACGAGTTCATGAACTATCGTTAATTGAACACGTTCAGGCACAACACTGTTGTATAGTTATATCTGATTTATGATTTAGTGTTGTATTAAATGCCCCAGTTATGCCCTATTATCACAGTTTACAGCACAGCAGATAGACGGCATGTTGCAATTCGGTCCTACAAATGGCGGCCGCTCCACTGTGTGACGTCACATGAAATCTATGATATTCATATGTATTATATTATGTCTATGGGCTCAAAACTAGGGTACAAAATAGCCTATTATTTATTCATTTTGATGTTTTTGAATGCAAAAACCAAGCGAACGTCATAAGTTTACCTCAGACAACAATATAATAAGATTTAAAAAGCCAGTTCATGACCCCTTTAATGATATTCTTTTCATCAAATTTTACATGTAGAATACCTTTGCCATCACCTAACATTGTAATCTTAAAAGAACACTAATTTAATAACACTGTTAAAAGTAATCCTTAGCTGTTTAATATGGCTTTTTCAAACTGTACATTAAAATGTTGAGATGCTTAAATTCACTGCAGCATGTAAACTATTGATTTTAATAAACGTAATTTATTTGGACAAAATAATGTAGAACTTCAATATTGGCCATTTATCGGTTAACAGCCACAACATGACATAATTATCTGCGCATCGTAAAATATTAGTTATTGAGTTTTGAATCAGAAGTGTTGTAGAAAATACATTACAATTTTGGGGGAAAAAATTATTCGAGCCAGAAACTATGAGTGCAACAATGTCAATTATTTTTCTACCATCTGCAATTTTACCTTAAACCAAATTAAAAATCAAAGACATTAGAGTTAAAGACATTGCAAATATCCAAATGTATATTTCCAAACGGGGCTAGTTACAGTATATTTATATGCCCTTGAAACACTCATTATAATGATGCAAGACAGTGAGATACACAAAAACACAGCCAAGCCTTTCCTAAAGGATATCTGATAACAATAGGTACTCCATCACACTGTAACCTCCACAAAACAAACTATTCTTCATTGTCTACCTAAAAACAACATGCTTGCCAGCTAACCTACACTTCTCAGCAGGTGACAAGCTTTCTGTTGATTAACCAAATCCCGCGCTCATTTCTACTGGCGTGTGCTGAATGAGAGCCTTAAGACAGCTGAAATAGCAGAGGAAACACTTGGCTTATCACTGCTAATTAACACACTACAAGATAGCACCACTGGCAGTGTGAGAAACGTTAAATGGTAATTTAAAATGAAATGGTTTGCATTATAATAGGGGGCTCAAAAACACAAGTTGCCTTGTAAGATAGCTTAAGCTTTCTTTCTGCCTGTGCGTTTAGTGCGGTTGTCAAGAGTACTATTTTAGATTCAATCAAGGGCGTTTACAAAGCGCACAAACATACTGTAAAAAACCTGGCTTTACTAGCTCAATCTTCTGTGCTCAGATTATAGCCTTAAGATGCCATAGAATGGATCTCAAAGTAAAACCTAAGAATAAATAAAAAAAAAAAATTTCTGTGCCTGATTTACAGGTAAAAATGTGTGGAATGTATTTACTCATTGTAACAAACAAACGTGTTAAACAGATGAGTTCTTTATTCTAAACATATCCTTACACTAAAGATACACAAATTAGGGGCATTTCAAATGACCTTTCACTAAGAGAACATCCAATAGAACTTATGAGATTTCAATGAATGGCCTGATATTCAATAAAACATGCGCATAATGGCTGATGATTGGATCTTATTCTTACTAGAATGAATTGTGACATCACAGAGCAAATTGTTAAATCGTCAACTCACAAAGAAAAAGAAAAATCGATAAACATTACACAGTTATTGAGATCTACCATCTAGACTCTATGCTCATGTCCCAGGATCTACAGAAAACAAGATCAGTTCATTGTACACCAACAAAATAATACATTATTAACACAAAACTTATCACAAAGCACAGAGAACCTCACAGACAGACAGACAGACAAATTTCAGCGCATTAGATTGTCAGTACAGCAGAGGCATATAGGTCTTGTAAACAGCTCAGGATATCAGGAACTGTTGTATTTATTATGTATTCATTACAAATGCCACCCACTGTACAAACCTTAAAGCTAACAGACATCTGGAGTGATCAGCATGTTTTCCCCCAAGGCAGATGTCTCAAAAAAAAGGATCATCTTCTCACAGCCTTGCTGCCTTTTAGAAAATGTGGTTTAAATCATAAAAATATCATTTGCAGCATGATATTAAATCTACGAGCTCAAGGAGCCCATGAAAACGAGTTTGTGGGCAGTGGCTGTGTTATCCTCTGACAGTGATCTCTGATATCCAGAAGGATTGGCTTATTTTTTTTTTTTTTTTTCAAAAAACATTTGAATATTCTTCATGTTTTGATCATAGAAACAATTTTCGGAAGAAGCCGTGGAGTGGATGTGTCAGTCCTCTGATCAAACCCCTCTCTCCGACTTATTTACATTACACACTACTCCATTTCCATTAACACAGCGTGTATAAAATGAAAGATGAAAGTTCAAATCTAATATTAAAGATGTCACATTTTTCATGACTAGAGAGATTGAATCTTCCTGTTTTGCCCATTTTTTAAAATCGATTTTCAATATCATTGCAACATGATGCATGTCTCTGGCCATACAAAGATCAATATATATTGTTTCTTTTGAACACTAACCTTTGGAATAAGGAAGATGTGTGTTTTATCCCCTCGTGGCTAACATAAACCACAACCCAGTGGATTTACTTGTTACTTTTCCTACATAAACAGCACAGCTTGTTTAATAGTTTGTGGTGCCAGAACTACGATGTATAACTGAAAGTAAAGCAATGACACATTTAGAGGAGCGTATCATTTGATAGCTGTAACAATAACACTGCCATTTCTCTTTTCTTGAAGCTACATGATAACATCCTTGTGTAGGAATTTCACATTTGAGCAGCAATCAGATTTAATGCTTTAAGGCTAAAATATTGATAACTATTGTTAATAGTGAAAATCTTTATTCAAGCAAAGGGACTGCATCATCATCATCATCATCATCATCATCAATCGGCTGCGAACAGTTAAGACTCTAACCCAGGACGAATGGGACTGCAAAGCCCCAACATGCTGATTAGATACATCAACATGAGAATACAGTATTGAGTAATGTATGCTGTGTATTTCAACACAGCTGTTAAATAAAACAACATCCGCTCTGATCCAACCTTCTCGGAGTTCTAAAATCAATAATTAACCTCCTATAGAGTCCATTCTCATAATAGCATCCCAAAATGTATATGGACAACTTGCATATTTCTTGTCTGTAAAGCTTTTATTATACATCCTGGAAAAGCACTCCAGGGCACTCACAGCATAATTAAAGAGCCATGGGCAAGACAAAAGCATTATTCCAGCATATGGCCATAAATGTGCCATTTACAGCAGCATTCTTGCACCAATAGTTTCATGGTTTTGTACACCTTGTTTCTATTTACCAAAAAAAAAAATGTTTAAAGTTGAGAAATCTAAAATATACAATATTAAATAAATGAGAAAACCGAAACCTGCAATATTAAGTTGTTAAAAAAAAACAACGTACATTTTCTGGAATACGTTTTTTTTTTTCATTTTTAACATTAAATAATGATAACTGCATATGTTTTTAGTTTTCCTTGTTTTGTTGAATACAAAAAGTTTCACTTTTCTATAAAATAAATAAATAACTGGATTATCTTTTTTGTCCGTATGCCTACTATTGTCATGGGAAAAGTCTTCCCCTCTTTGCAAAAATGACTCAAGTCATGGAGTTCCAGATGCTTTTGGTGGAGACAACAAAGCCGAGATGCCTGCAAAACATCTAGCCCTCTCATTCAAAACGTATCCAGTCTTACCACTTGTTCACAACTTCGCTCAACCAATGAGTATTCATTGGCTTATCTATAATATTTATTAACCCATCCTCCTAAATCCAGTTTAATTAATTCCTTATCTTTTTGGCTTCTTTTTAATAGTTGTGTGGCAGTGGGTTGGCATCACAGAAGCCGAAAATCATGGTTTCATTAATTTCATTGTGCAGGCTATTCTACAAATATATCTTAAATGTCTAATAAAAAATATACTATACTTTACATAATGTGTTATGTAGATAGACTAGTTAAAAATGACTTTTTACATTTTCAACTTTCTTTAGTGAGTATTATTGCTGTTTGAGCATAAAAATGTCTGCAAAGTTACAAAGCACTAAGTCACACCAAAGGGAATTATTCTCTATATCCAATTGAAATAATCTAGTTTGTCTTTCATGAGTGAACGTCACAATATTCCTAATTTAAGTTATTCCATGCCAAGGGATACACAAAAAATAGGGGTGAGGCCTGGTTGAGTTGCGTTAGAAGTGTGTTAAAACTCGGGGTTAAGTAAGGGCTTGACATTTACAAAACAGGCTTGACGTGGTTGTCCAATCACAAAACACTGGTCCAGCCAACCAATCAGAGCACATTATGCTTTTCGGAAGAAGGGGCTTCATAAAGACCGGATGATTGGGTCATTATTGCAGTGATTATTATGTTTCTAACATGTTATATGTTTGGCAACCATTCTTTTAAACCTAACTTTGATGGAGTGTGTAGCTTTTCATTTTTTAAAGTAACACCAAGTAACTTTTCCTCTTCGGTCGCTCTACTGGTTGGAAACGAAATTGTCCATTGCCGCTGTTGTAAATAATTGAGCCTACCGTCGCACGCACGCACGCTGTTTATCCAGCACCGGCTTCAGAATGAACGATGTCCACAGACAAGGTAGAGTATGTTACATGATTTCATGAAAGGATGATGTATTGCAACATCAGAAACAAAGAAAAACGAAATAATGACTTGTAGCGCTTGACGTAAAGCAGTCGAGTTTTGTAGTTCTTTTTGTGGTCGGGTTCCTACCCAAACCCCGAAGTTACATAGTGCCAGTAATAGCGATACAGACCACGTCAGGCTATGGCAGGCTATTTAACTTATTTTAAGTCGATGTACCATCACAAAGGTCTTGGAAATATATTATGAAGGTTGAAAAACTACATAGTGTTACTTTAAACAACCATGTAGGAAGACACATCATGGCCATATTCCAGGATGACAATGTCAAGATTCATCAGGCTCAAATTGTGAAAGAATAGTTGGGAGGGAGCATGAAGAATCATTTTCACACATGAATTGGCACCTCTGAAACCAGACCTTAAATTCACTGAAAGTCTTTGGGATGTGCTGGAGTAGACTTAACAGAATGATGGACTCTTACAATACAAGATCTTGACCAGAAAATTATGCATCTCTTGATGGAAATAAATGTTGTGAGGTGCATACATTTTTGGTCAAGATCTGACTTTGGACAAGTCTGACATGAAATGAGTAACTAAAACTATTGGATTTTGGAATTATTGGAAACTATTGGATAAAACCGCTATTTATGCCTTGTGAAAGCAAAACAAAAAATGCTAATTTGGAAATCAATATAATTACTGGTGTTCTTATGACAACATGAAGAATCAGTTTTAGTGTTTAGTTGCAATAAATTGTCAAATGAAGTCAGTTTAAATCTGTAAACTAAACTAAAAATAAATATATATAAAATATATCAAAATATGTTGGAAAAAAATATTTTGGTTACTATTTATCCTATTTTTGGGGACAGGCTAAGGCTAAACAAAATCCTGTAGGAGACACTGTGGTATCCTCAGAGAAAAAAACTTTGATACTTCATGAAATGAGGATACGAACACTTGCAACTTGTCTAGTTTGAAGTGTAAGGCTCAAGTGCTTTCTTCTCACCTGCCTGTTTGAATCTCTGGATCAAGCGCTCTCTGATTCCCCTCTGCAGGTTGAAGTAGTCATCCTCTTCGTCGGGCGTACGGAGGAAGAGCGGAATGTGCTGGAAGACAAGCACGTGGCGGGAGGGGGTCTGGATGGCTCTCTGCAGCTGGCTCTCCAGCCAGACCTCATGGGCCTCCATTAACTCAGGGCAGCCTGATGAGTCGAAGAAGAACTGAGAGTTCAACACCAAACACAGCACCCCACCCACCCGAAAGCTGAAGTAATCATCGCCCCAGTCACGGCAGAACTGCTCCACGGTGTCTGGAGTGGGTGTGTTGCCAAGGTCGTGGTTGCCGCTGACGAACACAAGAGGAATCTCGGGGTCAGTGCCTCTCAGTGCTTCTTTGAGGTCCTTGACCTGTTCTTCTCTGAACGCATTTCCTGAAAAATGAAAAGAGATTTTTCTTGTTTGAAAAGCCTCATTTAAGAAAGTCAAGATGACATAGCACATGCAACCTATTTTCAGAGCTTAATTAGGCAGAGAAAGTTATATTTCTATATATTTTATAATATTATATATACAGATGATTTGTGCACAAGAAATACTACAAATTACAAAAAACTACAGTTAAATCCTCAAGAGGAATATTGAGCACATCAGCAATGAACACAGCAGGAACAGTCGGTTTTCCTTGGAAAATGAGTTACAGCTTCAGACATGAGGCATGTGATAGTATATAAATACTATCTTCAATGGCTCCTTCCATCTTCAAAAGAATACCGAAGCAGGCAATATGTTGAGGATTCGGAAGGAAGTTTCTGTTTCTTGAGGAAAATAGGGAAGCCTCCAGTCTAACCACATTTCTCTAAAGTAAAGGCAGACTGTCAAGCATTGAGTTTTGAAGCTCGTTAATAACAGCCTTGGGTTACCTCTAATATGACAAGTAGGGCATCTCGCTAATTGCCTGCTGTGAATTTGAAACTCAATGAGTAGCGGAGCTGAAATTAGAGCTGGCATTAGTGACTGCAGTTTTGTGAATGCTAGACAAAGAAAACTAAACTAACAGACCATGATTTTAGTCTACTGAGCACCTCACTAAAATGTTAGAGAAATACAATTTTAGAATTTTTTTTTTTTTTAGATATTTTTATAAAAAGAATCGTCACACCGATCTTTTCCATAAGAACAGACTAGATTGCAGAAGAAAAAACAGTAGTCCATATAACTTTTCTCTTTTTTTTTTTACAGGTTTCAAATTACATAAAGATGACTACGGTAAATTGTTTATTAAACGTTTATAATAAATAGGGATGTAACGATACCCATGTCACTATTCGATACATATCACGATACGTTATTGCGATACTCCAAAACATATGGTAAAAGGCTAACAAAAAATGCACTGTTGATTAAAATGCTAGATTTGATATGACATTGTGGGTGTAAATGAATAGGCTTGGACTTGGTGCTGATAACGCAATGTACAGGACAATAGTGACACCAGAATAAAAATATTCATGATTCTGAAGCTGAAAATACAGAATTAGTTAAAATAATGTAGGCCACTTTTTACTGGTAACATAAGATAAGATAATTTGGCATTATCAGGACCCACAAAATATTCCCCCATTGCATTATTATACATTATATTCAACATTATATATAATAGTTTAATGTACTGACACTAAAACTCTGTAGAGTTTAGGGGGAACTATCCACAATACATTTTGTCATTATCCACGATACATATTGTTACATTTTTGTATTGTGATATATTGTGACACGATAAATTGTTACACCCCTAACAATAAATTAATCCGTTTATTGAATGAATTCATTCAAAAAATAATAATAAAATAAAAGTTGTATTGTTCTTTTATTGTAAAACTTCTTTTTTCTGTGCTCTTGGTGTGAATAGGTCAAATACTAGTCTTACTTTGTGATCAATGCCATTTCCCAATATCTGAATCTGAGCCTCATTTCGACTTTCTCTCTGAATTACGTAACATTCAAACTCAACAGGTCCCCACTTCTCCCAGCAGTGCCAAATCCCACAGAAACCTATTAAAACCGTTCCCAGAAGAGATCTCTATCAGCTAAACATACAGAGAAGAGAGGGCTCTTTCAGAGCTGATTTCCCTCTGGTCATTCCATTGATGTGCAGCTGCTCCTCAGAGAACTTCACTTTTATCCGCTTTCAACAGCAATTAAAAGCCTAGGAGAAACAGAAGGAAGAGAAATCCTCCGCCTCACCTTCTGAAATGTCCCCTACCACAACACGCACAAGGCAAACGTTTTTATAGTCCCCATAAGGAAAGCATCAGGTTCAGTGCTCTCAAAATCTAATCACCTCCCTCGATGATCTCTCCTGCTGCTAGCCAGGAGAAGTCCTTGAACCGGAAAGCTCACAAGGATTCTGTGTCGATATCACGGAGCGGCTCTTCAATTATCGCGCGGAACTTTGCTTGTCCAACATGCTGCCGCTCACTGTTCATTACGGCTGGCAGGACGCAGGAGGTAGAGTGCTGGAATAGAATCAGATTCGGTCACCAATGAGGCTTGAAGAGATCACAGCACGTGTTTAATGAAGGAAATGTTGACTGACATGGCAGTTTAAAACTTGAGATTGCCAAATGGTGATGCAAAGGGATAGTTCACCCAAAAATTGAAATTCTTTTACTCACCCTCAAAACGTTGCAAACCCCTATGATTTCATGAACCACAAAAAGTTGTGTTTAATAGGCAGAATGTTCATGCAGCTCTTTTCCATATAATGTAATGGTGACCAGCAGTCAAGCTCCAAAAATGACAAAAAGATCCATAAAAGAAGTGAAAATGCATTTATTACATTATTCTTTGAAAATGATCATTCAATTATTGTGATTTGAATATGCACCTATTAAAACTTTACTTTTATTCAGCAAGGATGCATTCAATTGATCAACAGTGACAGTAAATACATTTATAATGTACAAAAGATTTCTATTTCAAACAAATACTGTTAACTTTCTATTTATCAAAGAATCCTAAAAACAAATTCCACAGGAAATATTAGTCGCACAACCATTTTCAATATTGATAATAATATAAGATTATTATCAATATTGTTGAGCAGTTTCTTGATCATCAAATCAGCATATTAGGATGATTTCTGAAGGATCATGTGAGACTGAAAACTAGAGTAATAGCTGCAAAAAATACAGCTTAGCCATCACTGTAATATATTTTAAAATGTAATGTATTCCTATGGAAAACAGTTATTTTAAATTGTAATATTTCACAATATTGCTGTTTTATAGTATTTTTAATCATATAAATGCAGCCTTGGTGAGCAAAAGAGACTGGCACAAGTGTGTATTTTTATTAGAATTTTACTATTTCACCTCCATTTCCTTTAATACATTTATGCAAATTTTAATCCCACTCCCAGGGCCATTTAACTATATGATGCAGTATTTGTTAATAGGCTTTCATTCTGTTGGCAAGGCTTCAAAATTAAAATTGTTACTATTTTTTACCAGATGGTGCCATTTTCTCAGGTTTGGCCTATAAAACAAATTCTCGCTTTATTCCTGTCAGAGAGAGAGAGAGTGTGAGTGTGAGTGTGAGTGTGAGTGTGAGTGTGTGTGTGTGTGTGTGTGTGTGTGTGTGTGTGTGTGTGTGTGTGTGGTGTGTGTGTGGTGTGTGTGTGTGTGTGTGTAATATTTGAGAGAGAAAAACTCTCCTGTACTGCAAATCACAAATTCAACCACTGTGTGTATCAATGGAGCTTTGCTGGGCAAAATTTGGTACTGCGCCCGAAGCAAAATCTTACTGAAAGCTAATTTTTTTAGATACTCAACCTCAAATTTGGAACACAACTTGTTTAGATTTATGGCTTTGATTTTCTAGCAGTTTTAGAGTTCAACAAGTTTCGTAAAAAATATATTTTATATAAAATAATATTCATAAATCATTTTCATAAACTTAAACCTCTATAACTGTTTTTTGTTTTTTACTTCAACAATAAAATGCTACAAGTCTTCTTTCAAATGAGACCAAACATAAGTCCCAAGCTTTAAATTTTTATGACAGTTTTTTGACAAAAGTACCTCAGATTAACTTTAAATGGATGCACAAGGGTTATAAAAATCTTATCTACCCTAAATATTTGAACCAGTGTATTTGAATGTGAATGACATTTCAGAGTTTTTTTTTTTTTTTTTTTTTTTTTTGTAGATAACAGTTTGATTTAACAATTTGTAGCTTACACAAAGCTAACACATATTTTTAGAATACTTGGAATATATCAGCAGCATAACTTCTATTTTATCTTTGGTCATTTTTGGAGTATGACAGTCCCTGATCACCATTCACTTTCATTGTGTGAAAAACACCTTTTGCGTTCTACAGAATAAAGTTGGTCATTTGAGTTTGGAATGACATAAGGGTGAGTAAATGATTTTGGGGTGAAATTTCACAAATATCACATTGACATATTTCACCATTGAGAAATATGGTAGAATGTGTCAACAAGCTCTGTAAGTCCCTCAAACAAAAACACACAGCAAGCCACCAGCACTTAAAACTGTAAGAAAGAAGAAGAAAAAAGCGACAAGGAAGATACAGCGGCGCCTCTATTCCCAGGAGAAGATCAGGATGGCCCCCAAGATACAGATATTCTTTTACAGGCGCACGATAGCCTCCTGTCAGGTAGTATTGCTGTCTACTGTGTGAGTTGCAGCACACAGGACCAGCGCAAGGTGTTATGGTCTGACTCTGAATGCATCACTGAGAGTTCACTGCCCAAACTGCAGGATAACCAAACCATGCAGAGCGAGACTAAGGCCAACAAAATCATTACGGATCCCTGCCATCCAAACAGCAGCCTCTTCTCATTGCTGCAGTCAGAAAAAGCCTAGCAAAGCCTTAGGGTCAATACTGAGAGGTTCCGGAGCTCCTGCACCCCGGCTATCCAGACTCTTAATGAGGACTCTGCCAGGGGCCTGCAACACTAACAACACAGCAGAGATCTATATCTTGCACATACTGTATACACTTTATCACACAAGCACTCACACACATCTTATGATTGTGCAGATGCAGAATATCATAACATAACCATTTATTTCTCATTTCCAGAATTCACACCCCACTATTTCAACACTTATTTGCTCCCTAACTACAGTTTTTGTTTGTTTTTAACGTGGCACTGAGTTTATTCAGCAACCAGCCATGCGCATAACTTAAAAAAAAGACACAAACTGTAGGTTATGCGATGTTTACAAGTGGTTCCAAAACAGCACCTACTGTTAACACCATGGTAGGAAAGAACATCTTATCATCCAGCAGTGCCGCAGCTGGGTGAGTAATCAATTATAAAATCAAACTTCAGTAAACATCGGGAATGGAAAAAGATGGGGAAAAGAAGGGGATATTAGGCTATAGTGTAAAGTGGTAATTTTTGGAAAAAGATTTGGAGGCCTGATTCCACCTCACACAAAAATTAAATAAATAATTGTAACTCACATTTGTAATTTTATTTCTCGTAATTCCATCTTTAAATATAACGGCGTGTTCTTGTTTTAAATTTGATCTCTTAAAGGGATAGTTCACCCAAAAATGAAAATTCTATCATTGTTTACAAGTTGTTCCAAACCTCTATGTGTTTATTTGTTCTGCTGAACACAAAGGAAGATATTTGGAAGAAAACAGATCTCAATCTCCATTGACTTCCATAGTATGTATTTTTTCCTACTATGGAAGTCAATGGGGATTGAGATCTGTTTTCTTCCAAATATCTTCCTTTGTGTTCAGCAGAACAAATAAACACATAGAGGTTTGGAACAAATTGAGGGTGAGTAAATGATGAAAGAATTTTTTGGGTGAACTATCCCTTTAATTACCTTCTTGTTTACTTTTTTACTCTTTTTTTTAGGCAGAAACTGGCTTTTATATAGAAATGGTATTAAATTTGAAAAAAATTATACTGTATATTAAAATGTTTGCACATGTATCTGACTTGATGTTTAACAATAAATATGAGTAATAGGGTAATTTGGGAGACGTTATAGATATATTTCCACCAGGCTTATGAAATCCGCACGCGCTGCCGCAATATTTTAATTGCATGCTGCGTGATCAATAACTGTCTCTCTACGTAGCAGTTTATAAAGACAGCTGACATTCTACAAGTTTATTTCATTTATGGGCAAGAGCTATTATTGTCAGAGAAAGAGTTTCTGGCGGTCAATAAAGAAGGAAATGGAATATAAACATTGTTGCTGTTTAATTACAATGGCGAATCCATCATGGTGGAGAAAATCGTAAATGGAGGTTTTACAATCGCACTCAGCCATATCGCAATAGCGATTTTATTTGAATATATCGTGCAGCCCTACAAAGGAAAGTGGACTTGAAGTCTTTTACTGAACATCCATAGTGAGGAAGGGGTCAATAAAACTCTGAGGGAGATTTCTCTTTCACCAACTTCTGCTAGCAAAGTCCTGATGCTTGAAGTCACTATGAAATTAAAACTGACATTTGTTGTTTTGTTTTGTTTTGACGGAATACTCCAGTATTTATAATAAACGATTTATCCATGAAAATAATTCTTTTTTTTTATTCATGTGCCCTAAGTTTCAATCAAAATAACTTCCCCTCCCACTTGCAACGACATCTCTTTTATTCTCTGATGACGTTTACTGGCGTGAGGGCGGGACAACCTGCCACTCAAATGACATCACAGCAGTAGCAAATCACAATCATCCAACAATCCAATCAATTCCCCATGGAGCAAATCAAGTCCCCCTACATTTTTTTCCTCTTTGAAAAGCCACTTCACTCAGATATACGTCACAAAAAGGAAGAAAAGACTATCGCAGCTTCCGTTTCATACCGACTTCAATGAAGAAGTGGTGAGGAGGAAGTGGCATAGGTCCGTGCGGAGCAGAGAGGGGAGACAGGCTGCATGACGGACATGGCGTGTAATGCATATGGCATCATCTGCCTGCTCTTCTGGCCTGACACTAATGGGTGTTGACGCCAGACCGTTTAAAGGTCTCTTCCATGGCTGTGCCTTTACAGGCAGCTTATCATAACCTGACCTATAAATTACATTCAGCAGGGAAGCCACAAACCTGGGCTCATATTAAATCAAGCAAATATGACACTCCAGAGTTCCCTCAGATTCTAAAAGGGGATAATCTGATAAGTCAGCCATTGAAAAACCAGTTACCGTCAACATTTGGGTGATTTAAATTCATGTGGTGAGAAACATTTACGACTGCTTTAAATGTACTGCCGCTTTGATACTGGCACTGGCACTCAAGCGCAAGACATTAGCGCAAACACCAGACACATGAAACCTAATGTATAAACACTCTCATCACCTTCCCAGGTGACTTCCAGTCGACACATTCATGCGTGTAGGATAACTGCCGCCTGATCTTTGGAGGTGATTTATTTATTTCCCTGTGTGCTTTGCAGTTTGAGCTGAGGCAATTAGATATGTGTCGAGATTGCAGGTAGTCGGCTCATGCAGATGGTCCACAGCTCCGTTTCATAACAGCCATCTCAAAGATTAGAGACGATGGAAGAATAAAGAACTTGAAAAAGAGACTCTACTCGGCACAAACCCTGCCTCTTCAATCATAACTGTAAAATAAATGAACCTTAACCCTTTCCCTGCCATTGACAAGTTAACTCGCCATTTATGAGAAAGCTTCCCTGCCAAGGCTGCGACGGCTTTCTGTGTTATCACTGTTATAAGGTAGGGGGAACTATTACACATCTCCTGAACGAGTACAATATCTTTAAATCAAAACAGGCAAAAAAGAAGCAGAAAAGAGCAATCTCATGTGTAAGTAGATGCATATGAAAAATAATGCTATCATCATCATTAAACAGCAGATAAATCAAAATGGCCTAATGTTACTGAATGAAATTTCGACCCAGGACTGTGCAAGCATTAGGGGTGTTGATGGACTCGATTTACTCCATCTATGCTTTGATCATCGTACTGAATCTGATCCAGATGTAGTCTTTGACAAAAATGTTATTTTCTTAGCATTTTCCTCAACATGTTGCTTTTTTTATGAAACTTACCCACATTCAAGAGTTGATCACAAAAACGCTTTTTTAATTTATTTTTTAAAGCAGAGGCTCTTTCCTTTCTTTTGATATATTGCACGTCCATACATTCATACAACAAAAATATTGTGAGGGGCCATGACATTTTTGTGAAAATGACCAAAAACGCTGGTGGTGGCTGGCAACTTTAAAAAAAAAAAACGCTGGTGAGGAAAGAGTTAAAGTGTACTTTTTGTGACTTATTTTTCAGCAACTAACCAAATAATAAAATCTTGGTCGACTAAGCCTCTTCTCGTCGACTAACGTTTAGTTCAATATTAGGGGGCATGCTTACATTTATCCGCCCATAGACCCTCCCCTCAAAGAAATCAGGACAGAAGTGGACAAAAGAGACGGATTAAACTATCAGGTGTAAACGGGAATGTGTTTCCCTCGTCTACTTGTGGTCCGATCCAACAAAACGCATCTTAATACCAGGTGTAAACAGGGCCAAAGATACAAAAGAAATAAACTGCTTTAAGTTTTTCCGGTTGGTCTTTTGCAGGTATAAAATACTACAGAAATGTAATAATCAAATGTAAACATAAAACATTGCATAGTCTTCACTAATCCTTATCACGAAATATATTTATCATCATACAACCTAGCGCAATTTGGCACATCTCCGAATTTTTTGTCTGCTTAGATTAAAGGGATACTCCACCCAAAAATGAAAATTCTGTCATCATGTAGTACTCACCCTCAAGTTGTTTCAACCATGTATGAGTTTCTTTCTGCTGAACACAAAGGTGCGATTGGAACTTTGGCACCATTGACTTCCATAGTATTTTTTTTTTCTACTATGGAAGTCAATGGTGCCAAACTGTTTGGTTCCAATCGTTCTTCAAAATATCTTCCTTTGTGTTCAGCAGAAGAAAGAAACTCATACAGGTTTGCAACAACTTGAGGGTGAGTAAATGATGACATAATTTTCATTTTTGGGTGGAGTATCCCTTTGACTTAAACCCCAACCGACTGTGTTTACTTTAAAGGGATAGTCCACTCAAAAATGAAAACACAAAAGAAGATAGTTTGAAGAATGTTGATAACCAAATAGTTTAGGAACTAGGGATGCACCGATACCACTTTTTCCAGACCGAGTCCGATACCGATACTTTCATTTTTGGTACTCGCCGATACCGATACCGTAACCGATACCTGTATTTTTAATTTTCAATTAATTTTCAATTCATGCATTTGTAATTTTTAAATGTATTGGTAGAGAAACCAAAATAATATCAATCATATTAGTTGTTTATTAAATTTCATCTTAATTAGTTCAACAAATATATATTTCATGCACTGCATATTTATTACTGCATAAATTAAATATATATGGATCTTTTTGTAAAGTTGAAAGAGGTAGCCTATTTAGCCAAGAGCAGAGAGTAATTTATTTGTCCTTTGTTTGATTAACATTAAAACACAGCAGCAGATTTATTAAAGTGCCGCCCCTTTAAGACCGAACGCACGGACGCCATTTGAATTATACTGTCTACGTTCACTTGATATATATAACAGACTTTTACTAGGATACTCGCCAATGTGTTTTTACATAGTTTTGTGTGAATTCGTCCGTACAAGCGCAATGCGTGAAAGACTTCCATTCAGTATTCGCGCGCTGTCTGGTGGTTTTCAGGGCGCGCGCTGTGGATGTTTGAAGTTCATGGAAATTCTTGACCTGCAAATGTCCTGTAATAATGTAGGCAACCACTCGTTAAACATAAGTAAGGTAACAGTTCATGTTTTACTTACATATACGATTTAGTTTTAATCCAAATAACACGTGCTGAGTGAACAATCCGCAATCAACAGCATTCAACAGAAGTGCGCTCTCTCTCTCTCTCTCTCTCTCTCTCTCTCTCTCTCTCTCTCAGTCTCTCTCTCTCTCTCTCTCCGTCAGTTAACGTTATTAATAAGCTACATGCTTCGTTTTACTTGATTTGCCATTGACATCCGACTGAACTACAAACTTTCCACTGACGTCTGTGAAAAAGGGATGCGCTCGACCAGCTCGCGCGTCTGTGTCATAGCGCGCTCAATCCTCTGCGTGTTTTCTCTTATCAGCTTGCGCAACATATAGTTATATAGACGACGCGTTAATATATTCTGTTTAATATTCCACTGATAAGATACATTTATTTCATATACAGCCTTCTTTTTTTATCCCCATTATAATATCTGACACTGTACACATGCTGCCTGGTATCGGTTGATGGTATCGGGGCATTTTTACGAGTACGAGTACAAGTACATGAGCTCAGTATCGGGCCCGATACCGATACTGGTATCGGTATCGGTGCATCCCTATTAGGAACCATTGCATTGACTCATTGTACGTTTATGTCCATATAATGGAAGTCAATGGGCCTAAACTGTAGGGTAAACTTTAAGGTAACCATTAACCAACATTGTTCTTTTGTGTTCCGCATAAAAAAAATACATGCATACAGGTTTGAAACGACATGAGGATGGTGAACTATCCCTTTAATACTTCACCAAGATGTGGTCTGAAATATCAGGAGAAACTTAGGCTATCCGTTTGCATTCCATCAGAACAATTTCAGTAGAAAAGATGGCTTACCAGGCATAGCGTGAACCAGGTCTCCACACAGGACCATAAAGCGAGGTCTGGGCTGTAGTTTATTGATGGCCTGGACTGCCTGCTTTGTGAGCTGGACCTCCTCAGTCCACTCATCGCCTCCTGAATCACAGTCACCAATCCTCCACGCCTTCATCAGACCCAGCTGAGGGTCTGCAGCCTGGATAAAATAAAAAGGCCCGCTCCACTCCTTCTGTTCATCTGGGTAGGACAAGAGAAAATAACATGAAGCTGACAAACTATCTACTGTAAAAATCTCAATTATTAATGGTCTGTTTGTGTATAATGCATACACTTCTTTACATAATTAAACATTACATAAGATGCTTACTATCAAACGTTTTAAAGTATTTATACAAAACCTTTATCTCAAGTGAAAGAGTCAGCTAAGGGCACAACCCTATCTTATAGAAACTTCAGCTGTATAACACCTTCACAGCAGCTCTTGTGTTATAAGGAAACAAAAATCAATTTTCACAGCTCTTACCCATGATTCTTCGAAAAACTTCCAGCATTAAACCTTGGTCAAAATATAAATGAAGAGGATACCCCTGCTGGGAACATCATACAAGCCTTGTCTTTGCTTTTCACTATACTCACTTATGTCGAGTATGTGTGAAGAGATTTTTGACAGAGCAGCAAGCCTCAAGAGCTAAAAGAAAAATAGAGAATTTCTATCTGTTCCTGATCCTGGCAGTGTAGCCAAGAAGGGAAAATAATTTTATGATTCCGATTTATCTTTAGCTACATATTGTCATATGAGCAATGAAAGATTAAAGTCTGAAAATTATTAATTGTAACCTGTGTGTTTGATTAATCAAAAAAGAACCGGCTCATAAGAGTCATTCATTTAAGAGTCAAACAACACTGGTTGTGCTCTTTGTTTTTGATTCACTAAACAGAATCACCTGATATAACTGAGTCATTCATTGGAGAGTCGGACTACACTGGTTGCGCAGTATATTTTTTAATCACTAACAAGAACTGGATCGTTAGAGTCATTCCCTGGGGAGTGAATCGGACTACACTAGTTGCCTTTTAAATTCACTAAAAAGAACCGGCTCATAAGAGTAATTTATTGGAGAGTTGGGCTACACTGGTTGAACAGTATGTTACTGATTCACAAAAAAAAATTACCAGCTCAAAAGAGTCATTTATTGGAGCGTCGGTCTACACTGGTTGTGCAGTGTATTTTTGAATCACTAAAAAAACCGACTCATAAGAGTCATTCACTGGGGAGTGAGTCGGACTACACTGGTTGTACTCTTTGTTGTTAATTCACTATTAAGAACCGGCTCATAAGAGTCATCTATTCAGTGGCCAGGCTACACTATGTTTTTGATTCACTACAAGAACCAGTTCATAAGAGTCATTCATTTAGGAATTGGACAAGATTGTGTAGTATTTTTTAAATTCACTAAAAAGAACTGGCTCATTTGTTCAGTAACTGGACAATGCTTTTCCATGCTGTTGATTTGATAGCAGTGTTGCAGTGCCTTAAGTAAAGTAGGAAACTGTCATCATATTTCAGTACGCGATTTCGTCTGCACTGTACAGAAGAATGCATGAGCCGGAATTCTGAATAAGAATCGCTTCTCAATTCCAAATCTATTTTGTCATTGAACCTATGTTAAAATAACTTTTCAATAACAGCTACATTTTAATTAGTAATGCAGCATGAAGTTTCAACACAAATCTCTATGGGCCGACCAAGTTGTTTCAATCCAGCCGTTTTGTCTGTCTAACAAGATGAAGCGTTTGCTATGCTCCGAGCATCACTTTGGGAAAGCACAAAACCTGGTTAAAATAAATAAATATAATAAAAACACATGATATCTGACCAACTCAAAAAGCATTTAAAATGTACCATCTGCTGCCTGGAATCTTGTTTGTTGTCAAACACTTTCATGTACAGTCCCCAGAGACTGGAAACTATTTTCAGGCAACTTTAAACAACATGAATTGAGAGGAGCAGACAAAGCTCCCATGACAGCCGATAAGCACAAGCCTCTTTCAGCAAACATAAATCAGAGGGATATCTCAGATGACTCCCAGAGCTTTCAAATACTGCTAACCTAATCATAAGTCAAGATAAAAGCCTCCTGTGATAAAGCATTAAAATATCAACTCAACTCACAGCATCCACTAACAGCCACTGCTGTAGGTTTTTCACATACAAAAAAAAGAAAAAAGTTGCAGATGTCAACACTGCCAGAGCAAAGCAAAGAATAAGCAAGAAATTAGTCTGGGATAAGATTTCAGACTGGATTTACATAAACAGTGAGCAGAGAAACCACACAGGGACAGAAAACACTTGAAACTCTTCCTGAAAAACAGCAAAACCAAAGATTGAAAGTCTGCATGAAATGAAAACTTCACATCTATTTTCTAAACGCGTTTTTAAATGATATTATTGTGAACAATTTACCTATCCATTTATTTTCCATTGTTTTGTTCATTTTCCTTCATTTTAATCAAAATGTCACTTTGGTTTTTTGTACAGCACTGTACCGTATGTCACAAAATGAAAAATTTATATGTCCTATTGCTACATCTGTTTCATCGCAATGTTAAGTTAAAGGGGGAATTCACCACTGGCAAGATTGGTGAAACAGCTAGCCTATGTGACTAGGGCCTAGAGAAAACAGAGAATGGCTGTGGCATTGCCTTTTGCCAAAAACTCAACACCCATAATGCACTTTTGATTTCGGCACTACCAACATTAGTGGTAGCAATAGATTGCTACAGAAATTATGTATTTTGGTAAGCCATAACCCAGAAATAACTACCGGTTCCGTCGTCAAAGTCAATGGGTTTTTAATTAAACGCCTGAAATAAAGTCTGTGATTAACACAATGTCAAGATATTTTCATGCTTTATTCTACGACATATAATACATAAGTAATAACCCCTTGTGATATTTTAAAAAGTATTACACTTGTCTTGAAAAAGCTAACAAGTGGCTAAATGGAACACTTAAACATCATCAAACTGACCACTAATACTCATCTACTCACTATTAATGCGCTCTCACAAACTATACTAACTCAAACTTTCAGGGAAAATGTTTTTTAAATAAAGAATGAAAGAGTTGTTGGTGCTTACGGGTGGTGACATTGACATTTATGGCGTTTAGTATTGCCGATTGTATTTAGGCTTCAAAAATCATAAACATTTTGCTCTTTTGCGAAGATTATCACGAAGAACAACCTAAAAGCCAACTGAAAATTTAGAGGGAACCAGGGTGATGCTAACTTCTGGTTTAGCCTACAAAAATATGTTGTCACTGCAGCACTTTATTAGCCTGACTTCGTACTTCCGCTCGTTTTCATTTCGCTTCTGTACTGAAGCAAAACGAAGTAGCAGAGTTTGGTGGTACCAGGCTAGCACTTTATACAAGAAAATCAGCATTTATTAAAGCAGTCATTCTATTATTCTGATATGGAAAAACTATGCTAAATGTACTTAAATATTTTATTGCACATTATAGGACATTGTCCTTAATGCAAACTCTAAGCCTAACTGTACACAATTCGTAATCACTTCAGTGAAGTGCAGCACTTCTGTAATAATTGCATATTGTTGGTTTTTGTTTACTATAAACGTTTGATATGTTTAAATCGGGGTCCTCCTAAAAAAAAAAAAAAATAACAACCTGAAAAAAAATAGTTGTATCAGGGCTAAATCTATTTACAGCACATTCCCAAGGTGGTTTGATATTTGTGACGAACACTTACTGAAAGGTCTGTTATCAAAATATAAGTCGTAAAGAACGCGGTATGTCAAGACTTGTTGGAAGTACACCCCGGTCAACGACTTTACAAGGAATTAGCTAACTTGGATTGCGCAGTGCTTATAAAATCTATAAAAGACCAGAAAACAAAACATACTGTCATAATAAAAGTTTTACTGCATCATATATAATGTAAATCGACGTTAGCTAGCCTCGGCTAACCGCGTTACCTTCAGTCAGTCCCTTATAACTCCGATCCTTCGCCCTCAGAAAGACACTTTCGTCCTCTGCCATTGAAACGCGCTATAGTATATGACAATAATAAAATGTTCAATCTGGATTTCCTACGATGACGTTTCGTTTTTCTGTTTGGTAACAAAATGAGGGCGTTTGTTGCTAACCCCGATAAAAGCATTGGTTACTTAATAACAGTGCGTTCTTGAATCGATGCGGTTGGGGATGTATTAGCACTGCCTGGAATGTTCGGACTCTAGAAAAGCACAGTCTGACTCGTAATCGGCTCTATTGCTCAATTTGGATATATTTTCAGATGTACAAATTAAAGGACAACGACACTACTATATATGGACAGTATTAGGCTACTAAAATTATACAACGTTTAAATAAACAAACCGCAAATAAATAACTAAAAAGTTCACGATAAAACGTGAGGATTTAACTTAAAAATCTCAAATTGTTTATTTATAAGTATTCTTTGTAATTCTTTACAGTCGGCCTATAACTCGGTGGAATTTTAAATCAGATAAATGTTTGAGATAAATGTGAGATTCGACGATGGCTGTGCTCTTGCATAGTCCAAATCATGTAGCTATAGCCATGTTAAATATGTTTCTATATATTTTTTTTTTTGCGATGTATGGTATCTACATATAAAGCACACTTTTCATGCAAACAGGTAGTTTACATCTGGTATCTTAAAATAGGTTAATAACAAATTTGTTAGGCATATAGTCAGGAGCATTGCATATTCATAAAGTAACTTAGAGGCCTGTCTTAACATAAAAAGTTTAATTGTTTCTCGCGATATTCTATTGGAAGTAGTTGTAGCTATATATCTACAAAGGATATAAATAGGCTAGCCTACTCTGGTAATATTGAGCCATAAATTAAACTTTTGTCATAATTATACTTAACAACCTGAATGACTTGAAAAACAAAAACGTTTAGCATGATTTCTGATTTCCAATTACAATGGATGGGGATCAGGGGCTGTACAAAGTAAATAAGTAAAAAATTACAATTGAAAAAGTAAGCACCGAAAGTGTAACATCTGCAAAATCCAAAAGACCATCCATTTTGTCTTACATGTTTGGAGGGATGACACACTTAATTACACACTTAAATTAGATAATGTTAGAGGCACTAGAGACGCATCTCACAAAGGGGTTGCGCAGACCCACGCATTGCGCAAAGAAACCACAAACCTTTAGCATTTAAATTGTCTTTTCTCATATGCATAGTCTAGTTGCATGTAATGTAATGGATTTCCGAGCTGCAGGCTACTTATGTTGCGATTTTATTATTACTATTTTGAGGCTGGAGCCAAAAAAAGGCAGAAGTTGTTTTACGCACCTGATAAGAACGTATAATCTTTTACAAGTTGCATATAGTAACTCAAGTCAGACGGCAACTTTTCATTGTGATTCTTTACTACAAGAACACTTTTCGTGTCCAATCCCTCCCATGTCTCCTCCTTCCCTTTACGCACTGTCTCTCCTACTCTCAGCGCGCGCGCTCCACAGTCCTCAGCTCTATCATCACAAACAAAGACAGCCTTCAGGGTAGTTGGCGCAGTGTTTTCAGAGGGCTAAAAGTACTTGAGAATCAGCAGAACATCTGGGATTGCGATCAGCAGCTGTCAGAGTGGACTTTAGAAAAAAACTGCAGTCAAAATTTACGTTTTTGAAAATGCAAACCTCTCCGAATGGCTTTGTTCACTCGTGTGGATTTATGCCCTGCTGTCAGTGATTCGTTTCTCTGTCTCAATTTGTCCTTCCAAGGAAGCCCCCAGGAGACTACAGGATGAAATGGACAGTCTTGCTGTTAGAATACTTCTTTGTGAAAGTTCTGGTGCTGCTGTGCAGCGCGGACGGAGAAGCGCAGCAGCTCGAGGGCTTTATAATGCTCTCAGGATCCAATGGGTCCCGGGATGAGGAGAGCGTTTCTGAACCTCCACATACTGAGGACAAATGTCGGGGTTACTATGATGTCATGGGACAGTGGGATCCGCCGTTCGTTTGTCAAACAGGCAATTATTTATTTTGTTGCGGCACTTGTGGCTTCCGATTTTGCTGCGCTTTTAAACACTCTCGATTGGATCAGAGCACATGTAAAAATTACGATACACCAGTATGGTTAACAGGACAGACCCCCTATAAGAAAACCATAGACCCTAGACACGATCCAACCAAGGATAAAACAAACTTGATTGTATACATTATATGTGGAGTAGTGGCAATCATGGCACTTGTCGGGATATTTACCAAACTTGGACTAGAAAAGGCTCACAGACCTCACAGAGAGAGCATGTCTCGGTAGGTAACTGATAGTTATGTTGGCTTGACTAAGTAAATTATTATTATTATTAGTTTATGGTAAAAGCACTGTGATGTGTGCCAGCTGTGCCAGTCTGTACTGCTTTTAATGTTTTCCCTCCCCATGTAAACAGAGTGCTTTTTCAGAGTGTGGTGAGATGAGCGTTACATTTTTGTCTAGTTAAGATATGTTCTCTTTTAAAATTGCGCATCTCAAGGCGCAATTCCATTGTGCATCTCTCTGTTTTTGAACAAACGATCCATTGTGAGTGATTGCTAGGGGCCATTCACACATGGTGCATTCAAAAAAACAACTTGATAAAGCCATGATTTATATATATATATATATATATATATATTATATACATAATTTAGATGGGATAGTTTACAAAAAAGAAAAGTGTGAGAAAGAGGGAAAGCGCTCATAGCGTGAGACGGTAAAAGATGTCGCTATGTGTACATTGACCAAAAATTAAAAGCTAATAATAAAAAAAACGCACTCTGTGTGCATGGCATCTTAGGCTGAAAATCGTTTACTCCATCCAAGAATGGTTAAAAAAATCTCCAGGCAAAGATTTTCCTCACTAACTCAATATTTTGCAGCTTTTGTGCCAAAAATGTTGGTTGCCATAGCTCTGCATTTACTGTTGTGCCTATATCCTGCCCATGCATATTCATGCCTAATTAGAGCAAAAACAATCCTGTGAATGTTCAGTATGGTTTCTAAATTCATGGATTTGTGTTATGCAAGCTCTCTTTTAAAAGGCTTTCTTGAATCACAGATCTCAAGAGATTCACATGAAAGCATGGTTAGCTTGCACATGTAAACCAAGAGATCTGAACTAACTGTTTTAGATATTACATCATATTGCATAACGTTTGGTTGTCAGTTTTTACCATTTAGTTACTCAGCTTGGATGGTGGAGGTGTAAATCTCTTATTCCTACTGATATAGTGGGTCAAAACCTCTGATGAGAGCTGCACAGCCCACAGTGTGCAGGTTGCTGAAAGAGCGGCTCACAGAAAAACCTGTACTCTTTGAATCAGCACTCTGGACAGCGGCAGCAATAGCACTGAATGAATAGATGTCAGTCTACCGACATTATATCACTGTATTCCGTTCAGCTGTGCTCTGATGTCTAAATACAGAATGATTACACAATGCAATGCAAGGCAATTCAATGCATACTAAGCTAACAAATTGCTTGTTCTTCAACAGAGCTGTTGCAAGCGTCATGCAAGGCGCCCGTCAGGGTCAGCATGAGGAGGCCATCGGAATGCACACACAGCATTATGACACTGTGCAAGCGAGAGCAAACAACATGCGTAAGTTGATTGTAACCTACTTCCTCTCTTTCCCCACGAGCTCAGCATAAACTATGCACTACATGTATGCTCCTGAAACAGTCTAAAAGCATGGTTTCTCCTGACTCGAGAGCTCAGTATACCTATACGCAATATAATGCACTTGCTTACTGAATTACATATAAAGGAAACATATATAACCATATTAAGTATTCAAAGTTTTGCTTGTGGTGCAAAACTTTGTTGGTTCTGCACCACTTTTTGATTTTATTATTCTATACTTAGTATATATATATATATAAGAGAAAAGGAGAGAGCACAATGCTGTTGTGAAATAAGCCTATTTATTGTCTCTACCGTGGGCTGCCGCTGCAGTTGTGTGCATGGCATTGTTTAACGCCGGGATCGAATGAATGGCTCCATCATAAATGTTTAAACTCTCATTTGTTCTGTTTCTGGAGTGATTACATCACCCACTCTGTGGTTATCTATTCCCTAAATATATCTGTGTTGAAATAATACAAAATACAGTGAGAGTATTGAAGCCCCCTTAAGAGGGATCCATTTTGGTTGACACTATGGAAGTGAGTCAGTAGCTGGAAATCTAATTGTAAAGATAATGTCAATCTTTCTTCACTGCCATGCTTATTTTAATTCTTCGAAATCTGCATAAGAAAGTTTGAAATCTTAAAAGACTAAGAGCAATAATATATAGACTATGTTAGAAAAAATGCACTCTATTTGTGGGATTTTTTTGGTTTTTAGCAGTAGCACAACCTTTTTTGGTGTTAAATAAAACTTTTTTATGGGTGCATAAAGAATCATCCTTTGTATGTGATATACAGAACCTCAATGGTGCTGTGAAAGAGCCTTTTCATACGAGTCTGGAGGGGTTTTTCTTGCTTTATTTTTTATTTATCCACCTGCTCTGCACCTGCACCGTATAGACTCTTAAAAGTATTTAAATAAGAAAAGACACACTGAAAAAGAAAAGAATAACACATTTTTTGCAGTATGTGGATGAGGTTTCTTATTCACATGCAGACAACCATTACATATGGAAAGTCCCACCAAATAATGAACAAGCTTTACTCACAGATTTGACCTTGAAATCAATGTTAGTTCTGTCATCAATAGACAAAAAAGTCACATTCCTCTTATTCACAGATCATTATTCTTGCAGTACTGCTTTTAATCCACAATCTTGAGTGTAATTATCTGGACTGCTTTTAACCTCTGACCCGAGCGATTTAATACACCGTCCATACGATAATGATTTGAACCGAAATCAGGAGAACAGGCACAGCATAAGCAAGTAATTCCAGCGACCTAAATATGAGAGATTTCTGAATTTTTTGGGTTGACCCCTTAAGATCTTGTAATTAAAACATAGAGATGTGTTTTAAAGCTTGAATTAATTATCAAAGATGTGTAGATAAGAATGAAAGGCTGAAGACTCCTGATAAAAGTTTCTGATGCTGAATGCCATCAGCCCCTTATCAGATTTTGTAACAAGTCTTGCACAATAGAAGTTCATACACTCTTAAATGGCACATATGAGACTGTTTCTTTCAACATGAGTCAAAAAAAGTGTGTGCTGTGTGCTGGAGGTTAACTGGTGTTATTATTAAATATGTATTTAGTTAGATTAAAGACTGGATTCCCCCCTCATATTGTGTTATTGAGAATGTTTAACGTTATACGTTCCTAATTTATTTTCTTGTGGTAATCAGATTTGCTCATGCATGCACATATGGACATATGGACTGAAATCCAGTATTCTTCTTATTCCTCCTCTGAGAAGCTCACAATCCAGATGCTCACACCGTGTGCTGAATGATCCTATCAAAGAGGTCTTACCTCACTGAAAGTGCAAAATTAGACCTTTTTCCCGAAATGATCGAGGATTCTGGAGGATATAGTACTGTGCTCCATTACCATCACAGCTTGGCATTACGAGAGTACCCGTGGTTTTAGGAAGAAAGAAAAAAAAGAAGTCTTGAATATAGAATGCTTTATTTTTTGGTCATTGCGTGAAACAATCAAAGACTTAAGCCCAGTGTGATTTCAATCATATACAGTGCAGGATGTTAAATTCTGCATGTCAGTGACCTGAATTGAAGAACAAAAGCATTTCCTCCCACCGTGTACTGAGCAACTGAACCTTGGAGATGAAGTGGAGCTTTTTCCAGAGCCACAGCTCAAACTAATTACCTTAATGGGGTTTCCCAAAAGAAACATCAGAAATCTATTACGCTGTATTTATTTCAAGCTATGTGCCAATGCAAACACCTGAACAAAGATCTGCTTACAATAATGCAGGTGCAGATGACACATCTACATGTTCTGTGTGGACTTAAAGGATAAGTGAGAAACAGAACCTGTTTTCCTTACCAAACTCACTATAATTTAATACAAAAACTAAAAAGTAGTAAGAACAGAATGGATTTCTCGCCTATTACATGTGATTATTCTTCCCATTGGCACTACTCGCAATAAGTCCATTTACAGCAAATTGTTCTAGTTCATACCTAGTTCAAGCGTGTCTTTGTACTAGGATTCTCTCATCTGAGGATTTGATGTCTGGAGGCATGTTCATTTTAAGCCATCAAATAAATCTCTAACTTTAAACTTTACTCCTGCTTCATTTTCATAAAAGCCAAAATCTAAAAATGACTTATCTTTTATATGACAGACAGGGCAAGTTGATTTATCGTGAAATATCTGCTCTCTTTGAAATACTATTATTAAATATTGTTGTGTTGAGAATGTCTCTAATACCCTTTAAATGTTGCCACACGTATCCTAGTGTTAACAATGCTAAAGTTTTCATTTGACATGTTCAACTTATTCTTTACACCAACAAAAGTGCAAACACAGCCAGTATCTGTGATCATTCAAAATCAATTCTTTATGTAATATATTAATTTAAAGTCGCCCTGTAATCAACCATTTTTTCTTTGATCACCAAAATATTTGAAAGTTTTTTTCCTGGGGAAAAAAAACGGCCTAAAAATTGCTTGAATGCAACTCTACACCCTTGCTTCATTTAGTATGCAGGAATTCATGAATATGCTAATTAGCCCCACCTCCACTCATTCACAGCAGCTCAGAGATTCACTCGCTCAACTTACTAAAAAAAGGTAAATGCTCTTTACGTCGGATAATGGTAATTAATATGATTTGCCTTTTGCTTGACAACATTATCAAACAGCTAATATTGTGTTGCTAATGTTACATGTTCCCCTTCATCATTTCATCATTACATCGTAATATACATCATACACCCGCTATATTGCTAAATCCATCTGATTTTTCATATCACAGAAAAATATACCTGGGATAACCTGGCATCTCTCGAGACTCCCCTGCTAGTTCGGTGTTAATGATATGCTAAAGCCCACTCGCACGTTGACATGATTGGTTACAAGGTAGTTTGTGATGTCAGAAAACCAGTGATTTCAAACAGTGTTTTTTAAACTGTCTTTGGTTCACCACAGTTTTAAAGAGAAAATACTCAGCAATGGTGTTGACTTATGAATTTGCACATGGTTTATCTTAAAGCACATTAAAAACACCAATTAGACATGTAAACAACATTAAAAACTGTATTTTCACCACAGGGGGACTTTAAAACACATAAAAAGCCATTCTTTCTCTTATATTCTCTTAAATCTACATAATAGTACAATGTACAATGTAACAGTAAGTCTTTCTGCATCTTACATTATTACGCCAGTAAGTGGCAACACGTGACTGTCTACATAAAGCCCAAAGTATACTTAATTTTTTACGAGTACGCTAGTGTATGGCCTCAATATTTGATAGTGTGAATGCAGGCGGTCAACACTATAGATATATATGTATAAACATCGATGCCTCATTAGCGTCTGTTTCAATGGGCAGCTATTCGTAAGCTGTCTGCCATATTGGAAAGGTTAAAATGGGTCTGTAAACACTCAAGTGCAAGTTGACTGAGTGTCTGCAACCGTAGTTAGATGCATGAACATCTATATCTGCAGTAGACTTCAGCAGATGATTTTGAAAAAAAACCCCGAACACAATACAAGACGAAGGCGTCGGCAAACACAACATTAAAAGTTACCATAGAAAATGTAAAAACATTAAAAAGAACCATAGTTAAAAGCTGCAATATTGAATTAATGCATATAAAAACACCTGTGAAAGGTTATCCCATTTCTTCGGGAATTGAAATCTCGTTAGTTTCACAACTAGAAGCTGTGCAATGTTGTGGCATCATTGATTCCTACTGTAAGTGACGACGCGCTGACCGTTCCAAGATGGAGTCTGGAGTGGTCGAATGTGGAATCTACGCACATAGGATTATACGTATACAGTATTTCAACTTTAACCATGTTTGTAGTACTAATTCAAATCCTCCTCCAAAGCGCAATGGGTTGTGGGCAATATTAGCCGTTAAGAGTGTGCGTAGATCCACACTTCAAAAATCTACCGAAAGAATAGACCATCCAGTGATGTTTGGCATACTCTTTTCAAGATACTTTACTTTGGGACGCACTTAGCAATCAGATTGGAATTATCAAATTATTAAGATTGATAGTTTGCACATTGGGAAGCAGGGATACTTTAAGCTTAAGTGAAAGTGACATGAAGTGTAGCCGTGCTCGGAAATGCAGAGCACAAATTCTAAGCACACGACTACTGAACAAACACCCACTGTGAACACACACCCGGAGCAGTGGGCAGCCATTTTTGCTGCAGCTCCTGGGGAGCGATTGTGGGTTAGGTACCTTACTCAAGGGCACCTCAGTTGTGGGTAATGAGAGTGGAAGAGAGCGCTGTTCACTCACTATCCCCAGATAGAGTTCTTGCCAGTACTGAGACTTGAACCCGTGACCTTCGAGTTATAAGTCAGATTCCTTAGGCCCAAACTGCCCCGTAAGTTATTGAATCACTCAGTCAAGTGATCCCTAATACATTCAGAAATAAAACAGCTGAATGCCTTAATAAAGTGAATCATTGAATTCGTTCAAAAACACTGGCTGCATCCGAAAGCTTAAAAATGCTGCTTTCGTAGGATTCGTATTGCAAAGTAGGAAGGCATCAAAGCACGTCTGAATCCAATGCTAGCTTCACTTCCTGTCTCCTGAGATACCTTCATCTGATCGATTTTTGAAGGCAGCATAGATGTACCCTTTGCTGCCTTTGATATCCCACAATCCTGTGCTTTCCATTCTGTGACAGTTGAGCTAAGAAATAAAGATGGCATCTGAAAGTTGCGGTTGGTGGTCAGTTTGTGTGTAAATGTAAGTTTTTGACCTACATGTTCCACTTCTGATATCATTTCTAGTAAGAAATTACTATTGCAGTAATTGAATATTTGCTTAGTAGATCATTAAACCATTTCAGTGCTTTAGAAGTCAGTGCATCTGTTTCTGTTTCTGGACACAGCCAGTCTTTCACTCGGGAATGGATCACCACTAAAATGTTGCTCGGAGACAGTGCTATTTTAGATTTCTAGACAAGATGATGAATTGTGATCCGCATGCAAAAATATCGGTTTTGTAAGCTACTCCTGTTTTATAACCATAAGATGTAAGACAAATCACAAATAGAGATTATAACTGTGGTAAGATCTTAATCTCTGGGATTTCTGGAGTGCTCATGTAGTGCTTTCTGTAGTTTTTTTTTTCCAGCGGTAATAAAAAAAATTAATTGATAATATAATTAATAATATAAATTACACTTATAGCGCAAGTCATTTTCCTCCTTTTTCAGCAACCCTTTTTTTCCTTTCACTGGACGTTGGCTAGGTGTAAGAGGACACTCTCCACCCCCCCCCCCCCCCCCCCCCCATCCCACCATCCCATCCCAACCCATCCCATTTACTGGGCCACGGTTTACGCTCCTTGAGGCAAGCGGCATATTTCTGTTGGCTCAGCGACCGTAGCCATTGCTGCCATGCTACAATGGCAGAAACCCCCCACCGGGATTGCATTCAGGTCAGCATGGTCTCCCCACACTCAGAGAACTCCACCAAGGAGAACTGGCTCTGATTTCACACCCAGAGGACAGGCTGGCAGCCTATTTCTTCCAGCACGTTGGGGGAAGAGGGACATGTGTCCTTCTGATGTGCGTCACTGAAATGGGGCTCGTACAGGTCTTTTACTTGATGCCAGTGCTAATTTTACTTCGCATGCAGAACCCCGGTGCCCATTGTCACAAGGAAATTCAATCTTTGATGCTTCATTCCTAATAAAATGACCAAAAAAAAAAAGAATACATGTGAGGTTTAAATCTTTTTTTGTAAGAGAAAATGCAAAAGGAAAATTAATTCTTCTGAAATGGAGAACTCCTAAATGGTTTTATTATAAAATGGAAGACGTTTACTAAATCTTTGCCAGACACGCCACTGCCAGTCTGTAAAGTAAGGTCACATTAGTGAAATGTTGTGGGCAAAAAAAGGCCAATTGTCAATAGTGTAGTGATGTAGAAAGCACAGCTCACACATAAGTCACTTTCAAATCAGTTTTCTTTTGGTCAACACAGTGAATGCGTGGCAAACTTGAACCCATTGCAAAATTTGTGCAGGAAAATCTTTCCGTTTCACTCAAAATTTCCTATTGTTTGGGTGTTTTTGCCAGCAAAAATTCACAGAACTATGGTGAATGTGACCGTACATTATTGTTGTTGCCGATGTCAGTTCCAGTCAAAACACATTTCACACTACTGGACTTGGATCGCAGACCTGCTAAATATCTCTCGGCATCAGCGCTTCCCTCAGACCGTGACTTTGATAATTCAAACATAGCAATCATGAACTATTTTGCCTCGGATTTGGGGTTTTTGTCAGCAATCTTCATCAACTGTCAGAGAGTGGAAAAACAGGGCTAAAATTGTGTAGTATGTTGTTGGCATAAGGTCTAAATGGAAAGCATTGCTCTTTGGAATGATTCTAAATGTTACAGTAAATGTAGGCTGCTTCTTTTGAGCTTTATACTGTCTCGTAAATAAATGGGTCAATGATGTGATGTTCTTCTTTTTCCTATTTAATCTTTTTTTTAAATGCATTAAAATGCATCTCACACAAACAGTGATTTGATTACACCTCTTCTATGATCAGCATATTGTTTAATTTTCGTATTAAAATTCATTTAGGTTTTGGTGGTAGTGGGGGATGTTCACTGCTTATTACTATAACTTTTGACTGTAAAATCATGTGGTGCTACCAACATGTAAAAACATGCAGGTTGTAAAAATGTCATGTGTTGTGACTCCCCCAAAAAGCTAAAGGACTTTTAAAATCTGAACAGATTTTTAAACACTAGACATCATATACTTGGCAACTTTGTAAATGGTTACAGAGAAAATGGCTATCAACACTAGATGACAAAGGTTTAAAGACCAGACCTAAGGTTTACCAGACTTTCAAGTCGTTCTGAACACAACAAGCTATAGGAGATGCATGAATAATGAAAACAATGTTTGTTTGTTTGTTTGTTTGTTTTTAAATCAGCTGTAAAAAATTAACATTTTTGATCACCTACTAATGGAATCAAAGTCTAAAGTTGTCTGTGCCCATCATACACTGTGTGATTTTCTGTGAAATCTGTCAACTCCGACTGCAGACTGGCTTTCAATTTTGGCAACTACTGTTAAATATCTATATTTAAAACTTCATAAACTATAATTACTGGCTTCTAGTAACGGTCGGGTCGGGTTGCAGCAGAAGGATGACCTATGACCCGATGTATGACGTGGGCGAAGCGTAAGCTTAGGCGAGAATTGACGTTCTTACGAAAACCACGTCACTCTTTCGTTAACGTTTGTACGTTACCTAAAGCAACTGACTTTTTCAAAACCATATAAAAAAGCATGCACACAAGCAGTACATCTGTACTTGGCATGTGTGTTTTAACTACATTCTTTCTTCTTTTTCAAAGATTTTACCTTTTCTTTATACCTGCCGTGGGCATTGTTATTTGTTATTGACCTAAGTGTTCAGTATTGCAATAGATCTTAAAACTCAATAAACAAGTATTGTGAATCACACCAAGAGCCTTACAGTTTACTTAGTGGCTTATCAAAAATTTGATTTGCTGATCCTGAAGACTTTTGTGCAGGGAAGATTTAAAGAAGCAAAGACGGATGGACGGGAAAGAAAGCTGTCCGAATGCTATTGATCTACTCGCATAGTCAAGCAAAGCAGGGAAGCTGAAGAAAACCTCTTTTCTTTTTCACTTTACTGCACCTTACCCATTGTCGAGATGTCCATCTGCCTAGAAAAAAAACAGTCCTGTTTCAAACTGATAGCTGCCACCATCCAAGACAGATAACACACACATGGAAGATGTTGAAATGACACCAAAGAGAATCGAATTCCACTGTTACGGAACATTTTTAATCAAAAACCAACATTGGCTGACAGCACATTGAGAACAAGCACCATTGAAAGGGGTTTTCCCCTGTTAGTACCTACTGAATCACATCAATCCCAGACTGCCTTTGATGTCATTCGTGTATGCATTGATCTGAATCATTCCTCGTGGCTCTCCTCTCCCTACAGTGTGTCTGTTGGACACGCTCATGCTTGCACAAAAACACACAGCTCTCAATCCTTAGATCAACACACTACTGCCCAAAAACAATGCATAATTCATTTCATGTAGCATGCAGAAGTGAGGGAAAATGACAGATTAATGTATTTTCTGTTGAACACTTAGCACCTCCAGACTGTTTATCATTAGACATGACAGAAACAGGAATCATTTCTGTCTGATCAACTTCAACTTTAAGTGGACAGCCAGCTTTCTTTATCACGGTTGAGGCCCTAATGAATAATCTGCTCCCCAAGAGGGCGAAAGGATATCCAAATGCAGTTTTACAGTCAAGATCAAGTTAGATTCAATTGAATGTGCTGTTTAATGCAGTGGTCATGGATGAGTGCCACTCCATCAAACACCACAGTGAAAATGAGAATGTGTTTATGATTAAATTCACCTTCATTAAATGAAATCCCAGACAGCAGGGGCAGGACTCAGGTTAGAATTTATAATGAGCAACAGAGACAGACTTACAATGTTATTCTGATTTTATAGTGATGGCAAATTTCCCCCGAAGGCAATGACTGGCATTAATTGTAAAACAGGTGTTACGTTGGATGGATCTTATGATCGGCGGTTTGAATCAGTGCTGTTAATAGGTTCCTGTGTGTGTGTGTGAGAGAGTAGAGAGAGAGAAGAGAGAGAGAGAGAGAGAGAGAGAAGAGAGAGAGAGAGAGAGAGAGAGGGAGAGAGAGAGAGAGAGAGAGAGAGAGAGAGAGAGAGAGAGACCCACAGCTGTCTCAGGAGCATAATAAGTTAAACAAAGATCATTATAGCTGTATTATTATGCATTCAATCAGTATAACTCAGTGGCTCTCAACTGGTTTCGCTCCAGGACCCAGATTTTAAATTGGCCACAGAGTGGCCACCCAAAACCAAAGTATTAAAACTGTGCATAAGTAAATAAATAATTTACCTTCAAATCAATTATTGTGTTAATATATAGTATAGTAATGTATTATAATGTAGTTTGGGCTCAGATAAAAAAAAAAAAAAAATTAATAAAAGAACACTGTAAAAAGTTTAACTATTATTTACTCAATTTTTTTGGTGAAACATTTTTACACTCAAAAAAATTGAGTAAATTTTAAAGCTGTGAAATCAATGAAATATACTGTGCGAATTGAGTAAATGCAAGTTAAAAAATTAAGTAAATCGAAGTAACTGCATCTGGTACATTAAGAAATAAAATTAAGTATAATTTAACATTTAAAAAACAATATTTATGAGTAATATTAACTGTTTTTATTTATAAGTAATATTAACCTCTTTTATTTCCTCTAAACCTTTGTAAAATAGTAGCCTATTTCATACAACAACCAGTATACGTTAAATGGCATTGGCCTTTATTGTCATTGAGTACAGCAATACACCACATTTTACACTGTTTTTAACATGTATACAATATTGCCTACATTTAAACTCAATTAACAAACATTTTTTAAGTAAAAATGACACATTTAAACATTCAGGTAGCCTAATTCAAGTGTAATCAACCAGTCTGTTATCCAATGTCCACCGGATCAGCGCTGGTTTTCGTCCCGGAGACGGACTCGCGCTCTGCGGGTGAACTTCGAACTTTAGACCGCTGTCCTCAATACCGTCCCACTCATAGCCGAAAGATACTGCGAGCGACTGACTGACTCCATAACCTGCCAATAAACAAACAGTGACAGTTCTGAGGACATTTTATCATCCAAATGAATTATATTCATTATCATTAGAAAAAAGAATAAAGTCGTGTGTTTATGCAAGGCGTTTCAATCACGCGAAAAGACCATAATGTTACTGTAAAGACAGGCGCGACTCTGTTTAGGTGTCGAATTACGCCTCTGTATGTTGTTTTGCATTAAATAAAATGAATTAAAACACAGTAATGATTGTATATAATAAGATAATATATACACAAACCTGAATTTCACAGAGGAAATGCACCAAATCTGCGACGCTGAGAAGAGAGATGTTGTACTGGAGACCGGAGAGTTCAAACAGCCCGCGCTCAACCAACCGTCGAGTTGTCGTCGCGTCAGAGGGTGGGGGAGGGGTGCATTGTTTTAATTGAGTAAACTTACTAAATTTCTTAAGAGTGTGAAATATATTAATAATATTGATTTGAATTAAGTAATATTTTTTTGTTTCTTGAAAAAAATCAGTTTAATTAAACATTCTCATATTTTTTGATAGAAATTTCACAAATATATTAAGTGTATTATAAAGAAATAATTGGTTAGTCAAATACTAAATAATTTTATTGAAAAAAAACTTAAATATATCTGTAAATTCTAGATAAAATTAACTGTTGAATTTTTACTAAATTATTTTGGTATGTTTAACTCAAACAATCAAGTTAACGATATTCAGAGATTTTATTAAGTTAATAAAGTTAAATATTTCTGTAATATTTACTAAGCCACAGAATTATTTTTTACAGTGAATGCTGAAAAAATAGATCAGTTTCCACCCAAAAAAATTAGCAGCACTGGTTTCGACATTGATAATAATAATAAATATGTTTCTTGAGCACCAAATCAATATGTTGAAATCATTTCTCAAGGATCATGTGACACTGAAGACTGATACTGAAAATCCAGCTTTGCCATCACAGGAATAAATTAATTTTTAAAATATAAATCAGTTCTTTTAAACAATAATAATATTTTACAATATTACTGGTTTGGGTGGCACGTGTGCTCAGTGGGTAGTAATCCCTGCTGAGCCAGGAGGTCTTTCTGTGTAGAGTTTGCATGTTCTCTCCTTGTCAGCGTGTGTTTTGCTCCAGGTCGGTTTCACTCACAGTCCAAAGACATGCAGGATAGGGAATTGGAAAAACAAAAACTGCCCGTGAGAGTTTGAATGTCTATGTATGGTGTGTGAGGCCTGGATAAGAGGTATGGAGAATGGATGAATTTTACTGTTTTTACTGTATTTTTTATTTAAAAATACATTGTAATCAATAGTGTTTTTAAAGATAAATCAGATGAAAATGTGTCATTTAATAATTGTAGTAATTTATATCAACTTTAATGTGACTTTAATGTGACAGTAAAGACTTTTATAATGTTCCAAAAAAATTCTTATGTGACACTGAAGACTGAAATAAATTACATTTTGGAATATATTACATTTTGAAATATATCCAAATAGAAAACAGTTATTTTAAATTGTAATAATATTTCACAATATTAGAGTTTTTACTGTAATTTGGATCAAATAAATGCAGCCTTGGTAAGCAGAGGACACTTCTAAAAACATTTTAAAAAAACGTACTGATTCCAAACCTTTAAACGACTTCTCAAAAATTAAAACATTTAGGGTGGGACTTGATATTGTCCATAGGGGGTACTGATTTGATCATTGTGGTTTGCAATTGCTGGGATCTCACGTGATTGTCAGTTTGTCATCAGAGAAGAGATGTCGTTGCAAAAGGGAGGGAAGTTATTTTCATTAAATATTATGATGCCATGAAGAAAATAATGATGTGCATGCCATGGAGAAACCATTTATAATAAATACTGCAATTATTCCATACAAAATAAGAATTGTTCATTTTGATTTCATCGTGACAAAGCTACATGTTGTTTCCAGTACAATGATACCATGGCATATCCATGCACAAAATGGTTTACTTTTATATATCCAATTAACAGATGTTTTTTGCAAAGCTTTCTCTGGTGTAATGTCATACATTGCAAGTGTGTTTCGCTGTAATCCTGTATAATATTAATAAGCTACTCATCTCTTGTACTCTCATGTACTCATGCTCTCCATTGGCAAAAGAGCTTCAAACTTTACTAAAATGGATATTGAGGTTCCATATGAGATTACCTTTTACATGGATTGTTCACCCTTGGAAGAACGGCGTGCCTTTGCATCAGTCTTTTTCATTTAACGGCACGAGATCCAGTGCCTTGCAGCACCGTTTCTCCAATACTGCTGCTGTCACCCTGTTTCATATCCTGGAATGATCCTTCTATTGGAAAATAATGCCAAATGAGAGAACAACAGAGAAGGCCTGGAAGAGGCTGTGTAGATCACTAGAGCACTTTGGACTTTGTGAAAATGTGATCTCGACAATATATTTGATATAAATGAATTAAATTGCACAGCACCCAAACTTCCATACACTGACGTATATGCCCATTTGGAAAGAGTAACAACTATCTGAGGTAGTTTGAGTGATGAATTTACAATTGCAGGACATTTAAACCAGCTATACAATGAGTAAAATGCATGAAGATACCTTGTTTAAATACTCCCTTTTCAAACTTTATGTACTTTTTCACAATAACATTAATTATTATTATTATAACATATTTTAACTCGCACACTCCCGAAGGACCCCGGTTTGAAAACCTCTGCACTAAACCAATGAAAGTCATTTTTTTAAAGGCACACCGTGGACTTTGTGACCTAAAGAGTTGCCACATATGAGTTATTTTAAATGATTCCTCAGGCCAATATACAGCGCTTGACACTATCAATGCTCCGAGCGGGGCTGCCCTCAAGAAATACCGCCTATGGTATTTGGAGAAGGCGCACTGTCTTTGGCCAGGTCATGTGACCTGGAGAACGTATTGCTTTACGACCGTCACGTGACCACAGGCTCTGATGTACACATGGAGCTAAGGCTTTTGCTACTATTTTTCCGCCTGCTCGACTCCTGGCCATGGCTGAGGCAAGGAAAAGTTTAAAACTGCTAAAACAAGCAGGGACACGTTTGTGTGCATTTTATTTTGTGATTTCACCGGAATGAATAGAGAGTCTCCGCAAAGGCAATAGATCGAAGAGCGCGTCCGAGTGAAGACTGCGCGCGCGCCGCCACAAGAGACACTATGTATCCATGACACTGATAGCAGCGGACACGAGCGCTCAGGTTGAGTTCAAAAACACATTTTAGCGCTAGATCTCTTATTTAAAGGCACACTATGCAAGATTTGTACCTTAATATAACAGCTTCAAAGGGGTATCAGGCCGTGAGTGCAAAGACCAGTCTATGGCAGATACGCTTTGCGTGAGTGGTATTTACGACAGTAACGTTAAATACAAGTACTCTAGGGGTCGCTGTTTGACAAAAACGGAATGCCTGCATAGTGTGCCTTTAACTAAAAGGTTAAAAGAAAAGGTTTTAAGTTTCATTGTAGGTTTCATTTCCTTGTCATTTGAATCTGACCAGCAGTTCTTAATGCCATGCTTATTCTGTTTTATATTACAGAATTTTAAAGATCATGCTTTATTCATCACAAATAAAATTGCCATTCATTATTTTCTCAAACACCTGAAGACAAAAGCCAAATTGTGACTTAATTAGCAATAGCCTTATATGACCCCACTGTCCTCATCCTCAGTTACACACAGCGTACAACAAAAGCCACAAAACAATGGTGTCCCAGAGAGGGCAATGAGTGTCTCACGGGTGCTGATACTTGACATCTGGCAATCACTGTGCTTCCCTCTTCCTGCCATGGCTGCACTTTGCTAATGTCAAGAGCAAGTGGGAGACACGCAGAGAATAGTCCTCTCTGATTTGCAGAAGATATCACTTGCGAGCTCAGATGCCCTTCTGCCACTTCTATCCCAGAGGGATGTGCAGCTCCCGAAATACCCTCCTGCATCTTTAATGAGAAACTGGAAAGGTATCCTATAGTCACATTGTTGACTTGTTCTCAGTCTATGTGCTTTGTGATAACCTTGACATATTTAACCTCAAACACTTTGAGGAGTCTGGGGATTTTCAGGAGGATTCTATTGCAGTGGGTGTTTAGAAGTGGATGACACAAAGATAAATCGTAGTAAATGTATAGTAATAAATGGGGGTATCAAAACAGATGGCGTAAGTTTGATTGACATACAGATGGTAAAGCAGATGCCAACACATTTTCTCCACCTGCTAAAATCTCAAAATGATCTCTTTGTTGTAGGTTTCACTTTGGTCTAGCGATGTAAACAAGATCCTAGGGGGGAAGTCACTGTTGTGTCACATTTTCTTTCACTTATGGACAGTGTTGAGGAAAGTTACTTAAAAAAAGAATGCATTACAATATTCCTTTACTCCCTAAAAAGTACTGAATAGCATTACTTGGTTACTTTTTATGCAAAGTAATGTTACTTTTGCATTACTTTTTCTTATCTAGGCTGGGCAACAAAAGTTATATTTTGGTAAAGGCCCTTTCACTCCAAAAGTGCAAATGCAAAAGGAAAAGCAAATTCACGCCTGTACAGAGGGTGCTGCTCAAACAAACCTTTCATCTGTGCTGCCATTCTGGACTCTCAATACTTGAGGTCAGGAATTGGATACTTGTTGTACGGGTCAGACAGGGAATTCGAAAGAATCACGTATTACGGCCGAGCAAATGACTCGTCCAGTGTTCATTTGAACGGGCCGTATATCGGCTCTGCCGGATATACATATCCAAACTATTGAAAACACAAATTATTAGCAAGGTAACTTAGATCAGCATTTTAAGACATTAAATTCGTACACACGCACACAAACATTTATACGAGTTGCAGAAAGAAAGAGAGTGAGGAAAGAATGAGTTTTAAGAGTGAGATGATGAAATCCCATGTTTCTATATGCACTTATGACCTAAAGGAACCATCAAATATTCATTTAACCCTTCTATCGTTTCTTAGATGGGACTATTAAATTTATATCAATGCACCAGTTCAGCTAAGAGTCTGGAGGCTACTTGCGTTTGTCTTTGTTCCTTTAGGGATTCCTTTTTTCGGGTGTTAAAGGGGGTTTCCCGGGTTCGTTGATTGGCTGGCGGTCTCCTCGTGCCTGGATAGATGTCTTGGGCGGATGTCTTTTGTCTTTATTTGAGAGGTGGCATTTTCTTCTCTTCGCCACTCATTGTAAATCATGCGTTATCTGTGATCTCTTTACTCTCCAACTTTAGCAGAGAGTACAGAGGGTACGGTTTAGACATGATTCCTATTATAAGAATATAAAACATTTCACAGATTTCAGTCAAGCCATCTTTTGAATTAAGAACATACGATCGTACTGATAGGAAACGACACTTTCATTCAAACATATAATAGTTATAACAATTACTGTACAAGACTTATATGTGATCTAAGCATAATAGTAATTGGTCGTAGACATAATATAAAATTATGTAGTTGAACAATGTTTGATTATAAGTCAGTCAAGAATTGTTTTGGGATGAATTTATGCATTTTGATATGTAAAGTCTCAGTCTCTGTGGTTTAAAGAGATCTCAAACCTGGGGTCGTTCAGAGGTCCTTAAGAAGAAGGAGGTCTGTTTTAAATCCTTTGTCTTGGGATCAAACAACCTCTGCCGTTATCTTGGTGAGTCCCGAGCTGTGCCATCTCTGAACCAATCAGTCTTTTCCAAACTAACGTTGACAACGTTCTTCCTTTAGTTGGGCTCATCTCTTTGAAGCTTGCATGGCCATAAAGTCCTTAGCTGGGGTTTTTCGTTGGTTTGCTCAGACTGGCTGGAGCCCACTCTGGAGCCCTAGATTGTCTAATTGTTGATTTGGGATCTGCAGTGTTGAGTTCTGTGTGGAATTATGTTTGAACGAATCACCTGGAAGATTAATTTGTGTTTGTTTTGGAATCAAATCCTACATTCTTATAAAATTAAAATCTTACTCCACTTATCAATTCCTGTGTGTTGCAATCAAGTGCAAGAAGACGCAAAAGAGATCTAAATTCAGCACTCGCACATTGTCTTCTGTGCTAAGCATATCCAGAAAGCGTGCTCAAAAAAGCCACCTCTCATAGTGCACAAATACGCACAAATACACACAAAATTATGTCAAAATATCCTTGTAAACACAGTCGGTTTTGTCTTAAGTGAGCGTAAACAGTTGGAAAAAAAAAGACACGCGTAACAGTATATTGTATACTTGCATTGGGTCTTAAAGTCATGACTGTTAATGAAAGACCAAAAGAAAATCACTCACTGTTCTTGACTGAATACATTTTGTAAATTTAATTAGGATTAATCTATATTTTATTTATAAAAAGAAAACTATGCTTTCTACAATAAAAATAAACCATAATTCTGCAAATCGTACCACAGCGCTATTTATAACGTCACTCGCTCTATAGCTACACTCCAGTTATCTGTATGTATATTTACAATAAAACGAAATATGTTATACACCCTGCCTCTTTTCCTTTTCATATTAATAGCCACACAAATGTGGTTCAGGCAACAGGTACATTGATTATCTTCACTGCAATATATGAAACATATTAATATGTGGTTCAGGCGATATGTGCATATATACCCTGATTATCTTCACTGTTGTCTGGACTAACTCATCTTTAGTTTCACTTTCATGGACTTTCAGTTTGTTGTCATTAGTCACATGTTTCTCTTCCCATGGGCACTAATCTTCCATCATTTAGTTTGTTACCTCTGTGTATTTAGTTCCTCTGTGTTCAGTCTTTAGTTGTCGGTTATTGTTTGTGTGTGCATGTTATACACGCTGTTATACATTTGCTACCTTCTAGTTTAATAAAACCTTGTTTATGTTTTGTAATAATTATGCTTCATCATTGCGACAACTGTATGTACATATATATAATATATGAAATATGACATAAAACACAACCCTGTCTTTTTGTTAAATATCAGTTTTAATGATCAATAATAGCCATTATCAAAGTATAAGTATAAAGTATAAGGAGCTATATAATAGAAAATAAAGACAAGCAAACAATTCAGTCAAATGTACAAAGTCAGCGCTATAGTACAACGGTACAGTAATGATGGTTTTCTTCTCCACCATTGACGCTTTATAGTTGGTCCGAGATCCATTTTAGGATACCTGGCTGTCTCAAGTCCGCACAAGTCACTTCTCCATGCATCTTTGATAAAAGAGGCAGAGATACAGTAGAACACACCCGGGATTTGAACTGTACTTGGCTAGATGTGAACTTTGAATTGAAACAGTACTTGGGCAGTGACTGATGACATTTCACTAGTCCACAAGAACACTTAAACACTTGAACACAAGAACACACAAAGTACAGAAAAAAAATGCATATTGAGAAACGGCTATGAACTACGACAAAGGAAACACAGGAAACTGACCTAGGAACAGTGCAAAACCAACTCAAAGTCAAACTCAAGCTTTACACTAACACAGATCAGACGTGACGCCTTCAGGGTTTATAGGATTATTGGATGGATGGATGCATGGATCTTTAATAATGTTAACAAAATTTTTGTTTGACATAAGTCTAATGTTTTTAAACATTACTAGTATGTACTCGTTCAAATGTAATGTCCCTTTAATACATGCAAAATGATCAAATAGAGAAAACACTCCCTTAATGTTTTTCTAATGTTCACATAACCAAGATTTTTTTTTTAAACATTTAAAAAAACTGTAGGTTTTGAACATTCTGAAAACATTTAGAAATAACATTTCCATACTTATTGGGAAGTTAACAAAACGTTCTTAGAGCATATTTTTGTAAGCAAGGTCTTTATCACTGCACACACAACCCTCAAATCAAAGTGAAAGAGTGTTATAGTCCATCCATCATGCGTCTAACAAGGACAGATGGATCTCTCAAATCAAAGTGGTGACATTTTACGAATCAGCAGCTGCAGTGAACACAGGGCACATACGACGCGTTTGCTGTCCCATTCAGTTGATGGCTATCCTCTTGATTTAAGTGTTTCCTGGAGAGCAGAGCAATTTTGACTTTTCTCATCAGAAACTGTGTAGTAGAAGCTGTCAAATGAAAGCGTAAAGATTTTCCTTAACCAGACTATTATAATTACACAGCACTGTCCAGCAGTGGCAGTTTTCATCTGCTGTTTTAGACACACAGGAGGCTTCTGACCCAGATACAACAAGGAAAACACCCATGCATAACTTAAGGTGCTACATCTTTTTCAGGCCAGTAATGTATTAACTATGGTTGCTGGAGCGAGACAGGGTGGCATGGCAGAGTTGTTCTGCAAACCCTTGCATTCTTTCAAAAAAGACGGTGCTTTTGAAGGGGATTTAGTTAGCTGAATGATATTTGGGTTCTTTATCTGACTCAGTGGAGCATTTAGACTATCAGTGGTGTTCAGGCAGTGCCTGGATCTTTCCTTACATAATACAAGTAGTCACATTTTAAACCTGTAATAGATTATACCTTCAGAACCTTTGTCCATTACCTGGCCTTGAACGTATTTAAAAACTAAATCCAATGTTGTTTCACTCATAGCACTCTATCAAAATGATCAATTGGCTGCTTTTAATCTAGACAGATGTTTATGGAGACATATATTCATTTATTTTCATCAGATGTTAGCTTGTCATGCAATGGATCACTTTTTTTTTAGATTAATTTTAATTACTTAATTGCAAAGTTGTTTTGTTATTTATTTGTTAATGAATCTGAATTATTTTCATTGAATTAAAATGCAATTCTAATTCCCATTCTCTAATGTTTCTTCTACTGATAAGTTGTGCTTACATTTTGCAGTTTCATTCCATCATTAGGCCCTACAATAAGTTTTTGGAGCATCAGATAGAAAGAATGGCTTGAATATAATAAACAATAGCATAATTTTCCATCAAAATTGTATCTATAAATGCAAAACTGTGTTACTGTATTATTAATTGATTTATAACTGAGTTCTAATATTTCTAAATAATAAAAAAAAACTTGCATATATTTTATCAGAGTGTCTATTTTAACCAAGTGCAAATAGCCCACCTTGTTGCGTCAGCTTTTAACACGTATCCGCCTTTTTCCAGTCTCATTCTTCCCCCTTTTCCCATCGCATATCAACTCAAAGAGGTGATTGTTTTAAATAAAAATGAAGACAATTTTCAAAAAGTGGAAATAAAGTGTCCAACGGTGTGGGCACTTCATTTATGATTTTAATAAATATAATCATACACTGAATGTTGTTATTATTGCATACTGTTTTATATTGCCACTATTTGTACAAAGAATAAATAGCATCTAACTACAATTTACACTTAGTGCAAAGAAAATACTGCAATTTTACTTAGTGTAAATAGCATCTATCTTAGTGTTATTAGTTATCCTTCATATTTGTGGTGGGTTTGCAAAATCTGAACTAAAAACATTCTTATCGTTGAATCCTGTATACATTCTTTTCACAATCAGATTTCCACATACTCTTCTCATTTTGAGTGCCTGGCAGTTTCTCGTTTTTAATTCACACTCTTTCTCATATCAGCTCAGTGGATCTGAAATATCGTGCTTCATCTTTTGTCTGACGTTCAGGCAGTTTGAAATGCAACAATACTCTGACATTTGTAGGTTGTTGGTAATGACTCTGTGTGGATTTCTGTGGCGCTGTCTCATGAGAGGCAGCATCCTGCATGTCTAATGAGCACTAGTGAGCAAATAAACATATGGAGTGGATAATGAGGACATCAGTGTTTATAACACCAAACAGTCCAATCTCACACTCTCTAAGAGTTGGCACATTTACGGATGTTTAACATGGTTTACACTGTATATTTTATAGTTATTGTTTGCTTTTTTTATCATCATTCACCCATTTTTTTTGATCATGTTAGTTTAGGAGTATTATGTGTGCGTGCATGCGTGCGTGCGTGCGTGAGTGTGTGTGTGCGTGTGTGTGTGTGTGTGTGTGTGTGTCTTTCTCCTCTTGTCATGTGTCATGCAGTGTGGAGTATATGTGCACAGAAGTCAAGAAAACAAACCTTTATGATCAAGTGAACTTTGACCTCATTTTTAAAGGAAGAAAATGCTTCGCCACTCTCAGGCCAGCCCATTTAAAGCACAATAGCGGATCATGATAGAAGCAAACAGCTTTCATACACACACACACACACACACACTGCTTCTCTATCGCTCATATGCAGCAGTTTCACAGGATTGTGCTCTCTTCTCACATTCAAAATGAATTGTGACCTAACTTTTTTCAGAGCAGCTTATACTTCTATCCGGCTGCTGCTATCTGTCTGTTTGAATGGGTGTTGTTAATAGTGCCAAATAGTTCTGGTCAAGTTAATCAAGTCAGTAAAATAGTAATCAAATTTTTCCCTGCACAAAGAATGAAAACGGTTTATAATTTTAAGAGGGATCATAAAATAGCATGTTGTTTTTTAATTAGTAAAAAATTGCTAGCAATTTACAGGATTGAAGAGTTATTATTATTTTACAATAAATTACCGTAGCCAGATCTACTGTGTAATCTGTATTCATTGAATACTGGCTGGGTCATTTTCCAAAAAATCTTTGTCAATCAACAGCAGAATGATGAACATCACAGTAATTTTCTGCTCTTGTTTTACTGTGAGTTCACATTATATAGTTGTCTTTAACCATGCCACTGTAAGAAATGTAATTGCATACCTGCCAACTTTTGGGTTTAGCTTTGCGTGAGACTTCTCTCATGGGGGGGGGGGGGGACCTACTCTCAGTATTACGCAAGGTCTCTCTCTCTCTCTCTCTCTCTCTCTCTCTCTCTGTTCGTTCGCGCGCACGCAGTTTGAAGCAGTCTCTGTCTCACTCTCACATCCACGCTCGCACTAGATTACGGCCAATTTGAACGAAATTGCGTTATAACTATTCGATCACGAGTGGCTCAACATGTAGATCTATAGATAAGCCCGTTCTCATCCCAAGGCGTCATGTGCATGTGACGCTTTTGACATTTCGTCGAAATCTCACGCACATGGCATCCTTTAGCGTCAATATGAGACGCAGATCCCAAGGCGTCATAACCGTAAACCTACTCCAGACCTAAACCTACCCATAACAGTGCGTGTTATATTGACGCTAAAGAAATGTCATTTATGGCGTCACCTATATGACGCTAAAGGATGAGAATGCGTTGGATAAACTCATCTTTCAGGCATTTGACCGACCGGGTTGACACTTCAGCGTGAGAAATCGGGGGTGTGGCGTGTGCGCGTGTGAAACCATTCAAATGCGGGGGTCTCACGGCCAATGCGTGAGAGTTGGCAGCTATGTAATTGTTTACCACTGTAATTGTTTTGAAGTCACTATAATGGTGATTAGTGTTTGCTTGTGATCTTTGATGATGTATATTCATATTCAAATTTCCGACCCAAGTCAGAAGTGTGACAAATGAAAACATTTGTTAAAACGATGACAAGCTAGAATATGAAATTAGCCAATTGGTCAAACTATTTAACATAGTCAAAGTATTTTCAACATGAATATGATGATTTTTAAGCATGAAGATTTACCAATAACTTATCAACAAATAAAATACAACCAGATACGCCACTGTTACCGTTAAACTTTGACTGACAAACATACTACGGTCTGTATTATAGGGAGGATCCGCTGTGGGCTGTTGTGGGCCGCTTTACATCCTCGTTTTTAAACCTTGTCCATCGTAGCAGATCACACTGCAGTCCACTAATACCAAAGTTGGATGTGATCCCAGCAAAACCATCTTTCTCCTCAGTGTCAGATAACAATTGCTAATCAATGGTCTTAATGTTTCCTTGTTCGGCGGGCTAGTGGAGATGGGGTATTTAACAACACAGGAGCAAACACCGAAGGTCCATCATTTGCAAACACTGCATTGTTAGCATGTGGGTGGTGGAACCCATACAAGAGGCTGGCTGCATGCACTGCAAACAGAGCATGAGCGCGTGTGTTGCCATGACGAGAGCGATGGCACAAGGAGAAGATGGTGTAAAGGCAATTTGCAACCAAACACTTGGGAGGAAGTTCTCCCAGTGGAAATGAGTCAGCTTCTTACACAAAACAAAACAAACACTAAGATACCCAGGAAATTGAATAGAACCAAGCATGGGATCACTCCCACTTACTGCTACTTCTGTCAAATTTTCAAAAGAGTAGGCCGAAAAATCTGTGGTGTACAAAATGAACAGCATGTATACTTAACAGAAACGTTTTGGCCCAAAAAAACGACAAATGTCCTTCAAAAAAGAGATGTTTATCTCTCCATTTTTATTATTGTATATTAGCTTAGACTGGCTTTATGGAGTTTATTTTTCTTCTTGATCTCTACGGCTACGCTACGGCTCGCCACTCACATCATTATGTGCTCAGCTCGCCACTTACAGTTCGCCTGAGGTCACAGAGGAGGTCACGATCTGAGGACACTCATCTCACTTAATAATGTCTTGATGACCTTTGCCCTTTGCCTGTTAAAGATGAAATGCCAATACAGTGTTTCATTGGGACTTTGGCAGAACACTTACAAAACATTTACTGTACACATAATACCAATGAATGAAAATATGACTTTTTTAAGTAATGAAACGAAATGCTGGCAAAAGTTATGTAAGTAACCAAGAAATGTATTACTTTTAAAATCACAACAAAATATCTGAATTACTTTTTAAATAAGTATTTTAAAAAAGCTATCACATTTATTATAGATACCTCTCCTGTCCCCATGTTAAGAGAAATCGAGTAATCCAGAGGCTGTGTGAACATGATGGTTATTGTAGTTCTAGAGTAAATGTGAGCATGCATTTACTCATCTTATTTTTCACAAAAACAGATTCAGTATTCCTCAAAATAAAGTATTCTTTATTTTGTATTCCTCCCTCTATTGTACAGGTGTGAATTTGCATTTACTTTAGACTTTTTCATTTCACTTTTGGTGTAAAACTTTTTTTTTTTTTGATGAAAGATGATTTCTATGATCATTGCTTCTAAACGGTGGTCCAACGTTGTACAGTGAGAGAGGTTCAAAGACAGCCGTTGTCAACTCAGTCAATTGGTTTACTACAACCTACGACAAAATTAATCAACGAAACATGGCACTAAAACTTAAAACTACCGTACTTACATCAAGCTCCATTTGCAAAATGCACGCCAAGTTGGCCTCTTTTCCCGAGCAATGACCGTGTCCATATTCTCCTCTTTTGCTTCCTCTCCTTTTTTCAGCGCACATAAAAACCACAACTGCCAAGGTGCAATTCATTCTTGCTCTATTTGTTTACCACGAGTGCATGCTAATATGATGTTTTATTCTTCTATACTAAATTGTGTCATAGCCAACAATTCAATAGGTGTCATCATAATTCAATAGTCTACATACATGTCCCAAGTATATCAGATCCATTTTGTATAGTGTGATTCGTAAAGATCTTATAATTGCCAAAATCACAGTCTGTAGCAGGCAATCGAGTATCTTATTTTAACAATACTTATGTATTTGACTCGTACTGAATGTAGACTCAAAGATGCAATACTCCTCAACACCTCAGAGACATACCAGTGAAAAACAAGAAACAGTTATTTGTGAGAAGAGCAATCACATGTTTATTTTCTAAAAGCAAAATAAAACTGAACACCTCAATATTGCATTAGACACAGTCTCAGTTAAGCTCAAGTGCTCAGAAAGGGCATAAGTGAACCAATATCCTTTAAAATGGTCTTTTCAATATTAGGCCTACATAAAATAATGTTAACCAATTAAAGGATAACTAAACCCTAAAACAACTTTTTTTAATGAATGTTCTGTAAGATTGGGGCTTTATTAATGCGGTTCATTGACATTTGGGTATAAAGTATTTTAATTCTACAAGATATGGTATAAAAACGTCTGAGTGATGCTCTCTTCAGGTTGAAATGTGGCTACTGCAGTTAAATTTTCCTATTGGATGTTGTGGTACTGCGTGACGTAAGCAGGCACCAGCTCACCACGCCCTTCCTACAGAGAGAGCGGGTCTCAGGTGCACGCCAACACCACTAGACTTGTTGACAAGTCTTGTTGGGCAAAATGCAAAGCATATAGTACCTTCAATGCCCTATTGATGTCGATATTGCTTCTTTTGTAATAAAAAAAAAACTGCTGCAGAAAAAGTTAGGAGCCATGCAAAATGTAATGCATAATTACATTACTCATTACAAATGTCTTAGAGTGCAGAGTACATACTTATTCAAAAAATGTAGAGCAAAAGTTGCTAATATCCTTGATACTCAAATATACAGTACTAAATACAGTAACTAATGAGAATTTACTCAAATACTTTACCACTGGTGCACTCAAAGTGTACAGTATCCGTTTCCCTGAGTCATCCAATTTTGAACATTGCATAAAAGCATGATGTACTTCTGTTAGCAAATAAATAATATTTTCCACGCACTTCGGCAAAACAAAGGAAAATAATCTGTTATTATTTGACAAAAACATTAGAGAAAATAAGCGTACTAAGTGCTAATGGGTGTACAGTATAGTCTATAGTGTTATAGAAGCTCTGTTGACAGTAATCTGTGTGATGTCTGGTGTGGTATGACTCACTGCGTGGCGCTCAGTACAGACGTGTGTCAGCAACTCTGCTGCAGGGCTAAGTGATTAATTAGTCACAACAGGAGCTCTGCGCTGACAGCTCTGCCACGCAGGTTACACCTCTTTGATCGTCATTCACCGCTGACAATTCATCTCTATGAACAGGAGGAAGTCAAGGGAGGAAATCAATGAGAGCGGTTGTATATACATACCATCGCTTATTCTCTGACTGTCACATCACAGGAGGCAGATTGGACCGGGTTGTGACACTAGCCTCATACACACATCGCACAGCTCATTATCAGATCCATTCAGTTGGATTCTTCTTTCGTCTGCCTGTGACCTACTGTATGTACAAAAAATTTTAGTTTTTTTTTTTGTTATTGGTGGCAATTGAATCCCAAGTGACACTAGTCAGCGGTAAGCAAGACATATTATTAGGGATGACTAAAAAATGCAGTAAATTAAGACAAAATAATGATGAAACCCTTTAACATTGTTTTGTTTTGTTTGCAGAAGGCGGCCAGATAAACAACATGATGCAAACGCACCAGTATCCAGCCCTCAACCAGCTGTCCCATGTCTATGAGCAACAGCAATTGGCAAAAGAGCTCAACAAATACGCCTCACTGAAGGCCGTGGGTAAGGATGTACACTCGAAAGGATCATTTTTAGCATGTCAGTGTTATACTCTCATGTGGATCTTTCCTGTGAAAACTCATAAATTATTCCTCTTATTGAACATTGCATTTACCGCAGAATATTTTACAAATGATTAATGAATCCCAGAATAAGAGGCTTTGAGAGCTGTTTTATCACTGGATCTGTATTGAAAGAGAGTCACTGTACTTCATTACAGTTCACTTGGGACTTTTCAAATATATCTCATTAGGAAAACTCAAATATATACATGTGTGTATACAATATATACAAGACAGTAGTGTATACAGCCACTTTATTAGGTACACCTTGCTAGTACCGGGTTGGACCCCTTTTGCCTTCAAAACTGCCTTAATTCTTCTTGGGATAGATTCAACAAGTGCTGGAAACTTTTCTCAGAGATTTTGGTCCATATTGACACGACAGCATCACTCAGTTTCTGCAGATTTGTCGCCCACCACAACCCAAAGGTGGATTGAGATCTGGTGACTATTGAGGCCATTTGAGTTTAGTGAACTTGTCATGTTCAAGCAGAGCCGGTACCAGCTGAGTACTGAAGAAGGGTATTATGAAGTAACAAAAGGGGACGGTGATGTAACATAAACTATCCCGAGGTTTGAAAAACTTACAGTATATGGCCCAATGACATAATTGTCAGATCGTAAACATCGCTACAACAACTATGAAACTAAACTGAGAAAATACAGATGGCAGAGCACTGAATAATATCACAATGATAGTGCACACTAAACTGAAGACAAATACAACACAATTAAAAATGTAAGACTATTATAACCCTGTGTTGAAGTTGCTATTGATAAAAGTGTCTGCTTAACGCATTAAATGTAATGCCATGGTTTTTTGCTACTATTGTTTTTCCAACTAATCACCTGAGAATTCCTCAATCAATGTGGTGATGCCTAAAGAGAGTCTCAATGATGCATATCATTTATACTGTGAAGTCACTTCAAGCTTCCTCCCTAGCAGACAGCTAAATGTTCTGATTTCAACTTATCATGGATGATGTACCCGAGATCATCGAGCAGAGAAAAACTGACCCTCTGGCATCATGGTTATTTTTTCTTATTTAATTGCCTTCTCCATGAAAATCCTCAAAGGTGCAGAATTGTTAGAGCTGATAAGTCCCAATTCTACAAATCAATACTTCTCTCTCAGTCCCTAAATACATATCTAAGGTCACAGAATTGGATTTCCACCCGACATAGAGAAGTGGAGCTTCTAATAAAGGCCTGCACCAGAATATCCTCCCACCAAAACCCTTTGAGATCCTGATGACACTAACTCCATGCGTGGAGTCATAGAGTTTCGAGCCGATAGATATTTGAACTCTGTCTGGGGGCACTAGTTACAAAACCACGATTCATCTTGATTATGGCTGTTGAGGATGTGCACTGTTGAGCACTGTAATTGATTCACCCGTCTGTTGTGATGATCCATGTATCTGATACAGGGAGCAGTGCAACTGTGGAAAAATGTCCGCCGCGCACAACGTCTCCGTCTTCTCCCACAGGGGCAGATGAGCAATAAATAAGATTTATCATCACACCGCAGACCAAACTTGTTTTAAGTGTGAAAAGTTGATCTTCAAGGTCGTCAAAGCAGCCGACCATCAAAAGCAGACTGAGGAAGTCACACTAGGATGCCCGGTACTCTAAGAGTAATGATCCCCTTAAAAACATGAATCACCTGGTTAAAGGACACATAACCCAGAGGAACGCGACAGGCACTGACCACAGATTGAAAACCTTAACTGCTTATGTGTTAAACTCTTGGATTCAGATGCGAATGTTTCTGCAGTAAAGGTGGGACATTAACTTTACTGTTGCACTGTTACCAACTGTAATCGACTGGATGATTATGTCCAATATTTTGTCATAAAATTGAAATTCCCCCTATCTACATTGAAATGACAGACTTCTCTCTGGTGATGTATGCCGGACATCTCCAATCATTTAGGGTACGTTTACACAACAACGATATGCTTAAAACGGAGAAATTTTTCCTTTGAGTTTTTCGCATACAGACGACACCATTGTCAAAACGATCCCCATTCACACGGATCCGTGAAAACGACTAAAAACTCAGTATTCTGCTGCCAGGCTGTAAGATGACGATGAAACACTATAACCCGTAATATGCATGTGCATGATGTCATTGTCTTCAGAGATTACGGTTTTGTTGTGTACATAACAACAAAAACATGCTTTTAAAAACATGCACTTTAAACATGCGTTTGTTTTTAAAAACATGCACTTTAAAACCCGTTTTCAAAATTTGCGTTTTCAGGCACCCAAAAAGCTGTTGTCGTGTAAACGAACAGCCAAAACACATTAAAAAGTTTTACTTTATTTTTACTTTACTTTATTTTTTATTGATTTTTCATAGATCGATATCATTTTTCTGATCCTTGTAATAAAATTGCAACAAAAAAAAATTGTGCCCCAAATTAAATTATTCCATCTTAAAGCTTTCCTGTCAGTTCATCTGACGCAGGTTGAGCAGGTTGCTCAGGGGTTGAGGCTGTAGCTTTGTTTATTAGTTTCTAGCCATTGAACGACATTACTACACTGAACAAAATTATAAACGCAACACTTTTGTTTTTGCCCCCATTTTTCATGAGCTGAACTCAAAGATCTAAGACCTTTTCTATGTACAAAAGGCCTATTTCTCTCAAATATTGTTCACAAATCTGTGTTAGTGAGCACTTCTCCTTTGCCGAGATAATCCATCCACCTCACAGATGTGGCATATCAAGATGCTGATTAGACAGCATGATTATTGCACAGGTGTGCCTTAAAGGACACTCTAAAATGCGCAGTTTAACTGTATTGGGGGGGGGGGGGTCTGAAAACCAGTCAGTATCTGGTGTGTCCATCATTTGCCTCACGCGTGCAACACATCTCCTTCGCATAGAGTTGATCAGGTTGTTGATTGTGGCCTGTGGAATGTTGGTCCACTCCTCTTCAATGGCTGTACGAAGTTGCTGGATATTGGCAGGACCTGGAACACAGATAAATTATTGGGAGGGAGCCATCTTTGCACAATTATCTTTTTGGCAGATTTTAGACCTGCCAGCCAGATCTTTCTTTCTTTAAATCATCATTTAAAAGGAGCACAGCTGGTTGCACTGCTATATCTTTTCCTATCATATCAGACAGTAATGATGCAATCTTTTCCCAAAACTCACAAACCTTCTCACATTTCCACACCATATGCATGAATGTTCTCACTTGTTGGTAGGGGCAAAAATTACAGTTAGGATTTGGAGAGGATTTTTAGTGAGGGAACGTTTCTTTGTTGTCCACTACAATATATGACAACATTTGAAATGAATAAATTGGTGATTTGGATTTTTTGATGCACAGAATATGTTTTTCCATACCGTCGCCTAGTCAATCCTTTACCCAAATTGTGTTCAGTGGTAATTGTTTTTGCTTAACTTCAAGAAGGCGAGGATATACAGCTGACACTACTCTTCTTTGAGAGGGATTAAAGAACCACCTGGGTGTGCTTCAAGAGCTGTTCCCCATGGAACTAAAAGTTTTGCGTTTTTAGTTGAAAACGGTGCCCTAAGTCTGCCTGTGTCAGTTTCTCACTATATGAAACTTTTATGTATGACAACTTCACATAATTGCAATCTCCCTTGAGATGAACTAACCTCACTCTTCCTCTCTATCTTTTCATCAGCGGCCAAAGCCAATGGTGATTTCCTCAACAAGCAACACCGCCACTTGGTCGAGTTGGCGGCTAAGGGAAGCCTGCCGCTTCATTCAGTCAGAATGGAGCATGTGGAGCCCACGGCTTCTTATGTCACAGAGGTCCCGTGCCTCAAACAAAATGGACAGAAGCCCAAAAGCATTAAAGCCAACGTGGCCCATCCCGCGATGGCCTACAGCTCCAATACAATCGCAAACCCCGGCATGCTGAGGAGCTGGGAGAACGCAGAGACTGCGGGTTACCGCAAAACCTACGGCCCTAGGAAGGTGTGCACGATGGAGCGAGTTAATGAGCTACACACTGCCCGCAGTCATCATTACCTACCAACGCAACCCTACTTTGTTACCAACAGTAAGACTGAGGTGACTGTGTGAGAGGCTGAAAATGCTTCAAAGCAAGTGGCAGAGAGCCAAAAGTGATTATTGTCATGAAATGACTCTCCACACTGCCCCTAGTGGACTGGAGGCACAACAGGGGTGAGCATGTTACGCTCTCACGATAACATCCACTGACTGCGAGGCCAGGGACACTTGGAAACGTTCACCACAATTTATATCCACTGTAACAATGATGTGTTTGTGTTCTGTCAATGGCAAGGTAAAAGGAAACAGATGTAAAGAATTGGCACACGAAAAGATTCAGATCAATAGCAATAAGATCTAATAAATGTGTACGGAAAGAATGGCTTTGGAGAGATGAGACATTACAGAAACGAAACATACCGGATTATCGATCCCAGATATTAAAGGGCTGGCGTGGAGTATGAAACACAGAGTGATGCTCTTATCTGAAATAATATACTGAAAATTTGTTGGGTGTGATATTGATTTAATGATGGCGGCATGAAGACACTGGGCTTGAGGCTGTGCCTTTAGTTTTCTCATTATAAAACACCTCGGTCAAGCAACTAAACAAATGACGCTTGAAATATGGAGTCAGAAGTGTATTAGCAGCTATGGTCACATTACTGAAAATATATAATAATGCGGAGGTAGCATTGTCATGCCATGAGCAACACTGTTAAAAACATGGAGGCTTGGACACAACTTGTGTCTTTGGAAATATGTGTTTGGTCTCCTTTTTGCGTAACATTCGGCATTACTTTTTTATGTGTACTCTCAAATGCATACGAGCATGTTGAAATATTTGTCAAAATGTCATCAGTAGGTGTATCTGCTGCCACATGTAAGGTTGTTTTGCACTTTTACAAATGTGTCGTACAGAAGGTGCATTTTTTTAATTTTCCCCCAGAAAAAGATACGACTATAAAAGTATATTTATACCATTGCCGATATATTTATGCAGATTATACAGTACATTGTGCCAAGAAGTAGCTGGTTGAAGTTGTTGTGTTCAGCATTATTTATTTAAACATTTGTTTTATTAAATAGTATTTTTGAGACAGAATGTTTCTAATGGAGTGGTAATTGTGGAGATGAAATCAAAATAAAGCTTTTTCTTTCCTCATTCTCTTCATCCTTATTTTCCCCTTCCATCACTCTCTTTGATGCTAACAGGATGTTGCATTGTGAGTTTTTTGTAAACAGGTCGATGAACTTTGTTGTATCCAATTGAGTTAATTCAGCAATGCGTAAACTTGGAAATATCAGCCCAAAGAACTTGACCTGCTCCTGCACTTCCCTCTGATTGCAGGAGAACCAGATCATGTGGAATAACTCTAGTCTAAGACGGATCCTGTCAGCCTCACTGCCTGGTAAATTTTCGTTCTCCTCCATGCTTCTCAGTTATTCTGTTGTATGCTGTGTGCATGAGCAGTGAGCAGTGCCGTAACTGCTTGTTTGTGCATCGTGAAATCTTACTTTTGCAAATTGTTCACGGTAGTTTTATTTATTTTTATTCTTTTCCTTTCTTCCATCACTCACTAAAGCTATGATAAAAAAGAAGCATGAGAATAAATAAAGTATAGACTATAACTCTGCACTGTAAAGCCTTTAAATATCCAATAGCACTCCCGCCAAATTCAGAGGTCCATCAAAGGCTGTTGTGGTGTTTTGTTAGAAACATCCAGGGAACAGGCAGCAAGTCGTTCATCTGCTGCAATACCGAGGAAGTCCCAGATGAGGAGCAGGGAAGGAAAAGGCTCTGATTGATTTGATTCAGGCACTTTGAGCAAGAATAAGTCAGCTAATCCAATCCTCAGCTGCACACATTCACCTCTGAACAGGTGCCTGGAAACAGCCAGCGATTGAATGAGCCCGTTTCTGTGGGGGCCTTGTTGAGCTGCCAGAAATCAAAGTTCTGCTTGGCGAATTAAGATCGAGGGTGCAAGTGACCCAGTTAACTGAATCAGCACCGGCCTGTTCAGTATACAGACACATTGTATTAGGAGAGCGGCGGGTGGTCGATTGTATTTGTTTGTTGAGCTCCGAGCATTGCATTTTACTATGGCTCCAATGTCAATGTCTATAACTTGAGAGACAAAACAAAAGATATTATTCTACAGAAAAACTATATTAGGCTTATCTGGCTGTCTATATGGGATGTACAGTATTGTCATGTATGCCAAGTTCCATTATTATCAACACCAATGTGATTAATATACATTTTTTAAATTTCAAATTATATGAATATAATGCACAAAGTGATACATTTATCTTAATTCATTTAGCAGATGGTTTTATCTTAAGTGACTTACAAAGAGAATTGTTAAGCATATGTGCTGCAATACAAAACTGTTCAGAAAAGTACAAGCCAGAACAGAAAGAGTGGAACAACAGGGCAATATAATTCAGTGGATGGAATTTATTCAAATGCGTTCTTTATCAATGAATGATTCATTGCTAAATCGGTTGATGCATGAATATTAGTTACGTCAGTTCGTTTCACATATACACATAAGCACAAAAATTGACTAGTACCAAAAATCACAGCATATTCACAAATATGAAGCACTTACTGACTCACTGCATTTTATACTCCAGTCAGAAATGTCCAAATTATGCGCACAACCTAATTTCAATTATGGGAGAAATTAGGTTGAGAAATGGTATTGACTGTGATTAATGGACTGAGCCTGAGATAATCTGATTGTTATGAGGTTATGATTAATTTGAAGTTAGAAAATGATAATGTGGATTGAGAAACTAATCAGATTTAAGGGCTTATCTTTTTCTTTTCATGTTTCAGTATTGCTACGTGTTCTTATCTATGAGTGTAAAATGCAAATCATTTTGTTTACAGTGAGTTTACATTAGGATATGTACCACATGGATAAGCTGTCTTTAAAACAGTAATGTAAATACTATTTTTGTGTAGTGTATTTGTATACATATGACATTTAATAAAGATACACTAAACTGATCTCATTGGTGAAGGTTCATTTAATTGTACTTTGATTTAATCATTATTTACTTGTCTGCTGTTAAATTCACACTTATTTTTTATGTTTTTTATTTTATTTATTTATTAATGTTAAGCTTGCATGTATTATTCATCTCTCTTGTTCACTTTGGACCAATGAGGATGTTTATATGACAAAAGCTTACAAATGCAAGAAAAAAAATAGTTTATCCACATTGTTAAAAAGTTAAATGTTCTTTAATAAAGTATGCAAAGCAGTACACACAAAGTTAATGTCCGTTTTAGAAATGGTTAATAAACTGAGAAAACATAAATGTGTACTATGTAATCTATATGACCTTTACAGGGCTGCATCGAATTAAAATGCAGTTTTGGTTGACCTACATGACCTACTTTGGTCTTTACGTTTAAGTTTTCTGTCTTTCTCTGTTTCAGAGACAGACAGACAAGATTTATAGATACTTTTCATTCATACTGGTTTAAACCAGAATACAATGAACTCAGACAATGATCTTGGGTATTTCTTTAGAGACTGCTTGCACTACTGCGGTTGATTCTGTACATTCAAGCCTGAAAATTTTATTCTGCCCGTCCTCATAGTTTTTCTGGTTCATGGAGATGATGGGCCATTGCACCCACCAGTCCTCTGCTTGGTCTAAGGGCATAATTAAGCCCTACGAACACATTGATTCTGCAGATCTAGCGCCATGGTGAGTCACTGCAATGAGATTCAATTTCTCAAGCCTCATCCACAACTGACATGAATATTTATGTATGAGGTACACTTTTATCTCCCACTGGTTCCCCCTGAGTGTTCGCCCCAGTAACACTAACTTCCTGTCTGAGACAAATGACTGATCCTGGGATTGGGCATGTGGAACATAAAAAACTTTCAAAGCACTGCTTCTCTTTATCTGTGAGAGAATAAACCATTGCAGGGTAGTACACAAGAGACTCACCAATGAGATGAGCTCAGATCTTTGATTCTGAGAATGTGAGCATTTCCATCATGTTTTTGGCCTCAGTTTGTGTCAAAGGGCTGCCAATGGCTGCCAAGACTGACAGACGTCTGAGATGCAGTTCACATGCACAGGAGAAGTCTGATTCGTGAACGAACCATTAAGAACATGAGTGAACAGGGTCATTGGAAAGATTCTATGTAATTCAAAAAATGTAATTCATGAAACAGATATTGCTTCCACTGTAAACATGTATCAACTTTGATTTGTATCTCTCAAATGAATCAGTTGAACGGTTCACAAAACTGTTTTGAACTATATATCAATGTGAGCAGTTCTAGAGTCAACAACCCACTATCTGTGTCTGATATACTGATTTTGATGAAACCTACGTTTTAAACTCCTTTAGGTATGCACTATTCAGGTGTGAGGTATGAATACATCCATCATGTTGCCATTTTTCTATTTTTAAATAAAATAAAATAGCATTTTTTTCAAAAGTGAAAAACATTTTCACTTGAGCATTACTAAAATTAATCCTAGGAAGAAAATCTAATTACCAGCAATATTTGCTGCTACATACTGTATGGTGTTTAACATGTGAGTGCATGTAATATGCCCATGATGTCAGGGGACCACATGATGATGCTGAATCAATTCACACAAATTAGTCTTCCTATCACTAGTTCTTAAGATGTCTTTTAAAAACAAACAAAAAAAACAAAGCATTCTCTTCCATTCCGCTGCACTCTTCCTAACACTCTGTTTTTGAAAAGCATCCTATGTGAACGGCCCTTTATACCTCAGAAGGAACATGGAGATGTAGATTGATACATAAACCATGATGGGTCGTAAGATAGGTCATCACAGGAGGGACTTGAGCTGTAATAATATTCATAGCGGTCCTTTAGTCTACCGCAGTAATTAAGACCTGAGTGGCAGTTTTGGAAATTCTAATAATACCCTTTTGTTACTGTCAAGTTTTCTTTAGCTTCATTAGTGCTCCTGAATAATGTTATGATGAAATTATGACAGGTGAGCGCTCGGCGGAAATGAAGCTCGCATGGGCCATTTTAATGCCTTTAGATCCAACAATTAGGTTTTCATAAAGCCCATTCTCATTTTATGCCCATAAAGAATGTTCAGAGGAAGAGGAATTTTCTCATCAGTGATAAATTATGAGACTTGCACAGCATATCCAGAAAGAAAAGCTGGGTCACGTAAGACGCCACAAGCGCCTTTTAATAAGCCCCCGCTCGGCGGTCCATTTCAGCAAGGAATATTTCCTCCTCGCAATCAGGAGTAATTTACTGCTTATACTGCAGGTTTAATGTGAAGTCGACAGTCTGGCGGTGGTCACAAATTTTGGAAAAACTGTGAGAACTAGACCCCCAAAGCCTTGATGAAACCCAGCCGTTGCCATGGCAACAGAACTTGAGCCGCCTGCTTACAAATCTCTTTGTATGTTTCCACAGCAACGACTGTAGATAGGTGGAGAGGGGGTGGCGATATGGAGGAGTGAGTGGGAGAGAGTGCTGCGTCCATTGTTTATGCTCTGGAATTCACTAGCGCGATCATACTCAGCAGTTTCAACTTACTGTCCAAACACCAAGAATGATCTCCCAAGACAAAGTTGGAGTGCAAACTAGATTTCAAACTCTTTGTTTTTTTAGTTTAGAAGAAGAAGAAGAAGTTTTATTTATATAGCGCCTTTCCGTAGCACAAGGTTGCTTTACATTGTACATTCAAATACATTTGCACACCTGCACACACATTACAATCACATAAGGACACATATAGTCACATTATCCAAAATACATGTTAAATAGATATGTTTCTTGAATAGGAGTCTTGAATGTAGCCACATATGAGATATTATGAAGTGTAAAGGGTAGTGATTTCCATAGATTAGGAGCATTAACAATAAATGACCTTCCACCTAGACAACCGGAAATGAGGTATGGACAATAAACCAAGTTCAGCGGATCTAAGGGACCGGGCAGGGCGGTTAGAGTAAAGTAGATCAGGCAGATATGGAGGTGCAAGACCATTCAATGTTGGTCTAGGTTCTTTAGTTTAGAACCTAGAGAGGTAACAAACTTGCTATCAAACTATCAAAACATCAGACAAGCCCTCTTTTAACATGACTCTACATGCATAACTAAATGAGAGTACATTTGCAAAATTGTTTCTGGGAAGAATTAAGATATTTCTGTTTTGAAGCCTGTAAAAATCACTTGGCTTGTACAGAAGGTATATCAATAATTACACCAAATTGATGTTATGCTGTTTTTCATTATGAGCACACACTTCAGCTGAGAACACACGAGCTTCACTCCACACTCAGGGACAATAAAGCTTCATCCCACTGAGAGATGCTGCTTATCTCAGAAAACAATTAGAATGGCAGGCATCAAGCAAACCGCAAAGAGACTCAGGTACACACACACGCGCGCACATGCATAAACATACTCATCGGCACAATACATTTTCCTATTCATGCGAGCCAGACAGGATCCTATCTCAGTCAGTGTAAGCTGTGGAAAGATCTAATAATGGAACATGAAAATAATAGCAGAAGATCATTTCAGCTATAATACAGGTACAGCTATACTCGCATCTAAATTCAGACGACAGTAAAAAAAAAAATGTGGGGCTCATTTTTTTTATTCTTTTATTCCTACATTTATTTTGAGCTCTCATAACAACCTGAAGCAGTACTGTGTCTTCAAATCCAGAAATTTTCCTGCGGGCAATAAAAGTTTTATAATTACTTTTGGTGCAGAACAGGCCTATTTAGGACAGATAAGTCGTTTAATTTGTTATACAAGTGATTGAGCATAAAAAAAACTGCCAAAAAGCATCAACTTCAAACAATTTCATATGAAGAAGAGTGCTAATTCTTTCTGCAGGTTTCATTGTTACACTATTAGTTGGCGACAAGTGACTGTTTTAATTAATTTAACCAATTCGTTCAAAAACACTGAAACATGAACAAAATAGCTACTGTGTGTTTTTCAGAAGAACAAAATGATTAACTCAGTCAAACAATTCATTCAATACACACTGATTCAGTCAGTAATGAAACAAGGGCTCAATCTGAAATCGCATACTTCCTACTACATAGTAGGTGAAAAACAGTATGTGACAAAAGAAGTATGTCCGTAATCACAGTATTTCTAAAAGAGTAAGCAGATAACCTAATTCTTCGGCAAGATTCTGAAGTGTGTGTACAATGGACAGGATTTATGAATGGCAGTGAAGTGACGTAACTGATGCTGGTAGGTCACATGATAATGACAACATGTTGAATGTAGTATGTCCAGATTACATTCATACTATATAGAACATACGTTTTTAGCGGTTGTGAAGTAATTACTTATTTAAAATCGTCCTTCGGATGAGACGTTAAACCGAGGTCCTGACTCTCTGTGGTCACAAAAAATCCCAGGATGTCTTTCGAAAGAGTAGGGGTGTAACCCCGGCATCCTGGCCAAATTTTCACAGTGGCCTCTGTCCATCATGGCCTCCTAATCATCCCCATATATACTGATTGGCTTCATCACTGTCTCCTCTCCACCAGAAAGCTGGTGTGTGGTGGGCGTACTGGCGCAATGGCTGCCGTCGCATCATCCAGTTGGATGCTGCACACTGGTGGTTGAGGAGATTTCCCCTTCTATGTAAAGCGCTTTGAGTGCCTAGAAAAGCGCTATATAAAATGTAATGAATTATTATTATTAAAATAAGTACCTGCTCAATAGAGTATGCGATTTCAGATGCAGCCAAGCTTTTATTGGTGAGTCATTGAATCATTCACTCAATCAGCTTGTTCAAAAACATGCAAGAACAAAACAGCTAGTGTATGTTCCTCAGAAATGTACAATGGTTAATTCATCTAATTTATTCAACTGGTTCATTCAAACAACTGATTCACGCCAAAACAAAACAACTACTGTTTGTTCCTTAGGAATGCACCACAGTTGATTCAGTTTTGTTTGGAACTTTTTTCACTGGAAAAGCAAAAGTAGTCAAAGTAATGGTAATATGTCTAAAATGCAATTGATTCAATATTAACTTACGACCGGCAAACAACTGCGTAAGTACACCGAAATTACGGTGTACGTTTCTGTAATTATAGTGTACTTCCGTGTAGGTATAAGGGAACAATATGTTAAGTTTTGGGTAGGCTAATAAAGGGGTAACAAGCAGATATACAAGCAAATTATTTATAATGTAATTATTTTAAAACTAACAGGTACCTATTATGTTAATATATTCCAGGCAAAAATTGTACGTCTGTTGTATATAAAAGTTATCATCACATTTCTGGCAAAATATGTTCTTGTGCAATTTTACAGGGTAATTTTGACATCTGTGGGTTGAAAATGAAACGTGTATGGCTGTATGTAAGCACAGTATGATAAAAAATGAATTTATTGGCTTTTCTTGCTAGATTGATTAATGTTAAATCAACCCATGCCAAAATTAAATGATAACTTTTAATACAACAGACGTACAATTTTTGCCTGGAATATATTAACATAATAGGTACCTGTTAAAATAATTACATTATAAATAATTTGCTTGCATAGCTTGTTACCCCTTTATTACCTTATACCTACACGGAGGTACACTATATTTACAGAAACGTACACCGTAATTTCAGTTTACTTACGAAGTTATTTGCAGGTTGTATACTATCTGCTTGTTACCCTTTATTACCCCAAACTTAACATATTGTTCCCCTATACCTACACGGAAGTACGCTATAATTACAGAAACGTACACCCTAATTTCGGTTTACTTACGCAGTTGTTTGCGGGTCGTAAAATAAAGCGTTAGCACTACTTCTTGTTTATTGAACTGTTGTATAAAAGCAAAATTACATTTGTGAATTGTTTTTAAACAACGCACTCGTGAATATAACGTCAGCAATCTTGCTAGTGTGATATTGCTCAATTAAACCAAAAATATTCACCAATAGACTGAGGTGCCTGTCAACTATGTACTGATTGTGAAAGGTAATTCCCACGCATATCACTGAACCTGAGTTTCAAATGATTCTCATATTTCTTTCTCTGACAGCAATTTCTTGCACTGTTTACAGTGTTCAAAAGAATATGGATTGCACTAGATTTGCTGATGGCTGTGGAAAGAACCTTAGCACTGACTCCATCAAGCCACTGAAAGATTCATCAGTTTCCTCATCATGCACAGCCACAACAAACACAATGCTCACCCCTCCACTTATAGGCAAAAATTATACATACAAAGTAATGTCTAAGTAGCTTTTAATTAGCACAGCTACAGTATCAACATTGAATTAACTTGGGAATCAATGAACACGTTGCATATGGTTCATGATGGTTTCATAACTAAAACTTTCTTTATATAGTTTTGAACTAAATTAACTAAAAGAGTTCTTCATTCTCAAAATCAAATACAAATAGCATAGAGAGGAGATGCATACACAGTATAATGGAGCCGTTTCTTGTTGTGTAAACGTTTCTCCTGTTTCATGCAAATTTCCACACCTCGGGCATGAGCCAACCTGGCCATAGTGATTGTGCCCTTGTGTTGGGCCCTTGGCCAGCATTAACAGATGGCTGAATGGGTGACAAAGCTGCTGGAACCCTATTCAATGAGATGTGAATGTGATTGTGCCCATTTGTGAGGGCGCTGTAAGACAAACAAGCTGTTTACCAGATGAAATTATGAACATTACAAGTTTTGTGTGATCTTTTCAAGTGATCAACATGTGTAAAAACACAGAACAAGTACAATAGACAAGAGTTTGAAATCGCTACTCGGTCTCCATAACATCACACACCTGGTATTTGTCACACTTCATAGTATATGGCGTGCATGCAGACTGGAGATGTGCAGGTGTTGCCATATACAGTGAGGGCTCTCCACACCAATCAGATCTGACCAAGGGTGAAGCATCTCCATAAAGCTTCACAAGAGCACACTCAATTGCTCATTTCCGACAGCTGGAGCAATTCTCGCCCCTCAAAAAAAAAAAAAACTATGGAAAGTGGTTGAAAATGAAAGTCACTATGAAACAACATTATATGGCTACTAATATAGCATACATAAAGCATAACAAGAACTAAAGATATTAGAAAATACATGCAGATCATTAAAGCCTTTCAAATCAGGGCTATTATATTGGTGAAACGCAAAAGAACATCTTCAGGGAACAGGCTATGCAGTCGCATATGATGCATCTAGAAGCTTTCCAGAGAATGACTGTAATTCCACATATCAGCATAAATGTTGTCTGCTGATAATGTTCTGGAGCTAAAATGAAATGCATTTGTAGATGAATAGATCTGACCTAATTATACACAAAGCCATTTTTATATCTCTAACATGATTGAGGCACAGTAGTAAGACTTTAGTGTTTGATGCAGCCCCATGAGAGATTGTCTGTATATAAAACTGTACAGAGTATGACAAATTTTACAAAATTTTATTTCCACATTAGGAATATTTATCTACATTTGCCAGAAACAAAATATTTTGCTTTATTTACTTTTTACAGTTTCAATATCTACCAGCGCAAAATCTTAATATTCAAACAAATGTAGTTTGCAAACCAATACAATGGGGTTCAGATTCATTCACAAAGCTATGGCAAGAATATTTAAAAGGAAAATTGTGTTCCTATCACTCACGTTATGTCGACGTGACAACGTAATTGGGATCACTTCAGGGAGCCCTATCATCTTCGAGTGTCTACAGAACCACGCCCCGCAACGAGGGTATAAACAGGAAGCGGGCACACGCACCTTTGTCTTTCACTTCGGAGCCCAGCTTCCTGTTCGTCTTCGTGGAAACAGACTACTACTGCATTGAAGAAGCTTCTTATCTCCTTCTTACTATTTAGTGTTGGTGTGACGGCGCGATGTTGTCACAGCATAAAGAGTATTGTGTTGGTTCGGTGGGTGTTCCCCTGAAAGTGTACTGAGTACACAACGGCCATTCCACAGTGTGTACATCACACTGGCTCAATAGCGTTAAGATCGAGACTAACTTACCTCAAAGGAGGTGCAGTCCCCTCGCCTATGCCCCGATCTAGTGCCTATTCTGGACCTCAGAATAGACCTACTTCGGCGCTTAGCCAGGGTGATCTGAGGATTACCGTGAGAGCTTCCCAGTCGAGGCAATCTCGGTGGGTCCCTCACGCCTCACAAACGCTGCGGCCGTTGGAACCTTCAAATGAGTGTGCTGGTCCTTCGCATGGACGACCAGTCGAGACGGGCGACCCGGAGGTGGATCAAACTGCTCTTCAGATGATGATGAACGTGCCACTCCTTCCGGATGAATCTTTTGTTTCTTTTTCTTTTTGTTCCGAGTAAGACATTTTCAACAAAAGAGCCGTTTCCAGGGAAGGTAACGTGGAGAATACACATATGGACTGGCCGGTGTTGGAAACTTTTCCTTCGTCGTCGAAGTAGAGACAAGGAGACAATTGGATATCTTTCAAGCAGAAGTTATTCTTTATTGAGGACTTCGCTGTGTGTCGCTGTAGTCATCCAAGTCTAACTAAGGCAGTATACATTGTAGTTTATATACCTTTCAAGAGGGAGGGATTTACATAGAGGTGGAGACACTCTGAAACAAAGCATGTAAATGAAGTACAGGATTCAGCTCATTACCGGAAATTCCCCATCCCCATGATCTCATCAGCATAACAGTGTGATTCAAATGACTAATCCTATTCAACGACTGGGACTTGGGCTCCGAGAGCCATTAAAGACAAAAGGTGATTCATTTAACTTACAATAGAGAGATCAGGACAGGCAGGAATCTCTTGCTGGAAACTCTGATATAATCATCATTTATACCTCAAATGCTAAATTCAGTCTACTACACTTTCTCAGTTGAAAACATTTGTAATACTACAGTAAGGAGCAGTACGACATATGGAATCTTATGAAACTGCCATGGCACTCTTGCAGGTCCACATTCTCAGGCTAGAATCACCCCAGCGACATTCCATATGTCGTACTGCCCCTAACCGGCAACTGTGTATTCTCCACGTTACCTCCCTTTCCACTCCCGTCTGGGACCAGGTGAACCTGCAAGCGCTGCCTTCGGAGGAGCCCTAGCTTTGCTAGGGCTTTGCGCCTATACGTGGACAGAACGCAAAGCCTCAGCACCAGCTCAGACCAGCTCTTCGTCTGTTACGGAGGCCAGCAGAAGGAGAAGGCAGTCTACAAGCAGTGGATGGCCCACTGGATAGTGGAGGCCATCACCTTGACTTTTGAAGCCCAAGGCGTGCCTTGCCCGCCCGGGTTAAGAGCCCACTCCACTAGGAGTGTTACTTCCTTCTGGGCGCTGGCACACGGCGCCTCGCTGACAACCCAGCGACATTCCATATGTTGCCCTGCCCCTAACCGGCCAGTCCATAAGTGCATTCTCCACATGTTACCTCCTGCCACGTTACGTCCCGACGCCATGGTTGCTGACCATCGCTGCACGACCGTCACGATCTCGGCTCCTCAGCGAAAATACCATAGCAAGTGCTTGGGAGCACTTCGACTCGGCGCAGTAATATCATCACTCGTGAAAAATCCTCTCTCCCAGCTCCCGTTGGTTCTATTGATGGAAATGAAAGGGAGGAGGAGAGAGGATTTTTCACGAGTGATGATATTACTGCGCCGAGTCGAAGTGCTCCCAAGCACTTGCTATGGTTTTCCGCCATATAATATAGTTATCCATTTTACACGCTTAGAAAAGCCCAACTTTTTTTTTTGTGTCACCGTTCTTGGTCGAGTTACACTACTCTAGTAACTGTATTTAAATAGGGAAAACATGGAGGTGTTTGGTCGCTTCTCTGCTTGGATCCTATTGAATGAACAGGGCTGAGATAAGATCTAACAAAGTTTCGCCACAAGACAGCGATTTAGTGCACGCACTGAGACGAGAGAGGTATGTATCAACTCGTCTTAGTTAAGGGAATAACATAGTTCAATATGAAAAACCAGTAGAGTATACCTTTAAAACATACGCAAAACCAGGGTTTGACATTAACACCCGCATTTGTGGATGCGGGTGGATTTCAGCAGTGTCGTGTAAAACAGTCACTCGTACTAGCCACTTTGGTGTTGTTTTAGAGTTGTTGTCAAAAATATAGATTTTCCTTTACATTTTTATTCTGAAATATCTGAAATGCTTCCAGTTCCCGCAGAATAGATACAGATACCAACTGCACTTTCTTACTCTCTCATCTTGTTGACAAACCTAATTTCACTCATTCCCGTTGATTTTGTGCTCAAAGCCAAAGTGCGTGCAGCCGTGCACATAAAGCCGCCTCTCAGTACTAAATTTTGTTATGTTTCTCTGCTTATTGTGCTTAAACAGTCAAATACACACAAAATAAGGTCAAAATACCGGTCTTGGGGAGTATTCAAATAAACACAGTTATGTTTTAAGTGAACGTAAAAGGCAAGATGTGTGTCAGGTCTTAAAGTGACAGCAGCTTAATATACCTGCTGCCAAATTATAAGATAGTATTAATAATATCTATATGGCAGGTTTTCCCCATGATATCAATGTCAGCTTTGGAAAACCACTAGCCACAGTGGCTGGTGAGAGAAAAAGTTCATGTCAAGCTCTGCACAAAACAATGTAAAAGAACATATGATTACTTAGGAAAAGTGGGTACATGATTGTACAAGTGATTATATCTCAAGTGATTAGGATGGACCTTATAGATAAAGGATGCATTTGTCTGTTTCAGTGAATTTAGAATGAAACTACATTCTTTTGAGTTGTAAACCAGTCTTATCTGTGTTACTACGGTAACCGAAGGGTCTGGTGTTAGCTGGTGTTAGGTTGTGCCTAAGAACTCCATCTCATGGTCTGCTCGTTGGGTGTGGGGTATTATGGACTATTTCTTAAATATAACAAATCGTTGTGTGTCTAAGTTGTCTTAGGTCACTAATGATTCTTCAAAATGTCTTTTTCTGTTCCACAGAAGAAAGAAAGTCATACAGTTTTGGAATGACTAGAGGTTAATTGACACTATTTTCGTTTTGGGTGAACTATCCTTTTAATGATCAAGAGACAATATGAATGTTGTGTTCCACTAAGGCATTTTGTATAAAACATATGTACTTTTTGATCATGAAAAAAGAACAATATTTCCTACAATGAGCATGGGGTGTTTTTGTGTATTCTAGACAGTCCCTGCTGTCATTTGATTTTCACTTTCATTTGAGTTTTTCCTCACAAAATGAAGGATCCATGAAAAGGGATTTGCCCTCAGGCGTTGTTAGTGCAACGTAATTGCCTGAGAAAGTACAAATTTTGTGAGGGTTTTTTTTGTGCTCTGGATCCTCATCTTCTACATGGAGTTAAATTGAACGTATGACGTATTTTCCTCAGAGGGTCGTCTGTCTGGTTCCACAAGATGTGGAAACTCATAAAATTGCTTTAATCTCACATTGAGATGCTGAGTGTATACTAAAATGGTGGACATGTCTGTGTTTGCAACCACAAGGCATATCTTCACAGTGACTAAAAAAAGATTTAAAAACAAAAATAGATAGACTGCAAACTTTCAGAAAAAGTGACTTACCCGCACCTGTTCCATAGTGCATTTATAAATGATTAATTGCTCATTAATATTTACTGTATGTGTAAATGGGATATGCAGTTTTTGTCTGTATGGATTTTGATGAATGCATTTTCTTTTATATTTAGATCATTTTTGTATTTCCATTGTTAAAGTTGACAGTGATGTCAGAATGCTGTTTGAATGATGCAATTGTATGAAATCAGTCCAAGATTTTGAACAGTTTCTCATTTGTAGTATCCAGATCACCCAAAACACCGGTACGAAGCATATTGATTATATTAAGATTTCAATCTAAATATTGATCCAAAGACAGGTTGGAACCCAACATACTGTATCTCTTCACCTGATAAGATTTTGCATTAAAAAAATGGAGCCAAAAATTAAAACATTTTAAAAAGCCAGTTAATAAAAAAAAAAAGATTAAATAAAAAAGATAAGATGGTTTATGACTCAAAATGGCCCATAGTTGGGTTAATGGCCTAATCAAATGTCTTTTCTGTTAATTTATAAAAAGATACATTAAAATGCAATTGAATATGATGAGCATCTTTTACATTTTTTTATTAAAATACATTTAGATATTTTTGGGTGCGAAACGTATCAATAGTCATGTGCTGCCAGATCTACATGACTACAGATACTTTATGATATGAAAAACAAAACAAGGACTCTTGCAGTCCCTTATGACTTTGTGTCAAGGTCAACAAGTCTCTTACCTTTTTAAAAACATAATGATATTTACAGTATGAATTTACCACATAATGTGCACAGCTAGGATACCAAACAGTTTATCAGTTTTAGTAAGTAGAAGAAAATTCTTTCTAATATATTATTTTTATTGTTGACGTCAAAGGGATATACTGTACAGTAGTTCCATACAAACTCTGTAGAAATCTGTCATTCGACGCTAGCCAAGTTAGGTTACAGATGCCAAAAAGGACAGGTTTTGTGACATGCTCTCCATCCTATGCACAATAATAGACAAGAATGAAGAACGTGGATCATTCAGAGTACAGAATCTGGCAGGAAATACATACTAATCATACTAACATAAATCTACAAGTGCCTGTCATCGGCAAGATAAAGCTATAACAATTTTAAATTGGGTAACACTTTAGAATACTGTTCCATCATTAATGAATAACTACACAATAAATAATTAGTAATGTGATATTAACATTCTAGTAATTACTATTAACTAACAAGTAACTCTCAGTTGTAATAGGGGTCAGTTGAATGAGGTAGTTCACTATTACTGTAGCTAATCAACTACAATTTAAGTAGATCTAGAACTACTATATACACAGGTTCATTATTAATGTGAATAATGTAAAATGTATTAATTCTAAAGTGAAGATCATGGTAGAATAGAATGACCCAATAGAATGACTCCAGTGTTACTACAGTTACTACATCCTTCTAAGGAATTACAAATTATTTGGAACAGTATTCTTGTCACATTTATGTTCTGTCTTGTCGTTTACCCTGTGTATATATTCTCCCCGTTCAGTTCAGTCCCTTGTTGGTTATTGTTCGTGTGAATGTTAACAAGCTGTTACATTCTGTTCACCTGCTGTTGGATTAGTTTACCATTCAAATCTATGTTCGTCTGTCTGCTTCATCTGCCGTGACAGAATAACCGACCAAACAAAGATGAACTTGATAGACTCACCCACACTGCAGCTTCTCCTCTGCCCTGGGAGAGCAGGCCCTAGCTGGGTTACCTGGCCTGGATGCTCCGGAACGGCGGCCTCTCTTCACCAGCCGACGAGCCTTTGGCGTCCACTGAGGTAGTTCCAGAACCAGCCCCGGAGTTGATGCAGGCGGGTCAGTCCATCTCAGAGCCAGGAGCAAACTATGACCTGATAGACCTGTGGCCCGCAGATCCTATTCCCACCCAAGTCCCCACCCTCACATCATCATCTTCTTCGCAGTTCCCATCCGGAAGTCTTCTGCCCGTATCCCTGACTGTTCTCCTAATCCCGTCTCCATTGCTGGTCACGGCCAGCCCCCTGGATCCGTCGGCACCACTGGTGTCGTGTAGCTCCTCGGCTCTGCCACTGCCGCTCACCCTCCGCGCCTCGGGCTCCCCTGCCACCAGAGCGGCTAGAGGCCGAGTCCCCGGCTACACCTCGGGCCTCCAGACCTACACCACCACCTCGTCCTGTCAGCCCGTCGCCCTCACCTCGACCCACCACTCCTTCATCGCCTCCACGGTCCGTCTGCCCGGAAGCTCCTAGCCGTGACAATTCTAAAGTAAAAAGCATGATAACTCTAGTAATGACTGAAATCATTGTTAGCTTTTGGGTTTTTTCTAAGGTTTTGGATAATTCATGTAGTAACACTTGACTCATTACTATTCAAAACCTTACAAAAACCTCAAAAGCTTACAATGACTTCAGCCATTACTAGAGTTATGATGATTTTCACTTTAGAATGTAATTAGTAATTCCTTCAGAAGGATTTGTTAATACTTGAGTCATATAGTGGGCTACCATGATCTTTACTTTAGAGTTAATTATGCATTGTTCAAATTAATTATGAACCTGTATACGCTAGTTGTTAGTAGTCCTGAAACAAAAAGTAGTTGTTGATTAGCTAATAGTAAACTACCTCATTCAATTGAGGTATTACTACTAAATTATTACTTACTAATTTGTTAATCAGAGTTTTTTGTTAGTTATTAGTAGTTACTAGAATGTTGATATTGCATTACTCATTTGTTCCTGTGTAGTTATTCATTAATGGCAGAACAGTATTCTAAAATGTTACCATGAATTGTAAGCTTGTCAACGTGTCAATCCTGCACCTGTAAAATTTGGACTGAATTGATCTAAAGTTTGATGGTGGATCACAGCTGTGACAATGTGATGAGGGGACAACAGGATTCCTAAGAGGGCATATCACAGACAACTAAGCACGATTCAATGACAGCACATACTGTAGGAGAAACAACCAGAGCTGATCCAAACTGACCACGAGGAGCTATGAGTTGCATACATGTAAACAATCCAGACCCCTCTGGCCTTGGGCTGGTGAATGCAATTTATCCCTGTCTCTCTTTATAATGTCATTTGCAACAAGGTACTTCTTTAGATACTAGCTTGGGGGGCAAAAACTGAAGCTCTTTATCAGTAAATCGAGAATTCTTTTGGATCCAGCCCCTTTTTACTGTGTTGCTCCAGGTTAAAATTTAATCTTGAATAAGCACTACAGAAAAGTTTTGTCAGATATGGAGAATGCGAAAGTAACACATGGAAGCAACTGAGCGTTGTTGTGCACTCTTCATGTACGTATTCCCCCCAGAGACCACAGCCCAGATTCATTAGACCACTGAGATGTTCCAGTGCTCAGCACATCCTTATGAACATCTGTGTTTTCATGTTACATAAGTCAGTGTGCAGAACCGTGTTTTTTCGCTTTGATCTTTTTAGCTGTCAAGGGAGAAAAAGCACATATACAAGATAAGAAAGTAGCAAGACATAATAGGATAAGCTCAGAAATCATTCCTTGACACCAATAGAAAAATCCAAAATTGTTACTGCAACGCTAAACAGTCGATTAACACCACAGGAACGATGCGAGCTGACATAGTGCCAGATCACTTTACTGATCGTTGTACACATTCAGTGCAGATATAACACTTCTTCCATCACAGCACAGGTAAGACACTTGAAAAATTAGGGAGCTCAACTCTATTTTAGATTTAACTATTTAAGACTAAAATATAATTGGTCCTAAATCCCACAGACCACCTACAGCACAGATAATTCAAAAACAGTCCAATTTGTATTACAATCTTTTCATTAGAGCACCTCTGTTTTTTTTGTTTTTTTTTGGGGTTGGTTCAAACTGTTTTTTAATTTGTGTAAATGCTCTTGGGGTTTAAATAATTTTTTAAAAATCTTTTTACACATGTCTGGTACAAATATGTGGTCTTGACTTTTGTTTCATAAATAGAGCAAATACTTTGTGTAATTTGCCTGGACAGAATTAAAGTAAAACAACATTTTTACAAAAAAGGTTCATGAGGGAAACACTGCAACTGTCACGGGGGTGCAGATAGACGAGCCCAGAAGCAGACGGAATGCTCACACACAGGGTTTATTAAAGCACAAAACTGAAAACAAAACCCACGAGGGGGTAAAACATAGACAAGACTAGGGAACTAAACTTGGACTTAGACTAGACAGAAAACAAACAGCAACATAAACGAAATAATCTCTTCACAGTATACAGACAAAGTACTCACAGTATTTCTACGTCAAACAGTTTCAAACAGTAATAGACAATATCAAACAGTATGAAACAGATTCAAACAATGAACCGGCCCAGGACAGCAAATACACAGGGATTATAAAGGGAACACTAATGACGAGCACAGGTGAAACTGACTAGACAATGATCACAAGACGAGGATAACAAGGGGGCGGGGTAACGTAACGAGACACCACAAGCACATGGCCAAACAATCGGCCATGCGCTTGTACACAAAACATGATTCTGTCATGATCCTGCCTCACGACTAGGAAAATCAAGGATATTAAAGGGGTCATATAATGCCATTTTTGTACAAGCTAATATGATTCTTTAGGGTCTAAATTAAAAGTTTATAATATACTTTAATTAAAAATTCTTATTAGTATTGTAAGAAAACACTTATTTTACCTGGTCAAAAACAGCTCTGTTGTTAGCACGCCGTTTCAGTGTATGTGCCTTTAAATGATAATGAGCTTTTCTCACCCCGCCCCTCTGTTCTGTGCGTACACCGTTTGTAACACAATAACACAACCATAACGCGTTGTTCATTATAAACGTGGGATTATGAATTATATTGAGAACGTCTCACATAGAAAACATGCCATAATGTTCCCTGAGTGTAAACCTTAGCCGCATTCATCGTGAAGCAAGCGATTTACAAAGATTAATATAAATATGAATATAAAGGTTAATAAAACGCTACACTCACTTCAGTTCTTCTGGACGTGCAGGAACACGAATAGTTGGTATCAATTCCTTTTTTCAGGAGCAGCTTCTTAGCAAAACCAGCTTTATACTCCTCGTTTATAAAGCAGTCTGGTGTGTGAAATGATTCACGCAAACATGAAAGCACGTGACGTTGATCGTGGGTAATATTCCCTTCAAAGACAAACTCAGCCACTGCGTCTTCAGCGGTTCGGATTTAGGAACATTAATGACTGCTGTGTTCGTTATTACACCCAAGAGAACACCACTTCGCTTAGACTCCATTCTGCTCATAGACTGTGCGTACTTTTCGGCACAACACCGGTCCGCGCGCGCATGATTGACAGCTCGCTCACGAACGAGGGCGGGTCTGTGTTGAAACGCTCCTGTCAATCAACAATCGTGGGAGGGGCGTCCGAGCCTGTGACGTCACAGGCTCGAACGGCTCAATTTGAGGCAGGGGAAAACATATAAGGAGATTAAAACAAAATCACTGGATGGATTTTTATCATTATATGATGGCTGTGTACAGGCGCTGCCAACACACATTTCAGTACAATCAACTTGTAAAAGTGCATGCACCATTATATGACCCCTTTAAGGCAGAATCATGACAGCAACATGACCATATTTTAAAGGTATAGTTCACCCAAAAAACATTATTTACTCACCCTCATGTCGTTTCAAACCTGTAAGACTTTCATTCATCTTCAGAACACAAATGAAGATCTTTTTGATGAAATCTGAGAAATTTCTGTCCCTCCATTGACAACTACCAGTTTGACGCTTCAAACGCTCACAAAGAGATTGTAAAACTAATCTATAATAATTGACCGGTTTATTCCAAAATTTTCTGAGGAGACACGATCGCTTTATATGATGAACAGATTGAATTTAGGCTTTTATTCACATAAACATTCATCAACTTACACATCAGTTGTGGTAAACAGAAGCTCAAGCATGTTCGCTTGACGTGCGAGAACCAATGAGGTTCATTCTCATGTTAAGCAGGTTTGTTGATCAGTGTTTATATATGAATAAAAGCCTAAATTCAATCTGTCCATCATGTAAAGCAATTGTGTCTCCTCAGAAAATTTGGACTAAACCGCTCAATTCATATGGATTAGTTTTATGAACTCTTTATTAATTTTTTGAAGTGTCAAAGTACCAGTAGCATTGCTGTCAATGGAGGAACATAAAGCTCTACAATTTCATCAAAAAGATCTTAATTTGTGTTCTGAATATGAACGATAGTCTTACGGGTTTGGAATGACAGTAGGGTGAGATCATTAAAAAAATACAAGATAAAATATAGCTGCGAGCAGCGATTACGGGCCCAAGCCGGTGGCACCGCAACCCTGGTGCACCAGGGTGGCGGTACCGCCGGCTTTGGCCCTTCATCGCTGCTCGCAGCTATATTTATTTTATATATATATATATATATATATATATATATATATAAAGCCGGTGGCATCGCCACCCTGGTGCCTTTAGGGTTATTGTGCACGACGTGACACAAAATATCTGCTCGCTATCTGCCGAACGGCTCTGGTAGTCCCGCTTCAGCACTGATGATGTTGTAGAAATAGTGTGCTCTGGTTGGTCTGGATTATTCGGGATTTTTTATTTTATACAGAAATAAGTTATTTATAATTCAGATGAGAATAAAGTTAGTGTTGATTAAAATGAAGGAAAACAAATATATTGATCTGAAATATAGCACATTAATTTTACATTTATTTAGGTTCAATTACCAAACATACAATCTTAATTTAATTTAAAGCAAACAATACATTTGAAATACATGGGTTGTATGCACATTTTTTTTTTATAAAAAAAATATATATATCCAAAAAGACAAGGCTTAAAAACTCTTGTCACGGTAACAGACACAATCTCTCTCTCTCACACACACACACACAAACACGCACACACACACACACACACACACACACACACACACACACACACACACACACACACACACACACACACACACACACACACACACACACACACACACACACACACACACACACACACACACACACACACGTCAAGTCACATTTTAGATGCAATATTTAATAAGCAGAAAAATCGGATTTTCTGCTCTGAAAATATAAATAAGCATACAAATTGAATAAGCACTTTGAATATTCTAAACAGAATAAGCATTAGTCGCTAATGAATAAGTACTAGTACTTAATGGAATAGATACTAATATCTAACAAATAAGTACTAGTAGCATGAAAATAGAGACTAGTATGTTAAAATGATAAATGTTAAAACGGCTTGCCATATTGGCTCAGAGAGAGAGAGAGAAAATGACATTTTAGATAATAGCACCTATTAATAGATACTAGTATTTATTCAATAAATAGTAGTTCTAAGTCATTACATACTAGTACCTATTAAATAGATACCAGTACTTATTCATTAGCTACTAATACGTATTCAAAACAATATCTAAAGAATAAGCACTACTATCTAAAGAATAGGCACTAGTACTAAAGAATAAGCACTAGTCGCTAATGAATAAGTACTATTACTTAATGGAATAGATACTAGTATCTAAAAAATAAGTACTAGTAGCATGAAAAAAGAGACTACTAGGTTAAAATGATTAAATGTTAAAACGGCTTGCCATATTGACTCAGAGCATCAAAAGCATCAAACAAGAATATTAAAGTTTGATGCGTTGCCACAGCAACAGTTTCAAAGATATCAAGAATCCCTTCACAGGTCTTCATCTGCAGTGTATTTACATTATACAGATGAAGTTTGAAGCAAATCGGGTAAAAATAAGAGGGTGATTTCAAAGCCTTTAGGAAGTGACACACTTCCTGCTGCCAGTTGGTGGCGCTATAACTTTGACTCAAAATAGTCACATCCATGTGATCGGACTCTTACAGCGAACACACTGCTGAAGTTTCATCAAGATCAGTTAATGTATGCAGAAGTTATAACACACTTCCTGTTTCCATTATTCGCCATAAATTCGTTTCCTCGCCACGGCCAAACCGTTCGAGATATCAAAAATCCCCTGGCAATTTTTCATCCTCAATGTCTTGACTTCATGCTGACTGAGTTTCGTGGCGATTGGTTGCATTCTCTAGGAGTAGTATATCGAATTCCAGGGGCATACGCTTTCAAACAAACCATAATAGCCGACTTCCTGTTGGGCTGGGGTAAAAAGTAAAAGTACAAAGGATATATGAATCGATGAGATCTATATGTGTACCAAGTTTCATATTATTACATGCAAGCGTGTTTGATTTATGGACCAAGTTTTCGGACCCCGTTCCAGGGGGCGCTGTCGAGCCCCCCTGCCACGCCCGGGTACCAGCTTCAGCCCGGCCCTGATGGCCGCGGTTTCTGACCCGTGTGCAAAGTTTCAAGAGTTTTTGAGCATGTTAAGGGCCCCAAAAGTGTGCTAAGAATCTCAAAAGTATCCAAAAAGAATATTAAAGTTTGATGCGTTGTCACGGCAACAGCATCTAAGATATCAACAATCCTTCACAGGTCTACATCTGGCATGTGTCTACATTATACACATCAAGTTTGAAGCAAATCGGGTAAAGCCTGTTTGATTTATGGACCATGTTTTCGGACCCCGTTCCAGGGGGCGCTGTCGAGCCCCCCTGCCACGCCCGGGTACCAGCTTCAGCCCGGCCCTGATGGCCACGGTTTCTGACCCGTGTGCAAAGTTTCAAGAGTTTTTGAGCATGTTAAGGGCCCCAAAAGTGCGCTAAGAATCTCAAAAGTATCCAAAAAGAATATTAAAGTTTGATGCGTTGTCACGGCAACAGCATCTAAGATATCAACAATCCTTTCACAGGTCTACATCTGGCTTGTGTCTACATTATACACATCAAGTTTGAAGCAAATCGGGTAAAGCGTGTTGGATATATGGACCAAATTGTCGGACCCGTTCAAGGGGGCGCTGTCGAGCCCCCCTGCCACGCCCGGGTACCAGCTTCAGCCTGGCCCTGATGGCCGCGGGTTTTGTCCTGTGTGCAAAGTTTCAAGAGTTTTCGAGCACGTTAAGAACCCCAAAAGTGCCCGAAAGCATAAAAAAGCATGAAAAAGCTTAAAAAAAGGAATATTAATGTTTGATGCATTGCCATGGCAACAGTTTCTAAGATATCAATAATCCTTTCACAGGTCTACATCTGGCGTGTGTCTAAATTATGCACATGAAGTTTGAAGCAAATCGGGTAAAAATAAGAGGGTGATTTAAAAGCATTTTGAAAGTGACACACTTCCTGCTGCCAGTTGGTGGCGCTATAACTTTGACTCACAATAGTCACATCCATGTGATCGGGCTCTTACAACGAACACACTGCTGAAGTTTCATCAAGATTAGTTAATGTATGCAGTAGTTATAACACACTTCCTGTTTCACGTTTCTCGCCATAATTTCGTTTCCTCGCCACGGCCAAACCGTTCGAGATATCAAAAATCCCCTCGCAAACTTTCATCCTCAATGTCTTGACTTCATGCACACCGAGTTTCGTGCCGTGTGTTTGAATTCTCTAGGAGGAGTGTTTCACATTCCATTGCATGCGTTTTCCAAACAACCCTAAATAGCCGACTTCCTGTTGGGCTGGGGTAAAAAGTTAGAGTGCGAAGTATATATGAAACGATGAGATCTACATGTGTACCGAGTTTCATATTATTACATGCAAGCGTGTTTGATTTATGGACCATGTTTTCGGACCCCGTTCCAGGGGGCGCTGTCGAGCCCCCCTGCCACGCCCGGGTACCATCTTCAGCCCGGCCCTGATGGCCGCGGGTTCTGACATGTGTGCAAAGTTTCAGGAGTTTTTGAGCATGTTAAGGCCTCCAAAAGTGTCCAAAAGGTAGTAAAAAAATAATTAGAGGAATAATAATAAATAATCCTTAGGAAAACAATAGGGCCTTCGCCCTTAGGGCTTGGGCCCTAATTAAAATACGGTGTCAATATTTTCTGCTTTTAAACCATCTGCATTATTTGCATACATTTGTTGTCAGAAAAAAAGCAATTTTGTTAAAAAAATATGTAAAGGAATTCAAGAAAGAACTAGTATTATACTTAATTGATGTCAAACATATGACCTCTGATGAATCATGTAAAGTTTGTTGTTAACCTATTGACTTCACCTATTTTTGCTCCCAAAAAAGGCAAGTCATTTCCATATTTATAGTCTTGTGCTATGAATAAATCACAGACAGCTAATGGCCTTTGTGTGTTGTAGTAAAACATGTTTTAATGAGCTTCATTAAGTTTCCTATTTGTGGTTGCGGGAAATGCCAGGAGTAATTATTTTTCATTTGTATCACAATGTGCTTTTTCGCTCTCTATACTTTTTCAGATTTGTTTTGCCATTTGTCATGCCAGAGGGCAACACACTAATCACCTTACAAATCTTGATCAAGAAGTAAAAACTTTATAGATGAAGGGATATGAGAGGGCAGTTTACAATAATCGTCTCATACTGTAGATCTCTAATCACTTAAAATCTCAGCTAACAGTGACATATGTAGACATGAAACTTAAAAAGAAAAAAACTAGGCACTATATGGAAGTGGAGCTGCACACGAAGTACATCGCTCAACCATGAAGAAAATGATGTATTCATTTGCTGCGCCTCACAGGTCATTATTTTAAAAGTCTACATAACAGGGTTCAGTATGTGCAAAATCATTGGAACAGAAATGATCGAATTATGTCTGTATCTGCGTTAAGGAGACTGATGGATTATACTGGGTGAAAATGTAGAGGAAAGAGGCAGTGGGAGGCAGTCAGATGTACTGGCAGTAATATGGGAAGTGGTGCTGCGTATTGTTGGAAAAGAGAATGTCTCAGTGGATTGTGTGGAGCAGACAGGCCCAGGCTTCACAAGAAGCAAAACTTCCCCCCTCCTCACTTCCACATTGAAAAACTCAAATGGGGAGCTGAGAGTCTTAAAGACAGGGAGAGAGAATAGAGTACACCCAAAAGAAGACAGACAGAGATGGGAGGTAGTACAAAAAAAGGTAAACTGGATGAGAGTGTGGAGGGAAAAAATCACATTTTACACTAATTGTAGACCGTAATGATTACTTGCAACCAAAATTACATACCAGAGTTTTCCAAAAGAAAGTGAGGGGCTTATACAATGGAAAACTTTTCTAAACTTATTTAGAAAATTCTAAAAAAAAAAAAAAAAAAAAAAAAGCACTGTCTGGCTTTAGGAGCACAGAATATAATTTTAATTTTTTCATTTAATATATAAGAAGTTAATATTGAGTAGCTTACAGTGCTGTCTAAAAGTAAGATGTTTCAATGTTTTTGAAAGAAGTCTCTAATGCTCCCCAAGGCTCCATTTATTTGACCAAACATACAGTAAAAAAGTAATATTGTGAAATATTATTACAATTTAATAGAATTGTTTTCTATTGATGGCAAAGCTTCAGTGTCACATGATTCTTATGATTCTCTCATGATAAATGTTGCTTGGCGCATCAGATGTGTTGCTTGGCGCATGGCGAAGATGAAGGAGGGAGGAGCCAATGAGCCATTATAGGTTTCTTGGGGGTTGACCGATGGAGGCAGAGTTAGCGACTCCAGTGAAGCCTTGATGATGACAGCCCAGGGCGACATTGTAGACCCGGTAGTCCAAGGCAATGCTGCTGGGGTAAGGACGGGGGCCTGACAGAGTGGGGTGACACCAGAGGGAATGAGGACCAAGGTCAAGCCGGAGTAAAGGAGGAGTCCAGTGGAACTGAAGGGGTGGAGGGTTGAGGCACAGCCGGAGCCCCGGAAGTATGTGGCGAAACTAGAATATTGAGGTGGAGCAGGAGGGACGAGGGAGCCCGTGGAGCCTGAGTGATGCCGCGCATAGCCAAAGGGATAAAAGGCTGAAGTGGAGCTATGGTCCTGGAGGTCCGTGGTGGTGAAGTGGCCGAAGGCGGAGCCGAGGTGCTGTGTGGCACCAGTGAAGCATGAGAGTCCAGGGGACTGGACGGAGCCAGCAGTGGGTACAGAGACAATGGGGTGGGAAGACAGCAGGGAGGTACAAGGTCATCCAGCTGGTTAGGAATGCATTCAGGGCTGGAACAAAAGTAGGAGCAGGCTCTGTGTAGAAACAAATGCACGAGCGCTCCTCAACGGGCTCATTTATAGACTGTCTCACCAATTCTGCCTCTTTGATGAACCTGGCTATTGGCTCCGGGCTTGGGACGGATGCGGCGACCGGCCTTAGCTCCAGGGCGGACTGCAGATGGCGCTGGCTCCGGGACCATGGTGGGCATGGGTTTCATCCTAAGGCCCGTGGTGGAGGATCTATGTTCGTTCAGGGCACTCCGAGCTGGAAAGATGTGTCCTATCTAGAACGGGCAGAGAGATGGCTGATGGAGGAGGTACTGGTGCTGGAGAGTCAAAGCTAATGTTGTCTTCCTTGACAACTATCGTGTTGACTGGGGATCCATGTGCCCATAAGGTGTACAGGGACCCTCCTCCAATAGCAGCTTCTGTCTCAAGATGTTGTCCATCCCACTCCAGAAGAAGTATTCGAAGGCTGCATCATTCTACTGTACCTCGTGTTACAGCTCAAAAAACTCCTCCACATACTCAACCAGCATGCATCTGTTTTGCAAAAGACAGTCCATATTTTTACTTGTTTGAGGGTTGGTTATTCTGCCACAACGCTGTGGTGGCAACCCAACATGAATGACAAAGGTATTCAATTTAAATAGTATTTAATCCACAAACAGATATACACAGGTGAATCTCAGAAGAACATGCATGCAAACCACACTTAATAATGACGATAACCAATCGTAAACTGAATCAGCAGAGTGGACTGTTTTATTATTTTTAAAAATATTTGAGTGTTTCTCAATCATGGTCATTATGTTTCAAATAATGACAATGACACTTTTGTCTGTAACTGACAAAGTTGAAGAAAACCTCAAAAAAGGTCAATCCCACACAATGTCCCAGTGTCCACATGGCTCAGTGCTCCCACCCTCAGTGTCTGTGTCCTTCCAGGTCAGCTGTTCTGCTCCATTAGGTGGACATATAAGGGTGGTCATTCCTCAGACACATAATTACTTCAAGCCACAAATGGAACATTCCAGGTGCAAGTGGAATAACATGGTTTCTTTTACCAATCCAATGTGCTGCTTTAGTCAACTAGATGTTTGAAAATCATGATGGATGTGGTTTATGGAATAAAAGTTTGTTGTAATAATAAAAAATAAAAAAATCAGCCCACCCAATCGTGACCTTGGCCCACTCTGAGCAACCACCCACCAACAGAACTTGTTTGTCATGAATATTAAAATTGTAATCACCACCAGTTGGTCATATGTTAAAGTTAAACAAACCATGTAACTCTGGAAAGAAATAAAGTTTTTTTACACAGTACATTTAGTAATATTGGAATAAATGTACAGAGGAGAAGAGCTCTTAACATTCTTCCATAATGCACAAAAGGAAACTACCCAAAGGGAGCAATTTCATGATCACTGGGGTGTTTTTTTTTTTTTTTTTTTTTTTTAACAGGAACAGAGCAGAAGAATCTTACTGCAACTCTTCTGTTCTCTCTGGAAAACCATCTGAAGAAAGCATAACATCAAAGCTAGCAATTACACTGAAATGAAAATTATTTGCAATGATCATAGTCATAATAGGCACAAATATCAGTCCACGTAAATAATGGTTTGCATTTACTGACAGACTCTTATTCGTGGCTGTGCTTTGGACATAAACAGCTCTGTAAAAGCTCAATAGTTTTACTGAAGTAAATATATATTGACCTTTCTGTGATTGCTTATGCCATACTTGTTTGCTATAGTGAATGCAGGCTACAAAATGCACAAAACTCCGACGGTCACCAAACGGTCAGCTTCCTACTGTATGTTATTGTAATAATTTTCTCCAGAGTAAATGGTACTTGAAAGCTACAGTGCAAAACAAATTACTGCCATACACAGTGCAGAGTGTAATGGTGTGCAAGTGAATCTCGGAGTCCATCAGTGATTTGTGCTGGAAAACATAGTGTTATTGCCACTGTTAATATTTTTCTCCAGTTTCCCTTCTTTTCCACATACCCCCTTAGATTTTGAGACAAATACAACTTGTCCTAAACACTGTGGCAGGAATCACATTTATTCACATGTAAATTTGGTCAGTCTAATCAAATCCACAGATTTGCTTTAAACAGAAAATTCTGTCATGAGCTTCAGTATTTAATTTACAAGATGTGATTAACACTTATAAAAAGTGCTAAATTGTTAAAAAGTGTTTTAGAATTTTAGCATGTTTTATCCCAGGGCACCAAGTGTCTCAGAACAACCACTAGTGTCCCATCGAAAAAAAATAGAAAATTCTTAGAAATGTGCAAAATTTGTTTGACATGCAGTTTGACATTTTTCTCTCTCTCCTGTTTTCCCACAATGCTACATATTCACATCTTGACACATACAGCACCACAGTTGCAAAGTGGGGAAGATCAAGAACAGATCAATGTTATGGACCTGTCTCAAATGGCACACTTGATGTTGACTTGTAGCTCATTTGCAGCTGTGATGTACCCTTTTGCAAAGCCTGCTGTCAGGGTTTGTGCAGGTGCTGAAGACGAGGACACGAAAGCTTCAATATAAATGTTTTAATAACAAAATGAAAACTTTCCAAACTTAAACAGAAACAAAACTCCAGGAAATCAGAAGACACACAACCATACGAGGACGACGATCGACAAACACAGGGAGAAAACACAGGGCTTAAATACACTGAACCAAACAAGATAATTAACTGAAAACAGGTGCATAAAATTGGACACAAACGAGGAGCGGGAAAAAATTAACAGGACTAAACCAAAAACCACAAAGACAGGGGAAACCAAGATCACAAAACATAAACAGAACACATCAAAACGTGACAGTACCTCCCCCCTCCCCGAAGGCGCGTCCTCGCGCCGTATAACATCCAAAGGGGTGGGAGGGTGGGCGCCCTGGAGGCTGACGAGGGCATGGTGCAGGTCCGGGAAGCCTCCAGGGCGGAGCAGGCTGTGGGCGTGGCCACGACGGTGCAGGCTGTGGGCGTGGCCAAGGCGGAGCAGGCTGTGGGCGTGGCCAAGGCGGAGCAGGCTGTGGGCGTGGCCAAGGCGGAGCAGGCTGTGGGCGTGGCCATGGTGGAGCTGTGGGACCCTCGGGCGTCCAGGGCGGAGCTGTGGGACCCTCGGGCGTCCAGGGTGGAGCTGTGGGACCCTCGGGCGTCCAGGGCGGAGCTGTGGGACCCTCGGGCGTCCAGGGCGGAGCTGTGGGACCCTCGGGCGTCCAGGGTGGAGCTGTGGGACCCTCGGGCGTCCAGGGCGGAGCTGTGGGACCCTCGGGCGTCCAGGGCGGAGCTGTGGGACCCTCGGGCGTCCAGGGCGGTGCTGTGGGACCCTCGGGCGTCCAGGGCGGAGCTGTGGGACCCTCGGGCGTCCAGGGCGGTGCAGACCCTTCAGGTGGCCATGGCGGTGCAGACCCTTCAGGTGGCCATGGCGGTGCAGACCCTTCAGGTGGCCATGGCGGTGCAGACCCTTCAGGTGGCCATGGCGGTGCAGACCCTTCAGGTGGCCATGGCGGTGCAGACCCTTCAGGTGGCCACGGCGGTGCAGACCCTTCGGGCGGCCATGGCGGTGTTATCTTTTCGGGCCTCCGTGGATCTTTGGCCGGCCTCCGTGGATCTTTGGCCGGCCACGGCGAAGGCGTATGGCGCCCCCCCAAAATTTTCTTGGGGAGGACAGGCTCATGATCGGGAACTGACTTGACATCAACGGCGCTGGGTCAACGGGTTCTGGGTCAACGGGCTCTGGGTCTGGGTCAACGGGCTCTGGGTCTGGGTCAACGGGCTCTGGGTCTGGCGCTGGGTCAACGGGCTCTGGCTCTGGCGCTGGGTCAATGGGCTCTGGCTCTGGCTCTGGGTCAATGGGCTCTGGCTCTGGCTCTGGGTCAACGGGCTCTGGCTCTGGGTCAACGGGCTCTGGCTCTGGGTCAACGAGCTCTGGCTCTGCCGCTAGGTCAATTGGCTCTGGCTCTGGGTCAACGGGCTCTGGCTCTGGCTCTGCCGCTTCATGGGACTCGGAACTGGACGGGGCCAGCACATCGGGGGACTCGGAACTGGACGGGACCAGCACATCAGGGGACTCGGAACTGGACGGAACCAGCATTTCGGGGAGCTTGGGGCTGGGCTCAGGTTCTGGCGGGCAGGCGACAGGCTCAGGCTCTGGTGGGCAGGCGACGGGCTCAGGCTCTGGCGGGCAGGTGACGGTCAAAGGCTCAACTGGGCTGGACGGGACCAGCAGCGAAGGCTTGACTGGGCTGGACGGGACCAGCGGTGAAGGCTCTGGGGGAAGAAGCTCAGGAAGGTCGGCAAACGGGTCAGGCTCTGGCGTGCATGTAATGGGCTCAGGCCATACTGGACTCGGGATCACCTGAACTCGGTCACATCCCCTACTACGACCTCCACGGGTCCCACGAAATATGGCCATCCGGGTGCCTACGAAGGCCTGCTTCCAGCTCTCCATTTTTTTTTTTTTGTTATGGTCGATCGTTCTGTCAGGGTTTGTGCAGGTGCTGAAGACGAGGACACGAAAGCTTCAATATAAATGTTTTAATAACAAAATGAAAACTTTCCAAACTTAAACAGAAACAAAACTCCAGGAAATCAGAAGACACACAACCATACGAGGACGACGATCGACAAACACAGGGAGAAAACACAGGGCTTAAATACACTGAACCAAACAAGATAATTAACTGAAAACAGGTGCATAAAATTGGACACAAACGAGGAGCGGGAAAACTTAACAGGACTAAACCAAAAACCACAAAGACAGGGGAAACCAAGATCACAAAACATAAACAGAACACATCAAAACGTGACACCTGCAGGGGTATGATGCCATTTTTTTGACAGTTGATTTGTCGGCTGAACATCCATGATGCAAATCTCCCATTCCACCACTTCCCAAAGGTGCTCTACTGGATTGAGGTCTGGTGACTATTGAGGCCATTTGAGTTTCATGAGTTCACACTTACATATAATTAGATAGGGTAAAGGTTATGCGTATTTGTCGTGCTGTCCTGGGCGAGGGCTCTGGGCATTGGAATTTGGCCCGAACCCAGAGTACTCCCCCCGGTTATGATAGGAATAGTTAGAAATAGAAGTGAGGAGATGGGGTGGTGGAGGGATGCTGATAAACTATCAACGAACAGAGGTAAGTCTGCTGTATATATATACCTCTTATCGTTAATTGAGTTGATTAACTGAATGCGCTCCTCTCATTTTAAAGGAGTAGTTCACTTTTTTTTTTTAAATTTTGCTGATAATTTACTCACCCCCATGTCATCCAAGATGTCCACGTCTTTCTTTCTTCAGTCGAAAAGAAATTAAGGTTTTTGATGAAAACATTCCAGGATTTTCTCCATATAATGGACTTCATTGGGAGCCAAACGGTTCAAGGTCCAAAAGACCGTTTTAGTGCAGCTTCAAAGGGCTTTAAACGACTCCAGACGATGAATAAGGGTCTTATCTAGGACCCTTCGAGTCATGACTCGAAAAAAGATTTGTTAATTTTGATGAACGAGTTCGAACAGGACAGTCACGAACGCTCATCACAGAACAGAGCAAGGCGAGCATTTGTGCTTAAAAAACTTAAACTTTGTTATTTATTTTTTAAATGAGCGATGGTTTCGCTAGATAAGACCCTTATTCATCGTCTGGTGTCGTTTAAAGTCCTTTGAAGCTGCACTGAAACTGTCATTTGGACCTTGAACCGTTTGGCTCCCAATGAAGTCCATTATATGGAGAAAATCCTGGAATGTTTTCATCAAAAACCTTAATTTCTTTTCGACTGAAGAAAGAAAGACGTGGACATCTTGGATGACATGGGGGTGAGTAAATTATCAGCAAAAGTTTTTTTAAAAGTGAACTACTCCTTTAAACAGGTGATTTATCTGAGGGCTCCGAGGCCAAAAACCCTGAAGCTATGGGGCCGGTGTACTTAGCTCTACAACACTTCTTAACAAACCTGATGGGTCGTCATGTGCTTGTCCGGTCCGACAACACGTCGACGGTCTTTTATTTGAATCATCAGGATGGCACCAGGTCTCTTGCGTCTTTACTGCTAACTCGCAATATCCTCACATGGTCTCAGGACCGGCTGGCCTCATAAAGGGCAGTTCATCTTTCGGCATTGGACAATCAAGTGGCGGATGCTCTGTCCAGGGATCTGCTGCTCCCGGGGGAATGGAGACTTCACCCGGAGGTAGTACAGCTGATTTGGCGATGGTTTGGCAAGGCAGAGGTCGACCTGTTTGCATCGGATATGACCACTCATTGCCGCTGGTGGTTCGCGAGAACCGAGACGTCCAGCCCATTGGGACAGGATTAGTGGTGCAACGGATCATCATTGATCCGTGATCCGTTCGGATCAATATCTTCGGTTCGGCACACACGTGATCCGCGGATTGATTTATGAAAAAAAAAAATTGTGCGCCTGTTCAGTCCACACACAGCGTGGTCATGGCGAGCAGAGGAACAGAGGAGCTTGAACGCCCCGTGTCATTTAAATCCCCTGTATGGGAGCATTTTGGCTTCCCTGTCAAATATAATGATGAAGTAAAGAGGTTAGTGGATAAAACCGTGACGGTGTGTAGTACCGGACACTCATTTGTCCTCCTTTTTGGAGTTGCGCTGAATTGGCCTAAAAAATGTAACCTATACAAATCCTGCATATTGATAGCGGCTCCCTGATGCCCGCAAATTAGTTATTAGTTGAAATCTCCCGGAATCTAGCAAGCGAGCGTGCATGAGCGCACATGCGAAACAGAACATACAGTGCTCTAAACCATGTAGCGCGCGCACGGCAGAGAGGGAGACCTTGAGTGTGTGCGCATGTAAAACAGAGAGCATCCTGATTGGCCTGTTTTGGTAAGTCAACCAGTCAACCCCCTAATAATAATATATATTATTATGCCTTGTGCACTTTAAGTTGATTTTATATATTTTAATTTAATAATTTAAAAGTGTTAATAAACAAAAAGACAAAACTTATGTTTATTTGTCTTGTCTTGTCTTTTTTTTTTTTTGCTGATCCGAAAAATGATCCTATCCGTGACTCTGATCCGAGAAACAATCCGAACTGTGAGTTTTTTGATCCGTTTTTTGATCCGTTGCACCCCTAGACAGGATACATTAGCCCACAAGTGGCCGAGTTGCCTGTTGTATGCGTTCCCTCCATTTCCACTTCTGTGAGAAACATTACATAGTTTATTCCTATACAAGCACAGGGTGCTTTTAGTGGCTTCTCAATGGCCATCCAGGCTATGGTTTCCTCTCCTTCTGAGTCTGTTACAAGGCGAACCATGGCAGCTTCCCACCAGACAGGACCTTCTTTTTCAGATGCACGGCCATGTTTGGCACCCAGATCCAACTCGTCTTCAGCTCTGGGTTTGACCCTTGGGTCCAGATCACAGTTAATGGATTGTGAACCAGCAGTAGTGAACACTATCGGCAATGCTGGGGCTCCTTCGACACACAACTCTATGCTGCTCCTTGGAGGATATTTTCTTCTTGGTGTGGGGATCAAGGAATTGACCCAGTTCACTGTACTGTGCCGACAGTTTTGAGTTTCTTGCAGCATCTACCGTATTTGATGACAACAGGGCGGCCTCCACTTTAAAAGTTTATGTTGCTGCCATATCTGCTTATCATGACCCGGTTGCTGGTGCTTCTCTTGAGTCTCATAACCTTGTTTGTAGTTTTTTGTAATCTTTCCTGTGTGGGACTTACCGCTTGTTCTAGAGTCCTTTTGTACACCACCATTTGAGCCGTTAGCTGTTGCAGATATTAAGTGGTTGTCCTTAAAAGTGTCTTTTTTGTTGGCCGTTGCTTCCACTAAACGCGTTGGTGAACTTCATGCCTTGTCAGTGAGTGAATTGTGTTTACGCTGGTTACCAGAGTATTCTGGGGTTATTCTTCGGCCTAATCCAGCCTTTCTCCCTAAAGTTTTGTTACCACAATTTGTGAATCAGTCTATTCATCTGGCTGCTTTTCAGCTGCCTTTCAATCACTCAGATACAGATGGGGGAGGTCTCATCTTCTGTGTCCTGTACGAGCTTAAAAGTGCTATGTTAAGTCTACCGCTTCTTTTAGACAGACGGATCAGTTATTTGTCTGTTATGGTGAGGTACGCAAGGGTGCACCTTTGTCCAAACAGAGATTATCACGCTGGATTGTTGAGACGATAAAGTTAGCTTATAATAAATCTCATCAGCCCTTACCAGTGGGTGTTACTTGTCACTCCACTAGGGTTGTGTCTTCGTCTTGGGCCACTTTACGGGGAGTTTCCTTGACGGATGTCTGCGAAGCTGACGGTAGTACCCAGTAGTAACCAGACCGGTAGTAACCAGACCGAATAAGAACGAAATAAGAACCATCTTTCGGTGCCTGATTTCGGTGCCTGACTTCATTAGGCACAACAGCACACACACACGCAAGGTCTCTCGCTCTCTCCCTCTCCGCCGTGCGTGCGCTACACAGTTTGGAGCACAGTCTCTTCTGTCTCGCATGCGCGCTCTTGCTCTCTCGCTCTAGATTCCGGGAGATTTTAACTAATTTGCGAGAGACTCCCGGAACTTCCGGCAGACTTGGGATGTCTGCTGATAGCGAGGGGATTAATGAAGATGCCGAAGAGAAAACGCTCCAAGGTTTGGCTGCATTTCACGTATAAAATTACACGTCAGAACGCCCTCTGGGTGTGCCGATAGTCTGAAGCCCATATAGAATCAAGCCAATTCATTGGCTGATGGCGCAGGCGCCGCCTCGACGCACATCTGCTCCTCAGATTTCTCTGCCGAAAAAGGAAGCAGGTCGGCAGCGCGAGGAGCTTGGCAGCGTCTCGTTCCCTATTGAGAGAACATAGGTTACACAAGTAACCAGAGATGTTCTCTTTCATAGGTTCACTCAACGCTGCGTAGCTAAGAAGCAGTGCAACCAAATACCAAACTCGCCAAGGTAAGCGCTGCCGTAACTAGTACAACGACCAGATAACTCACATGACTGGTTCAAGCTGACAAAACATCGGAACCTGGAGCCATGTCGAGATTAGATTACCCTGCTAGTAATCTCTATTAATCGCCAATATTATTACATTGTTTGATACAATATTGTTTTATTTGATATTATGTAAATGTGAATTTTTATTTTATATTGGTTTTATTATTACCATATGTTACTTGTATTTACATTGTTTAAAGATTTAAGTTAATATTGTGTCCAGTTTGGCCCTGTAAATAAAAGGGTATTATTTTTTGATAAAGTGTGTGCGGTTTTGTTTTCTTAAGTACCGATTCAAGAACCGTTTAAGCACCGGAACCTTTTAAAAAATACCAAGTAGGTACTGGTATCGGATAAACCCAACCGATACCCAACCCTACTCATGACTGTGTTGATATGCGTCATCCACTAGTGCTTTGCACTGCCTCTGGCGAATGAAACAGAACGCTAGTTACGTATGTAACTGTGGTTCTGTGAATTCCGGATGAGCGCCAGAGTCCCTCGTCACTCGGAATGCGCGATAAAGCATTCTGAGGCTGGGCACCAAGTCGCTGTGGTTTATATCCTCGCGTCTCGGTCTGCGTCATGACGTGACTTTTTTGTTATATTTTTCTCGATCTATCTAGCTGGCACAGCGATTATCCATTAGTGCTTTGCACTGCCTCTGGTGGTCATCCGGAATTCACAGAACCACAGTTACATATGTAACTAGCGTTTTTCAAATATTTCCTTTCATGCAGTGTGTAATATAGCTGTTCGTAAATGTAAACGTTCTGCAAAGTTGTAAAGTCCAAAGTGCAACGATAAATAAAGTTATTGTCTCCCAAGAGAAAGAATCGACTCTGAACCGCCAATATGAGTCGTTTTTTATTCGAATCCTACTGCTTTACAGTTCTACGTCACTAGGAGATACATTTGCATAATGCCCGCCTATGTTGTACGTTGTCCACCCACGAACAACTTGACCAGCCCACAACGCGTCATTTTACTGACGACTGCTTCTCAAATCTCGGAGATCAACTCGGGATTCACAAAATGCTTTCTCTAGAAAGATGGGACCAGCTTGCTCCTCAGAATCACAACCTGTAAGTGAATAATTATGGATGTATATATTTTCTACCAGGTGTTAATACAAAATACTTAATACTGTTTTATATTGTGTAAATATAATGTGGAAGCCTCACATAAAATACATCAAAACGTACTCGGTTACTAACGTAACCTCGGTTCTCTCTATGGGGAATACTCTTTCCTCGAGATATTGAAGCCAAAAATTATCCTTAATTTTTTAAACATGCAAAACGCTTTTGCAGCAGCAAGCAGACAAGGGCGAGACAGCTCGCGCGCCCATTGGCTGCCTTGCTGGAAAAGCTGCAGCCTATCGAGTGAGGCACTGCGTGACGTAATGACGAATGGGGACGCTTCGCGCTCATTTCGTCATGTCCCGCCAGTAGAGGCGTGGTCTCGCCCTATAAATACCCCCTCGATAGCTGTATTTCCTCTGATTTTTCAACGCCTAAGCAAACCAGAGCGTATTCCAAGCACGGCAAGATACGCAGTACTCGTTCCCTCTCTAGAGAGAACCGAGGTTACGTTAGTAACCGAGTACGTTCTCTTACGAGAGTATCTCTCGTACTGCGTAATATCTTACGCTATGGGGAACTCCATGCAACACGCCGTGCGGACAGGGATCCAACACCAGAGTCCCGGGGCCAAGCCCGGGGCGCATCTAGTGCACAATCACCAGAACTCACACAGAGTAGAGGAGGAGAGGCTAGAAGCATCACTCCTTCATAAAAGTCCCGTAGGGGTAACAGACCCGTAGGGGTACACATAAGCCGCAGGGCGGCCGATAAGCCCAAAGCTCAGACCGCCAGAAGCTTAGCTTGTAAGGCGGGCACCTCCGGATTATAGTACTTGATAAATGTAGACGGCGAGGCCCAGCCCGCAGCCGTACAGATATCCTGCAGGGAGACCCCGCTGTACCATGCCCACGACGAGGCCACGCCTCTCGTGGAGTGCGCTTTGACACCCAATGGGCACTGCAGGCCCTTGGAAGTGTAGGCCAGCGCTATGGCATCCACTATCCATCTGGATAGGCTCTGTTTAGAAGCGGCAAGTCCCTTAGAACGGCCGCCAAACAACACGAAAAGCTGCTCGGTCTGTCTGAACTCAGCCGAGCGGGACACATAAGCCCTTAACGCCCTGACAGGGCAAAGGAGACTCGCGTCCCTCTCCTCATTGAGAACCGGAAGGGCAGACAGGGAAATTACCTGGGCCCTAAACGGTGTATTGAGGGATTTCGGCACGTAGCCGTGCCTCGGTTTGAGTACGACCTTTGAGTCGTTAGGCCCAAACTCCAGACATGACGCGCTTACAGAAAGCGCCTGTAAGTCCCCTAAACGCTTCACTGAAGCGAGAGCCAATAGAAACACCGTCTTAAGGGACAGGTGCTTCATGTCCGACAGCTGGATCGGCTCAAACGGGGCCCCTTTCATGGCCTCCAAGACCGTGGAAAGGTCCCAAGCCGGGACTGAAGGGGGCCTGGGAGGGTTTAACCTCCGAGCTCCTCGTAGGAAACGCACGACTAAGTCGCTTTTCCCCAGTGACTGGCCAGACACCGGTTTAGCAAACGTTGCTATGGCCGCCACATAAACTTTGAGCGTGGATGGGGTCCTACCCTTATCCATCAGCTCCTGAAGGAAGGCAAGCACTTCCTTAACCCCGCAGTCCACAGGCGAAAAGCCACGGGCTCGACACCAAGTAGAGAACACCGACCATTTCGAGGCATAGAGCCGTCTGGTAGACGGAGCTCTAGCCTGCGCGATCGTGTTTAGCACTCCTTCCGGGAGGCTAGCGGGTACCCGTTGTATTCAGGTGCCAGGCACGTGCGCCGCTTTCAGAGAAAGGAGGTTGCGCTGGGCCCAGACCAAGAGGGGTTCCGCCAGCCTGCAAAGGTGTGTGGACCCGATGCCGCCCTGGCGATTTATGTACGCCACCACTGACCTGTTGTCCGACCGGACCAAGACGTGGTGGCCCTTTATCAGGGGACGGAAGCGCCGTAGCGCTTTGTCGACTGCTATCATTTCCAAGCAGTTTATGTGAAGGAGCTTCTCCCGCTCTGACCATAGGCCAGCCAGCGGTCTGCCCTCGAGCAGCGCTCCCCACCCCGTGGTGGAGGCGTCCGTAGACACCACTTTCACCCTTGAGGCGGTCCCCAGACTCACACCAGACTGATACCAGCTGGTTACTTTCCAGGGTTTCAGAGCCGAAACGCACCATTGGTCGACCCTGAGGCTACACCGGCCTGTGGTCCATGCCCGGGGCGGGACTCGTGCTTTCAGCCACCTCTGCAGTGGGCGCATGCGAAGCAGGCCCAGCTGGAGTACAGAGGATGCTGAGGCCATCAGGCCCAGCATTTTCTGAAACCGTCTGAGCGGGACTATAGAGCCGTGGCGGAAGGATTCCGCGACGCGCTGAATACTTAGTACGCGCTCCGGTGAGAGGCGTGCCGTCATGGATAGCGAGTCTAACACTGTTCCCAGGAAAGAAATTCTCTGGCTGGGACACAGCGAGCTCTTTTCTCAGTTGACTGTCAGGCCCAGTTTCTCGAGGTGCTCGAGCAGTGTGGCCCTGTGTTCTATGAGCTCTGACCGTGATCGAGCTAGAATCAGCCAATCGTCCAAGTGGTTCATAACTCGCATGCCCTGAAGTCTCAGGGGCACCGTGGCGGGCTGTGTCTGGGTGTGGGAATGGGCACTGGGGCGTGGGCATTCTTACAACACTCATAACACCATCGGCCGTGGCCGGTATACCAGAAAATACACTCTTTATTGGATTTATCTGGGTAGCCATAAAAACGGCTTTTGTGTGCAGGCAAGCGGGCTGAGACACTGGCTGCTTCACTGCTAAATACACTGGCACAGTCACATCGCAAGGAACTGAACGAGCGAATCGTTTCGGTGGGGAACCGGCCGCAGCGGGATCCGAACACCGTCGCTTTCCTAGAGTGGCTAGGAAAGCTTCGAGGCCTCGGGCTTGAGCTCAATCTTCGGCCGGGGCCCGCGCTGAGCGGGGCGGCGTCCAGCAGAGCGAGAGCACGGTCTCTGATCCCGGGCCTGGCGGCGCTGTGTAGCGGCGGCTGCGGGCGATGCAGGCCGAGGCTGCGAGCTTAGAGCGACCTGCAGCGGAGCTCGAGCGCTTCGGGAGGAAGTGCTTCATGGCCTGCGAAGTCTTCTGCACCTCAGAAAATCTGTCCGCGAAATCTTTGACGGCAGATCCGAAGAGGCCCGCAGGGGAAATGGGCGCGTCGAGGAATACAGAGCGCTCAGCTTCCGTCATCTCAGACAGCGTCAACCACAGATGTCTCTCGGCAACGGTGAGAGAGGCCATATTCCGCCCCATGGCCTGAGCAGCGGCTTTAGCGGCGCGTAGAGCAAGGTCCGTAGCGCCTCGTAAATCCGCTACACTGACAGCACCCGGCCCTTCCTCGTCCAATTTAAGGAGAAGGTCAGCCTGGTAAATCTGCAAGACCGCCATAGTATGCAGCGCTGAGACCGCCTGTCCAGCGGCTGTGTAAGCACGCCCGTGCAGCGATGAAGTCACCCGGCAGGCTTTAGAAGGAAGCGTCGTCTGCGCGCGCCGTCCCGCAGAGGGCGGGCAGAGATGCGACGCGACCGCCGCCTCCACAGGAGGAATGGAGAGATATCCTTTATCTCCCGCGCCGGTGACAGAAGAAAAAGCCGCAGAGGTGGAAGTGCGCAGCCTGGCGGAGAACGTGGCGGTCCATGACTTGGCGACTTCGTCGTGGAGCTCAGGGAGGAAGGGGCGGCCCTAGTCTTAGACGGGGCTTCGTCCTTCTTGAGAAAGCGCCCATCGAGTCTGTTGCGCGGCGGCAAGGCAGGCGCCTCCCACTCGAGGCCGATGCACTCCACGGCCTGGGTGAGCAGACGCATCAGCTCAGCCTCAATGCCGGGTCTCTTTCCAGAGGGTTGGCTAGACACGTCAGCGGGGGGGAGGTCCACAGAGCTCGCCCAATCCTCGCTATCAGAAGCCACAAGAGAGCATACCTCAGCAGGTTCGTCCAGCTCGGGAGCGGAAGCGGCGGCAGACGGCGGGCGCTGTCCGTCCGGGAGCGACTCAAGTGAAGCCGGCGAAGCAGGCGGGCGAACCGGCGAGCTTTGGCGGGCTGGAGAAGGCTCGGGAGCGCGCTGGGCGCGACGCTTCTTACGGCGCGGCACAGAAGGCTGGGAAGCGGGCTCAGAGAACGACGCCAGGGAGTCCTCAGAGTCACCATAGGCAGAAGTTCGCAGTGCGGGCATCCACCATCCGCGAGCGCGATAGCCGCGTGCTCATGACCCAGGCAGGACACACAGATGACGTGACGGTCCTCATTCACTGAGTTGGGCGCGGCACGAGCCACAGAAAGGCATCTTTAAAAAGACGCAGCTCTTTTAGAACAGATAAATGGGTGTTGCGTCACGTAAGCAAACACACACACACTTAGCAGAGTAAAAGGATATAGTACGCCGGAAAGCGCAGCAGGTACGGCGGTTGAAGGCGGCTGGGCCAGCGACTTCGAAGATGGCACGTCCCGCTGATAAGGCTACAAGTCAACGGCGCGGCTTCTCACTCTGGATCCAGCGATGCGTGAGCTTCGCGTGAAGAGTAGAAAAATCAGAGGAAATACAGCTATCGAGGGGGTATTTATAGGGCGAGACCACGCCTCTACTGGCGGGACATGACGAAATGAGCGCGAAGCGTCCCCATTCGTCATTACGTCACGCAGTGCCTCACTCGATAGGCTGCAGCTTTTCCAGCAAGGCAGCCAATGGGCGCGCGAGCTGTCTCGCCCTTGTCTGCTTGCTGCTGCAAAAGCGTTTTGCATGTTTAAAAAATTAAGGATAATTTTTGGCTTCAATATCTCGAGGAAAGAGTATTCCCCATAGCGTAAGATATTACGCAGTACGAGAGATACTCTCGTAAGAGAACCAAATTGTCCAAATCTATTGCAGTCCTAGCAAGAGCTAAGCACATACTGGAGCTTAAATCACTTCACATTTTGTACTGTTCGCTACTGTTACCTTATCTGAATTATTGTGTAGAGGTTTGGGGAAGCACTTATCTACATTCACTACAGCCACTAGTTATAATGCAAAAAAGAGCTATGAGAATCATTCACAACGTTGGATTTCGGGATCACACAAATTCATTATTTCTGCAATCTAAATTGCTAAAAATTCAAGATCTAATCGAATACCAAATTGCAGTATTCATGTTCAAAGCAAGAAATAGCCTATTGCCTGGGAATATACAAAAGATGTTTTCTGAGAGAGAGGGACAGTACAATTTAAGAGGAAGGGGAAATTTTAAGAACAATAGATTTAGAACAACAAGGAAAAGATTATGTTTATCAATTTGCGGGGTTAAATTGTGGAATAAACTAAATGATAAACTAAAGCAATGCTCAAACATATTCCTATTTAAAAAAATGTACAGAGAAATTATTTTCAAGAGGTATCAAGAAGCACTGTGGTGAAAGTAGTGCTCCATTGTCTATGTTGTTTTTCTTTGTTTATTTGCTTTGTTATTTTTGGTTGTGTTTTTATTTATTTATTTATATATATATATGTGTATGTATATATGTGTGTACATGTATGTGTATATGTGTATATATATATATATGTATATGTATGTGTGTATGCATGTGTATGTGTATGTATATATATATATATATATATATATATATATATATAATATATATATATATATATATATATTATATATATGTGTGGTGTGTGGTGTATGGATGTATAGAACAAATGATAATAATATAAAAATTGTAAATTGAATGAATTAAGGGGGTAGGAGTATATAAGTTTTACTTCTTCCTACTCCTTTTCGCACATGCAATAGAAGTATGTCAACAGGAAAGAAGTATATATATTTTTTGCTCTTCATTTGTTTTGTTTTTCTCTTATGTTTTTAAACATTGTTTTATATTTTTAGATACTTTCTTTACCATGTTCGAAATAAAGACTTCAAATTCAAATTCAAATTCAATTAAATTTCTGGCTCACCGGCTTACTCACGTTATTACTGTCTCATTGAAAATCTTCTGCTAATCAGCTGTGGGCCACTATTACCATACTGTGTCTATTAATGCAGATTGACTGTCATTATTACTACTTTGAGTAAAGATAAAGGATGGAGCAAGATTTGTTTTACAAACATTTGTTACATCAGTCATTCACGTTAGTGCTGGACGAACATTATTGATACAGTTAATACAAGTCTAAGTACATTTTTTTTTTGTATAGTGCTGAGGGAGTGCACAATCGTGGTGCAGCGACAGGCTGACTGGCCAAGGTGGAGACATGGGCCTGAAGGCCTAAGGTGAAGCCGGGGACTCAACCCCATGTCAAGCTGGTAATGGATATGATAATGTTGATATGTTTGGTCATGGAGGAATATATCTGCTATGCTGCTGCTGCTGTTGGTTATTGCTGCTACAGAGCAAGTACAGGACTTACATTACACGCTTGTTGTGAACAAGTAAGACATGCTGCTTCTGCACAGTACAGCATACATGAATTACCCGTAGCAGATCTATACAGGTGGAGCTGGGGAAGGTGGAGGGTTTCTGAAAACGATGCAACTGCTACAGCAAATGCTGACTAAAGTTTTTAAGTATAGGTTTATTAAAGTTTTAAAGTATTTAAAAGGTTGAGCATTTTATATATTTTTTAAAAATTACCCCCAGTTTAATTTGTAAAAAATGTTTTGGGAGTTGCATTCAAATATATTAATCTGTCTATATAATACTCTATGAGACAAAGTGTGGATGAGTGGAGGACCCAAAGGCTGAGTTCATCATTTGAGTCAGGGCATACCAATGTTTTTTCCACACTTAGCAGGTCATCAGCTGCGCCGTGTGTGTAGTCAGGGTGAAATAGATATTATTATTCTCATGGGTGAATCTGAGCAAACATATTTTAACCTCTGAAAGAACGCAGATGTGACGATCCTTAACACCTGCGTAAACGGGACCGTCCATATGGTGCAGATGCATAGATGTGGCATATGACCCTACTTATGCTGCACCGTATGGCAATTTAAACAAATGTGCTCTAAATTACTAAAAATCATGGTCTAGTTATGATGACCTCGTAAACTTAATTCACTACAGTTTGACAAGAATGTCTAATTTCAACCCTCAGTTGATCAGCTAATCAATCAATAATCACAAACAAGAACAACGCAAATAAAATTAGAATAACTATCAGAAGAAGAAAGCTTTATTTTGATGAGGGTTTGATCTTGGAGATTTTAAAGCAAAGAAAAGATGAAGGAGCTCTTGGTACAGCCGCATGTGAATGGAATGTGGATGACTTTGATGAAGTTGTTTATTTCTTTGCTTAGAGGCATTTTTCTCTGAATTGTTATTCTGCTGAAATATGGATTTTTTTTCTTCTTTTTGTTGCTGCTGTATGTGTGGCTTGATGATAATCACACAGAAACTCATCTGATTTTACATTCCTCACAAACGCCCTCATACAAAAGAAAAATCACAGCATGAGATGTTTCCATGGTGACATACGGCAGCATGAAACGTTCAGACTGCATATGATGCACACATACATGCTAGACAGAGACAATATCCCATTTGTGTTGGTAAATCTGCTAACATGACATGGCATAAAAAGTATGCATTATCAAAACAAGCAGGGTTTTTTTCAAGTAAATCTATGTAAAAACACCTCTTGCCTGACATGAGATGCATTAATGCACTCTAGAGAAACAATTATGTATTCAAGAGGAAGAACTGAAGGGCTATCGTGTAATTGCTCTCTGACCATGCAGACATGCCAATGAGACAAGTGATGTGCTCTACAAAAGCCATAAAATGTCCATCTTCCCTGGACCACACACCATAAGAATGTGTCACTATAGGGAGGATCAAATTGAGATATCAGCCTCTGGAACATATTGTATCATGCACCCGCAGTGTTCAAGGACAAAACTATCATGCACTTACAAGGACTCCAGTCTGTCATCTGCTTGAAACTCTGTCGCCAAAGTGCAGGAACAGATCATGTGGATCGGAAGCTCTGCAGGGTATTAAAAAAGTAGGTGTTTGATTTCAATAACACATGGCTGATTTAAACTTAATGTTCAAATGCATCAACTTGCATAAGCAATCAATCTGCTTATTGTTACAAGAACATACAGATTATTGCCAAATAAATCTCAAAAATAGAATAATTAAATGTTATCCTTTAGAGAAAGTAACTTACTACATTACAAATTACTTGACAAATACTGTACTAATTGGCCTTGTTTCACAGACAGGGCTTAGATAAAGCCAGGATTAGGCCTTAGTTCAATTAGGACATTTACCACCGGGTTCACATACAAAGCTTTAGTCCCAGAATAAAATAATTCTGCTATTTTAAATTAAAGCAACTTGCACAGACATATCTTAAAATATGTCAGTGCCCTTGTTTTGTCTCAAGATGCACAGTAATGTTAAAGGCACATCTATAAAAGCTATTTAAATGCCTTAATTGAACGAAGGCCTAATCCTGGCTTAATCTAAGCCCTGTCTGTGAAATCTGGTCCTTGAGTAATAGTTAACCCAAAAAATGAAAATTATCCCATAATTTTCTCACACCCAGGCCATCCTGGGTATATTTGACTTTCTTCATTCAGCCAAAAATATATTTGTATTTGTATAGAGTTTTTAAAACTCCAAAAAGTGCATCCATGATCCATCATAAAAGTAATCCATACGGCTCAAGTGGGTTAGTACATGCTTGGTTTAAAAAGGGGATGGGTTTTTAAAGAAAAATATCCATATTTAAAACTATATACCCCAGTTCCACAGACAAGGCTTAAGCTAGTCCCAGACTAAAATGCATGTTTCAGCTGTTTTAACTGAAAGCAACATGCACTGGTATATCTTAAATATTTCAGTGCCATTGTTTAGTCTCAAGATGCACACTAGTAATGTTTTTTTTCCCAAGGCATGTTTATAAAAGATGGCTTAATCTAAGCCCTGTCTATGAAACCAGGCCTATAAACTATAATCACTGGCTTCTGCCAACTGCAGAACGCGCATTGGTGAGAGAAGCTGCCAGTGATTGGAGTTAAAGATTTAAATATGGATATTTTTCTTACAGAACACCCATCACTTCACTTCAGAAGGCCTTTATTAACCCACTGGAGAAAGCTGGGAAGAGCCAGGATATTATTTAAAATAACTCCAATTGTGTTCGGCTGAAAGAAGAAAGTCATATACACCTATAGCTTAGGGTGAGTAATTATGGGATAATTAAATTATTTGTGTGAACTATTTCCCCGCCATTGATGGAAATTTCCGTAGTTTGTGAGATGAGTCCGAAAACTTAAGCAGCTGACTTGTTGCCTCGCTGCCCTATCAGGCAATGACTATGCAGGCAGCTTCTGTGCACGAAGGTCCCTCACGAAACTGATTTCAGACAGACTTCTGAGGAAGCGTAAAACTTTAATGATCTACAGTAAAATAGAGCGAGCTTTGGTGAAAATTAAGTGAATATTTAATGACTACAATAGTAATTTCTCACTAGAAATGACATCATATGTGGAAAACTTTGGTCAAAAATGTAAATTTACATACAAGCTGATGACCAGATGCAACTTACAGATGCCATCTTTATTTCTTAGTTCAACTGTCATGGAAAGAACAGGATTGTGGGATATCAAAGGTAGCAAAGGATACTTCAAAAAAAACGATAAGATGAAGGTATCTCAGGAGGAGACAGAAAGTGAAACTAACATTGCATTCGGACGTGCCTTGATGCCTTCCTACTTTGGAATGCTCTCCTCCGAAGGCATCAGTTTTCGGACGCAGCCAATGCTTCCCCGCCATTTACAGGAATTTTCTGGCTTTCCGTGTTTTCACTGTTATACGGTAGGGGGGTGCTGTGACATCTTCTGAAAGAGTACTGAATCTCCTGATCAAAACACATGTGAAGACGATGCAAAAACAAGCGATATCATGTAATCATATGGATATGTAAAATAACGCGATCATCAACATTAACAGCATATAAATAAAAACTGACAAAGGTAACTGAATGAAATGTCGACCCAGGACGAGCTATAGGACTGTGCAAGCATTAGGGGTGTTGATGGACTCGATTTACTCCGTCTATGCTTTGATAGGCTAATCGTTCTGAAACTGATCTGAATGTAGTTTTTGACAAAAACGTGATTTTCTCAGCTTTTTGCTCAAAATGTTGCTTTTTTATGAAACTTACATTCAAGTGCATGAAGCTAGAATAAAACTTTAGCTAGAATAAAACAGGTTTTTAATTTTTGTTTTGTTTTTTAAAAGTACATAAAGTCTATTCTTTCTTTTGATATATTGCATGATCAGATATTCATAAAAAAATATTCTGGGGGCCATGATATTGTGAAAATGATCTGGTGGCTGGTCACTATTTAGAAAAATTAAATAAAAACACTGGCGGGGAAAGAGTTAAGTAGCTTTTATATAAAGTGACTTATATCTTGAATAAAAACAAGTGACATTGTAATGGCCGATGACGTGGCCACACAAAAAGGCCCACCTTTATTCTGGGTTGTTTACACATTATTTTGGGTTGTTGTTTTTACTATTTTATGATTACACATTTGTTGCAGATACCGGTGTGTAACCCAGGTTACTAGAGCACACACCAAACCTATGAGAGAAGGAAGAAAAAAGACAGAAGTTAGGTTTTATAAGTAATTTATTACTTTTATTTAAATGGAAATAAGATTGAATGTGAATAATAAAACATGTAAATGTGACAAACTAAAAAAGAAATGAATTCGATTAATTCGAATTAGCCCCGCCCTCAACTGCCGCGTCATGACTAGCGCGAGAGTGAAACGGCCGCGTGAGTGAAACAGCCGCGTGAAGAGAAATGCATGTAGATTCTGAAAAAGACAATATTGGATAAGAAATCCTGCGGATTCAGCAGAGGATCGCATCTGTCCTAGTTTCCTAGCTTGTCTAGGATTTGTTTCCGATTGATTAACACCCGTTCTTGGTTGGGTTTTTGTTTTTTGTTTGTTTTGTTTTTGTTTGTTGTCTTGCTTCTTCCTTATGTCGAGTTCCTGTTGTGATGACTTGTGGAATCGAACGAGAAGTTTGAGCTGTAATCTGTCTCTGCCGTCAACGAGGTCAGCTTGGTTGTTGGTGGATACTGGCGAGCCAACCCTGGTTTTCTGAACTTGGACATCTCTATACACGTTCATCGAGGTGGTAGGACCACACGTGTATGCCTTTGTGTTTTGTATTTTCAAGGACATCGTTGCATCAGTGAAGTGGGAAGGAGTTTCCCATCTCATTTGTTCACTTTGAACTGCCTTGCGGTTCATAAAGGACACTGAACGAGTGAACTGAACATTGAGTTGAAATTTACTCATTTGAGTCAATCCTGATACTATTCAGTGTGTCATTGAGTATTGAAGTCTATTGTTTTATTTTTTTTATTATTTCTATTTGTTTTTGAAATTTCCTTTGAAAAGAGTCAACAGAGTTATTAAGTTAACTATTCACTTGGTTTTGAGTAAGACTGATCTCAATATATTATTTTACAAGGTTTTCCCGTGTAATTTACCTTGAAACTATTGGTTTATTTTTATTGTTTTTGTTTTGTCATATTTCCCCTTAATCTGAACTAATCATTTCAAAGTAAAAAAGAAAAATACTTACCATTTTTATACTACATCTGTTTCATGTGGTTCTTTCCCTCTGTCTTGCTGCAACACAGGCTTTCGAACGTAGTAGTCTTCTGAATCTGGTCCGAGATATAGAAATTAATTCTGTGCTAAGACCGCTAAGCGCGCGTGTTACATAGAAGTTGGCGAGCCCCAGCCAGGAGCCAGTCTTGCAGCAAGGGTAACTGTTAAAGAGACAGAAAGAGGGAAATTATTAGAACAAGAGAAACCACTTATCGAAAACTTCCACTGTTACAATGGATATTGTGAAGCGGGAAAACGTTAACGTAGCAAACGCGCTCATAGTCGGAGGCCTTACGTTAACTGAAACAGACAATGAGTTAGAAAGGTACCTAGAAAGATTTGGTTCAATTAGCCGTAACATTATTATTGATGACCCAGCTTCAGAGTTTCACCAAAATGCCATTATAGAGTATAATCATAGCTCAGCAATCCAAAGTTTGCTCTCTTCCCTACCCTTGACTTTGGGGAGTCTCTCTGACCCAGGCGTTACTTTCCGAGTGCGTCTCTTAGCCACTGTCTACACTCAACCTTCTATCTGCACTGCCACTGAAGGGTATCTTGAGGAATCAAAGGCCATTGCTAAAGAAATTGGAATATCCTTCCAAAGTGTGCTTCAGGAGGAATTAGAGAAAATCAGAGAGACCCATTCTGAAAATGAAGCTCCAGCGGAACCTCAGCAAGTGAGCTGTCATGATTCCAGCAGTGACTCACAGAGTGCAGAGGCCACTGCCCCATCGTCGATAAGTAGCCCCCTGACTAATTTAAAAGTGACACCAACTCAAAGCTCAGAACCTAAAAACCCAACCAAGAACAGAACAACGTTTGTTTCTCCCCCTTCTCCAGAAACTACCACTGAAGATATCACCGTGACAACCTGCCCTGTGTTTCCCACCAGTATTGTGGACCCACCCAGTGTTCAGAGAATGGTGGTTGAACACATAGTGAAAACAAGTGAAGCTACTCTGTCACAGCAAACCTCGATCCGTCTGAGAGTCTTCTCAGGGAGGTCTCCTCGCCCTCCCAACGAACCAGATTTCGACACCTGGCGTGCGAGTGTCGATTTCTTGTTAAATGACCCTTCCATCTCTGACTTGCACAGAACGCGAAAAATCCTTGACAGTCTCTTACCTCCAGCTGCCGACATTGTAAAACATGTGCGCCCTCCAGCCTTACCTGCTGTGTATCTTAAGCTCTTAGAGTCCGTTTATGGTTCTGTCGAGGACGGAGACGAGTTGTTGGCCAAACTCATGGGCACTCTACAAAATCAGAGTGAGAAACCGTCAGACTACCTACATCGTTTGCAAGTTATTCTGAGTGCTGCAATCAGGCGAGGTGGCATAGCAGAAAGTGAACATGACCGTTACCTTCTGAAACAATTCTGCAGAGGGTGTTGGGACAATCGTCTCATTGCTGACCTTCAGCTTGACAAAAGAGAAGTCCAACCACCCACTTTTGCTGAACTAGCAGTGCTTATTCGAACCCACGAAGACAAACACGCCTCTAAGGAGGAACGGATGAGGAAGCATCTTGGGATGACAAAACCCCCTAATGCCTACCTAAAGTCACGAGCAGTCTCCAACCGAGTATCAGCCTGTTCATGTGATGTGCCCAGCTCCGATGGCTCGGAAACTAGCCTTCTAAAGAAGCAAGTCGCAGAAATCCAAGCCCAAGTCATTGCCTTAAAGCAGTCTCCTGATCGGGGAAATCCTAAGAGTCACTCCGAGAATGCAGAATTGACCGCTTTGAAGAAGATGGTGGGAGAATTGTGTACTCAAGTAGCAGCAGTAAAAGCGTCGGTTACTCAGGGACTGAAACAGAACAATGCAGAAGAGCCAGAAGTTGCAAGGCTGCAGCGTCAAATCGCAGAGCTACAAGCGCAAAGTGCCACTCGTAAGATGCCTCAAACTCCTAACAGTCGGAGACCGCTTGACACGGAAACGGATAGAGGTCCCAGGATGGGTCAGTTGAGAGTTAACAGACCACGACCCTGGTACTGTTTCCGGTGCGGAGAAGATGGGCACCTAGCTATCAACTGCGAGAACGCTCCAAATCCTTCCAAAGTCGAAGAGAAGCGACTTGAATTAAGAAAGCGTCAAAGCCAATGGCACTCTCTGCATGGAAGGCCTGCCCAGCCTTTAAACTGAAGAAGGTCTCTGTAGCGGGGCATATAGAGACCAGATGTTCAGACTGTCGCCCTGAATGTTACAAATTGATATCTGATACGAGCAGCCGTGAAACACCACCATTGAAACGCTTGCCAAACGGACTAGTGGGAATAAAATGCACAGCTAAGGTCACTATTGAAGGAAGAGAAGTAGACTGCCTGTTGGACACAGGGTCACAGGTGACCACAATTCCGCAGTCAATTTATGAAGCCAATTTGCCAGACTACCCCCTGAAGCCGTTGGAAGACTTGCTGGAGGTAGAAGGAGCTAACGGACAAGCAGTGCCATATCTGGGGTACATTGAGCTAACACTGAAATTCCCCAAAGTGCTCACTGGTACTGAAGTTGAGGTTCCCACTCTGGCTCTGGTGGTTCCAGATTTAACCAGTCTTTCCCAGATTCTAGTTGGAACCAATTCCCTAGATGTGCTTTACAGCAAATGTGCTAAAGAGAATGAAGCTAGCTTTCAGTCAAGTTTCCATGGTTACCAAGCCGTACTCAAAGTTCTAGAAGCTAGATGGAGACAAGCCAGTAGTAAGACTCTGGGTTATGTGAAGTTAAAGGGAAACTCCCCTGAAGTTGTGCCTGCAGGAGGCACCGTGGTCTTGGACGGCTTTGTCCACCTATATGGTCCCCACACAGAAAAGTGGGTAACTCTCGAGCCTCCATCTATCCCATTACCAAGTGGTCTACAGATTGCAAACTGTTTGCATACCTTACCTCGAAAACGACTCTCCAAATTGTCAGTTCTGCTGAGAAATGGAACGCGAACCGACATAAAAGTCCCTCCTAAAGTTGTGCTGGCAGAGGTTCATGCAGTTCAGAAGATCGTAGATCAGCAGCGCCAGAGTTCAAAATTCACAGCTGAGGAACCGTCGCCCAACTGTGCTAACCTTACCTTTGAATTTGGTGATTCTCCCTTGCCTACGAGCTGGAAAGAGAGGATCTCGAAGTTGTTGAACTCCATGCCTGAAGTCTTCTCTCTGCACGACCTTGATTATGGCAGCACTGAAAAAGTCAAACATCAGATAAAGTTGAATGACAACACCCCGTTCAAGCACAGAGCTCGACCTATACATCCTCAAGATGTTGACGCCGTGAGAAAGCACCTTCAAGAACTGTTAGAGGCCAGGGTGATCCGCGAGTCTGAGTCTCCATTTGCGTCACCCATAGTGGTAGTCCGCAAGAAGGATAGTACAGTAAGGCTATGTATTGACTTTCGGAAACTTAACTCACAGACGATTAAGGATGCATACGCCTTACCAAACCTAGAGGAGGTCTTTTCAACACTTACCGGCTCAAATTGGTTCTCTGTGCTCGATTTGAAATCCGGGTTCTATCAAATCGGAATGGAAGAGACTGATAAGTGTAAAACCGCCTTTGTCTGCCCGCTGGGATTCTGAGAATTCAACCGGATGCCGCAGGGAATTACCAACGCACCAAGCACTTTTCAGAGGTTGATGGAACGGTGCATGGGAGACCTGAACAGGAAACAAGTGCTGGTTTTCATCGACGACCTCATAGTCTTTTCAAAAACTCTGGAAGAACATGAGTCCCGGTTGTTGCAAGTTCTAAACCGACTGAAAGAGTATGGGTTGAAATTGTCACCTTTGAAATGTCGATTCTTCTAGACGTCAGTAAAGTATCTAGGTCATATAGTCTCACGAGATGGAGTAGAGACGGATCCAGCAAAAGTCGAAGCCTTGAAGACATGGCCAAAGCCAACGAACCTGAAAGAGTTGAGGTCCTTTCTAGGTTTCGCTGGATATTATCGGAGGTTTGTGCGAGAGTACTCCAAGATCGTTAAGCCTCTCACCGACCTTACAGCGGGATATCCTCCACTCAGGAAGAGCGGTATTAAGAAACCGAAGGAGGGAAGCTATTTCAATCCCAAGGAAGAGTTCGGTGATCGATGGACTCCAGATTGTCAGAGTGCTTTTGACTCCATAATCGGCAAACTCACGTCTGCACCCGTGTTGGGTTTTGCTAACCCCAAGCTTCCCTACGTGCTTCATACCGATGCCAGTACCACCGGGCTCTGTGCAGCTTTATATCAGGAGCAGGAAGGGCAGATGCGGGTCATAGCTTTTGCCAGCAGAGGATTGACCAAGGGTGAAAGCAGGTATCCTGCGCACAAACTAGAGTTTCTGGCGCTGAAATGGGCTGTCACCTCCAAATTTAGCGACTACCTCTATGGTGTAGAGTTCACTGTGGTAACGGATAGCAACCCCTTGACGTATATCCTAACCTCAGCGAAGCTTGATGCCACCAGTTACCGCTGGCTGTCCAGCTTGTCAACTTACAACTTTAAGCTGCAGTACAGAGCAGGTAGCCAAAATCAGGATGCTGATGGTTTATCCCGACGACAGCATGGTGAACTTCTGGATGACCTGATTTCTCAAAAGGAGAGAGAAAGGATAAGGCAGTTTACATTGAATCATCTCATGAAGCCAGAAGTTGATTCATCTGTTTTCATGGCAGACACAATAAAAGCTATCTGTGAAAGGCATCAGGTGATCGGATCATCTAAAAGTCCCAGTTCCTCTCGCTCTTCTCTTGCCTTGGTTGAAACCATTGCTCAACATGAGGACGCTCTGCCAAATGAATTCCAGTATGAAGAGGAACATGGTCTTCCAGATCTTCCTCATCTCTCTGAAACATCCTTGGCAGAACTACAGAGAAAAGATCCAGAAATGAGTATTGTTATTAGAGGATTGGAGAGTGGAGTGAAACCTCGTAACCTGAGAGATCAACCTCCTGCCATGGGTTTGTGGTTAAAAGAGTGGAACCGCCTCGAGCTGAGAAGTGGGGTGCTGTATAGGAGGAGACAGGAATGTGGAGCCTCTTCTTATCAGTTGGCATTGCCCACTACATTGAGAGACATGGTGTTACGGAGCCTCCACGATGACATGGGTCACCTGGGTGTTGACAGGACCCTGGATCTCGTCAGGTCGAGGTTCTTCTGGCCGAAAATGTCGCAGGCAGTAGAGCAAAGGATAAGGACTTGTGAACGTTGTGTCCGTAGAAAAATGCCTCCGGAAAGAGCAGCTCCTTTGGTGAACATCCAAACTAGCAGGCCTTTAGAGCTGGTGTGCATAGATTTTCTGTCCCTGGAGCCAGACCAGAGCAACACCAAAAACATACTAGTTATCACGGACCACTTCACTAAGTATGCCGTTGCAATACCAACTCGAAACCAAACTGCTCAAACCGTTGCTAAGAGCCTGTGGGATAATTTCTTGGTACACTATGGGTTTCCGGAGAAACTGCATAGTGACCAAGGGGCAGACTTTGAGTCCCACACAATAAAGGAGTTGTGTAAGATCGCAGGAATTCACAAGGTGAGAACTACCCCATACCACCCAAGGGCAACCCTGTGGAACGATTTAATCGTACACTTCTCCAGATGCTGGGGACACTGGAAAATGAAAAGAAATCTTGGTGGAAGGAGTTCGTAAAGCCTTTAGTGCATGCCTATAATTGCACCCGCAATGACACCACTGGGTATACTCCTTATGAACTCATGTTTGGACGACAACCCCGCTTACCTGTCGATCTGGCTTTCGGATTGCCTGCAGATACTCCCGTCAAGTCTCACTCTCAATATGTGAGAGATCTCAGGAGTCGGTTGAGAGAGTGTTACGAGATGGCTACCAAAAATGCAGGGAAAGTAGCTGAACGTAACAAAAGGAGATTTGATAAGCGTGTGGTTGCTTCAACATTGGAGGAGGGAGACAGAGTTCTTGTAAGGAATGTGCGATTGAGAGGGAAGCATAAACTGGCTGATAAATGGGAACAAGATGTTCATGTGGTTGTCAGGAAGATTCGAGATCTGCCAGTATATACTGTCCAACCAGAAAGGAAAGATGGTCCCCTCCGGACGTTGCATCGAGATTTATTGCTGCCCTGTGGGTTTTTGCACTCAACCAACTCCGAAGAACGACCAAAGCAGAAAGTTCGAAGGCCTAGAACCAGAGCTTGTCCTGATGAAGGGATAAAGGAGTCCGAGTCTGCTTCTGAATGCTCAGAGTCTGAGGATGAGCGAATTCCCTGTTATGTACCTGGAAGAACACTGGGCTCTGAAACTCAAATTATTACGGGCATTGAACACTTACCTTGTGTTCGAGAAGTTGCATCTGACTTGCCTGTCCCTGATCCCGCTAGGGAGAACTTACCTGCTCAAGATTCCGTGGAGAGTAACTCTGGAGAGCCTGCAAGACAATACTTACCTGAATGGAAACCTGTGGAGGAAAAATCGGATGAACCTGTGGAAGGAGGAATATGTGCAGATGAGATTGAATCAAGTTTTAGTGAATCAGATGTCTCAGTGGAGCAGAGACCAGAACCAGAACAATCCCCTGGATCTCTGGCTGACTACCCTACTCAATTGGTTGAGACAGTGCCAAGTAGTTCCGAGTTAGGGAGTGTAGGAAGAAATCTGATCTCAAATGAAGGTTGTGTTGAAGACACTAAAGCTGAAGAAAGGAGTGCTGAACCTGAAGACACATCTACCCTCAGACGCTCACAAAGAGAGCGACGTCCCCCTAAAAAGTTTGAATATCCCCAGTTAGGGAATCCACTCACCCTAGTAATCCAGTCTTTGTTGCAGGGTCTAAATGAGGCTTTTAGTTCTTCCTTAGAAGAGTCAGTTGTCGCCCCTGTAATTCACGTTTAGATGCAACGGGACTTGCATATTTTCCAGAGGGAGGGTGTAACCCAGGTTACTAGAGCACACACCAAACCTATGAGAGAAGGAAGAAAAAAGACAGAAGTTAGGTTTTATAAGTAATTTATTACTTTTATTTTAATGGAAATAAGATTGAATGTGAATAATAAAACATGTAAATGTGACAAACTAAAAAAGAAATGAATTCGATTAATTCGAATTAGCCCCGCCCTCAACTGCCGCGTCATGACTAGCGCGAGAGTGAAGTGAGAAAAAAAAGTTGTCACAGAGAAAGCGCGAGTGAAACGGCCGCGTGAGTGAAACAGCCGCGTGAAGAGAAATGCATGTAGATTCTGAAAAAGACAATATTGGATAAGAAATCCTGCGGATTCAGCAGAGGATCGCATCTGTCCTAGTTTCCTAGCTTGTCTAGGATTTGTTTCCGATTGATTAACACCCGTTCTTGGTTGGGTTTTTGTTTTTTTGTTTGTTTTGTTTTTGTTTGTTGTCTTGCTTCTTCCTTATGTCGAGTTCCTGTTGTGATGACTTGTGGAATCGAACGAGAAGTTTGAGCTGTAATCTGTCTCTGCCGTCAACGAGGTCAGCTTGGTTGTTGGTGGATACTGGCGAGCCAACCCTGGTTTTCTGAACTTGGACATCTCTATACACGTTCATCGAGGTGGTAGGACCACACGTGTATGCCTTTGTGTTTTGTATTTTCAAGGACATCGTTGCATCAGTGAAGTGGGAAGGAGTTTCCCATCTCATTTGTTCACTTTGAACTGCCTTGCGGTTCATAAAGGACACTGAACGAGTGAACTGAACATTGAGTTGAAATTTACTCATTTGAGTCAATCCTGATACTATTCAGTGTGTCATTGAGTATTGAAGTCTATTGTTTTATTTTTTTTATTATTTCTATTTGTTTTTGAAATTTCCTTTGAAAAGAGTCAACAGAGTTATTAAGTTAACTATTCACTTGGTTTTGAGTAAGACTGATCTCAATATATTATTTTACAAGGTTTTCCCGTGTAATTTACCTTGAAACTATTGGTTTATTTTTATTGTTTTTGTTTTGTCATATTTCCCCTTAATCTGAACTAATCATTTCAAAGTAAAAAAGAAAAATACTTACCATTTTTATACTACATCTGTTTCATGTGGTTCTTTCCCTCTGTCTTGCTGCAACACAGGCTTTCGAACGTAGTAGTCTTCTGAATCTGGTCCGAGATATAGAAATTAATTCTGTGCTAAGACCGCTAAGCGCGCGTGTTACATAGAAGTTGGCGAGCCCCAGCCAGGAGCCAGTCTTGCAGCAAGGGTAACTGTTAAAGAGACAGAAAGAGGGAAATTATTAGAACAAGAGAAACCACTTATCGAAAACTTCCACTGTTACAATGGATATTGTGAAGCGGGAAAACGTTAACGTAGCAAACGCGCTCATAGTCGGAGGCCTTACGTTAACTGAAACAGACAATGAGTTAGAAAGGTACCTAGAAAGATTTGGTTCAATTAGCCGTAACATTATTATTGATGACCCAGCTTCAGAGTTTCACCAAAATGCCATTATAGAGTATAATCATAGCTCAGCAATCCAAAGTTTGCTCTCTTCCCTACCCTTGACTTTGGGGAGTCTCTCTGACCCAGGCGTTACTTTCCGAGTGCGTCTCTTAGCCACTGTCTACACTCAACCTTCTATCTGCACTGCCACTGAAGGGTATCTTGAGGAATCAAAGGCCATTGCTAAAGAAATTGGAATATCCTTCCAAAGTGTGCTTCAGGAGGAATTAGAGAAAATCAGAGAGACCCATTCTGAAAATGAAGCTCCAGCGGAACCTCAGCAAGTGAGCTGTCATGATTCCAGCAGTGACTCACAGAGTGCAGAGGCCACTGCCCCATCGTCGATAAGTAGCCCCCTGACTAATTTAAAAGTGACACCAACTCAAAGCTCAGAACCTAAAAACCCAACCAAGAACAGAACAACGTTTGTTTCTCCCCCTTCTCCAGAAACTACCACTGAAGATATCACCGTGACAACCTGCCCTGTGTTTCCCACCAGTATTGTGGACCCACCCAGTGTTCAGAGAATGGTGGTTGAACACATAGTGAAAACAAGTGAAGCTACTCTGTCACAGCAAACCTCGATCCGTCTGAGAGTCTTCTCAGGGAGGTCTCCTCGCCCTCCCAACGAACCAGATTTCGACACCTGGCGTGCGAGTGTCGATTTCTTGTTAAATGACCCTTCCATCTCTGACTTGCACAGAACGCGAAAAATCCTTGACAGTCTCTTACCTCCAGCTGCCGACATTGTAAAACATGTGCGCCCTCCAGCCTTACCTGCTGTGTATCTTAAGCTCTTAGAGTCCGTTTATGGTTCTGTCGAGGACGGAGACGAGTTGTTGGCCAAACTCATGGGCACTCTACAAAATCAGAGTGAGAAACCGTCAGACTACCTACATCGTTTGCAAGTTATTCTGAGTGCTGCAATCAGGCGAGGTGGCATAGCAGAAAGTGAACATGACCGTTACCTTCTGAAACAATTCTGCAGAGGGTGTTGGGACAATCGTCTCATTGCTGACCTTCAGCTTGACAAAAGAGAAGTCCAACCACCCACTTTTGCTGAACTAGCAGTGCTTATTCGAACCCACGAAGACAAACACGCCTCTAAGGAGGAACGGATGAGGAAGCATCTTGGGATGACAAAACCCCCTAATGCCTACCTAAAGTCACGAGCAGTCTCCAACCGAGTATCAGCCTGTTCATGTGATGTGCCCAGCTCCGATGGCTCGGAAACTAGCCTTCTAAAGAAGCAAGTCGCAGAAATCCAAGCCCAAGTCATTGCCTTAAAGCAGTCTCCTGATCGGGGAAATCCTAAGAGTCACTCCGAGAATGCAGAATTGACCGCTTTGAAGAAGATGGTGGGAGAATTGTGTACTCAAGTAGCAGCAGTAAAAGCGTCGGTTACTCAGGGACTGAAACAGAACAATGCAGAAGAGCCAGAAGTTGCAAGGCTGCAGCGTCAAATCGCAGAGCTACAAGCGCAAAGTGCCACTCGTAAGATGCCTCAAACTCCTAACAGTCGGAGACCGCTTGACACGGAAACGGATAGAGGTCCCAGGATGGGTCAGTTGAGAGTTAACAGACCACGACCCTGGTACTGTTTCCGGTGCGGAGAAGATGGGCACCTAGCTATCAACTGCGAGAACGCTCCAAATCCTTCCAAAGTCGAAGAGAAGCGACTTGAATTAAGAAAGCGTCAAAGCCAATGGCACTCTCTGCATGGAAGGCCTGCCCAGCCTTTAAACTGAAGAAGGTCTCTGTAGCGGGGCATATAGAGACCAGATGTTCAGACTGTCGCCCTGAATGTTACAAATTGATATCTGATACGAGCAGCCGTGAAACACCACCATTGAAACGCTTGCCAAACGGACTAGTGGGAATAAAATGCACAGCTAAGGTCACTATTGAAGGAAGAGAAGTAGACTGCCTGTTGGACACAGGGTCACAGGTGACCACAATTCCGCAGTCAATTTATGAAGCCAATTTGCCAGACTACCCCCTGAAGCCGTTGGAAGACTTGCTGGAGGTAGAAGGAGCTAACGGACAAGCAGTGCCATATCTGGGGTACATTGAGCTAACACTGAAATTCCCCAAAGTGCTCACTGGTACTGAAGTTGAGGTTCCCACTCTGGCTCTGGTGGTTCCAGATTTAACCAGTCTTTCCCAGATTCTAGTTGGAACCAATTCCCTAGATGTGCTTTACAGCAAATGTGCTAAAGAGAATGAAGCTAGCTTTCAGTCAAGTTTCCATGGTTACCAAGCCGTACTCAAAGTTCTAGAAGCTAGATGGAGACAAGCCAGTAGTAAGACTCTGGGTTATGTGAAGTTAAAGGGAAACTCCCCTGAAGTTGTGCCTGCAGGAGGCACCGTGGTCTTGGACGGCTTTGTCCACCTATATGGTCCCCACACAGAAAAGTGGGTAACTCTCGAGCCTCCATCTATCCCATTACCAAGTGGTCTACAGATTGCAAACTGTTTGCATACCTTACCTCGAAAACGACTCTCCAAATTGTCAGTTCTGCTGAGAAATGGAACGCGAACCGACATAAAAGTCCCTCCTAAAGTTGTGCTGGCAGAGGTTCATGCAGTTCAGAAGATCGTAGATCAGCAGCGCCAGAGTTCAAAATTCACAGCTGAGGAACCGTCGCCCAACTGTGCTAACCTTACCTTTGAATTTGGTGATTCTCCCTTGCCTACGAGCTGGAAAGAGAGGATCTCGAAGTTGTTGAACTCCATGCCTGAAGTCTTCTCTCTGCACGACCTTGATTATGGCAGCACTGAAAAAGTCAAACATCAGATAAAGTTGAATGACAACACCCCGTTCAAGCACAGAGCTCGACCTATACATCCTCAAGATGTTGACGCCGTGAGAAAGCACCTTCAAGAACTGTTAGAGGCCAGGGTGATCCGCGAGTCTGAGTCTCCATTTGCGTCACCCATAGTGGTAGTCCGCAAGAAGGATAGTACAGTAAGGCTATGTATTGACTTTCGGAAACTTAACTCACAGACGATTAAGGATGCATACGCCTTACCAAACCTAGAGGAGGTCTTTTCAACACTTACCGGCTCAAATTGGTTCTCTGTGCTCGATTTGAAATCCGGGTTCTATCAAATCGGAATGGAAGAGACTGATAAGTGTAAAACCGCCTTTGTCTGCCCGCTGGGATTCTGAGAATTCAACCGGATGCCGCAGGAATTACCAACGCACCAAGCACTTTTCAGAGGTTGATGGAACGGTGCATGGGAGACCTGAACAGGAAACAAGTGCTGGTTTTCATCGACGACCTCATAGTCTTTTCAAAAACTCTGGAAGAACATGAGTCCCGGTTGTTGCAAGTTCTAAACCGACTGAAAGAGTATGGGTTGAAATTGTCACCTTTGAAATGTCGATTCTTCTAGACGTCAGTAAAGTATCTAGGTCATATAGTCTCACGAGATGGAGTAGAGAACGGATCCAGCAAAAGTCGAAGCCTTGAAGACATGGCCAAAGCCAACGAACCTGAAAGAGTTGAGGTCCTTTCTAGGTTTCGCTGGATATTATCGGAGGTTTGTGCGAGAGTACTCCAAGATCGTTAAGCCTCTCACCGACCTTACAGCGGGATATCCTCCACTCAGGAAGAGCGGTATTAAGAAACCGAAGGAGGGAAGCTATTTCAATCCCAAGGAAGAGTTCGGTGATCGATGGACTCCAGATTGTCAGAGTGCTTTTGACTCCATAATCGGCAAACTCACGTCTGCACCCGTGTTGGGTTTTGCTAACCCCAAGCTTCCCTACGTGCTTCATACCGATGCCAGTACCACCGGGCTCTGTGCAGCTTTATATCAGGAGCAGGAAGGGCAGATGCGGGTCATAGCTTTTGCCAGCAGAGGATTGACCAAGGGTGAAAGCAGGTATCCTGCGCACAAACTAGAGTTTCTGGCGCTGAAATGGGCTGTCACCTCCAAATTTAGCGACTACCTCTATGGTGTAGAGTTCACTGTGGTAACGGATAGCAACCCCTTGACGTATATCCTAACCTCAGCGAAGCTTGATGCCACCAGTTACCGCTGGCTGTCCAGCTTGTCAACTTACAACTTTAAGCTGCAGTACAGAGCAGGTAGCCAAAATCAGGATGCTGATGGTTTATCCCGACGACAGCATGGTGAACTTCTGGATGACCTGATTTCTCAAAAGGAGAGAGAAAGGATAAGGCAGTTTACATTGAATCATCTCATGAAGCCAGAAGTTGATTCATCTGTTTTCATGGCAGACACAATAAAAGCTATCTGTGAAAGGCATCAGGTGATCGGATCATCTAAAAGTCCCAGTTCCTCTCGCTCTTCTCTTGCCTTGGTTGAAACCATTGCTCAACATGAGGACGCTCTGCCAAATGAATTCCAGTATGAAGAGGAACATGGTCTTCCAGATCTTCCTCATCTCTCTGAAACATCCTTGGCAGAACTACAGAGAAAAGATCCAGAAATGAGTATTGTTATTAGAGGATTGGAGAGTGGAGTGAAACCTCGTAACCTGAGAGATCAACCTCCTGCCATGGGTTTGTGGTTAAAAGAGTGGAACCGCCTCGAGCTGAGAAGTGGGGTGCTGTATAGGAGGAGACAGGAATGTGGAGCCTCTTCTTATCAGTTGGCATTGCCCACTACATTGAGAGACATGGTGTTACGGAGCCTCCACGATGACATGGGTCACCTGGGTGTTGACAGGACCCTGGATCTCGTCAGGTCGAGGTTCTTCTGGCCGAAAATGTCGCAGGCAGTAGAGCAAAGGATAAGGACTTGTGAACGTTGTGTCCGTAGAAAAATGCCTCCGGAAAGAGCAGCTCCTTTGGTGAACATCCAAACTAGCAGGCCTTTAGAGCTGGTGTGCATAGATTTTCTGTCCCTGGAGCCAGACCAGAGCAACACCAAAAACATACTAGTTATCACGGACCACTTCACTAAGTATGCCGTTGCAATACCAACTCGAAACCAAACTGCTCAAACCGTTGCTAAGAGCCTGTGGGATAATTTCTTGGTACACTATGGGTTTCCGGAGAAACTGCATAGTGACCAAGGGGCAGACTTTGAGTCCCACACAATAAAGGAGTTGTGTAAGATCGCAGGAATTCACAAGGTGAGAACTACCCCATACCACCCAAGGGCAACCCTGTGGAACGATTTAATCGTACACTTCTCCAGATGCTGGGGACACTGGAAAATGAAAAGAAATCTTGGTGGAAGGAGTTCGTAAAGCCTTTAGTGCATGCCTATAATTGCACCCGCAATGACACCACTGGGTATACTCCTTATGAACTCATGTTTGGACGACAACCCCGCTTACCTGTCGATCTGGCTTTCGGATTGCCTGCAGATACTCCCGTCAAGTCTCACTCTCAATATGTGAGAGATCTCAGGAGTCGGTTGAGAGAGTGTTACGAGATGGCTACCAAAAATGCAGGGAAAGTAGCTGAACGTAACAAAAGGAGATTTGATAAGCGTGTGGTTGCTTCAACATTGGAGGAGGGAGACAGAGTTCTTGTAAGGAATGTGCGATTGAGAGGGAAGCATAAACTGGCTGATAAATGGGAACAAGATGTTTCATGTGGTTGTCAGGAAGATTCGAGATCTGCCAGTATATACTGTCCAACCAGAAAGGAAAGATGGTCCCCTCCGGACGTTGCATCGAGATTTATTGCTGCCCTGTGGGTTTTTGCACTCAACCAACTCCGAAGAACGACCAAAGCAGAAAGTTCGAAGGCCTAGAACCAGAGCTTGTCCTGATGAAGGGATAAAGGAGTCCGAGTCTGCTTCTGAATGCTCAGAGTCTGAGGATGAGCGAATTCCCTGTTATGTACCTGGAAGAACACTGGGCTCTGAAACTCAAATTATTACGGGCATTGAACACTTACCTTGTGTTCGAGAAGTTGCATCTGACTTGCCTGTCCCTGATCCCGCTAGGGAGAACTTACCTGCTCAAGATTCCGTGGAGAGTAACTCTGGAGAGCCTGCAAGACAATACTTACCTGAATGGAAACCTGTGGAGGAAAAATCGGATGAACCTGTGGAAGGAGGAATATGTGCAGATGAGATTGAATCAAGTTTTAGTGAATCAGATGTCTCAGTGGAGCAGAGACCAGAACCAGAACAATCCCCTGGATCTCTGGCTGACTACCCTACTCAATTGGTTGAGACAGTGCCAAGTAGTTCCGAGTTAGGGAGTGTAGGAAGAAATCTGATCTCAAATGAAGGTTGTGTTGAAGACACTAAAGCTGAAGAAAGGAGTGCTGAACCTGAAGACACATCTACCCTCAGACGCTCACAAAGAGAGCGACGTCCCCCTAAAAAGTTTGAATATCCCCAGTTAGGGAATCCACTCACCCTAGTAATCCAGTCTTTGTTGCAGGGTCTAAATGAGGCTTTTAGTTCTTCCTTAGAAGAGTCAGTTGTCGCCCCTGTAATTCACGTTTAGATGCAACGGGACTTGCATATTTTCCAGAGGGAGGGGTGTAACCCAGGTTACTAGAGCACACACCAAACCTATGAGAGAAGGAAGAAAAAAGACAGAAGTTAGGTTTTATAAGTAATTTATTACTTTTATTTTAATGGAAATAAGATTGAATGTGAATAATAAAACATGTAAATGTGACAAACTAAAAAAGAAATGAATTCGATTAATTCGAATTAGCCCCGCCCTCAACTGCCGCGTCATGACTAGCGCGAGAGTGAAGTGAGAAAAAAAAGTTGTCACAGAGAAAGCGCGAGTGAAACGGCCGCGTGAGTGAAACAGCCGCGTGAAGAGAAATGCATGTAGATTCTGAAAAAGACAATATTGGATAAGAAATCCTGCGGATTCAGCAGAGGATCGCATCTGTCCTAGTTTCCTAGCTTGTCTAGGATTTGTTTCCGATTGATTAACACCCGTTCTTGGTTGGGTTTTTGTTTTTTGTTTGTTTTGTTTTTGTTTGTTGTCTTGCTTCTTCCTTATGTCGAGTTCCTGTTGTGATGACTTGTGGAATCGAACGAGAAGTTTGAGCTGAAATCTGTCTCTGCCGTCAACGAGGTCAGCTTGGTTGTTGGTGGATACTGGCGAGCCAACCCTGGTTTTCTGAACTTGGACATCTCTATACACGTTCATCGAGGTGGTAGGACCACACGTGTATGCCTTTGTGTTTTGTATTTTCAAGGACATCGTTGCATCAGTGAAGTGGGAAGGAGTTTCCCATCTCATTTGTTCACTTTGAACTGCCTTGCGGTTCATAAAGGACACTGAACGAGTGAACTGAACATTGAGTTGAAATTTACTCATTTGAGTCAATCCTGATACTATTCAGTGTGTCATTGAGTATTGAAGTCTATTGTTTTATTTTTTTTATTATTTCTATTTGTTTTTGAAATTTCCTTTGAAAAGAGTCAACAGAGTTATTAAGTTAACTATTCACTTGGTTTTGAGTGAGACTGATCTCAATATATTATTTTACAAGGTTTTCCCGTGTAATTTAACTTGAAACTATTGGTTTATTTTTGTTTTTGTTTTGTCATATTTCCCCTTAATCTGAACTAATCATTTCAAAGTAAAAAAGAAAAATACTTACCATTTTTATACTACATCTGTTTCATGTGGTTCTTTCCCTCTGTCTTGCTGCAACACAGGCTTTCGAACGTAGTAGTCTTCTGAATCTGGTCCGAGATATAGAAATTAATTCTGTGCTAAGACCGCTAAGCGTGCGTGTTACACCTTGGTTACAGATACGCTATATATGTAGGCCTATTTCATAATAATGACAGACACAGATTTGGTTAATTTTCAATTTGTTTTGGGTGCACACTTTATAGTTATTATTGGTTTATTGTTAACATTTATTTCTTTTGAGTTTATGTTGCTTATGTGGGAAGAGTGGAGGTTTGGCGCTGTCTGGGACACAGCGCAGAGCTTCGGTGGAGGTCCGTTCCAAACAAGGACCGACTAGCATCAGTTGCCGCTACTTTGTTCTTTTGGGCTAATCCTTGCTGCCAAGCTGGGGGGTGCAGGATTAATTGTATGTTTATTATAATTCTATGTATATTTTGTTGACTCTTTGGGTATATTACTTTGTTTATGACCCATTTCTTCATATTACTGAAATTAATGACTTTATTTATTTGAATTGTGTTAACTGATGTTGTATTATTCCCTGTGTATGTGTAATGGACTAGTCATTTGTGTACAATGTTCGTATTTGTGTACGGTTCGGTTCGGTATGGCACGCTTAAGTTCCCCATGGGTGACATTTGGGAGGTCATGTTTTTTGTTTAGTTTGGTTTGCAGGTTTGATTACTGCTAAGTTTGGTTCTGTTCATTTGACCCTTTTTACGGGCCCAGACCTCATTTTGTTTTGTTCAGTTTTCATTTCATAAATAATTTTCTTTGTTTGGAAATCCTGCATTCTCTGGTTTTTTTATTAGTTTATCATTTATATGATTCGTGAACTCTATACATTTCTGGTTGGTGAAAATGAAAAAATGCGACCTTTGGCCGTGAAAAAGATAGTGTGGATATTACATCATTGATAGACGACAATGATCAGGGACAAGCCATTATTAAAAACGTTTCGGTTACGAATGTAACCCTCGTTCCCTGAGTGAGGGTCGAATGGGGTTTCGCTTAGAAAGCCTATCAACTTCGAGTATACAAAACGAGCCAATGGCAAAGAAATGCCATGGGTCTGCGGAATTTGCATGACGTAACTCCGCCCCACCTCGTGGGTATAAAAGGAGGAAGTCCAGCAGAATGCAGACATGTTTCTTCGCTGAGGAGCCAAGACTGAGCTCAGGTGATCCCCACGGGTTAAAGCGGAAGTGGCAAGAAGACGGAACGTCTCCGTTCCCTCACTCAGGGAACGAGGGTTACATTCTTAACCTAGACGTTCCCTTTCGTTCGTCACTCCGAGTTCCGTCGGATGCAACGAATGGGGTTACCAGTCTAATCACGCCACCTTCACAGCTGTCTTCCAGTGCCCTGCGTAAATCTGAGATCCCTGTCATGAGACAAGTAGGACTCCTATTTAACACAGGAATAACAAGGTACACTGGGAGCATATCCCATAGTTTCGAGGAAATATCTAAAATATTGCCAGCCCAAACGGGGGGGACTTAGAGAATACACATATGACCCGAAGGATGCATATGGGGAAACACTGGGGTATCTAGCCGCAGGTGGAAAAGTTTTCAACCCCAGGGGTGGCAAGGTGGCTTGCCAAGGGAAAGACACATGCTCAGAGAGGCTTACAGTGGGAATACACATGTGGGGGTTGCTCCGGAGAGGGACCATGCACACGGGAGGCACCTAGCCGACGCACAGGCAAGTGACACTTGCGCCGACGTCAGGAGTGCAGGAGGAACTCAGGGCCTTCGGAGAGGCTCACCTGAGGAGAATATCGCACGCATCCCGTCCGTGGAGTGGAATGGCAAGCAAGCGAAGACACCTGAGCGGGTCCGATACTAGCTGGTTGAAGCGAGTACATGAGAGGACACAGGCTCCACTCGGAGATTATAAAATCTGGCGAATGTGTTAGGTGTCGCCCAGCCTGCAGCTCTGCAGATGTCTGTTAGCGAGGCGCCATGCGCTAGCGCCCAAGAGGACGCCACACTCCGGGTGGAGTGGGCGGTCACACCAAGGGGGCACGGTCGACCTTGCTGCTGGTATGCCAAAGCAATGGTGTCCACTATCCAGTGAGACAACCTCTGCTTGGAGAGAGCCTTTCCCTTCAGCTTCCCACCATAACAGACAAAGAGCTGGTCTGAGGTCCTGAAACACTGCATCCTGTCTACATAGGTGCGGAGAGCACGTACTGGACAGAGCAGTGCCAAGGCTGGGTCTGCCTCCTTCGGGGGCAGCGCTTGCAGGTTCACCACCTGGTCCCGAAAGGGAGTGGTAGGAACCTTGGGCACATATCCAGGCCGGGGTCTCAGGATCACGTGAGAGTAAGCCGGCCCAAATTCCAGGCACGCTTCGTCAACGGAGAATGCGTGCAGGTCCCCTACCCTCTTGATAGAGGCCAATGCAACCAGGAGCACTGTCTTCATTGACAGGAGCTTGAGCTCCACTGTTTGCAAAGGCTCAAAGGGAGCATTCTGCAGGGCAGTTAGAACCACTGCGAGGTCCCAAGAGGGAACGAGAGGAGGGCGAGGAGGATGTAATCTCCTGGCTCCTCTAAGGAACCTGATGACCAGGTCGTGCCTTCCCACAGACTTACCTTCTATCAAGTCATGGTGTGCGGCTATAGCGGGAACATAGACTTTGAGGGTGGAGGGACACAGCCTTCGCTCCAACCCATCCTGAAGGAAGGAAAGCACAACGCTGATTTCGGGCATTTCCGGGGGGCTTCTCGGTGAGAAGAGCACCAGCTGACGAAGAGGTTCCACTTCAACGCATAGAGGTGTCTCGTGGACGACGCTCTAGCGGAAGTGATGGTAGCCACCACCGGAGGTGGTAGGGTACTCAAACCTACCTGGTCCCGTCCAGGAGCCACACGTGGAGGCTCCACAGATCAGGACGAGGGTGCCACAGGGTGCCCCGTCCCTGAGAAAGAAGGTCCTTCCTCAAAGGTATGGGCCAAGGAGGTGCTGTCGCGAGGAGTATGAGTTCGGAGAACCAGGTCCGGGTGGGCCAGTAAGGCGCAACCAGAAGGACATGCTCCTCGTCCTCCTTGACCTTGCACAAGAAATGCGCAAGAAGGCTCACTGGGGGAAACGCATACTTGCGGCCCCGCGGCCAGCTGTGCGCCAGTGCATCCGTGCCGAGCGTGCCCTCGGTCAGGGAATAATACAGGGCGCAGTGGGTCGAGTAGTGGGAGGCAAACAGATCTATCTGTGCGTCGCCAAACTGGTCCCAAATCAGCTGAACCGTCTGGGGATGGAGTCGCCATTCGCCAAGGAGGGGCTGAAACCGTGAGAGCTCGTCGGCTGCACAGTTCAGGGCTCCGGGAATGTAAATAGCATGAAGGGACCTCAGATGCTTCTGACTCCATAAGAGGAGGTGGCGATATTGTCTGATCGGACTAGTACGTGTTGACCCCTGAGCAGCGCTCTAAAGTGGTGCAGGGCAAGGCGTACGGCCAGCAACTCAAGGCAATTGACATGCCATAGGCGCTGGGGTCCTGTCCAGGAGCCCGCGGCAGCATGAACATTGCACATGGCACCCCAGCCCGTGGCGGAGGCATCTGTCGATACAACAACATGCCTCATAGCCTGTTCTAGGGGACACCGACCCTGAGAAAACTGAGGCTCAACCACGGGGTGAAGGTCTGACGGCAGCTCGAAGTAACTGGTACTCGGAGTGTGCCTTGTTGCCATGCCCACCTCGGTACTCGGTCGCGAAGCCAAAGCTGAAGCGGTCTCATATGAAGCAATCCGAGCGGCGTTGCCGCGGCTGCAGATGCCATATGCCCCAGGAGCCTCTGAAAAAGTTTCAGTGGAACCGCACTCTTGTCCTGGAACTGTCTCAGACAAGTCAGCAGTGACTGCGCCCGCTCGCTCATAAGCTGCGCGGACATGGCGACGATTCGATGTCCATACCGAGAAAAGAGATCCTCTGCACGGGGCAAAGTTTGCTCTTTTCCCAGTTGACCCGAAGGCCCAAGCGAGCTAGGTGCCGAAGCACAAGGTCCCTGTGTTCGCAAACCTGGTCTCGAGAGTGAGCTAGGATCAGCCAGTCGTCGAGATAGTTCAGGATGCGAACCCCGTGAACCCGAAGGGGAACAAGGGCTGCCTCGACGACCTTCGTGAAGACGCGAGGAGGCAGGGCTAGCCCGAAAGGGAGAACCCCGTACTGGTATGCCGGCCCCTCGAAAGCAAACCGGAGGAATGGTCTGTGTCGAGGAAGAATGGAGACATGAAAGTAGGCGTCCTTCAGGTCGATCGCTGCAAACCAATCCTGGGGCCGCACACATTCGAAAATGCGTTTGGCAGTGAGCATCTTGAATGGCATCCTGTGTAAGGAGCGATTCAGCACACGCAAGTCCAGGATTGGTCATAACCCACCAGGCGGTTTTCTTGGGGACAATGAAGTAAGGGCTGTAGAAGCGTGGGATAATGTAAGTACACAACTGCATGAAATATATCACACTGTGAAAGTGGTTTTTGAATATTTTATTACAAAAATCTTACATATTGTACCTTTGATGATTGAATCTGCATTTTTAAACTAATCTCTTGAATGAATGATTCAATGGCAAATTGTTAGGAACCAATCAGGCTCTACATCTCACACCACACAACGATCACTTTCTCCTGAGTTCTAATCACTTGCACCTGTTCCCAATCAGCACTCAGCTCCATATAAACACCCAGTTCACAATCAGTCTTTGTCAAGCCTCCAACAGGAACAGACGCTTACTATTGTCTCAAGAAGTCTCTTACTCATCCTGTACCAGTCAAGTAACGTATACTCACCTGAAATATACTAACCTCTGTGTCCATGTTCTGATGTTCCCAGAATCTGCTTCTGAATTCAAGTTTCCTGGTTCCTTGTGTTCCTCCTGAGTCACGCTTGCAGGTGGATGTATCTGAAAGAGAAAAGACAAGTATCACTGAACTGTGTTAGTTTGACATTGGATAAACTGAAGAGGATCTGCTCACCTGGAATCCTTCCTGCAAAGTAATCCTCATCGACTTCACCATTGAAATTGATGCACTTAAATAAAGCTTTGTGATTATTCACTTACCTCTGTCTCGAGCCTGTATCCTGACACAAATACATTCAATGACAAAACAGTCACTTGTCACCACCTGTAAAAGCTAAAAAAAAACCCACTGAAATAAATAAAAAAAAGAGTTGTGAAATTTAGTTTGTATATGCTTTGAGGCATCTATTTGTTAGTGTACTCCTAAACATTGACAATTGTACATTTTTAGCAGACACACAGATTTTTTTTGTCCAATCAAACACTCTCTAGAAAGAGAATGCCCCTCCCCCTAATAGCCTACCACCTGCAACTAGCAAGTAAGAAGGGAAAGAGGCTCACCTTCAGAACAATGTGAATTTACTTTAATTTGTAACAAATTTAGATTTTAAGTTAAAGGGGGGGTGAAATACTCAGTTTCACTCAATCTCATGTTAATCTTGAGTACCTATAGAGTAGTATTGCATCCTTCATATCTCCAAAAAGTCTTTAGTTTTATTATATTTATAAAAGAAAAATAGGCTGTACCGAGTCTTTCCGGAAAACCCCGAGCGGGTGGAGGCGTGCCGTGTGGGCGGGAGCGCGCGAAGCTTTTGCGTGTGTTGTAAACAGACAGACTCGTGGTTTATGAGGACATGATTTAGTTTTACAATAAACAAACTGACACCTACAGTGGCCAGCTAAACAACTGTATTTAAACACACAAACACACACACACCATACACCGCATGCTCCATCGATACATTAACTGTAACGTTACGTGATCATGTTGTTTACTTGCTGTGCTTAGCTTACACGCCGATAGTTAACAACACAGACATTTGAAGCAGTTTTACTCACCGCCTGCGGTTCCGTGAACCTTTATCGTTGGGACTGCTCCATCTTTAAGTATTAGGCGATCTGCAAATCGTCGAACTGTGCATTGTTTATAAAACTATTAGCAGCTACCGCCGAAATGAAGGGAACAAACAAGAACACTCGCGCAACTCCGTTGCTGTTCTGGAAAAACAAAATCCATCCACAGTTCCCTTAACTCTGGGTTCTTTGGACATTTGTGCAGTGTTGTCTTGCCCTGGCAACCAAAAACACACTTTTTGGTGCCATTGTTTTGATTGCAACGCAGCAGAGCACAGCGGTCTGATGGACGCTCTCGTACGCTCTAGGCTACAGCTGCGCGCGCCCTTCCGGGAGAAGTCCCTTAAGACCCGTATAAGGAAATTCCGCCCACTCTGACGTCACGTAGTTACGTATTCGAAACAAACTTTACGAAACTTGTGACAAACCGGAAGGAGTATCTTTGGAACAGAAATACTCCATCAAACTTACAACTTCATTTTTGAAACTTTGTCCATGTTTACCATGGTAATCCAACTCTTTAACAGTGTAAAAAACTCACTATGCATGAAACAGCATTTCACCCCCCCTTTAAGCATGTGCAGGATGATGAAGCATCAGTCAATGTGTTATGAAGGGGAAAATACAAACATTTATTTTCTTTTTTTTCTCTTTAGCAACACTGCTTACGCATGGCTCTCTTCATTAAACTGGGTGAGGAGAAAGTATTATAAAATTGACACCTGACATAAGAACATTTTAGACCGCCTGAAAACAAAACAGGATACCATTGCCTGTCAAGCAGTTATAATGTCCCTTTTATGCTGTTTCTTGTTGATGACAATACATTGCCAGGGAACGTAGCATGTGAGAGATTTTATTACTGCCCCAGCTGTTCTGAACTGATTAGCACAAAGTCACACAGCTACAAAGAACAGGGAAAATTACAATCTGCTACAAAAGTGGCAAAACTAACAATCTAAAATAGTGCAAACATTGACAAAATGTTTGTTTGTCATTGTCTTTTGTGGCTGTTTTCCATCCATCCACCCATCGCAGGTGTTGATGTTTTATTGTTGTTTTTATTTTTAAATGACTATTTTTTTAATCATCATTTTTAATAACAACACCACCTTGCATCATATTTGCTGAATGAAATCCAATATTTGTTTCCTACTAATTTTGAAGTGCTGATTCCAAAAATAGTGCCTGTTTTGCTCTAGCACGTCACACTTTCTCACAAAATATGATCTGCATTTTGTAGCATTTCTGCTTTCAACAATCATAACTAAAAGGAAGAAGTCTTGCATTGCAATTTAATCACCAGAAAAACACTCGGGCTACTAATGTAACCTCGGATGCATGAGATAACGGGAACAGGCATTGCGTGAAACACACTTTGGGGGAAACAGAGTTTTCTCAGAATACTGAAGCCTGATTTGTTCACGTTTGTGCAGCTGAACAAACCAATGCATTTCAGCCCACCAAAACGAGCGGAGCGACTCCCATTTCATCCGAATTTTTCGTCTGAGAAGCGGCAGTGTCAACTCGCGTGCAGCTATATAGCATGGCAGGGTAAGCAATGCTTGTTCCCTTTATCTCAGGTAACCAAGGTTACATTAGTAAACGGTGAGATCCCTTTCAAAACGGTCTCTCACATTGTGTAAAACACGCTTTGGGGAATGATTTACTATAAGGGCAGAAAAGAAGCTGTTCCACAAGCCCAGTCCTAGGGCGCTAACACAAGGGCCCTAGGCAACATAGCCTAACTACTGAGGCTCAGGCCACGGAGTTGGAGCCTGAGCAAAGCCCAGTTCAGTCCACTATTTAGGAGTGCAGGACAATCAAGCGGACAAGATCCGTGACTGAAGGGCAGGGACGTCCAGGATATAAAACCTAGCAAAGGTAGGCGGCAAAGACCAGCAGGCTGCCACACAAATTTCCCAAATGTAGACTCCACTGGACGAAGCCCAGGAGAAGGCCATTCCCCTAGTGGAGTGGGCCCTCACTACAATGGGGCATTCAGAGCCCACTGAAGCATAAGCCCGGCAGCCCTTTAGAACAGACTATGTAGCACAAAAAGAGCTGCTCTGATTGGCGAAACTGGCTAGAGTGCTCCACATAAGTTCTGAGGGCATGGACAGGGCAAAGTAAGTTAGCGCCCTGCTCGTCATCCAAGGTGGGGAGAGCTAACAGAGTAATGATTTAAGGGTAAAGAGGAGTATTATAGACAGCGCTCTGGCCTCCGCTATAATGCTGGTCACCCTCACAAGGAGCTGCCCTCACAAGGAGCTGCAAAGGCTCCACAGATGGACCACAGATGTAGACTCGGTTTGGGGATGCCAAAAGGAACACTCTCGCCTGAGAGAATAGGTCCTTCCTCAGCAGAATCGGCCATGGAACTGTCGATGTCAGCTGTATCAGCTCAGGGAACCATGACTGGTTTCGCCAGAGTGCAGCCAGCCACCAAGAGAACTGAGCAGCTTGTCTCCCTGATTTGCCTGATGTCCTGAGGGAGCAGAGCAATCGGGGTGAAAGGTGTACAGGCGACCTCCGGGCCAATCCTGGGCCAGCGCATACTGTTCCCTCAAGAAAAATATTGGGCAATGAAAGTTGTTTTCTGAGGCGAATAGGTCTACTTCTGCCCTCCCGAAGACCTCCCAGACCATCTGAACTGATTGGGGGTGAAGCCTCCATTCCTCTGGAGACACCCATGGAGACACTCATGTCTCCTCGGGAGAACCCTTGGTTCAAACTGCCCGACATGTGCACCCCCCTAAAGGAGCCGAGGTTGCACTGTGCCCACCGGAGGCGGCGTCTCGCTATCTTGTAAAGAGACCATGACCTGAGGCCGCCCTGGCGATTTATGAAGGCTACCACTGTCATGTTGTCCAAATGGACCAGGACGTGGTGCCCCTATAGCTCCACAACCTGAGTTGGAGGAATCTGTCATGGCAACATTCCATCTGGAGGTCAGCCCCAATCGGACACCTGTCCAATATATGTGGGAGTCCTTCCAAGGGAGTCCTTCCCAGTCCACCCTTAGGCGCAAACGACCCTGATGCCAAGCGTGGGACAGGACTCTGGCTTTCAGACAGTACTGCAGGGGCCGCTTCACACCCGAGATGGCTTCCCACGCATGAAGCCGGGCGGCAAGGGGTCTGAGCTTTTCGGGCGGCAGTTCGCTGCAAGAGGGAACTGAGGACCATGTTGTTGCGAAGAGGAAAAGTTTATAGCCAGTGGGTCCGCTATCACAGCGGTAGTTTGCTTGGGCACGTGCAGTGTGGGTGGGACGGCAGAGCGTTGGCAGTGTGAACAGCGCCTCCAACGTCCAGAGCTGAATGGGGGGTTGAAAGGCAAACTCAAGACTTTTTTGAGGGTGGGCCGGCCTTGGCGCGACTTAACCCTCTCCTCTTCTCTCCTGATGGATTAGGACAGCTTCTGCGGCTCAGGCTTCAGCGTTATCTTAGGACGTAGGCCCTGGAGTTTAGGAAAGGGGTAGCGCTTGGTTGGCTGAGGGCTCTGTCGGAGCTCAGGCTCTGGCTTGGACTAAGGCTAAGCGGGCTTTGGTTTAATTGGTTTATTTTAAAGGGGACAGGGCAATTTCATAAAACGCATGAACAAACATGGTTAAAAAAGCCAGAATTAGCCAAAAAGCCTGCGACGACTTCTTTTCTGAGGTGAAGCGTTCTGCAAAGCCATCTACAGCGGATCCGAACAGGCCGGTGGGAGTCACTGGGGAATTGAGGAAGGTGGTTCTGTCCGTGTCTTTGATATCTGTGAGTTTTAAACAGAGATGCTCCAGCACCAAAACTGGCCATTGACCTGCCAATCGCCTGGGCTGTAGACTTTGTAGCATTGCTTCCATAAACAAATTTCAAATTCTGCAAACATTGTTCATTAATCAATGTTTATTTGTGAATAAGTCTAAATTAAATTAGCTGGGACTGGACTGGGAAGGGGGGGGGGGGGATTTCTCAGCGGCTGAGCCCGACCATTCCTCGCATCTGAAAAATCATAACCTCCCTCTTCCAATCCACCAAATGGGACGAGACCAGCCGCTTGAAGAGAGGGGCTCTGCATGACACACAGTCGAGGCGCGGCATTTTAAACAACGCCGGAGATATTTGCTCTTATAGTGTAAGCACTGCCGAAGCGAGCACACAAAGAAGGCTTGCAAAGGATATTTCAGTCGCCGGATGGCCGCAGGTGAACAGCAAATCAGAAAAGGCGGTGTCGAGTCGAATGAACATGATGCTGCCGTCCGCTGATCTGCTTTGCTGCAGAGTCGCTCGTTTCGCTACTTGGCTCGTTCGACGGCGAAGGCTTCTTGCAGGAGAATCAGCGAAGAAGGTGAGTCTTGCGCTGAAGGAGATATAATCTGATTCCTATGGCGAAATGGATTGCTTATATAGTCAGCAGCCACACCCATTCTGGCACGTGAGGCAGGAAGTGTCCTGATAGGATCGCGCCGCTTCGCCATAGGTGCGTGCAGTTCCCCCAGCCCAGCCAATCAGCGAGCTAGACAGCTCTGCGTTGTCCTGGCTGTGCAGCTGCACTGCATTTTAAAATAAAAGCTTCAAAATTATCGAGAAAATGAGTTTTCCCATTGCGTATAGCTATGCAAAACGAAGTGAACATTTTCGAAAGGGAACTGCTAATTTGACACCATGTTTTATTCATATCAGAAATACATTGTGTAGATAACTAAATAGTTTACTTTTAGTTTTACTTTTTATTCTTCTCCCAGTTCACCGGCCACTTACTTTCATGTCTTTCGGGAGAAGTGGATGAATTTGCGCGTTTCAAATCTGACAACTCTGGTTCTCTACGGTGAAGAGCAAACTATTACATGGCGGATCACCGTTATCATCTAACATAATCATTATGAAAGATAATACAATAATAACTAACACATATTTGAGAAACGGAATATCAGATTTCACAATAAGAAGAAAATTGTTCAAGCTAAAACCAAGAGGTTTATTTTCACATAGCGAAATGGACAAAATTGAGACTCTTGATGAATCTAAAACCAAGAAGGTTTATATTTTAAAGCGTAAGGGAGCAAGTAGGGCCTACCAAAGTGTAGACCATTTTTGTTTATGCTGTTTAAAGTAAAATAAATATATTTTTAAAATGTCTCACTTAATTATATTCAATATTACTGTAGTGCAATTCAGAGTAAAATGTAACGCAATGTTGGAATGTGGGGGGCCTGAGATCCTGAGTGCATCCATGGCTTGGAGGAGTTTGGCCTGAAAAACCTGGAGGACCGCCATAGTGTAAAGCGCTGAGCCCGCCTGTCCTTCTGCAGAGTAAGCCCTACCAGCAAGAGCTGAGGTGGTTCTGCAGGGCTTGGATGGATAGACGGCCTTGGATTTCCATTCCTGAGCTGTAGGATGGCAGAGATGTGCAGCAAAGGCCCCTTCAAGAGGAGGGAGCTTCTCATAGCCCTTTTCCTCAGCGCCATCAACAGAGGTGAGTAAAAAGTTTGAAAAATGTATTTATAAACTTGTGTTCTTTGACATGGAGTATATAAACATATTTTCCACTCCTTTTCAGCTTAAGTTAAATGATACATTTGGAATACTTATTATTGTTCTTAAAACTGAAATGTTTGACATTTAAGTGCTTTTGTTAGTTTGATAGCTGATACATATATACCTGTATAAATATGTGTGATGGTAAGCTTTTATTGATATTTTTGAACTTTGCATCATCAAATTAGGTAAGAAAGGCCATTGGTGTAAAGGCCATTGCAAAAGATTGACAAGGTTTCCTGTGGGTGGATCGTAAGCATCAAGGCCTGCAAACTCCGACAACGACGAACCTCCCTTGAGAGCAACAAAGATGAGAGGTCTTATGTCATGATTTATGCCTTAATGCTTGTACACTTCCTGCGTGTCCTTACATACCTCAGATCTTCTTTCTTCACACCTCTGTATTTGTCATCAGGGGTTTGATTTCACCATTAAAGTGGTGTGAGAGAGATGACAGTTCAAAGTGTTCCTGTAAGGTTTCTCTGGCATCGCTGATCAGTATTCACTGCCAATAAAAACATGCTCCTGCTAAGTGGAGGCAGTGATGGTGTGATGCTGTAAAGACTGAAAAGAAAGTATCTTTTGTTTCATGCACGCTGAGATAGAATGAGAGATGTGTGAGGAATCGCCTGCACCGTGTGAGAAGGGGAAATACCACGGTAAATAAGTGTGAAATGTAACATGTTTGTGTGAAAATCCATGACTACAGTTGAGAGAACAGAACTTTGTTGGTGAAACTTTGAATTTCTCTGAACTTTCATCATGAAGACCTTCCTACAGCACAAACCTCCAGACCCCTGCGTTGCAAGGCTTGTTTAGAAAGGAAACATATCCAGGAATATCAATGTAAGGGCTGAAGGTAGAAAACGTAGACCTCTGTCGACTTGCACATCTTCGTCCATCTGTCATTTGCCATCAGACCAGAAGCAAAGTGTTTGAACTGATAAATGAAGTTTACCTCCATTTCTCAAATCTGTCCATACTGACAACCTTTTGGGAGTGTTGGTGGTTGACTTTCCCTGTCATGATTATATGTCACAGCAAATCTAGCATGATCTAGGGGGTGATATGTTTGAGAAAGGCTGTGAAATGCAATCTTGCTCAAAAATTGTCTTCGGAAGTGAGATTTCATTAGGTATTTAATTTAAAATGACAGAAAACTCTTGCCCTCATGCAGCGTTGTGATTGACTCTCTTTTTTCTTTCTGGGGGTTTCTGCTTCAACCATCAGTCACTATTTTAAATGATTAAGAAAGTCCAGTTAGACAATAGCCTATTTTATTGACTCGAATGCACTGACACTATTGAATGAGAGCTGAAAAAAGCTGGATGATGACATCACTGTTTTCTCCAGAGCTGCTTTATAGATGAATTGAACTCATTCCATAATTAATTAACTTAACACAGTTATTGAACCAAACTGAATAATGACTATTGTTTACTATTGACTTTATAGAGTAGAATTGAAATCTGTTTGTTTTTTTCATGTGTACTACTCTCAAGCTGATTTGGACAGGCAGATAGAGCTCACCTAACAAGTCACTTCCTGTCTAGTTCTATAGAACGTGCTTAAGTATCCGCTTCCTGGCATCCCCAAATTAGACACAGTATGTTTGCTTTCCTTCTCCAAGTACCTGCTCTTTGTTTTTGAGTGTTTTCGTGTCTCGCAAAGACTTGTACACCCAGATTAGCATAATCACAATAATTGAATCATAATTACATTTGCAATAAACACAAAGACTCCATGCAAAGCAGCATATAAATAGCATATTTCTAATGGGGCCAATCTTCTTGTGCTGCTGCCTCCAGTTTCCGTTCTGAATCTTGATAGGCTTGTTGGATAGGGACTTGATTGGGATGTTGGGTGACTGATGTTGTTTGTGTTCCTCGGATAAAATGACACATACTGTGCCATGTTTTCTTATTCGCAAGGCCCTTCTCTCTTACCTCGCTCCCAGATGGGCCAGATATGACGTCTCCTCCCAGCTTTTCCATCAAAGCAAACAGAGCCAACAGCAACAGATGATTCCCAAGCAAAGCTGAATTACCAATCTAAATCTGGCTTGTCTTCCAGCTCCAACTGTTTATACAAGCGCCACATGTTGTATTTAAAACCTGTCGGCTGCTTCTGCTCATTAAGCATTCGATTTAGGATTGGGTGTGGGTTTTGCGGTTGGTTAGCGCCTGACAGCATGTTTCCTCCTGTTTTATTGACTGTTACGATTATGTGTCCACAGTAGGTGGATCCAGTGTTCATTTGTACAGTTTTTTCTTTTTATTTGTCGGTAACACTTTAGTTTAGGGTCCAATTCTCACTATCAACTAGCTGCTTATTAGCATATAGCATATTGGCTATTTATTAGTATTTATAGAGCACATATTAATGCCTTATTCTGCATGACCATATTCTGTATCCCTTAATCCTACCCAATACCTAAACATAACAACTACCTTACTACTGTAACTATTAATAAACAGTCATTAGGAGTTTATTGAGGCAAAAGTCACAGTTAAAAGTTAGCTAATAGTGAGAATTGGACCCTAATCTAAAGTGAGACATTGTCTTTTGACAAAACATTTTTTTTTTCAATTTAGTCAATATTTTGTCACGTCAATTTCATTTAAGTCAGTTTTACTCTGACTAAACGTCATCTAATTTTACATATTGTCACGAGAGGCAACAACAACGTTATTTAACAACTATGCGTTTATTGAACATACTGCATGAGCTGCACATTTCAGTGAACTGCATAAATGCCGACTGCCTATTTTTCCCTGCCTATACAGGTACAATTTGAATAGCCAAAATAATAAGGCTGGTTCCACACACATGAACAGTATTGTGAAAAGCACTATACAAATAAATGAGAATTGTGAGAATAGAATTTAACTGTAACATTTTAACTGAATTATCAGTAACATTTTATAATAAGTATACTGTGCACTTAATCAAACTATTAGATTATAGTTAATTAATAGCATTAAACCATCATTATACCCATTTTACATTAACTGTGCTTGTTGTGAAAACCCGATCTCATGAAATAGCGTTACAATGATTGCATTGTAATAAAATATTGTGAATTCTCTATGCTTCACTTTTAGTGTCATTATGAAAAGAGCATATTCACATAACTTACATATTTTGAGTAAGATCACTTGCACATGCATTTTGCCAATTCCCAATATTGACTATGATTGGATTTTCTGAAATAATGGGCTTATATTCTTTCTATATACGTCCTAGTATCTTATGGGATCACTGTGTCTTGTCATATTTTCATAAAAAATATGATTTATATAAAATGTTCATTGATGAACACTTGACTCGCAAGACGAACACTGGGTGGGGGTCTTAATGTCAGTCAGATTGAGGGTAAAAGATCACTTATTAATGTTCACACTGCATAGAAAAACAAAATATAACGATTAAGAAATCTTGCAATGAAATATTTGTATTCTAGTTTGAGACCACAGAGGACTTTGAATGAAGCAAAAAAAAAAATAATAATAATCTTCAAACATACATTTCTTTAAAGATATTTCTGGAATTTAAAATACTTTTTTTTTTTTTTTTTTAAACATTCACAGCCAGAGTTTTGAAATGCAAATCAATTATATAAAAAAAAGATAAGAGGGAAAAGAGAAGAATAAATGACTGTTGTCTTAGAATTCCTACTAAAATACTCAGAACTGTTTATACAACAGCCTCGATTTAACTAAGGTCACTGTGCTCTGCAGAGAAATTCATGGAAATCATATTCAGCTGAACAATAAATGTTAGGAATGGATCACATGAATAAAACAGCTCATTTAAACAAAATACACTGAGTGCTAAAGGTAAGTACTTTAATGTTTAACTCACAGGACGAGTGTATCCTCATAATGCAGATTTGACAGAGTGAAATAAATTACCTGTGTTTTTCTGTTTTAAATGTTGCTAAGCCATGACCAGGAGCACAAGTAACATTATCTAGATGGTCATTCAAGTGGAAGTGCACAGATTGTCTGGCCTGTATTCACTCAGCTGTGAATAACACTCTCTGTGCTAGACTGCGACGAGCAGTGATCTACTTCTGACTGCCAGCACAGGAGACTGGGGTGCCTAACACTGTGTAGAAGCACCTAATCCTGGTTCTAAGCCTAAACTTAACATAAACTGTAAACTTTCTCTCAAATCTGATTGGACGCTTTTCCACTGTCGGGCCAAACGGTTCTAAGAACGGCAAGGAACGAGTCATTTCCACTAGAGCTTGGATCAGCAAAGCACGATTACAAACTGTTTTCGCCCGGAATTCTCAAGCACAGTTGGCCACTCTTGTCTGTTGTGTAGCTACCAGTTTCTCTGTAGCTAGCACATTATTTGAGCGAAGTAAACACAAGTTAATAATAAAATTAAAAGAAATATCTGATCATCCTCCATAATGTGGTTGCTATTTTCAGTACATCCTATGGTGTCTGTAAACTCTTGGAATACCAAGGCAACGACTGACGCATTTGTTTTACACTCCAAAGAGCGGCCGCTATCAGCCCCACAGTGGAGGATGATCCGGTGGTCGGATTGGCATGGAATGGAACGGTTAAGCAACGAACGGTTTGGCCTGACGCTGGAAAAGTGACTAAAGATGTTGATCCAGGAGCGTGTTGCATCCTAAGGCTAGCTGGCTAGTTGTATAACTAAAAGTTTCCGAGTCAAAGGTCCAATTACACAAATGCGTGTGTTCTCTAATAGTAGTTTTATATGTTGGTTTCAAGACTGTCCTGGATTAGGTATGTTAACATGACAGTTTTCAACTACAAATTGAAAACTTATTATGCCTTCACTTACACACAACAAAGTTTTGGGGGCCTGAAAATGCAAACTTTTGAAAACGATACCGTTTTCGTCTCGTTTCGTGAATTTGTGAATACTGTGATGTCATGCGCATATGTACTACGTGTTCAGTCTATAGGCGCATAGTGTTTAATAACAAAGTGGCATTGCCAACTACTGGCCTGGCAAGAATTATACAGCGTTTGTAGTTGTGTTGTCGTTTTAGTACATCGTTGTCACGTACACGTACCTGTAAAGCCCGATTTTGCTGAAAGTCCTATAACGGTTAGTGACAACATGCCCCACTTTTAGGCAGTGGTTCTGAAGCAGAGGGCCTGGATCCATTAGAGGGCTTCAAAAGGCTTTCCCAGGGGCTTCAATAATTAACAATTTAAATTTAGCTCTTTTAACATTATCATGTTCAAAATACTAAAGACCTATTTAGCCTCGAATGGAACGCACCTTTGGTCTTTCTTGCACCTTTATTGAATTAGTCATTTCTTTCCTGCATTATGACAGCAAAGCAACTATGATGTAACATTTCATGAACATAGCCAAAGCCTAAAACCTCACTTAAAACCTATAACACCATTATTTTGCTGTATTGCAAGAACTATTTTGAGTAAAACCAATTTTAAAAAAAAATGAAACAAATGCACGTGTCACTTTGTATCCCTCAGGGCTTAGGTGACAGAAAGTATCAACAAACCTATTTGACATTTTTATATAACCCATTTATTTCTTAGTAACCTGGAGGTGTTAAGTAAAATTAAAATTTTAGTTTTGAGTCAAGTTACCATTGCAAATATACCACTTTATATTTATTTTTTAATACTTTGAGCCTTTAAAACACTTATTCATTAGCCCAAAATGGAGCAAACGCAGCCTTGTCATTGTGCTAATCACGAGTTACCTTACAAATATGAAACAAGAAAAAAAAAACTGATTGTGTGTTGGTACTTGTTTTTATTCATATATTTATCAAGCTGCAAAAACAGCTGCTTCCGGTCACATCTGAGACAGAAACATACTCCGTTTAAGAAAATCCATCATATACAGTTGCTTACTAGTACAAAAGGTTGCAAACAGGCACATATGCAAAGCACACACATGATCTGCTACTGTGGCAATTCTACATCACATTCAATTTGATAGTGGACTATTTATTCATTTAAACACATGGTTCCATAATCGCCATATACATTACAACATGTTAAAAACCATAAATACTATTTATTATTAATGATTTCCAATCATCATTGTGCTCGTAGTTAAAATAGGGCGAAATGATCCGCTCATTCATTCAGTGGAGGTTCCCCTGCTACGAAATACTCTTCTGTTCAGTTCACAATGCAATACGCCCCCAACCGCGCCGATTTCTGTGTAACAGTACTCCCGAGGTCATACAGGATAATGGCAGCCTGGGAAATTTCAAATGAAAGGTTTTCTGGGACAGACAACAAGGGCTAGACATACCCGTATAACATTTCATCGTGTTCTGACCCCCACCAGATATTCCATCTAAAAAGTGATTGTTTTGTATATGTATTATAAGTGCAGTCATAATACAATTACATTAACTTTGTGCCTCATACATAGCAGAGCATGGTAACAAAACCTATATAAAAATAAAAATATAAATGAGTCCCATGTGTCGCAGTCAAATCATATTAAGATGTGCAAATAATTTCCAGACGATCACACGATTCTCATCGCAGTCTCATAAAAGTTTCACGTCACTGCAGTTAGTCAAAATGGCATCCTGACTTTCCCCAAAAACAACATCTGATATAAATCACTAGGCACAATAGTAACTGCACGTTCTGCCGCATTTTCCTGCTGATTTTGTTCATCGTCCCAGCTAGTTGCCGGCAGTGATGGTATGTACATCCATAATAGAAGAAAAGGTCCCGGGCTCAGTACATCCATACTGATGTCGCACAGAAGTTAAAGGTCACCGCTTTGGGGTTCAGGGTTCCGGGAATCCCGGCCCGAGTTGCGGCCTAGTCTGGGGAAGCGGCTGGAGGCTTTGGATCGGGCAGTTTTGGCTCCACTCTCATTGGCCGTCGGGCTGTCCCTGTTAGAGAACAAACGCAAAACATGGGTAAACCCCCCAGGGCACTTTTCTCTTTCTTCTCCTGCCTGACTCAGGGTGTTCATTTGTGTTGTGATACCTTTGGAAAACCGATAGCTCCCACCAGGCACCTAAATGCTTAAACGGAGCAGAGGAAACCACAGCTCCGACATGTCCTCTGTGCATTTACAGTGACTAAACACTTCTGCTTGTCAGAGTCCCCGCTGTAGGTAAATAAACAATGAAACAAGCTCTTCGCAATTACGTCGTTTCCTTATATCCTCACGGGCCGCGCGCTGACATCACCGGTAACTCAAGGCTAACAAACTGAAATTGAAAGATGCCTGCGAGTTGAGCGCTGAGCGGAAAGCCCCAGAGGCTGAGTGTGTGTGTCAGAGACAGTGTGTGAGTCCTGAGGGAGGGCTATATAGACATCAGCTGCAGTTGAGGGTTAGACACTATACATACCCAGCTGAGGCTCACCGTACAGAGACAACTCCAGCCTGGAAACCATGACAACTATGTCACTCATGAGCTGGAGGAGCCAGTGGTGATCCTGGCTCACATGGTGCCCGCTCCCAAACTACATATAAATATGAATCAATAACTGTACTGTATACCTCTGCTTGCTAAAAATAGCCTATGTTTAGCTTTTTACTTATGGTGATTGTATTTAGGCTGTAAAATTCATAAAAAGTTAATTTGTGAAGATTATCATGATGAACATTGTAAAAATCAAACTTTTGATAAACACAAAGTATATTTTTATAGAAATCCAAAAGACTATTAAAACTCCTATTTTTGGATTTTGTTGAGGGAACCAGGGTGATGCTAACTTTCAGGTTGACCTACAAAAATACAATCATTGCAGCACTCTATAGGTAAGGAGACTTTTTTCTATTTTATTTTCTTATTTATTTTGATGGTACAGACAGTGAGCAGGCAAAGCAAAAGCGGGTGGAAAAGCAAGGAGGTTCTTGGAAAAAAACACATTGGGTCACAATTGGAGGTGGCAGGTGGAATGAAGGGCGACTGCAATGTTGTGAGACTGTCATAGATGAGTGACAGAGAAGTGGTGTGCATGCCTGAGAGTTGTGCTCCTGTATCACCTATGTCAGGATCCAGCCCTGCAATAACATTCATGTTTTTTTGTGTGTGTTTGTGGCCAAAACTCAAGGCAAAGGCATCATAAACCTGGCTCTTGTGGGATGGAAAGGCTGTGACTGCATCCAATCGAATTCGTACAGTGACAGTGTGTGTTTATGTGTGTGTAAAGTGAATGCCAGATATTTTAAGAGTATAGAACCACAGCGAAGAGCAAATAAACACCTTTGTCGAACTGAATGCACCAACATTTGAAGAAAAACGTGTGTGGATTTACAATACATTTCCAAACCAATTCAACCAAGTCACAACAATAGAAACCTGCTTAAACACAATCAACAATATGTTGTCATGTCTGCCAACCTGGAGATTAAACAAGCAAGCAAGCATTTTTTATATTTTTAATTATTAATATTTACTGTTTAATACAATAAAATCACCCAATTTTATAAATCCATGGAAAATCCACATACTTTTCCTCCCTGTAAACCACAGTTATTTGCTTTGTGCTGTGGTTGGATAATTCGGTAACACTTTACAATAAGGTTTCATTTGTTAAAATTAGTCAATGTATTAACTAACATGAACTAAAGATGAGCAAAGCATTTGTTACTGTATTTGTTAATCTCTGTCAACGTTAGTTAATAAAAATATAGTTGTTCATTGATTGTTCAAGTTATTTCACAGTGCATTAACTAATGTTAAAATACAACTTTTGATTTTAATAATATATTAGTAAATGTTGAGAGATTAACATTAACAAAGATTGATAAATGTTTTAGAAATGCAGTTCATTATTAATTCATGTTAACTAATGAAACCTTATTGTAAAGTGTTACCGATAATTATAAAATATCTGACACTCACATTACACAAGCATAAAACACAAGGCATCATTGTGCGAATTCGATTGGATACAGTGATACCCCTTCTATCCTACAAGGCATCAGTTATGACCAATTTATGCAAAAAATCTCTTTCTTAAAGTGGAGAAAAACAGTGAATTTACTTTTCTGTTCTCAAAGAGGACCAACAACAACAGTTTTTAAAAAGCACCTTTGTGAAGGCATGATGGACTGCCACTTATGAAGCATATCAAGCTGTACTGATTACGTATAACTAATAGTGTTCGGGAGGTTTTAAAGGAAATTCAATTTGAACAGTAAGCCAGAAGTGTGGTTATGCAACACGCATCATACCATGATCAGCTTCTCCTCTGCTGTATTGCTGCTGTCAGATCGGCATAGGGCTGAGAGAGAAAAGAAGAGAGCTGGACGAGGGGAAAGAATGAGGGGGGGGGGATGCTGGAAAAGTGAAGTGCTGAGCAGCTTTCAATCAAACTTGAGCAGCAGGGAAGAAGCTAGAAGCAGGTAAGTGGGGTGCTGCAATGCCCCCCACCAGTAAATCTATCCATCTCTCCATCCACAGCTCAACACACACACACACACACTCACAAATGCAGATACTATTCAATGGGTCTTTGCGGCAGAAGGCTGATCTGCAGTCTAAACAGAAACCTGAAAGAGCCTCCTAATGTTACATAACCTCTAAGAACAGAGATTCAGCTCTTCCTTATCCATCTATCCCTTGTATCCCTGCTGGAAAGGCTTCTTGTTGTGGATTTAGGCACATAATATCTCAAAGTAAATTTTGAAACGGCTCAACCACATTGAAACCGAATCGAGCATTACTGGATGTGGCCAATAATGCTCAACTTCAACAATGAATCAACCTGCTCCCTTAGATTTTTGAGCCCAGTGGATTTTGAATACAAAACAATACAATCATTTTTATCTTAAAAAGTATCACTTTATATGTGCATTTATATATAAATGCCCCAATTTTTTTATATATAAATACACTGCCGTTCAAAAGTTTGGGATCAGTAAGATTTGTAAAGTCTCTTGTGCTCACCATGGCTCCATTTATTTGATTAAAAATACAAAAAACAGTAATATTGTTAAATATTATGACAATTTAAAATAACTGTTTTCCATTTGAATCTAATATAAAATGTAATTTATTCCTGTAATTACAAAAGCTTTCTATTTTAGATAAATGCTGTTCTTTTGAAATTTCTATTCATCAAAGAATCCTTATACATTTTTACATAACTGTTTTCAACATTGATAATAATATAATAATAAACAATAATAAAAGTTTTTGAGCAACAAGTCAACATATTAGAATGATTTCTGAAGGATCATGTGAGACTAAAGACTGGAGTAATGATGCTGAAAATGCTGAATAAATTAAATTTTAAAATTGATTAAAATAGAAGAGTTACTTTAAACTGTATTTGACAATATTAGTGTTTTACTGTATTTTTGATCCAATAAATGCAGATTTGGTGAGCATAAGAAGACTTTCAAAAACATTGGAAAAATATCAATCCATCTATTTTATACCCCAGTCTACCTGTTTCTCTAGTAGACCAAGTCTCACACTTACTTTAAGTTGTTGAAAAGTGTTTTTGTCTTTGTTCATGTCTAATCTCGCCTAGAGCACCAAGTGAGTCAAGACTGTCACTAGAGCTCCATCAAAACCAAAATGACAACCGTGCCTGAGACCACCTTTGCAGGAGCCTTTTTGAAGCAGCCCTGCTCAGTAAAGATGTATAGACCTCAAGTGTCTTGCATTTCAAAGCTGAATTCTCTCAAAGAAAACGCTTTTTGTTCTACAGAAACCTTCTCACAAGTACGTCTTTTAAAAGACCTCCGTCATCCTATACTCAAAACTGACAGTGACAGTCAGGAGATGCCAGGAACGGGCACACAAGAGCTGTTTTAACATGAAAGGATTCCCTGGTTGGCAGTGCGCTCACTATAACCTCTGTGTGACAGATTTCCACTCTGTCTGTTTGCCAGGAGGCGGCTTTATTGGCATGGATATCGTCAATGTGTTTAAATTGCTGTGAGCAGATATCCCAGGTCTGAGAGCTGCTTCCAGAGCACAAGAACAGAATTGTTAATCACACTGGAAAATTTATCGAGAATAAACACAGTTGCGAGACAGCACATGTTCAGAAACACAAGCAATCAATGTGTGAACAGTGCACTGCATATGCACAAAAGTAATCCAATCCACATAGAGAATGGACTCAAGGACTCGGGGAGCCGCTAAATGAGGGCTATTGAGACTAAATGTGATGTTAATCATACATCACATCCAGCTCTCTCTACCTAAAAAAGCAGCTGGACTCATCTGTCCTTGGTACTCAAATTATCTCCAGTCATGCCAAGCAAAGAACCATTATCTTCTCACAATGTGCCAAGGGTCTCTTGAAATTAAATTAGATTTGATGTGAGGGTAAAATAGTTTTTTTATTATTATTCATTTCCTGTTTGTAATCACGTCACGCTGCCAGAGCCAGCGCTAACAATAAACCGTTGAGATGCAGCATGTGAAAGGAAGTCTGACCTGATAAATCAATGAGCCAATCGGAACAGACAATTGGCTGGTAAAAAGCAGGATGTCAATGGAGTGTAAGCAAATCAGACTTCCTGTTAAAGAACAGCTGTGAGATGATGGTTTTTGATGCATATGTTCTGTATAGAGTGGGCAGTGTGGGATTGCAGAAAAAAGAAAAAAACACACACCATGATATTTTCACTAGCCATTGTAATCTAGCTTAAACAGGTGCTGAAAAAGTCTCATAGGTATTTAAATGAAGTCACTCGCATTCTATTCAGTACAAACACACCTGTGCATGGAAATACGGTTTTAGGAAATTTGTAAAAGTCAGTGCTATTTTCTTGCCATAATTAAAGTTGTGCTGTTATCGCCCACGGAAAGCAGGCGGTAAATGGAGTTTATTAAAAAGTGATTTTTTTGTGTACTTTTTCTACTCATAATGACAACAGCAATTCATCAAATGATGATCGAATATTGTAGGAGAGCATTATAATGGGGCATATATTTACAAACTGTGTAGCCAAGTGTATTTTCTGCATTTTAAAAAGCACAATGGAGCGATACGAATCAGTCATACTAAAGCAATGGTTCTCACGAAAATTTCAAAGGGGGCTCAAAATTACAAACTTATTTAAAATAGGGCAACAAGGCAAGCATTAAAATATACACTGAAACAACTAAAATGAAAGATATTTCTTATTTTAATTTACCCCCTAAGCAAGGGGTTCTGTATTTATGAGGTTTAAAAATGTGATGTCTTGTCATGTAAATTAATGAAATCTTAAAACTCCATGGCCATTTCTTTTTATAATGAATATTCATTTTCTAGTCTTGCCAAGCTCTAAAATATTTTACTGGGGAGAAACTGTGAGTATAAAATATTTATTTAAAAATCTGCATCCTTTTACAGTAAATCATGAACAAAGTAATGTAAATTCACTAGTTAAAAAGAGTGGGAACCTTCAACATTCAGATCTTCAAACTTCTGACATCCTTACATTTAATCCACAGAAACAAGGAATTTCAGTGTCTGTGTCTGGCTTTTGAATATTGCTGTGGAAAATGGAAGGCCTTGGAGTCAGAAAGATTAAGAACCACTTTGCATCTTCTGGATCTTTCACAATCTAATATTCAGAAGCAACCCACAAGATTGTAAATTCGCATGCATATAGCATTCAATAAAAACTTTATGGCCTTATTTGCTAAATTCCTTTAGTGAATCGGGTGCAGCACAACAGGCGGCATGAATATGGCACTATCAGTGTCATTTCTTTATTCAGCATGCATTCGTGGAATATGAAAGTTTGATTGCCGTGGCTTACTTGAGTGACAACATCGTTCACCGAGGTAGGGAAATACAGTGTCATATAGAGTTCATGGAGCTGAATTACATACAGGTGATGGTTACTACATGTGGATTATTGTGTTAGTGTGTGTGTGTGTGTGTGTGTGTGTACTCACTGGCAGAAAGGCAGTAAATGCAGTAAGGTCTCCTTTGTGGGCTGGGCAGTGAATTCAGGCAGTGTCTGGATCAGTTTATTCATCACCATACGCAGATACGACTGCAGCTGTTTCCTCCTCTCCTCTACAAACTTGGCATCCTGCAAATTCAAACACATATACACACTATGTAAAGTACTTGATTATAATTTTAACTGTAGTGTGTTATTTGATCATTACAAATGTGTAATTAAATGTGAGATAAAGAGAAAAAAGGATGTGTCGGATCCTAGTCATGTGCCGCAGGTCTTAAAGTGACAGCAGTCTAATAAACCTGCTGCTGTCTGTCATTAATGTTAATCAAAGAACAAAAGACAAAGAGAAAAATCACTCGCTGCTCTTGACTGAATAACTTTTGTACCCCATTAATCTATATATTCAATTTAGAATTTATGCATAGAAATTTTAGATAAATATACAGAAATTTTACAGTTAAATCTTGAAGCACTGTTGTATGGGTCAAAATCTATGAAAACAATAACTTTTCGTGCATTTTAGCAGGGCAGGTAAAAATCTGAACCGGCCGAACTGGGCCAGTATAGAAATAAACCTTAGTATTGAATATCAAATAAATTAAATGTTTAAAGACTATTAAATGTTAAAAATGATGAAAAATCACTGCCTGTGAATGACCTGTCTATGTGACACACACACACACGATGCACAGAAAGACGCGCGCCTGTATCGTGGGCACAGACAGCGTGCCAGAATATAGTTCTCTTTCACACTTGAGCGAACAATAACACACACAATTATGCCAAATGTCTGTTTTGTCGAGAATCCTCAGAACATAACAGTCTTAAGTGAGTTAAAGTCTTAAATGAACGTAAAGAGTTGTGAGAAAATGAGACGCGTGTGAGATCAGCATCTCTATCAATAGCTAGATAGAGCTCTATAGTAGCTAAGGCGTAGGCTGTGTGTGGCGCACGTACCCTCCAGCGTACCCTGACGTGCACCTCTCCAAAAATGCAACAACGCGTCAATTCTACGCGAACGCAAGCGCTGTGATTGGTCTGCTAGAACCCCTCCCTCGGGTTTCACATGCTCCCTCTGCATGTGTAATTGCGCGTTAACGCGGACAACAACGCAGAAGTATAAATGAAAACCAACGCGCAGTTAGGGTGACCACCATCAAACAAACCAAATGTGGGACTATTATAAGTTTGTGTGGGACAATGTGGGACATGTTACCAACACTAAACATAACCTGAAACTGTTATATAATATTTATTTAACTTAATATAAACATTTTATTCTGCCTTTCAGTTGATAAAAATTCTTTGTTCTTTAGTTCCTTCCAGAAAACACCATTACATCACAAAGTAACATTACATGTCTTTATTTTACATGACATTTAAATTCAACATCACTGAGCCCAAAGGCAACAGGCATCATGCAGATCACTATTTTTGGAACAGTTCTGACCAAGTCCTACTAAATAAATAATGAACAAATAAAATATAAACCAACATGAATTTAGATCATTGACTTACTTATATCTTAAGAATATATTAAAGCAAAAACTTTAATATTTTTTTTTAGAAAGGATGATAATGTGAATTAAAACAACCTGCAGCAGGCAACAAGTTGATAAATTCTGTTAAATTTAAAATTTAATTTACCGAATTATCCATTTGTTTTCTGACAGGGAACACATGGAACGAATCACCGCTCCACATTTTGATTGACAGCCGTCACAACCCTCTAGTGACCGTGTTTACTCCTGTGCTTTCAACCATTGGATAGGATTTTAAAAACGGCTGTTGCATTTTGTACATCTGACGAAGCGCTTTTAAATATAGGTGAAAAACTATGCCGCAAAAAGAATGAATAAAATGCTTTCTTAAACGTTTTCTTCGCGTTTTCTTAATATGATATTCCAAAACCAACAGACTGATGAAAATGCGGGACATTTTCTCAATATGCGACGTGCGGGACAAGGGGTGAAAATGCTGTGTGGTACAACACAAAGCGGGACGGGTGGTCACCCTATAGCGTAGAGGCTCCGGCGTAGGTCAGACGCAGAAGTATAAATCAGTCTTTAGTATCAGTGATACTGACCTTCGTTCAAAAAAAGATGCCGGTGGCGTGCAGGACGAGGCCGAGGGAAGTGAGAGAACGGCGCGAGGCCGGTGGCGTGACTGAAAATAAATGTCACCTGTGAGACGCACGTCCCTCGGCCTCGTCCTGCTCGCCACAGATGCCATTAAACAAGTATTTAAAATATACTGTCTTTATGTTTTCTCTACATTAATTTGGAGATTAAATAAAAATGAATTATGATTACATTATAAAATATATCAACTAAATATAAACCTATAAAAGCGTAAGTGTTTTTGATTGTGATTAATCGCGATTAATCACAGAAAAAAATTTGTGATTAATGGAGTTCATTTTTTTAATCGATTGACCGCACTAATAAAAACATGAACATTCTGTTAAATTTCTCCTATCGTGTTCCATATGAAAGGTGAGAACATGATTACGATCCATCCAAACATGACAATATCCATTTAAAAGCCTGTTTCATCAGAACCTGCATTGAATTTACAGCATCAAAACATCAGCATCGCGACTGTACCCAGCATATCAAGCTGATGGATAACCAGATCAAAGTCTGAGCTGTGGCGGGGTGACATCAAAAGCAAATGAGATAGAACAAGGGACAGCGGGAGAGAGATTGAAATGTTATTAATGTCCCCTTGATGGCTGATTAATTGGCCCTGATGCTCCAGTTCTTGCAACTTTACGTGTGTGTGCATGTGACATCAGTCATGCCTCACATGCTGAGGGGAAGTTGACTACTCTGAAGGCTCTGGCATCACCCACTCCATTAGAGGGCAATGGCTCAATCACCCAACAATAATAAAGAGCGTTAGAAAGTGTGTGTTTGTGTGCCATCTAAACAACTGTCACCCCGCATTTTAGCATTAGTGTGTCATCAGGGCATGAAGTTCTAATATTTATCCATCTCCAACAGGCATGAAGAGGCATAAAAGTTGATTATGATATGGGATATGTGGAGGAGATCACTGCTGTCAGATTAGCTTACCCATGAGGGCTGTGCCTGCCAGGGCTAATTTAATGCTCTGGCCCACGTCATCTCAGAACTCGCTTTAAAGGTGAGAACCATGACATCAAGTACAAATCTATGCTCTTTGTGCACTTTACAACAATAACATCAAGTGATATTCACTATGAAGTACATTAGGGGGTCTTCAAACTTTATCAGGCAAATAACTCCTTAGAGGGGACGGAGACAAAGCTGGGACAACCTGTTTCACAGTGTATTAAAAGTCGCATTTTAAAGGGTACCTATTATGGCATTTAAAATGTTCCTAATAATGTTCTGGGAGTCCCCAACAACAGTTTTACATGCATGCAATGACAAAAAACACTTTTGTTGTCTTATAATATGCATTTATTTTTAGCTGATTTGCTCACCGACTCCCTAATGATTCGTTTGACGACTCATTTGTCCAAACCCCTCCTTTGCGTGACGCTAATCGGCGGTGATTGGTCAGATGACGCAGTCAGTTATATTTTGCGTTAGCCCAAAGCTTAAACATATTGATAAAGCACTGCAGTACTACAATACGCTTCACATAATTTAACATATTTCAAAAAACAAAAAAAATGACATTGGAGACCTAGAAGCTGCTGAGGTAACTCTCACTCTCTCACACACACACACGCACGCGCACGCACGCACGCACGCACGCACACACACCACACACACACACACACATAAAAGCAACAATTATTAAAGTACTTACAGGTTGTGATTCGGAGGAGGAAGCTGATCCAAATAAACTTGGTATTGAATGTTCCTCAGTATCAGGCGACTCGCGAATTCACACTTGAAAGCATTTGTGTTTGTGAAGCGATCGTCATTAAAATAACGCGAACACAGCTCAAGGTGGCTATACTTGTGTGGTATAGTTGTAAATATAAACTCTAGCCACTGAGTCTTCACATGCTTGTCCCTGGGCAGTGAAAAAAAAAGTTTGCTTTTGATTCGCACTTCAGAACAGAACTTCAAATAACTTGTACAAGTGATGTACGAAAGTTAGAGAAAATGCATCGTTCGTCTATCGATTCATATCAGCGACTCAGAGTCGACTCTTACTTTTGAGAGACAATAACTTTGTATACGGTGAACTTTCATATTTAAAACTTTGCAGGATGTTTTTGTTCACTTAGATCTATGTTACACACTACATGAAAGGTAATTTTCAAAATTCCATGATAGGTACCCTTTAAGCCTGACCCAAAAAAACATGCATACAGTACCATATCTATCTATCTATATCCATCCATCCATCCATCCGTCATACAATTATACATTTACAAATTATAAATGTATAGAAAATGTATAAAAACTGCAACGACTTAAGGTTGGTATGATTTGGCAAGTCTCTTATGATAAAGGGCTCCACTTGAACAAATATAATAAATCTAATACATTTTTTTAAAGAAATCAATCTAATATGCCCTACAGTATATCTAATCATATATCTAATATGCCAAATAAACTATTTCAAGATCCTTTAATTAATATAAAGTTCAAAAGAATAGCATTTATTTGAAACAGAAAACTTTTTTGTCTTTACTGTCACCTTTGATGAATTTCATGCATACTTGCAGAATAAAAGTATGAATTTCTTTCAAATAAAAATCTTACTGACCCCAAACTTTTGAAAGAACGGTGATGAATAAACTAATTAATGCACACAACTACACCTAACAGGATAAACGACTCAAGTGTGTTAGTCTCCTTGAAAAGAGATGTGTGTGAGAGAGAGAGAGAATGTATTATGCTACTAATTGGATTCTATCAAGATAACAAGATACTCAAAACCCCTTTTCACCAAGGGACCCTTAAGGACCAAACACCTTGATAAACAAGGCAAGCACACGCACACATGATCTTATGGAAAGTGCGTTTAATAACTGATGTTTTCAGCTGTTTATGAGTGCAGCTTCACTAGGACCTTCAGAAGATCTGTTAAAACAACACACCGCTTGCAATTCACGCAAACAACTTGTGGCAAAACCAACAAAGTGCTTCACAATCTCTTAAGAGAATGAAAATGTGCAAATTCTCTGCAAATTATTTTCTCAGGCTTCTGTCTTCGGGCCAGTTTTGTTTCTTTCCATAAACGATAGGCTCCTCTCCAAATTCCTCAAAGCACAGTTCTGCTGATCGTCTGTGTCTGACAGCGACAGGCAGTGAGACAGAGAAAATCACAGCCAGACATTAACATTATAGCCAATAAAGACTTGCTGGGGTTCTTCTCCATCTTCAGAGGCTATTGTCTGGACCAGCTGGACTAGCTGTTGCCACACAGTGAGCTGTGTTCGCTTTTGTACAAATCACATGTGCAGCATGTATGGACGTGTGCAGAGTTGAATGAAGGAGACACGTTGTCAAAATGACAAAGTGTGAGGGTGATTCAAGTTGGTACAGCAAAACCCATCATACTCTCCCTGAGAATTAAACAGTTATGACTGAAAGAGGTGATTTATCACGCTGACCCAATGAAGGTTGCTGTAAAAGTGGTTGTAACGGGGAAAGAGGCTCATTCATTCCACAAATAACAACTGATGGTACATATTTACTCTAGCTTAAATCCTTTCGATTCTGTAGTAAAGCAGTAGCAGCCGACCGCAACTGTTTGACAAATTTGATTTTCATCAAGATAATCAAACATTTAAAGTAGTGCTGTCAAACGATTAAAATATTTAATCGCGATTAATTGCATTAATGTCATAGTTAACTCACGATTAATCGCATTTAATCGCACATTTTTATCTATTCTAAATGTCTCTTGATTTCTTTTTGTCCCATTATTTTTTTCTCATTTTAATGCTCTTATCAACATGGTAAAGTGGATCGGCTTGCTTTGTGCAAATGTTTTTATTGAAAACAACATTGGCGTTATGTGTTATATGTGTTCAAATTCACACAAAAATTCTCACTTAGAGCAAATAATCTGACACACAATGTAACACTGTCCATCAATAAAAAGGTGAAATAAATACTGACGAGGTCCTGATATTGACGAGGGGGCGGAGAATTCGCATCAGCTATGTCGTGTGTGTGTGTGTGTGCCTGGCCATCATCAAGCGGTATTTCAGACTGGACGTGCTGCGATGATAGCTCAGTTCACAACGACAAAACACACAGATCACTTTGGTCTTGTCAATGGAACCATTTGGCAACTTTTTTAAAAGTAAACCTTCCATTCAGAATCTTATTGGCATCCATTTCGGCGTCTCGCGCTCGTCATCCACTCAAAAGGTTAACTATTTGGCCGGCTCGCAAGCCCAAACGAGTGTGTGCGTCGTGCCTGTTGTTTTGTTTACGGTCTAGATCCGCTTGCGCTTTGGTCGACGAAGCACTCGCGCGGCGCAAGCCATTGAAATGAATGGGTTTCAAAGCATAGCGCGCGCATGCCGCGTCCTGTTGCAAAAGCATGTGAAAGAAAACTACAAAGTTTGCTAGGTCAAAAAGACCGTTAATCGCGCGATAAAAAAAATTGACGCCGTTAAAATGGTTTGCGTTAACGCCGTTAATAACGCGTTTAACTGACAGCCCTAATTTAAAGCATATCTGTAGTAATTAACCAGGTATGATGTGAGAGGTTATTTACATTTATGGATTTTCCACACCGTTTAATCCAAATGACTTATAGTGCATTCAGGATACATTTTGTAAATAAAGTTAAAAAAAAAATTCTATGATATCATATTTTAGTTCACGTTTATTTTATTTCAAGTAGCGAAAATGTTTTTTATGGTTTTAGTTAACTATACTAACCCTAATAAGAAGCAAGTCAGTCATGAGAGATCATGTAATTTGCTGTGTTCTCTCTGCACATTTCTTGTGCTTTTTGTCACAAGAAAAAAAACATTGCAAGCATCAGGCATGTTGCATATGCATACAAAATGCAGGAGTCATAATTTATTCACTTTGAATAGTGAAAGCAGAAATGGCAAACTCTGCATTAATGAGAACAGGGCAGATCCTCCTGGGGCTGTCATCTTTAATGCAAAGATAATGTGGAGTTCAATTAAAGCTGTGCCCAAGAAGCCCGAAGAGACAACAGACTGTCTTCTATATTCTGCGCCTCCCTCAACCTTTTGTTTAAGCCAAATGGTGGGAAATCAATAATATATGATGCAGGTAGCCGGTACCATAATGACCATGTGTTATGGACTATAAAGAACCTTCCAATCTCTTGCACTCAGGAAAATATGGATACAAATGTCTCAAACCAGGTGTTGGGAAAGGCCAATGATGAGAACAAATGGGTCAGTAAATGTACGAGGACCTGCAGAGAGTCAGTAAATAATTCAGCACACAGCAGAAGGTGGGTCAGAAGAGAAAGTCTCAACCTCCAGTCAAGTCTTGTGCTAGAAACAAACAATTCAAATGATTAAAGAAACGGTTCACATACACAAAACAAATTCAATCCAACAAATGTTCATTATTTACTGACCCTTATGTTGTTCCAAATGCATATTATGCTGTCATTATTATTTATTTTTTGCAAATACATATGTAAAACAATATTAATAAAATAGTTATATTAAAGGGTACCTATCATGGAATTTTGAAAATTACCTTTCATGTAGTGTGTAACATAGATCTAAGTGAACGAAAACATCCTGCAAAGTTTTAAATATGAAAGTTCACCGTATACAAAGTTATTGTCTCTCAAAAGTAAGAGTCGACTCTGAGTCGTTGATATGAATCGATAGACGAACGATGCATTTCTCTAACTTTCGTATGTCACTTGTACAAGTTATTTGAATGAGACACGCCCACTCATTGCGCCACCAGAAAACAGTGAAAACAACATGTCGACGAGCTGTTCTGAAGTGCGAATCAAAAGCGAAATTTTTTTTCACTGCCTAGGGACGAGCATGTGAAGAATCTGGCTAGAGTTTATATTTACAACTATACCACACAGTATAGCCACCTTGAGCTGTGTTCGCGTTATTTTAATGAGGATTCCTTTACAAACATAAATGCTTTCAAGTGTGGATTCGCGAGTCGCCTGATACTGAAGGAAGGTTCAGTACCAAGTTTATTTGGATCGGCTTCATCCTCCGAATCACAACCTGTAAGTACTGTTAATAATTGTTGCTTTTATGGGTTTTGTAGCATGCTCAATAAGTGTGTGTTGTGTGTGTGTGGTGTGTGTGTGTGTGTGTGTGTGTGTGTGTGTGTGTGTGTGTGTGTGTGTGTGTGTGTGTGTAGTGTCAGTTACGCTCAACGCAGCTTAGGTATCCAAGCTGTGTGTGTGTGTGTGTGTGTGTGTGTGTGTGTGTGTGTGTGTGTGTGTGTGTGTGTGTGTGTGTGTGTGTGTGTGTGTGTGTGTGTGTGTGTCAGTTACGCTCAGCGCTTAGGTCTCCAAGCTGTGTGTGTGTTTTTTTGAAATATGTAAAATGTTTGTCGTTGTTATTGGAGTTGTCATAAAGAATAGAGCGTATTGTAGTACTGCAGTGCTTTATCAATATGTTTAAGCTTTGGGTTAACGTGAAAAATAACTGACTGGGTCGTCTGACCAATCACCGCAGATTAGCGTCACGCAAAGGCGGGGTTTGAAAAATGAGTCGTCAAACGAATCATTAGGGAATCGGTGAGCAAATCAGGTAAAAATAAATGCATATTATAAGACAACAAAAGTGTTTTTTGTCATTGCATGCATGTAAAACTGTTTTTGGGGACTCCCAGAACATTATTAGGAACATTTTAAATGCCATAATAGGTACCCTTTAAAATAAATAAATAAGGAATAGGTCCTAAGCCTTTTTACAAAGTCTTGATTTTGTTTTTGAAGTCTAGAATAGGCTTTCATGCTTCAATGTTCAAAAACATTATTCATTATTTTTTACATATTTTACATTATTGCAGCACCTCTCTTCCCAGTCTGTCAGTAACGCTCTGTTTAGTTACGGTCTCTATGAAGTCACTCCTTCCAAAAAGTGCAATGTGCCCTGATTGGTCGGCTGGATCAGTGTGTTTTGATCAGTCATCCGCTTTGAGGGTGTTTAGGAAAAGTCATGCACCTTACCATAACTGCGCTGGATCCAGGATGGAAAAAACAGTCTCTTGGACATTGGCGACAACACACTACTAACACAACTTAACCAGGCCTCGCCCCTTTTATTTTGTGTATGCCTTGCGCGTGAATAATTTAAATGAGGAATATTGTTAAGGGAGTTCCCTTTGGAATGGTTCCCTTTTTTTTTTTTTGCTCCAACAGCATGACACACTAAAGAAAGTTGAAAATATAAAAAAAGCATAATAGGTCCTCTTTATAAATATTTTATATAATATATAATGCAATACATACATTTAAAAAAAAATATTATACACAAGGAAGTTTTGTTTGACTACTGTATCTCGATTACATAATTTTTGGCCATCCAAATCATTTGAAAAACTGCTTTAACATGGAAGAATGTATATTTGGACATGGGCTGTGCAACATCTAAGCATTCCCTCAAAGTACCACTGAATCTCTGCTCTCATTCTGGCCCGTGGCTATATAGTACAGTATCATCTCCAAGTACATCTGTGCATCCCAGCTGCAGTGAAGATCACACTGTATGCACCAAAGCGTAAAAAAAACATGAACATTTGCTCATTTTAATGGTAAATGTGGGTCATAGAGACGGTCAGAGGTCTGTGTTTGTTCCCCAGGAGACAAGAGATGTGATGAACAATATAAGCAAAATATGAGTGCACAGATAATCTAGAATAGATAAAGGTTATTCGTTCATAATGTGAAGTTAGCAAGGTCCTCTAAGAAAAGAGTACAGCTAGAGTTCCCAGCTTTGCTCTTATATAACACATTATTCTAATCAGATATTATTCATTATAAATGTTAATTCATTCATTTACATACACATTTTCAGATTAAAGTCCGTATTCTCATTAAACCTTTACTCTGAAAATAGGGTTGCATGTTCAATAGAGTGTAGAGCTATTTTATATTACTGCATGAAAATCTTCTACATGGAAATCAGTGTATTTTGAATAAACTAAGACGTGTGCTCTTTTCACACTATTATTCTCTTCTATGTCTCTCTCTAGCCATTTATTACTCTACATTTTGGGTAATTTAATCAAACCCCTCATTTGCATTCATATCCACGACAATAGCAGACAAAAGGATGAGGAATAAATTGAAAAGCTTAGGCCTGTACCCTTATTGAATATAACACTGTTAAGATGCCTCTTATGCCAAGGCCCTGTGCTTATTTGATTTAAAAATAAAGTAAAACAATGATATCGTGAATTTTTTTTTTTTGTTTTGTATTTTAACATTTTGTACGCAAGTAATAGATATTACAATGAAATGTATTCCTGTGATGACAACGCTGAATTTTTAGCAGCCATTAATCAGGATCACATGATCCTTCAGAAATCATTCTGATATCCTGATTTGGTTAACTTTAAAAAGAACAGCATTTACTTAAAATAGAATTTTTTGTTACATTATAAATGTCTTAACTGTCACTTTTGATCAATGTAATGGATCCTTAAAAAATAAGTGTTAATTTCTTTAAAAAAAAAATTACTGATATTGCAAATAAATACAGTACACTTACATGACGCATGAAAGGAATGACTAATTGTGTATTCAAAAATGCACGATAATCAAATAAAAAATAAAATAAATCGAATACTTTTACTACAGCTATTAAACGTTTTTACTATTACATCTATCGAGATTAATGAATCGTGAGATGTTTATAAAGTATTTAAATTTATTTCCATAACATAAAATGTTGCCGTGATGAGCATTGAGCAGATGACAGTCTGTTGATCGCGAGACCAATGCAAACACGATGATGTACATACAGTAAGAGCTTCGTGGTGCAGTGTAACATGCGTCATTGATTTCATAAGTTTGGCAAGTGTCCAGATAAACTCGTGCTGTGTGAAAAGATTGTTCTTTGATCGCTTTCTGTAAATAATTTATTCACTGAGAGAAGCCTGCTTGATATTGTCCCAGGTTAGAAAATAAGTCTGTGGTGAAATGGGCAGAGCAAACTAACAACTTCTAATTAAACTGTTGCGGTATCCGATTATAGATAAACATCAACCACGCCTGTTGACATTTCTTTTCTGTGGGAAGGGTATGAAAAGTCCTCACCTCCTCTGCACAGCCTGGCTGGAACGTAGCATTTATCTGCCATTTCCTCTATGATCCTCGCTTGTTTCTTCACCTGCAGAACTTGATGATTCGGCTGCGCAGTGCCTGGCATTGAACATGGGCTGGCATATGCAAATGTTTGGAGGCGTACATATTAATGATCCCGACTGTTGCGTCACAGTCGGTGTTATGTGGAGATTCACCTGTTTTTCAGGGGTGTTTTTCAAAAACGAGATTAAATAAGGAGAAAACAATGGTGTTTGAAACTCACTGTATGTCATGTCCATGTACTGGAACTCTTGTTATTTAACTATGCCCACATAAATTCAATTTCACATTCTAGGGCACCTTTAATATTTTAGTCAGTTCAGCTCACTTATTCACACTCGTCACTAGAAAATAATGCCAGTACATTAGCACAAAAAAGCTATCATGCTTTTCTTGTACTTTTCTCTGTATATGAATATTTTTAAGACCACTTCTGCCTCTGTATAAACAGCAATCTCTTTGCTTGAAAGTTGGGGGTGTGGTAATAGATTGTAAGTATGGTTTAGTGGTAATAGATCTAGCAAGAGAAGTTAAAGATTATAGGTTTGAATCCTCTCTAAGCGGTGATCAACAGCTAACATTGTTGTTCCCAAGAGCAAAGCCCTTATATACTTACTTAATATTGTCCCTGTGACAAGTGTACTGTAATAACTGTAACTTTAGATTAAAGCATCAACCTAACTACTACTGCTGTACAAATTACATCCGCCCCTTCTTGGCAAGTAGTTTTTAAATGGCAATGACTCACAAAGGCAGAATAAATAAATGATTCAATTAAAATTAGTCTCTAGCACTGTGTTCTTAATACACAGAACAGAGCTGGGTCAAATGTATGACAAGGAAGTATTATTATGATACAAAACATCAACATATGCCTTTACTACGAAACACCCAGGCAAAAGTGCACATCAATACACTTATCTGTCTACATATGCGTATGTATGAGCAGGTATTACACACTGGCATTGTCCTATTTTGCTGTGAGGCTATCAGCTGAGAGCAGGGACAGTGAGCTGGTGCCTGGGGAAGATGTGCAAATTATCTCTGTACTGACTCCCTCTAAACAGCCAATCCCCAGACCGCAATAGGCCTCAGAAAGACTCACCAAATCCTTCCATCAACCTCTCTACCTCTGAGTGGATTAAATATACCTACTGCACAAGCGTGCACACACACAAACACTCAAACGTGTGGAAAAGAGCAATTTAGTACCAAACACAAATGCACGGATAGATACAACAAGACAAATTAAACTCTGTAGTGAGAGGCACAGACAGAAGATTGTATTACAAAAAAAAATATTTAATCTATTATGGTAAAATGATTATTATTATTTTCTATTATACATTAATAGAAATATATTTGAATAAAAGAGCAAAAAATATTTCCATTTTAGAAAGAAAAAAATATTTGATTGAGAAAAAACAACAACAATTAATTTTATTTTTATTATTTACATTTTAGAAAGAAAGGAATATTTGGAAAATTATAACAATATTAATAATTTTACATTATCACATTTAATTAATATATGAATGATTACTAAACTATTTCAAATATGTATTACTTGTTACATTAATTAATACGTTTATTATACGTTTATTAGTGTTTATTATTATTATTATTATTATTAAACGTTTATTATTACGTTTATTTATCAAATATAATTTTCTTCAAAAATGCACACAAAAATAACAGTAAAAGCTATTACAGCCAGCTAAAAAAAATTACCTTGATGACATTCACATCAGTTGAACAAAGAACTATTAAAATACGTTAGAAAACCAAATGTTTAAGATAGGCAAGCATAGGGAGAGTGTGTGTAAGTGTTCCCCCTAGACTGCTTGTCTAGGATCAGTTTTCTCTGAAATAACGATAAATCTTTTTACAATATGTTTGTGCAACGTTGAGCAACATAGCCAATCACAGACATATCTGTTGAGTTCTTGAACCCAATGGCCAATCAGATGTGTTTAAGTTCGAATCCATTCACCGCTCACAACGACTGAGTTTTTGTCCAGTGCTGAGTTCTGCATTCTCGCAAATCCTCTCATTATAAGTTAACTTACAACAAATAAAGTGTAGACTTTATCTGGGCTAAATAAGAGATCCATTGTGCAGTCAGCTTCATTGATTATAGCAGAACTTTGTGAGATCGCGATGAATTGAGACAGGGACTGATTAACATGCCCTGGGCAATAGACCAGCGGGGAGGCCAGACAAGCTCAACAAGAAATTGGAGTGATTTTGTTTTGCTGCATTAGGTAAGGCAATGGTTATTATTTGAATTGGCTGCCATTATTAATATAGTGGTTTGTGAACAGAGCCGCTTTAATAACAAATAATTTTGCGCAAGTGTTTAGGCTGGGATGTATAGGTAGTCGCTAGGTGACACGTAACTTGGAACTACTTCATGACATTCTATTTAAATGTGTTTTTAAAGAAGAAGTGAATATCCTTAGCCTGACTCTGGAGTTGGTTCACCCTCCGCCTATTTTGGCAACTGAGCCAAATCTCTATTATCCTAGCCTTGAACCACTGGTCTATACTTGAGACCCAATGACAACGCAGTGCTGAAGTGCCAACTAGCCTCTCCCTATGGAGGATCCCGATACCACTCTACAGATAAAGCGCTGTGGAAATTCCGGTTTCGCGTCCCTACCCCGAAATGATCAAATAAAATAAAATTCTGCATCAAAATTTATAGGCAAGACAAGTAGTTTGTTTAGGCATGGTTTGTAGCGAATTACAAACCTACGCACATATATTCAAACGCACATAACTATAGAATCAATTCTTAACGCGCATGTGAACGCCATGCGCGTTAAGAATTTACGAGCGTTTATCACAGCGTTTATCACAGGTTGCGTTTAGAGAGAACGGCGTCGTCTTAGCGGCCCCTAGTTTAATACAGGGTATCCGCGGGGTCTTGAAAAGTATTAAAAGGTGATAAATCAATTTTGGGAAAATTAAGACCCTTAAAAAGTATTAAAAAGTCTTATCACGGGTTTATAAAGTCTTAAATTTAAAAAGTATTTTTTCTGAATTAGCTGTCCAACAGTTTGAGTCCCAAAAACATCGTAATAGTGTGTGAATTTTGTTATTTTTATTAAAAAAACGAACGGGTACATAAACTAGGCTATTTTGGGTGCGTTCGTAAATTGTCTCTCTGTCATGTCAGTCACTGTACTGATTGCCTACAAACACTGATCCCTTAACCTACCCGTCACTGTAACCTAAACCAATGAAATCGGTTGCAGGGCGGGATTTTCCCAGGGCGGGAAAAAAAATCACGCGTATTACAACGAACTAAAACTGTTAAGTTAAAAGTATCACTGATGTAAATGGTTACAGCTTGAAGTGGCGGTGAGGTATTAAAAAATATTGAGAAGGTCTTGAAAAAGTCTTGAAAAGGTATTAAAATTAACTTCAAGATTCCGGCATATACCCTGTAATAACAAATGATCATTTCGACGGAGGTGGATCAAAACTAACTTTGGCTGGAAGCAACATTATTCAAGAACCGCTGTAAAACCAAACCATTCTTTGTTACCTTAAATTATATGTTTATCTCTGTAAAGCTGCTTTGAAACGATCTACATTGTTAAAAGAGCTATATAAATGAGGATGACTTGACTTGAGCTCTGAGAGTTTGTTCTAAACTATCTAAGACACTCAATCTGTCTCACAGGTAATACGACCACTCATCCAAAGAGTTTAACAAGATAACACTGGCTAGTTTCCATGATCTCTCAATTATGTCTAAGAAAACTCCCTTCAGATTTACTCCCCTTTAAAGTTCTGAAGCGTGAACAAAAAAACGCAGCCTCAAAAAGTCTGTAAATGTGATCCTGATACAAACCTCAGCTATAAAAAATAATCTAAACACAGCTGAGGAGCTTATGAGGTGACAGTTTGACTGGAGTGCTGACAGTCGCCTCTCTTTGATGTCATCATTCTTCTTGTGGTTGGCTGGGCTCAGCGTGCCTCTGCTTGGTAGTCAGGGCACATTTGACGGGTAGGCTGGGGAGCATTTAGCGTGTTTGCCCGGCGAGCCACTGACAAATCAGCTGTGTAGGAGCTGTCAGTTTGGCTGAGCAGCAAGGGGCCTGACATGGCCCAAGCAGATGGAGTCATGGACACAACAACACACCAAATCCACAATCCATCCCAAAACACAGAGAGATTCATGACAATCACAGAAGGAATGAAATAAAGTTACAGTCTCAGAGACAGAGATATTATACACAAACTAACAATGTATGGAAGATACAAGGAATCTTTTGCATTTATATATTTGTGCTATTGCTTCTCTAAGCATTCATACTGTACTTTAAATCCTGGTGGATCTTGAAAAGGCCAAAAAAAAGTGTAAAAATCTAAATTCATAACATAGCACTGGTTGGAATTTTTGTGAAATCACCAAAGCCTCAAATCTACTTGATTCACTTAAAGGTTGAAAACAAAGTAACAGTTCTTAACAATAAATATCAGAGGAGACGCAAGAGCCTGCTTGGTGTTGCAATGGTTTCACTGAGACACATGAAAGGTCTGGATGGGTAATTACACAAGCTGCTGTCTCAAGATGAATGATGAGACTAGCAATGAGAAACTCCCAGTTGCAGATAAGACAAGTCCTACATTTCAAAGGGTTTCCCCAAGTGAGGCATTATTTGCATTTTCTCATCATTACTCTTGTTAGTGTAACTAGTGGCAGAGATTCAGGCCTGAGGAGAACACAACTATGTTGCACAGTGCAAAGTTAAATTTCAGTGCTTGAAATTTGATGTATATGTAATATGATGTATTCAATCAGCGTTGGGTAAGTTACTCTAAAAATAAATTAATTACTAGCTTCAACAGTGTAATTCGATTACTGTACTAATTACTCTCTAAAAAGTATTGGATTACTTATTACTAATTACTTTCTAAATCCCATATCAACTTCAACAAGTTGAACAATACAAGGAAAGACATGAAAATGCACTTTTAATTCTTTCAAATAAACAATATACAAATGCATAAATTACTCAAACTGACCAGACCTTTTAAAGGAGGAAGGTTACATTAAAAACATACATTTTAACATTACGTTGAATTTTGATGTTAAATCCACTATTTAGGGGCCAAGCACAGAAGGTGTGGAGGCATCTATTGTAATTTTATATAGAATTGTTCTAAAGTCTATACAGAATTTAATACAATTATTAGAGTAACTAATTAAATTAAAGAAAAATGACACCTAACACTGTATAGTGCTCTTAATATTGAATTGATTGACTTTAATAAAATGTTGTGGTCTGTAAGATTTTTAAAATGTTTTGACCAAAGTCTCTTTTGCTCACCAATGCTGCATTTATTTGATCAAAAATACAGTAAAAAATATTACATATTGTGATATTACATATAATATTGTGAAATATTAGTACAATTTTAAAAAGTTTAATATTTTAAAATGTGATTTACTCCTGTGGTGGCAAAGCTGAATTTTCAGCAATCATTCCTCCAGTTTTCACTTTTCAATGTCACATGATCCTTCAGAAATCATTCTAATATGCCAATTTAGTATTTAAGAAATGTAATGTAATGTGATGTTAAATGTTATCAATGGTGAAAACAGTTGTAGTGCTAATTATTTGTGTGGAAACATAACACTTTTTTTCAGGAAAGATCAAAAGAACAGCATTTATTAGATTTTTTGAGTTTTTACTCCCGCTATCAATTTGATGCATCCTTTCTGGATAAAAATATTTAACTTCTTTAAATAAATAAAAATAAAGAAATATATACTGTACACACATAAACAAACACACACATATACATGAATATAATATATATATATATATATATATATATATATAATATATATATATATATATATTACCATTGTTGTTAATGTTTGTGATTATTTTATTTCATTACATAAAATAAAAATGTAAAATAAAAAAATAAAATAACTACCAAACCTTAGCACAAACGCACAAAGAATATTACAATAAAAATAAGCCTATAAAATAAGCCTACTATGAAATTGTCTGAATATCCATCCACCTATAGCATCATATGAAGAAGCCACTTAATAAATCTGAGGCACCCTCCTAACCTTTGATTTACCCACACAAGTGTATTCAGAAAGAATGAATCTACACTCAACACTGTGGAAGATCAGATATCATACGCGCATAAGTGTGCAATGGCGCGTATAACGAAGAAAGAGAAAGGAGCCCCTTTTTAACGAACTGCCACCGAGCTCCTGCAAAACAATAACGGAATTAACAATTACATGACAGCTAATCTCAACGGGCCAATGATTATCAACAAAAGCCCTGTCGCCATCAAAACCCTCCACAGTTGCCGCCATTTCATCTTTAAAAGCCTGCTCTCGTTGCACCCTTTTCTCCCTGCTTTCTTGTTCTAACTGAACCCTGAGGTTTCCACACTCCAGTTGAATTTGCATGTCAAAGTTTCAGCGAAAACTTCAGCGGAAGGCAGTTAGCAGCTCTCGGCTTGAAAAAAAAAAGAGAACAGAGAGGCTTCTTCTGCCCTGTGAATGCAGCTTCAGCACACCAGCAAAACGAAACTCGAATCTGGTTCACGCGCTTCCCTGAGAGGTCAGGTACTTCTTATCACCGAGCAGAGCGAGTTACTCGAGGACAGACGCAGACATGTTTCCTAATTGACAATTGCTCAGCTGTTTTCCACTCCTTGGTGATATGTTAAGAGCAAGATGGCAAAATGTGGCGCGGGGTTAAAATAACTCATATTTGAAGTCCAGACCAACAACTGACTGCTGGTATTGCAAAACTAATGTGCTCAGAGCAGGAACAAAGCATGCTGTCTACACGCCAGCCCTGGGGTTGATTGACTCTTTTGATTGGCCGTCCTTGAGGTGGGACGCAGGCTGGCAGTGGCTGTCTGGGTCCTGGTAAATCAGGTCTGTCTTTCACGCTCTAAAAAGTCTTCCTTTGAAGGGCCACGCGGGGGCCAGTGGCTCTGCCTGGCACGCTCTCAAAAATCACAGGCAGCGAGAGGAAGCTGTGTCACAAGCCAATTACCTGCCCCTGGATGAACACGGGGGGAAAAAAGGAGGAAAATGAAAAGACAGGTGGGGAATCTGAGTGCTGTCAGAGTGGCCCATCCTCATTAACGCATAGAGTGCTGCCCCGCTGATGATGCTGATTGGACACTGGAGCAGAGGGCAGGACCACATGACACGGCAATCTCGCCCTTATACACGCCGCACAGCAGTATTGTAGATGAAAGGCTAGGAAAAAAAGTGTCAACACTCCCCAAAGCAGCAAGATTACTTGTGATAGAACTGAAGCTGTGGTGGTACTAAAAATGGCCACCAAAACTCTATATATCAGTACAGCGTAATATACTGTAGTTGTGTGGTTCTGTCAGTCAGAGAACAGGGAACGCTCGGACCAGGAAGTGCTGAAGAAGTAGTCGGAAATTGTATATTGCAGCATTGCAGTCTTCAAAACATCACTTTGCTCTCTTTTTATTGAAAAACTCCTCAAAACTGAGGCCACTAGCAGTGATGTCATATGGTGACAGTGGCGCTGATAGAAAGAGTTTTTTGTTTTTTGGCTCCATCTCCCTTTTCTATAGTATTCCCTTTATTTAGTCTTTTTGTGCTGTGCTGAGATATTTTCTTCTCATATTTCTGGATTACTGTCATTTAAAAAGTTTAAATGTGGCGGCCTACAAACTTTGCTGTTGCCAATGTTTTCTGCCGGCTGTGCACAGAATCAACAATCAACTTTCAAGTGTGTGATGCATTGTTTCCCACAACTGTGATTCTTTTGAAAATACATTAATGTCAGATTAAAAAGTCTTTGCAGTACGGGGTTGCGCAAAATTCTAAATTTAAGAAATGGGTTAGGTGTGAATTTGGATGGAAACTTTATCATTAACTCTTTCCCCGCCAGTGTTTATATTTTTAATGGTTTTCATAAAACATTCATGGCCCCCATAATATTTTGTTTTATGAATATTTGAACATGCAATATATCAAAAGAAAGTTCAGGCCTCTGCTTAAAAACTTTTATTCTAGTTTCATGCACTCTTTTTTTATCAACACTTGAATGTAGGTAAGTTTAAAAAAAAAGCTAAATTTTGAACAAAAAAGCTATGATGCTTTTATTGCTTGTTTCTGCTCCTTTTTTGTCTGTTTTCTGATCCAGAGCGTCTCTACTCTTTCAGAAGATGCGTAATAGCGCCCCCTACCATATAACAGTAAAGACACAGAAAGCCAGAAAATTCTGTCTTTTAAAATTCTGTCTAACCCTATGGCAGGGAAAGTTACAATTCAAAGTATAGCATTTTTAGAAATTTCTATTGAATTTCAATCTATTTGAATTCTACTTTAATTTAAATTCAAACTGAGATTATTTTCTAATTTTGTTCTCCATTCAAGCTAAACTAAAATTCAGGAATTATCAATTCAATTCTGAATGAAGCACAGTAAGTAAATAATGAAATAGAGAAACATAAAATAAATGTATAGTAGATAAAGAAATGATAAAGAAAAATAAGTAAATATATGATAAATAACTAATTATTTAAATATACAATAAATTAAACAAACGATAAAATGCTTTTATAAAATAAATGTTTTAGGTTGAGTCAAGAAATAGAAGGATGAGGGGTAAAAAAGAGAACCTGCCATTATAAAGAAAAAATGCGGTACATACCTTGTTGCCGATGGCTTTTTTAGGTGGGAAATTGAACGTGTCGACTTGTGGGAATTGCGGCCGCAGGTAACTGTGCAGCGTCCTGAACTCAGTATAGCGCCGGTACACATTCCACTCATTGTCCAGGATTCGAATGTACACCTGAAAAGATCAAACGCATCAAATGTCACTGGTTTGAGTGAAAAGTATCTGATGTGATATTTTTCTCTTGTTAGCCTCATTATTATTTGCATCTGTGATAAGCCAGATCTCCAATGGTGCGGTAGTCAGAAAGACACAAGTGACTGTGCAAAATGTGCATTGCAGGGACAACAACACGAGGAAGAGAGAGAGGGATGCTATTTTCACACCTCGCTTTCTCCTTCAGAGCAGGACAGAGAAGCCTGGCTCGATTTACCCAAGCAAGTCCTCTGATCACAGAGAAGCGGCACACTTAAGTCTCTTGAACAGACAGCAGGCGAGTCCACCGGGGATGCAGAGCAGAGACTGGCTTTAGTAACAGGATCTCATGAGAGGTTAGACTCTGACAGCATGTTAGCACCTGCGAGGACACACTGACAGTGTCAAACTCAGGCTGTTCTGAGACTACTGGTGTCAAGCGTCAGTGCAATCACCAGATGAAAAAAAATCATGCATGCAAACTAGATGTCAAAACAACTCAAATGGCCTTACTTTTTTTTTTCTGTCTAAGTAACTTTCAAACTGTCCTGTTCATGCAACAGCGTAGAGTGTGGAACAATAGTAACAGTGACAAAACTACACTACCGTTCAAAAGATTTTTAAAATGTTTGTGAAAGAAGTTTTACTTTAATTGGGGGGGGGGGGGGGGGGGGGGGGGGGGGTGGGGCCATGTATTTAATTGGTTCCGAAAACCAGTCAGTATCTGGTGTGACCACCATTTGCCTCATGCAGTGCAACACATCTCCTTCGCATAGAGTTTATCAGGTTGTTGATTGTGGCCTGTTAGCATCAATAAAATGCACCTGTGTTCGTTGTCCATAACATACGCCTGACCATACCATAACCCCACCGCCACCATGGGCCCCTGGATCCACAACATTGACTTGAGCTGCCCTGTACAGTGAAAACCGGGATTCATCCGTGAAGAGAACACCTCTCCAAAGTGCCAGACGCCATCGAATGCGAGCATTTGCCCACTCAAGTCGGTTACGACGACGAACTGCAGTCAGGTCGAGACCCCGATGAGGACGACGAGCATGCAGATGAGCTTCCCTGAGACGCTTTCTGACAGTTTGTGCAGAAATTCTCGGTTATGCAAACCGATTGCTGAAGCAGCTGTCCGGGTGGCTGGTCTCAGACGATTTTGGAGGTGAAGATGCTGGATGTGGAGGTCCTGGGCTGGTGTGGTTACACGTGGTCTGCGGTTGTGAGGCCGGTTGGATGTAATGCCAAATTCTCTGAAACTCCTTTGGACACAGCTTAGGTAGAGAAATGTACATTCAATTCACGGGCAACAGCTCTGGTGGACATTCCTGCAGTCAGCATGCCAATTGCACGCTCCCTTAAAACTTGTGACATCTGTGGCATTGTGCTGTGTGATAAAACGGCACATTTTAGAGAGGCACACCTGTGCAATAATCATGCTGTCTAATCAGCATCTTGATATGCCACATCTGTGAGGTGGATGGATTATCTCAGCAAAGGAGAAGTGCTCACTAACACAGATTTAGAAAGATTAGTGAACAATATTTGAGAGAAATAGGCCTTTTGTGTACATAGAAAAAGTCTTAGATCTTTGAGTTAAGCTCATGAAAAATGGGGGCAAAAACAATAGTGTTGCGTTTATAATTTTGTTCAGTGTATTTAAAATAACTGTTTACTATTTGAATATATTTTAAAATGTAATTTATTCCTGTGATGCAAAGCTGAATTTTCAGCAGTCGTGACTCCAGCCTTCAGTGTCACATGATCCTTCAGAAATAATTGATATATTCAAATTTTGTGCACAAGAAACATTTCTTCTCATTTTCAATGCTGAAAACAGTTGTGCTCCTTAAAGGGGTGGTTCAGAATTTTGGACATTGGACCTCATTTCCAAGTGAGCCTGTGTGTTATTTATCAGAGACAGTTTTAAAAAAATGTCATCCAGTCCTTCAAATTGCATAGTTCGTCGGGTGCTAGGTTAGCGCAAGTCAATGGTATCTGTTAGCCTGTCATTAAAAACAGTTTTACCCACTCCACAGTACACCAAAAGCAAATAAATTATAATGCCAGACTATCGATGTGTGATGAGGGTGTAAGATGTCGTCATCACTGCCGTAGTCATTACAAACTGTTTATGGACTTATGTTTCTTTACATTTGTTATTTATGGTTTTGTGTTTCTGTTGACTAGGGTGCAGTCCCTTAGGATCATTATTCTATATACTAATTATAATAAGTTCAAGATATGCTGTTGGAGTTGATTACAGATAGGTGCACATATCAGTGGTCTTCACAACATGTTATGTCTATTATAGTTTCTCTTGATTTTCTCATTAACCCACATAGACAAGTTTTTAGTTATGCATTTTTGTTATTTATTATTTCAAATCTGTATTTATTCCTGCATGGCAAAAGTTACCCACATGTTGTCTACTCACAGATCTTGTTCCTGTGACTCAAAGGAAGGGGCGGGATCATAGCTTCCCTTTTCTTGTGTTGGTAAACCATTTCTATTAAGAGGGAACTTAACCTTGGTATGTATGCATGGAGAAATGTCTTATGCTGTTTGTATTTAGTTTAGGTTGCTGAATGAGTTTATTTTATTTATTTTTGATGTTTAAAAGTGAATGGATAATGGTCATATATTTAAGCTACAAAGGTTTTGTATTGATACCTGCAGTTGGTATGGTCTTGAGTGTAATGAGCTGTTCTAGGCTATATAAGACAGTCTAAACTGAACTTGGATGAGAGGTTGGGTTATATTGCTGAAACGTATCATGAAGATTTGCTGCCTGTAGCAATTTGTTTTCTTTGGTTTTGACATCAAAGTTTGCACTGAGTACAGTGTATGTTTATTTGTAAATTTTCTTTTTGTTTACTTTTGTAATTGTTTCTGTGACACTTCACTGGAGTTTGTACACCCTACTTCTCCACTGGCATTTAATAAAATCCTCTTTGGGATGATATCTGAGTCCTGAGCTATTACCACTCCCTTGATCTCTACGGGACACGTTATGACACGATGTAAATGTCTGTTGAGAGAATAATGTTAGAAATCAAACTACCTTTCATCACATTGTGTTAGTTATACTTTGTTCCTGTATTATTATCATTCAACAGCACGCTGAGTGATATTAAGTTACTAGGCAGCTAAGTTACCTTTATCACCATGTTGCCAATTCCTTCGTTTACAATCGAATGTTTCAATGTCGTTGTTCAAGCTACTACTAGCTAGCTAGACGTCCTGACTGTAGTGCGCTTCTGTTCTGTGTTTACTTTTGGCGAAGTACTTCTAACATTCCTAGCAAAGTAAATTCCGCCGTGCTAAGAAACTAGTTCCTGTAAATGTAATGCGATCATTGAGACGCAAGAGTATTTTGATTTCTATCATTCTCTCAACAGACATTTACATCGATAGTCTGGCGTTCTAATTTATTTGCTTTTGGTGTACTGTAGAGTGGGTAAAACTGTTTTTAATGGCAGGCTAGAAGATACCGTTGACTATGCAATTTGAAGGACTGGATGAACATTTTTTGAAAACCGTCTCCACTTATAAATAAAACACAGGCTCATTTGGAAATGAGGTCCGATATCCAAAATTCTGAACCACCCCTTTAATGTTTTTGTGGAAACAGTGAAAAATTGTTTTCAGGATTCTTTGATGAATGGAATTTATTTGAAAGTCGCATTTGGGTCATGCTAAGACCACACATGAGATTCATGATCAGTACAATAACTAAAGGGTCCCTGCTCTGGTCCATAGTGCACTGGGAGAACAGACATGTGAAAAGCGAAATGACTGGTCTTGGGTGCTGAAGATGAGAGTGAGCAGAATAACAAATAAGGCTTAGTCACAAGCAGCAGGCCATTACAGTTTCCCTCATAGTCATTATCTTTAATAGCTTGTGCTTTGTTTGAGTTCAGTCTGGTTTGGCGCGTTCATGAATATAGGATGTTGATGCTTTATAAAGTTTAATTTAATTCTCTTTACAAATTAGCTCGATAGCAACTGCTTTATGCAAATCTCATTTATGATTAAACCTTGAAATTCTCTAAACATATGAATCAGAAGGATATTTCAAAGAAGATGCCACAATTATATGAAGACACACAGAATGATGAACACATTGAACCACACATACACACACACACACACACACACACACACACACACACACACAAGAAGGTTTTATGGCCTTAACTAAAGGAAATCAAAATGACAAACTGTGTATTAAAGCTATCATAATCCCATAGAGGCGGTCTCATTAGCATACATATTTATGGCAACAAATCATCCTCTAAAGAGCAATCACTTCCCCCTCAATAATCGCAAATTAATTAGATGAAAAAGTGTTTTAGGAAATCCAGCTCTCACTGAAAACTCTTTTCTTGACAAAAATAAAACCAACCTCAAATTAAAATTAAAGCTCATGGCAAGATGTCAAGAAATTCTGGAATTAGCCCAATCAAGCAAAACAACATCCTCAAAAATAAAGTGGCAAGTGTTAAGAATTTTTTAATTGAATTTCACCTGCAGTTCACTTAATATTCATTCAATAATTACAATCTAGATTTAGATGTTAAAAAAAAGCAAGAGGCAAAACTCTCTGACGTGATACTCAAGTGTTCTGGGCCATTTCCAGGCTTTTCTTATACAGTTGCTAAGATGTTCTGAGCTGTTAAACGTCACCATGAAATAAAACATTTTTAATGGAATATTGCAGTGTTCATTTTAAATTATTTCTCTGTGCACACTGTTCTTTTAATTAATGTGCCCTTGTAATCTTTAATCAAAATAACTTCCCCTCCCTTTTGCAATGACTCTTCTCAAACTGTCATTTACATGAGATCACAGCAACAATAGCAATCAATTCCTGGTCCAATCAATTCACAATGAATAAAACCAAGCCCGTCCTACATTTGTTCTTGTTCGAGAGCTATTTCACTTGGATATACGTCAAGGAAAAGACGCATCTTCCATTTCATGCCGACATTAAGCACACTGCTCAAGTGTTCGGGCTAGTGTTATCCCAGTTGCTGGGGTGTTGCTATCTGGTTGTCTTTCCCGCATAGTAACTCCCAGTCAAAAGGTAATATCAAGTAAATAGGAAATATGGGGAAATTAAAAATGCCTACATTAATCAGCTATAATGAATCTAGTACTGTAATAGCAATGTGGATGATTTATAACAATTTGCGTCTAGTCTATTCATTTGGGCATTGCTGTCATATGGAGGAAATGTCAATTAGACTTATGTACCTTTGCAGATCTGTATTACCTCCACTATGAACAGTATAATGGAAAAGTAATTTATCTTTGTTGAGAAACAATGAAAGGAGAAAGAAAAGAACAGCCAGTGTATGATTCATACTAAAAGCAAATGTCAGCCTGGGGGAGGATGCTAACATTTAGCCCAGCTATAAAAGCATTTACAATATCTCATAATATCCATATTGAGAGAAGAAGTGTTCCTAACGGAGATTTACCAGTGACACACACACACACAAAACGCATCGTTGTTTCAGCTCAGATCCACCACACCATATTTATAGATGTTGTAGCAGAGGGGCAAGCAAGCAATCTTGTCTGAAGATGAAATGCAGCAAATTAATGTTTGTTTGGAAGCATGTCTAATTGGAGGTTCCCAGCTGTGGTAAAAGCTGTGGTTTGACCCCTTCTATTTCCGGTGGAATCATTTATGGTAGTCTCCCCCTCATCCCACGGACAGCCAACCCCTCTTTCTACCTATAGACTCCACACACTCTCTACTGAGACATTCAGCTTAACTACAGTTGTCAGTGCACAAATCACTGGCTGCCGGAATGCCGAGGTCACTTCCTGCTGAGGGCTCCCCGGAGAGATTTGTCTTTTTGTCGATCCTAGAATTATTTGCATTATTCTAATTTGCCAAATAAGGGATATTTTGAGCAGAAATGGAAATGCACAAACCACCCGCAGGGTTCATTTCACCCATTTTCCATCAACTAGCTTCAAACTTTCCATCCATGATGCTCCTCTAACTAGTGTTAATTTTACCAGCCATTTTTAAATTTAGTTTCAGTTTTAGTCCAGTTTCAGCATCGCTTGTTAGTTTTTATCACATTTAGTCGACATCATCCCATTTTTATTTAGTCTAGTTTTAGTCGACTATAAGTCGAGCATTTTAGTCTTTATTTTAGTCCAAGAAAACATAATTTTATTCGTTTAGTTTTAGTCAACAAAAACTGTCAACATTTTAGTCTAGTTTTAGTCAGGACATCATTTTAACCTTTTACTTTTTTGTCAGCAGATAATATTTAACATTTCCCAAAATTATTTCACATTTCAACATTTTCTCTCATCTTTTTGATAAAAAACACAATTTTAAGGAACACATGCAGACATGGAAGATGTTCTGACAATATTTGCATATTTATTTTGAAGCTACCATGTGGCCTCATTCCTTCCCTTCGACTAAAATCAAGCATTTGGTTTTGTTCTCCACTTCAATGAAGCGAAAATGTGTCCATATATCACGTCTCCTCTTTCTCCCGAGCCCTGTGCAAAGCATGTTTTACTTTTAACCTGTTGCCGCCTCGCCGTGAATCCAGCTCCTGTCTGCTCCATGTGTTGTGTGGGCTACTCTGTGCCCGCCCGCTCCAGGTTTGAAAGAGGGTGTGTGGCGGAAGAGCTGACGAGGAGGAGGCGGAGGAGGAGACAGGATTTGACAAAACCATATCATATAATATGTAATTTTCGTCTCGTCTTTGTTCGTGAACTAAAATGTCCATAGATTTTAGCCCAGTCTTTATTTACCGAACTGCATTTTCGTCTCGTCTTTATTAGTCTACGAAAATTATTTCTGATTTACTCCCAGTTATTGTTTATTAGTGGGGATTTTAGTCTCGTCTCGTCTAGTTTTCGTTCGGTGAAAAATGTGCGTTGACGAAAATATTTTCGTTTAGTTTTCGTTAACGAAATTAACACTACCTCTAACTGGCCTCTACACATATCTAACTGATAGTTAAGCAATATCACAGGAGCGAATGTGCTGTTGTATTTAATTCTAGTGTGGCTGTGAATCAGCAACAGGCATCAGTTATTTTTAGAGTGGGGCAATAAGTAATGTTGGGAGGTTTTCTACTAAAGTAACAGATATTCATTACAACAGCAAGGTAGTGAGTGGGATCTGTGATGCTGCTGACCTATAAGAGCCTACTATAAAGTGTTTAGCTCCTGTGTATTTAACCGATCTTCTATCGCCCAACAATCCATCATGCTCTTTAAAGGCAGGGTAGGTGATTTGTACCGAAAAACATTTTTTATGCTAGTTCTTCTAGTCACTTTACATCCTGATAGCAATCACTAAGTTAAGTTGGTCTAAATGTATTTATGTATATATGTAATCTGTGAAAGGCTTAGGACCATAAAATGTCCGTACAATCACTGAATTCAGTCCAAATGCAATGATACGATGTCCTATCTGTCACTATCAATGGTAAAATGAATCTGCAGCAGTCAGATGTACAGGTCAGTGTTCTTTAAAGGGGTCATATAATGCCATTTTTGTACAAGCTAATATGATTCTTTAGGGTCTAAATTAAAAGTTTGTAATATACTTTAATTAAAAATTCTCATTAGTATTGTAAGAAAACACTTATTTTACCTGGTCAAAAACAGCTCTGTTTTCAGCACGCCGTTTAAGTGTATGTGTGATAATGAGCTTTGCTCACCCCGCCCCTCTGTTCTGTGCGTACACCGTTTGTAACACAATAACCCAATAACCATAACGCGTTGTTCATTATAAAGTGGGATTATGAATTATATTGAGAACGTCGTACATAGAAAACATGCCGTAATGTACCGAGTGTAAACCTTAGCCGCATTAATGAAGCGTGCAGCTAGCGATTTTCAAAGATTAATATAAATATTAATATAAAGGTTAATAAAATGTTACACTCACTTCAGTTCTTCTGGAGGTGCAGGAACACGAATAGTTGGTACCGATCCTTTTTACAGGAGCAAACCAGCTTTATACTGACCCTCGTTTATAGAGCAGTCTGGTGTGTGAAATGATTCACGCAAACATAAAAGCATTTACGTTGATCGTGGGGAATATTCCCTTCGAAAACAAACTCAGCCACTGCGTCTTCAGCGGTTCGGATTTAGGAACATTAATGACTGCTGTGTTCCTTATTGCACCCAAGAACAGAACAGCACTTCGCTTAGACTCCATTCTGCTCATAGACAGTGCTCCAGAGTCCAGCGTATCAACAATGACCGCGGACTATTGACAGCTTGCTCACGAGCGAGGGCTGGTCCGTAAGGAGATTAAAACAAAAACACTAGATGGTTCTCTTACGAGAGTATCTCTCGTACTGCGTAATAGCTTACGCTATGGGGAAAACTCTTTTCATCGAGACATTGAAGCCAAAAAAAAATTATCCTTAATTTTTAATCAATGTAAAGCGCTTTGCAGCAGCAAGCAGACCTTAGGCGAGACAGCTCGCGCGCCTATTGGCTGACTTGCGGCAAAAGCAGCAGCCTATCGAGAGCAGCTCTGCGTGACGTCATGACGAATGGGGGCACTTCGCGCCCATTTCGTCACGTCCCGCCAGAAAGGGCGTGGTCTCGCCCTATAAGCAAGCTCGATATCCTGCTATTCACTGATTTTTCAACTCTTCAGCGAAGCTCACGCATCGCTGGATCTGGATTGAGAAGCCGCGCCGTCGACCTGTAGCCTTCAGCGGGACGTGCCTTGAGCCTGGAGTCGCTGGCATCGCCGCCTTCAGCCGCCGTACCTGCTGCGCTTTCCGGCGTACATATCCTTTCCTCTGCTTAGAGTGTGTGTGATTGCATTATCTGCCTTTTTTTCCCACCCCTCTAGAAGAGCGGCGTCTTTTTAAAGATGCCTTCCTGTGGTTCTTGCCGAGCCCCACTCAGCGATGAGGACCGCCATGTCATCTGCGTGTCCTGCCTGGGTGAGGATCACGCGGCCATCGCGCTCGCTGACGGCGGATGCCATCATTGTGAACGTTTGCCTATGGTGACTCTGCGGACTCGCCTAGCTGCGTTATCCGAGCCCGCATCCCAGCCTGCCGTGACGCCGCGCCGCAAGAAGCGCCGCGCCCTGCGCGCGCCCGAGCTATTTCCAGCCCGCCAAAGCTCGCCGGTTCGCCCGCCAGCTTCGCCGGCTTCGCTCGAGTCGCCCACGGACGGACAGTGGCCGCCGTCTGCCGCCGCGTCCGCACTTGAGCTCGACGAACTTACCGGAGACGGCATTGAAACTGAGCCGATGCGTCCGCTCTCTCAAGCCGTGGATTACATCGGCCTCGACTGAAAGGCGCTCGCGCAACTAACGCGCAATAGGCTGGACGGACGCTTTCTCGGGAAAGACGAAGCTCCGTCACAGTCGAGACCCGCGCCTTTCCCCCCTGAATGGTGAGAAACATTTGTGGCTAACGCTATCCGAGATGACGGAAGCTGAGCGCTCCGTGTTCCTCGACGTTCTCGCTCTGCTGGACGCCGCCCCCCTCAGCGCGGGCCCCGGCCGAGGATTGAGATAAAGCCCGAGGTCTCAAGGCCTTCCTAGTCTCTCTAGGAAAGCGACGGTGTTCAGTTCCCGCTGCGGCCGGATTTCCACCAAAACTTCTCGCTCGTTCAGTTCCAAGCAATGTGACTGTTCCAGTGTATTTCGCAGTGAGCAAGCTGGTTCCACAGCCCGCTTGCCTGCGCACAAAGGCCGTCGTTTCGGCTAACTAGCAGCGTCGCCAGGCCCGAGATCAAACACCGCGCCCTCGCTCTGCTGGACGCCGCCCCCCTCAGCGCGGGCCCCGGCCGAGGATTGAGGTAAAGCCCGAGGTCTCAAGGCCTTCCTAGTCTCTCTAGGAAAGTGACGGTGTTCAGATCCCGCTGCGGCCGGATTTCCACCAAAACTTCTCGCTCGTTCAGTTCCATGCGTTGTGACTGTCCCAGTGTATTTCGCAGTGAAGCAGCCGGTGTCTCAGCCCGCTTGTCTGCGCACAAAAGCCGTTTCTATGGCTACCCAGATAAATCCAATAAAGAGTGCATTTTCTGGTGTCCCGGCCACGGCCGATGGTGTTACGAGTGTTGTAAGAATGCCCACGTCCCAGTGCCCATTCCCACACCCAGACACAGCCCGCCACGGTGCAGGGCTAGCACAAATAAAACCAACTCATGTTGGTTGTGCAGAAAATGTAGTGAACGCGCCCATACAATGCCCGCTTACACTACATGATGCGTGTCCCTTGGTTTCTGTACAAACGAAACTAACACACATTTAGTCGGCGCGAGCCGACAGTGTTCTCAGTGCAGTAAATGTGCCCGCTGTCCCGCATTTCCTCACTGACACGCCGAATCCCACGGGATTCACCCCCGCTCGCTTTCTATGCACAACCCGTCACAGAGAAGCTGAGCGCGGCCAGGCTGCCCGCTGTGATTAGCGCGCACCTCGCACGCTGTGAGCACAGCGTTGATTCAGTCGGCGCGAGCCGAGTGTTCTCCGTGCTGAAAATGTGCCCGCTGTCTCGCGCCCCGCATTTCTCACAGACACTCCGAATCTCACGGGATTCGCCCCCGCTCGTTTTCTCTGCACAACCCGTCACAGAGAAGCTGAGCGCGGCCAGGCTGCCAGCTGTGATCAGCGCGCGCCTCGCACGCTGTAAACACAGCAGTGATTTAGTCGGCGCGAGCTGACAGTATTCTCAGTGTAGTAAATGTGTGTAGTAAATGAATGCTTACGACCAGGAAAATCCTCGCGCAAGTGCGCCAAGGAGACTGGTTCATGTCAATAGATCTGAAAGACGCCTATTTTCAAATACAAATAGCGTCCCATCACAGGCGATTCTTGAGATTCGCCTTCGAGGGCCAGGCATATCAATACACAGTCCTGCCGTTCAGCCTGTCCCTAGCACCCCGTACGTTCACGAAGTGCATGGACGCGGCCCTCGCCCCCCCTGAGACTTCGGGGCATGCGAGTTTTTGAACTACTTGGACGATTGGCTGATTCTAGCTCGTTCACGAACGGAGCTCATAGAACACAGGGCCGCATTACTCGAGCACCTCGAGGAGCTGGGCCTTACAGTCAGTTGGGCGAAAAGCTCACTGCTCCCCAGTCGGAGAATTTCCTTTCTGGGAACAGTGTTAGACTCGCTATCCATGACAGCACGCCTGTCACCGGAGCGCGGATTGAATATTCAGCACGTCGCGAGATCCTTCCGCCACGGCTCTATAGTCCCGCTCAGAAGGTTTCAGAAAATGCTGGGTCTGATGGCCTCAGCAGCCTCCGTACTCCAGTTGGGCCTGCTCCGCATGCGCCCACTGCAGCTATGGCTAAAAGCACGAGTTCCCCCCAGGGCGTGGACCGCAGGTCTATTTCGCCTCAGGGTCGACCTTCAGTGCATTTCGGCTCTGAAACCATGGAAAGCAACCGACTGGTATCAGTCAGGTGTGAGTCTGGGGATCCCCTCGAGTGTGAAGGTGGTGTCTACGGACGCCTCCACTTCGGGGCAGGGAGCGCTGCTCGAAGGCAGACCGCTAGCTGGCCTATGGTCAGTACGGGAGAAGCTCCTTCACATAAACTGCTTGGAATTAATAGCAGTCGACAAAGCGCTACGGCGCTTCTGTCCCCAGATAAAAGGCCACCACGTATTGGTCCGGTCGGACAACATGTCAGTGGTGGCGTACATAAATCACCAGGGCGGCGTCAGGTCCCGAAACCTTTACAAGCTGACGGAACGCCTCCTGGTCTGGGCTCAGCACAACCTGCTCTCGCTGAGAGCGGCGCATGTGCCTGGTCACCTAAATGTGGGGCCAGACAGGCTGTCCAGAAACAACGTCCCAGCAGGAGAATGGTCTCTGCACCCGCAGACGATCCAGCTGCTGTGGGAAACGTTTGGCAGAGCGCAGGTGGACCTGTTCGCGTCCCAAGAAAACGCTCACTGCCCGAAGTTTTTCTCGAAAAACAAGGACGCGCTGGCCCATGCCTGGCCGCGCTGTCCTCTGTATGCTTTTCCCCCGGTCTCGCTCCTGCCCCAGGTGTTGGAACGAATCAGGGAAAACGGATGCCCAGTGCTGCTCGTAGCTCCGCTCTGGACGAACCAGGCTTGGTTCCCTGTCCTGATGCAGCTGACCAGCGCTGCTCCATGGCCTGTGCCGTTGAGGAGAGACCTCCTCTCTCAGGCGGAGGGCTCGATTTGGCATCCTCGCCCGGATCTATGGTCCCTGCACGCATGGGCCATCAACGGGTACCCGCTAGCCTCCCAGAGGGAGTGCTGAACACGATCGCGCAGGCTAGAGCTCCGTCTACTAGACGGCTCTACTCCTCGAAATGGTCAGTGTTCTCTGCCTGGTGTCAAGCCCGAGGCTTTTCGCCAGTGGACTGCGGGGTTACAGAGGTACTGTCCTTCCTTCAAGTGCTGCTGGATAAGGGCAGGACCCCATCCACGCTCAAGGTCTATGTGGCGGCCATAGCAACGTTTGCAAAACCGGTGTCTGGCCAGTCGCTAGGGAAGAACGACTTTGTCGTGCGTTTCCTAAGAGGAGCCAGGAGGCTAAACCCCCCAGGCCCCCTTCAGTCCCGTCATGGGACCTTTCCATGGTCTTGGAGGCCATGAAGGGTGCCCCATTTGAGCCGATCCAGTTTTCGGACATGAAGCACCTGTCTTTCAAGGCGGTGTTCCTCACGGCTCTCGCTTCAGTGAAGCGCATAGGGGACTTACAGGCGCTTTCTGTAAGCGCGTCATGTATGGAGTTTGGGCCTAATGACTCAAAGGTCATACTCAAACCTAAGCACGGCTACGTGCCAAAATCCCTCAACACACCGTTCAGGGCCCAGGTGATTTCCCTGTCTGCCCTTCCGGTTATCAATGAGGAGGAGGATGCGAATCTTCTTTGCCCAGTTAGGGCATTAAGAGCTTATGTGTCCCGCTCGTCTGGGTTCAGACAGACCGAGCAGCTTTTCGTTTCGTTCAGTGGGCGTTCCAAGGGACTTGCTGCTTCGAAACAGAGCCTATCCAGATGGATAGTTGATGCCATTGCGCTGGCTTACACTTCAAAGGGCCTGCAGTGCCCCTTGGGTGTCAGAGCGCACTCCACGAGAGGCGTGGCCTCGTCGTGGGCATGGTCTAGCGGGGTCACCCTGCAAGATATCTGTACGGCCGCGGGCTGGGCCTCGCCGTCTACATTTATAAAATACTATAACCTGGAGGTGCCTGCCTTACAAGCTAAGCTTTTGGCTATCTAGACTTCAGTGCTATCCGCCCGCTGTGCGGCTCGGATGCTGAGTGTTTAGCATGCGCATCGTTCAGACCGATGCAGCAGCTCCATGAGTACTGGCACAAATAGGGCCACCCAGTTTAGGCTGAAAGCTTTCACCCTGGCTGCGTGGTTTAATGGTCATATGGTTAGCCCCTGTGGGTCTATCTATAAGGAGAAATGCTTCTAGCCTCTCCTTTTTTACTCTCTGTGAGTGTATGGTGATTATGCACTACATGAGCCCTGGGCCTTTGCCCCTGGGACTTTGGTGTTGGATCCCTATCCGCACGGCGTGTTACACTGTGTTCCCCATAGCGTAAGCTATTACGCAGTACGAGAGATACTCTCGTAAGAGAACGTACTCGGTTACTAACGTAACCTCGGTTCTCTCTAGAGAGGGAACGAGTACTGCGTATCTTGCCGTGCTTGGAATACGCTCTGGTTCGCTTCGGCGATGAAAAATCAGTGAATAGCAGGATATCGAGCTTGCTTATAGGGCGAGACCACGCCCTTTCTGGCGGGACGTGACGAAATGGGCGCGAAGTGCCCCCATTCGTCATGACGTCACGCAGAGCTGCTCTCGATAGGCTGCTGCTTTTGCCGCAAGTCAGCCAATAGGCGCGCGAGCTGTCTCGCCTAAGGTCTGCTTGCTGCTGCAAAGCGCTTTACATTGATTAAAAATTAAGGATAATTTTTTTTTGGCTTCAATGTCTAGATGAAAAGAGTTTTCCCCATAGCGTAAGCTATTACGCAGTACTCGTTCCCTCTCTAGAGAGAACCGAGGTTACGTTAGTAACCGAGTACGATTTTTATCATTATATGATGGTTGTGTACAGGCACTGCCAACACACATTTCAGTACAATCAACTTGTAAAAGTGCATGTACCATTATATGACCCCTTTAAGATGTTTGTTTGTTTATTATTATTGTAATGTTATGTGCTTTGAGACATGAAGTAGTTTAACGCCGTCTCTTGCTCCCTGCTGTATGCATTCATGTGTTTTGAAGGAGACGCTTTGGAGACGCTCTGGAGACGCTCTGAAGGGCGGGTAGGATCTTATGCTGTCAAAGCTAGCTCGCTAATGCTAGCCTCTCTGAAAATTGCCTACCCTATCTTTAAGGAAACAAAACCCTGGACTTTTGGTAGTACCTAGGATATCAAAGTCCACTAAATGAGGGACAGCATTTGCACATTTGCCTCCTTAACTCAGGAATAGCCTTCCTCATAATGTTAGAGGCTCAGACTCACTCTCCCAGTTTAAAACCAGATTAAAGACATGTCTTTAGCCAAGCATTCCATAATGCATTTCATAACCTTGCACTCCAGTTATATCGGATTAAATGTGCATGACTATGTATTGCTTGAACCGTTATGAACAGCAGCTACACTAATTTCTTTTCATTTACTTTTCTGTTTTATCTCAGGATGTCCATCCCAAGGTAATTACGCCAGCTCCAGTTTGGATCCAGCCTCTTACAAAGATTCCAGATGACCCAACACCAGTGAAGAGATGACGACAACCCCTGCCAGGACTTCCGATGACACTAACTCTGAATCAACATACACAACTGCCAAATGTTCTCTATTTATTGTAATAATTACGATCACAACTTAATCACTGCTTTAATGAACTTATTGTTTATGTCTAAATGAATACATGATATTAGCTAACTGCATGAGTTGTATTATCTTATTTGTATTATTACATTTTTGACAAATGGACATTACTTTGAGACAGTCACCTCTGAGAACAGATTTCTCTAAATTGTAACAGAAACCTGCCTTTTCTGTAAAGCTGCTTTGAAATGAAACAAATACATTTGAATTGAATTGATTGATTAATATATTAAACATGTTACATGTATTTACTATAGTAATAGCAGTAAATCATGCATAATTACAAGAAACTAACACTAAACTTAACCTTACTATCAAGTTTAGTTTAGTGTTAAAGTTTAGTTTAATAATAACTAATTAGTGCAATTACACTGCTACATGGATATAAAATAAAGTTGCCCCAAAAAATGTAATATCATTTTAGACTAAACGCATGCAGTTATTTACTTACTTTTTACTGTCAACAAAAAGAGTTAAAAAAAATCAATAAATAATAATTATCGACGCAATAAATATGTATGTGGTTTATTAATTTCACTCTTTGATGCATGTAACTCCACTGTTAGTCCACTGCTATTGGACAAATGAAATAAAATACTGAGAATGAAAGAAAAAGTGCCAAAATTAGAGGACATACGTAGCACATTTAAAATAATTCCACTCACAAGTAAAATCTATTTATACAGTTTTGAGGACTGTTTCTGGAAAGCACACTTATGATGGTACACGGCCCTACAATTTGACACCCACCCCCAAGTTCACTCTACACTCCAGTTCTACTGAGACAAAACATTTGCCAAATTAGGCAGAAAATAGAATCCATTTGGAAGATTGCTGTGCCAGAGTCATGGTGTAAAAGGAATGACAGAGCCAGAGAGAGAAATGAAGAGAGGAAGGAAAGGAGGAGAGGGAGCAATAAGGAGGAGTGAGAAAAGAGTTTTTCATTAGGAACATTCAGCCGCAACATCTGTCACCTGTGTGCAAAGTGCAAGCAGGTGTGTGTGCGCATGTCATGTTCAAAGCGTAACCATTATCCTTCCAGATGACATTCAAGAACCTCCAAATATGACTTAAACCCTGTTAAACTCGTGGTAAATCATGGTTACATGTAGGTATGTTCATTTAGGGTTTTATTCCTGACTTTATATGATCAACAGATTAATAAAACGAAAGGAAAAACTGTGTGAACAAATAGTAGGTTATATGCCGAGTTTGCTCCACAAACAAGTCCACAGAAAGAAAACGCCAAAAAGAGTCATCCTGTTTGTTTACTTTACAAAAGCACAATGTTTTGTTTTTATTGTGAGTGAACACAAATGAAAGTAAACCTTTTACAGTTTCGAATTATGTCTTATTCATATTGTATGACCATAAATTACGGAGTATTAAAGTTGTTTCCGCAGTTATTTGCGAGCGTGACAACCACATTCTACCGAAATCACACCCGTAAATTTTCAGGACTCACAACTACACACCTTCGGAAAACACGCTTTATTTGAACGGAACCAGACTGTCTGTCGTACAGTGCAAGAGAGTCGCTCTGCACAGCACAAACGAGTCTCTGCCGCGTGTTTCGCTTTCGGTAACTTATAGCAAGTGACGGAGATATGAGCTGTCTGTCATCTAAAGCTTTTAGATCCAGTCACTGTTCTCCACGTGACTCATACGCTCAGCTCTCCATCTACATATAAAGCTGATGTCGGTTAATGAAGATCTGACAGATGAACTCGCGGCTTGACTGGACTCATACCGTATCGAAAGTGAAAAAACTTCTCAGATTTATGGAGTCACGGGGTAAGAGAATACGGGCTTGATTGCACATTCATACAGACAGTATTCAAGACGGAACAAGACATTTCGAGACTCACACCTGTAAGTAAATGTGATTGTCAATCCCAAAAACAGTGTGAGTGTAGCCATAGTTTAGTATCCAAATACATTGCAAATATGGAAATATTTGGATTCGTACCAAATGAGAGAGGTGAGCGCAACGGTGGTTTGTGTTTCAGTTTCAATTAAAATCAAAAAAATTGTTTTGGCTTGATGTTTATATAGCTACTAAACATTAGTAAACATTTAGCTTTATTTACCAGTATTTTACATTATTTTTGATTGTAATAATAAAATGCAACTTTTACGTGAATTATCTGTTTCTTTCCCTCTCAAAAATGCATTTTTTATGTGTAGCGTATTGTTTAACCATGCAGAGAACATTTTTAAATATCTAAAAATGACTTAAAATCTATAAAAATCTAAAAATGACTTAAATCACCTTTTAAACAGTTCCTATTGGTTAACAGTCAATCAGTTAATTATGCGCATACCTAGTGACAAGCATGCATGTCTAGCTTTAGTAAGCTCTCTGCAATTGAACAGGAAGTTATTTTTAAAGAAACAAATTGGCAAGTGAATGAAAGACAGCATTGAATCAGTATTTGTGTTGTATTATATCTACTACCGCTTAAAAGTTTGGGGTCAGTAAGTTTAAAAAAAGAAATTCACACTTTTATTCAGCAAGTATCCATTAAAATTGATCAAAGGTGACAATAAAGACATAGACAATGTTACAAAGGATTTCCATTTCAAATAAAGTTTGCTTTTGAACATTCTATTCATTGAATTATCCTGAAATATGTATCACAGAAATTAATCACATTTTAAATTACATTGAAATGAAAAACATTTATTTTAAATTGTAATAATATTTCACAATATTACTGGTTTTACTGTATTTTGGATCAAGTAAATGCAGCTTGGGGAGTATAAGACACTTTGGAATCTTACAGACACCAAACCTTTAAACAGTAGTGAATATAATCATGCAGTGAAAAATAATTCCAATTGAGAAATAGTTATATAAAATAATTGAGAAAATAATAAAATCATATAATTTTTATTTTGTGATAACACCCTGAATTATCTGCATCTGACCTTATCAAGCAAAACAGCCACCTCTAACAGTTGAGGGCTGCTTAAAATAACTAAATAAGAGTCAAAAGGCAATATTAATCTAGACATGGAGCCGGTGTGCCATTCTCAGCCTGACCTTTCTGTCCAACACACATCGATCTCATTTGGTATAAGATTTGAGGCGAGAAGCCCTCTAAAATTCTGGCCACTGTGGGTCAAGTCAAACAATGCCGAGAGCCAGCGTAGGCGTGAGGGAGCGATGCAGGCAGGACTGAGGAGACAGCAGCAGATGGGCACATAAACCGTTAGTCTGGGTTAGTGCGATCACGCGGCAGCATGTGAGGAGGGCAATTAGTGCTCAAGCTCCACTAAGATGTTTATTACAGATCTGATTGCAACTGATTGCAGCTCAATTGACAAGATGCAAATAACACCATAGGAAAAATAGGGAATAATGGAAATAAGGCAGTGGGTCACAATCAATGGGTCACAGGCCTGTTCTGATTGGACAGTAGGCCTGGGATGGTATGGATGGTACGCCCATAGACCTTAAAACAATCAGCGGATGGCGGGCGGGTGCGGTTTTGAAAATTGGTCAAAAAACGTTGGTGTGGATGGATGGCGGACGGATGATGAGTTTTGTGATGCGGTTGCGGATGAAATAATAGCCCATCCGCGCATCTCTATTACGAAGGGAATGTTTTTATGCGTCATGGAACATTGCGCTCCACAACTCGCGAAAGGTCGGATCCATAAATCCTTAAATCCATATAAGAAACAATGTCATTAGACATAATCCATGTCATTAGAATCAATGAATCCATTTCATTAGACACAACGTGCACACATGCGCAGGCCAATGTTTTTTTTTTTTTTTGCGGTGATGACGGTGACGAGCTCAGACCCGCGGTACGCATCACGTGACCGGGGTACTGCGGTAACCGTCCCAGCCCTATTGGACAGTGAAAACATAACCAACAAGGAATGCAAACTAACCATATGATCATGCATGGTTAGTCCAGTAAAAGTACCCATCTGTCACAGTGTCTGGTTTGTGTTCCCTGGGTTTTCACTAGAAGTCTCTTCGCCTGATCGTCACCCCCTCATTAGGAACTGCATTGCCCAAAATCCTTTGTCTGAACTCATCACTAATCATTGCACACAGCTGTTCCCACTCACATTGTTTGTATCTGTCTATTTATACCCTGTCTGTTTCTGTGATTGTCATCGAGTCCTTGTTTAATGTCAGTTCGCACCTCGGAGTTCTAGTCTTGTTTGTTTCTTGTTTTTGGACTGTGTTTGTATGGACTTTGACCCTTTGCCTGGCTGACTATGATTACGGATTACCCATTAAAACTGCAATTGGATCTCACCCCTTTGTGTGCGTGTCGTGACAACATCCTAATCAACTACCCAAGGAGGTGAAAAATCATCCAAGAAACCCATGTTGTTGTTGTCAAAGGTCATACCGAAATTAAACTCTAAGCTACCCAAATTTAGTCAATGAATGGCTGCGGAAAGCACAAAACTACTTAAATTCAACCATAAAAAAACACCAAAATCAGAAAACCACAATCTTTCAATTGTCTCATTACTCTATCCAGTTCCTGGTAATATTAATGAATGTCAATGCTTGATTGTTTACTTTTAACAACATGTCAGTCCCAATGTAAAATCTTTGTCGTGAAACAAAAACTAGCTGAGAGCCACTAAAGTAAGAAACAAAGTTATATTACAACTGAATGGACCAACACTGAGCATGCAAGCCCATTCATGCAGATTCTTACAGCAAGAAATGCAGACAGGCTATTTCACCTGTTGATAGTGCCTGTTTTATTTTCCTAAATTAGTTGGCTCCTGATATGCTACTATGTGCCTCACATAGATCTCTCTCAATTTCCCAAGCCCCATCCCAGTTTATAGGCAATCTGCTCTTGGTGCATTGCCTTAAAGGTTAAGAGAGTGTGATAACTATAAATATGCAATCTGGACCAGTATGAGCTCAGGCCAGCACACAAAATGCTCAAGTCCATCACAGCCCAAAAACATTTAGATTCTTGTTCATTTAACTTTGGCTAAATTGCCTTTTAAATGCCCAATTCTACAGGGCATAAATGTTCTGTAAATACTACAAGTATTTATTTATATACACACACACATACATATATATATATATATACACACACAAACTACCGTTCAAATTTTGGGGTCAATATTACTTTTTATTTTTAAAATTAATAGTTTTAAGCAAGGATGCATTACATTGATTACCGGTAAAGACATATATAATATTACAGAAGATTTAGATTTCATATAAATGCTGTTCTTTTGAACTTTCTCTTCATTAAAGTATCCTTGAAAATCTATCTCAGTTTCCACAAAAATATTATTCAGCACAACTGTGTTCAACATTAATAATAATAAGAGCCATTTCTTGAGCACCAATAAGCATCATTCTTCAGCATTTCAGAATAATTTCTGAAAGATCATGTGATACTGAAGAGTTCTGAAGTACTTTATTTGATCAATAAAATGTAGCCTTGGTGTGCATAAGAGACTTCTTTTAAAAAGACTCCCGACTGGAGCGGGTGTATATATATATATATATGGGTGCGCTGAAATAAACAGGACTGGCGGCGCGTGATGAGGCACAACTGAATCGAAACTCTTTCCCCCGTGGTGTCCTAGCAGGTCCAGGAGAAGAGCGAGGAGGGATTCTTGCGCAGCAAAGCCGTGATTCGCCGGAAACATCTGCCCATGTAGGGATGCACGCGTTGCCGCTGTTAGGCTGATAATAGCAGGGCCGTATTGCTCCTCAAGTGCCACAGCCCTTGGGAAGATGAGCCAGGCCCTGTCCCAAATGGCACACTTCATATGCATTTTCGGTCTTGTAGACGATTTGCAGCCTCAATGCAGTGTTGTGCCTGAACGCGTTCAATGAACGATAGTTCATGAACTCGTTCATATTTTGGGCGAACGTGAACTGAACGTACTGAAATGCCTGATGAACGTTACTGTGAACGCGTTCATTCTGGTGTCTGTGAACGCACGCTCTCTCAGTTTAAAGGGTACCTATTATGGAATTTAGAAAATTACCCTTCATGTAGTGTGTAACATAGATCTAAGTGAACTAAAACATCCTGCAAAGTTTTAAATATGAAAGTTCACCGTATACAAAGTTATTGTCTCTCAAAAGTAAGAGTCGACTCTGAGTCGCTGATATGAATCGATAGACGAACCATGCTTTCTCTCGAACGATGCCCACTCATTGCACGCGCCGTAGACAGCAGAGCAGTGAAACTTGACAACATCATGTCGACGAGACGCACTGTTCTGAAGTGCGAATCAAAAGCGAACTTTTTTTTCACTGCCCAGGGACGAGCATGTGAAGAATCAGTGGCTAGAGTTTATATTTACAACTGTACCCGAACCTTGTGCTGTGTTCGCGTCATTTTAATGACGATTCCTTTACAAACATAAATGCTTTCAAGTGTGGATTCGCGAGTTGGTTGATAGCCTAAGGAAGGTACCAGTTTTATTTGGATTGGCTTCATCCTCCGAATCACAACCTTTAAGTACTATTAATAATTGTTGCTTTTATGGGTTTTGTAGCATGCTCAATATGTGTGTGTGTGTGTGTGTGTTGTTTAAGTTACGCTCAGCGCAGCTTCTAGGTCTAACTTAGGTATCTAGGCGCAGCTTCTAGGTTCAGATTTCACATCTGTAATAATATTATACAATATGTAAACATATTATGTGAAATGTTTGTCGTTGTTATTGGAGTTGTCATACAGAATAGAGCGTATTGTAGTACTGCAGTGCTTTATCAATATGTTTATGCGTTGGGCTAACGCAAACAATAACTGACTGGGTCTGACCAATCACCGTTATTAGCGTCACGCAAAGAGGGGTTTGGACAAATGAGTCGTTAAACGAATCATTAGTGAGTCGGTGAGCAAATCAGGTAAAAATAAATGCATATTATAAGACAACAAAAGTGTTTTTTGTCATTGCCAGAGCCGATCCGCCCTATACGCTCACTACGCAAGATGCGTAGGGCCCCGCAGTTTACTCAAGGCCCCGCCTCCCCCTCGTGTCATAGCGCGTCAATTAATGTTTACAACATCAATGACAAAATTAAGCGAAACTATCCTTCTGGTCACAAAAAGAGAGAGAGAAAAAAACAGAGTGAATTGCGGGAACAACAATCAGGTAAACTTGTGTTCTAAACTTGTGTTCACAAGTTTGATGTCAGCAAAGTAAAGTTAATGTGCATTTCTGTGTTTTTTAAAGTGCAACGGCTCGGAAAAGATAACCGCGTCGCGTGTGTTATCATGCGTTCATATGCGCGACTGCGCGTGCACGAAATGAAACGCGCATTTTTCAAGCAGAAATATATGTGGAGACCAGACATACTGTACAATATATGGGCGTGAATGATGGCACTCCTCATCAAAGTACACATTATACACACTTTTAAAACAAGACACTGATTATAGTCTCAGTTAATGTGTAGTAAAAACTCTAAACAACTGCACTAATTATGCAAGATGAAAAGCAATGTATTGACAATTTGACATTGATTGACTTTGATTTATAGGCTATATTGAATTTAAAATGTTGATTAGCTGGACATACTGGTCAATATGGATGCACATCCCTCAGTAAATAATAACCATAAATCAAGAATTGCTTCAACATGCATAATAAAAACAACTTTAACATGCTATGGCAAGCCATTTTAGCTTTTATTCATTCAGTTTATGCATTTTTGATATCAATAAATCATTTTTTTTTTTACTATTTGCAATGTGAATTCTTGATTATTTTTACTAGTAGCGCCCCTTAGTTACATTTTTATCTACCAATGTCTATTTTTGATATCAGGAATTACATGTTCACTTGTACAAAAGTTAATTCTTGATATCAATGGTGTCATTCACTCACAGGGATTATTGATATCTGCATCACAATATTCACTTGTTATCTTAATATTCTATAGAAAATACTCTATTCAGTAAATATCATTCTGTTCTATATTGTTGTACTTATTCTTTGACTGTTTTGTTTAAAGGAGGGAGGATTGTATTGGGAGCACTGAAGTGTCAGGTGTGACTGTGGCAATGGCAAATGGTTTACATATCTCACGGCGTCACGGGTCAGGTAGAGGGCCCCTTAGCAGAATTTTGCTTAGGGCCCCAGGGAGGTCAGGATCGGCACTGGTCATTGCATGCATGTAAAACTGTTATTGGGGACTCCCAGAACAATATTAGGAACATTTTAAATGCCATAATAGGTACCCTTTAATTTCGTTCAATAGGGTGCCAGATTTCCATAGAGCCTTCCAGGCAAAAACTCGGCTAAAACACACCATAAACAGGCTTTAATATGTAGCGAAAAAAACACCCAATCTGGCAACATCAGCCACCAGTGTCGCACGCACCGCCACATGCGTCATCAAAACAAAAAGCAGCATGTAGTCGATAACGCAGCGAGTGAGGAGGCGTCGTATGATCATTTAAACGAGTTTTATGACAAGGTCGGTGAGGATGGGAAAAATCTTACATTTCTGTGCAAACTTTGCCAGTCGATAAAACAATTGCTGTCTGTGGTTGTATATGGGCTATGGCAATAATAAAATAAAAAAAGCAGCAGCAACATATGGAAAAAAAAGAACTATGACCTAGTTCATTTTTTGAAGTATGAACTATGAACTGAACTAGTTCATTTTTTGAAGTATGAACTATGAACTGAACTACCGTAATTCCTCAAATAAAGACCGGGGCCTTTATTTACCTGAACCGCAGATGGTAGCCGGCTTTTATTTGAAGCAGGCATTTATTAGAGGCAGGCCTTTATTTCTAATTCGCGATCCCCGCCCGCCCGTCAGCCAAGTTTCCATGGTGACGCGTCATGCTTGGCACTGTTCACCACAGCCAAAATAGCGCTGTATGACAGATGTAGCGCTTTTATTTCTAAATATTAACCAACTTGCTTACCATGTCATCAACTATCTTCTATTCTGACTCTCAATTCAGTGTAAGTGAGTTTGTTTTGTCGTTTAAAACCCTTTATAATTGATCCTGATCTGTAACGTGAGATGGGCACCGCAGTTCAGAGATTCCTGTCTGTTGGATTTGTACGTTACACAGCGCGTGAATTCTTCAGTTTCTCCCGAAAAGCATGAAAGTAAGTGGCCGGTGAACTGGGAGAAGAATAGAGTAAACTTTATACTTACACTGTGTATCTGATATGAATAAAACACGTTGCCAAATATATTTGAATGGATTATTGCTGCTTCCATAGACACCATTGTGTATTTTACAAACTATAAATGTATTGTTTTGCTATAAATCTTATCTATTTAAATGTCTGAAACCTAAAATAAACGTGGTTAAAAACACTGAATAGTAGTTGTGATATATGACAAGCACAGCACGCGTCCGTCTTTGAGTGTACACTAATTTTTCCCCGGCCTTAATTTGAGACCGGCCTTTATTTGTCCGCGTTGACCACGTACCCGGCCACTATCAGAGGCCTGGCGTTTATTTGAATACCGGTTTTTATTTGAGGAATTACGGTAGTTCATTTTAAAATCTGTGAACTGAACTTTGAACTAGTTCATGTAGAAAATGAACTTTCCCAACACTGCCTCAATGCGCACTTTTGCCGAGCCCGCACTGATGCGAGCTCCACAACAGACTTCTTCCCGACAGTCACGTCACAAAAGTGGCGTTACGTCACAAAAGTGAGGACTAGTAGGAGGACCGCGAGTGTTTAGGGTGCCATTTGGGACAGGGCCCCACTGGAGAAGCCCCTGCCCCTCACGTACCGAAGAGGGGAGTGAGTGTGGCCGCCAGGACCCCGTCCCCTTAACTTGGACCAAACCATCTGGGCACTACCTTCCCCTGAATGTGCACAACAACGCACAACAACGACAACATATCCCCTATTTATCTTGGACACTCTTATCCTTATGGACATTTTATTCCCTTATTGGTCAATTTATGTTTATTTTTTGGTTAATAATTGCTCTGCGAGGCTTTATGCCACACCCACATGTGTCTGTTGTTTGCTGTGATATATATATATCACATATAACATAAAATACATTCCATATTTATGCCATTCACGATGTGACATCTTGAAATAATTTAGACATTTATAAACAATAATAAACAGGCACTTGCAATGAGTTTATAGTGGTTTATGTGTCTCAGCCAGCAGAAGCACAGAAACCAAATGTAGTTGAAATATGACAAACGCAGAGTCTATGTCTCACACACAGAAAGAATGCAAACACTGATCTCAAAGCAAATCTGTAATAATGCAACATCAAAACTTTCACCTTATTCCCGAACTTGTGCAACAAAGATGTTTCTGTCACTGGCCTCCAATGGTCTTCCTAAATAATGCTATGTTTCACTTGTAGGTTACATATCATGGTTGTTGGGCTTCAATGATACTCAAATTGTGATTCATTTTTGTGAAACGTCCCATGAGGTCTTTCTGCATGCAACACTTGTAATAGACAAACAAGCAATAATAAGGGAGAGGGAGCTACATACATTTCGTCGAGTCAGTTTTTTACCCACAGTATTGATTGCTTTTAGTGAATCACTGCAATAATTGGCCAATTCAAATCATGCGGAATGATCTACAGTGATATTTCACATAAAAGGAACACATCTGGCTTAGGTGTCAACGAAGATGTACTTTAACATTATTGATTGGTATATGGGGTTACATCAAAAAAATTAAAAAAAAAGGTCTGGAAACTCTGGATTAGAGGAACATAAACAGTCTATAAAAAGGTCCATCCAGACAAGTCTCACTATTTTGAAATGAAATACTCACTAATGTGAAACATATTGCTCGGGGCCTAAATCAAGCATCCATGAAAAACTGATAGCCGCAATATTGCTCTCAAATTTATTATATTTGTGAAAGGATTTGAAACGCCACTTGAGCAGCCAAGAGAGAAAAACAGGAAGAAAAAGGCAAGGGAAACTGAGAAAGGGAGTTTCAGGGAACTGACATCTTGTCTCCTCAGCCAGCTATGAAGTCATTGAGTCTACCCATCGTTCAGTGAGGTTCTGGCCCCAGTGAGCTTCAGCCGTCCGCTCCGTATGAATTAGTCATGAGTGTGGCTCCATAGCCACCATAATGAGGATGAGTAAGAGATCAGTTCTACTTTCTAAGGAGCATCGTTCTAAAGGTTAAACATACACTCTCACACCTTCTCCCTTCCCGGGTGTTAACCTAATAATAAACTATTTAGACATGAGGAAGCACCACGGCAAAAAGCGACCTACCATAACCCATGACAAACCTCTGTGTATGATTGGTGATATGGAAATAAAACTGGTATTTTAATGTCGAACAGGCTGAATACAATGGCTGGATACTTTTCTGTACTGAAAAAGATGTCTCGTAAGATACGACCAAGAAAAACAAGCAATGATCCATTCATCATGAGTGCCCTCCCTGCCAGATTTCAATCAAATAGAGTGGCACAATAGCCGGCGGGCAATTTTTAATGTCGACGTGGAAAGTACTTTGCAATTAATAACAGCCCGGCGATGATCTGACTGCAATGAGAATCATTATCTTACTAACCATCATCGTGATTCTCATTATAATCATAATCACCGGCTTCACCATCCTGATCATCATTACACTATAATCAGCGTAATATCCTTCAAAATACATATGCAGGGTTCAGCTTTGCGCACTGCGCCCTGCTCATGCATGCAGCATCTGTCATTTTCCTTTTTAAGTCAAGCCAGATTCAGTTTAAATTAGATTCTTTTAATGGGCAAGCGACTGGAGGCTGTGATATTGATATTAGAGTACATCCTCACTGGGAGAGGCCATGACATAAATTATGGAGATGTCCACTTTTCTACGGATTTATACTAATTCAATAGTCACTTATGTGTGCATATTCAATGATATCACTGAAGAAGTCATTTAAGATGGACTTACATAATATCAACTCTCAGTTACTGAGGAACATTCACGTTAGAAGCCATGAGTACAGACACATCATTTGGTTGTGTTCTCACCCTAATCAATAGCTATAGGAAATATTTAAAATGGAAATAAAAGGGGGAAAAAATAGTTATCAAATCTCATTAGTTCATAAAAACAAGAACTTTGCAGAGTTGGGAGGCAGTGGGCTCAGCTGGTTTTGCTGATCAAAGGGAATAACTCATTTAAAAAAACTAAATTCTGACTGAGGATTTCAGTACTTGTATATGTGCACTTCAATAAGCTAAGAGCAAACACAGAGCACTGGAACACCAGGGAAAGCCTTGCAAAGGAAGCTATTCTAGCCCCTTTTTAAGTATTTAGGGCAAAAACACTGTTACTTTGTTGAGGGATCAGTGTCGGTCCAGTCTACACTTTAAAACGGTGTCAGGATGACCTAAACAGAATGCAACACTGCTAAAGTGGAATGAACAATGCTTTGTTATTAGGGGTGTGACAAAATATCGATAGGGCGATATATCGTTGTCCTTCTCCGTGTAATTCGAGAATCGATACGCTGGTGCCAAATATCGATATTTTAATTAATAAAATATGGCGCTCTAAATAGATTTCCCTGCTGGTGAGTGTGAGTAAAATAATAGATGCCCAACCACGTTTCATGAACCACTTTCATACCACTGATGGGACAAACATTTTGTAAATAGACATATTTGATGCTCTTCATCAAGCGCTTACACACAGGAGCATTTGCAAGAAAGTGTCTATCAGCGGATCCATCATTGGATATATTAGGGATCCGCTGATAGAGATGTTCCCAATTTACAGACTGAAAAACTTTATTTGTGTTGTTTTCTAACAGTTTGGACTTAAATAAAGAGAAAACCCGCACTTAACCTTTTAACAGGCATTTTGTTTTCATAGTTAGACAGATATCGTAATGTATCATTATTGTTTGTCTAGCAATATATTGATTATCGCACAATTGCTGTATCGTGATATTATTGGTATCGTGAGCTGTGTATTGTAGTGTGAGGTACCCTGTGATTCACACTCCAATTTCTCCTATTTGTTATACATGTGTAGCATCTGGACCAATCAGACACACACTTTTGGTTTAATGTTTCAGACTTGCATTTTATGGTTAACCAAAATCATATGTGTAGCATGTTCAGTTTCTATAAACTCCTATCTTCGTCCCCCATTTGTTAATCTACATTAAATATTGCTTACTTTGTGACGATTTAGTATTATAAGAATCTTGAGGATTCTTTTGTTAAACACCCAATCAAATTACATGTTTTAAGGCCTTCTTGAACAAAAGGTCGTAAAGAAATTCCCTCCAAAGGGAACAACTTATTATTGGCTCACAAGAGGGTGTGACATTTTCACGCTTTAAAAATCACTGATCATAAGATCACGCCTCTTAATCTCTTAGCCTCTGAGTCTTTTAGTTCCTTTCAGAAATCCTGATGTGAAGATGACGCTGAACTAGAAGTCTTCTAAGGACCCCCAAGCTTGTGCCAGACTGCGCCCTTGTCTTTCCATTCACCAAAGATCCTCTGACTCCCACTGGTTCTCTCTTATCAAGACAACACCAGCAAAGATCAACTGGAGCCTCAACCAAGTGCATCAGGACAGTTTAATTTAAATGGGCGAGACATGCAAGTATCAAACTTAGTCTCATTATTTGACACATTAAGTATCCTTACCCCTTTCTAAGAAGGGCGTGTTAAGAACTAAACTGATGGTTTGCTCAAGGCTGTTGATCTGCTAAATTTTAAACAATGCTATAACTTCTTGCTTTCCTATATTCTGCTTCAGCTCTCTTTCCCTTGGTAAACTGTATGCATGCATGTATGTGTATGTTAGAGTAGTTTAAATGTTTAGTCTGGTTAATAAAGTCTTGTTCATGTCACACGTAAAGTTGTCCGTGTCTCAAGCTCATAAAGTGGAGTCCCTAATCATAGATTTTGACTATAGGCTCTGAATAGGACTGTACATTAAGAAAGGCATTTCCCATGCCCCGGAAATGTAAATTTCTTAGAATTAATAAACAATTAAAACCGATTGTTCACAGCAAAAACAAGTTAATTGATTGTAACATTGATTTTACTACATTAAGTTAATTGTATTAACTGATCCAAATATTCATAATCAATTATAACAAGTTATTATTGATTATTCATATTTCTTAAAGTTAATTTGCTACACATGTATTGATCAAATTACATATGTATGTGTGTGTGGTCCAGGTATTCCCTATGTTGTGGGGACCAAACGTCCCCATGAGGATAGTAAAACCAAACAAATTTTGACATTGTTTGTTTTTTAAAAATGCAAAATGTTTTCTGTAAGGGTTAGGGTATAGAAGGAGTCCTTATTAAACACAAAAATGGGTAAAGGAGGTAAACCTTTTTATGAACACTGCCCCAAAACCTCATATATCACGTATGCCACAATACACCACTGCTCAGAGTAAATAGTTTCACAATTTCTCAACTAATGTATGCATTTCATGATCAATTATTTTACTTATGCATTCATTTCATGTTGCATATGGGAAACCCATGGGAAATAAATAATAGTTAGCTCAAAACATTGCGGCAGTCTGGAAAACCCGCCGTAGCGACAACCGTGCATGTATGTATGCATGGAGCAATGCGAAGTTGCAGACCTTTTGTCTCCACCTCTGATGTCTTTGAAGAAAGGAGATATGAGGGAAGGGTAAGGAGAAAAGAACATGGTGATGAAAAGAGAGAAAGGTGTATTCTGCGATTGCTGCCTGCCACCATATAAAATCTCTTTATAAAGACCCCATCACCACAGCAACTCTTTACAAAGGCAGAGCAGCACCATTAACACTTCAGATCAACGGACACAACCATACATAGAATATAGGCCATTTCTGCGAGACATCACCAAGAACGTTTGCACTGAAATAGAGGAAAACACCAGAACGACACAGCCCCAGTAAATCCACATTATAACAGTCATTACATCCGCTTTTTTAATAACCCTCTCTGGCAAAATTGCATAAGCGTGAATGAGTTGTTTTAGGCAGCTGTTATATTTTTTCATTAAGTGACATGAAACGGAGAAGGTAGAAATCTTCACAACAAAACAAAGCCCTGGTAATATAACTGAAGATCAATTACATTGTTTCTATGGAATTCAACGGCACTCTGATTTATTTTATAAGGGGTAATTTCAAAGCACAGATGAGTGGCAGAAACACAAAAAGTGGGAAATGGAGTAGCTGCAATTTTGGACGGTGGTGGTAATGTGCCATAATCTGCAGCCAGGCTGATGCAGGACTTCAGACGGAAAAAAAAAATGACTTTGGAGCCACTGACTCATAAAATGAAACATTCAGGAGCCAGATGACTTTTTGATATATTCTTTTTGTTACCAAATTATACAGTCACTCAATATAGATCAGAATGCACTGTCATCTATGCTAATGTTTAATTCAGGATCTATTGCAATGGATTCATATGGAGATGCATCGCACTCTGTATTTTTCTACTTTTAGAAGGAAATTTAGCACATTGAACGGCTGCAAAAGCATATCTATAATTAAAGCTGCAAGCAGCGATGGGCGGGCCCTCGCACATGTAGCGCGTCGGGGAGTGATGCGGCCGCATATTCTGTTGCATATTCTGGAGCTCTGCCAGTGCGGCTGTGAATTTGCTACGCTTTTCAGACACTGCATGAAGGTGTTATACGTCACTTCCTGTTGCCAGCAGGTGGCGCTACGACTGTGGGTGAATGTGGGCATGTACATGAGTTCAGGGCGGGACTCTTATACTACATGTAAAGTTTGGTGAAGCTGTGAGCATGTACAATGAAGTTACAACCACTTCCTGTGTCATGGCGATGAGTTGTTCTTTGATGCCATGCCACGGACACACCGATTGACGAAAACTCGCAGATAGCACAAATTTTCATCGTCAATGCCTTTAGAAGGCACAGAAGAAATTTCAAGTCGATCGGACTAAATCCCTAGGAGGAGTTCGTTAAAGTACGGAGTGTGTAAATCAGCCAAAATTTGACGACAAATTCAAAACGGCCGACTTCCTGTTGGGTTTAGGGCATCGCTCCAAGAGGCTTTTTTGTGCGTCTGGACATGGTTGATGTGCCACAGAAATTTCGTACATGTAGGTCAATCGTGCGGCGGGGGCTGCTTCGTTAAAGGTCACTTCCTGTTGCCAGCAGGTGGCGCTATGACTGGGGGTGAATGTCAGCATGTACATGTGTTCAGGGCGGGACTCTTGTCAAGCGTGCAAAATTTGGTGCAGATCTGAGCATATACAGCAAAATTACTCCAACTTCCTGTTTCATGGCGAATCATCGATGCCACGGTCACACCGATTGACGAAAACTCGCAGATAGCACAATTTTTCATCGTCAATGCCTTTAGAAGGCACAGCAGAAATTTCAAGTCGATCGGACTAAATCCCTAGGAGGAGTTCGTTAAAGTACGGAGTGTGTAAATCGTCCCAAAATGGCCGCCAAATTCAAAATGGCGGACTTCCTGTCGAGTTTAGGGTATGATTTCTTGAGGCTTTTTTGTGCGTCTTGATATGATACACGTCACCACCAAATTTCGTGCATGTAGGTCGAACGTGGACAAGGGGCTAATTTTTTTAAATTTTCTAGGTGGCGCTAGCGAGCCATTTTGCCACGCCCATCCGCGATACCCACAAAATACAAAATTTTTCACCAGTCCTGACATGTGTGCAAAATTTTGTGACTTTTCGAGCATGTTGCGGCCTCGAAAATGGGGCTTACTTCGCAGAAAAAAAAAGAAAAAAAGAAAAAAAAAATTAAAGCTGCAAGCAGCGATGGGCGGGCCCTCGCACATGTAGCGCGTCGGGGAGTGATGTGGCCGCATATTCTGTTGCATATTCTGGAGCTCTGCCAGTGCGGCTGTGAATTTGCTACGCTTTTCAGACACTGCATGAAGGTGTTATACGTCACTTCCTGTTGCCAGCAGGTGGCGCTATGACTGTGGGTGAATGTGGGCATGTACATGAGTTCAGGGCGGGACTCTCATCCTACATGTAAAGTTTGGTGCAGCTGTGAGCATGTACACTGAAGTTACAACCACTTCCTGTGTCATGGCGATGAGTTGATCTTTGATGCCATGCCACGGACAGACCGATTGACGAAAACGCGCAGAGAGCACAACTTTTCATCGTCAATGCCTTTAGAAGGCACAGCAGAAATTTCAAGTCGATCGGACTAAATCCCTAGGAGGAGTTCGTTAAAGTACGGAGTGTGTAAATCAGCCAAAATTTGATGGAAAATTCAAAATGGCCGACTTCCTGTTGGGTTTATGGCATCGCTCCAAGAGGCTTTTTTGTGCGTCTGGACATGGTTGATGGCTTACTTTGCAGAAAAAAGAAAAAAAAAAGAAAAGAAAAAAAAAAAGAAGAAAAAAAATAATAATCCTAACAGTTTCAAGAGGGACCTCGCACCTTAGTGCTCGGGCCCTAAATATATGGTTCAGTTCTTAGAGATCAAAGACATTTGATTAATTTATGTCAACAGCAGGGCTAAACAAATAAGGATAGCATGAAGATACTATATATTGTCCTGCTATTATAAACTTTAAATAATGTTTTTAATATTTGTAATTATGTAGTTGTAATCTATATTATTTGGGGTAAATACTTTTTTTGAAAGACATTGATAGTTATATTCAGCAAGGATGCATTGAATAGATAAAAAGTGACAGTGAAGACATTTATAATGTAACAAAAGATTTCCATTTCAGATAAATGCCTTTCTTTTTATCTTTCTATTCAAAGAAACCTAAAAAAATTCATGTTTCCAGAAAAGTGCTTGTTCACTCTCTCTCTCTCTCTCCTACCTAATTTTTTTCCTGCACTCTCTCTTTCTTTGTGCCAAAAACTTGGGTAATGCACATACCCTTGACAACAGTGCTAAGGGTTGTCTTGACCCCTTTAACTTCACATTTTCATTACTTTTGAAGAACACGGTATTCTATAAACAGCACATTAAGTTAATGTCTATAGTTTTCCTGTGCTATTCCAATCATAAAACCCTAACGGGAATTTTTCTGAACACTGGCCGCTAAGAAAAATCATGACGGGCTCTTGAAAGTGTAGTGTAATCTAGTTTAGACACTAGTGGGCGTCTCCCTGCATGAAAGATTAAATTAATGCAGGTATTTACCAACACATAAACATGCCGATGACATTAGTGCTTACGTGAGAGACACAACTGCCTGGAGTCATCAATCATATCAGAAAAAGAGAAGCCCTGCTATACTGGGTTAAATCTGTGGAAAGCATTATCCATCAGTCATGCCTTGAAAAAACAATGGATCCATTTCCATGGGGATCCATTTCAAGGCCAGACTCCAGGGAACACTCAGAGAAAATCGAAAAACCCTGTCAAAACCAATTCACTCAGCAAAATCAACTAATATGTGGGGGCACTATTGCTACTTACGAGGGTCTCCTGGTAATCTATACTGTTATAGAAAGTGCATGGGTCCCTATTGTATGAAAATAGCAACATTACAAAGTGTCATGTCATCATATCATCTGTATACTCTATATGTCAACACCATTGTGCAGGATACAATGTGCTTCGGTTTGGGGTCATTTCAACACGCTTTTGTCTGTTCTCTTTTCCAGAGGTATTTCTAATGGCGACTCGCATTAGCACATGTACAATTTATATTTTTCACTTATTGTAGTTCATTCTTAACTGAATCTGGAAGAAATATTTGTTTTAACATTCCCACAGGCAATACAAATGCAACCGAACTACAAAACAATAAAAGTATTGAACTATTCGGTTTAAGATGTACTCTTCAATTTAAGCACTTATGTATTGTATACAATGTATTTCCTCAATATAAACTAGGAATGCACCGATACCACTTTTTTCAGAACAAGTCTGGATACCGATACTTTTATTTTTAGTACTTGCCAATACCGAGTACCAATACCTGAATTTTCATTACATTTTCAATTAAAACAAATATTGTGCAGAGAAACCAAAAGAATATGAATCAAACTATTGGCAAATAGATATTGCCTTCAGTTATTTTCATGCCTAATTACGCCTGTTAAATATGTTTTGTAGGAGCTACTGTTACTTACTTTGTTCATATTATTACTCATAATTTATCTTTTTTACAAAAATTATTACCACAGTTAATATTTAGAGCTGCTCCAGCAGGGCTCAACCAATCGGACAAAGATAGCATTAGGTTTATTAGGTTGCTGTCACTTTAAGAGTTGCACGTATCCAACACACTGTTACATGTGTTTCCTTTTCAACTGTTTAAGTTCACCTAAGTCATAACCAACTGTTTCACAAGGATACTTGCATTCATAGGCATTTTGACATAATTTTGTGTGTATTTGTCCGTTCAAAAGCAAGAATAAATGAAAGAGAATCAATTTAAAAGGCTATTCATTCGCACACTGTCTGAGAGGCAGCATGATCATAAATCATGTTATTACTTGCACATACAATTTAGTTTAAATTTAAATGACGTGTTCAATACAGCTGCTGAATGCTACTACTTTTTAAGCAACCTATTTCAGTGGGAGTTTGTCAATGTGTGTGTTTTTAGGTGGCTGAGATCCATGGAGAGCTGATAGAGTTTAACGAGAGGCTGTACGTGTTAAATTTAAAAATGTGTGTTGAGTGAACGATCAGCAATCAAGAGCATGCAACAGAAGTGTGCTCTCTCTCTCTTTACCGTCAGTTAACATTAGTAATATGCTCCTCATTTTACTTACGGCTATTGCCATATCCGAGAGAACTACAAACTTTCCAGCGATAATAATAATTGAATTATTGAAAAAGGGATGTGCGATCTATTAATTCGATACATTTATTTCATAGACATCCTTCTATAATATTTCCATTCTGCCCCATGTTGTCCAACACAATATTTGAAGGCATCCCCACAACTAGGCTATAATATTTTGGATTTTTCTGCTCTTGTAATAACTTTTCTTTTTTTTTTAAAAGAAAACTGGGAGTATAGAGATAATAAATAATAAATTATTTAAATAATAAAAAAGTAAAATAATTAACCATGATTCACCACTGTTCAAAGGACATCAACCTTCAGACTTTTTTCACTTGGCTTAAGTCAGCAAACTTGTCATACAGTCCAAATGACAGAGCATTTCAATTACATACTGTGAGGGAAAAGGGTGGTTAGGAGAAGATTACAAATTTTCCAGTAGTACATGGTGGATTAAATTCTGATTAAAAGAACTACCTGATATACATGATAGGCGTTGGCAGCCCGACCTTGAAGGAACACAGAGGGGATCCACACGTTGACAAGGGCACGTTGAGTTCTTAGAGAGACAGGGAAGGAAATAACACATAGGGAAAGTCTAATTAGTGAACATCTCAAAAGAAGAGACGTTTAGTGTAGCTATAATCACTTTATCTGCCCAGGGGTCTGAAGTAAAAAAAAATGTCTTTTAACAAACTGACAGGGGAAAATATTATATAATTAAACCATAAACTCTCTGAAGTCGGTGGATGAAACCAATGCGATCGAAAACTTAAACTCATCTTGGGTCATACAAAATTTGTGTACACTCACAAAAACAACAAAATATTGTGTTTGGTAAAATTATGAAAACAGGAATCTTCAAACGAACCAAAACTCAGCATTTACTTGCCTCACAGACAGGAGAAATATGCCTATAGAAAGCTTGCAATTAAATCGAAACCAAATATTCTCTAATATTCTAAATGACACAAACAAGAGGTACCGGCTTTTTTCCATCTGTGCTCATTATCTGTAATGTGGTCACAACCACATGAAGCGCAGGCTATTGATTCGGTTACCATCCATCTGAGACGCAAACACCCTCCATATTGCCTCGATAAAACAAAGCATCAAGCTTCATCAGATGCATCTACTTTCTCCACCTTGAGGAATATGTCAGTATTTACCTCAGACGAAAGCTTAATTCACCAGAGATGAGCAAGTCATTTATTCTTACTTGCATCAGTTAATGTGTTATTTTATATTATTAAACTTGTACACAATTTATAATTTGGACTTTTCCCAAACTACAGAGTGAAATGTGTGAATCGAGTGAAACGTAGGTAACTTTTCATTACCATCAGTACAATCAATGTCGTTCAAAAAGAGGATGTGAATTTTAAGTTCTACAATGTAATAAATAGCCTTTTACATGACCCACAAGTTTAACATTGCAAGCATTTTCTTAATGACTGACATCTTCTCATGTACAAGGTTATAGCTGTGTGGAAGCTCAGAATGTAAAAACAGAAGCAGCATTCAACCTCCCTATTTTTAGCACAGTCTTTTCCGTCAGATCGGAGGCATCTCTTTATGGAATTCCATACCATCGATTTGATTCTCTTAAGAGGCTCGCTGTACACCACCTCCAACACATATACATACAAATATAAAAAGAACAGCGAGTAGGAGGCCACTTACGTCTCGAAGTCAGATAGGCTGGGATCGTCAGAGGTCTGGCTCAGGTCCCCTGGCACCTGTCCAAAAAACAGAGCGCATGAGGTCATGGTGAGCGTTTCCTTTTGCGTCCAGCTGAGTTTGCTGATTAACACTCTACTGTTGCATAAACTTCCAAAACCAGATACATTCTGTAATTCACCGTCTTATCTGATAAAAGCATGACAGTCCAGCAATATTCACTGAAAATAATTGATTTGGTCCCCAAGTAAAAATTTTAATGAAGAAATGTTTCTCTTTTGATTCCGAAAATCTTTAAAAGCTACATTTACATGAAGCTCTAAATGACTACCCCTCATTCCTGAAAACACATGAGCCTAACCGGGAACAGGCTCTAATCCTATTTGAGTGTGCATCTTATCTTGTGGTGAAAGTGTGGTAATGTCAGCATTTACAGGGGTCACGACTCACAGGCTGCTGCATCTTGGCAGGCAGTGGCACCAGAGAGGAACAGACACATGAGCCATGGAGGCTAGATAAACCATCCACCATATACAGTTCAGCACAGTTACAGAAGGCCATGGTTCAAAGCCACTGCCGTCAGATGTATCAAAAAGTAATCAGTGGCCAACAGATAAGCAGTGAACAGGAAAGAGAGAGGATGGATGGAAGCCACGGGGTGAAACGCACTGTGGCTGAGGATGCCACTAGAGACAGACAGGTCAAATTAAATGGATACTTCATCCAAAAATAGAAAATAGCTTTGTGCGAGGAACAGACAAATATTAAATACATTTAAATTCACATAAGTACTAGCAAAGCAATACATTTATAGTTTGCAAAATAAAAAACTGATGTCTATGAAAGTTTTTGCTTAAAACAAGCTAAATTATCTGCCAATGGGGTAAGAAAAATAATATTGTTTTCCATTTGAATTAATTTAATTTTTCTCATTTTCCAATTGGATACAAGATTATTTTTCTTACTCCATTGGCAAAAGCAAAAATTCACTAACTTTAGATTTTTTTTTCTTCAGAAAACAAGATATAATTTCTTTATGAAATGACTACTTTGCTGTTATTAGTACTGTAATTATTTAGTGTTATTAAGTGTCTTAAATTATTGTAGTTGGGTTAGATAGCTTAGGTTATATTGTGAATTTATGTAAATTTGTTGTGTTTTGTATTTATTATATTTATATTAAAGTATACTTTAAATATTGTTCAATTTAAAGAAAAAGAAAAATTGATATAAAAAATACGTTTTTTAATGTCATCCACCATCGTTTTGTGGCTCTTTTTTTTAAGTATCGGTTCAGGCACCGTTTAGGCACTGGTACCGTTTTAAAAGTATCGATTTGGCACCGGTATCATAAAAACATGCATACACATGCTTAGTGAATGATATTTTTCTAGTGTTTTGTTGTTTTGTCACCTATGCTTCTCTAATCACCACCCTTGGCTCTTAATGGTTACCCTACGACAGTACATAAATGTATAATTACACTGTAACAAGGACACCTTAAAGTAAAGTGTAACCCATTTTCCTCTGCCAAAGCTCTCAAATCTCATTCACATTCAAACCAAAAAAAATCTGTTTTTTCACACAAAGCTATCACAACGCTTCAGAAAACTTAATATAATACTTAATATAATATGCAGTAATATAATATAAAATAATAGAATATAATTCAATAAAATAAATCGTTGGGTTTCATTTCATTGTATTGCAAGGGCAGCATAGCGATTCTTAAACAATTTTGCATCCCATAAAATAATAACAGCATATAGATTTGGAAGGACCTGAGTTTGGGTATTAGGGCTGGGGTTGACAATATTTAATATTTTTCATGTTGAGTTCATGTTGACATCGTTGACCAACAATGAAGAATATAACGTAGTATATTGATGGTCAAAAACATTGATGGTCCAAACAAATCTAATACATTTATAGACATGTGTTTTGCATTTGACAGAAGCATTAAAATAGTAGTCAATAAAACACCTACTGTATGTGAGTCCTTTCTCTGATTATTAGAAATAATCACATTATTGGTGTTATTGGTATATATATAAAAAAATAAAAAGTTTTTATTCTCATTATAAATGATTTATTATTATTATTTTATTTCATTTTAAAAAGAAAAAAAAAATCTATAATATGCCCTAGGTGAATGCGTTTGAAACAAAGGAAGGTAATGGTGTATTGGCCAGACAGACAGTTAATGATGGAAGAGAGGGCAGACCTATGGAAGCAGACAGTGATCTGCCCAGAGTGCCTGGACTGCAGAGATAGAGAAGAAAGAACAACCACTCAATGAAAATACGGTTTCACACACCCACAGAGAGGCATGTGTGTGTGCTGTGCTTGTGTGTGCTTACTGGACCGCGCAGGTCGATGAGTTCCTGTCTCATCTGTCCAATCAGGTTGTCTTTGGCCATGAGGGAGCGGTACAGCCTCTCGTTAAACTCTATCAGCTCTCCATGCATCTCAGCCACCTAAAAACACACACATTGACAAACTCGCATCAAACTCCCACTGAACTAGGCTGCTTAAAAAGTCGTAGTGTTCGGCAGCTGTCTTGAAGCAGGTTGTAGTATGTGACATTTCTTAAAGGCACACTGAATATGAGTTATCTGGGTTTTGACTCAGGTGTGGAAGTGTTCAGCCGGTGAGCGTCAACTGCTAGTTACAGCGAGTCTCACACCTGCCCGGCGACTCGTCAGCTGTCACTTAGAGTAAGTGACACAGACGTGGAGGCAGGCTCCAGTCTGCTATTCAGAACTTGCATTCATTTGTTTATGGAAATCATATGTCAGGGTATATTTGGGTTAGCACCGTTTTGCCTGACAGAAGAATCATGTCACTTTTTGACATGTTTGTCCTGGTTGCCGGGCCGCACCTGGCCAGACAAACAGGCAAGGATGAGTCAAAAAATGAGTAATGCTAAATCCTGATCTTGAAGGTAAACGCGAATGCCATAAGACTGCAAATTCAAATATATTTTTGGAAAAAGGACGGACAAAAAAGAAAACAAAAATAAATAGATTTTGTGTGCAACCAGAATGCTAAAATTTGCCAAATCTCTAAATAAATGTGTACAGTGCATCTGAACCAGATGCAACATGTTAAATTGCATCCATGTAAATGAAATGGTTTTATCCTGACATTTTGTCAGTCACTTGGTTTATTATAAATCCTATTGGTCCAATATCCTGCTCAACGTTTGTTTTTGTTTTTTAGAGTGAAAAAACAATGTTGCAATAATGCTGCCTTAAAGTACAACAGGGAAGTTCCTACTTCTGAGTTTGATATTACATCATGTCATGATGTAATACAAAAATGATATAAATACTATACACAGTGGGTATAGTGCATATAGTAGTATATTGCACCTAGCATTAGGATAGCAGCATAATTTGATTCAGTCCTTCTATGTACATGTATCAACAGTCCAACAGCCAGCATATCTGTGTATTTTAATGCGAGTTAAAGTTACTAAGTCTATTACTAAGTCTTACATGACAACAATGTAAATTTAATTATAAAGAAACATTACGCGCCTATAGACTGAAATACATATCCACATGACGCAACTGTTTTTACCTATTCATGTTTTTGTAGTTTTTGAGACAATCTTTTTTTTTTTTACTTGCACTTTGAATCCCATTAATCAAAAGTTTGCATTTTCAGGCCCACAAAACGGTGTTGTGTAAACAGTCCCTTATTTTTAAATCATTTTTACTTCTATCTTATTTATGATGGTATCCAGGGTTTGAAATTAACACCCGCTAACCCGCCAAATGCGGATAAAAAGCTACTTTGGCGAGTAACGCTGCCAAATCACTAGCCAATTTGGCATGTTATCATGTTTACTCACTTTGCTGGGGAAGTTCGTGTAGACAAACCTGGCAGATTTAGCGCAAATCCTCAAACTTGTGAGTCATCATGATATATTAAATACAGCGTATTGCGCAGAATCTGCACATATCTGGGTAACACTTTATTTGAAGGGGTGTGCATAAGACTGACATGACACTGTCATAAACATGACATAACACCTGTCATAAACATGAAGGAGTCTTTATGAATGTTTATGACTGTTGTCATTAAGTGTCATTCTGTAAATTATGACACTTTCAATGCAAAGTTGACATTGTTTAAAATGTCTTTGTTATGACAACTTGACATTACCCAAGACAAAAATGTCTTGATTATGACAACTTGAAATTAACAAAGACGGAAATGTCTTTGTTATGACAACTTGACATTAACCGAGAAATCATAACCTGTCAACCTGTGACAACTTTGGCCGTCATGACACCATTATAACTATGTCATGAATATTTTACTTGTCCTCAAGTAAAGTGGAACACATTGTACTAGTTATAAAGATGTCATTAAGGGTTATTACACTGCAAAATGCTTGAAGTTTGATAATTAGACCTGTTATGACATATTTGTGACAGGTTGACAGGTTATGATTTCTTGGTTAATATTAAGTTGTCATAACAAAGACATTTCCGTCTTTGTTAATGTCAAGTTGTCATAATCAAGACATTTTTGTCTTGGGTAATGTCAAGTTGTCATAACAAAGACATTTTTTGTCTTTGTTAATGTCAATTTGTCATAACAAAGACATTTTAAACAATGTCAACTTTGCATTAAAAGTGTCATAATTTACCGAATGACACTTAATGACAACAGTCATAAACATTCATAAAGACTCCTTCATGTTTATGACAGGTGTTATGTCATGTTTATGACAGTGTCATGTCAGTCTTATGCACACCCCTTCAAATAAAGTGTTACCCATATCTGGCTTACTTGAACACACACACGTCACTACGCAACAAATAACGGCGCGCGTGTTCATTTGCATTGAAGCAATAGCGAGGATTAAAAAGCATTAGGTTTTTAACAGAAAAGACATTGTTATTTTCCAACATCCTACATTTTTGGTGAAAAGGATAAGAATAAAAGAGGAAGGGGGAAGATTGCTTGATGACAGGATTTTGTTTGAATAAGAAATTGTTTTGGCTAGTAGAAGTTCTGAATGGCCGGTAACTTAAATTTAGTAGCCAAATTGGCTGGTGAGTGAAAAAGTTAATTTCTTTTACATTTACATTAACATTTCTTCACTTAGCAGACGCTTTTATCCAAAGTGACTTACAAAAGAGAAGCAGTTAAACTAACAATAGGACAACAATATGTAAGTGCTATGACCCATTGCAGTTTAATCTAATGCAGTATGTGTATTTTTGTTAGTGTTAGTAATAATGGATCAAGTGTTGCCGAAAAAGATGTGTCTTCAGCCGTTTCTTCACCTGTGATGAGACGACTAAACGCCTGTGGAGAGACGACTAAACGCCTGTGGAGAGACGACTCGACGCCTGTGAAGAGACGACTAAACACCGGCGATATGTTATGCCTAAATTTATACATGATTAACTAACTGTATTTTTCTTTGTACATTTCTGAAATGCACTTTCTGTAAAGCTGCTTTGAGACAATGTGTATTGTGAAAAGCGCTATACAAATAAACTTGAATTGAATTGAACTTGAATTCTTGAAAATGGCCATGGACTCAGCAGCTCCGGCTGAGTTAGGCAGATCATTCCACCAGCAGGGCACAGACCAGAAAAAGGAGAGAGAAAGAGATTCTGTGCCTCTCTGAGATGGCACCACAAGACGGCGTTCACTTTTCAAGCCCTTTTCACATTTCAAACCCTGATGGTATCTAACAAAAACATGTATTCTGCATTAATCAAACTGTGAACGCAAGAGATTAGCTTTCCATTTGTTGTCTATAAGTTCGTCTGTCTATATTTCTATAGTACATTACTCCACACTAAAAATACATATATATATAGTGTATAACTTTGGTGAAAGGTTTTGATCCACTTCAAAAGTTGACTACTGTATATCACATTACACCTATAGACATGGTGGTTAGGTATTACAATAACAGACTAAGGAATTAAAAACTTCCAAAAAATATTATTTTAAAAAGCACTGAATGAGTGGGTGGCAGTCTCAAAGAATCTCACAAAGCAGTCTGAACTACAGAAATAGCTTCGAAACTTTTTGTAATTGATTGTCAGACACGGCCCTCTATCTGGCTACTTCACTGCCTAATGCATTGCTTTATATAGCACCTAGCTGTTTCACAGTATTAAATCCATTTCTCAAAGTCTTTTTTTAGTAGCTTGTGTGACAACTTCAAAAATAGTTACCCTTTTAACATGTTAAAAGAGCGTTAAGCTTCAAAATACATATTTTATAACTTGTCATGAAAGCGATTGTGGGTACTGGAACACAAGCACGTACAAGAATCACTCATCTTAAAGCATTAACAAACATTCACTACACACCACAAACAGGGGTAAGTAATGGCAGTTATACCATATTTACACACGCAGATCGATACACACCCTGAGCCCTTTCATGGCTTCAGGCTTCATTCATCTCCTGCAGTCGCCGTGGCTACACATGACACACTACTCGTAGTATTCTCATCAATCACATTTATTTATCTGTGGCAAGGCCTTCGAACAGGACATTAAAAAATGGAAATTAATTTTAAGCGTCAAGGAACACAATTAATTCTCTGCAAGGAAGCGAGCTAATCAGTTTGTTGTTCAGTAAGCAATAAGCAGGCTTCGTCCTTCCAGCTCGATGGGTGAATTTTCCGACCTGCGCTGCCGCGCGTTAGCACTTTGGGCTTATCTAAACGGGCGACAGGTTCACACACTTCAGACAACGTATCAAACCTCATTACTGGGCCTTAGCAGCAATCCGAGTGCATAACTGTATCTGTATTCGCTCATTGTCATTACAGGCCGCCCAGTGCTCCAGCGCAGATATCAAGAACACTGTATACCACAATTATCTCTAGTCATTATTTCCATGAAGGAAAGAAAAACAATTGTGCAGAACACAAACACCATACAAGCATAGCATCTCTCAAATAAATCAAATCCGAGGTGAAACCGAATAAATGTCAAGAAGGATGAAAGGCATGTGTGCATTTTCATAATGCACTCATAAGCAATAATCACAAGTAGATGGGAGCATATTAATGAGAGGAAAGGTGGTTTTTCATTTTTATACCTGAGCTATACATCTACAAAACAAGAGAGGGAATATTATATTTTTGCAACTGATGTGTTAGCCAGATGTTTTGCCTTTGAATGAAATAAACTCCAAATGTTTAAAACTAATTTTATAATGGATTTTACCCACCAACCAAACAAATACCAAATGTTAAAGATTCTAGTTCAGATTTTTTGGTCTTAAATGGTTCAAATAATAATAATTTTAGTACTTTTAAGAAATAAATGTCTGGAAAATGAAATGCTTTTCTTATTGCATTTTCTGCACAAGAAGTTTGCTGTCATTTTAAATTTCAACACAGCAGATATAACAAACAAATATCAAATCAAAAATAAAATGTTCCGATTGATAGAAACAAGCGTGTTAATACTTTTAATGACTTTCACAGACCTATTAAAAGGCACCATAAATGCCATACAATATTAAGTAAAGGATAATCCATGGCTAGCATTAAACGATTTTAATGCACAACATGGAGGCAAAGAACCAGCCGACACAAAGCATTCAAATCGTTTAATGCACAGCTAACCGTGGATTATCCCGCTTATACCATGGTCATTTACAGTGCAATATTTGACCAGAAGGGTACAAATTACGGTTATTTTCATCAGTTACAGCTCGCTAGATCTAGAATTCTGCCCTCTTTGAATAAGACAGAGAGTAATACGGTAATATAACATTTATTTGACTTAATTAGTTATAGCATTTATTTTAATTAATTATATATATAGAGAGATGTATGTGTGAATTACCTGCGTCTGTGCAGCATCTCTCTACTAACCATAAAGTTGTGAGTTTAATTACTTCAAAAAACAATGATTTTACACCCTTTTTGCTAAGAAATATAATGTAAAAATTCAGCAGACTATGGTATATATTAATATAAATAACATTTATACATGTTTCACATTGGATTCCATTTATTGTCCCTTTAAAAAGGTTTTTTTTATGTTTTTGAAAGTCTCACGTTTACTAAGACACGAAACTCAAAAATACAGTAAAACAGAAACATTGTGAAATATTATTACAATTTAAGATATCTGTTTTCTATTTTAATATATTTTAAAATATCATTTATTCCTGTGATGGCGAAGATGAATTTTCAGCAGCAATTACTCCAGTTGTCAAATAAATCTTCAAAAATTATTCTAATATGTTGATTTGCTGCTCATGAAACATTTATTACTATAAATAAATGTTGAAAACTGTTGTGCTGCTTCATATTTTTGTAGAAAGAGTGATACATTCAAGGAATGTATTAAGGTTAAGCAAACTTCAAGAGAACAAAATTTATTTAAAATGCACATATTTTGTAACATTACATATGCCTTTACGGTTCGTTTTGATCAATGTGATGGATTTATGTTGAATAAAAGTAGTAATTTCTTAAGAAAAGAAAAAAAAAAATCGCATTAATATCAAACTTTTGAACAGTGGTGTATATTAGATGTCTGAAAAAGGACAGGTTGTTGATTCCTAACCCTAAATGCCAAACTAAACAGGATGGCTTTATCTTAAAAGACAGTATACAATGTAAGGCCGCAATGTAAGGCGGCGGCAAATCCAAATCCATCTTTGAATCACATTCCAGTCCATTAAGATGCCTGGCCAGATTTTAAAGCCTGCAAAAATGTATCCTTCTCTCCCTATGATATCCCCAATCCTATGTATGAGGCTGGTGGAAAAAAATAAAAGGCATTTTGAAGGAATGTATGAAAGGAGCAAATTTATTTATAATTTCATTTCTAATAAAAAAATTTTTTTTTTACTTATGAATCCATTTCTACTGAAAAAAAAACATTAAATATTCACTTGGCTATCTCCAAAAGCTCACACTTGAATTTGCCTTAGATCATTATACATGAAGGTGCCCTGGAAGCCGGTCTGAAACCAGGGGGAACCTTCATACATAGTCATTGACAGCAAGGATTCTTTCGGTTTCAAACACAGCCAATGATTCACTACACGGTGTGTTTGGGGGCTTAAAGTCATCCACTGAGTCTTGAGGTTAACAGACCAAAAAAAAAAAAAAAATCCAACAACAGCAGGTTATATTACAGGTCCCTGGTATTCTGGGGTAAAGCTGTTGCTAGCATTTTGAAGCAGTGCTACTTTCAGACGCAGGTGCTGCTGACAGTTCGTCTGCATGGCTGTCAGCGCGAGGGAATGAGTGCTGAGCCAGGTGTCCTGAATGAAAAAGACTTGGTCAAAGCAGAAGGGGAGATGGGGGAGCGTGGCCCGCTGCAGCTCTAATGCTCGTAATTGGATGTGAAACAAGTTTGAGGAGTGAGCTTAGAAGACAGGCTTAGCAAACACAAACAGACTTGAAGTGTCAGAGGAAGAGCTAGGGACTGCATGGGGCGGGAGGAGAGGTGGAGGAGGGGGGATAAGTTTGACAGTGAATGTGCTGCTATCACTTTCTTCCCCAGGCAAATACTAACTGACAGAGGGAGAGTTCAGCCTGGCAAAGAAGATTTGAACTGATGGGTAAAAATGCAGTAGAGATAAAACAAGAATGGAATAAGGACACAGGCCCCAACAGGGTCAGAGCCGGAATAAAAGAACTAGAGAGTATAAAGAATCTGAGCTTTGAAATCAGTTAAGTTGGAGAATGATCGCTATCATCATTTGACACTGGAGTCCATAACAAAGTACATCAAACCAAGAAAATGAACATATCCTCTAACATCCTCTACACGTTTGACACGTTTAGAAACCCCACTGGATTGGCGACATTGATATTCATTAAATTAGTACTTGTCCTTTATCATTCAACTTAAAAGCAATTATCCCATACACACACACACACACACACACATATACACAGTATTGTAGGGTATTTGGGTGAATCATTGACTGAATAACTAAAATCCCAATGTCTTTAAAGAGACTGGAGTTTGAAAAAACCCACACAAAACACAAACACACACACATTCCACCACGGGCCCCTCACCCACACACACACGAGGGAAACGCCTGTTACGAGACTTTATGACTGATCGGTATGTTGCAGAATGTCTCTGAACAAAGAGACGGACATTTCTGTTGTTTAAAGACATAAAAACCATTAAATATATGTTGTTAAATGTATGTGTTTTCCCCCGTGTCACAGTGAAATATCTTTGTTTGGCCGCGGCATAAATAGACATTAGAAATACCTTCTTTATGCATTTTAAATACCTCTGTATTTTTTCCTTTGACTTTCATTTGATGTTTTTGACACCTCTAAAATGCTCATGGAACGGGCTATCTGAATATGCACAGAGATATAAAGTAAAGTTTATTTTTAATATGTTTTACCGCCATTGAAGATTCAAACTGTTAAACTATGCACCCTCCTTGAACACACCCCTGTACCACGAGGGGCACGTTCTCCCAAACAAAGGACAATAAACCGAGGATACCCGCGTGCAACAGCCATTCCCTGATTGGCTCAGACAACAGGAAGGGGATGGATTTCTCCAAGATGATAAATGGAGGAGCGCGGCTCCGCCCAGCTCTCTCTTGAACTTTCCAGCGCGTCAGAAACATGTAATTCACGCGGATGTCCCCTCAGGGATCAGATCCTATCCGGATCTTTTGTTACTTTCTAGCCTAAAATCTGTTTTCTGTATTCAACTTGTTTCACTTCCACGAAGTGAAATGAACTGAGCCGAACTATTTCCGTTGGTAACGTTATCTAAAAGACTTCCAACCGCTGTTCAAAGACTCGCGCCACATCACGTGACTCCACGGAACCAAGGATTCAGCTCGCGCACGCAGCTGAACCATGCGGGCCGCACGCGCACAGAGAACGAAAGATCTGCCGTCCAAAATGCGGCTAGACCATGCAGGCAGCTCAAGGAACGCAGCAACACATGAGAGAGCCCTTCCACATGCAAGTAAATTTGAGTTACCCTGTTTTCAGAGCATTAAGAATGTGTTTTCCGTGTTGTTTCAGAAGGCGAATGTCTGGGGAATCGTACCAATTCTCTCTCTCTCCCCCTCCCTCTCTCTTCTCTCTATATCTCTATATCTCACTCTCATTCGATGTCTTATTGTGTTTTGTTTGTCTATGTGTTTGTAAATACATATATCTCCCGTGTAAACGTAGTAAATATATAAGTAGACATGCCTTTATTAAATCATTGTATTCACTTGACTGATTGATTCATTTATTTTGCTCAATTTCAAGTCTCTTAAGTGCCAAAAAGATCTTATGCTACAAACTTTATAACTTAAAGATAGCTTTACATATTTGTTTATAGGGCAGAAAACCCAATTCTTCTGGCCAGAGAATTGCGTTTCCTGAAATCCTATAAAGTAAGATGATATTGGGGATCCCCTCAATATATTCTGACAATTGAGCTAAATTAATTTTGCCTGTTTGTAAAACGTGATCTACTCAAATTAACCAGAACCATTTGGTTGGTTGTCGAGATACACAGTTATGCATGCAGGTAAAATGACAGATTCTCCCTTAGAGGGAGATTAAATTTAATGTAAGACTGATCTAATCCAAACATGTATGAATGAATATGATAATTATTAATTACCAATTATTAATTATGATATGCAAATTCCCCACGGATTAGATCCCCCCAGAGTCTTTACAGTATACATATTTATTACATGGCTTGGTAGAATTCCAATGTAGAATGCGGCCGTTATTTCTTGATAACAGACGCTGCTTAGTATAACAGACCGTTGCCATGAAAAACAGAGTGTTGCCATGGTTGTTCAGAGAAGGAACGGACTATTTTTTTTAGCGGAAGCAATACAATCGTATTTAAATCAATAAACTCCTTTTTAAATCAATATTTTGAGTCAAATTATTGATTTATTTGGTAGGTAGCCATGTAATAAGGGGATAATGTATAGTGAGGCGGTTGTTATAGCGAATACCACCCCTTCAGGCTGATTAAGATCCCTCCTCTTCACATCGGGCTCCTAGTCAGCCTATCGGGGTGGTATATATATTATATATATATATATATATATATATAAATAGAGAGAAGAGAGAGGAGAGAGAGAGAGAGAGAGAGAGAGAGAGAAGAGAGAGAGGAGGAGAGAGAGAGAGAGAGAGAGAGAGAGAGAGAGAAGATTAAGCTTGCATGAATTACCTGATTCTAGGAGAAAGCGGAAGAAAGATATTTGTGTTAATAAATAAATACATAATTTAAACGAAATTTTGTGGCAAAAAACATTGAAAATAAATTGTTTTTGTGAAAATATTTGTTGCGAGCAGGACAAGGCAGAGAGCCGTGAGAGAGCGGAACGAGGCTGGTGGCGTGATTAGTGATGTGTTACACCTGCACGACGCACCGGTCTCGTATCTCTCACGGAGGAGCGGAAGCATAAAAGGAGGAGTGACGACAGTGGAGATCGAGAGAGGAACTGATTTCATGTTGTATTTTGTTTCTGTTTTGTGTAGCCAGCAGTCGTCCATGAGGGGATCCTTTTTTTGTTTTGTATTTATTTTATTTTATCATTAAAAGTGTTAAATGTTTCGCCGGTTCCCGCCGCCTCCTTCCCATAAAATCAGAACCGCATTACACTCCTATTGTGTAATAATGTTTTTAGCTTGGTCAGTGTAGTTGTGGGTTTTTGTTTCTTTGCTATTGTAGGCCGTAACTGAAATCATTTGGCGAAGTGATATGAAACTAATGCTGTCAAGACCTGCCTGGAACTACTTTAGCGGTGCGTTTCCCTGACGCCTTCGAACGTTCGTCAACCAATCAGATTCAAGCCCTGTGGTATAAATTTTTTTAAACAATGCTGTTGTGAGGGATTCTATTACATTCTATTATTAATAGAGGGGATTGAATCCTTATGAATTTGGGGAAACCCCTTGAAACATTTGTTGTGTTGAGCGATTTCAATTACTTATGTTAATTTGTTCATTGCAAACAGCTGAAAGTCTGTAAATTTTGCCAATACACCTGATTTACAATGAGGGTTGAATAATTTCGATTACAACTATATATCATTACTTGCATTTAGATATGTCATATAGCAACCAAATTTGATCAAGAAATCATTAGAAGGTCCCCTGCCAACACTGAGTGTAAATGCAGAGATCTTTGCCAACGATACATCAACATACTATAATACTCCTAATGTATTTCTCAGTATATGGTCAATATCATGACTCTCATTTTGTCCCAAACCCAGATGGTATAATGTGAGCAGGTGGTGCTATGAGGTGGGTCACAGCTACGAAGTACTTGAGACCAGTCTCCCCTGTGCACAATGTGTCCTGATGGTCACAGGTGGCCGCTACACAGACGCAACACCTCCATGCCAATGACCTCCCGACCCAGTGTCTCTGCACTCAGCACGACACAACCTTTAATTCCACCATCACAACAAGGAGTCCACACCCAATGGACACGTTAATCTATTTTAATTTGTATTTCAAATAAAAGACCATCAGGAGGCACGTCCACCCCTATCCCACTCTGTCCATCCACATAGTTTAATTTTCCCAAAAAATTATGTACATTTAACACTATACTGGTTAACGCTGCTCCGTGAGTGTTTCTAAAACAGCCGCTGATGGAGATACAACTAATTTTATATCTTTGTCTTCTGACCAACGTAATCAATCTCTCTATATATATTTCTCTTCTTTTGGTAAGTCATAGGAATACTATTGTGGATGTTTTCTTTTGAAATTAGGACACAAAAACTATATTTTTTGTAGTTTCTGTTCACCACTATAGAAGTTTACCCAACTACACCTCCAAAATTAAAGGTTACATAAGGGGTAACATCCTGTGGAACTGGGTTTCTTTTCAATTGTTGCCACGGGTTGATTTTTTTTTTTGTTTCACACTCCAACCCACCTCTCGAAGGATATTTTTGGGCCATTTTTGATTGGCCAGTTTTGTTGCGAAGACCTGGCAACTCTGAAAAGGGAGTTTTCACAGCATTGCCGTAAAAGAAACTTTCAGTAAGCAGTTCATAAAATAACCTCTTTTTTTCTTAGAGTGAATGAATTAAAAATTACCATCACACACCTGCAGGTAATAGAAAAATGAAAGCAATCCACTTCTTAGAAATGTGAAAAGGATAAATGCAAAGACAAGGCCTACCAATAAGACAGCCATTACTTTATCACTTTAGAATGGTACATTGCTGTTTGTTTGTTTCCTCTGAAAAAACTAACATCGCTATAGCCCTAATGACCACCTACTTAATGTGCCACATGCTGTTCTAAAAAGCCATCAGTCAATGCTTCCAAAATAAAACCACCAACAAAATATGAGTGAGATGAGAATGAGAACGAGCCTTAAAGAAAAAGAACGAGCAAGTGAAAAACATGCGGATAGTACAGTGGATGAGGACTGTGGTCTGAATGTAATGCCTCAGAGAGTCTGACCTGACACTGGTTCAAATTCACACAGTCCTTCAAATCACACTAACTACCTGACTGGACTAGTCATTAGCCTGCCTGGAGTGGTGGAGCAGTGGCCGTAAAGAAATTCCTCTACCAATACAGGAGTGAAGACTGAAGACCGGAAGTTCAGTAAACATGCTAACCCTGTAGAGATCATACATCCCACCCCTAAAGAAGAGGGATTTTCAGCAGCTCTCGTCATTACTAGGACCTCTCCTGCTGGAAATAGAACAGTTCTCCAGACTGCAAAAGACCTCCAAGATGTCTCAAGCGTGAAATATGCTTTCAACTGGCTCCACAGCGCGAGCCTCAAATGGACAAGACGTGCTCGCAGTTGTACTATTATTCTTTGAAACGACAGGGGGCGACTCTGAATAATTGTCCTCGAGTCTAAACCATCAGGAATTAGTGGTGAGAAGTCAATGTTTGTTTAGTACACTTCACCAAAACCACACTACAAAAGTATTGTGTAAAGTGTTTAGAGAAGTCTGGCATACAGTACATCACCATAAGTCTGTCACCGGAAGACTGGACATTTTGATAAAACATTAAAAACAAATGACACAAATCAATTGTTCACAGTATGATATATAACATGCATTCACAAAATAAATAAGCTGAATTTTCATTTCATTGCAGCTTTAAATGAGAAAATAAGAAAAAAAACAGTAGGTTGAAATATGTTGTATTGCAAGAAATAAAAGGGTTTATCGTTGTTCTTTTCTCTAAAGATGTTAAGATTATTTAAATGAACGAACAAAGGATGTTTCCTTTAAGAATTGCACTCCCTTACAAAGTTCTTAACCTTTTCCTAAGAAGTTACATTTTTTTCTTAAAAGATTAGTTCACTTTAAAAAAAAACTTCTGCTGATAATTTACTCACCCCCATGTCATCCATGTGTCCATGTCTTTCTTCAGTCGAAAAGAAATGAAGGTTTTTGATGAAAACAGAGCAAGGCGAGCATTTGTGCTTATAAAACTTAAACTTTTTTATTTATTTTTTAAATGACCGATCATTTCGCTAGATAAGACTCTTATTCATTGTCTGGTATTGTTTAAAGCCCTTTGAAGCTGCACTGAAACCTTGACCTTGAACCGTTTGGGTCCCGTTGAAGTCCATTATATGGAGAAAAATCCTGGAATGTTTTCATCAAAAACCTTAATTTCTTTTCGACTGAAGAAAGAAAGACATGGACATCTTGGATGACATGGGGGTGAGTAAATTATCAGCAAAAGTTTTTTTTAAAAGTGAACTAATCCTTTAAGATTTCTGTGAATCCAGTAAAGAATTGTCCCATCATAGTACTAAAGAATTCAACTACTTGCCACTTGTGTTATTCGTCTGTTTAACCAGATTATTTTTCTCTAATTAAAGGGATAGTTCACCCAAAAAATTTAATTCTGTCATTTACTCACCCTCATGTCTTTACAAATCTGTATGTTTTTCTTTTTTGTGGAACATAGAAAATATTTTAAAGAATTTTAGTAACAGAACCGCTTTGGTTCCCGACCTAAACTGTTTGGTTACCAACATATCTTCTTTAGTGTTCAGAAATGCATACAACTTTGGAATGACATGAGGGTGAGTAAATGATGGCAATTTTAATTTTTGGATGAACTATCCTTTTAATTTGTCAGACTTTTTACACCAAAGCACTATGCTTACTTTACTTAGTGCACATTTTCTGTGAATGTGTTTCTACCTGATCTTGGAAACACAGTACAAAGGCCAACTTTGCTTAGTTTTTTTACAAAGGGCATCAGGTCTACAAATTTCACTCATTGTTTGTGCCTGTTATATGTCACAGCTGAGAAATATCCTCTTCGTCCTGAAGCTTAAATAGCACTCTGATGTAATCACTAGCAATTTAGCAGGCTTATAAAGGGCATCATTTTAAACTGACAGCAGAAGTCATCAACCTTACTAAGTCATTGGTAATCACTGGCATGTAAACGATAAGCGCAACAAAGATTATTATTAAAATGTATTTATTTTAGTATTTTTACGTCCTTTATTTGAAAACATTTTTTGTATGCTTGTATATGCATACTTGCATTATATATTCCATTCTTTTCCACAGTCCATCTGAGGTCACAGCACAGGAGCTCAGAGCAAAACATGCAGTCTGAAAACTTTCTGTGCCTGCAGTCCCACGGGGCCATTAACTGGTGTGTAATAGTATTACGACAGCTTCCAAGACAGAAGAACAGTATTCCACAGTGATAATTTGAAAGAAGGCTAGGAGAGGAAGTGTGTGGGTTACAGAGAGAGAGAGAGAGAGAGAGAGAGAGAGAGAGAGAGAGAGAGAGAGAGAGAGAGAGAGAGAGAGAGAGAGAGAGAGAGAGAGAGAGAGAGAGAGAGAGAGAGAGAGAGAGAGAGAGAGAGAGAGAGAGAGAGAGAGAGAGAGAGAGAGAGAGAGAGAGAGAGAGAGATTTTGATTTTCAAAACCCTTTTTAATACAATTTACACAACAACTAATATTACAATCTGCCAAACAACATCATTAATTTAAGACCAATGGAAAATCTTAAAAGATAGAAAACAGCAACTCTTCTTCAACAATTTCACAAAGGACCTTATTCAAACACCATCTTACCTCAAAAGATGAAAAATCATGCATTAATCTATAATAATGGTAATCAATCAAAATCCTAGATTTGACTAATTTTACAAAAATTGCTACCAAACTGTTGCAAACATTTTGCTCAATTTTTTCTTTTCTTGTGGTATAAATCGCCATTTTTGCCTGACCTAACAAGAAATTCAACAATTGACATCTACGACGAAATTTTTTCACATATTTAAATCCACAAATAAACACTTTCATTGAAAAAACCTCATCAAAAGAATCAAAAAATTCTCTCAAAATCTCAAATAAAGGTTTTAACCTCACACAGTGCATAAAAGCATGAAAAATAGTCTCTTTCTCCAAACAAAAAGGGCAGCCTACAGACACTTCAGAATTGATCAAGGAGACGAATGCGTTTACTGCAATAGCACCATGTAACACTCTCCACTGTAAATCCCCAGTTTTTTTGACTAATGGTGACTTATACAAAGCTCTCCATTCTGGCTTTTCCTCGACAGCAAGATTAAGTATATTTCGCCATGGTGTATCACACTTGTTGTCTAAAGATTTCTTATTAAAAGCTTTTACACAAACCTTGTACAATTCTTTTCCAAGTACAACATTTGAACCCACAATCATTATTTCTTTACAATGTAAAAGCATGCTGTTGTGTTCCCCAAAATGGAGAGAAATACCCAACTCGGGAAAAGGGTCTTTACAGTCAGGGTTTATTAACCCGTGTGAGTAATGATCCAGCAGTTCTGTCTCTTCCTCGGTGAGGGCCGATCTCCACTTTTCAAGTGCTTTTTCTACTATACGGCATGATTTGAGTCCTAAGTGCTCAGCAATTGCGGTCACATTCCTAAAAGCCGGTCCCGCTACTTGATGTAGATGATCAATTTCTGTCAACTTGGCGTTACACAAAGTCCTTTCTGGTATGGAAAAAGAAAACTCACGTGATAAGTCCAAACGTGAGCCACCGACCAATGGTTCTCGAAGTAACCAAAACAGAGAAGCAGCATTGCTTTCCCTACTTTTCTTAAACAGAGACCAGACTTTTAATAAGTTACGATAAAAAACTGGAGAATTAGATAGTTTCAACCTTTGAGAATCTAACCAGAATAAAGTTTTGTCCAGTCCTAGCCCTTCGATGTTCCGGAGGATCGCACAGGCAGCCGCCATCCAACTGGACTCTGAGGAGCACTTTAAAAGTCTCTGTACGTATTGCAGACGAAATGCAGCCGTTCGGCTCTGCAAGTGTATCAAACCAAGTCCTCCTTCGTCTTTTGATAGATACAACACACTTTTTGATACCCAGTGCATTCTGTCCCAGAAGAAATCGACTAACATTGACTGTATTTTCATCAGTACATCTACTGGGGGATCTATACAGGCTAGGCGGTGCAAAAGTGCAGAGGCAACCAGATTGTTTATGATCAAAATTCTACCTTTATAGGAAATTTTAGGAAGTAAAAACCTCCACTTATCCAGTCGCCCTTTGACCTTTTCAACAGTGCCTTCAAAATTCTTTTTTACAACATTTTCATTTCCTACAAAGACTCCTAGATACTCAAAACCATCTCTTGTCCAGTTTAGTCCATCAGGAACTCTTGGTTCACCTTTTGGCCATTTTCCAACTAATATGGCTTCACTTTTTTTCCAGTTAACCTTTGCTGAAGAAAGAGTTTTAAAATCATCCAAAATCTTCAACATCACATTGACATCATTGGGTTCACTGATTATGACAATGACGTCATCAGCGTATGCTGATAACTTAAAAACAGTAGTACAATTTGGCATACACAGTCCAGACACATCAGATCTTAGTTTGTTTAACAGGGGTTCTATGGCTAAGGTGTATAACATGCCTGACAGCGCACAGCCTTGTCTGACACCCCTGTGCACACTAAACGGAGAGCATAAGTCACCATTAATCTTTAATATACTCTCAACGCCACAATACATCATTTTAATCATTTCAATAAACTCTGAACTAAAACCAAAGGCTTTTAAAACACTCCATAAATAAATATGCTCGACTCTGTCGAAAGCCTTCTCTTGATCGATTGATATCATACCAAAATCTACGTCAAAGATTTTTCCACAGTCAAAAATATCTCTGATAAAAGAAACATTATCAAAGATTCTCCTTCCTGGTACACAATATGACTGATCTGGATGAACAATCGATTCAATGACTTCCCCCAATCTTATCGCCAAAGCTTTAGACAATATTTTGTAATCGTTACATAATAAACTTACTGGTCTCCAATTTTTGATGTCGTTTAAATCTCCTTTTTTAGGCAATAAAGTAATAATTGCTCTACGGCAGCTTCTAGGCAGTTGTCCATTTGCCAGACTCTCATTAAAAACTGTTACTAATTCTGGACCCATTTCTACCCAAAAAGATTTATAAAATTCAGTTGTAATGCCATCAATACCTGGTGCTTTTCCATTTCCCATTTTTTTAAGGGCATTTTCAAGCTCAACTAAACTCAAAGTTTTACTAATTTCCTTATTTGCATTTTTAGTTATTTGAGGTAAATTTTCAAAAAAATTCAAATTACCATCTTGCACTTCAGAAATTTCACTTTTGTACAACTCTTTATAAAAATGTACAGCTCTCTTCCTAATATCCGAGGGATTTGTCAACAAATTTCCTTCTTCAGACTGCAAGGCATGAATGAACTTTTTCTGACCGTTCTTTTTTTCTAGACTGAAAAAGAATTTTGAAGGAGCATCCATTAATTCTGCACTTTGAAAGCGGGATCTAGTGATAGCACCTTGGGTTGTACAACCTAGCATGTCAGATAACAAATTATTTTTCTTTTTTATGTGCTCTATATAGGTGGCATCTTTTGTGGACTCTGCAAGCTCTTGTAGCTTCATCAACTCTTCTTCTAACATACTCATTGAGCTATTTTTGTCTCTTGTGGCGTTGTGAGTATATTGTTGACACAATTGTTTGATTTGTATTTTTACAAAATCCCACCACTGCTGCAATGTTAAGAAGGACGATTTCATAGCTTTAGCATTTGTCCAGAACTCTTTAAAAACTTCTCTAAAAAAAGTGTCAGATAATAAATTATTGTTAAAATGCCAATAAGCACTTTTTGATTTGACAAAGCTTTTTGCTACAACACATTTTATCAAACTGTGATCAGAAAAACAAACCGGACTTATAAAACATTCTCTAAACATGCTTAATTGATGCTTAAAACCATAGAATCGATCAAGCCTTGCCAGCGATAACTGATTATCATGAGCGTGAGCCCAAGTGTACTGTCTCTGTATACCATGGAAATTTCTCCATATATCAATATAGCTATGAGACTTTTTCATTTGAATTAGCCTCTTTCTGGATTGCATGTGTGGTTCAACATGATTCCGATCTATGACATTTTCAGTACAATTAAAATCCCCTCCTAACATTAAAAAATCATCATTGTTACACTCATTTAAAACATCATCCAGAGTGTTCAAAAATATCATTCTTTCCAATGCCAATGTTGGAGCGTATACACAGACAAAAACAAAAGAACTATTTTCAAATACAGCTTTAATCCTCAGCAACCTTCCTTTAATTTTTTCCTCTACACTATAGGAATATGGAGTAAAATCTTTAGAAAATAGCACTGCAACTCCACCACTCAAAGAAGTATGATGGCTTAAAATCACTAATCCATCAAATTCTTTTACCCATTCTACAGCGTTTGATGCATCAGTGTGTGTCTCTTGCACAAACAACACATCAATTTTCTTATATTTCATTAATTCAAATACTTGAGCTCTCTTCTTAAAATCTCTTGCTCCGTTAACATTCAAGGAAGCAAAATGTATTTCCCCCATAAAGGATAAAGAAAGAGAGCAAAAGAAATAAAGCCATAAAAGATGCATAAATTTACCCATTCTGGCTGTTTTCACTGGGCCCGCCTGACTGACTACTTAATTTCGTAATAATTTTCTTAAGACGGTAAACCTCTTGGTTAGTGAAACAACTTTCACTTCTAAAAATCTTTACCTTCTCAATGAACTGTATTATGTCAGGAAAATACTCCTCTAGTTTGACTTTTTTCACATTTTTGGTCATTTTCAAAAATGACTTAATATCCACAACAGTGTATGTTCGGCTAGAGAAACCACTTTGGGGCAGACTAGCAGTGACACTACACTCTGAAATGTCACTTTCGCTCTCAGTGTCAGTCTGGCTCATGTGAATGCCATCTATTCTTTTTGCTTTTTTATCAGCTGGGCCATCCAACAACTTCCTTTTTTGGGGGATTTTAAAAAAACATTCTTCATCTCCCAACACAGAATCACCATCTTCTGGATTTACCATAGCCTCGTCTTCACTGTTACTGCCATCATCTGAATCACGAACTGCTTGTTCTATCCTCTTGGAACGTGTAACCTCTTCCTCCCCAGCTGCAGCTACACTGACTTTTTCAACAATTTCTGAATTTTCCACACTCTCCGAAACCTTCTCTGCCATTTTTGGAGCAACCGACGCCCTACTTGGACCCGGTATCTCCTCAACAACTGTAGCGATTTCCTCTTGCACTTCAATTACACTTTCTGGAGCAACAGTTGATGCAGTTTTATTTACGTTTTCCTCTCTTTTTGGACAACCACGAATAAGGTGTCCATTTTCACCGCAACCAAAGCACCTCATTGTATTAGTTGTAGCATATATCACATAATTAAATTCTTCGTGACGAAAATTTAGAGTCAGATCAAGTTCCTCAACGTTATCTTTCAGTACCATATAAACATAACGCCTGAAAGACACCACATGTTTCAACAACGATGACTTGCTTCCAATCAAAATCATCTTAATGGGAGAGACCAGTTTCCCATATCTCGAGAGCATTCCAACTAAAACTTCGTTCTTGATGAAAGGTGGCACATTGGATAAAGTTACTCTCTTAGACGGCGTAGAAAGAGGTAGCACTGAGGTAAAAATACCACCAATCTCTACACCGCTCTCCACCAACAAGTTCGCCAATTCGATCGTCTTAACAAACAAAACAATCGCGTTGTTCATTCGCGACGCCGATAAAACATTCTCATGACCAACTACTGCACTCACCGCTAAACTACACTCCTCTATACTTGCAGTAACATCGATTTTCACACCGTGACGCCTCGTTAGAAACTCCAAACTTTCCGCACCGGGAGCTGCCATTCTCCCAGTACACCGACTGGGAGTCAAACTCACCCAACCTAACCACCTTCCTCACCAATATTCCCTAAACCCCAATATAAATACTAAAAACAAATACCAAAGATAGAAAAGGGTAGAAAAAGTTTTTCAAACACTCGTACCTTACACCGCCGTCACACACTCTCCATCCACGCACCTCACCCACTCAACGCATGCGCACACACAGAGAGAGAGAGAGAGAGAGAAGAGAGAGAGGAGAGAGAGAGAGAGAGAGAGAGAGAGAGAGAGAGAGAGAGAGAGAGAGAGAGAGAGAGAGAGAGAGAGAGAGAGGGCGAGGGGCTCCTTTGGTGTTACTTCAGAAGAATGATGACATCTTCAAATCATCTAATGCATTTAAGGTGATGAAAGTACGTACTTACACTCTTCTGGCACAAGTGAAACATACCAGAACGGACAGCAGGATAGAGAAATATCTAATTTAAACAGATTTATGGATGTACACACAGGTCTTTATATCAATTCACATAGTAACTCACAACCGCGGTCGAGATGCCATTGCTCTTAGTTTGTGTAGTAGCGGAACTTTAAAAATATTAATTTAGCAAAATAAATATGCCACAAATGTAATAAATCTTCCATATGGTCTATATTCATTGCTGCTCTTGTGGAAACTGAAATAAATATGCTAAATTTGTCACCAGAGAAAAAATTTAAACTCTTTTACATATTCAGGTAGGAGCAAAAAGGATGCCAGCTTGACAACAAAAAATAAATAAAGCATTCTGAGCTCTATATGTACATTTAAAAACTACAAGGCAGCAGCCCTCCCACCCATGTTTGAAAACCCCAAATGAGACAGATAGCTTTGCAAAAGGGCCCATAAATAAATGACATGCTCAAAAGGACACTACTGTAAAAAAAAAAAAAAAAAAAGTTAAAACATACTCCTGCCAAAATATAAGCAGAATATGAAGCTATTACAGCATAGCTTCCCTTCATTCAAAATATTTTGGCGGCCATCAAAGATTTATTAGATCAGTTAATGTGACGATATCTGCAGTAGCGGTACTCTGTGATAGTCGGCTGCTATAAAACTCTCCCATGAGTGTTTGTGTAAGCGCTCTGTGAAGAGCGTTAAAGGTTTCTATTTACAACATGTTTTTGACTTTGTAGCCAATCACACACATTTGTTGAGCGTGTGAATGCGAAGGCAATCAGAATTTTCAGTGTGAGTTCAGCAAACTAGCAAAACCTTTCATTATAACCATAAAAGTATAAATGCTATGTCAATAAATGATTGCACAGTGTAGACAGCTTCATTGATTATAATGGGAGTTTTCGCAAGAGTGCAGCTTTGTGTACTTTGTGTTGTAATTGACTTCAGTGATTATAATGGCAGCAATCTTTACCCGCTTTCTGTATAAAGCTAATTTATATTTTCATGCTGCTAACTACACATTACAAAGTTTCTGAATTGACAAGCGTATTTAAAAACACAACTAATCGAGATAACCATAGCAATGGACGAAAAAAAAAAACTATGTCAAATGATCTGTGCATTAGGTCTCGGAGTGTAAATACAAAATAATAGACCTGCCAATTTTTCTGTGAACGAGGCATTTGTTTTCTTTGTAATGTGTCACTTTGCTGTTTTAAAACATTTTTAATATTAATTTACAGATAATTTTATAATTTACATTTTTTTATGATCTGTCCTGGCAGTGATTTTTTTATTTATTTCATGAATAAATAGGATAAGATAATATTGCAAACTGTTTCTTTGGATTTATTGTTAGTATTGGGTTTGCAGTTCACATGGGTAGGGTACTTTGTACTTTGTGTGTGGATAGCCGTGCATTTTTAACCAGGAAAAACCCTAATAGAGAACTAAAATACTCTATTCAACCTTCGTTATATATTGTCCAGCCAGTTCTGTAAATGTTCGACAAGTCAATATGACTCATAGCACATTTACAACAAATTACAGTCACAGGTTTCAAAATGAACTTAGACTGCATTTAAAGTAAGTAATGTTGTAATCTATACATTTCAACTTTCACAGAAATCACACACACAATGCTACCAGAAGGTGAAATCATTTTCAAAAGTCATCCCTGACAATATCAGGGCTCAAAACTAAGGATTTTTTCTGAGGGCCAGTGGTTCAAATTTTTACTTGCCCATTTGGTCCCACCATAAAAAAGTAATAAATAATAAATAAATAAAAGAGTTTGTTTTCATTGCGTTTCACCCATGCGAACTAAATAAATAACGTTATGACAACAAATTTCAGATAGCAGCGAAATTTCACAATTCTCAAACAACAAATTATATTAGTTTTAGCAGTCAAAAACTAAAAAAATCTTTATGTCTAATATTAAGATAAAAAAGTTTTTAAAAAAAACTCTTGAACTTAAATAAAAGGTTACAAATTGTGTGCAATGTAAATGTGTAAATGTAGATCAATCAAGGTAAACTTTGAGGTAGATCAACATCTGTAATAAGTAGGGGGTGTATAATGGTTCACAAAATTCACATATTTTTCCTACATCTTGAAACTTTTAGTTTTATAAATGGGAGTAATCTTTAATGGATGAACAAATAATGTTTTGGTCATCACATTAAAAATAACATTTAAATATGATAATATTTGAGTTTTGAAGTGCTGGAAAAATATGTATAACATACTTAAAAGGATTTTACTATTCCTGCCAAACTTCCATGATTACAGTTAGTGTTACTACATTTAATCCATGGTGAATGTTGCTGATATGTGGACTTAAAGCCTATAACTAGTTCATTCATGGCACAATGTTTCTCCTGGTTTCCACATCAGCGCTGTTTGATCCGTTAATACAGGAGAAATTTGAATGCTTCTCACTAGATCTCGAAGCAATGTTATTACTTCTGTGGCGAATTCAAATGCTTTCTTTACTGGATATCTTAGCTCTGTGTAGTAACAGTTTTGCATGATTAAGATCGGCTTGCGCTGCATTGGTCTAAACTGATAAACGGTCCGTGAAGCACAAAATAATGAGCAGCGCAGTTTCGTTCTGCTTTCAATACGGTTGCCATTTGATGTTAGGCAAAGTTGTGGTGGTCGCGCCATCTTTAACTTCGCAGTCAGCTTACGAATCACTGTCGAATGCAACGCACCTTCAGTCAACATGATGTGGAGAACGCAGGTCATGGTTAGCATAGCAATGGCAGATGTGTTTTTAGACGCGATATGTGAACGGCCCTAAGATCTACGCCGATGCACGTGCATTTTAATGAAAATATCGAACGCTATAACGAAAATTTTTATATCATTACCGACAATGGGGTACAGTCTATAAATACCGATAAATACCGATACCGTTTTATCGGCAAGCCCTAAGCCTACCTAATATAAATTTCAAATATCATAAAAGACAAGTGAACAGTCAGTATTAAAATATAACCAAAAAAATCTAATTATGACCAATAGCACAAATAAATATAATAGAATAAACATGCAAATTAAATAAACTGTTCTTTTCAGGATTTTCAGGTTGGTCTAACAATAGTTTTCAGGTACGGAATTTGAATAAAGTAATCAAATGTAAAATAACACTACAAAATCTTCACTGGATAAATTAAATATAGATTAATCCTTAAAGTTACAAAAGTTATTCAGTCGAAAGCAGCGAGTGATCTTTTTCTTTGTCCTTTGTTGTTTGACAGCAGCAGTTATATTAGGCTGCTGTCACTTTAAGACCTAATGTCCGGATTGAATATAGTGTTAAACTTGCATTTTATTTCTCAACTGTTTCCGTTCACTTTAGACATAACCGACTGTGTTTACGAAGATACTCTCCAAGACGGGTATTTTGACATTATTTTGTATAAATTTGTCCGTTCAAGTGCCAAAAGAGGTGCCGAAAGAGGCTTTCTGGGTGCGCACAAAACTTCTCACCCAGCACCCAAGTACTGAATTTAAACTGGCAAGGCTTGAAAACATGTGCAAAATATAAACCTTTGTGACGATAACGTCCTGACATGTTTATCAACTGTCCATAGCGTCGTTCACACTAGCCCCATGCCATCGCGCAGTCCTTTTTTGTCGAGCCCTGATTATTGAACCAGTTTGCTGAAATTTTAAGTGGTAAGTGTTGGTTAACATTACATGACACGGAGGTTACAGAAGGAAAGGGCAAGTGTTGTTTGCTAATGAAGCTTTAGTACTCACCTCGATGAGTTTACGCTCATAGGTGGCAGCTAGTTCCTCTGTATCAGCCACGGACCGGTTTTGGGGGGCTGGAGGGGGACCATCACAATTCCTTTGAATGGTCAATGCTAGGAACAAAATGTAACACACATTAGGAGGTGCAATCAAATGAAAAAAATATATAAATAAATAAATGGTTGTCTTCCAGCACAACCAATGTCATGAGTTTGGGGCGGGACGAACTGTTTGATAAACAATGGAAGCCGAGAGTTAGAAGTTGCAGTATAAGATGTCTGGAAACAATTATTTTTGCAACCAGCAATTTGGTGGCACTAGAGGTGGAAAAATGTCTCACTTCAGCTTTACAGCAAGATATAAAGATTCAGTTATTTCCTTTATATGATTATGTCTTGTAAAAGTTTGCGAAAAACAATAAAATCTGAGATGCTGGTTGTTCACACCAACAAACTTGGGCTTCTTCCAGTGCCGCGGAGCTGTAGCCTTTAAATCCAGTGTAATCTAGTTTCAGCGGAGCCGCCTGTGAAGGCTGAGATCCGTTGAGTTCATAAGCAGCAAAACAGAATCTTTCACCAATTGAAAACTCAATTAAAATCTGCAACTTTCACAACACAAACGTTTCTTGAGGCGCCACAGGACAGCAGAGACGAGGAAAGCAATAAGAACAAAAACGCAACCCTGGACCTGGCCGAGTTTCAACAGAACAGCTGTTAGACTCTCTCATTTCTTAATTCTCAAAGGAGAAAGAAAATCCGGATATTTCCAGACCAGAAACAAAATTAGATGCAAAAAGTTTTCTTTTGTGAAAAGCAAAAATATGTTTGACCAATAGAGGATGTAAAAGTCACAAATTGACTGTCGCCGATGTTCTTAGTGGGGTCAGAAGCAATTTTGCAAGCTGAAAGCCTAGTGTGAACACACCAACCGCCTGATAAAGGGTGGCTGGATCATCAGAATGGTGGAGATACGCACACAAAGACTCCAGAGGGTACGGATCTGCTGGGGTAAAAATGATAGAGATGAGGAGGTGGTGCTCAGCTAAAAAGTTTGTCATAAAGCTGTGAATAAGTCTATGGAGTACAAGTCAACAATCCTGAATATTATCAGCTCACCCGCACACAGACACCCACCACTTCAGCACTGAGTCTTATCAGTGCTCTGCCAATAGTCTACGCATCCCACTAACTCACACACCACTACTGTCAGCAAGAGTGGACTGCACTGAAACCGCTGCCAATGTGCAGCTCCACTTGTTTTCAGTCCACCACAGTCATGTCTGGAACTATTAATAATAAATGCATTTATGTATAATTGTTGTGTGTGTGAAGTTTATTACACCGTGGGAAACGGGGCATCTACATACGAGAATTAATGCTGTGTCAGATCATTGTAAAAAAAGTTTTTAAGCATGTCACGGCAGATTTTACATTATACATGGGATCACAAGGCAGCAAGCAATCTACTGTCAATCACAGTTGACATTAGATGATACATGTTGATGAGACTATTTAATGTGTAAGAATTCATTTAAGTTTTGAAAAATAATCGTAAAACCATAAAAATTCTAAAATGAAATGACTTCGGATGTGATCTCCGTATGTAACTTATTCGGTATTTGTAATATTCTGAGTATTTGGTAACATGTTACAATAAGGTTCATTAGTTAACTGCCTTAGTTAACATGAACTAAAAATGAACAATTATACTTCTTCAGCATTTACAAATCTTATTAATTTCAACATTTACTAATATGTTATTACAACCAAAGATTGTATTTGTTAACATTAGTTCATGCACTGTGAACTAACATGAACAAACATTGAACAGCTGTATTTTTATTAACTAACATTGACAAATATTAATAAATACTGTAACAAATGTATTGCTCATTGTTAGTTAATGTTAGTTAATACATTAGCTAACGTTAGTTAATGAACCTTATCTACGTGAAAGCAAAACTCATATTCAATTGTTATGCCAAACAGGAGGATATCTATAGCGGTGGACATCATTTATGTTGCGTTCCTATTGATTGGGACATGTTAGGAATTTTATTTTGGGGCATTAGATAGGCATTAAGTTGTGCAAATTGTAAAAAAAGCTCTGCAAATTAAAGAATAGATTATTTCGGTCTAGGCTGCCCTGAGAGCCTCAGACGGTGGTATAGGTCATCATTATGTTTTAATATTTTCTTTATGAAGTTCAGAAGGAATCATGTATTTTTTTTATCCCAATTCTGTCCAAAACTTCTCAGAGAAGTTGTATCTCAAAAAGCAAGGAGAAAAGAATAAGTCTGAGCATCTTAGCTACTTGTGAGTGATTGAACGTGGCTTTGACAGACATATGCAAAATTAGTCTGTTTACGTGCTGAAGGGGAAAAAACGATGAGTTAATGAGAGTGTTGATCAAAGTAATCTTCCATCCATTTTCCCATCATGCAGCAGTCGCTTCCTGTGAGACAGCTTGAGATAACAACAGCGTATCATTCCATCAGCGAGCGATCTCTACTAAGTACAGGACGCAGTCAATTTGACGCCCAGACGTGAAATTGCATACCAAACACTCGTTGCACCTTGGAGAGGGCAAACACGGAGGTTTTGTTGAGCAAGTTTGCTTACAATCTTCTGAACCGTCAATACACCATCAACAATAGTTGACTCAAAAGACAAAACAAGCACAGACTGAGATGTTCTGCTTCTCTATTTGATTTAGGGACCTCAATAATGGGCAAATTATATTTCAGTTAAGGTACTCCAATGGGTTCAATCTTTTTGTGCGGTTTTGAGGCCGTCAACGGCTGTTGTTAAAAAAATATTATGAAAAACTGCTGTATCACTGGCTGCTTTTTTCCAGGATCAAAGAAAAGGTTTCTGCTGTGTAATCATGTCCTTTAAGAGCAGACATCTGAAATGTACAATATCAATTAATGTATAAACAGTAATAATAATACCAATGTCACACCTCCTACATAATGTGATAAAGCAAAACTAATTGAAAAGATGTTAGAGATGGTTTTCAAATCGATCATTCTATTTATCTTTTTTTTTTTTTTAAATCACTTATTGATAAAAAAATCTATTTCTTTAAAAACCTGCTCAGCTGATTTATTTCATAAGAATATATATAGTTTTAATATATTTAATAGGCTCAAACGATTATCGCGATTAATCCACCAAAATAAAAGTTTGTGTTACATAATATATGTTGTGTTATGTGTATAATTATTGATATATAATACACACACTGCAGTATATATTTAGAAATATTTGCATGTATATATTTTATATATATTATACATAATTAATATATATATAATATAAATATTCTATATATTAATAACACATTTTCTTAATACATACATGCATGCATCGCGATAATCGTTGAACAGCCTAATTTATTTAATATAATTTATTCCTTGATGGCAAAGCTGAATTCAGCAACATTACTTCAATCTTCAGTGTCACATGATCCTTCAGAAATCATTCTAATATGCTGATTTGGTGCTCGAGAATGATTTCTTATTATTACTAATGTTGGTTTATGGAAACCATGACAATACGTTTTTTCAGGAATCTTTGATAAATAGAAAGTTCAAAAGAACAGCATTTATTTGAAACAGAAAACTTTGTAACATTATAAATATCTTTACGATCACATTTGATCAATTGAATGCTTCCTTGCTGAGTCCTTAAAAAAAATCTCACTGACCCTATACATTTATACACTTTTTTTTTATAACATCCAACATCAACAATTTTATATTAAAATTTTAATTTAAGAAACTGAAAGAGATTACTGAGCAATATGGTAATGTTATGCCCTACAATGAATCATAAGGAGATGGAAAGCGGCCAGTGTTTGATCAAGGAATCCCTTTTTTTAGCACTACGGTTAAAATAATTAGGCCTGATTTAGCTTATTATCTGCCAATGGCTTCCTTGTAAGGATCCTCATGCTTTTCTGGATTGGTAATAGAAATATGCAAGGAACAAACAAAACAAACACATTTGTGGTTAAAAAAATTATTTACAAATTGAGCTTAAAGAGCTTGATCATTTGCATAAACATTACCATTTATAAATCTCTGAATAAGTATGTGTAATGGAGTACATCAAACAGAACAAGTTTCACTTTTGCTATTCTGAAGCATACACCCCAAGTAAAAAATCTTCTAAAACATTAGGAAGACTTGATAATATCACCCTCGATTTCCCACTTCACTTTAGATACACTTGTACTGTTCTTTTAGTATAAATTTAAAAGAGATTACTTGTCTGTGTGTGTGTTAGAAATAAAAGTCCTTATTATTCACATTAAGATCAAAGCTATTAGCTTAAGAAACGTTGTCTGCACTGAAAACATGGATCCAGCCTTGTTGTGGCTCATTAATCTTGAAATCCTGAAAACATCACAAGCTAGAAGCCATAATGAGGAATCAAATCATCCTCCCCAATGCTTTAATAGCCCTAATATAAGCCATGAATGACATGTTCATTGATGGCCAGAGTCGGTACAAACACTGTCTAGCCTTTAAAGAAGTTTCGAGGTAGACAGTGTGTCCCTAAACCGGTGCTTTTGGGTTATTTAGCTCATCCTGTATTGCTTAAGTAAGAGGGGTGATGGGGATGCTTGTTTTTATTAGCAGAGCTACTTTATCGGACACTCTAAAATCTAGTTCCAGTCGGTATAATTGACTGCCATTTCTAAAAGTCAATCTAATTGCTTTTTCGTTATTATGGTAATAGTCCTGACAGCGGTAAAGGGAAATCCCCCTCCCCATGAGAGGGACCAGAGCCTACAGACGATTAATTTGCCTCTTCGCCGTAATTAAATGCACCGCGACTGATAAACTTGCAGATGACTAATGACAAATGTTAAAGTAGGTCAAATCAATTATTTCAACAACCAGCCACTAAAAAACAATGGGGAAAAAGCATCATTCGCGCAGTCTCACAGGGCAACATTAGGCAAGTTCTTTAATGTGGCGGGGAAGTCTTACACTGGCATCGTGCCTGAACAGTTTTTTTTTTAGTTTAAGTCTGTCAGCCCCAAGGACTGATGACAAGAAGAGAAAGCTTTCAGTCTTCTAGGAGTCATTCCCATCATGGCTTGGTTGTAATACAGCAAAGGTTCCCAAATATTTATCACTTTACCCCTTAGATCAGATGTAAAACATTTACTTGGAGCACCTCTGAGACTTGAAATCAATAGTTCAATGATTTAACGACACATTTGCATGTTCATGGTTCAAAATTCAATTGAATGGGTAAGATTTGGAAAGGCAAACACCTCTCAATAAAAGGTCTAACAGCTGAAAATGCATATAAGAGCAAAAAACAATCCGTGTGGTCAAAGGAACTGTATGTATAGCACAGAGACAGGATTGTGTCAAGACAGAATGCTGCTGCATTGAAGGTTCATAGAAGCAAGTAGCCTCCATAATCCTTAATGGAAGAAGTTTGGAACAGCAGGGACTCTTCCAGGAGCTGGCATCCTCGCCAAACTGAGCAATCGATTGAGAAGGGCCTTGGTTAGAGTGGTGACCAAGAAGCTGATGGTCACTCTAGTTGATCATATATGAAGATGCGAGAGCCTTATGGTGTGTTCACACCGAACGCGAATTTAATTATTTGTGCGAGTAGATTACATACAAAGTCAATGCAAAGACGCGAATAGACGCATCATTCGGTGTGAATGGCGTCGCGAATGATGCGAATTGGGCGACGCGTTTGCCACGAACGTCTTCCGCGCAAGTTAAAAAATTTGAACGCGAGCGAATGTTCAAGCGTCTAGTCAAGCGTATTTGATGCTCTATTCGTGTTCGGTGTGAACACACTGTTACAGAAGGACAAACATCACTCCAATTATCTGGGATTTTTCAGTTTTTAATATTTAATAAAGTTGTCTCAAATCTGTTTTCTGCTTTATCAAGATGGTGTATAGAGTGTAGACTGATGTGAAAAAAATTAAGGGGTACATATACTTTCGCAAGGCACTGTATTTGTATAAGGACAAGTATTGGGACACACATCTTAATTGTTGAATTCAGGTGTTTCAATCCCATTGCCACAGGAGCATAAAACCAAGCACGTAGTGATGAAGTCTGCATTTACAAACAAGAGCTCAGTGAATTCAAGCGTGGTACTGTGATAGGAAGCCATCTTTGCAATAAGCCAGAAATTTCATCCCTGCTAGATATTCCACGGTCAACTGTAAGTGATATCATTGGAAAGTGGAAGTGTTTAGGAACAGCAGTAACTCAGCCACGAAGCGGAAAACCCTGTTTAAAATAAAAGAAAAGATGTAAATTGCAATCGATTTCTTTTTTCCTCTCAACAACTACTTTTTTTTATTGATGAATATACAGAGAATCTGGAATATTCTGAATCTGGAATCTTGAAAATATTGGAATCACAAAATGATAAAATATATTCATTTAATATTATTCATATATTATTAACTTAAAACATATCAGAATGCCCAGTTCCTTTTGATAAAGAAAAAAAAAGAAAAGTCAAAACAAGTAGCGTTTTCCAGATTACAGCAGAGGAAATATCCCAGTTTGGGGCAACTATGTATATTGTTTTGGAAAATGCCTTTATGTAAAAAAACAAATTGAGAACTGCTGCACTTCACAATAACTGAAGCTTACTCATTTGATATTATATTAACGGCCTCCCTTTAATCATTCAGTGATGGCAAGTTAAAGGCGAGGGGGTGTATATTAAGCACTGATATCCCCTGAAATCTGTTTATAAAAAGACAGGAGGCTGGGTGTCTGCAGCGTGGCCGCCTCCAAAAGTCCTCGTCTGCCCCCTACTACTCTTCTTTTCAAATAGCTGATAAGAGAGAGCCTTTCATTTCATTTCAAATGAGATGTGCTCTTTTCCTGATAGACAGAGAATTAAAAACCAAGCGGCGGGAGGGCAAAAAAGAAGAATCGCCGTCTCTGCATGCTATTAGCAAGTGTAATTTAGACATTTCCTATTTTGAGGTTTGGGAAAGAGTGCAGAGTGCTAGTCTGATGCTATCACACTCTATTATGAGAGCTAGCTGCCTGACACCGGGTACGATAGTCTCCTCACACTCCCAGCATTCATCAGCAGGGACAGAGAGCACGTTCCTCTGTAGGGAGCTGAAATGAATCCTGCTGGTGCACCACCTCTGACCAACAGTAATATCCGATGCGCAGAGGACAGCTACACCTTCAGTCCCCAGAGGATTCAGAGGCGGCTGGCTACTGGTTATGAGATACAAACTAATCACAACTCACATGTGTCCAATTCAGCTGTGCACATTAGAAGCAGCCCCTTCTTGAGGAGTTTACAACGTGTGCTGCTAATCAATCACTGCTCTGATTAAACCAATCAGTGCAGTTTATCAAAAAGAGTGGGGTAAGCTGTGTCAGCCCATTAATCTAAACATTCTTTTATAAATACATACATACACTGTTTAAAGGTTTGTGGCCTCTTATTATCATCAAGCCTGCATTTATTTGATTAAAAATAAAGTAAAAACAGTAATATTATGAAATTTCATTACAATCATTTTCTATTTGAATATATTTTATGTATGTATTCCTTAAGCTGGAATTTTCAGCATCATTACTCCAGTCTTTCAGGATCATTTCTAATATGCTGATTTGGTGCTCAAGAAACATTACTTATTATAATCGATGTATCAATGTTGTTGTGTCGCTTAATATTTTTGTGGAAATTTGTTTAACTCATATTTTTGCTATATTGTACTTGCCCTATTGTTTGTAATTTGCTTCTTTTTTTCTTATTTTTAATACCAGAAATGAGACAAAATAAAACAAAATAATTATATGGTGATATGTATCGTTATCGTGAAATAAAATTTCTCATTTCATGAAGAATGAATATCTTTCTTTTTTTCTGTTTATTTATAAGCACTGCTAAATACAACCGAGGTTTCCCAAAGTGCTTTGCATGAAAATAGAATATGACCAAGAATTTGGTCATATCGCCCAGCCCTACTGTGACTTTTGATCTATTCAATGCATCCTTTCTCAATAAAAGTGAGAACAATTTAAAACAAAGAATTTCTTTAAAACAAAAATAACTTACTGACCCTGAAAAGGGTAGTATAAATTATTTCAAATGGATAATAAAATACATAATACATGAATTTTGGCAACAAAAAACAAAACAAAAACTTGATTTATTAAATTGAACATTTCTCACCAGAATGATATCTTACTGGGTAAAATGTGCCAGTAGTTGTGGCTCAACTAACAGTAAGCTTTGCCTCCAAATGCAGGAAGTACTGTACTATTACATTTTGAAGTGGGGCCAACATTTCTTTAAAGAATCCGAGAATCTCTCGCGCGTGTACGTCACTCATTGTTTACACAGAACAGAGATTGTAGGTAAGACGGCTAATTAAAAGGGTACTAATTTGCGCTTATCCGGGATGTTTAAACCGTCGTAAAAGAAAACAAGTACAAAAAAAAATAAAACAATTGTATGAGTGACGTACACGTACGAGGTTTCACTTCCGGTGCTTTCCGGAAAAGAGCGAAGCTCTCCCGACCTCAGATCACTTGGACGTGACTGTGTTTACAAGAAGTAAAAAACGATATAAATACTGTTTGTTTTCTCACACAAACCGCTTGTTACGTGTCTTAGGCCATCAATGTGTACTTACATTTACGAGTCATTAAATCATGTTTAATTTGGACTTCTCTGTGTATACTCTTTAACGTGGACCCCATAGACCTGCATTATATGACTGAAAGACAAGAACGGTTTGACCTAAAAATATCAAAATTGAAAATACTGTGGACACAAAGACACCTACATCTTGGATGCCCTTGAGGTAAGCTAAAACATATCAAAAATTAATTTCAAAGTGAACTATTCCTTTAAAGTTTGGGGAACTTCGAGAAAGCAGCAGCAACATTTGATATTTCCCTGCAGCCCTGACAGTTAATACTGTGTTGAATAATAATGTGCTTCTTCATCCGGTCCATTTAATAATGTGCATTATTAAATAACTAATTTATGTTTGTATTATATATTTAAAATATAAATCATTGACATATTCCCTAATGGCTCAATATGGCATGTCGTGTCACTGGACCACTTTTTAAAAAAGTCATATTTCTATGGTCTTGCATTATAGATGCTAATCATTTTTATCAGACAGGTTTTATCTCTATCCTCCTTTTCCCTCGATGATAGAAGCAAAGTACTTTTTAAATAAATTCCCCACTCTCCCCTGTTTAGTGAGCGATCTCATAAACATAGTGATCATACCACATTAAAGGAAGTGCTGTAATTACTGAATGACTGGTGTCTCCCCTGGAGAAAATGACATTCAGCGTATAAATCACAGTGACAAACCAATCAAGGAATTTACAAGTATTTCTCCTTTCCAACAGTATGGAAGTAAAATAATGACAAATGTTTTTGAAACAAAAAAGCTTGTTGAATTGCACTACTTGGAAAAAATATGCATTGCATTAACCCTGCTTGCATTTTAATGGGCTGAAATTCAACACGGTTGTATATTTAAGTTGTGATATTTCAATTCAAAACATTTCACACACGTTTTCATTAATAACAATTCAAAAACGTGTGTGAAATGTTTTGAATTGAAATATCCACAGCTTACATATACAACCATGTTGATTTTCTGTCCATAAAAATGCAAGCCCTAAAAATAAAATGCTTTAAAATGCAAGCAGGGTTAATGAAATGCATATTTTTTTCAAGCAGTGCAATTCAACAAGCTTTTTTGTTTCAAAAACATTTGTCATTATTTTAATTCCATACAACAGCCATACGATGCTGTGGGCGTTCTCATGTTACCTCAACCTGAACATACCAGCATATTAAAAATGACACCTTCACTAACCTAATCTGGTCTCAAATACTCACCGCACAAGCATCCACCCCACGTCTAATTTCCAAGAAACTTGCAATTTAAATTTCATAATCATGTTCAATCAAAGGTGTCATGTAGAAATTATTTTCACCCAGCCTTAGTTAGAATATTATTGTAACAATAAAAACAAAACATGTCAAACAAAAACCCTTGTCTTGTCAGCAAATTATTTTCCTATTGTTGAAAAATAATGAAGGCATGAGTCAGAGAGAACACTTTCCACTGACAGCAGATGGCAGAGTGAGTTTCCATCTTAAAATCATTACGAATAAAGGACCGCAAGGTTACCACAAAGAAACCCCTGTGAAAGATGTTATTCTGTGCAATTTCACTGAGAATCACTCTCTCCCTGTGGGCAGATTACAATCCATCCACACTAGGATGAGCAGTAAATGCTGCTTTTTCTCAGAGCATCTTTATGCTATAAATCTCCATATCCTGAGGCCAGAATCCAGAAATATCATCAAGAGAAAACGTATGGCTGTAGAAATTACGAGGCCGACATATGACTTCATATGTTTAATGTGATTGCGGATTAATGTCTACAACAAAAAACAATTAAAGGGATAGTTCACCCAAAAATTTAAATTCTTTCATTATTTACTTCAAACTGTGCTGTATAAAAGAGTCATATGAGAGTAACTCGAGATACTACATTTCTTTGCAGATTCCGATAGCAGATTACTCAAAATGAAATCTGACGATCCCAATACAGATATCTGATTTTCTTAAGGAAAAAAAACTGAAATGTAAACTCAGTTGCACATAAACACTTGTCTTCCTGACAAATTTATTCAGTAAATAAGCTCCTCTCTAAGTGTTTTTATAGATAACAAACAAACTGTGAACATTGTTTCCTGAGGCAATTGCAATGTTACATATTGTTCACAAGCTGCTTTAGCCACATCTTTCTGTGGTTTAAACACTGATTAAGTGATTACATGAGACATGATACATTTCGGTAAGTTGTACTGTATCTTTCCACATATCTTTTGATGTTCATGCATGTTTTTCATGTTATCACTTGTATTAAAAAGGAAGTGATGACTCGCAGTCTCGCACTGAACTGAGGTCCTAAAGCGATCTGTCCCGTCAAATTTATTGTTGCAATGATGTGATAAAATGAACAGAATTTGAAAGCTGAGACTTTGTTTCATATCAAAAGTAACAAAGGTCTTTGCGATTTATGGATGGGAGGTGCGCTACAATTAATGTTTGGAGCATGGAAAAACCGCAGACCTGGCAACCCTGGCTTGAACTACGGGTAATAGAGTAAAAAATAGCCTGTTTAACGGCACTTTTAAAGGGGTGATGAACTGAGAAATCAAATTTTACTTGAGCTTTTGACATCTAAGGGGCTATTTACACCTGGCCACTTCATGCATTTTCTCAGATCGGATAGATATCCGATTTATCAAAACGATTCCATTTACACCTGGTCACATAAATGTGTTTTTGCGAAACGGATATAAATCCGATCTTCAATTCCCGCGCAATATGCAGATTTAAAGGAGTGCACGTCACCGAAAGCAACAGTTATGAGCTGCATTTTATTGTTCATCTGCTAATTTCAATATCAAAGACAGCAATAAGAGAGAGCGGCAACAGCCCTGGTAAGATCATTTCGTTTCTTTACTTTTAATGAAGATGATTGTGTGTTAAGCGTCTGCGACTTACTTTCACTTTGATTTGCGATAGTTTGCACGTTGACTTGATGAATAGACGCTCAGCTGCTCATCTCCAGTAGTGTTGCAGTAGCGTCGTCATATCTGACTATTACATGACATATAGCCTATAACACGCTCTCACACGTTTATTTTTTATCATTTTTGGGAGGAGCAAAATTTACATATGTGGTTTCAACAACCAGATGCATTTAGGCCCAGACCACCTCCTGATGTGGTTGAGCGATCGGATTCAAATCCGTCTCGAATGCGTTTCGGTGGGCATTTACACCTGGTCTTTTCACGATCGGATAGCTATCCGATCACAGAAAACGCATGAAGTGGCCAGGTGTAAACAGCCCCTAAGAGGTCATCATATTATAAGAATTAGGGCTGACTTCTAATAGTCGAGGATTCGACGATTCGATTCGGAGAGGTCTGATTCGACTATGAACCTCATAGTCGAATAGTAGGGGGTCTGTTCACATATTGCGTCTTTTGCGCGCTCAAGTTCGTTATTTCAAAATAGGCGCGCCGCGCGCGGTATGCAACCAATGAGCAGCCAGCAGCACACTACATGCCTGTAACGTCTGGACCACGTCCACATTTGTTAGCATTTACGGATTTATTGGCTCACAATGGCTTCTAAAAAATCATCAAAAGTATGGGAGTATTTCGAGAAGGTTAAAGATGACCCACAGAAAGTTAAGTGCAAGTTGTGCCAGCAGCTTCTTTCATATCACACGACGACAACCAACATGGCTCATTTGAAACGGGTAAGGCTTGTTAACTTTACAAACAAACAGTTCTACCACTCTTTTGTCAATACAGACATAAACCCTATATTAGTATAATCTTTGGGGAGACGCGTGCGTATTAATGAGTAGCCTACTCTAGCACACACACACAAGGTCTCTCGCGCTCTCCCTCTCTGTGCGCGCGTGTAATTAATGCTAGCACACACACACAAGGTCTCTCGCTCGCTCTCTCCCTCCCTCTCTGTCTTGCGCTTATTCAACGAAACCTATAATATGTAAAATTACATGTATGTTAGCGATGAAATACGGGACAAATCATGATTTTTTCATAATAAGTCGGGACACTAAAATTAGAGTTGAAATACGGGACTGTCCTGGGAAAAACGGGACGTCTGGTGAAAAAAAAAGGATCGACTATCAGTCGACTATGGCAAAATCTAACGAATCAGATTCGACTATGAAAATCCTTAGTCGAAAACAGCCCTAATAAGAATATCCTGTTTCAGATTCAGAGCTGAAAAAGTCCTTGTTAGTCCAATAAAAACTTTTATTGACACCAGGCTCAGCAAACGACTCGTTTTTCAAAGTTGGGAACTATGACGTCAAAGAGGATAAATCACCACCCCCGCAAAAGATGATAAACGCCTACTCCAACCATAGACTGTAAAAAAACTCCAACACGGCCAGTTTAGCCCCGCCCACCGGTTCGCGGTGGGCGGGGGCTTCATTTTAAATTCAGTTTCAATTGGAAGAACCTGCACAGAGAACTGCTGTAATGATAAAGGACATCAGACTTTACTGTTCAAGGCTGAGGAAGGACATTCTCTTGCAGGAAATTGAGGCAATCTCCTCCCCTGGCAGTCATGCAAATACACAAATAAGCTTCAACATGCATATCCGATTTAATCAGCCAGGCACCTAATTACTGTTCAGATTAAACTGCCATTAGATATTAAGTCACCAGTGGCAAAGTGTTAATAAGATTGAGCATTGTGATGCAAACTTTAGATCGCTGTACCCTCACAGTCATATGGCACGTATTTCGGATAACCCTGTCTAACATGAGCTCGGTGTGATTAGTCATCTTAAATTCTCCTCGGCACAACGCGATAAGTCTGAACCAAACTGACCTCAAGCATTTCGATACACAAGCTGTCCTACATGTTCTTCTGATTTGGCAGCCCATGAATATTACTTTCCCTTGAAAACTCATTATATCTCAAAAATTAGCACAAGGAGAATAGTGCAAACCAGAAATAATACAGACATATTTGAAAAGCCTGTAGGTCTAATGACGCTGGAACAATTCCTTTTCTCTATAATAGTGATGGCAGCTGCTGTTTGAGACGTTTATGAGCACAGCTCAGCTGGAGCAAACAGATGGTCCAATAGTTCCTGGTTTTGGCTAAATTTATATCAGATGTCACATTGATGAACTCAGAGATGCAAGGAATAATGTAAATCAGCTCAAGCAGTTTGCTGCATGAAAGGAGGGAGGAATACATTTAACCATCTCGCATCTATTGTGGTACTCTGCAAAAAAAGATTTCCACTTCTCAGCAGAAAGCGAGCACTAAAATCCTCAAATGCTTACAGGTCATGGGGTCAGCTGCATCAAAATGTGCATGAAAAACCATGTCAAAATGTCTGTTTGCATAATTAATGCACAGACACCATTATGCAGCCTAAAATATGAGGGTTAGAGTAATGCTTTGTGTTATGGACAAGGCCAAAGAGAAATCATTCTATTCACCGCTTGCAAAATGGGCTTGCAATAAAACTTGGCTGCCTATGCAGTAGAATGGAGGTTTTTTTAATCAGTGCTGCCTGACTAGAGAAAACAGAGCAAAGGTTGTTGTCTTCTCTTTTGCCAAATAGGTTAGAAACTGGGTATGTTGCCATCCAAGGCCACTCCCACCAGTTTGCTATGGACCCGATTGACCAGAGTCAAGTACTACCTTGCTTTAGTAGGAAATACTACTTAGCAAACTTGGTTATAATGGTGTCGACATGTATTGCTCTCAGGTGCAAGAATTTAAAGAGTAAACGTTTAGAGGAAGTGAGTTACTTTTGTGATCCAGTACGGTGTACGGCAGAGGCTAAAGGCAGCAAAGAATTGTAAATATGGAGAGAACACTGCGACGGACAATCTGAAAAACCTGTTTTTGGACTACAAACACTTATAGCCATATAACCTGTATGCAAACGCCATTGCATGCAGGTAATAAAGCAATAGTATTCCATTTTTATCATAATGTTGTTTTAAAGAGTAGACAAAGTGGGATACAATAACTGTTCTGTTAATAACCCTCTGTTGGTCTGTGGGTGGGGATACAAAAATGCAAAAGTATAATGTGTAGTTTTCACGAAAGCCTTTGAGCTGTCAAAAGTCTGGACATCTGCTGATAATTAAACGTGAATTTCTTGGTCCAGGTAACACAGAACGAGTAAACATTTACATATCCTACTGACATTGTTACAATAAAAATTGGTTTCAAACATTATTCATTTGCATAAATTATAAGTATATCAAAGTATAGTTACACTAAATAAAAGTGCACTGAATAATTGTTTTTAATTAATTAGTAACACTAACAATTACAATCATCTTAAATGTGTTAACTTTGATGCAATAGGCATCACAAACTTGCAATGAATAATTTTACAGTATTTATCTAGGTTAATCTTAATTTAATACAATAATGCATTTTTAACAATTCAAGTTGTATAAATTAACATTAATGTATTATGAACAAACCGAATTAACAAAGAAGAGTATGTTTATAAATATAAATATTAACCTAGATCGATAAATGCTGTAAATAGTTTTGTTTAGTCCATGATACATAATGCATTAACAAATGGTAATGAATTGAATCTTATGTGTGTTACCAATCAATAATAAGCAACTGGTGGAACTGATCAAACTAAAAATGAAGAAAAAAAAAAGTCAGGATATGCTGACCCAGGAAGATCTGCATGTAATAAAAATTGACCATGTACTATCTGTTTGTGGCTACACAATTCATCAGTAAATGTTATTCCAAAGTAATTCTTCATAATCTTTATTCAAAATGTAATCATTCCTTCTTCCTTTGAAACTCGTCCTCCATTCCTGATGGATACAATCAACCCACTTTTTCTTTTATTGAATATCTTGTTTTTCTCTGAAAAATAGATTACTAACAGCAATTCACATTGACTTTAACATTAATTTAAAATTAAAACTATGGTGTTACACAAACCACTTTTTTAATTTTGTCTTCAGTTTGACATGGCTATAATGCAACAAAACTGTCATGCTTATTAATTTGCAATTAGTTACGCAGAAGACGACAACAAACACAAAAGTTCTGGCTCCCAAACGCTTCTCAAGTGCAAAAACTTGCCGGCAGCCTCTTCAGGTTAACAAGAAACGGTTCGATTAACCACGATAACCATCATGCATGTTGAAGAGCTTAAGTCACCACGCTGAGAGGCACATTAGCATAGGCCAGGTACAAGCAGCACTTTATTTTACTCTTCATCTCCTCACGCTTTTTTTTTTTAAAAGCAGGGCCTGGGGACAGGCAGAACGTCCGGCCCCGCTTTGATAAGAGCAGAAGCGCCAAGCTGCTTCTCTGATGAGCCCAGGTCTGTCCGCGCGCAGAGCGTTCCTGGAGGGCCTCAGCATGGTATAGGCCTCTGAAGTCCAGCTTCATCTGAATAATGTCAGATAAGCAGCTGCTACTCACCAGAAAGCAACTGTTGAATTGGTTCCTTGTGCTGCCTACAACATGTTGCCCTTTACTTCACCCTCACTGTATAGCTGTCATTGTGCAAGACCAAAACAAAGTCAGTGATGCTTCAGAGAGAAAACAGCCAAGGCATAAATACGGCAAATTTAAGGGCTTGTACGTACTAGATGGTATAGGGAGATTTTTTTATTTTGCCATCTTGAAACTTAGTTTTTCAAATGGGGACAATCTTTGAAGGATGAACAAATGGTCATCACTTAATATTTAACATTTAAATTTGATCATATTTAAAGCTTTGAATTGCTGGAAAAAGTAGTGTGTGAAGCACTTGTCTAAAGCCCTTGAAAAGTGCATGAATTTCACTCTCAAAAGTTTGTATGAATATTCTACCACATTACCATGGTTAGAGTTAGCATTACTACATCCATGGTATATGGATCCATGGTGAATGTTGGTGATTTGTGGACTGAAAAGATTTCTATAATTTGTTTGCTCATGGAACAATGTTTCTCCTGGTTTCCACATCGGCACTGTTTGATCTGATATATGCGTTTTTAACAGAATTCTGTGCTGAATTTGAATGTTTCTCTCTAGATCTAGCAACGATGCTATTGATTCTGTGAAAAATTCAAATGCTTTATCACTGGATCTCCCAGCCTGTGTTGTAGTAACTGTGTCCGTGATCCAGTAACCTGTTTTGAGCTCATCCTGCGTTGTCTAATATGGTCTAATAATAGTCTAATAATGGTCTAATAAGGTCTAATAATGGTCTGCACTGCACAGCTCAAATGAATAGCACGGTTTCGTTCTGCTTTTGTGTAGTTTGCCGTTTGATATTTCTCATATCCAACAGAAATGGCAAACAAAAGAGTTTTTGATGTCTTTATTCATTTATCCTGCATTGTGCTTTTTATTCAAGATCGAGTTTCACTGAGATAACGGCCTGAGTAATGATGGGCAAATGTTTTCCACCCTCTGCCCTTTTACTCGCCTGTCTGTCTCTCTCTCTCTCTCTCTCTCTCGGGTAGCGCGGCAGGACCAGAATCACAAATTAGTGTCGCCGTCACACTCTGACTGTCAGAGGAGATCTCGAGGTCCACCATAACCAAGAACCAGAACACCCGCTGTGTCGCCAGAGGGGAGCATCTATGGAGTGTCAGAGGATGGCTTGACAGTAAATGAAAAATAACCACAGGCAATAGAAGCCATCGCAGTCCAGGTGCTCCCACAGAGGAATCTGGCGTACACCTGCTCGGCCTCTCTATCTTAAGGCACAACGCCGGTGCAATTATGGACCCGGCTTGAGCCGAGAGTTATGTGGTCCCTGTTTAACCTGCAGGCGATGATTAAAATGTTCATTAACACCGTTCATTAACAGGTGATCAGGTACGTCATCCCCCTTGCCGAAGACCACCTGGCCCCACCTACGCGACCCGCTCATCTCAGCACCACCTCTGATTAATAAAGACCAAGCTCTCTCACACACGACGGGAATCCGCATTAGTCCAAGTAAACACAATAACCCACATTACCCACACACGGCTGCACACTCATCTACACCTTTCCACCAAAGCGGAGGCGCGAACAACAAAACGGCTTCGCTTCCAGAGCCCAACAGGGACGGGTAAATACAATCCGCCGTGTAATGAATTCGAAACATGAAATTATTAACGCTTTTCTGGCTGCACTAGTGAAGAATGGCCTTCATTGACTCATTAACTGTGGCTGTCATCGGAGAGAGGCGAAAGCGCAGCACGTTTATTCATTTTTAAATAGCACCCTGATCCATTTCCTGAACTAAGATTCATTTAGCCTGTCAAAGGCTCAAACAAATTAATGCATTATAAGTCAAGGAGGGCAGATGAAGCAATGAATCCAACACAATTTGAATGCCAAAATCTTGTAACACAAGGAATATGGGATACATCAAAATAGTTGAAAGTTTATTTTTGATTAAATAAAATAAAAAATACATCCCTAAACACTAAAATAAATTGTTTCAACTGTTTCACATTACAACGTACATTATGAAAAATGGATATTCATTTTAAGACTGCATTTAACAGTGTTAATAAATAAGTGTTTTTTAAGATTAACTTCAAGTGAACGATAAAAGTCTCATATGCTCACCCAGGCTGCCTCACCATTTATTTAATACAAAAATACAGTAAAATCAGTAATCCTATGAACTATTACAATTTAAAATACATTTTCTTTTAGAATATATTTTAAAATATAATGCACTTTTGTGATGGTAAATCTGAATTTTCAGCAGCCATTACTCCAGTCCTGTGTCACATGATACCTCAGAAATCTTTCTTATGAAATGGTCTGAGAATCAAATCCGCATATATTATTATCAAAAAAATAAAAAATTGCGCTGCTTAATATTTTTGTGGAAACTGTGATACATTTTTTTAAGAATCTTTGATGAACAAAGTTCAAAACGCATCTAAATGTCATTACTGTACATAATTAGTCATCACCCTTGCTAAAATTAAAACATTTATTTCTTTAAAAGCGTAAGGATGGGCAAACCACACTTTCTTTCAAGTCTTTCATATGGGATGTGTTATGTTCAAAAAAGCTAGACTAACGATTGTGCAAATTTGTCGGCTAAAAAAAACATCACACTGTTAGAACAACACTTAAAAAAAAGCAGCTGAATAATCTAGAAAAGAAAAAGGTACATAATCGAGATAAACTAGTCGACCTTGCCAATCGACTAGTTGGTCGTTGTCAAAGCACTCCAATTCAAAACAAATCCTGTAAGTTCTCAGTTCACACTACACAGATACAGATTTATCTATTGTAACAAGTAGCATAACTACCATTCATCGTCTGAGACAAATGTAGTGTTCTCTCGGGTTATCCCAGAACTGATGACTCTCCCTTTGACCCATATTTCTGGAAAAAAAAAAAAGAGAAAAAAACACTCCCAGCTGCTTTTGCTCTCTTTGCAGCCTCTGCAAGTGACAAGACTCTTAACCTCCCTCATTTGCATGATTTCATGTTCACTTCCAATGCTTAATAAATGAATATTTGATATGGGAATGAAAAAGATTCTTCAATTTCACATTTTGGTGGAGCGAGGCGTTTATCTAATTGCATGCTTTAATCCAACACTAGCAAAACCGTAATAGCAGTTCAACTTTGGGGAGACACAAGGAATTCTTTTTAAACATATCACGATCTCAGAAGCGTGGGTTCACGAAAGATCACATCGGGAGCACACTATCATTAAAGCAAAACTTTCAAAAGAGCTCATATTGTGTGTGCACAGTCTGACAGGACATGAAAAAGGCTTGTATCGCTTGTATATCAATTTGATGTGTCCCAACAATCCTTTTCAGTTGCTGTTCAACATCAAAGTCAGAGTACAGTACGGACACATCATTAGCCCAGAAGACATGGAGGGTGGAAACATTTAAGCCCTGTTCTACAACCTAGTAAGCTGCCTCGCTGTCTACAGCCTACATAGGCAGCATCCGTCACGTGCGCGTCTACAAACAATGACTTGACTCACAATTGATTTAAAGAGTTTGAGGTTAGCATGATGCTAAGCTACGATAGCACAATTAAAACAAAACAACAAAAAACAAAAAATAAATGTTTAAATTATACATTTTTTAAATATAAAAAAAACCTAAATGTTTTATTTAATTTCAATTACATTTAATTACCACAAAATCTCATTAAAAAACGTTTATTTATACTGGCATTTTTCGTCTGCCATCTTGGATTTATCTTTTCACTTGAGCTGGTCACAAAGCATTCTGGGAGTGCATTCCCTTTGAAGGATACATAAAATGCCCGCCGTAAAACGTGGCTAAAACTGTGTAGAATTTGATTAAAGGATGCAGTACAATCACTATGCCTAACCTTTAAGTTGGGAGCATATCTTTGATGTTTTAAAATGCTGCCTCCATAGGCAGCTCACTTGGTTTTCAAATGGAGCATTAGACTCACATGTGGTGGCCTCCATCATTTTTTGTTTGAGAAGAGAGAGAGAGAGAGAGAGAGAGAGAGAGAGAGAGAGAGAGAGAGAGAGAGAGAGGAGAGAGAGAGAGAGAGAGAGAGAGAGAGAGAGAGAGAGAGAGAGAGAGAGAGAGAAGAGAGAGAGAGAGAGAGAGAGAGAGAGAGAGAGCAAATGGGGAAATTTGCATCAATAGTGCTGCCTGGTGCATCCAACAAGGAGCCATAATAGACCCGGCATACGCAGCATGATCCAGCCGTATAAAACTCTTTATTAGGCATCTGTTTGGGGTTTCTCTGAGGCTCAATCCCCTGTAAATCCGCTCTTCCACACATAGATACTGTAATAGCACGACGCAATGCGAGCTGGGAGAGCTGCGACTGCTGATCAGTGAAGAGGTGCATGTTTGTCAAATCCATTAAAAAGATGCAAAGCGCAATCTTAAAGGTTCACAACCAATAGTTGCTGGGTGTAGATCACCCAGTTAGCTGGATTTATCGGAGGGCTGAGACGCAAACAACCCACACAGGAATTTTGATTAAACTCTTCTCATTTCACCTCCTGTAAGGCATACTTTTATTTTGCATATAAGAGCTGTACTACCACACTAAACTTACTGCAATATCTTACAATGTCCATCTGATGCAATCTGTTGATGGAATGATGTAGATAATTAAAATTCCCACCATATCGCAGAAAAACTGTGAAATTATAGACACAGGCTGTTCAAACATATGACAGCATCCCACTGAGGGATATGTCATTCATCACACATATGCCTAATAGTCTGCAGCAAAGAAGGAACAATGCAATATTTCAATAAATGTTTTTTTTTTTTTTAATTAGAAATGTTTTTTGGGCTTCTTATAAACCCTCCAGGAGCTTGGAATGTCTGCAGATCTAACGCATCACTGCACAGATAACGACATTTTTTAACATAATATAATATAATTACATAAAAATTTAATTAACAGTCCTTTTCTCAACTAAATATTTCACGTTAATGTGTTTGACTTTGATAAGGTGATTTTATCTGGCAACAAGTTTTAAAAAGCCTTTAAAAATGTTTTTACCAATTAATTGAAAATGGCTGCATGTTACAAAATCTTAAGAGGTGGTCAAATTTTATTCAAACATGCTATAGTATGATAACATTGACTTACCGTCATTGCCTTGGCTGCCTTCCCTTTTCAGCATTTGGACAGCTCCAACATACTTCTTCAGCTGAACCTTCAGAACCTCATTCTCTCTGTAAAAATCAAAATATAATAACAGAGATGAACAAAAAAAACAAGAAGCTGATTTGTTAGACAAAAAACAAACTTTTAATTTAATATGAAGTGAAAAACAATTAGCAGGCTCTCAGAGAGCAAAATCATGTGGAGATATTTCACACTAAAGAAGGGCAAAGCTAAACATAGATACTATTAATTAAAATATGTTTAATTCTTAAAGGTAGGGAATGCAATTTCAGAGAGGCTAGCAATAGCGAGCTAGCTTTGAAAGCATGAGATCCCATCCTCCCGTAAGAGTGTCTCCAAAGCCACGCCTCCTTCAAAACACATGAACGCACACAGCAGAGTCTGCAAAGCGCGCGCGATCCTTAGTTATCTAGTTACCAATGATCGCGCGCGCGAACTTGACAATCGACTATTGTGGACTTCGACCGAAAACAAGAAGAAAATACAGGTATGTGAGCTGGCTGAATAAACATAATTTTTATTCATATCTTTCACATCTACTGCAGTCTGTACTGACAGCACTCCAAATGTACAAAAAATGAGCTCAATGTTAAAATTGACCGGAGTTCTCCTTTAACATGATTAGACATGTGCCGGTATTCGGTAATGCGATAAATCGCGGTAATGAATATGCACGATATTGTTATCGTGGGCACTTCAAAATACCGTGAAAAATAATAGATCCGAATTTAGATTTTTAGAATGCGCATTAGCTTATTTTCCATCAACCGTTAATAAAACCCAACTGCGTATATGCTGCGCAAAACACGTGCACACACTGATGTAAACAATCCACACATAAGCACTGTGTGCATGCGGCGCAGTGCGCGCTCTAGTCTAATGTAAACAATCGCCGCATGGAGAAGAAGCATGGCGGAAAGAGGAACGCTGCCGACAGATTTATCTCCTTTCTAAAAGCAGGGCTGCCAACTATGAAGGTAAAAGAGTAGCTAAACTCGAGAACACGTAGATGTGAAATTGAGAACTTCATAGCATTCAGCTTGAGACTCACGCAATCAACACTTTTCACATGCTCTCATGCCAAACATAGCCTACATTTTCTCACGCAGAGAAAAATCGCGGAGCAAAGAGGACACTGACACCGACAGACTAGAGAGAGCAGGTTACTTTTTATATGAAAAAAATTCTCAGCTCTCAGGTTCTGTCCATTTCATTACGAAATACAGACAATAAATACTGTTTTGGCGCTTGTAAATGTGACGCGACAGATCACTGTAGCACCTTAGTTCAAGTGAACCGATCATCTTACTTTTTATTTAAAGATATAGTACAACTTCCCGAAAGGTATTATGCCTCATACATAATAGATCACTCAGTGTTTTTCAATCACGGAAAGAGGTCAATAAAACTGCAGGAGAACATTTATGTCACATAACGTTACATTTTACCTCAGGAAAGCCATTTAAATACCAGCACGTTAGTTGACTAGAAAAAATAGAGAGGAGAATTTTTCGCTAAATATGTGCACTATATTACATATTTATTATATTTTTACTTATGTCATTAGGCTACATAATTGTTATTATAATGAAAACCACATTATATTTAATTTGTTAATTTTAACCTTTAATAATACCAGCTGATAGGGCTTTCTGTATGTTTACAGAATTATGTGAGATATATTTTTTTCTTGAGAAAAATGTACATGTAGGCTATCTACTGTGTAACCTACCTAATATTTATTCAAATGAGTTAAGATTGAAATCAAATCAAGAATTGAACTGAAATCGTGAAAATTGTGTTAAGCAATAATACAAACAGTAGCCTACCAGTCACTGTACCATGTAAACATTGTAACATGTTGTCACTAAACTTAATAAAATTCTGTTTAGTTACCAAATGTTTTGACAATCACAATTACACCTATTGTGATGCAAGTTGTTTTTTTTAGATCCCCCCCCCCCTAGATTCCCCCCCCCCCCCCACCCCAATTAATAAAATATCGTGATAATACCGTATACCGTGATAAAAGCTCAATCAATTAATCGCAGCATGAAAATTTGATACCGGCACATGCCTAAACATGATTAATGGCAAAACCTTTTTTTTAATTTTAATTTATTAACGCCCCAATTAAAATAGAACTACAACACTATTTGAAATAACATCTTCCATCTTGCATCTTCCATAAAAAATACAGGAAAATAATGCATAAAAGGATCTATTAACAATAATCTAATAATTTCCTGGCATTCAGGATATATGTGCAGTTAGAAGCCCACTCCCACAGCAAGACCCCCACTGAATTAGATTCCAGGAACTGCTTTACACAACGTTTAATAAGGCTGTTCTAGGGAACAAGATGTGTGTGCATGCACATGTGCACTTGCTTACAAGGCTTGTTATTAGTAGTTTGGGAAAATCAATCAGAATCAATCCAGGTTGTGTTACTGTGAAAAACATCCCTTCCTATTCCTCCAGGATGCCTTTTGTAGCTCGCTTATCACTGCCCATTTTATACCCTTCAATAGACGGAGAGAATGAAGGAGATCCAAAGGCTCTCAAAGGAGAAGACTCGTCGTTTTTCGCACCGGCGAGCTGCGCACAATTCGATGGCGATTTAATTAAAGTTAATAAGTGACAGCTGCTCTATAGGGAGGACTCAGCAAGTCAGGTGTGCCACATTGATCTTTTCCATTGCCCCTGCAGAGCGAGCCACGGTATGCGCACATGCCATTGTTTTCATATTAGAAGACAAACATCCAGCACAAGAGGGGGACTGCAGGTGTCCCTCTGAAGGGCTTATGGGTCACATAGCGTCTGTCTAAGGTGGTACTCATTAAGTAGACCACTATGTCATTCACTTGAAAGTAACATGCACAAGTCTAAAAAGATATGCATGTCTAAATAATTTATCCATTTCACAAAAAGGTCACTGTTCTTAACAGTCAGTGGTTTCTGTTGGTTTGAATTAAACCTTTTAACTTCAATCAGGATTTAAAAGCGCCCATTAAACTGAGACTGCTCTATGGATTGCGAAAGCTGATTCCAAATCATCCCTTCTCATTCTGCTAGATCTATCTGCAGCTTTCGACACTGTTTAGGCCTGTTTACACCAAGAACGACAACTATAAAGATAAAGATATAGTTCTAAAAATAGTTCTAACTAAATATAAAAGAACAGCAGAGTCCACGCCGCAACTATAACGATAATGACATTATATCGTTGGAATGAATCACTTTCAGAACTATTGTTTTCTAGCTGATAAAACATTGACAGCCAATCAGAATCCATCCTGCTTTAAAGAGCTTGAGCATTTAAAGCAGCAGACGCCAATCCTGCAGCGCGCTTAGAATAAAAATAATGCTATTGTCCGCTGGTGTACACACTAATATACGTTTTTGGTACAAACAAGCCTTAAATCATCAGAACCTTTTGTCCACTCTGTCATCACAGGGCATAACCGGACCCTAGTTTGCTGGTCTGGGGGAGGGAGGTATCCAAAGCACATCAAATAGTCATGGGGGTTCCTCAGGGATCTGTTCTTAGACCTCTCCGCTTCTCCATATACACAACATCGCTGGGACCCATTATACCGGCATATATAATGGGCAAAATATAAAAATCCTGATTTTTCCATTCATGCTGATGACACACAGCTATGCTCTTCTGGCTGGACTTCCATCATGAACAATCAAACCTCTTCAAATGATTCAGAACACAGCAGAAAGACTGGTCTTTAATGAGCCCAAGAGAGCCCACGTCACACCTCTGTTTCTCTCTCTGCACTGGCTACCAGTTACAGGATCTTCCGATCTATCCGGAACGCCAAATACCAGATAATACTCAAGAAACAACTGAAAACTCGTCTCTTCCATCAGCACAAAATAATATTCCTTCCATATGCTTTCATTATTCCTGTTCTAGCTTGTACTATTCTAATTGATGTCTGAAACTTTGTATTACTAGCACTTATCACTTAGCACATACTAGCACTTATGTTTATTTCATCTTTATGATACATTTTTTGTTGTATTCCTCATTTGTAAGTCGCTTTGAATAAAAGCATCTTCTAAATGAATAAATGTAAATGTACACTTAAACACACCGGTGTTATTAAAGTATGACTCTTGCAACGTGCTTCACACATGCACCCTTACACATACCCAGTAGAGAAATGTTTTCTATTAGAAAACACTTACTAAATTAATTCCCTAAATGTAAATCCATTAAGGAAATTGGATCATAGAAAAAGTATTAAAAGAATAAGCTACAAAGGATTTAGCACTTGGAATGCATTACATCCTCCCTGGTTGCAGAATTCTGCAAAACGTCCCACAGTAATGTATTCTATACCATTCTATAATAGCTTATGTATTTTGTTTATTAACACAGAAGAAAGTTCCACAGAACTATAACATCCGTATTTAAAAATTCAACAGTTTTCTATAAATTATGATTCAAATTTTGGCACAGATGATTAATTGGTCTTATAAGAATTATAATGTTAAGGTTGTTAAGATTATAAGTCTTGTAATAATGCATTATATTGTTTAATTAAAATAGCCGCTGCATCATGAAAATTTAGTCATTATTTATTTTAATAGTTTGTCAATTATCTATTCTAATAATAAAAAAGTCACCATAGATCTGAATTAAATAGCTTTATGAACAAATATACCCTTTAAATTAAGCTATAAGGAATACATTAATAATATCTTAATAAATATCTTACTCCGTAAAAATAAATGTACTGGTCTAAATCTCCTGGAACAACAGCTAGAGCAGGGGTTTGTGAGGAACCACAGGGGGTTCATGAGTTTAAGTCATAAAATTGAAAAACACGTTTTAAAAAAAAAAAAAAATTAAAAATAAAACCCTTTCTCAAGAAGATGAAATATTTTGATTGTTTACCTGCATGCCATGTGACCAGAACCATGAAGATGTTGAACCGTGAATGTGTTCTTAAATTATTGATGAATTAATGTAAAATTTCCTTTAAGTATATATTCGAAATGTTTGGCTGACAAAAGTTTTGCAATCCCTGTTCTAGAGGATTTCAATCAACCATGTTGAATGCATAAAATATATTTTGTAGAATTCTACAGAATTCTACAGATTTTCCTTCAGCACTGCCAATGTAAAAAAGGCCTAGACATGACTATGCATGACAGCAGTCTAGATGTCCTTCCAAAACCCATTTCCATCTCCCTACAGGTAAATAAAATGTCAAACACAGAACCGGGATTATGCAGCAGCTGCTACTATCTTAAGTGTTACAGAATGTGGCAATTACAGCCACAACGGAAGTCAAATACATTTAAATGTGAATCAGAAGAACACAGTCTCAAGGTGACACATAGACTAAACACTCTTGCAGTGGTTAATACAAAAAGGGTAGGCTGGTGGCGATGCTTTCAGATACATTACTGAATTGACTTGTAAACGAGACCAACTCGGTGTCACTTTGCCTAAACAGGCTGGTAAAAAGCAAGTGGAGGGATGCACCATCCAGAAACGGTGCAGATGTCACCAGCATGATACCGAGTGTGGTTTTCTCCCCCATAATCCTCTCTTTGACACAGTGTCATACTGACAAGCCTGCCTCCTGCTCTCGGCCGCTGTCCTCCTACTGAGCTAAATTAATTTGTTCAATCACTCCCCACATTATCCCCCTGAGGAACCACTACATTAGAGCTGATGAAATGCTCACAAAAGCAAGATGTCTCTCCCAATAATCCCGCAGCACTTCAGGAAGACAAAAACCCTGGCAGCTCCGCAGCGTTCGGTAAAGTATTATTCCGATCGCCGGACGCTACCACGACCATCCCTTCATGTTTCTGCTCGTCTGGTTAAACCTGGATGTGATGGCGTGGGAGAGGACTGTGAGAGCGTTTTAGCCTCTTGCCGTATGGATCCCGCTTCTTAAATACTGCCCACTGAGCCAGGCTGAATCAATGGAGCTCAACCCAAGAGCATGGTTCACAGGTGCTTCTTCTGAGCGCACAGCCGCACCGAGCATTTCCACACCTTATTTTTAGTCTCTATCGACAGGGACAGATTAGGTTTTAGTCAGAAAAACTGACTGGACTCTCAACTTTTCAGTTTGCAAGACTCAGATATAGACAGAGAGATATGGGAAAGACTTTGGTTAGGAAAGCATGCTTTACTGAAGCAGTGGTAATCAATTTGATGTTAACTTGCGTCATTCTTTGGTTAGTCTCAGCAGCAGACCTTTTATGCATTTTTCTAATTTATTTTCTCCATTGGCGTTTAAGAAATTTCTTCAATAAAGATTTCTAAGCCTTAAGCTGATTTGATTTGGCAATGTAGAAAGTAATTGAAAAAATTCAAAAAGGTAAAGACTTAATACTTATAAAAGAACGACTCAAGGACTACAAATGATGTTTATTACTGTTCAAAAGTTGGGGGTCATTTATAATTTATATTTATTTTTTAAGAAATTAGTCATTTTATTTAATAAGGGTGAATTAAATTGATCAAATCCTGAATACAAAAAAAGTTTCAAACATTAATAGTAATAATAATAGTCAACCGTTTTCAACATTGTTAAGAATTCTTGAGCAGCAAATCAGCATATTAGAATGATTTCTATAGGTTTTATAGATTTCTTCATGTGACACTGAAGACTGGAGTAATGATGCTGAAAATTCAGCTTTGCCATCACAGGAGAGTGTTTCCCCTAGGAATTTTTTTAAGGGGGGGGGGGGGGTGCGTGTTGCGGATACGTGGTGTAAATTTTTTAGCAATCAAAAAGCAAAAATAAACAAAAATATATGAAAAAAAAGTTCACACTAATTCTGTGTTGTGATTTTTCTGGTAATAAAATGAAGACATAAAACACAAATTGTATCATTTATCATCAATTTTAATCATATGAAATTAAATAAACTTTTTGTCAAATAACGTGCTGCACAATGAGCTTTACTGTTAAAATTAAAACATGGAAGAAAAATTGATTATTCCTTAAAAAAATCAGTTTTGATCATTTATTTGGGTTAGTGTTAGTATTATTATTACATTGGGACATATCTAAATTCTACTGTACAACAGTAATATATTTCTGACAAGTTAAACCGAACTTTTATTTTGACGGGTTGCCGTGAAGATTATTTAAATACACCCCAATCCCCCCCCCCCCCCCCCCAAACAATGGTAGGGGAAACACTGCAGGAGTAAATAACATTTTTAAATGTATTAAAATAGAAAACATAATTGTAAATCTAAATTGTAATTACATTTCATAACATTACTGTTTTTACTGTATTTTTTATCAAATAAATGCAGCCTTAATGTGCATAAGAGACTTCTTTAAAAAGAAATCTTAAACCCAAACTTTTGAATGGTAGTGTATTAGAATCAGCTAGTTGTTTTTAATCGTTTTAATGTATTTTCTGAAAACACAGCCAATTATGCTCTAACACTAAACATTTCATGTTAATTAATGCTAATATTAGCCAGCTAATGTTATCCTCTAGCTAGTCTCCACAACACACACAAACTCCACAGGCTGCGATTCCATTTTTTACTTGAAACTTCTCTAACTGTTAAATCTCTCTTCAGGATGATGGTAAATCTCTGGGAATTCAGCAGGGATTGTACATACAAATATGTAGATGAAGTCATTTATATCCACAAATACTGTTGTTTGGCAACCTCAAAGCTCAAGGCTGTGAAGTTTGTGCCAACAAATGTATTTTTTTTTGTTGCAAGTACCAAGGTAGTGAGATGAAAAACCTGTCCATGAAATAAATTAATCTGGCCACAAAATGAACACATTTTTCAATTACTTATTTGATATTGTTGTGCTGAATATCTGCAGAACAGTTATTTGTAGCTACAGTCTATTACCATCACTGTGGAATCACAATTTTCAGATTTTCTCAAACTTAAACTAAAGGGGACAAAAATAAACCATGTGCTTCACATGTAGGTCAGATAGCTGCTTTCTGTCTGCTGTTTGGCAAGATTAAAATGCAACGTGGACTAGAATTTAGGCTGATATCCTGCCTATGTGAGACCTTGTTTCGGTTATCCTCTAGTGAAATTACCTCATGAGAGCATGGACTTTGGCCGCATGTCTCTCCTCTAGCTCAGCCAGTTTCTTCTTCAGGCTGTCCACCTCCTGCCTGAGCCCAGCAGAGTGCTCCATCTCTCCATCCAGGAGACTACGCAGAGACCTGTGCCAAAGAGTTTAACATCATTAACACACACACACACACATCTGACCCACTTTTTCCTAGCTGTCTTTAATGACTACCAGTGCACAGGATAATTACCCAGCTGCAAATTATTGACTGTGCACATCATTGCACATTTCACAAATGGGGTACAAAACAAGGCCTTATGCTCACTAAAAATCAAGATTTGTTTTTTAACAAGGGGTCAGAGAGAGGAGACACTTAAATCTCCCCAATCTCAATAATATATATTTAGGTTATAGTGAGTTATTTTCTATTTATTTTAAATGCAGTTTGCAATTTTTGCAATACTGGATGAATCTAATTAAAAACACTGATATACACTACCGTTTAAATCTTATGATTTATACACTATTATTACAAATTTTACAAAAAGTACTTCAGTGTCACATGATCCTTCAGAAATCATGCTAATCACTCATTTGTTAACATCATTAGTTAACATGAACTTCAGCATCTAATAACCAATTGTTCAGTTTGTTCATGTTAGTTCACAGTGCATTAACTAATTTTAACAGATACAACTTTTGACTTGTGTTAGTAGATGTAGAAATTAAGATTAATAAATGCTGTATAAGTATTGTTTATCATTAGTTCATGTACTAATAACTATAACAAATGTAGTTAACTAATGTTAACAAACGAAACCTTATTGTAAAGTATTACTGATATGTCAATTATTATTATTATTATTATGATATGTCAATTCTACAGATTATATAAAATAAATAAGATATTGTATCATTCTAATGAAAGTCAGCATCATGGTGTGTCCGGCCAAAAATCATAATAATCAAAAGCAGAACACATTTGTGACCCTGTATGACAAAACCAGTCACATGGGTAATTTCTTTGAAATTGAGATGTATACATCACATGAAAGCTGAATAAATAAGCTTTCAATTGATGTATGGTTTGTTAGGATATGACAATATTTGGCCGATATACAACTATTTGAAAATCTGGAATCTGAGGGTGCAAAAAAAATCTAAACATTGAGAAAATCGCCTTTAAAGTTTTCCATTTATGTTCGTTTGTGCTGCATTTACTCACAAAAATAAATGTTTTATACATTACGGTAGGAAATTTACAAAATATCTTCGTGGAACATGATCTTTACTTAATATCCTAATGATTTTTGGCATAAAAGAAAAATTGATAATTTTGACCCATACAATGTATAGTTGTATTCCCACAAATATACCCGTGCTACTTAAGACTGGTTTTGTGATCCAGGGTCACGTTTCTGAAAATTGCTAAAAGCCATTCTCACCCAAAATAATAGGTTTTAAGAACAGATTTCTAGACATATCTGTTCATGTTTCATGAATGAGCAAAAGTTGCAATCAGTGAAAACGGTAAAGAAATTCTTACATGTTCTGCTCAGTGAGTTCATCTTTCCTGTTCATCATGGCCACAATGGCTTGCCGCAGTTCAGCTAAGGATGAAAAAAAAACAATGTTATAAAGGTATCAAAACCTACTCAAAATGAACAATGGCTTTTGTCCTCACCCAACTCATGGAAAAAACATGACTTCTGAACAATAAGACTCAATATCTCAGAGGGATTTAATGTCCCCACACCTGTCTTCATTCTTTCAATAAGGGTTACTGTTTTATACCACTGACATTTTCATTTGTATAGCGCCACAGAACTAATAAAGAGAACTATGCGAGGCTTAAAATACCAGCCCGACATTAATTTCTTTAAAATGAAGGTGACGTGAAAGGGTAAGGCATTTATAACACAGCCGTAAGAGGAGCCTCTGCAGATTTTGTCTCAAAACACATTAGTCAGTGAATAATCCGAGTGAAACATAAAGCTCTGACTGGGAAGTATTATTACGGCACTTCAAAACACTAGGAAAAACCGGCAGCACTCGGTATAGTCTAAATCCAGACTTTCATGGAGAGTGAAGAGGACAGAGAGAGAGAGAGTCTTTGTTGTCGTTGCACTCTCAAAGCTGGATAACCTGGCACTGGGTAACCTAGATAACCCCAACAACACGGCTCCAAAAGACAAAGTCTGAACACTCCTATCAGTCCATTATCATTTAATGAATCTCAGAGGAACCGGAGGCTTGGACGGAGCCATCTATATAAACCTGGCTAGCCTGATCCACATTTAACAAGTTTAAAGTACTCTCAGCAAAAGAAAGTAAAATATGTCTGTTATTTTTTTTCTTTTCTTTTCTTTTTTAGAAGCAACAACATATTACAGCGATATAGCTCAATTATTGTGTCTCTAAGAGAAAAAGCTTATCAGACCACCAGAGATCCATTTGGCAGCCATAGGTTTAATCAGAAAGCGCTTCAGTAAACTTGTGTGCAATGTCCCTTTAAAAACTATTTCCAGAAAATGGTTACGAGAAAAGGACTACATTTGTTTTGAGTCATTTTTCTGTGTGATTTGTATAGTAAAGCTGGCAAAGTGATACACTCAGGACATGAGTTGATGGGATGGGATTTTTACACATAAAAAAAAAACACATACAGGGGTAGGAATGCTAAATATATTACCAAAATGAAAAAGTAAATTAAAGAAACGATCCTGAGGCAAAAAGCAACTCTTGAAAATGTGCAATTACAACTCTCAACAAAAATATTTAATGACCCTTGAGGAACAAACAAACCCAAAAGGCAAAAAACACATCAATTCAGTAATAAAACCTGAACCAAGACAAACTCCAAAATAATTGTTTTTAAAAATCATACAAATGTACTTATAATTAAAGTAATATGTAAATTAATACTCAAAACTGTAACAAAAAGATCTCAAGAGGTGAATAAGGGACGCCGCTCCTTAGTGAAATGATACAGTTTAATTTCCCACTGGAGCCATAGAACTTTATTGAATGAGGAGATGGCGTCCTCAACTTCTTTATCATTGAGCATTATGCTCAACTTGGCTATTTGACGATAGACTTCATTATCATGGTATAAGATGTCTATCTTTAGAGATTTTGCTATATCATGGTATGTAAAAAAAATATAGCACTATTGACACTTCAGAGTGATGAAATGCATGAATGACAATATAAAGACTAGGACATGCTTGATGTTAAAAAAATAACTATACCGTTGCAATATAAAAAGAGTTATAAGCACAATATCCTGTGCGGTGCTTATGCTGACTGGTGCACATAGAAAGCTGCCTCGTTCAGAAGGTGATCGCGAATTTAGGATGTGCTGTGTTAAAAAGTGTTAAGCACAATAAGCAGTGAAACAGACTTCAATGTGCAGCACGGGCTGACTGACACACAGGGAAAAAGCACGTCTCTCAGGATGCGATCGCAAATTCAGTTCTCTTGCATGTCTTATTTTGAGTTACCGTGAAATAAAAAACGTTCATATCTTTAAATAAGAATGGTCATATCACCTACTCCTATTCGGCACCAATGCAAGTAAAATTTCACGGTTCTCTGTACCATAGCAAAAACTATTAGAACTAATTGAAAATTAAAAAATATATAAAATTGAATTAGTTCATTATTATTGCTAATAAGTAAATAAACATCAAAAACAGAATGTTTCCCTCAAATAATTTTCAGTTAAGTAAACATTAAAAAGGTCCAAGTGAAAAGTTATAAAATGAAGAACAAAAGGACTTAGTTTCTATGGTTTTCACTGTCAATCACTGCACTTTCCGATTCAGTTCTGCACTTAAATACGTTTGTCACTCCCAAAAATGTTCAGCATGTAGTAAGCAGCCCTAAAAATAACTTTTCTTCAAATTGTTATATACCGAAAGTGAGCAAAGAGCACTCCCTCTATAATCACTGAAGTTGTCAATCACTTTAGTTCAGCGCAATCTCACTGAGTTCAGCACTGTTGCTCCCCTTTTAAACAAAAAACCTGTCTACGCTGCATAATCAATCTCATATTTACATCATCTTTACCCTTTGTTGGTTGTAATGAAAGGATTAATGAGCACTCATACTACGACCTCACTTTAAACAAAAACTCAGGCGTTTTTGAGCCGCATTGAGGGGATTCTGAATGACAAACACGTCTGATTTATCATTATGTTAATGCGCTCAACAGAAATGTCTGTGATTGGCTACTCAATGCTGCAAAAAATAGAAATAGAAATATTTGCCGCTCTTCACAGAGTGATCATAAAAATATTCACGGGAGCATTTGAAAGCAACAAACTAGGGTAGAGAAATTGGATTACCGTCTATATGAGCTAAACTTTTAACATTATCATGAAATTCACAATATTCCCTAAGAACACCATCAAAATATTGCTAATAATCCATGTATGACCTTTCCATTCCACTCAATGCCAGAACTGACTGATAAGAATGATTGGTGATAAAGACTGCATAACTGCCTAGTCGTGTGTGCTTACTGGACTGTTTCAAATGAATTACAGTACAAGAATTATATACATAGCACTATATTTAACAGAACAAATCAAACAAACTGTTTAGGGCTGTTTTCACCCACACAAAGGATTTTAAATGCACAATGCACTACGTGGTTGTCACAGTTATGCTACACTGGACCGCGGGGTGTGTGTGTGTGTGTGTGTGTGTGTGTGTGTGTGTGTGTGTGTGTGTGTGTGTGTGTGTGTGTGTGTGTGTTGTGGGGTGTGTGTGTGTGTGTGTGTGTGGTGTGTGTGTGTGTGTGTGTGTGTGTGTGCGAGAGAGGGATCTGGTGGAGAGAATTCTTGCGGATGAGCCCGCTCCCGCTCCCACAGCCCCTCATCTAGAGGAGGGGAAACACACCAGGGTGAGGCGGTCCAAGTATGTTTGTAATCCTGAGAGGAAGCAGGCAGGAGCAAGTAAAGGAGGCAAAGCTTTGACTTGCTTCCCAGAAAGTAAGGTTCACAGACAGCAGCTTGAGACACCTGGCATCGGTTCACATTTAGCACATAGGCTTTTCATCAAAGGCTATTTACACTGTATTATCTGCATGGAGATTCCCTCTGGAGAAACCTGAGATTAAGAGTCTGCTCAAAAAGCGCATTGGGGTCACCCCTACTTGGGATTGAACCTGAAGTTTTGTGTTACGAATACGAAACACCCATGTCACAAATTGGTTCGATACACTATACTGATCTCACAACATGATACTTTAAACAAAACCAAAAAAGTTAAAGGTACACGTGTAACTTTTGGCTTTCTAACAGTAAAAAAATAAAACCCCAGAGTTTCGATATTTGGCATGCTCCATGTCAATCTTTCTCGCTCATTTTGACAACTAACCTATGCCACTCCCACACCATACATCAGTAGCCGGAGCAACTTTTTATGGATATGACAAGACAGACACGGGCAACATATGATATATGTATGCAATTTCTTGCAAAAACCATCCTGAAAGGTCTAAAATATATCTTATAATAGGCTTACCATAGTGAATCAAGATAAGACAAAAACGTGTTAAAAAATTATTGACTAAGTAACTGTGTACCTTTAAAATGGGAAGGTTATTTTAGTTGTTACTTATAAGACAGATGATAAACAGCAAAAAAGGGACAGTTCATAAAAATGCTACAAATGGTATTACATCAGGAATGGGCTTAAATAGACAAGAATAGAAATATTCATGATTCTGATTGGCTGAAAATACATATAAATAAAATATTCTTTTCAAATATATATTTTTTATTTACTGGTATATTTCTTTAATTTACTCGAAGGTGGTTAGCAGAAGAAAAAAAAACGGTTCAAAAATTGGTGGTTTTAAACCCGACATGGGATCGTTCTCAGACATTTTGTGAGAAAGTGCACCAAAACAAGCAATTGAAACTTTGCTGTCTTGTAACAAAACCAACAGATTACAGTCGAGCTGCACTTCTTACTCTTTTCATTCAATTCCTTTCCCACTCACTCGTAAGCCACATAAGATGGGTTTGTTCATAGTATTAATAACAACTGTTCCCAGAAGACTAATCCCACAACTGGGGCCGGTTGCATAAACATAGCCATTACGTTAAGACAGTGTCTTAAGTTCTAGTATAACCCATTAGCAGTTAGTCAGGGGCAGTCAGTCTTACTTTATGGTATCAAATTAGGCCAATCTACGTTTTTATGTAACTGATTTTAAAAAGCTATGAATAGTCTAAAAGAAACAAATTTGATGTCTAACTTGTAAGACTAGTCTTAGAGGTTTATGCAACCGGCCCCTGTTCCCTGTTTTTCTACAAGCCTGTCTTAATAAGCAAGTCTCAGGGGTTTGCCACTGAAATGTTCCGCGTCGGCCTTTCTGGCAGCAAGAACAGAGGTTCGAATATCCAGCAACGTTTGACGGTCATACATCAAAAGTGCACAACAATTTGGGAGCAAAAGAAACAGTAGAAAGAGCGAAAAGAGGGAGAGGAGGTGCGACAGACGGCAGACCATCCACCGGCCCCATTGCTATCATTTAAGACAATGTTGCCAATGTCCTAAAACATGTCTTAGGAAATCAACTTAGTTACAGTTCACCCAAAAAACATATATTTCTATCATCATTTACCCTCATGTCACCCAAATATTGTCTTTTATTTTTCACAGATGACAGTAAATGACAACAGAATAATTAATTTTTAATGAAGTTTCCCTTTAAGAATGTCTTATAGCTGTTTTTTTTGCATATAAGCAAGCTACAATGTTAACAAAAACCCCATTCTATAACCATAAATAACTAAAAAGGCACATAAATATGATGGATTCAGGTGAAAAAGCGGTCTACAATATAGCTAATAAAAAAAATTAAGGAGAAAACAGCATTTTCAAGCCTTGAAGGTAATGTTCGTTGTATCCATAATCAAATAGGATTTAATAGGTTATTAAGGCATACTGAGAAAGCCATGTTTGATCTGAAATTGAATTTTACTCATGTCTGAGAGCACAAGCATATTCTGGCACTCTGCATGGAATATTTTCTTGCTTTCATCTTCTCTCTTTTTTTTTTTTGAAAGCTGAAGTAAAACTGGATCAGTCACCTCCAGCCCCATCTCAAAGTTGTGTTTTGTCCAGAAAAAAGACAGAGACAGAGAGAGAGAGAGAGAGAGAGAGAGAGAGAGAGAGAGAAGAGAGAGAGAGAGAGAGAGGAGAGAGAGAGAGAGAGAGAGAGAGAGAGAGAGAGAGAGAGAGAGAGAGAGAGAGAGAGAGAGAGAGAGAGAGAGAGAGAGAGAGAGAGAGAGAGAATGATAGTGTTTCACACTGAACCAACATTGCCCTCATCTGGAAAGAGGAGGTATGCAAGGGATGAATCAAAAGAGTAGAAATTCAATCTAATCCCATAGAAGTCCAGAATAATGTCTGTGCTTACAAGTGTAGCATGTGTCCACAGCACAAAGACAGTAAAGTGATAGATTACCATCATAATTTACAATTTTAAAGTCGTCTTTTCAAAGGCAAAGTAACATGGCCAATATTTAAACAATGATTAAAACGGTCTCACATCTGCACCAAACCACTAGACAACAGAGCTGTAGTCAAGGCAAATTACCTCAATGAAGCCATCTGTCCACAGCGCAAATCCTCAAAGGCCTATATCCTTTGTTTAGATGAAGTATGCAAAAATATGCAAAACGTATAGTTAAAGAAACAGTTCACTAAAAAATCATTGTTCTGTCATTACAGATATTTGAAATATTAATAATCATTACTTATTGACCTTCATGTTGTTCCAAAACAGTGTTGTAGAAACAAAAATATCATTTTTGGAGAATCTTCATCCATTCATACAACAAAGTAGTCATATGGCTTCCGAAGACATAGGACGAGGCACCATTCAAAATTTGGGGGTCAGTAAGATTTTTTTAATGCTTTTTAAAGAAGTCACATGCTCACCAAGGCTTTTACTTATTTAAACCGTAATATTGTGAAATATTATTACATTTTAAAATAAGCTCTTTTTTAAAGCATTTTAAAATTATTTATTCCTGTGATGGAATTTAAACAGGAAATTTCAGAGCTGTCATGAACTAAAACAAAACTGAATTTTTAAAGTCATGAACCTTCAGAAACCATTCTAATATGCTGATTTAGCCAAATCAACTTTTCTTATTATTATCAACATTAAAAACAGTTGTATATGTTAACATTTTTGTGAAACCATGATACTCTTTTTCATGAAATGGTAACCTTTTGTAACAATGTAAGTCTATAATGTTACTTTACCCAAACTTTGAAACAGTAGTGTAAATGTTCTCTTTTTTTGGAGCTTGATGGTTTGATTGAAAAGAGCTGTGTGAAGATAAGATTATTCAATTCTTCAACCGCATAGAGGTTTTATATTAGGTAAATAAAGGAGTACAAATGACAATTATTTTAGGGTGAATATCCCTTTAAATTAGTATAGACAATGTTTCAGTAAAGTTGTAACTTTCAAAAAAAAAATAAAGATTAAATCTCTGGACAATGATATCTTAGGTCTACTCACCAATGGTCATGGACTCGGGAAGGCCAGGGGTCGGCAGAACACTGGTCACGGGAGAAATCTGCGCTGGTGAGTCGGGCTCCATGCTTAGACAGCCAATAACAGATAATAAGCATTAGTCTTCAAAGAAAATCTCATTTAAAAAAAGTGTTTTTTGTATCAGATACCTAAATTGGAGTTGGCTTTGTTTTTCGCTGTCAGTTGGTGGGCTTGAGCTCTCCTTCTGTCCATGAAATTCGACATTTTCAACTGAACTACCAACTGAAAGTACAAAAATAGCCCATTTCTCCATGCCAGGATTGTACTCGCACATTACACACTCAATTAAATAGTGCTACATTTAAGTTAAACTCATCCGTTTAAACAATCAGAAGACATAAAAATGCCAGCCACATCAATGTGGACAAGAACATGAAAACACAGCAAGATGTCCCTGAATGAGCAGTGTCTGACCTTGTTGTGTATAGGGCTCGCTGGAGGCCAGAGGTATGAGAATGTGCGAGTTGTCGTTGTCATTATCTGCGATGATTTGCCTCGGACTCCATGTAGAAACACTGGATAAACTCCCCACAACCATCCTATGCAGAGCAGAATGTTATAATCAACCTTATTTGGTAACACTTCATTTTACAGTGTCACAGTTAATATGTTACTTGTAGTTACTACTATAATTATAAATTATGCATAACTACATGCAACTAACCCTAAAACCTATACTAATTACTTGTAGTTACTTAATATTACTCCCTACCTAAATGTATAATTAGTCTAACAAAGACATCTTAAAATAAAGTGTAACTTACTTTATTGTTTCTAATGTAATTCCACAAGTCCACAAATATTAATTTATAGCATGTACTTACTATAGGGTTAGGGTTTAGTGTTAGTTGCTTGCAATTATGTTGTATTGTAAATATATTACTTTTTACAGGTTTGGGGTCGGTAAGATTTTTTTAAACTTTTTTTTCATAATATTGAAAGTCTTTTAAGCTCACCCAAGGATTTGGGTGCATTTATTTGTTCAAAAATAAAGTAAAACAGTAATATTTTAAAAATATAGAGATATGCAGCTTAATATGTAGTTATGCAGCTTAATTTTGTTTGTGAAAATCGTGATAATTTTTTTCTCAGGATTGTTTGATGAATAGAAAGTTCAAAAGAACAGCTTTTATTTTAAAATAGAATTTCTTTGCAATATTATAAATGTATTATCTTACTATTACCAACAATACTACTATTACTAACAATAAATGTCAATGTAACAAAGACACATTAAAAAAAGTGTTATTATAAAAGTTAATAAAGCTATTTTTAATTGTCAAATCAGTTAAAGTCTCACTACATCCTGATGTTTATTAAAGGTGCATTGTGTAATATTTAGGAGGATCTGTTGACAGAAATGCAATATCATATATATAACTATAGGCAATAGCGAGATTCACTATTTCAACAATTAAAGCAAGACTTTAGCTGTTCGAAATAGCCCCCTATACCCTCATTCACTATTCCCTACATTACTCCACTAATATAGTCCACTTGAATTATTGAAAGAAAACGAGTGAGCGAATTCGGACACTGAATGTGCATAGTTTGTGCTAGCCTTTAATAATCATTTGAAACGTAGCAAACTGGCAGCAAACCCACATTGGACCAACAGTTTGGAAAATGGGTGGAGGAATAATTCAGCTACGGGCGCCATCTTCTGGCGAGACACGGGAATTTATTCGACACGACCCTCACAGTGCATTATGGGTATTCTCTGGCCATTGAGTGTACATCAGCTGTACACCCATTATTGCGGTGCATTATCAGATTGAATGAGTGCACTCAATGTCCACTATGGTTTCGGACACCACTACAAATGGCTGTCCCTTCAAATAGTGCCCTATGTAATGGTATAGGGGGCGATTTCAGGAACAGCCTTTAAGTAAACTCACCCTCCCCATTCCCATGATCCTCTTGTGGGGGCTCCTGCCTGCTCTTTCCATAAATGTCATCCTCTTCCTCCTCCTCATTGTCAATGCTCTTGGTATCGGGCAGCACTCCGTTCTGTGTGGGCATTTCGCCCCAGCTCACAATCCCAGGCTCAGTCAGGCCGTTATGAATGGGAGAGGTAGAGTCCGGAGGGTCCAGAGCCTCCTCAGAACTCATATGACCCATCGTACTCGTTCTGAGACTCCTCGCAACGTCCTCACCAGCCTCGTCCTCATCTTCCGCACCCACGTCCAAGTCATCGTCAAACGAGATTATGTTTGTGATCTTCTTTTTACGTCTACGCTCTTTTCTTAAACCGGAATCTAAAATAAAAATAATATAAGGGTAACTAAACAATGGCAACTGAATCTCAATCATCAACTGAATATACCATAATGATATTTATTAGTAGAAGAACAGGAAATAAAACTCTCTCACAAAAAAAATATATTTAAGGATACAACAGCATGTCAGTGGGGTAGTATCCATAAAGGGACATCTTTATTGTACCTTCACACCGAAAAGCAAGTCATAGTCGTAACTTACAGGTACTTCCATAAACTTGAAGCAAAATCGAATAACTAGTTTGAAGTCATTTCAAACGAAATCAGGCCAAAATGAGGTTCGTTTGAAGTTCGTTTTAGGAGTTCGAAACATCTTTCCAAAGCGAACTATCAGGAAAATTTCGCTCTGGCTTGTAAACACCTGGTTCCAATAGTTTGTAGCGATTACATAATAGGTCGGTGTGTTTTGGGGCTCTACTTTCATTCCTTACGCCTTCAGTCTGTCACAGTCAGACGCAAGTAAAAACATGCGTTTTTTTCACTATTTTTTCACGTTTTCATGCCTTTCAGCAATTTATTGTATAAAGTGCTATATGAATAAACGTGAAATGATGCATGTAAACTGCAGAGCTTGTGCAAACATATCCACATCGCTATGATCGGACAATTTCTTTGTGTTTATTTTTTGTTTTAGATAGAAAAGCTTGCAACACATATTTACGTATTCATCTAAATGCCGCTCTCAGCATTGTGAGCGGTGTTGGGATATTCACTAACAGTACACCCCTTTTTACCCCCAAGTGAAAAGAACTTCACAGCGAGTATATAGTGGCCATAAGGGTAAATATCTACCCTCAAGGTGCATATTTGTAAGGTACAAAGTTGTCTCTTTAAGGTTACAACCCCAGTGATAAGCTATTGTACCCCCAAGTGCATGTGTACTTCTTATATAGCTTATATTGCCAGTGTATGTGTAATTCTTATATAGTATGTGACTCAAGAACCTGCAGAAGTGCTGCGGGGCAAGACAGGCAGTGGGTCTGATGGAGCATCGGCGCGAGGGATGAAACCAGGAACCACTGCAGTGGCAGTGCCGATTTCCCGCAGAAGTGTGCTGACACCTTGGGTAGACTCTTTCCACAAACTGCTCATGCCCTGTGTGGACTCCTTAAGCAGGTGAGAGACAGACGGCCCCACACGGGCCTGGCCATTTAGGTCCGTGTTGTCAATGTTGATTGCAAACAGGATGGAATTGAGCCCTGATGACAAATACACTGAATTGACACTTGCTCAAGGAAGGATGCCTACCTACACTTTATAAATGTATGCTAACTAACAGAAGCAAATGGCAAATATCTTATTGTAATATCACCTGCAGCCATAATGGGCAGCATACTGGCTCTCTCCTCATCCAGGACAAACGCCCAGTCTTCATAGAAGGCACTATATATGAGGGAGAAATATGACCATTCATTTATTTTCACACAAGTTAGAAGACTTAAACACAAGTTAGAAGACTTAAACCCCGCTCACACCGCCAGCAACTTTGGAAGGAAAGGACTAAATATTAATGGAAAAAGTACATAAAATGCTTAATATTAAAGATGAACGAGAAACAGCAAATGCTCTTTGTCATCGCAGCTATTTATAAGAGGCGAAAGTGGCAGTCTGTCTGGGTTCACGATACCATTCAGGCTTCAGAGTACCACTGTCTGATGAAGGAGCTGCGGCTGGATGAGGTCCAGGAAGTTGTTGACTGCTAAAATTCTTTTCCATAACATTGAATGTGGTAATAAAGTGTTGGCTGTCATGTGATGAACGAACGACTCGGACCTGAAGACATCATCAAGGCTCGCCCTGATTCGCCCGACGGTGGCGCTGCAGCGATCAAAAGTACATAATCGCTCCTAACTCCTAAACCATTAGTCGCAGACCCAAGAGTTTTGTATCATCGAAATTCTTGGCTCGAGCCGAAAAAAAAAAACGTTTTGAAAAAACTACTTTTTACCTACTAGTCCTAGGTTTTTTTGCCTGGTCTGACCCAAACAAGTGCAGAAAGATTCTCTGCAATTTGTTAATAGTGATCGGAAAAAAGCCGGAATCGATTCATATTGGCGACAGGACAACAAAAACATTTGAAGCGGGCGAGGCGGGGTTTACTAAAAAAGCTATAACTCTTGAGTGGAATGAGACAATTTCACCCAAGTTGGTACACCTGTGTATGGGCTCAGTCTGTGGTCACGTGAAAAAGGATGCAGCGACTGACCACTTGGTGGCATTGTAAAATTAATAAACAACAACATTGCGGAGACTCTAAGACTGCATAGCTTCAGCTACTGGGACTGTCGATGACGTCGACGCTTCGACGTCAAAATTAGTCGACTAATCGATAAAATAATCGGCCAACTAATCGTTTAGTTTTAAGTTAATAATCGTTTACCCCAGCCCTATTGATGATGCAGTGAATAAGCGGAATGATGGAACATGTCTTCATGCCGAGAGATCTAATAATGTTTATGGGCAATATTTTTTAAGGATGATTGAATACACTGATGTTTTTTAACATGACTGTGTGATATCAGCACCAAACGCGAGTCCAGCTAATATAAAGGAAGGAGGACATTTCATTCTACCGAACTACCCGCGAGTGCTGAATTAATACTCAAACTGGTCAGTTTATGTAACAAATTAAACTTGAGGTAACGCAGCGCTGTTTCACTTGAGCCCCTTTCACACAGCGCGTTGATCCCGGGAAATTGCCGGGAAATTGCCAAAACGCCTTCTGTGTGAACGCAAACACGACCCGGGATTGATACCGGCATCGATGCCGGGTTGAGGATCTAGTAACATTGCCGGAATCAGTCCCGGAACGCGCGCTCTGTGAACAAAAGCCAGAACCAATGGCCGTAAGGGGTGTGTAATAGTGATGTCGCTCGTGCCATCGTGCGACTGTTGCTCTTAGAAGAAAGTTTGTGTTCCTCATCAACAAAGAAAGGGCGAACAAATGTCTGCAAACTGGAACGAAGCAGAGACCAGGAGCTCCTCACTATCCGCGCTGAAGCTGAGATCGTTCGGCAGCTTTGTGGAACGGTATGCGTGTGTACATGTTTTCGACACGTACGTTACACGTCTCATCCTGACGTCATGTGTCTTTACGGGATGTTTACGGGTTGTGTGTGAACGCACTCACAGATCCCGGCAAATCACTGGCAGTGTGAATGAACCAAATCAAACAATCCCGGGACAAATGCCGGGTCACATTATCCGTGTATTTTCCGGAATCTCTGTTTGAAAGGGGCTTTGGCCTACTACACTGCATTTGAGTGAAAGTTATAATGTTATTCTATGTGTTAGTTTGTAGACTAGCAGTAAGCTAGATCAACATTAGAATAACATACTGATCATATTCTAACATTACATCATGTAGGTTAGCTATATAACATTGATTTGTTTTATGTACATTTTCTCACCTGTCTAATAAAGTACATGCAAGAGCGGCGTCTCTGTCAAGACGAAGTTTGTCACGGACGTGGAGCTCTCGGCATCTCGAAAACGCCACGCTGATATTGATACTCGTTTTATTTCTCCTTTTGTCCCAAAGTCTGCTTGCCTTGGTCCATAATGTTTGAACGAAACAACAGCATGCCGCTAGACATCACGCAGTTGTCCACATCTGTCGCCATGGTTACTATGGCAGTACAAGCGGATACCAGGGATAACGCGGATATTACGTCATTAACAGGCGACAAGTGACAAGAGACAGGCACTTTAAAATTGTGAATTTCTCTGAATTTATAGATTTTTGGAAACATTTAGGATAATATAAGTACACAATTGAAAGAAAGATATAACACTATGCAAGTAGTTTTTGGATATTTTGAACAAAATTCTTACATATTGTACCTTTAAGTAGATGTGTTTGGCAAATAGAGGAATTTGGATATTAACATGTTTTAATTTTATTCTACCGAACTTCCCATCACTAGCCAGTTCTCCATTTAACTGAATTTGATCGACTTTTTTAGCTGCGTGTCACTGGCGGTGTGAACGGGGCTCTACTGATTTGTAGCGGAAAACAACAAGGACGATAAACAAATAAAGACATCCAAAACCAAGAATCATGGGTGTCTTTACCCAAGGCGGGCATTATCTGCCAGCAACATGTGTAGATAACGCTCTAGTGAGTGTTCGTTCAGAGCACAGCGAAGCCATGCCCGGCCCCGACCCAGCTCAGATGTGATATTCCGCAGAGAGTAGAAGCGCTGCAACTCATGACGGTTGAGGTGCTCCTTCACATAAAACCAGAACGTCAGCTCTGAAACACACAAGAGAGTCTGTTTGAACTGCCACAGCAATCTTCTCAGTTCCCCATTATAGAGAATAGAGATCGATAATATCACAGAAGTTATATAAGGAGGTCATTTTGTGAATCAGAATTTAGGAGGTAAAGAAAAGGTCAGCGATACTTATTCTTAAAATCCTCATGGTTGAAAGAAAAGAAAATAAAATAAATGTTTTCACTGCAACAACAAAAAATAACTAAATAAAATCACAACACTGAGTAGGAGACCAGTTGAAACTTTTCTTTCTGTATTTATATTCCTTTGTATTCCATTTTGTTTTTTTGTTTGTTTGTTTTTATCCGTTGCTGGTTTTAGCCTCAGTTTGGATCAGTCTGACATGCTGTCTGTATGTAACAATTTTTCAAATATTAAATGTTTCAAATGTTTTCAAATGGTCACTTAGGGCTCAGGTAGTCATACTCATCTGGACTCTGTGACATTTAAGTAGTGCAGGATACAGGGTGGTGCAGCCTAGCGTTTAAAGATCAGGGGCCTCATTTATAAAACTCTGCGTACGATCCTTACTAAAAGTGTACATGCGCCGAAAGCAAAAAATGTCGTACGCAAAAAAATATTCAGACTTATAAAACCGTGCGTACGCCAGAATCTGCGCAGAATTCACTTTATAAATCCCAGTCAGCGTAAGATTGTGCGCACATGATATCATGATAAGCAATTAATCTCTGTAGTTAAAATATTAAAACACAGCATGCCAGATGGAAAAGTGTTGCATTGCATCCACAACAAATATTTCTATTTATTGAATATAAAAATGTTGTAACTTCTCAGTAATGATTTCATGTAGTTTAAGTGTTTAACACCATTAATGAGAATGGCATATTTAATATAAATGTTTATATCAGAAGTAAAACAATTTAAATCATTCTTTTATTTATTTAAATTATTACTGTGAACATGCACTGTATTTATGATTAGGAAGTATAATGAAGTATGGTTTTAGAAAGGCTGCGTCAGTTTCACTAAACGACCGCGGCGCGGACTGGAGCGGACATTTAAGAAGGGATGGATGTTTGCTTCATGTGATAGGCTTGGTGAGTGAAATTATGTTTGTATTATCTTTATTTATATAGTATTTGCACCTGATGCTGATAATGATTTTATTTATTTATTTATTTATTTAACAGGGACCATACAATCAAACATAGTTACAATACAAAGCCTGTAACTGATGGCAGCATATAGAGTTTATATAGCTAAAGCTATTTTCAACTCCTGTCCCTGGTTGGGCATTTCTAAGTACATTATAAATAGATACAAACAATTAAAACGCATTCACATTTGGCACACCACACACACACACACACACACACACACACACACACACACACGAAAAATAACAATAGTTAAAAATATTAATGCTTAATAATAATTTAGGTATCCTGATAATGCAGGTTGATGCAATTTGATTTATTGGGTGATGTAATAGGATAATTTAGAAGTTTTTCATTTTAAATAGTTATTGCTATTTGGGCCAGTTGGTGTCGCCAAAACACATACTCTTCTAAAAGAGTGCGTACGCACAGTCAAGAGCATCCTTACGGTGTGCACTTATTTACGCCAAGTTTATTTTTTATAAATCCCGATATGTGCGTGGAAAAATGCGTACGCATATTTCTATACCCATTTTGTGCGTACACAACGTTTATACATCAGGCCCCTGGGCTGGAAACTAAATAACTTAACTTACTTATTAACTTAAAACATTATTAATAACAGCTAAAAGTGTTTACTACAAGATTTTGTAAGATTGTGTGGGGTGGGGGCAACGGGCAACGGACTATATAGATGCTTTTGGTTTCAGTTGGTTTGACAGATGCCAAACCAAATGATGAAAAACCCAACGTCAAATACATTATGAAGCAGATTAAACTGTGGCATCAATGGGAAACAATGGCTAAATATTATTTACATATTTAATACCATTCAAATGTAAGGGCTCAGTGTAAGTTTTATTTAATCCTCACCAAGATCTTGTCACGTGATCTTTCAGAAATAATTCTAATATGCTGATTTGGGGCTCAAGAAATATTTATTATTATTATCAATGTTGAAAACAGAAAATAAACAGAATTTACTTGAAACTGAAATGTTTTGTAACATTATAAATGTTTTTACTGTCACTTTTGATCAATTCAATGCATCCTATGCCTGAATGAAAGCATTAATTTGCATGTGTGTATATGTATATATATTAAAGAGAGAGAGATAGATAGATAGATAGATAGATAGATAGATGGATAGATAGATAGATAGATAGATAGATAGATAGATAGACAGACAGACAGACAGACAGACAGACAGACAGACAGACAGACAGAAGATAGATAGATAGATAGATAGATAGATAGATAGATAGATAGATAGATAGATAGATAGATAGATAGATAGATAGATAGATAGATAGATAGATAGATAGATAGATAGAGATTATATTATATATTATAGAGGAGGAGAAATACATCCTCAAGATAAAACTTTGACACAATAGTTTATGCATGAACTCATTCAGCAGTGAATTTTTTCAACCATGTTCAGTTTCGACTAGAGTTCATCAAGTACATTATTTATGATATCTCAGAATCTTATAACATCACTCAAAATCCCCACTATTTTCTGGATGGCAGTCAACTTTCTACTCTCGAAAATCTTAAAGTACACACATTCAGCATTGATTCATAGTATCACTCTTAGTTCTGCTGGTAATTTTAAACAGTTTAAAACCACAGCAGGTGCAGAGACTAACCTCAGAAAAACCTTGTTTCTCTTTTTTGCCATTTTTACAGAGCTTGTTGCATAACCATCTGGTTTCATAAACAGTATCAGCACCTGGTTTTCCTGTATGAGCATTCATAAGCATCTGTTTCCTCTATGGACAACCCATAACACTGCATGTGTTCTTTGTTACTAGGGAAATCTCGCAGGCAATGTCTCTCAGGGGTACCAACTAAGACAAACTCATTAAGTAGCGCAAAGAGTTCACAGAGTAAACGCTTGGAAAAACACTTCTTTTCACTTCTCTTTTGAGAATCATACATTGATTAATATGGCTGGTCAAAAGAATGACAGAAAACAAGGTACCTGCTTCAGTTTTACTGCTAAATCCAGCAGCGTGTTTAATGGCAGCTGCTGTGAGGGCTAAACCGCGACTTTTCCTCAAGCCGTGTTGAAGTACAACTTCAAACTGGGCACACAGGCATATGACTCTGAAAACAGAGGACAAAAGATCAGAAAAATAAAATAAGATTCAGCAATATCTTATCAAACCATTTCAGATTTATAACACAAACAGATCATATGTGGATGGAGTATTCTTCCCACCTGCTATCAGAATCTGAGGCAATCTCCTTCCTGCCACCAAAGCGAATTTGGCACTGAGAAGATAATATTGTATAAAACAGGCGATGGTCAGACTTTAACATTAATTGACATTATTTTATTACAAAATACTTACTATCATTGAAACAGTTGGAAATGTTAAACTTTTATATGCATTACATATCTTTTTCAAAGATCGCTGCAGTACCTTCATGAGCACCTGGATCAATATTATTAATATTTAAGCATCTGATCTGTCGTTGTTACTAAACTCACTAAATACAACAGCTGGTGAATGAATGGGAGAAAGATAAACAATTTCCTGCATTCAAAATATAATAACATGGCTCGATATGGGAAGATGTAGCAGTGCAGTGTTCGTTCATGAAAGGCATCCTGACAAAGAAAAAAACAATCGAAATGATTTTATACTTCTTTCGAGCCCAATAGATTAAGCTGTATGATATTACTGACACTGAGCAAACATCATGCAAAAGAAGTGATCATTTCTGTCATTCCGTCTGGCGGCTGGCCTCTTTTATAACAACTTCTTTCCTCATTGTTTAAAGCCAGCATTGTCAAAGGGGAAGTGTGTTGCATAAATAAGTTATTAATAGTCAATTAAACAAGTCAATGTCACCTTACCTGTTTGACTGCATCGAGAAGTCTCTCTAACAGGTTTTGTCTTCTTAGGTCATTTTGCTGTGCACCTGTAAGGTACAGTGTCTGAAATATTACTGGTTGAATTGACCTCAATTAATATAAACACATCAAAATCACAGTGCATGAAATGTTTATAAATGATTAACATATGATATGTGACTGCACAGAACAGAACATGCAGCACTTCTCAGTGGTGCATGCACTGTCAATCTGAATATATTAATTTGATCCCTTCTTCACACACACAAACACACAAACACACACACACAGTATATTGCATAGCCTACATATTCCTGCCCAGCCAAACAAAGTTCCTGTTTGGATTTAAATAGGCAAATGTTTAAGAGTGATTCATGCTTGTGACTGCGTCATTATTGCAGTAATTATTATGTTTCTAGCATGTTCAAATTGATGCACCTCTTGATGGAAATAACATCACATTTACATTTATTTCCATCAAGAGACACATAATTTTCTGTCAAGACGTAAGAGTCCATCACTCTGTAATGTCTACTCCAGCACATCCCAAAGACTTTCAGTTTCATGTGTGAAAATGATTCTTCATGCTCACTCCCAACCATTCTTTCACAATTTGAGCCTGATGAATCTTGACATTATCATCCTGGAATATGGCCATGATGTGCCTTCCTAACATGCTAGAAAAATATAATAAATCACTGCAATAATGACCCAATCATAAACTCAAGCATTTGACTATTTAAATCCAAACAGCGACTTTGTTTAGCCATGCAGTGTATTATATCTAGTCTATCTATACACACACACACACACACACACACACACAAAACAGTGAGCTCTGCTCCTTGAATCTGGTAATGTTTGGAAACATCAGTCTTAAAAAGCAGTCACACATTTGACATGACCCGTCAAAACTGCAGATAAAGAACTTAGTAACAGTTAGTTCCAGCTACTGTAAAGGCCGATTGCCTGTACTCACAAAGATCACATTTTGGTCCTATAATTCACTTGTTTTTAAAGTGTATGACATATTCTAGGATTTACATATTCCCGCACCGCAGTAAAACAGACTGAATGTTTTAAAACCTCAGACTAATGTTACCTAACAAACAATATTATTGGATAACAATTAAATGTGTTGCAAACAAATACACAATTTAACAGCATGAATATTTCACCTCACATTTGCAACTCACCGTTCATTCTGAAATTCCCGATTAAACGGTTTGGCAAGCGACATGAATCGCAGTTGAGTCGGTCGCTAAAAGTTTCAGATTAATCCAAGTGATATTTAATAGCATAGTTTACATTTTGAATCGTTCTCCATAGTTTCATTTGCAGAGCAGTTAAGCCGTACAGTACACCCGAGGCCTAGTTCAGACAACACTAACACTTTAAAGCCGTTTAATGCTTCACAACTATGAAGACGTTGTTTATGGAGTATCGTAAGGGTTTATTGTCCAGGATAAGTTAACTGTTTCTACCCAGTTAAGCTCTTGTATCGTTGTGCTAACGAGAGCTCGCTAATGCCACTGCACAGCGCTCGTGTCAGTCACATGACATTGACTTGGTGTCACGTGACAGCAACATTGTCACGTTGGTCAAAATTATAATAGGCTACAAAAAATATATACAGAAATAAAAGTATTGAGAAGTCGTTCAACAGTGGTTGCTGACATTTTAGTAAGTTTGAAATTCTGATTTAAAGGGACGGTTCACCCAAAAATCACCTCGTGTTGTTGTCTATGATTTTCTTTCCTCTGAGAAGTACAAAAGGAAATGTTAGGCAGAACATTTAGGGACTTACAACCTCCGTCCCCTTCTCATCATTGCATCTTTTTTTCCATACAGTGAAAGTGAATGGTGACTGAGAATGTTGTGCAGATCTTTTTGAGAGAGAGAAAAATACATAGGCTACTACATGGTTTGAGAGGGGGGAAACATAACGGGTGAGTACATAATGGCAGAATTTCATTTTCATGGGTGAACTATCCCTTTTCCATAAATGGCATGCATTTTTTTCTGTCTTAAAGTATATTTACATATACTTATATAATAAGACTACAGTTGAAGTAGGCTAACACATTTTAATGTAACAAAGATACAGCATAGCCTAAATTTGTACTGGTTTTGCACTGATAAATATGTGAAAGAGTGAAACTGACATGTAAAACATTTGGACAAAGCATGTTGAAAATTGTTTACATTCATCTTACTCCTAAATAACAGATATTCACTTTTGACAGTCAAATGCCATCCTGTATTCAAGTCCTCTGTTCATTATTAGTGCATCCAGCTGCCCATTTCAAATTACAGTGAGAATTGTATCCAGTCTGGGTCTGAACAGAGTAATGGTGAGCCAAGAGTTTTCAGAGTCTTTTACTGTTATACAAGTTCCATGCGGTCTCCTCCATATATGAAAGGTGCACACTGGTAAGCTTGTACTGTCTTTGCTGTAACCAGCAATGTGGTGCCTTCCTCAGTGGAGGGAAGAGGCAGGTTGGAGTTGCAGTAATGTTGATTCAATCCATCTGGTAAATCAGTCGTAGCTTCATTCGTATCTTCAGATTGCTCTGTGATATCCGAACCTCTCTCGCTGTCAGATGTCTTTTGTTCTTTACCTATCGCTGTGTGATATTTCATTGATTTCATAAGGATTTGTTTGCCACACAAGTAATGTCATTATAAGATACTGGCTACTAGTATAAGTATAGTTAGATATATAATTTGCAATACATTTAAAATGAAAATAATCTGTATTACATATTATTATATTACATATTATTCTGTTGTTGTTGTTTTTTTTTTCAGATGTAATGTCATACAACATGAAATCAAGCACAGTAAACTAAGCAAATGTACTACAATTTTAACCAAATTGTCTACATTCATAACATATCAAAATGCTTTCATCAATATACCTTTCATGATGATGGGTTTACAGGTTTTTCTGCGCATAACTCGCAGAATAATGGTCAGTGCAGTGAAAGCTCCCAGGAACACAAAAAACACGATCAAAATGAAACGAATATTTTGATTGTTTTCAACTTCATTTACTGGTACTGAAAAGGACACAATAAGACACTGAATAAGAGACCAACATAATAAGAGATACATTGTTGACTTTGATACAGTTCTTTTAAGGAAAGGTACGTTTTCATACCTTTTGCAGAATTTGAGACTATTGCATTTTTTGTACTCCCCTGATGAAGCTATTGAACAAATTTTTTATGCATTTATATATGTATATATACAATACATTATTTCACAAGACAAAATAATACACAGGCCTACCCTTGATTTTTTACACACAACAAGATCATTTGTGTACAATGCGTCTTGTAGAATATATAAACATATATTGAACATTAAATAATGTTATATAGCTTTTTCAGGGCGGGTTGAATTTCAGTTTTAAAAATTTGACAACTTACTGATTCTGCAAGGAGTATGTAAACTTACCATTACTGTTATGTTTATCCGTTAAATTGTGTAATGTGCTTGTTCTAAGTCTAATCTCAAAAAGTTTTAAATCAGAAATAAAACAATACTTACTTGAGGTACAAAATGTTTGGCAAATATTTGGTGGGGCGTTGCATCTAATGGAGCAATGTTGACACTCCTCAAGAAGTCCATCGTAATAAGAATTCTTTGCACATTTTCCCTCAGCACAAATAATCATGTAAAGCAGCCATATAAAGAGAATCATCTTCCACTGAGGTTTTGGAAGTCACTGAACTTAAACAACAGTCAACATTTTATTAAGCCTAGTATGTAAATATGTCTTAAGAAGGGGATGTCCCTGAGCTATCAACACTTTTGTCTTTTACATTCAGGATTACTTCAAATTTTACTATTTTTTTATTTTTATTATTATTTCATGACAATAACTACTGAAGTATCCTCACAACCACATTTCTACTTTTGTTTAGTTAAATAGCTATTAATACTACCATTTTTTTAATCTTAAAAGACTCTTAATAATAACCTTTAACATCAATGGAACCTTTTCAATGCACAAAAGGCAGGGGAAATATGGGTTCTTCTGATTATTAAAATGTTATTCACTCTCATTCACTCTCTCTTTAGGGAAACAAAAATGTTTTTTCCATGGCATCGCTGGGGAAACCCCCTTTTAAAACCTTGCTTTTTAGAATTGAAGTGACCTTGTTCTTCTTTTTCAAATAAAACTATAATAGACTAATAAATGTTCTAAAATTATTTTAATTGCAATGGTCTGACAAAATAATGTTATCCTTATACTGCTTATTAGACATATTGTCAACATAATAGTAAAAATGTCACAAATACACAACCAGCAAATAACAATCAAGCATATTTGATTAGCATATTATATAATATTATCAGTATAAGTTAATAATAATGGATTAGCTAACTAACAATGAGCAATATATTAAGGGATTTATTAATATTTTTTAATGTTAGTTGGTAAAAGTCTAATTGTTTGTTCATGTTAGTTCACATTGCTTTAACAAATGTGGTAACACTTTACAATAAGGTTTCATTGGTTTACATTAATGTATTAACACAAACTAACAATTAGCAATACATTTATTACAATATGTATTAATCTTTGGCAATGTTAGGTAATATATCCAGCTTTTCATTGTTTGTTCATGTTAGTTCACAGCGCATTACCATATGTTAACAAATACAAGTTTTGATTTTAATAATGTATTTGTTGAGTTTAACAATAACTTAGAATAATAAATGCTGTAAAATTATTGTTCATTGTTAGTCAACTAGCCAACTAATGTTGACAAAAAGCCATCATATTGTAAAACGTTACCATGATATTAAATAATAGAAAAATATTTGAGTTCAGTTGGATTAAAAGAACAATCTTTAAATATATTTATATATGAACAATTATACATGAATGTAGCCGAAGAACACTGATGATCTTAAAGATCTATAAAGCACTTCTAAAGGCAAGTCATTTCTAAGCAGCATGAACGCAGTTGTGGAGAGGAGGGTCTTCCCGCAGAGCACTCTGGGAATTCAGATGCAAATCAGAGCCTGACACAAAGTCGAGCAAAGTTTGCTGTGTGGTACAAAAGATAAGTCTTATTTGATTCCCTGTCCTGGCCAATAAGATTCCACCTAAAGACCAGAATGCTATAAATGATTAACAAAGTCACACATTGCACAAAAATAAAAAAAAGTTGCTTATAGATAACATGAAAGATTGCTGGTTTCCATTGCATTATACAAGTTTGTATTCTTTAAAACTCTTTGTATTCATAGGGTATTATTAGTATTACCTGTATGTTATATCACTAAAGGATCTCGGTTCAGGTTGTTGGTCATCTCAGTTGGCTGTGTATTCAGATAGGAGCTCATGGCAATGGTAACGGGTTGATCTGCTCTGGCCGTGCGGTTTTCATGAGATCCTCCAGGCTGAGTGTTGATTCTTCCACTTCTCCTGAGGGAATTCCTCAGTCCGTTGGAAAGCCTGCTTGAGACTTTACGCATAACGCCTGAAATTCCTTTAGTGCGTTTGTACTGAGCAATGTCATCCTCCAGCTCTTCAGGAGGCACTTCAATATTCCCAGTGTACCAAAACACCCACCAGATAAGACTCAGGAAAATGATCACAGCTCCAGCGTATATTAAAAAGTCATGGAAAAAGATGTCCCAAAACACCCCAGCCAGGAGGACAAAAAGTCCAAAAATGTCATGAAAAACAGCAAACCAAAAGGCACATTTGCATCGTCCAACTCCTGGATACTTTTTCTCCATATCCGTAATTTTATGTTAGCGTCCCTTTTTATTGAAACGTATAGCTAGACACCAGCTCGTCTATTCAGATCCATCTAAAGAGAAATACAGTGCTAAAAGAAACATGACGCACACCTGTTCAGATGATGTTCAAAGTACACTGAAGTGAATAAACCTTGATGTTCAGCTGTAAACCAATGCTTTTATCAAGATCACAAACCTGAAGATAAATTAAAGGTGCCCTATAATGTTTTTTTTTATTATTTTATAATGTTTCCTGGGTTGCCCTTATACTGTTAGTATGTTTTTTAGATCAAAAATAGTCATAATTTAGAAATAAAAGACATTTTTCCTAGCCTGATTTTAGTCTCTGATTTGAACACTCTGTTTGAAGGGGCGTGTCTGCTGTGAGAACCGGACACTGCTGTGATTGGCTGACCTGCTTGCATATGAAATGAGACATGTGAAACTCTCTCGAATACTTTCACTACAGCTGTTATATACGTTTTAACTATTACAGATATCGAGATTAACGAATCGTGAGATGTTTTTAAAGTATTTAGATCTATTCCCATCACATAAAATGTTGCTTTGATGTACATTGAGCAAGCAGATGACAGTTTGTTGATCGCGAGACAACGCAGTTTCTCTCTCTCATGCTTTCACCAATGCAAACGATGTACATACAGTAAGAGCTTCGTTGTGCAGTGTAACAGCGTCATTGATTTCATAACGAGTTTGGCAAGAGAGATAAACCCGCGCTGTGTGGATTGTTCTTTGACCGCTTTCTGTATAGTTTATTCACTGAGAATTAGCCCATTTAACGTTAGTTATGTATGCTCGTTACTTGGAGTTTAATATTACTGTACTAGGATCTTGCGCTGGATCTAACACAGTGTAAATTATCTTTAATAAAATCACTACTTACCGGTTGCGGGAATATAGTTGGAATTACCCCCTTCTTCAGTTTGAGACGCTGAGAGAAGCTTGATATTGTCCCAACAACTTCGAATTAAACTGTTGCGGTATCCGATTATAGATAAACATCATCCGGGCCTGTTGACATTTCTTTTCTATGGGAAGGATATGAAAAGTCCTCACATCCCCTGCACAGCCTGGAACATAGCATTTATTTCCATGATCTGCCATTTTCTCTCTGATCCTCGCTTGCTCTGATGACTCGGCTGCGCAGTGCTTGTCATTGAGGGGTGGGATATGCAAATCTTTGGAGGCGTACATATTAATGATCCCGACTGTTGCGTCACAGTCGGTATTATGTGGAGATTCGCCTGTTTTTCAGGGGTGTTTTTTAAAAACGAGATTTAAATAAGACGGAGAAAACAATGGTGTTTGAAACTCACTGTATGTCATGTCCATGTACTGAACTCTTGTTATTTAACTATGCCAACATAAATTCAATTTCACGTTATAGGGCACCTTTAAAGGGATAGTTCACCCAAAAATGAAAATTCTGTCATCATTTACTCACCCTCAAGTTGTTGCAACCCTGTATGAGTTTCTTCTTCTGCTGAACACAAAGGAAGATATTTTGAAGAACGATTGTAACTTTGGCACCATTGACTTCCATAGTATTTTTTTTTCTACTATGGAAGTCAATGGTGCCGAACTGTTTGGTTCCAATCGTTCTTCAAAATATCTTCCTTTGCGTTCAGCAGAAGAAAGAAACTCATACAGGTTTGCAACAACTTGAGGGTGAGTAAATGATGGCAGAATTTTCATTTTTGGGTGGAGTATCCCTTTAAGATAACGGACATGTCAAAATAATATTTGCATGCAAGTTTTTCATGTGACGTCTTTTGACTATTTCTAATCCACTATGAGAATGACCACCAAACCAGCACTTAATGCTAGCCCACTAATGGTCAAGATGGGTTTGTGGTAGTAAGTCCAACAACTGGGTCTCTGCCTGAACTGGAATTGAAACTGTTTGCAGTGTCAAATCTTCACTTAACTCCATCCTGACTGTCAAACAAAAAAAATGCACAAGTAAATGTCACTCACTTTGTATGATCCAAGGTTTAAAATAAATATCTTTCTGAAATGCATTGTTAACTCACAAATGAAGATTGTCATTTTCTTGCCCTTATGTCACTCCGAAACTGACTTACTGGAAACACAAAAGATAAATGCTTTGAAATTGTTGCCTATGGTTCCTCATGGAAACATGAGAAAATAATATAGTTTCAAAAGACAATTCAAAACACAGGTTTTGGCCAAAACAGGAAACATCTTCAAAATTATCATGGTAAAAAGCTCAAATTTTAAAAACATGGGACTCAGTGACTAGATGATTATTACCAAACCAAGTGGAAGAACTCCAAACCAGTCTGAGCAGGAACAGCGGCACAAACAGAAGAGCAGCATGTCATATAATACATATATTACACAGACCTACTGTAAACAGAACATTGTATCATCAAAGCTGACAAATCAAGACACCGACTTCATTTAAATAAATTGACAAAAGCCATCATCAGATTTAGAATGCTTTTAATTCACTGTTGATCTGTCAGAACAAATGTTCACATAAACATTCATGTGTACTACAAATTCTGGTTCCATATATATCCATGTAAATTGTTGACAGGATGAGAAAGCTGTACATTAATTGCATTTCAGATTTTATTTGTTTTAGCTTTTCTTTTCAGAACACGTCCTGTGACCTTTGGTGTTTTCTTGGCCAGTTTTTTGTCTTTCACAGTTTTCTTAAGTCCTTTGCTAGCAGGCCTGGGTGCTTTTATCAATCCTTTTTTGGATATGCCCTGTAAAATAAAATCACATACAACAACATTATTGCATTAACATCCATGCAGTGTAAATACTGGTTTTACTAACAGTCCCTTGTCAGATGTGCAGACACTGACCTCCCGTTTTGGCTTTTTGGTTGGCGTCTCGATTGGCACCAATTGTGGGATTTCCTCCTCACAGTCTTCATCTTTCTCCGTCTCTGACAGTTCTGTTTTCTTATTTTCTCTCTTCCTCTTTTGTGCTCCCTAAAAATTAAAGGGTAAAACAAATGACTTCTCATTTTACAAAAGTATTTTTGGACACATATCCGTATTTCCTTTAAGCAACTTCACCTTTGTTGGATGAGCTTTCTTCTGGGCCTCCTCCACCACTGCAAGATGACTCAAATCAGAGGTGTAGATGGGCAGAGCAACTGAGTTCTGACTCTTCAAATGGATGATTTTTATGTTTCTTCCTGTCTGAGGGGGAAACAAAAGATTCAAGGTTTTAGGTAAAAACATGGTGGAAAGAAACACACATCCCATTAAAAACACAAGATGATGCAAAGAAATAATAAGTAGCGAATGATACTGTGAAAAAAAGCTCTTTTTTCTCGCTCTACTCACTGTTGCTAACTTTGTTGAAATGGTGGAAACCGCCATGGTCACATTCTCGACTATCTCATCTGCCGTCATGTTTGAATGTGCTACACGTGCCATGCTGCAAAGGTAAATCTCACAATCAGGGAAACTGAAAACATTTTTGAATTTTGGAAGAAAAAAATAAATCTCATGTTTCATAGTTTGTAGGGACAAGTTCCAACAGATGAGGAGACCCGTCTGGATACACTATGAGTTACTATAGCACATGTTTAACCCATATCCAGCTGTTATGAAGCAGGAAATGGTTTGCTGTAGTGCTTCTACATACTGTAACTAAATCAAATGTTCATACCAACAGGAGCCTTTGTTTGAGACACAGAGGGTGGTGCCTTGAATGAGGAGCTCCATGTGTCTGGCCAGATTTTTACTCTCTAGATCCACCGACAGAGGAGCCCTGACAGAGGAATAACAACATTAAACGTTATTTTCCATAGCGCCTTTAAAAGTAGCATCTCAAAGTGCTTCACAAGTTCAACAAGTAAACAAGAACTTCAATGAATGTCATTCACAATGATCATTGAAAAAAATACTGTCTATTAGGGATGCACCGATAGGATTTTTTTGCCGATACCGATACCGATTTCAACAAACAACTACCGGCCGATACCGATACCGATACCGATATTTGTCACTTGCATACAATACTATTCAGTACTAGCTAGTTTATTTCTGCATCAAATTATTTTCACTGAACATGGATTGATCCATTTAACATTCATCTGACCAGCATTATAAGAGAGGCACAATGATAAAAAAATACAATAAGACAACATTCAGAGATGATTTTTGCTATCCAATATTTATTTATTTAACAATATGAAGTCATATTTTATTACTTCTTAACAATAGAATCATATTTAAAACTATTATGATAAAATGGCTTAATAACTCATGAACAGTTCATTCAGTTGTTGTGCATGTTGGACTAGAACATTAAATAATTTCAAATGAACATAGATCTGTTTAACATTAAGATTAAAAATATGACATGACAAACTTCAAAGAGTTTTTTTGCAATAAAACATTCCTTCTTAACAACTGAATCATATTTAAAACAACTTAGCTTAAAATCTCATGAACAGTTCATTCAGTCGTTGTGCATGGTGCACACTAAACATTAAATCTTTTCAAATGAACCTGTTTAACATAAATATTAAAAATATGACATGACAAACTTCAAACTCATGAACAGTTCATTCAGTCGTTGTGCATGGTGCACACTAAACATTAAATCATTTCAAATGAACCTGTTTAACAAAGATTTAAGAATATGACATGACAAACAGTTCATTCAGTCCATTAGCTGTTATCAAGTAGGCTATTAAGGTTGCTGCTTTAGAAACAGGGGCAGGTTCTTCTTTATAAAAAGAAGCTTTTCTGCTTTTTCACAGTGCAGTCGGTTTCTTTTACTGTCCAAGACATTGGACGCAGCACTGAACAATCGTTCACTGTCGGTGCTTGTGCTCGGTGCACACAAATACTTGCGTGCAGTTTGCGCAAGAGACGGAAAGCGACCTTGATTGACACCAGTATTGAAGAGGATTTTCATTTCTTTCAATTGGGATTTCTGCGAGGTAGGCATCAATTTGTGGCATGGTGGGGTTAATCCTAAATCCATGTGATAAATTTTCCTCCAGAACTTCGTCGAACATGTCACACAGACTGGGTGCATGTTCACTGTCCTTGCGCGACTTTTTGGCTTTTGGGTTGTCCTCTGGGTGGCGCACCGCGGGGTTTCCGTCTCTTTCGTCGCTCAAATCCAGCTGTGCTTGCAGCATCATGCGAACTGCCTGCTTTTTGTCCGTGTCGAAGTAGTTATCTTTGTATCTTGGGTCTAACAGTGTTGCGATACAATAAAGAGGTTCTGAGTCATTTTTAGCAAAACGCTTTGTCACCGCATCTAGTAGTGTTTTTTTTGGCGGTTTTTACTCCCTGATCAGTTTCAAGGTCCTTGCTCAGTAGCCGCTTTAGCGCAACAATTGATGGAATCACATCTGCTGCAGATGCTCCAGATGAACTCATCTCCCTCGTTAGTTGCTCAAATGGGTAAAGAATAGAAACTGTGTTCTCAATTAGACACCAATGATGGGCAGTTAATGTCACAGGCAGAACATAATCTGCACTATAAGCCGCGATTGCTTGTTTTTGATCCAAAAGGCTTCTCAGCATATAAAAAGTACTGTTCCACCTTGTTGAAACGTCTTGCTGAAGAATTTTTGGTTGCATTCCCATCTGAATTTGAACACTGTGTAAGCGCGAGTACGCTAGAGGGGAATGCTTGAAGTGGCCTACTATTCGTCTGCATATTGCTATCACGTCAGATATGCTCCGTTGACATAACAAGCCCTCGTTGACAGCTAATTGTAAAGTGTGTGCAACGCAGGGTAAACTCGCGACATCACTGACATCCATTGCCTTTGTAATGTTTCTTGCATTGTCTCTGACAACTGCATGGACCTTGACTTTGTCGATTTTCCATGTTTCAAGCATTGTGTTGAATGTTGAAGAGATCGCCTCTGCGGTGTGTGAACCCGTAAATTCCTGTGCGTGCAGCAATATTTTTTGCAATTTGAAATCTTTATCAATCCATTGCCCAGTGAGACTGAGCATACAGGTAGGGCTTACATCAGAGCTCCAAATGTCGGTTGTAAAACTGATGGCTGAAATATCAGTGGCCAAGAGCTCGTGTATATGCGTGGCTACAACATTGTACATGTCTGGCAGGCACACGTCCGAAAAATATCGCCGACTAGGTAGGGAGTAACGTGGCTCAAGGTGTTCAACAAGCCTCCGAAACCCCACGTCTTCCACGACGGAAAAAGGCTAATCGTCCAGTGCGATAAATTCCATAAGTTTTTGGTTTTGATTACCCTTTGCTTTGATGCTGTCTTGAGTAAACTTTTTTACTTTTTCAAATACCTGGGCCACAGAGGGTGTCGGAACACTGGGAGGCGGCAGTTTTTTCTTGGCAGCACTGAGGAACGCAGCATGCTGTTCAGGATGCTTTTTCAGGTGGCAGATTAAATTGGATGTGTTGAAATTCTTAGCCGTGCTACCCCCTCTAGATATTTCAGCTGAACACTCCTTGCAAATGGCGATTTTTTGGTCTTTATCCGAGATTTTGAAAAAGGCCCAGACCGCAGACATTTTTCCTCCTATTCAGCGCGCATTTCTCACGTGAATGTCACGTGAACTTCCCCACCCCCGATCCACATATGACAAACTATATTTTATTTCGTACCGATTTTATTTTGTTTTGGTAAGTATTTAATTATTTTACCCAGAGAAAAACGTTGAATATGCAACAGACATGCAACTCATTGCCTTCAAGCAATTAATTAACAAACCATCGGTATCGGCCTTTTTCATGCTTTTGCCGATATGCCGATGGTGTTAAATTAATCAAAAATCGGCCGATAAATATCGGCGGCCGATACATCGGTGCATCCCTACTGTCTATTGATGTGTGTTCATTTTTAATGCTATTGCCCCGATTAGAAAATTAGGACAACTATAACAACTGTTTACAACTGTAAATTATTTGTGCAGATATAAGTTGTAATAGGTTTATGTTGTATAAATATCTGATTCTTCTCATATATGATGCGTTTCATTGAGTTAATTAACCCGCTAACAAAGCGCTTCAGCTTCCCGGTGTTCATTCCACTCTTCAGATTCAGCGCACGCAGTAAGTGCTGTTATTTGAAACAGTAGCTAAAATAAATGTATAGATGCATTATTAATAATAACTAGAATGGGCCATTCCATTTTATTTATGGGACATGAATTTTGATTCTTTATACACAAGTCATGTTGTCCAATGACTTAAGGCAATCGATTTTTTTTTTTTTTTTTTTTTTTTGATAAAGAAAGTTGGTCATAGGAGTGTAAAAAGTATAAAAGGTCCTGGTTTCACAGACAGGGTTTAGATTAAAGTAACACCAAGTAAATGTTCCTCTTCGGTCGCCCTACTGGTTGGAAACAAAATTGTCCATTGCCGCTGTCGTAAATAATTTAGCCTACCGTCGCACGCACGCTCGCAGTTTATCCAGCACCGGCTTTAGAATGATCGATGTCCACAGACAAGGTAGAGTATGTTACATGATTTCATGAAAGGATGATGTATTGCGACATCAGAAACGAAGAAAAACGAAATAATGACTATTGTAGCGCTTGACGTAAAGCAGTCGAGTTTGTAGTTATTGTTTGTGCACGGGTTCCTACCCGAAACCCGAAGTTACATAGTGCCAGTACATACAGACCCAGTCAGGCTATGGCAGACGTGTCATTTAACTTATTTTAAGTCGATGTACCATCACAAGGGTCTTGGAAGGTCTTGGAAAAACCTTGTGAAGGTTGAAAAACTACTTAGTGTTACTTTAAGCCAGGATTAGGCCTTAGTTCAATTAGGACATTTAAGTAGCTTTTAAATTAACATGCCGTAAAAAAAAAAAAAAAACATTACTGGTGTGGATCTTGAGACAAAAAGATTTTGCTTTCAATTATAACAGCTCAAACATGCATTTTAGTCCAGGACTATCTTAAAAATGTAAACTGGGAGAAGGAATTTTACACCGGTTCAAACTAGGCTACTGTATTGTATATGCAATTTATGTTGAAGTGCTTGGGACAAGGCTTTTAATGGTGAGCCTTTTGTTTTAGTAAGGTTCTTAAAAAATTGCCTGATTGATAGTCTACACTTTTTACAAAGCAAAATGCCTTTTAATATAATTCTAAATACATCCCCCTTTATAATGTGGTACACGTGTCTTTTTGCTGTAAAATCTTTATACTGATTTTTAAAAAGTAAGCATAAGAATAATTTATATTGGTATTAATGATTCAAGATGAACACTTTCTGAACTGAAGCCACTTAGGTTTACTTGGTTATCCATACATTTCTTTAAAAACAAATCATGCTAAAAAATGAATATTAAATATGATACAGAAGGCTTTTGTGGAATATTTATTTGTACATCCCTCAATCAACATTGTACTGTGTTGCATTATTTGTTTTTCCCCCCACAATAAAAACAACAGAGCTTTGATCATAAAACTAAGCACTTAAATATCTAATGTATACAATAAATCTCAATTCTGAACTATTTTTTGTTTTGTTTGGTTGTGTATTTAAATGCAAACTTACTTCTTCCTTTCATAGAAATGTTTTCCAATGTGGGAGGGTAACCTGCGTCGAATACGTGCGTCTGCCAAAAACAAATCAAAGTTGCCTAGCAGTCTTCTCTTGGCTTCAAACGGCTTATACTCAGTTCTCAAAACTTTAAAGGGAATCACCTAACAAGAGAAAAAAAAAATATGTAAATGTACTTTGAAGTATGTTCCAAATACGTACTGTCATAAAATGGTCCTGCTTGGTTGTTTCAAAGTTTGTAGAGACAAGTTCCAATAGAGGAGACTCGTCTGGATACACTCTGAGGTACTTTAGCACTTTTTAACCCACGACCAGCACTGAGACAGGACAGGGTTTGCTGAAATGCATTTGCATATAGTAAACTATAATAAAATTGCTGAAAGCATTGAAGGATCAGACAGATGAAATACCTCTATGACATTTTTGAAGCCTCTCTCAGTTAGTAACTTCTTGTAGAATCTCTCCGTCTGTTCTGAAGTCATGTTGGGTTCATCTCTGGTGAAGAGACACACGTCTCCTGTTTCTTTCCTCAGTCCATGGGGTAAAGGACTATGGGACATAGCACATTTGGTAAGAGCAATACATACTTACGTTCATTAGCCTATGTCTAAATCAATGACTCAGGATTAATTTCCCTTTGAAACACTTACATGCGAATGGTTTGCTCCTTTTTAGGGATTTTCCATTGAGTAAACAGTAGGAAGACGGCCTGACCCTCATTCTGGAAGAGTTTCTGGGACGAGGAGCTGCTCTTTATATATGCCTGTAATGCCTGTGTAGCTTTCTTCACCTGTAATATGATGTTTGAACTGAATTAAGCGTATTTCAAACCGTTTCCGACGTCAGAAACAGACATATAATCAGTCGTTGTTATAGTCATAAACAACGCCAGAAACAGCCATAGAATCATCGTAGTCATAAACAATGTAACTTCATTGGACATATACATAACATGTCAACGCAAACATAATACTATTTTTATATCCAACCTTCGACAATTTGGTTGCAGCGTTTGTAAAGCAGTTAACAAACTTGCAGCATTGTTTGTTAATAGATTTTGACAAAGTACCCACCCAATCGGAAATATACACACAAACAAAATGAGTACAACATAACAAATATACGAGGAAACTTATCAAATATAGCTCGTTTACCTGAGTCCGATCGAGAGCCAATTCTTCTCGTGGGGACTCCATTCTGCACGTGTGTAGAGGAAGCGCACGGTGCATGCGCACTTCCGGTAAACGTCACATGGACTTTTATTTTGAAAAATGTATTAGATAGTGGGATGCTTCATGAGTTATCACTTTCCTGCTGCACAACAGCAAACCCATTTTTGCACCCAGGCCTATTTTAAATGGAATAAAACGTTTGCAGACCTAGAATTTAATTTAATATTATATTCTGTACTTTTTTTATTTTATAACGTATTTATAATAATAATACCAAAAATATAAAATTATTAAATATAATTCCAAATGATTAGAAAACATATGCCCCAAATTCTCCATTTCTTGTTAACGATTATACGTTTACAAATATATACATTTTAAAATGGATTATAAGTAAGTGTAAGCAATAAATTATCTTTATTAATGAAACAGTGGCACATTATTTTCTGCGTTATCATTACCATTTGGCCTTCCATATCCAGCTTCCTTCTGCTTTAATTAAACCATTGTGAAGAAAGAGATTGATAACGGCAGTCAGAAGAGAGATGCAAAGGTAATATCATAGAAAATATAGTGTTATAACGTGTACATAATAAAAAATATATATATAAAATACTCTGCAGGATTTACAATGCTGATGACCGTAAAAAAAAACGTCATCACAGTTTGTGAGAAAGGTCCATTGACCACAGTGCATTAGCAGAATAATGCTGAATTTGTTAAGTACAATGTGAGTTCCAGTATATTGAACACTATATAAACAAACCACTTTCATTTAAAGTCATTTTAGTGTTTTATTTTTTTGGAAGTTTTTAATTCAGGAGTGTACAGAATTTACACCGGCTGATGTGACATGTTCTTTTTTTTAACCACATGGGTGTATATGTCATTTGTTATGTAATGACATCACAGTAAACAAATTCATCTGCTCATCTGGTGCATGATTACATCTCTACATAAGTTTCATTTTATTTGAAGGACAAGGCCTCTTGTATGACCTGATCTTGACAATTACGACTCTTGCAGGGCTTTCCAGGTAAAGAGCAAGCTCTGACCTGTATGGACCCCTTTCATGCCATAATGAAACAGTCAGCAATCTCTTACTATCCAGATGATGTTGTTATAAAGTGATATGCAAGACCCTGCTTTAATGGTTGGGGGGATGGTCTGAACAGTTATGTTTGAACGGCATCAAAAAGAGGCACCTCTCAAAGAGATGACACCAAGACTCCCTCAGTAAGTCATCTGTATTTTAACATTACATTAAAAGGCCAATGCCTTAAAAGAAAATTGCATCCACTTTAAGATTGAATATGTACCAGTAGAGAGAAACTGGCTCTAAAAATTGGGCTACATGAGTGGCATAGCTGAGCTCTCAATATGAGAAAGCTGTCACACTGAGCTTGTCTTTCTATATTAATGTTCTTCCTAAAAATGTATTCTGTCACTTTAATAATGTCCTTTTTCCAAACTAATTTTCTTAGACTGATCCACAGTGGGAAGATGGAGCAGTTTGGAGGACATCTGGCAGCTACACATCACTGCATCCTCCTCAATCCCAGAGTGCACCACAGAAGTCCTTCTATCCGCATTTAGTCCTTCTCAGGTACCAACTTCAGCACCTTGCCAATTGCGATTGTCTTACCTAAAAAACAAAACAAATAACATCCTCATTTTAGCATTCAGGGAATATTATATTTGAATTGTTATGTTATATTTTCTTGATATCTTACCCTCATCTCTCAAGGTGAAACGTCCCATCTGAGGGAAGTCTTTAAAAGTCTCTAAGCAGATAGTTCCCGCAGCCCTAAGACGGGCGATGCATACTTGGTCTTGTTTGACGAAGCGTGGGCGAGTCTTGCTCTTTTCTCCTGTCTTCTTGTCCACCAGACAGATTAACGCCTATTCGTAGAGGTTTTTGAGGAACATGACAGTTAAATATTTTAGGCTACCAAACCGCGGTGCTCTCTATCGTGGAGATTTGAATGAGATTTGAATTTTAGAAGTGCACACAAAATAACTTACTGTTATCTGCACTTCTTCTATGCAGGTATGTATGTGTAGTACTGCATTGTAACCTGGGCATATAATGGATTTGTGTTCAATAATGACAATCTGTTAACAAGAACAAAGAAAAAAGCTATTAGATCTTCCAAAAAGCGAGATAGTATTCATAATCTTTACCGTCAGTGCTTGAATCATTACCTGGGCATCAAAAGTGCGCCCTGAGTGACAGAGGTTCTCAGCATTGCATAGGATAAATCCTGGGAGAATCTCTTCCTCCTCGATGCCTTTGAGCCGGAGCTTCAGGTTTTCACCAGGCGAGGCGTACTCCGTCTCCACATCATCGGAGAGAAGACTCAAAACCTCCACTGTGTTCTGGGAAATAAGAACAAACAGTGTTTTAGACGTTGACTGTTATCATTCAACATATATTCATAATGGTTACGATAAGAACGTATTGTATATGTACCTATTAACAACACAAGAAGGAAATTCTCTCATGCATACTGTTGTTTTGTACAGTCTTACCCGATTTGGCATCATAATAAGTTGTTGTGCTTTCCCGATACACCCAGACTCCAGTTTTCCAAGCACCACAGTGCCCATGTCCTGCACCAGAGATTATAAAGCAGCATTATGGACTCTATCAGCTGATATTAGAGATTTTTTTGAACATTTAGTCTTGTATGATGGCAGAGGTCATCTTAAAAAATAGTAATAAACACAATATAACATTATAATGTTGTGATGCCTAAATTCACATGTAGCATTTAAAAGTGTTATTCATTTAGACAAAATACTCTCATATTTTACAGTATTCGTATCGTATTTTAGTAACTATTTTACATTTTTTATTCTATAAATATAAGAGCTATCAAACAGATTAATCACGATTAATCACATCTAACAAACATTTGTGTTTATTTAATATATGTGTGTAAATGCGCACACACATGTGTATGCAAATATATATATATATATACGTGTGTGTGTGTGTGTGTGTGCTGTCTATGTATGCATACAAACTTTTATATTACATATATTTTATCTGCCATGATTTAACACTCAGTAAAGGTTATCTTGAAAAAACATATAAAATATAATAATTTAATAACACTACTTTATTAAATTATAGCAATTACATTTATAATGTTGTGATGCCTAAATTGACTTGTGGGTGTCAAGCGTATGTGAAGATGTTTTCTATCCAATTACTGACACTTTAATCTGATGATAACTGCCAGCTCTAGCAAAGAAACTAAGCAAGACTTTAATTAACTTGAACTTAATCTCATTACATGTGCTGAACACAGGGCTTAGTTTAGCTTATTGGTTTCATAATACTGGACACATTTTGTCTCACTGGGAAGAGAACAGCTGAGAAAACAATTTCCTCGTTCCGTTAAACTAGATCCTTTGCTGCCAAAACACTCCTTTATATAATTGGAAATCATCAGCAGAAACTGAGACAATAGCAGTATTTGGAACAGTAAGACACTCTTGATACACTCAGAATATTTTATTTTAGAACAACAGATGCCGTTTTGAAGTGCATACTGCATATGCAAATGTCATGAATTCATGAAATGTTAAGATATTATCAATACCATCTTTCACTTACCTTGTATTTATCCACAATAGCCAATCTGATGGGACCATCAGTTGGTCTGGTGAAGTTTGGCAGGCTGTCCAGATGTGGAATGAAAGGCAATCCCCTATAAAAGTTCAGAGTTGAAGTAAACTCGTATTTCACCTTTGTATGTTCACAGTAGCCTGAAAAATGACATGTTAAACTTACGTGTACCAGGGGCACAACTCAGAAGTTTCTTTCAGGTTGGCTCCTGTCATTCCGGAGCAGGGCATGAAGTGAATGTCTTTCTTTGGATTAAAGCCCACTTTCTTCAGAAATGGCACTAACTTCTCTTTACATTCCTCGTATCTGTGGGGGTAAATGTGTAGTAATTGTTAAAAGAAGGACCAGTTACAAGGATAAAAAAGGATAGAAGTCAAACTCTATTTTAATTCACCTATCCAAACTCCAGTTCACAGTGGGATCGTCCATTTTGTTGACGAGGACTATCAGATGTTTGACTCCAGCTGTTTTGGCCAGCATGGCATGCTCCCTCGTCTGACCTCCCTTTTCAAAACCGGTCTCAAACTCACCCTTCCTGGCAGAGATGACCTGACGAAAAGGAAAATGATGTTTTCTTAAGTGTCAATAAATAAAGTCAAGATCTATTATTTTCATTTTTTTTTTTAATTTATATGTACACTACCGTTCAAAAGTTTGGGGTTGGTAATGTTTGTGTAATTTTTTTTTAAATAAAAAAATACAGTAAAAACATCAATATTGCAAAATATTGTTACAATTTAAAATAACTTAACTATTTTAATATATTTTAAGATCAGCATTTGAAAAAATAATAACTAATTTTAAACATTTTGAATGTACTTACTTGTTAAATTAATTTCTTATGACATACTATATATTATTATGTCTAATAATTTTATCTTAAAGTAAAAATATTTTAAAGTAATTTTTTTGTTGTTGAAATTTACAGAATTATTACTGAACCTTTTTTTCTGATTTTGTACTCTCAATTCAACAGGCATTACTTATAATGTCTTTGCCAAAGACTTGCACAGCTTAGCTACAGAGCTATAAGCAACAATCGGCTGTAGTTGTTTCAAGAGGAACTCACCAGCACTGCCAAATCAGCTTGGGATGCCCCCCCAATCATGTTGGGTACAAAGCTTTTATGGCCTGGGGCGTCAAGAATAGTAAAGTGCTTTTTCTCAGTCTCAAAGTAGGCTCTTCCAACTTCTACTGTTTTCCCCTTGTCTCTTTCCTCTTGGTTTGTGTCTAGAGCCCAGGAAAGATACCTGCCAGGAAAAACATGAATGAGATGTCATTTCAACCCAGATCGCACCATGAGAACAAATATTTCACTCAGAAAAGCCAAGAATTTGTGTAAAAGCTCATATAGACATCTAAAAGTGACTATACCGGGTTTCTTATCTTGGAAAAAGCCTTTTAACTAATCTCCATGTTTGTCACATGTTGTGTACACTACAGTGCCATTCAAAAGTTTAGGGTGAGTACGATTTTAATTGATTAAAAGTAGCAGTAAATACAATTATAATGTTACAAAACAAATGTTGAACTTCCTGGAGATCCTTAAAAATGTGTCACAATTTCTACAAAAATGTAAGTAACAAAACTGCTTTCAACATTGATTATAATAATATGAAATGCATATTATAGAATGCATAATAGAATGATTTCTGTAGGACCATGTGACACTGAAGCCTTTAAAGGAATACATGTTATTTAAAAAAATTATTAAAATAAAAAATATATTTTTGTATAAATTATTTTAAATTGTAATAATATTTCACAATATTACTGTTTTTACTGTATTTTGATCATATAAATGCAGGATAAGAGACTTAATGACCTCAAACTTTTGATCAGTAGTGTAATATTATGCTGCATTTCCATGAAAAGGCATGGAAAGAAAGGCATAAATAAATGTTTACCAAGTCTCTCTGTTCTTCTCTTTTGCCTCCCGTTCATATTTCTCCAGCGTTCTTTTGTCCACCATACCAGTTAGATACCTTAATGGTAAACAATTAAATATGCATTTTTTCACATCATATCATAATGTATAACAGAAGTTTATAGCAGTCAAGTCTTCGTTATCAAGAATCATGGTTCACTCACATAATCTGTCCACCAATTGTAGACTTGCCTGCATCTGTACAAAAGAAGAATAAATCAGTAATAAATCATTTATTTGCTCACCAGCCACTCTGGCTAGTGGTTTTGCAAACTTGCTAGCCAATCAGCAATTTCACTGGCCATTATTTTGTTTCTGGGAAATAGATTTTACATGTGTTGTGTGTGTGTGTGTGTGTGTGTGTGTGTGTGTGTGTGTGTGTGTGTGTGTGTGTGTGTGTGTGGGGTGTGTGTGTGTGTGTGTGTGTGTGTGTGTGTGTGTGTGTGTGTGTGTGTGTGTGTAAATATATATAAATATATATTATATATGTTTGTGTATATGTGTGTGCGTGTATTTATATGTGTGTATATATATATATATAATATATACACATAGATGATTATATGTAAATCAATATAACAATATATAAATACACATACATTATATAAGCGCAAACTTTTATTTTAGAATCTAATAATCGTGATTAATCGATATGACAGCACTAAAAACTCAATATTATCAAAGTTTTTTGCTTGTGCTTTTTTATTCGTTGCACCTGTTTCTGAATATTGCTTTATCTAAGTAGTCTACACATATTCAGAAAAAGGTGCAATTATTATAATGTTAGTTTTAATAAGAGATGCATCAACAAGATAGTTCTGACATGCATTGTAACCGTAACTGTATATTGCAACACTTAATGACACTAAAAACACGTTAACATACCCACATGTCCAATGAACACAACATTCACATGTTCTTTCTTAGGGGCATCTGGTAGAGGAGGAGGCAGCTTGGGGGTCAGCATCTCTTCATCCTCCTCCATCATTTCATCCTGTTCCTCATCCCTACAGCATCCGGTGTCAGCCGGGGATCCACTTCCTGGTTCCTCCTCATCCCGCTCCCCCTTCTGCTCCCACGTCTCCACTGCGCAGGCATCGGTCTCTCCGTTCTCCACTGCAGCTGTGGGGACAGTCACAGCAACGTTTGCATTTAGTAGACGCAGGATTCAATGTTAAACTTACTAAAACACAATGACCTGTTCCTGGAAAATATAGAAACAAGCCAACAAAAATGCGTCTTAACACTTAACAGTATCTACCGTGGCCCTTCCATCAGAAGCGGTGTCATTTCAGTTGAGTCAGCTCAGCTGTTCATCTTTTAGCTACACCATGAGAAATATTTTAAAAAATGTAAATGCTTTGTATTCTTAAAGCAACAGAGGACCTCCTGAACACAAGCAAACCTAAGAGGCTAGTAAGGGATTATTCACTGTAAAATAAGAAATGAGTCTTTTAATCTTTTTCATTAATGATTAGTTCAAAACTAGTATGACATTCTCTTTTATGCTAAGAATGAAAATGAAAATTACGTCATCATTTTCTCACCCTCATGTTGTTCCAAAACTGTATGACTTTCATTATTCTGTGACAATGGAAGTCAACCAATGTTCCAATGTTATTTGGTTACCAATGTTCTTCAAAATATCAACAAAAAAAAGAAAAGAAAAGAAATGCAATACAGGTTTGGAACGACATCAGGGTAAGTAAATGATGATAGAATTTCAATTTTTTGGTAGAGTATCTATTTGCCAAAAAAAGAAGAAATCACTTATTAATGTATTCATTTAAAAATGTAAATAAATAAAGCACTTAATTAATAAAAAAAATTATGAATTAATTTGTAACCCTCTGGTGCTCCTTGTTTTGCGGTCAAAGGATCAAACTTTTTTTTTTTTCAATGAAATTAATGTACTATATTTTTCTTATGTTAAATTTATGGTACTAAATTATATTCATGGAATATCCCTTTATTACCTTAAGTTAGGTACCTTTTTAAAAAAAAATACACTTGGCAGATTATTGATAAAGTGAAAAATAAAGAAAAAGTGAAATAAGTTAAACTAAAAAAAAGTTATAGAAGTTTAAGTTTATTATTATGAAAAATGCATACATAAAACGATATTTAAAAATTGTATATGAAATTTATATTTTCCAAAACTACACTATAAAATTAATCTAAACAAATTTGAGGTTGATATCTTTCAGAAAGATTTTGTTTGGGTGCAGTACCAAACATTTCCACTAGATGAAATTCGCTTTCCATTTCTTTCCAATAAACAGTACAAGTGTGACTATTTTTTTTCACGATGAAGTAAAAAAGTCTCCTTTTGGGTTCCACAGAATAAATGCTTAAAGTCAAAAAGTTTGAGAACCACGCTTTAAGCCAAAAAAGAGATCGATTAAGAGAAATGGAAATGAATTTCAATTAACATATATTGCTCTCGCAATACAACACACAAAATCCAAAATCAAGCTAAGAAACAAGCTACAACAACAAACATTGAGACTGTCCATTCATTGTTTTGACAGTTCTGCTTCTCTGGGTCAGTATCTGCGGCTGGAGGTGTAAGTAAAGGGATAAATAAGGCCTGTAATTTGAGCACATGAGTGCTGATTTAACAAGTTGCCCTCTATGGCAGAAGAAGCAGCAATAGTGGAAGTGCAACACTATATCAGAACACAAAACCCAAGGACAAAAGCAGAGTCTAGCTTGATAGACAGATATCCTAAAAGCATTAACATACCCACTGGTTCTGAGATCTCCATGCTTGCCACTGCATCAGTGCCTGTGGAGAGAGATATGGGTTATGATTGGAAAACTATGATAAATCAAACTAACTAATTAAATAAATCTGGCAGTTTTTAGTCACCACAAAATCAAAATCGATAACTCTTATTTTTTGTGGAATATTGCAGTATATATTATAAATAATTTATTCGTAAATGAATGTGCCCTCTTTAATCTCAATCAAAATAACTTTCTTTCCCTCTTGCAACGATATCTTTTTTCTGATGACGTGTTTACTGGTGGGAGGGCGGGACAAGCTGTCACTCACATGAGATCACAGCAATACAAAATACCAAATTTTTTTAATACCGTTTCACTTGGATCAGTGGCGTGCAGTGGTGTTCTGAAATGAGGAGGCAAAGTCCTCACAGTTTTTATATATATAATATAAATCAAATGTAAATTTATATCTTGTTGTCAGATTTTCCTGGTTAAAAAAAAATCACTTTACATTATATCAAAAAATATATTGTTTTATATACAATTTTTATTTTGTATTTTTACATTAACAATGTAATTAATGTTCTGTTTTTTACAAACAAGTATAAATCTCAAGTTAGTGTTTTAAGTATTTTTACATTTATTTCAAAATAATAACTAAAGGCAGTAACAACGAACCAATCATATCACGATATAGGTATTGTATTGCCTCCTCTCACGTGACTTTACCCCATTCATTCTCAATTCCCCACCGCATGTTTTAGGGGGCATCTGTTAAAAGGGGCAAGAGAGACATGGCCTTTGTAACTGGTATCGCAGTTAGACAGTGTTACTTTAGAAAAATGTGTGATTTATACACAATTCACAATATCACAATTTGTAATATTTGTGTTATTTTATTTTTGTAATATGGATAATTTTCTCATCCAATTTTTTTGAGGCACTGCCTCTCTTGCCTCCTTGGAGGAAACGCCCCCAATAGGGAAAAAAGGACTCGCAGGTTCCATGCAATGCCAACTTTAATAATAGAGTATGCTATCCACACAGCTTAATTAGGTTGTTTAGCTCACTGTTAATAAAAGTTAAATACAAATAATTTCAATGTACAGGTGAAAACAAACAGGAAAATTTGACTCTAATGACAGTTTTCTCAAAGTTAGTGTGGAAATGCCTCCTTGTAATTTACACAATAAACTAAATAGCCTGAAACAGACTGGAGTCAAATATTATCAGCAGGTCATCTGTCTATTAGTATTAACTCAATTGTACGACACAGCTGATCATGTGACAAACACGCAGCACCCATAAGGGGGCGACCCGCTCCTGTGTAGAATAAAACAGCTAGAATAGCGATAATTTGTGTCTTCACCTCATACATAATTTTAATCATATTTCTCATTAGTGTTGTTCATTTATTTACGTGTAAAACTTTTGAATAAGCACACAATTCTGATTAAACTGTTTTAAATTAGTGGTAGTTCGTATAGTGTGTTATGTACGTCATGCTATCATGTATTAACTAGTAGATTAAGTCGGCTGCTAAACTGGCTAAGCAAGTCTATCCGGCCTTTAGTTCATGAGTCATGACAGATCACATATGTTTATTAAAGTGCGTTACATTCACTATGTATAATGAAAATGTCTTAACTCGACTATGGTAAATATAGCGCTCAAATAAACGCTGGCATCTGTTTGGCTAGCCCGTTATAAACATTTCCAGCTAAAAGCCCTTTTATGGTCAGAATGCATCAATGCTGTTAGTCGGTTTATTAACGCTGTTGGTTTACCATCAGACGTATCGTTTTCCGCTGGACCTTGAGAAAGAAAGGATGGTACGAATTCCGGAGCGTTAACGTTGAGCCCGATGAAGGCGGACTGAAGTTCGGCATCAGCCGTGGCCTCAACATCGTCCTCCTGTTCCCACGAATCAGGGGCTATGTCTCTCGAGTCCATAGTGGCTTTAACTAGAATAGCTGACGTTTCTAGCGGGTGGCGCTTTAACCCACAAGGCGGTTTGGACCACAACAAAGTCTGCTGTGTTTTCAGTACCTATTCCAGGTAAATTGATGGATTGGGGAACTCGTAAATGAGCTGAAATGGTTCATGGGGCGCCTCGTCTTCTTCATGCGACACCATGGACGTGTAGCTAGTAGTTAGCTGATCCTGAATCTTGCATGCGCGCACTCGCGCAGTACCAGTGCAGAAACGTGGACTGTGAAAGCAGAGACCAAATGTGATAATAGCCACATCCACAGCTTTTCAAAGTAAGGCCATCATGGTAAATATACAAGTGCAAATTTATAAAACGGGAATGTATTAACAGTAAAAATGTGACCACTTATTCAACCGTTTTATGTACTTTTATTGCATTGTATAAATAAACAATTAAAAAATGTACAATTTATAAATATAGATGTAATGTATAAATACAATGTATAAACAAGTAGACAATAGATAAACATTTAAATAAACAACTAGTTTATGTGTTAACTTGAACAGGTTCCATCTTGAACAAAATGTAGACATTTATGCAACATGCTTTCTGCGTATAGTTTTAGTCTTTGGCGTCTGCTATTCCTCCAGCGGTGATGGCGAAAGTAGCCTCGCTTTCTGGCATGTCTGGGCTGTAGAAAAGCAGAGGTTTGGTTGCATTTAAATCAAATGATAATCATATACTATAACTGTCTAAATCTATAAATACATATGCATCATTTGTGCATTGTGTGTGTCCTTGTTATGTTAGTTGAGAAACAAAAAGGGAAAATAGTAACACTTTACAATAAGGAAGGAGGTATTGTTAACTTTAGTTAACTACATTAGTTAACATGAACTGACCATTAAAAATATTTTTAAAGCATAAAATAATCTAGGTTATGATGCTAATTTGATCATTTACTAATACATTATTAAAATCAAAAGTTGTATCTGTTAATATTTTTTAATGGACATGAGCTAACATTAACTAACAATGAACAGTTGTATTTTTTATTAACAAACATTAACAAAGATTAATAAATCTATAACTATTTATGTAATGTAATGCTCATTGTTAGTTAACTAATAAAGTAATGGAAACTTATTTAAAGCGTTACCGAGAAAATCTTGAAATTACCTATCAAATATTTTGGCAATTCTCAACTCAGCACGTCCTTTCCTCAAGCTGATGCGTGTGGTTGAGGCATGCGCCAGTATGTGTCCTCCAATGGGCTTTTTGGGATCTGCTTGAAATCTAAGATCATAATAATCAGTTTAAAATTCCCCAACATTCCCTTTCCTATTTGTTTTGTGTTCTCTTACTTACGTCATTCCAGCCCCTGGATCTGCAGTCATCTGGTTGGTAACAAACACTGCCACGTTGTACTCTACAAACGATAGATATAATTGATGAAGTGAAATTCAGAAAAATTAAGTTCACAAGTTAAAATCATGAGCTTACTTCATTGAAGATAAAACTGACTATCAGGTTCTATGTCAGGTCTATTATTAGACATGTGCCGGCATTCGGTAATGCGATAAATAGCGGTAATGTATATGCTAGGGATGAGCACAGTACTCGATCACTCGAGTACTCGAACGTGACAGCGACGATCGACCATAAAAACGATGATCTGAGTTTAAAAAAAAAAATCTTCCTTTTTTTTCTGATTGGTTATAGCAGCATTTTGGGCGGCACCTTGAGCTCAGATTGGTTAGCGTTGCCAGAGCGCGGTCCAAAGTCCAAACCGAAACAAAAACGCAGAGAAAATGGCTTCAAAGTCATGATGTCTGGCTTCACTTCGACAAAATATATGAAAACACAGTTCAGTGCAAAATATGCAGCGCCAAGCTGTCACACAAATCTACCACAAGTACAACGCGTTATCATCATCGTATAATATGTGTAGCCTACATAAAATATCAATGTCATCCGATACCACCAGAGACGAAACTCAGACGAGCATCGCATCTTTTACCGGGAGACAGAAATGCAACGCAGCCAGAGGTGAAAAGATGACACACAACTAATCACCGAAATGATCGCGAAAGATTTGCTGCTCATTCACGATAAGAAGCACTATAAGAAAACACTGCTTCTTCACTGAAAGACAGACTGTCAAAGACTGCGAGAATGGCTATTACTACGGACGCATCACATTGCTGACCATTCGTTTCGTCGAAGGAGAAGGAAGGGTTTAAAGATTTGATGAATTACGTTGAGCCCCAGTATAACGCAAGACAGTCACGGTTTGTTACACTTGTTTAACTTTTTTCCTTTTAGCTTTGAAAAAAAAACTAAGCTGTTCGTTTTTGTTGTTATAAACACAGTTGAAATATCCTGCTGAAGTAGCCTATAACACTGAAGAGAAACGTTTTATTTACTGTTGAATAAAGTAGCCTAAAAGTATCATATGTGTTCATTTTTATGATGATGAACATAGGCCTATCCTTTAAATTGTATTCAGAATTCATCAATCATGTGTTCAGTAGGCTAATTTAAGTCAGCTTTACTCTGAGTAAAGTGTAATTTGATACTGTAAAATAACATTTTGGTTTATCAGAAAGTGCTAATGTAATCCAAAATATTGCTAAAATATTAAATGAATATCATTGTCTACATGACGAACAAGCCCCGCCCCCAAACACGCCACGCCCCCGACTACTCGAGTACTCGTTTTTTAAAACCTATCAATGATCGAAATAAGAAATTGACAAAAATGCCCATCCCTAGTATATGCACAATATTGTTATCGCGGGCACTTCAAAATAACATGAAAAATAATAGATCCGAATTTAGATTTTTAGAACGCGCATTAGCTTATTTTCCATCAACCGTTTAAAAAATGCTGCGCAAAACACGTGCGCACTCTTGTTGTAAACAATCCCCACATGTATAGCACTGTATGCATGCTGCGTGCGCAGTGCGCACTCTAGTCTAATGAAAGTAAATCAATCCTCACATGGAGAAGAAGCATGGCGGAAGGAGAAACACTGCCGACGATTTATCCCTTCTAAAAATCAGGGCTGCCAAGACTCACGCAATCGACACCTTTCACACGCTCTCACGCCACACATCCATTTTTTCACGCCGAGAAAAATCGCAGAGCAAAGAGGACACTGACACCGACAGTAGACAGAGCAGGTTACTTTTGATATGAAAGAAAATTATCAGCTCTCAGGTTCTGTCCATTTTATTACGAAATTCAGACAATACCATTTTGGCACTTGTAAATGTGACGTGACAGATCGCTGTAGCGCCATAATTTCAAGTAAACCGATCATCTGTTACTTTTTATTTAAAGATACAGTACAACTTACCGATAGGTATATATGCCTCATACATAATATCGATCAATCAGTGTATTTCAACCACGGAGAGAGGTCAATAAAACTGCAGGATAACAATATTGTCACAGAACGTTACATTTATCTCAGTAAAGCCATTTAATGACTAGCACGTTAGTTGACTAGAAAAAATAGCTATAGAGAGGAGTATTTTGCTAAATATGTGCACTATTTTACATATTTATTATATTTTTACTTGTGTCATTACATAATTGTTATTATATTATTATAATGAAAACCGCATTATATTTAATTTGTTATTTTTAACCTTTAATAATACCAGCTGATAGGGCTCTTTGTATGTTTACAGCATTATGTGAGATATTTTTTCTTGAGAAAAATTAAAGCTACCACTGTGTAACTTTTTTAGTTTATTCTTAGCTAAAAACACTTAGTTCTTTCAAAAATATATGTGCTCATTAATGTATATTTACTTCATTCAAGTAGTAAAGTATTCTCGTGAGTGTATAATATGCCATTGAAAATACATACGGGTAAGGGGTTCTAATGTCGGTCGCCATGTTGCCCCTCCATCTTGAAAGTACATTAGCCAAAGAGGGACATAGGCCGTTAATTCAAGCTTCGCCTTTCGCGTTTTAACACTCGATGGCACCGTGTCGAATGTGGACGAGGTCGAACTGGAAGCCATGTTAATCTTGGACTACATTGGCCACCGTAGGAGTTAAAACGAAATCAGAATTGAGAAGAACAGAAACTAATATTCACTGGATGGTCATATACCTTTTCACCGCTAGATGGGGGTAAAAATCACACAGTGTGGCTTTAAAGCAGCACTATGCAGGATTTCTGTTTTTGTCAAACAGTGACCCCTAGAGTCGTTGTAGGACACTAGCACTGTCGTAAATATCACGCAAGCAGAGATGTCTCTGCACTCACGGCCGGATCCCCTCCCCCTGTACACCGGTACCTGTTCAGTAGGATGAAAGCTGTAACGAGTGGAAATAAGGTGTGGCCCCTTTAAGAGCTGCGCGCGCCCTGTTGAACTGTCGGCAGTCTGTATTGTATGTGCGCGTCGAACACCACATGTATACTGCGCCGGGATATTTCTGTTTGATGCTCATTTTAGCAGATCTTTCTTGCCGTAAAGCAATTCGTTACATCGCGAGACCTGATATCACGCGACACTTCCTGATGCTGCGGCCGGCGGGCCGCCGGCTCAAAGTTGCAAGTGCGTTTTTTTCCGCTCACAGCCAACAGGGGGGGGAGAGACGCCCACCATTCAACACGAAATCAGTAATATAAACATTACACTGACTCCAAAGCTGTTCGGTTAAGGTAAAAAAAAGTTACTTAGTTCACCTTTAACATGTAGGCTATCTACTGTAGCCTACCAAATATTTATCCAAAGGAGTCAATATTGAATCAATTGAACTGAAATTGTGAAAAATGTGTTAAGCAATAATACAAACAGTAGCCTACCAGTCATTGTACCATGTAAACATTGTAACATGTTGTCACTAAATTTAATAAAATTCTGTTTAGTTACCAAATGTTTTGACAATCACAATTTACACCTATTGTGATGCAGGTGTTTTTTTTACATCCCCCCCAATCCATCCGTTTCTCTTGTGCAATTAAAATATCCCGATAATACCGTATACCGTGATAAAAGCTCAATCAATTAATCGCAGCATGAAAATTTGATACCGGCACATGCCTATCCATTATACTAATAGTGTCTTATTCACATTCATTTATATAACAGAAGATGATTTTTACAGACCTTCAGAGATCTTCTGCAGTCTGGAGAGCATTTGTGCAAGCTTCTGCTGTCTCTCAGCCAGCTCGCCTCTTCCAGAGAAGTCCACCCGGAACAGAGCCATGATTGAGTCTATTATCTGTGAAAAATTAATTGTCGAAGGCCACAAGATCAAGTAAAATCCCTTCCTAAAAATACAAATCTCAGAACGTTTACAATGATAGGATCAAGTGTTTTGCTTCCATCTCTCAGAATTACCAGAAGCTTGAAAACACCTCCTTCCTCATGAAACTTGGCTGCAACAAAGTCTAATAATTCCATCTGATGCTCGCCTATGAATGAAAAAAAATATATATATATATATATTAAGAGCCTGTTAAACTCCAAAGTAAAGCGACAAGTAAAAAAGGTTTTAAGTAAAAAAGTTCAGCTTTAAAAAAAGAGGGAAGTTCTTACTGGTATATGCACGTGCATATAGCACATTATCCAGTACAGCTTCATGATCCACATTGAATCTGTCAGCTATGTCCTTCAGCCTCTCAGGCCGACTGGTGTTCACAATTATTAAGGAGAAATGGGATTTTCCATATTGTATAGGTTTAGAAAAATCCATTTGACACACAAAAAAGAAAAGCAAATGCAGAAATGATACAAGGTGTTTTCAGAATCAATGAAGATGACCTTTCCTCCTGAATAGCCATATTCACCAGGAAGCTGAGCGGTCACTTGGGGAAAAAGAGAGAGAGTGACATTAATGGCCTGAAATGACAATTAAATTGGAAATATACCATTTATACAAAATACATTATTGTTCTTACCACACATTGTGTGAGCCAGTTGAGTCTTTCCAGTTCTGAATTCTGAAGGTATGGGAAAGGATTCACAAAAACATGTAATTTTGGTGTATGGGAAAATGCATTTAATTCTGGTTGATAATCAAAACAACACCCTACCACCAAAAGCCTCAGTAATGGCCATACTCTCCACACCTCCTCCAAGGAGTTTGCTAAACAAAATATGAATAAAGCATTTCTTTATTAATGTGTAAAATAATGACTTTATTTATTACTTTTGTGTTATGACAAAATGTTCAGCCCTGTGTAAAACAACAGGTAGGTTTTAGTACGGAGCCCTAGCATGACATGGGGGGAAATTGATATTGTAGCCACAAATAAAAATTCGTTCCCACAACTTATAAATTTGTGGCCATTTTTTTTAACTAATTTTAGTTAAATCATGGCCAAGAAATCTAGTTTTTCCCCCCTCCAAGTCATCGACAAGGCTCAGTATTTTAGAGCTATAAACATGTTATTTCTTACTCAAACTCCAAACTGCCAGTTGTGACGTGGAACACTTGCTTCCTTTTTATAATGTAATCAGATGCTGTCTGAAATCCACATGTCTACAAGAAAGATGACAAAATTTTATTCATTTACTTTATGATTAACTCTATCCACCTTATTCCTGATGATCTTACTGCGTTTTGAATTATGGGCGGTACTTCCGGTTTGGGGATGTTCCATTCAAAAAGACTGAAACTCCCTCTTTCATGTTTTATTTAAGAATAACATGAGAATAACGTAACACTTGGTATTTTAACGTGACATGTTATAACAAGAATATCTATGGCAAGAGCTCTTTTCAGTCACTGCATTCTTTTCCTTTTTTTCCTTTTGCATTCCACTGTACTAGTATGAAAAAGGTCAACATATACTGCACATTTGTGGTCTGTTCTATTTTTATTTTTATCAAGGCAACTTATGTTACATAATACAGATTACCACAGTGATATTTAACCGTCCGATTTTGCCCTGGAAAGATTAACGCTTTGGGGTTATTCATGGTCTGTTGAAAGTACCTTGTTGGTGATTTTACACTTTTAAATGTACTTTTAATGTTCAATGGTTGAAGGGTGAGTAGAAAAATGTAATGTCACTGAGCACAGTTATATATATATATATATATATATATATATATATATATATATATATATATATATATATATATATATATTATTGCGTCCATAGAGCTAGTCTTTCACTGATTGTTTACAGCTTAACAAAAGTTACACCCATAATTCGTGCGAAGCGTTGTGGGGCGTAGGAATATAACTTACAATTGAAAAATATGTATTATGCTAACAAATTACATGAATTCACATCAAATTACCATTAATTTTCCAGCAGCTTCCTTTATTTTGTCCACTTTAGCCTCAGACAGTCCCTTCACATTACAGAGAGCACGGCGTGTGGTCATCTGGATGCCTTTCACAGTACAAATCCCTACAGACTTCAGTTTCTTAATGTCAGCCATGTTCTTAAAAGAAAAGGTTATGAATCAGTCACTGTCATGATGAGATTATCACAACTTTCATAATAACACTAGTTTACTTACAATGCCATGCTTCTGTAAGAGCTCAAGGTCTTGAAAAAAGGATTCCTAAGGGGGTTTTATAGGAAATTAATTCATCATCAATTTGTGGTAGAAGTAACACAAACAAACAAGTAAAAGACAAATGGGTATGTCTAATTTAAGTTGTATATTTTCATTAAATGCATTTTGAAGACCTCACGACTAAAATTGTATTGGCTGGCTCATAGAAATGAATGTGAATCAATCACCTCATCCTCTTGGTACCCCGACTCATCCTCCACAGCCTGCTCTGCTACCAACACTTTCATACTATGGGTGATATAAAAAGAAAGTTTACAATTAAATACGTCGTCTTCGGCGGCTAGTTAGCGAAGTCATTCGGTTATTATCTAGATAAATCTTTTTAAAGTGGCGGCTTAGCTACACTTTTGCAATAATCAGCTAAGTTAACGTTAGTGTTAACTGTTAGCAGCCTGTTTCAAAAATAACTGGTCTGTGGATGTCACATAAATAGTTATAGTGTCGTGTTCCTCGTCATAAGGGTGCAAAATAACTTTTTTTTTTACAAAAATAAATGAATGTAAATTACATTTTACCTCACGTTTATTCCTCAGAGAAAGCTGACAGAAACGGCTCAAGTCACTGACCTCGCGCTGAGTGACACTTCAGCGCGCGCCGCGCATATTTTCCCGCGCTCTGACAATATTTTGTATTTATACGCACATTAAAGTTGCAGGGTTTTTTTTTTGTGTGTGATTTTTAAACTACAATAACTACTTATAATACATCTAAATGGTTCGGTTTCCTCTATTTTACCAAACCGACCTGAAATGTAAAAGTTTTTTATGATCAGTGGCAGTCCGACAGACCAAGCACACTGTAGCTGATTTTTATTAAATCAAAACCTAAAACTGTTTTAAAAAGTATTACCATGCCTTTTATTTTATAATTTTCATTTTTTTTATACATTCAAATTTATGCATCCTGTTTTATTCTCCCAAACAATTGTTGTGTGTAAATGATGCATGTAAAAAAATCTACTCATACTACGTTTACCATATCTGTCTACATCAGATGGTATGAATATTAATAGTAGTAAGCAGTCCCGAATTCAATAATTGATTTTATGAGGAAAACTTTGTTGACTGATAAATCTGTGGGGAATATGTTCTTCTTTATTAAATGATTATTAATGTTAGGTTGAGGTAATCTATGCTATTTTGCTCAATCACTGGAGTGGTCCAACTGAAATTTGTGTTTCAAATGTCACCTTCTCTTCCATGTCGCTTCTAAATATCAAAGTCATTCTGTAATATAAAGTATACACAAAAGGACAGAGGAGCACTTGTTTTTATTCCCATCAGGTGGAGCAAACAGGATCACTCACTATTGTAAGTATTGTTTTGAAACATTATTTCTCAAATATTTCACAAATTTCTACACACAGTATGGCTTTTTCTGTGGAATAACACTGCAGAAGCTTTGCATGTTGTTAGTTCTACCTGTAAAAGACACCATTGGTAGAGAACCACTTCTTAAGTTTTTAACATTTCTGAACCAAAAACAAGAAACAACCGTAATTTGTAGACAGAGAACATTTCACAATCAACATTGGCTTTGCGTGCCTTCATAAATATTACAGATCTTTTACATGCTGTTATAGACTCTCTACAACGTCAGTGTTGACCCGACATTACAATGGCCAACATTGCACTGTAAACACGCTCTTAGAAATATAATGCACCTACAACACAGTCAAAATATTTCCAACAGATGCCATAGTCTCTCTCTGAAAGACATGTTGTTAGATAGCTATAATAAAAAAGTAAAAGGTCAGAGCTTGGACATCAGTCTATACAGAATGTTTTTGAGAGAAAGGCAGAGAGAGAGGGAAGTTCATAAAAAGTCATCAAGTTCTCCATTGTACAGAATCTATACCGGGTAATAACTTCTTGATGTTGACCAACCACAGCATCTTCATTTCTCCAGTTCCTGCTCCCTCTCTCTTTCCCCTTCTTCTATAACTCATGGATGTTACATTATATACATCACAGCTTTCCAGGAGCAGGAGGCATCATTCCAGGCATTCCTCCAGACATGCCAGCATTTGGACCCAACAAAATCTATTAAAAGAGGGAAAATGACAAAAAGAAATTAGAAATTAATTCATACTTTAATGAAAAAGAAACGTAAAACACATTAATTAAAATTAAAAAAGGCTTGATTCATTTTTTTTTTCATGGCATTTCAATGAAAAGATACTTAAAGATACTTGTAAGAGAAGTGAAGACTGCTTTACATTATTTAGATGTGGGAGGGACAAAGGAACATACAAAAATACAGTAGGACGTTGTGGCAAGCAGGGCGGGGGGAGCCGTGAGAACGACGTGAGCCTCGTATCTCTGATGGAGGAGCAACAGAACCATAAAGGGAGGAGCGACGACAGTGAAGGACGAGAGAGGACCAGGCCTGGACATTTACATTATGTTTTGTTTATGTGTATGAGGCAGTCAACCGTGAGGGGCTGCCGTTTTTACTTTCGTTTGTGTTTTGTGATTATTAAAGTTGTTGAACATTCGCCGGTTCCCTCCTCCTCCTTCCCTTGTAAACTAAACGTGTTACAAACGTATCCCAAACTAGTTGAGATGAGGAATAAACTGTTTTTAAGGGATGCGTAAGGTAAAGTTCAAATGTTTATGGCAGCTAGGAAACTTTGTCTCTCACATTATTTTACGATACATGAGGTGAGGCAATATATTCACCAGCAATGAGGTGAATAACATTACAAACTTTGATTTGTGATTATGAACTAAAATCATATTAAGCATTACATATTCAAATTATAGAGATTTATAGTCCCAATTAAATCAATTTAAATTTATTTGCTTTTAGCATGAATATGTCAGCCTTACTGTTATCTATAAGCTAGTGTGCACCCAAAACAAAATAATGAACATGAATCGCATCTAGAAGATAAGAGCATTTAAAACTCTCACTTCCGCCAATATGGATCAATGATTTTGATGACATCGCTCTGGACTTCAGCTTCTTATCAGATTTTCTGTCCAATCAAATGTTCTCTAGAATCCGAAGCGTCCCGCCCCCTAAATTATAAATAGATGCTGAATCTGCGGCTAAAATCTCATTTACTATTTTCTGCATAGTGAATGGCACATAGTGCACTATATAGGGGATAGGGAACGAATCAGACAGTGTAAATATGCTTTACATTGGGGCGAATGAAGTCTGGTTTCACGTTAGTGTCATAAGCGATGATAGCACAGAGCGGATCATTTGCGCAAGACGGCGCATACCAGAACACGAATCGGACCCATTCTGTATTTTAAAGCGATATGGAGGAGATTATGAGGAGAAAGGTTAGAGATTAGATGGAAACTGCGGCTTTAACGAGCTGTGATATGGAGAAAACAGATGGGATCTACAGAACCCAGCTGTTGCAGTCTGTAGCTTTAAAGGGACACTCCACTTTTTTTGGAAATAGGCTCATTTTACAACTCCCCCAGAGTTAAACAGTTTTACCGTTTTTGAATCCATTCAGCCGATTTTCTGATATTTAGAAGAATATCAGTAACCAGACAGTTTCTGGTCTCATTGACTTCCATAGTATCCTACTATGGAAGTCAATGAGACCAGAAACGGTCTGGTTACTGATATTCTTCTACAAGATTTCAGTCATAGAGCTCACCCCTAGTTAGGTGGGTATGATATATCACAAGGAAGGTTCATATGCAGGACTTAGGTGCAACTTACCTGTCTCTGCTGTTGTAATTGTTGTTGTTCCAGCTGTAACCTCTCAGTCTCAAAGACAACCGGCAGAACCAGAATCATAAAGGAAGTGGTGCCGACCCATAGAGCTGAGCGGGAGAAACTACAAGAGAGCACAATATGGAGAAAAAAAGATGCTGAAATGTGTAGCATAAAAAACATCATGTGTAGAATTGACTGTTTTTAATTGTAAGGTCAACTGCCAGCGCCCCACCTGTAAAGTTTTTTGGCTACAGATAGCGAACACTGTGCGGATACTTCAGCTGCAGATCGCAGTGATTCTGGAAACATCTCCGTGAGACCCCACAACCTCTCCAACATGGTTTCATCCAGCTGGGAGAGAAGAAATAAAAGTTGGAGCATCCCATCTGAAATTGAAGTCTCTAAAACGCACGCCACCAGCCAAAATGGTTACTCAAGACACACTGAAAAAGCTTATTCCTCAAGAGCATGTAAAAGCTGAAGGTTTCTACTGACAGTGTGCAATGAAATATAAATGAAAAATATTGTGTATGTAAAATGGTAATATTGATATTAAAAGGGCAAACGCTATAACTATTTATTTATTATAAATTGTGTGTTTGTGTGTACATCATTTATTATGTGTGTGTGTGTATTATATATATATATATATATATATATATATATATATATATATATATATATATATATATATATAAAAATCACACTGTATTGTATTATACAATTCATTATATATATATATATATATATATATATATATATATATATATATATATATATATATACACACATTTATTTATTTATTTTTCTAAGATAAATAATTATTTGAGTTGTCACTTGTGGAGAACAAATGTCTGAAATTTAAAAAAAGGAAAAAGTGAGAGAAATACTCAAACTGCTAACGTTACGTTGCTCTTCATTTCATCCCAGTTTTGGCCGGCTAAATATCTCATATTCACTATGCCATCACCAAACAAGCTTTGGTCTGTTTTTTTTACATTGTCCAATATCTTCATAAATTTCTTGAGGTCAGGCTAAATTGTAGAAGCAATCGAGTACCTCTTCATCTTCATCATCTCCCTCGATCTCATCTTCGGGCGGTCGTGTCTCCACACGGCCAGAGTCTGGAGACAGCTCCTGGATGGTAGCCATTTAAAATATGACCCAAGTCTAAAAGCTTTAAATTATAATTGTGAAAAGAGCACAATGGTGTGTTACAGCTTCACAATGAATTAGATGCAGAGAGCACGCAATGAAACCTGAGGTCACTTGGGTTACATGTGAGACGGATGTACTTCCCCGGTTCCTTGTGAGGAAGCACACCGAGATATTAGGACGCCTATCGACAGGGAGGTCTTACTGCAGCTCGTGATTGCGTAGCAGTGGACGATGAAATAGTGGAAGATTGCGCTCACTGACACAATTCCCCTTAGTTTTAATAAGAAGTGGAAGAGGAGACCAAAATCACCTACTTTGCACGTCATTACACCAAAAAAGGGGAAAGAATGCCTAGTGTGGGAGTTTCAAATCAACAGTTTGTTTGTTTGTTGATAACACTTGATAACAAAAGTAACACTTTTTGGTATTAATTAGACTACATGCCTAAACACGTTTTTATGTTAAGTGAAAGCATGTGTTTCATTCATGGTCACAAACCACAATAGTAATTAATGGGAAACTACAAGGTTAAAGTTTGTAAACAATGCATTAACATAAGCTGCTTTTTTAGTGACAGGAAATTTTGTGGGGCAAAAGAATTGCTAAACAATTATTAATTTTTTTTTTTACTTTTACCTTGGTTCGTTTTTATGTAACAATAATGAGTTATACAATGCGAATCAATTAGTTAATTGTCTGTGTTGCACCATTGATCACAAATATGATCACATAGCTATGTATGTTTGTATTGTAGCTAATCATGATATATAGGGAAAAGATCAATATTACCTTAATAGCCTTAATATAAAGGCCTATGTATAAAAAAATGGCAGCTGTATGAATGTTTTACATGGGGCTTACTTTTATCTAGCTTATTTCAACATTAAAATTCAAACATTTAAAGGGATAGTTCACCCCAAAGTTAAAATGTTGTCATCATTTACTCACCCTCATGTTGTTCCAATCCGGAGTTTCTTTCTTCTGTTAAACACAAAAGAAGATATTTTAAAGGATGTCAGACAGTTGACACCACCCATTCATTTTACTTATTTTATTTATTTATTATTTATTTATTATGGAAGTCTGTGGTTGCCGTCAACTGTTTGATTGAAGAAACTCATACAGATTTGGAACAAATTGAGTGTGACAAATTTTTAATTTTGGGGTGAATTGAAATGTTAAAATGATACAATACAAGTTTAAAAAATATTAGCATAGGCCTACATGTACTAACTCAAAATGAAAGAAACTTTTATTAAAAGGTTGATTATCCTTAGATAGGCCTACATTTTTTGGGATGGTAGCCTACATTCCATTTAATGGAATTAAACGGCTGTGCGCACACCGTGTAAATATTATTGACAGTTTACACTTTCATTGTAGCTAAAATACATCAACTCTTTTTTAGACCTTATGAATATAAACATAGACTTAAATGTCACTGGGATTAAATGGGTTAATAAAAAAAGTTTCACAAGGTTGTTGACTGATATTTTGTGCGCTGAGGTCCCGCCCTCATTCTTAAAGGCTTGAGTCATCTTGTGTGTGTGTTTTTTATGAATGAAAGGATCCAGCCCGCTGATGGAGGACTGATTCCGGGAAAAAGGCGTTTAGCTCTCTAGTCCGTCTAAACACGGGCCGTGCTGCGATAGCGTGTATGTCAGTCGAAATACCGGACCAGCAGTGAGAATATCGGACAGATCCATATTCATCTTCGTTTGAAATTAGCGAAGAGGGGGAAATCAACACCAGGCAAGATTTTCTATTTTTTTCCTTCTTTCGACATTTGTTTACACTAAGGAAACGGAGGGGTGTTAGCAAAGCTGCTGTACTACATGCAGTCAGTGTTTGTTTTAACATAATCTCCACAATTGATACTGTTTTAGCTTAAATGTTGTATCAGATGATTTGTAGTAGTATATTATACATTTTAATAGTATTAGTCATCATGAGCTCATATCGCGTGTGTTTTTATCACGATGTGAGGTGTAGCAACAAGCTAGCGCGTAATAAGGAAATAGCTGCGTAGTAGATGTCGTCGATTCAGACCGTTAAAATGTATAAGCTTGATATATACCGTATATGTTTATCAACATTCTGTATGTATTATGCTTAGAAACTACGCTAAACGTGTATGTTGTTTACTATAAGAAACGACTAGTCAGCAATGTCTTGGTTTGAACTGGAAATATGTCATAAACGAATTCCTACGTTGTCACACCGCTTTATGATGTTTTATATTTAAGGTTATTGTTACTTGGTTATTTAAAAGATTTAGGTTAAATTGTCGCTGTGTAGCCTACGTAACGCAATGTTTATTTTGGAGCATAACGTTAAACTGAAGACGTTTGGGGGAAACGACAGCCCACGACTTTTGTTGTTCACTAAATCGTCTATTTGGGTTTTTAGAGAGTTCATTTTATGTGTGAGTGATAATATTTGTTGTGACTAAGTAATTGGGAATTTTATACATTTTGTAAAACATGAAATGTGAAAAGAAAGTAAGAAGCTGCTGCGAAGACAGGAATGGAGGACTTGTGCTGAATCACTGTGACTCTGTGGAAAAGCTCAGGCGGTTATTTGAGGCAGCTCGCGGATGATAGGTGCACTTCCCACACATGACGGGAAACTCATGGTCAGCAGCGTTTACTTCTTCATCTGGACTTTGACCAGGCATGATTCACTGTCAAGAAAAAAAGTGCTACAGTTTGGATACGGGAAGTCTAGTCTAGATTTAGAAAATATGGAAACAAGTATTGTAACCCACACGATACATTAACATCTATGATGACGCGATACACCTGTTCGGGTCGACCAATATGGATTTTTTTGATGGCTGATGCCGATATCTTAAAAGAGATATATCACATTATTTATTTAAACATAGTAAATAGCACGCATAACAATTGCTGCTGTTACATTTATATTCATTTTACATTTTTAGAAAATTAATTGGAAAAGGAATCAATATTTAAAAAAAACATCTAAGGCCACTTCACACCAAGGACAATAACTATAACAATATAGTGATAGTTTTAAAAATCGAGTCCACGCTAAAACTATAACGATAATGGCACAGAAAAACAATATCATTGGAATAATTTTCATAATGATTTTTTATCCACATCTGATGAATGATAAAAACAAAACATTGACAGCCAATCAATCAGAATTCTTCCTGATTTAATGAGCCAGAGTATTTGAAGGGCAGACAGCAAAACTGCAGCACGAGAACGATATTGGTGTGGATGCGAATATATAGTTATTGTTCTTGGTGTGAATCCAAGATTGAGTCATTGAAATTGTTTATGAAAGTAAAGCACTCAAGGCTTTTTGCAGTGAATATAGTCGGTTCACTGTGTCGAGCCTTTAGCTTTGACTATTTACAATACACTGAGTCTTTATGTAACATTCATTTGATGTTAATCTGTTCTTTTTTGGTATTTACAGGTTTCAGGGATACATTCAGGGATACATAAAACCAGACAATGACTTCAGACGGCAGAGCTAGTAAAGCTCTCAAGGTAAATTTAATTTTACTGAATACACTCTTTTTTTGTCACACACAAAGAAGAAAAATACTGTAACATGCTACAGTAAAAACCTGTTAATTGGTTAACTAAGTTACCTTACCATATACACGCCAATAGCCTCATTGGCAGCGCACAGACAATTAGCGCAGTTGTGCTTCGGGCGTCCCGAGTTCGAATCCCGGCTTGTGGACCTCTCTCTCTCTCTCTCTCTCTCTCTCTCCTCTCTCTCTCTCTCTCTCTCTGCTTCCTATCAACTAACTGTCCTGTCATAATGAAAAATGCCAAAAATAAGAATCTTTTTTTTTAAATGGTGTAACATCGGTTCATATGTAATTGTACTGTAAAATCCTGTCAAATTTATGTTTGCGCTGGTAAAATCCATGAATTACTGTCAAATGCACAGTAAAAGGACATTCCCAGTAGTCACTGTTTACGATCACACATCATTATATTTTATATATTTCATTTATTTTCATTTTTGTTATTGGTAATATACATTATATTGTTTTGTGTTTTCTTTAGCGTTTACTGCATTGTTTTAGTGTCGGGTGTGTTATGCTGATGGTGTTTTTGTGTGTATGATCCTGTGCATTGTCTATATACAAATTCTGGCCATGTTTTATGGACCAACCACTTATGAACAACCTGTATTATTACTGTGGTTATCAGTGCATTTTACGTTAAAAAGACGACTTTGGTATATTAACATTAAATCACTTACTGAAATATACAGTTATAAGTTGAAAAAATATCCATCTTATTTTCCAACGCGGATGTAAGCTATTTTCTGTGATTGTGCAAAAATTATGTTTCATTAGCCACAATAGGTAAATAACTAGAAGAATAAGATGCAAGGTAAACTAAAGGTGAATAAATTAAAAGAAAAAAAATACCAGTTTTTAATGTCTAGCAGCATAAAGGGCTGTTTTCGTACAGCTAAAAATGGAAGCCTTGTATTCAAGTTACAAATGGCTGTGACTGTTCTTACGTTAAAAATAAGATGGATACAGGCACCAATATTACATACCGTAATACCTGAAACATTTCAACTGTATTTTTCTGGCAACCACAGAAATTTAACTGATAAATTAGTCAACATTTCTTGATATTCCTAGGACCCCCTTGAAAATGAGATGTTACTATCTCAAGGGGCTATCCTTTCAATAAATTCAAAATTCAAATATGCAGTGGCATGGTACAAGCAGGGCTGGAAAAGTAATGGAAATGAGTTCAAACCTATAAACTCACTAAAAAGCATCCACATTTTTGGTGACACACATTTAACTACCTTAGTTAACAACCTAAGAATGAAAAATGCTTATTCAGCATTTATTAATCTCAGTTAATATTAATTTCAACATTTACTAATACTTCATTCAAATCAAAGGTTGGATTTGTTCACATTAGTTAATGTATTGTGAGCTAACATGAACAGCTGTATTTTTATTTGCGAACATTAACGAAGATTAATAAATATTGTAACAAATGTATTGCTCATTGTTAGTTCATACATTGACTAATGAACCTTATTGTAAAGTGTTACCAAATGTTTGTAGTGAATATTTTTCTAGTCAATACTTATTGGATCTAAAATCTCACTTATAATTTGTGGCCATTAAATGATCTTATTAAGCATGTTTAGTTTTGCTTCATACAAGTGTCCCATTGTTTCAGGTGAAGAGGGAATGTGGGGAGAACGTCCCAGTGCTGAGCGACAGCGAGCTCATGTCGCTATCGGTGCGCGAGCTCAACATGCACTTACGCGGTTTGTCACGCGAGGAGGTGCAGAAGCTGAAGCAGAGGCGGCGCACGCTAAAAAACCGCGGCTACGCGGCGAGCTGCCGGGTGAAGCGCGTGTCGCAGCGAGAGGCCCTGGAGCAGCAGAAGAAGGAGCTGCAGCGGGAGGTGGAGCGGCTGGGCGCAGAGAACGCAGGCATGAGGCGAGAGCTGGAAGGGTTGGGTGCTCGTCTCGCTGCCCTCCAGCGTTTCGCCAGAGGTTTGGAATCTGGAGGAGGCAGTCTGCTCGCCACCACACCCCGTCTGAACACAGCCTCCGTCATCACCATAGTGAAGACACCGCAGCAGGTGGCGCACACCCCTAGAGAGCAGGGAGCATCCTAGAGCCCCACGCTCGCATGGAGACGCAGACACACATAGGTACACAGTATGATCGCGACAGACAGACAGACAGACAGCGGGACCATGTATACTCACATATACAGGAAGAAAAACAAGTACCACTTGGGAATTGCAGATTCATTTACATATATAAACACACAGACTGAATATACAGTCGAATAAATGTCCAAGAATAATCTCAGTACTGTTGTTGTGGCCTCGAATATCATGACAAGTGCAGAAGTCTGCACAAAGCTATTGCTAATGATAGCATTATGCTATTTCTATGCCCATTACTGTGCTTTTTGGGTGGTGATACATTAAAAAAGATAGTCCTCCTAATAAAAATTGTTATCATATGGGAGAACACCAACATTTCAGAAGCTGGTTAGTTTTGCTGGAATATCTCCTTGGTAATAATGTATCATCATCATGGGACTAGAGAACTTGCAGAACTATTGATACATGCCATTTATATATTTTAATGTTTGTATAAAAGACAAATGTTCAACAACAGACATAAAAGCTATTTTATTTGTGTTCCAAACAAGATGTTTGAAGGTAATAATTTGTGCTGTGATCTGTCTATATACTACTTCTGTTTGACTAGTTTGGGGTCATTCTTTTAATTATTGTTTTATTTTTTGTTTTTTTGTAAGTTTACTTGTTGTAATGAGTTATTAGTTTAGTAATGCTAAGGTATAAAGCCCCATTACTTGTAATATGATTCAGTATGTGTGAGGGTCATATTTGTACTAATATTAGAGCGACTTGTTTGTAGTGGTATTTTTGTATTTAAAACCAAGACCATATATATTATTTGCTATTTATGATTAAAAACGTATCTGAATATTTTGGAAAGCTGGAATATTAAAAAAAATACCATTAGAAGGAAAAGAGAGTGGAAGGGGAATCTGTGGAAGATGTGAAATTACGGAAGAGAGCAGCCAGAAGGAGAAGTGAGCACTTGTGGCTCACATGGGAGGGAAAAAAGGAGGATAAGAAAGTGACAGAAGGAAAGTGAAAGACAAAAATGATATCACATGTACATTAACCCATGGTTGTTGAGATGACTCTTGCTAACTACATGCCTGGTTTATTCCAGTAAACGGGGTAATGCTGTATGATCAGGTAATGATCGGCCATGTTAAACGTGGATATCTCTGGTGATTTTCTAATTAAGTGTAGTTAGCGATGTCATCGTCAGTACTGAGAATCTAACCTGGTAATATCGTGCCCATGACACTTGTGCTTCAGAACAATGTGCCGAATGTTTTGTAAGAGGGCAGAGCACAAAAAAAAAAAACCTATTGACGTTTGTATTTATTATCTGTATTTTTCTATGGTAAATTCATTGTCTATTTTATATCATTTAATTGAAATAAATGTTGTATATATTGTACATAGAATTACATGTGTTCATTGAGTGAAAACTATCGCACAAATATTTACAGACAATATTCTTTAATGTTTCCTAGGTCAGAGCATCAAGGGAAAAAATAGAAGCAAAATCTTTGACATAGTAATACATAATGCTCCGTTTCAAATAACATGACAGTACAAAGAACGTCTTAGTGTAACTTCAAAATATGTTTCCACAAAATATATATATTTTTAAATGTAATAGCACTTCCTATGTTACTTTAAACCACTCTCTGAATAACAACATACATTATTATGTGATGGTACACAAATAGCTTGCCAAAATATTCTAAATATACAAAACTGCTTAGTGCAAGTTACAAAAACGTCTATATTATTAAAGAAGCCCTTACAAAGAATACACTGCAAAACACATAATAACTATAAGCAGATACCATACAAACTCGTACTTGGTTCCAGCTGCATTGTGTTTATACTGGCCTCTATTGTACCAATAAAAGCGTAGGACAGTTAATAAGTAACTCCAAAGACGCTACATAACCAACCGCAAGCTTCAAGCGTGGTTATCAAGGGCCTACTGCTATCTGAAGAGGTAAAGCGCATTGGCGGAAGCTTCTAAAGAATGGGAGAGACTTTGGTGTGGCTCTCAAAGGGTCAGTGATAACAGGCGTGTCCCATAAAGATAAAGGGTTTGAACTGAGAAATGCCTCCCTCTAGTGGGATATCTAGGAACAATGCCTATTAAAGGGATAGTTCACCAAAAAAAAAAAAAAATGTGACATTTACTCAAGTTGATCAAAACCTGTATGATTTTCTTTCTTCTGTAGAACACAAAAGAAGATATTTTGAAGAATGTTGGTAACTAGACAGTTGACTACACCCATTGACTTCCATTGTATTTTTTTTCCTACTCTTGATGTATATGAGTGCCGTCAACTGTCTGGTTACCAACATTCTTCAACATATCTTTTGTGTTCTACAGAAGAAAGAAACTCATACAGGTTTTAAGGTCCTTTCACACTGGACGCGATTTTGACGCACGAATAATTCGCGCGATGGTTTTATTTTTTGATCAGCTGTTTGTGTAATGAGTGCTTCCACACCGAACGCGAATGTGCTGCGGCGAAAAAACGACTTTTATTTTTTTCGCTTCGATGTCGATTTTTTTGTACTTTTGCTGCGACAGAAACGGCTTCAGCCAATCACATACAAGGAAACAAAGGTGCTTGTTGACGCTTTGGCTGCTCTGACGTAGCAGCATTATGTGCGAGAGAAGAGAAGTGTCACAAGTTACATGAAATGTAAACTAAAAACAAGCAATACATTGAAACTATAGAAACCTTTTATAATGACAGCATTTTTATATTGCCTATTCCGCATCTCAACGCACGCATGACATGACGTTGTTTGCTTATAGGGACCAGTTACAAAAGAACGAGGCATTGGATAAAATAGCTGGGATTGTTGGTGTCTCTCCGGTGAGTTGAAGTGCGTGCTGATGATTTATAATATTTTTGACTAGGAGGGAAATAATTGATTTTTAATCATTTTCAACATTCATGATTGTGTGTTTCATATTATTTTTGCATGCCACACACACCAGAGCATGGGAGTAAAACGGAGCGGGGTGACGCAAAATATAAGTTAAAAAACTTAAACATAGGCTACGTTTCATATATGTTTAAATAATATAATGTTATTTTTTTATTTCATCTATGTTGATTAGCTATATGAAAAGGGAACCGCATGAGATGAGTAACGAGGATCATAAGATGCCCAATATATCGAAAACATTTGGAATGGGTCAGACATAATTTTGGCCACTTTAAGTTGTGTTTTGTAGAAAGCCTTTCTTTAAAGTGAATTTCGTTTTGTATAAATTGTATCTTAATTTTAATCAATGTTTCGTCAACAAATTGTCTAGATTAATAAATAAGAAGAATATAGACAATATAGGCTAATCGAGGCGACTGCGCGTGAACTGCAGCACGTCTCATACCGAAAACGGACAGAAAAACACTAGTTTATTATTAAACAATTCAAATGTTTAATGCATAATCCTTACTTTGGCTGGTTATTGTGGTAAAGTTTTAGCTTCTTTACAAGATTAGCATAGGTCAACTCCCCAGACTCTCTGTTCTTTAAGATTGGGTGCACACAAAACCTTTCTTTTCTGTCTTTTAAAGAAAATGAAAAGCTTGTCTTCACTGGATGATGATGATGATGATGAAGTGTCCATGTTTTCTCAGCGTCGGCGCGAAAGTTTTGGAATGTTGAAGCTCTGAACGTCGCAAACTCGCGTCGCGGCTGATGTGAATGGTTTTGACACGAACTATTCGCACGCGAACCATTCGCTTTTACGTTTCGCTTTTTCGTTACGCGTCCGGTGTGAAAGGGCCTTAACAGAGTAAAAATTTTGGGTGAACTATCCCTTTAAATAGACAGTTCACCCAAAAATTCAAAATGATAATTTATTCACCTTGGTGTTGGTTCAAACCTGTACTTTCTATTAAAACACAAAAGAAGATATACTGAAATATGGTTATTTTTGTCCAAATGTTGATTTTGACCCCAATTGGCTTTCATTGTATGAACATAAATATTTTAAATAATATATTTTTTTAGTGTTTTAGCGCAGAAGAAATCTGACGAGACAAATGACGACATAATTGGGTGAACGTCCCTTCAAATTTGAACAATGTTCGCATTTTCATCAGCACACAGATGGTACTTGACTGCTTTCTCTGTGGAAATCTAGCATACACTAAGCATAACCTAAATCTATTTTTAAACCATCTGCCATGGTCACACTTTCACAAAAGCTTGTGATAATCTGCACTAGACAAGTAATGCTTCAATTACAGCCATATAATCCAGACTGCATTAATCTGTAATCTTATCGTGGACCATCAACCTCTCCCCGTCCCTTAAATCATCCGTCAAAACAACAACGGTGTGTTTAAACAGCTGGGTACTGCCTCTACTGTCACTGTGCTCTCTCATTCACAGCTGTACCTGCCCTTTAAATCACTGGGAGAGCTATAAACACTGACGAAACAGAAGCGAAGGTGCACTTGAACTTGTAAATCACAAACGGAAACATTCCTACCGAACGGCCCTCCTATACACTGCTCTTTATAAATATGCTGGGATGTAGCAAAACTAGAAGCTTCAAAAAACACATCAATTCAAACGCTGAAAGGTCAGACCATTTAGGATTTCAAAATTTGGCTGAAAATGCAAACGTATAGATGAACGTATTATTTAAGTCTTTGTATAAACAACATCGGACAAAAGCGCATCATTGAAGTCTGTTTTAACGACTAACTATAAGCAGCTTAATTTCATATTCTACTGCACTAGAACGTCTCTACTTGCTTAAGATGGTCCTTTAATAACCTGTCCCTACGTTATCTTAACCTCATCATTACACTACCACAGCAGTAAACAGTCCCTTACGGAGTACCTTCGTTCAGGACGATGGAAAGTGAGTTAAAACTCATCATCAGAGCTAAGCAGCAGGGTTTTCTCATTGTCCCGGGCGCTCAAGCAGCTGTGATTACGGGATATGGGCGGTGCGGTGACTCCCTGCTCCAGGGTGGATTGCTGGGTGTACTGTTGGTAGGCTGGGGAGAAATTGTGGATTGCATCCTGAACCATGTCTCCAGGATTCATGGTCTCCTTCAAGCTGCTGGAGATGCTCTTCATGGGGGCACAGCGACCTTGAGAAGGACGGAGAACTTCATTAGAGGTTGATGATGGCATGAGAGAAGAGAAAAAGAGGAAAAAAAGGACTTTTTTGGTGGAACTATCCCTTTAAGATTTCACTGTCCCTGCACTATCAAATAGAGAGGAGATGGGCGTTAAGATCAAGAACTGTAGCCTACCGTACTGTCCATATGTAGGAACAGGGCCTTTAGAGCGCAGCATGGAAATGAGAAACAGAGAAAGGACGGAAATGGGCGGAAGGTTGCATGGGATGACCAAATAAAATTAAGAGAATATGTAAGGTAGAAGCGCAAAAATAAAATAAAGATGCATTGAAATAACAGATTAGCCATATTAATGGATGGATTGAGGAATAAATGATGATTTACATAAAAGCAGAAGAGGAAAAGAGAAAAGTCATTTGAGATCCAAGCCATTATCATTGACAAAATGTTAAGAGAGAATGACCTTTCTTGAAATTTCAATAAAACATTCTGGAATCTGTAAATGTTAGTGCTGTCAAACCGATTAATCGCATCTAACATAAAAGTGTGTTTATATAATATATGTGTGTGTATATATGAATTATTAATTATATACACACACACACACATATATTATATAAACAAACTTTTATTTTAGATGCAATTAATCGATTTGACAGCACTACATATTACTATGTTCATTCTACTGTTGAAAAGTTTGGGGTAATTTTTTATTATTATTTATACTTACCGGTATTGTATTATATTGATACTTATATGAATACTAATATGATTCAGAAAAGATGCGTTAAATAGATCACAAGTGACAGTTTATACTGTTACAAAATTTTATATTTTAAATAAATGCTTGTTCTTTTGAACTTTCTAATTATCAAAGAATCATGAAAAAAATATATCAGTTTCCACAAAAATATTTACATCCATTAGAACAAGAAATGTTTCTTGAGCATCAAATCAGCATATTAGGATGATTTCTGAAAAATCATCTGACACTGAAGACCAGAGTAATGCCATCACAGGAATACATTTTTAAATATATAAAGAAAATGCTATTGTACAATATTGCTGTTTTTACTGTATTTTGATCAAATAAACAGAGCCTGTGTAAGCATAAGAGACTTCTTTCAAAAACTTTTTCAAAATCTTACCTATTCCAAACTTTTGAACAGTAGTGTGTATTTAAACTTCTTTTTAACAATAAGCGTTTTACATATATTGGAGAGGGGAAAAACAAAGAAGCAAAGGTCTAAAGCTCACCAAGGGAATCCAGTCTTTTGTCCATGTAGACTTTGTACGTAAACGCATGTCGCAAGGCCAATGCTGCAAAGAACATCTCAATGCAAATAATGAAGTTCTGGTATCCAGCCGCAACAGTTCCCTCGCCGACAGAAACCTCAGGAGAGCTGATCTTAGGAATCGCACCACACTTCTCCAGGATGGCCAGCAGCATGCCTGAAACACCAGCAAGATCACATGACCAGTTTACCAATAGCTTTAAATACCTTGAAGTTAACATGAAGCTGCATCACTGTTACTACTAGTGCAGAGCACCAGAGATGACATGCAGGAAAAAATATGTATATTGTGATGACGAATCAACAACTCGTTTCCTGACTTACTTGTACATCAGCACATTTTACTAATTTGTTTCCTCGTTTTAAGGTAAATCGTGCACACGATATTATTCGTTTCCTTGTTTTACTAAATTGTGCGCAATATTGACAATATTGTGTCTAAAATGTAACACTATATTAACTTCTTGTGTATTAATGCATTATTTATTCTATAAATAATCACACCACTTCGTTAAATCGACAGCTCTACTTACTATATATTCTGTCAAATAAGTTACATGAATAAAAAAATAAAAAGTGCAGGGTCGGACTTGATAGTATCCCTAAAGAACTGACATAACATGCAGAAGCCTAAAACAATAATTGGTTAGCATAAACGCCTTGGCTGAAAAAGACAGTTATTTCATGGGTGGAGCAGCTTTTCTTTAAAATAACATAGACAATAAGACTTGTTTTGAAGTAAAAAGGGGCAATTTTGATCTTTTGTTGAATATCTCTTAAGCAGCAGATCTGCTGACCTTGCCAGAAGGAGAGGAAGATGACCGATTTGACCATGAGGAACTTGAGCATGGGCCTGTAGGGACTGAGGAGGTCTCGGGTGGAAAAGTAGAACAGGAAGAGGGCGTAGAGGGACAGGCTGACGGAGATGTTGTAGATGATAGTCACATACAGATAACCGCTAGCGACACTGTGGGATCAGAAATACAATTCTAAAATCAAGAATTCAGTTCCTTACAAAAAATGTACAGTTCAACATAGAGACAAGGACATACTTGAAGTCTCCATCACGATACTTCCCAAAAGCCTGTAGGATGACTGTAATCATGGCCATCAGGGGTTTTACCACACAGAACTGTAAAGTGGCCTGTGAATAGAATCAACAAAAAATTACTCAAAATACCTGGATCATTTATAAAAAGGTGCAAGGACTACAAAGGGCTTTTAATAATCAAACCTGTTTGCAGAATCTAAGGAAGCCAATGGAGTACGTCTTGCCCCAAAGACAACACGTTCCATATATACAGCTGGACCTGCAGCAAAACAAAGACAGGTTCCTTTAAGATGTGAAGCTATTACTTAACTTTAGTTGCACAAATGCACCTGCAGAGTCTCATCACACACCAGTAAGAGAATTTATCCTGAGGCATGCATTACTAAAAAACATTTTCACATGAGAATAACTGGAATATGACACTCACTCAATACATGAGAATAACAGGAATATGACACTCACTCAATGGGTTTTCCTCTGATCTCGGCCATGATAGCGCTCTCTCCTCCGAGGTATTCATAACAAAGGCTCAAGAAGTTATAGATCACAAATGCTGCGAAAAAAATCAAAGATGGATTGAATTAGGATAGGAGTACAATTGCAGTTTTATTTTCATTTCACAAGGGTGATATAAAACCAGAGATTCAAGTATTGTGATCATTTTTTAATACAAAAACAGCAAACAAATTCGGTAGTAAGGAATGTTGTGGATTAAATGATCAGAAGAACCTCTCTTATGCAGTTTAATCTCATACTGTGGCACTTGCAGTCAAGCACAGCGGACCTTTCGGACTAAACCCCCTCATCAGAGTTTCACCAAACACCAACAAAAGGCATGTCCAAACAATGGCACAGTGGTGCACGGCGAAACATCCCTCGTGATGGTCTGGGCATGGCACGAAAAAAATCTAAAAGAGTGTAAATACCAGCATCCTTCATCCTTTGAGTACACCATGTGCTTTTCTACACCAGATTATAGGACACCCACAGTTATAGTAGTCGTGGTATTTTACCCATTTATTTTCTCCATAAGAGTTCTAAGGAACAGATCAAACCAACCAGATCAGAGATGAATCACACTATTACAAACTTTGATTTGAAGCCAAAATGTACACTACAGTTTACGTTGGGGCTCTGTTTGATTTCTCTTATGCTCACCAAGCTTGCATTTATTTGATCAAAAATACAGTAAAAACAATATTGTGAAATATTACTCTTTTTTTACCGTTTAGAATTTTTTCTGAAGCCATAAAATTGCAGTGAAAGTGAATAGCGACCAAAATCAAAAAAAAAAAAAAGGAATGATCCAATGCAACACGTGCCATATATTCCAAGTGTTCTGGGGTATACGATAGGGTTTGGTGAAAAACAAACCGAAATTTCATGAATTTTTCAACAAACATCCTGACCTTGGCCTTTGGTCCTCGGTGGACGGCTGCACGTGTTTATTATGTTTATTTCATATATACCCAGTAAATTTGGTTGTGAATTTAGGAGAAAGCGCAAACTAATCTATTTTAGTTTGCTACAGGCCAAAGTGCTATTGTTTCAAAATGAAAAGAGACCCAAAGACCCAGAAAAGACCAGTAGTTTTGCCCTTCAAAAAGCTGACACTGTAGTTAAAGGGTACCTATCATGGAATTTTGAAAATTACCTTTCATGTAGTGTGTAGATCTAAGTGAACGAAAACATCCTGCAAAGTTTTAAATATGAAAGTTCACCGTATACAAAGTTATTGTCTCTCAAAAGTAAGAGTCGACTCTGAGTCGCTGATATGAATCGATAGACGAACGATGCTTTTTCTCTGTCTAGATGACGTCAACTTTACAAGTTATTTGAATAGGATAAGCCCACTTATTTATGGAGATATTATTGTGTCTTTATTACATGCGAGAAAATAAATGATCTGAGAGAGAAAAATAAAAGTTTGAGAGAAAAAGTTATCACACAGATAGCAAAAAAGCATTTCATGAGAGAAAAAAGAATATTTGAGAGAAAAAGTTTTCATATCAATAGCAAAAAATAATATTTGAGACTAAAAAAAGTTTTGAGAGAAACTATTTTCTCAGAACATAAAAAAAAATATTTCTGAGAAAAAATAATCTCTCTCAAAAATACTTTGAAAAAAATCTTAAATATATATTTTTTGCTATCAGTGTGAAAACATTTTCTCTAAAAAAAAAAGTGTTTCTCTCAAACCGATTTTCTTTGCTCTCGATGCAATTTTTTGCTCTCGTGTCAGGATTTTGCTTTCACTGTGAAAATTGTGTCATGGGCGGGGCCACGTTCTTTTTTTCCTTTTGGAACGCTCCTATTGGCCAGTCGGGTGAGCATCGTCTTGTCTTGTTGGGAGTCAACTGAATCATTACACCATTGTTCGGTTCACCTAGATAGATGCCTCCTCCGCCTTTAGATTCTCTGCCCGAGGTCGGGTCTTTATTTCCAGTGAATCCCGTCACTATCCTCGGGCCGGGCCTTTGATCTAGAGACGTGGACTTCCACCCTCTATGCTCCCAACGCAAAAGAGTACGGCGCTGGACTAGATTTGATGGCCGAGCGCGAGCGCGGCTGCGGGCTGTAATGCACTCACTCTGTGTGTGAGGATTCAGGGAGAATAAAACGATTCGTGGGACTCCCGCAAACTAGACATTTCTATGAATATAACATATAAACAAATACATTTTTATTCATCTGTTGCAGAAAAGCAACAAGAACAACTAAAACAAAATACAAATGATTTAAAGGCCAGAGTTTCGTTTTATAACATGTTTGCAACATGGAGCGATGTAGCCATGCAATCATAGATATGTGTTGATTTCTTGAACGCAACAGCCTTAAGATACGACTCCCCTCACTGCTCAAAAAGGACGTTTTGTTCAGAGCTGAATTCTGTATGCTGGCAAATCCTCTAATTATAACAAACAAAGTGTATATATTATGAAAGATTCATTGTGCAGTCAGCTTCATTGATAATAACAGAGATGTGTGAGATCGCGATGAACTGATGTCAGCTTTAGGGATTATTATGGGAGCACGGATTCAGTCATGCCAAACCATGCACGCAGTCGCTGCTTGCTTTTATGTTATAACAGTGGTTTGTGTGTTAATGCTTTAATAAATAATTTATCAGGAGCATTTATGCTGATGTGTATGATGGCGACACGTAGGCTTACTTGGAGGTGCAGAACAGAGGAGGAGGAGAAAGTAACATGGAAAGTAGTTGAGAACATCAGTTATAACGACCCACATATTAAAATGGTCGGGTTTAAATCGGGCTCATAATTATAGTTAATGTGTCGGGCCGGGCTCGGACACAACGGGCTCGGGCTTGATTTTTTTTGGGCCCGATCTAAGCTCTAAATTGAGCACGGACACTCCGATGTTTGGGTAAGTTGATGACACACACAACTGGGTGTTAGCTGGCTGAGCAATTTCAGCATCACTGAAGATTAAACATTAAAAATAGCACTCATATTCATGAATGAATATTATTAGCTTGCTAATTGCTAGTAAAGCTAATTATTAATTAGCCATCATGCTAGGTTGCATGAGTGCTATCTTTTAATGTTGTTTAATCTTCAGTGATGCTGAACTTGCTCAGCCAGCTACCCATCGAGTTGTGTGTGTCATCAACTTACCCAAACATTGGAGTGTCCGTGCTCAACAACTAGGCAGAAGCGGCATCTATCTGTGAACCGAACGCGAAGGGACGCGAACAATGGTGTAATGATTCATTCAGTTCGACTCCCAAGACAAGACGATGCTCACCCGACTGGCCAATAGGAGCGTACCAAAAGGAAAAAAAGATCGTGGCCCCGCCCATGACACAATTTTCACAGTGAAAGCAAAATCCTAACACGAGAGCAAAAAATTGCATCGAGAGCAAAGAAAAGCGGTTTAAGAGAAACACTTTTTTTTTTAGAGAAAATGTTTTCACACTGATAGCAAAAAATATATATTTAAGATTTTTTTTCAAAGTATTTTGAGAGATTTTTTTCTCAGAAATATTTTTTTTTATGTTCTATGAGAAAATACTTTCTCTCAAAACTTTTTTTAGTCTCAAATATTATTTTTTTGTTATTGATATGAAATCTTTTTCTCTCAAATATTCTTTTTTCTCTCATGAAATGCTTTTTTGCTATCAGTGTGATAACTTTTTCTCTCAAACTTTTTTTTCTCTCTCAGATCATTTATTTTCTCGCATGTAATAAAGACACAATAATATCTCCATACTTATTGAGCTTCACATACACCAGTGAAGCTTGACAACATCATGTCGAAGAGACGCTGTTGTGAAGTGCGAATCAACAGCGAACTTTTTTTTCACTGCCCAGGGACGAGCATGTGAAGAATCAGTGGCTAGAGTTTATATTCACAACTGTACCACACAAGTATAGCCGAACCTTGTGCTGTGTTCGTGTCATTTTAATGAGGATTCCTTTACAAACATAAATACTTTCAAGTGTGGATTTGCGAGTCGCCTGATACTGAAGGAAGGTTCTGTAACAAGTTTATTTGGATCAGCTTCCTCCTCCGAATCACAACCTGTAAGTACTGTTAATAATTGTTGCTTTTATGGGTTATGTAGCATGCTCAATAAGTATGTGTGTGTGTGTGTGTGTGTGTGTGTGTGTGTGTGTGTGTGTGTGTGTGTGTGTGTGTGTGTGTGTGTGTGTGTGTGTGTGTGTGTGTGTGTGTGTGTGTGTGTGTGTGTCAGTTACGCTCAGCGCAGCTTAGGTCTCCAATGTCATTTTTTTTTTTTTTTAAATATGTAAAATGTTTGTCGTTGTTATTGGAGTTGTCATAAAGAATAGAGCGTATTGTAGTACTGCAGTGCTTTATCAATATGTTTAAGCTTTGGGTTAATGCGAAAAATAACTGACTGGGTCGTCTGACCAATCACCGCAGATTAGCGTCACGCAAAGGAGTGGTTTGAAAAACGATTCGTTGAACGAATCATTAGGGAATCGGTGAGCAAATCAGGTAAAAATAAATGCATATTATAAGACAACAAAAGTGTTTTTTGTCATTGCATGCATGTAAAACTGTTGTTGGGGACTCCCAGAACATTATTAGGAACATTTTAAATGCCAGGTGCCGTTTAAAGGGAAACCTAAAGACTTGTATTGCCTTTTTACACTCTTGCAATCAAGTGGATCAGATAGTTTGGGATGATTGAACTACCCACCTATTATGTATTGAACTAATAACTTTGATAAAGTAGCAAAGGTAAAATTACATAGCGAAAATCAGTGAACTGTGATGAATGAAAATGAATATTTTATTTATGTTCTAGTTTTGTTCCAGAAGTCTTAATGTTCTGTACATATATATATATTTTTTTTTTTTTGCTTTAACGTTCAAACAAATGCCAATAAATATATTTTAAAATCTTGGTTTTGCTATTCACTGCCATTATATGTATAAGCGCAAGGCTTTTTTTTTTTCTCCTTTTGTGGTCTGAAAAAAGTAAATAATGGTATTAATTTCCTTCCATTTTTATGGAGTGTTTTTCTTTTTACGTAAAAAATTTAAATTGGAATCACAAAAGTCATATCATGAAACGTTTCTAAAATGTTTCTAAAATGAATGGAATTTTGAAATGTCCAGAACCTGTTGCACTCTATTAAATCAAGCAAAACAGTATGAAACGTGCATGTGCGACTCAAATAGATAAATTCAAGAACTGCGCTCCTGCTTATGAAGCAATTAAACTGTGCCAATATTCGCAGCATCCCCAGAGGGTGTTAATTTGTCCTCTTCCCTTGCTCTGTGGGGCAGTGTATGTGTGAATCTCTGCATGTGACAGTGACAGTGGAGGTTGGATGTCAGCTCTATATATAGCGCACGGACCCTGCAGCCACAGCTGCTCTTCAGTGTGCTTTGCTGCTGCTGAGTCCAGAAACCGATAGCGGTGCAGCTGAAGGTCTAGTTAGTGTGAACAAGAGCCCACTAATCTCTCCCTCCCACTTTAATTGCCCCACATAACATTTGGAACAGTCTCACACCCAATTAAGCCTATCCAAATATATATCTGTAAATCAAATTATACCACTTGCTATTTACAACCAAGCCAGAACCAAAATTAATTATCACTTAAAAATACAATGTGAATATTGCTATGGCACTGTATCAGTGTTATTTTAGTAACACTGAGATATTATATCATTATAAGTTTTGTTAATATTTTTAATTAAATTTTATTTTTATATACATGCGGTTTATATTTAAAATTTAGTTAGTTCTGCGTTTGTCATTTTTTATTAGTTTTGGATTTTTAAAAACATGTCTATATAGTTGTTATTAAGTTTTAATTATTTTAGTATTTCAACTAAATGAAAATGAGAAATGTTGCCATGGCATCTAACTGTACTAAGATAAGTTTATATATATATATATATATATGAAAATGGTTTATATGGTTTTAGTTTTAGTTAACACTAATAACCCTGCACTGTATTAGTCTGGTGTCAAACGAACACCTGGTTTATTAGTTTATCCATGTGCATCCGCTCCACTGATGCGCGAGAAACACGGTTTCTATGCAACAATCGCTTCTAGAAATCCCAGCTGACCTCAGACCAGAGGTCTATAAAATAGGCTGCAAAGGTGTCGTGTTTAAAGCTCCACATGCAAAGACAGCTGAAAGAGGGAAAAAAAGCCTACCCTCATAGCAATCCCTGACTGTGTCGAAGTAAACATAGTACTGGTCGTTGGTAAAGAAGAGAAGGCTGAGCCAGGAGTCAAAGGCGTATATGGGTACGATGAAAAGGATGCGCACTATGTGCCTCTGCTCCTTGGGAGAGCTGTAGTATCGCAGATGCATGTAGATCTGTAGAAAATGACAAACAAAAATGAAACACACTGGTTTAGTTTATATTCTCAAGCCTAGCAGGATTAAGGGATGTTTACCTGGTGGCAAGTGATTAGAAGTGCTGTCCACACAAAGAAGCCTGACGATGCCTGGGCCGTCGTGGTCATGAGGAATATGGGCTGATCTGGAGTGAGCAGAGGAGCCTCTGGGAACCAGGAGATGTTGGGCCCAGCAGGGGCCATTGTGGCTAGCGAGCCTGGAGCCATTCTGTTAACTTCCTCCCCAAAGTGATCAGACAAGGGCACGTCACGTCTTAAAATCTGCGGAGTTAGAGAGATTAGGATGCTAATCAGTAATATGGCAACATAGGGATCAAAGATGCTGACTGAGAGGGTCTAATGTACAAATGTGATGTACAATTTTTGGTTGTTTTAAAAATGCCATGAATGTGAATCAGAGGAAAAACATTCTCTTTTATTTATTTAACAGGGACCATACAGTCAAACTCCTGTCCCTTGTTGGGCATTTCTAAGTACATTATAAACAGATAGCCTACTGGTACATACAAATAGAAAACATTCACATTTCTTCAAACACACACAGAAAAATAACAATAGTTAAAAATGGTTACAGTTTTGGTTTGCCTTTAGCCACAACTTAATCCTGGAAGTGAACTTTTTCAAGTCAGATATGACCTTAATGTCAGATGGTAACGAATTCCAGAGTCTAGAGCTCTTAACAGAAAAGGCTGTCTGTGCGAAACTTGTCCTACAGTATGTATTGTACAGTTATGATTTGTGCTGCTTCTAGTAACTCCTTTGCTGTTCTGTATTTGAATAAATTGACTAAGTGGCTCGGGTGCTAAATTATTAATACACTTGAAAATTAATTTTTAAAAAAAACAAATTACTGCAGCTGCATAAACAGCAGGGCTGCCTGGTTTGGTATGTAATTTATGATCAGTTTAACACAGTCAAGATTGCTTTGTATTGTTTTAGAGATTTTCTTTATATGTTTAGCAAATTTAAGTTGAGGATCTATGACCAATCCAAGATATTTAAATTCTGTAACAGACTGAATTTTTCCATTTTGTAAGTTAATTTTTAATATTTCACTTAGATCAAGTTTCTTAATAGAAAAACACATGGAGACTGTTTTTGTAAAATTTGCACTAACTGATTTTGATTGAGCCACTGTCCGACATAAGCCATACATGCAGACAGCTCTGGTACTTAGCGGGTGCATAAAGAACTGCATCATCTGCATAGAGCTGGAAGCTGGCACCTGAACAGTAAGTCATTTATAAAAAGACTGAACAGCAAAGGACTAAGTATGGAGCCCTGTGGTATGCCCAATTTGATGTTCAAAAGTGAGGATTTTTCCTGGGCAACTTTAACACACTGTACTCTAGCCTGAAGAAGATAGGACGCAAAGCAATGTACTGCCTCAGTAGAGAAATTAAAAGATGACATTTTAGTTAAAAGCAAGCTATGGTTGATTGTATCGAAAGCCTTTTTAAGGTCAAGGAATACAGCTCCAACCACATCACCCCTATCCAGGGATTTTTTCATATTTTCAATAAAACAACAGTTTGCAAATTCAGTTGAATAACCCGATCTAAAACCAAACTGCTGTGGGTGGAGGAACTGACTGGCTTCTAAGTGATCAACCAATTGTGCTGCTACAATTTTCCAATTACTTTAGATAAAATAGATATGGGACGATAGTTACACAGAGTCCTGACTTCCTGATTTAAATACTGGCACAATGACTGCTTTTTTCCATCCTAAAGGAAATGTACACATTCTTATAGAAAGATTAAGAAGATGTGTCAGTGGTTTAACTAACACAGTTCTGTATTTGTGAGTGAACGGATTTTTGTCTTTTTTTTAATAAATCAAAAACATTTGGAGTGTTTTTGTATCACCTTTTTATAGCTTACGCCCACGTTAATCTTATAAGGCCAAATTTCCGCACTAGTCGGGGTTCACTTTAAAAAGCAACTATTCATCTATATATCATTTGATTTGGAATTTGACAATTTATTCAAAATTTCAGCAATTTTCATTTCCGGAACCTCTGTAATATAAAAGGAGTCTGCAGAAGTCACTCCAGTTGAATAATTGAAATCTATAGACTCAAAATCTTTTGTTAGTTCTTTTACTGATTGCACAAAATGAATTCAATTCATTAGCCATAGTGGAATTATTATTTATGTTCTTTCCATTTATGGTAAGTTCCTTTATCCCTTTGTGTTTATTTGTTTTATTAGTTCGATTATTTAAGTGTCTCCAGACGTAACTATTATTGCCCATAGCATTACGTAAAGCTTAACGTATACTATAAGTTAAGTATAATAGGAAACCTTTGCTTTACGTAGTTCTAGTACCACTTTATTTCTTAAACTTTTGTAAGTTAACAGAGATCAGTATTCATTTTTGAGCATAATGATTTTTTCAGAGCCAAATCTCTCTTCTTCATAAGCTTTCTGATTTCATTACTTATCCATGGTATAGTAGTTTCTTTCTGAAAATGAAAGAGAAGTGTGAAACAGTATGACGTAATCATGAATAATTTCTCTGTAATAATGTGAACAAGCAAAGAAATTAAACTAAAATCAGCCAGTGCTATAGCTATATGAAATGGAAGTAGAGACAGAATGTTTTCTTTCGTTTTGTGATGTACATACGAGTAAAACAGATTATCAAAAAAGAAAAAATTGTAATGCAAGGATGTGGTCATAAATCAGTTATTGACTGGATGGAGGGAGATCTGAATGCGAGCTTGCAGTCAATTGTAAAAAAGGGGCAGGGTTTAAGTGGACGAAATGATTAGACTGAAGTCTGGCATATATGTCACCAGAGAGAAGACAGTCATTTCAATGGAAAATTTAGTTATGATTAGGGGTGTAACGATACCCTCATGTCACGATTCTGAACTCACAATAAGATATTATTGCAATAACGATATCCAAGACAAATGATTAAAATGCTAAATTTGGTGTTATTGTGGGTGTAAATGAATAGGCTTGGACTTGGTGCTGATAACCCAATGCACAGGACAATAGATACACCAGAACAAAAAATATTCATGATTCTGAAGCTGAAAATACAGAATTATTTTAGACGAATATGCTTGCACTCTGTCACTGACTAGATATATTTAAAATAATGTAGGCCCTTTTTACTGGGAACATGAGATATTTGGCATTATCAGGACATACAAATATTTTTGTGAAACGATATAGTTGCACACCTGGTTATGATACTTTGATTCAAAATTACAAGGTTTTTGAATTTTTTTTTTTAATGAATTCAGGGTGATTTATCATTTCATTTCGACTTTACTGAAAAGGTCATGAAATAATCTAGGAAACTGGAGAACAAAAAAGTTGACAATGATTACAGCTGTATAAAGATTAGTTGCACATCTGTTTTCCTTCACTTTCTGAACCTTAGCTTATAAAATACTTGATCAAACAAAAATTAAGAAGCGTGTCTGTGTTCAGAAATGGATTACAGTCACACCACTGACAATTTACATGACAACTAACAAAAACTTAAAATAAACTGTGGATTCAATGCTTATATTTACAGAGCATGAAGAATGAGAAATCAATGATCAAACAATGATCATGTCTACAACATATGGCCACCTTCATTGTTTACGCTACGAGACTTAAACCTCACTTTGACTTAAAAAAATAAAAATAAAATAAAAGACACGTTGTCATATGCACCTTATGACGTTATTTATTCAGTAGAACACAAAATATGTTCTGACACTCTGAGTCATGGAAGTTACATTGAATGGGAAAAATTATACAATGAACGTCAACAGTGACTGATGAGAAAGAATTAACTTGACGATAGCTAACTAATGACAGACCTGTTATTTGTTTTTGGGTGGACTTTAAATCATATGTATAATTCACTTTTCGTGTTATAACGTTACATTGACCTTATTTGGAAAAGCAGCATCAATTTAGTTTATTAGTTCGTCCGAAAAAACAAATATGAAAAAACAACAAAGTATCTAACTTAAAAACTAAAGAAACAAGAGCAACTTACCAATAACATAAACGCAGATTTGAAATCATTCGGCGTGCACAAAGGAAAGCAAACGAGAAGCGATTCGGCCTTAATTCCTCAAAGCCATCGTTGCTGCCCGTCATCCATGTTTATATTCCAGCGCCGTTTATCTCAGCTAGGAAATCTGCGCTCCGTTCTTTTATATTTGTTCCCATGTAGTACTTCGCCGCGTCTTTGAGCCGTTTACTGTGTACTTTACGACTATTCTAAAGGATTTTATTCACAATCCTAGTAGAACTGCGTTGAAAGGCAATTCCTCTTTTTCGAGCTCCCCTTGCCGTTGAATAAAATCTCTTGCGGATTAGTTTAACGGGGATAAAAGTGGAAAGCGTCTGTGAAGTCTGCTACAACAAGCAGCTTTTTTTCTTTTCTTTTTTTTTGTAATGGAACATAGCTACAAAACTTCAAAATAAAAGTCACTTGTAAGACTAACCCAATTTACAATAAATAATACATTTAAAAAAATTATGTCTTCTTCGACCGTTGAAGATAAATCCTTAAAAACAAAAAACGTCGTTTATACTCAATTAATCCTAATTTACTCTACAATTAAGTGAGCTCATGTAGCTATTATTCCTTGGATATCACAATCAAATAAACTGCATGTCCTCCGCCTATATTCAATTGTATTTATGTCATAAAAAATGGTCAAAATCGACCGCAATGAAAAGTTGCAGGCCATAAAGTAACTAAGTGTGTGTGTGGTGTGTGTGTGTGTGTGTGTGTGTGTGTGTGTGTGTGTGTGTGTGGTGTGTGTGTGTGTGTGTGTGTGTGTGTGTGTGTGTGTGTGTGTGTGTGTGGATTTAATTTACTATCATGCAAATTGTGGGGAAAAGGGAATGATAATCCAAAAATAAATGCATGTGTTTTTTTTTCTTTTGTTTCATTTAATGCAATAAATAATACTTTGAAATTCACAATTGTATCATCTGAATCAATCCAGTTACTTATTGTCTCTTACTTATTGTCTCTGTGATTTCCTACTGTTTACATGTATCGTGATCTTTATTTCTAAAAACAATCTTAATAATCCATTCATAAACCTTTCAAAAAGGTTAAACTGGAATTAAACAGCAGGTCATGTTACTTTTTACACCAGCCATGCAAAAATCTTCAGTAAGTTCACTATATAAGTTCCACAATGTTCAACAAGCTGAAACACTCATACTTTTATGTGTGTTTATTTATAAATGAGGTTGTCATAATGTCAATGCAGGAGTCTTCATTTCAAATTTTCAGTACACCATATTATAGTTCAGCTCTGTAATTTTAAGAGAGGAGTTCAGGCCTTTATTAATGCTCAAATTGATCTTAAGGTTAGTTCACTACAGCAGATATTGATATCAATACCTCCAATAATTTACATGTTCAATGTACAATCATGACATATCCATTCAGTGACATCTACAGACCAAACAGCAGTTTGACTGGAAACAACATTCTTGGAAATTCTTAACTTTTGCCTATTTAAAATTTAACATGGAAAAGATGGTTCCACAAAACCTCAGTAAAGGGTGTCAACATACATCACTTTTTGTGTGTTAAAGTAACAGTGCGAGGGATACATTTGTTACACTCTATCAATATTCAATTTTAACTTTACAGTCCAACAAGCAAGTCCTTCTTTTTCCCGGCATTTCAGACAAAACAGAGAACAACCAGAATAACCTTCATTAGGTCGCAGGTAAAAATTCTCTTTTCCACTTCCACAGTTTGAGTCTTGTGATCCTCGGTAAACCTGCCAGTCCACTGTCAACATGCGTCTGTATCTTTTGATGTCTCATCCCAACAGCAACAACCTGCAGTGCGTGAGGACGGGGGAGCACTTTGTCCCTTACAAAAATGTGGTTCCTTTCTTTCAGCTTCTTGCTTCTGTTTCGCACTCCCGTTTTACATAGAAAGATGAATATAAATGCTTTAGGGGAGTTGTCTGTTGTAATCCTTCAAAATAAAGTAAATGAAAACACACTTTAGTGAATGTGAGACTTTTTCTCCTATTAGCATCCAAGACTGCATTTATTTCATCTTAAAAACAAAAGAAAAATATTGTGAAATATCACAATTTAAAATAACTGTTTTCTCTTTTAAGATAATTATTCAATTATTACTTTAGTAAATTCATTACTCCAATCTTCAGTGTCACATGATCTTTCAAAATGACATGTAATATGCTTTGTTCCTCAAGAAACATTTCTTATTATTATCAGTGTTGAAAACAGTTGTGCTGCTTATTATTTTTGTAGAAATCATGATACGTTAAGTTAAAAAAAGTTAAAAAGAACAGCATTTATTTGAAATAGAAATATATTGTAACATTATAAATGTCTTTACTGTCACTTAATGCATCCTTGCTTAATTTTTAATAATAAATTATAAATTCATAAATACCATGTGTTATACCATATCACATTATACAACCTGAACTAACCGTGCCTTGTCATACAATGTCACACTGATATTAGACTTATTAGCATTTACAATGATGATTCCCAGTTCATCTACTTATACTTTGGGCTAAAATGCTTATAATCTGACTTTTTTAGTGTGTCAGAAGAGTAAGCAAGCTTTGGGACTTACTACATCATCATAACTGTGTCTTCAACGGCCCGCTCTGCTGTCATCATTTAAACTAGTGATGCACCAATATGAATATTTTGGCCGATATCGATAACCGATAACTGCTTACATTTGATAAATCTAAATACAAGTTTTTATGTAATTTTTGGGAGCCTGATTACAAAAAAAGTCTCACCATTAAAAGACATGACCCAAGCAAACAAACAAAACCAAACAAAAAAAGTACAGTAGCCTAGTTTGAACCAGTGCAAGTTTTACATTTTTATTAGGCTAACTTTGATTAAATTTTTCATGTAATAATAATCATATTTCAAATAATTCAAAACCATCATGGCGAACAGTGTGCATCTGAAGTGTCTCAGCTGAAGGAAATAATCCATTATTTATTGGCTTTAAAATATTGGCCAAATATTCTTATTGGACAGATGACAATAATATTAAAAATGAACATATATCGGCCGGTACCGATATGGTGGCCGATATATCGTGTATCCCTAATTTAAACTGCCTTGTCAATTATTTTGTCACAGGTAAAATCCTGCACGTTCAATTTAATTTAGTTCCCTAATGTATCGGAGAGAAATGTAGAAACTCATTGATCTGCCAGTCGTTCTTTTATTCAGAGACTCTCCTCAAGTGTTTGCATGATGATGCATTTAAAAATTAATGACCAAAAGTATCTTTATAAAAGTTCACAATTCTGTTGCAGATGAAATATAAATGTTGATTACATTGAATAAATATCTTTTTATCAGGTGAGATACTGATTATTAATCACTCAGTCTTGCACATCCTCCATATTTGTGTTTGTAGTTGAATCCTCATTCAACGTGCAACGGGTCGTGGGCAATATTAGCCATAATGCAGAACTAATGCTAATTTCAAATAATATTTAGGATGGATAGTATGCAAATTGGGCACAGCAATTGACAGAGTTATGTCTGCAGGGGTCCTCTCTATGATATATATTTGAATAATTTTTTCTTTCCACATTACTTTGATCTGGTGAACAGACATATTTATAAATATATATATATAATATATATATATTTTTTTTTTTTTTTTTTCACTGTTCATTTTATGCCCGAAATGTTTTTTTAAAGACTTTTGTGCTTTTATTGATGCCTTTTTTTACAGTTGTATTCCCCTGACATTTCGTACTTTTTCATTTTAAATCAGAAATGAAAAACATGCTTATCATAAAAGAGGACATCAAGTCATTGGGCTTCATTCATGAAACTTTTGTAAATATATGTAAGCAAATTCAGAGTAATTTGCACATAAAATGGATATTTACGAAAACTGTCCTGCGGATTCACAAACACTTCGTATACCACAGCTTCTGTAGATAAACGTGTGTACATTACTGAATTCCAAACATTCGTAAATAGGGCGTACATGAACGCTCATTCATAATTACCATAATTCCTACACATGAGTTACAACTACGCAAATTATGTGTCCAGTAATGCTGTGGAATCTTCTGGACTTCCTTCACAGGTTTGGCTCCAGTATATTGCATAAATGCTAAAGAGACTAATTGGCCATATGCCTAACAATATATATTAAATTATCGTGCGTCCACCAAAGCATTTTAGCCAGCTAAAAATGCCTGATGCTCTTCTGAAAACGGCCAGCTGAGATGCTTTGGTTGCTATGATACAGAATATCCATGGCAGGAATGTATTTCTAGTATCTCATCTCTCCATTGTTGTTCAGTCGTTGTACAAGTAGGATGATTGGACGATGTAATATTTGTCCCGCCCCTCCTCCACTGTGATTGGACGGCTGGGTAAAAAGTGACAGTGACGAGTGTTGCCTAATACCCAAAGTCGAACAGTTAAAAAAACTAAAACCACAAAAATGGGGCAAATCAACTCGTGAAATATTATTATGGTGCATAGCGCATCAAAATGCAATGTCATCGGTTTGCCTATTAGAACACAGAACGTTCATTTTTCAAACCAACACGTTTTACGCACCATTTACACATGGTATAGCAGGGGTGTATTCGAGGGGTGTCTAGCAGGGTCTAACATGTTGTGAGTCTGAAAATTTACATCAGAACAGCTTTTACGAACGATATACACAAAAATATGTTCTGCTGGTGTTTCATGAATGAGGCCCTATGTGTGTATGAACTGCAGGATCCAGACGAAAAACCCACTAACCTCCTAAAAACAGTAAATGAGAGTGGACTTGCAGAGCTCATTTCCCCATGTGTTCGAATGGAACGCTGACCTATGCGAGAGAGACAGAGAGGTCAGAGAAAAAATAAATATCAGGGAATTAAGCGAAGAACTAGTACGTGACCGGAAACCTGTGGGGGAGTGATGCGGATCTGATCGTGACGGAGAGGGAGGTCAGGGGAGGCATTGGCAGGAGCACCGCGGTGCAGCCGTAAACACACTCTCCTTTCCCGCTCAGCTCCTCGGCCTGCTCTTGGAGATGCATTCCCTGACAGACAAAACAACAGGTAAGACGAGTTAAGTGCTGATTTCGAATACCAACAACACAGAAGGTCATAAGAATACAGTTTCATAAGGAAGAGAAACCATATCCTTCAAAAATAACCTGCTCATAAATAGAACAGACATCGATAACACCTCTGCTCGTTCTCAGACTCACCAGACTGTGGCACACGGGAGGCAGGTGTTGAGCTGGCCGGGTCTGGGCCATTGCGGACCCTGTTAGGGGCCGGGAGGTTGGGGCCAGTGGGCAAAGCCCGGGCCGCAGAACCCGGAGCTCCACCGCCGGTCCTCTCATCCCTCTCTTCTCCCTCTCCTCTCTGCTCCTTCTCTTTATCCTCTGCTGTCCTGCTGGCGCCCTGACACAGTCAGAGAAACCCACAAGGTGAGCAATATAACGCAACTGCATTAAATAATGCAAAATCTTTAAAAACCTACAAATTTCAGCATGTTCCAGTCAAACACATAGTCGTATGAAAATCCCTGTCTGTGGAAAAGGTTCCTGAACAGCTGTCTCAGGTAGGAGTAGTCAGGCTTGTCATCAAATCGGAGAGAGCGGCAGAAGTTCATGTAGGTTGAAAATTCAGCTAGAGACGTGAGGAAAAAAAGAAAAAGGTTAAATGAGAAATTAAATTTCTATGATTTTCTAGCTGATTAAATCGCATTTACTCACATGGATAGCCCTTACAAAGAACCTCAATAGGGGTTGACATCTTTTTCTCACTGATTCGCTCATACTTCTGCCTTTTAGTGGCCGCTTTGAGGCCTTGCCAGGGAAGAGAACCCAAGTTAAAGTACATAAGAACATAGCCAAGGGACTCGAGATCATCCCGCCGAGATTGCTCTGTGGAAACAGAAGGTACATTTAGAATAACCCAAAATATAGAGTCCGTTTTTGTCAACATAATGCATTTCAGTGGCCCTCTGCTGCCCTTACCAATGCCCAAATGAGTGTTAATGGAGGCATAGCGGGCAGTGCCAGTCAGGTTCTTATTCTCACGATACGGGATGTGCTGATGTGTGCGGGCGTCACGATACTTCTTAGCCAAGCCAAAGTCTATGATGTAGACCAGGTTTCCCTTCTTGCCAAGCCCCATCAGGAAGTTGTCAGGTTTAATGTCTCTGTGAATGAAGTTCTTGGAGTGGATGTACTCGATCCGGCTTATCTGGAAAGAATAAACATGAAACAAATCAGAAAAAAAATCTAATCAAAAATCTACTTCTATTTTAATTTATAATAACAATTTTTTTCTAGGTTAAAATTATGTTTAAAAAACAACATAGTTACAATTTGATTTATTGAGGTTTTATTTTTCTTCTTCTGGATATTCATTAAATATTCGAAAACTAAAGCCGGGGACACACTTAACAAATAGCTGAAACATTCTAAGACTGAACCGAACACACTTTCAGACTGTTTCCAAATACTGGAGCAGATTTTAAACAGCGACTGTGAACACCGACTGAGCGGTCTCTGACTCGGCACATTTGGGCATGATCAGTCGACTCGTAAGTATCAAATTACATTCATAACCGGCCTTACAGTCGTTAAGTGTTAATCTGGAGCCAGATTATTCAAATGATAAACTAGATTTTTATACCAACATTTTATGTAGTATTTTATACATTATATACATTTTAGAATCTATTTTTACATGCATTTATGATCCTAGGGCAGTGATTCGCAATGAAGTACCCTCAACACTTCATGTTTGATGTCTCTCTTATCAAACACACATATTTATCTTGGAGCAGAGGTGCTCCAACTCTTGTCCTGCAGAGTTTGTTTTATAAACAGTGGCCCTCCAGGAGCAGGACTGGACACCCCTTGCTACATCCCATTTCATATACTTATATTATGCCCTGAAAGTATGTGCTGTTTTTGTGAAGAAAAAGTATACTTTTGAGTGTGTAGCAGAAGAGAAGGCAAGCTCGTCATAATTGCGTCTTTAATGGACCGCTCTGTCACTTAGTCACGTGAATCCTGTCAAAGTTTAAACTGTCCTTGTCAATCATTTTTTTACAGTTAAAATCCTCCACATTCAATTTCATTTAATATCCTACTGTATTGAAGAGAAATATAGTAACACATTGATCTGCCAGTCGTGGTTCTTTCATGCGGAGACTCTCCTCATGTGTTTGCATGATGATGCACTTAAAAGTCAATGACCAAACATCTTTATTTGAATCTATATCAAATTGTATCTATATAAAAGTTCACACTGCTGTTACAGATTAAATATAATTTGGACAACATTCAATAAATATCTTTTTATCAGGTTAGATACTGATTATTGATCACTCAATACGTTAAAAAAAAAAAGTGATCACTAAGATCACTTTTATTCTTCTTTGCGGTTCTAATCGAATCCTCATCCCTCCTACTTTCACTCGCTATTACAAGTCTACATCCCTACCAGAAGCCTACGATCGGTCAATGAGCGGCGGCTCGTGGTACCATCACAGCGAGCCACAAAATCACTCTCCAGAACTTTCTCATTCACGGTTCCATGCTGGTGGAATGATCTGCCCAGCCTCATTCGGAATGCAGAATCCCTGACAGCATTCAAAAGACAACTGAAAACTCATCTCTTCAGGGAGCACTTAACATAAAAAAAAAACCCTTTCCCTTTCCTTTAAATCGCTCCGAGCTATGTGTGAACTTTGTACTTTGAGCACTTGCGTTGTTTTTGCCTTTTCACGATGACTCGCTTGGTGTCCTCAGTTGTAAGTCGCTTTGGATAAAAGCGTCTGCTAAATGACTAAATGTAAATGTAAATGTCATCCAACGCGCAATGAGTCTTAGGGAATATTAGCCATTATGCGGTGTGCATGGATCTGCAATTCGGATTCTAACCAGAAATAGTATCTTTGGAATACTCATATCAACATACTACGATTTGGGACACTAATTCTGATTTCGAATACTGTTTAGGACAGATAGTATGCGAATTGCGACGCAGCACCCTGTGCTGTAGTTTTTCCTGATAAGTTGAATCAGGTGTTTGATAAGTGAGACTTGTAAACTATGCAGTGCTGGATGTACTCAAGGACCAGGATTGGGAACTATGTCCTAGGGCATTGAAGGTGGTTACCAAGGCATTGCTATACAATTGCTAAGTGGTTCTGGCTGGTTGTTTTGTGGCCCACCTGCGAGCTTCTATGATATTACGATTCTTATATATGGCTCAGGTCCCCCCTTCAATTTAAATCTATAGGATTTTTTGCCCAATTTCTCCATCAAGTCTCATTACTCAAAAGTAATAGGAAACTCCCCTCAGTAAGACCCAAGGTATCATGCCGCAACAAAAAGTGCAGGGTAAGGGGTCCGTTCAAATAACTAACCCTAAGTATGAGCAATAATATGGATTTGTTCTTCTAGATTTTGTTTATACATGCAATTACCATCTGGTCTGCCAGCAGCAGGACAGTTTTAAGAGTGAATTTTCTTGAGCAGAAGTTGAACAGGTCCTCCAAGCTCGGACCCAGGAGCTCCATCACCATGACATTGTAGTCCCCTTCAGCACCACACCATTTGATCGAGGGAATACCCACTAAGGTTGAAAGGAGATTGAAGAGATATTTCTAGAAATCCATATTCGCAGCATCAGAAAGAAAACTGACGGAGATCATTTCTCACCTCCACCTTGCATCATCTTATAGAACTTGCTCTCAATATGTAATTGTGGATGTTTAGTCTTCACACTCTCCAGTTTAATGGCTACCTCCTCTCCTGATGTGATATTTGCTCCTGGAAGATTATATTTTTTACAACATCAGGGAACAACACTTTTATGAAATCTAAATAAGCATGCAATTGTCAATAATATTTTTACCCAAGTAAATATCACCAAAGGAGCCACTTCCGATCTTTCGTCCAAGACGGTATTTACTCCCAACACGTAACTCCATGATTCCTTCTCTAAAAACAGCCTTAGAATAAAAAAACAAATATTATTATGATGTAGATGACTCTTTAAAAAATTACATTTCGGCATTTTAGCACACAGCTGATGTAAACAGGAATGCTAACTTCAGCATTTAACATCATGATTTTCACTAGCTCAGATTTAATTCACATTTTCAGACAGAAAAGCACTGGCAGTCATGCATCTGACATCTGACATCTGAGTCATGTGATGTGTGATCCGAACACAGACGCTGTTCAATTCCCACGAACTTGCAATGAAGAGGTTAATTTTTAATCTTAGCATCATCGCAGATCATCAATGTGCAAACTATGAACGTTACGTTACAATAAGGAATCTATTGAAAACGACACATTTTAAAGAGGGTTTTACGGCGTTTGCATAATTGAACCAATAAGACGAAATCTGTCTTCAGCGGTTTTCAGCCAATTTTGTAGCAGCCGCACCCAAGACCATGTTGATCCCGAGGTTTCACAAACAAACTGTTAATAGTGGTGGCATTTACATGTATCCAGAGCCGCTAAATGAATCTTAAACACTCATGTCCTGATATGACCTTAAAGCAGGAACATCTTTCTTACCTAGCGTGAGGGTGGTGGAAAAGTGAGTCTGGTCGACAGGCTTGCGCTCGTAAGACAGGACCCTGGACAGCGAAGAGTGCAAGCGTAATTTTAAACGTCGCATCACAAACGTAATTCCAACCACTGCTTTCCTCCTCAAATTTCTAAATCCTTGCGTTCATATCTCTGCACATGGATTGACCTACTTGCATTAGCGGGCTAGCGAGCAGCAGCCTCCCTTGTTTTGTATCCCAGCGTACTTCTCACAGAAATGATGTCATTCACAAACTAGCGGAAGGACCCGGATCACTTCAAGGGGCCGCGCGCTTGACGTGCGTACGCAGCCTCCTTCTCGTCCACACTGCTGCTACACACGGCACGAACTACAGCTCTCCGTCTTTTCGATATTATTCTCTTAAAAATCATATTAAAAGTCAGGTTGTGTGTTTTTTTAGTTTTTTTTTTTTTTTACATATGGTAATGTAAAGACGTATTCAGCATTTAAAATTTAAAACACAAAAAAATGGATTTGATAGCTTTGGTAGCCGACTACTCTGGTACCTATATATAGCTACATAAAAATATACACTTATTTTAAAAAGTAATATTTTATGTATTTACTCGTTTGGTAGGTAACTGTGTAATAATTGGGATACTGTTAAATCAGTCAGGAATGGAAAGAAAAACCCCACGAAAACATTAATGGGTCTAAACCAATGGTTCTCAACCAGGAGGCCTCAAAACAACTAAAAATAAAGATAAATCTATTTTTTCCCCTTAATTTGAAAAACCAGTGTTACCACTGTCTTGGATATATAATGTAGACTCCTATTAAAAGTTATTTCTAGAGTCACGTGAAACAAAATTGTATACTTGGATATTTTTTTATAAAGAATATAAAGCTTGAGAATCATTGGTCTGTTTAACAAGGACATAATTAGCTAGTTCTCTATTCGAAACAGGTTGTAAATAAAACAGTGACCCTGACAACCCTGCAATATTATAAATATTATAAAAGAGTGAATACTAGCATACATATATTAAACCGAATTGACATTAGGTTTAGGAAAATTCACACAATTGACAACAAAATTAAATTCAACCTTTATTAATTGTCTTGTTCTTTTTTTTTTAAATTAATTTTCTTTTGTAAAATCAGAAACAAAAAAAACCTGAACACGAGTGATAAAGCCCGCCTTAATTTATAATGGTACACAACAACAAAAATAAACAACTGGTAACTTTTGAATGTTCCTAAAACACCCATCCAGCTCAGCTTGGTACAATAAGGTTTGGCATGTTTCATGTTTCAGTATGAATGCCTTCAGTTGGTTGCATCTTCTAAAAAAATCTTTTTCTTTATTATAATTATTGCAATTCAGACAATATATAAAACAAAAAAGGCTGCTAAAACCACAACTTAAGAAATATTCATTAGTGCCAATGTTCTTGAACTTGCTGTCTACACTCTCTCTCACTCACACACACACCTGCATACACATCATGCACACATAGACATCAAACACCTGAAATAAGCTGTCACTCATACATTTACTCCCCTCCCTAAATCCAGCACTGATCTTTGTAAATGCACCACGCTTGTTAATCTCTGGCTGCCACACATTCATCAATGCCTTGCAAACACTCTGAACGTCACCACCTTTACCTGGGACTTCACTCATGCGCAAACAGGCAGAAAGGGCACCTTGTACAGCTAAGTAACATCCAAGTGATCGTCATTATGACAACATACTCGATTAAGAAGAAAAAAAAAACGAGGTCAGCGTTTGGGAAAAAAACGTTTCTGGATTTTACCATCATTTAAAAGAAAACAAAAGACAACGAGACAGTTTGTCAGACATCAGAACAGTGTTAGAGTAATTTGAGTTTGCATGACAATGGGAGCCGTAACGTGAGCGTTCAACAAACATTGTATGATGCATATTTCTGTCCTTTTTTTTTTTGTCTGGTTTCTCCTTTACAGTGCACGCCTGAGTGAGAGCGTCTCAGTATGCGAGTGTGATCTTTATGACCTCAAGGTTTAGGATTCATCCAGTTGAGTCAGTATTTAAGTCCAACTGTTTGCATGTCCTGTTCAAGTCTTGCATGAAGTCTTCATTTAAGGGTAAGAAGAAATGGGATGTGTTGGTGTGTGTGCGTGCGTGTGTATCTATCTGTACTGCTTTTCTTCCACACACTGCTCCTCCACGTTTCCGCGTTGCGGAGATCGCATTATGGGGAGCTCGGAAACACTGCTCAGGTAAAGATGACAGTGTTTACATTTGTAACCAGTATCATCTATATAATTTTGTCTTAATGCATTTTGCTAGGTTTCGTAATGCAGTCGGCCTGCCTCTCAGCACTCTGATCTGCATCTGCTGTTTGAGTGCTTGCCTTTCAATCTCGTCTACATAAGTGTTACGAATGTATACTAAATACTTGGATGTGTATGCAATATGCATCCTTCCGAGTGACAGAAGGCATGTACGCAAATTGCCTGTATTCTGATTAATGTTCCTATATTCCTGCTTCTCTTTGTGATAATATAGGAGGATAACTAATATTTATATATCTGTTTTGTGTGTGTGCACGTGTTGCTGCATCAGTCAGATAGAGTCTGCGCCTCCACCCAGCAGGTCTCCAGGCAACAGCGCTGCAGGGCTGCTCATCTGGTGCCGATCTTCCATGGCTGGAGAGCCCCATAGACTGCTGCTTGTGTACCCTGGAGTCATGCCGCCCCACAACCCTGCCCTGCCGGGATCAACACCCCCTGTGTTGCTGCCCACGCTGCCGCCACCACCATTGCTGCTCCACTGGGCAAAAATGCTCAGGCCTGCTCCCTGGGCAGAGGTTGGGTCAGCGGAGTTGCCCGTACCATCTAAGCTCTGCCAGGTAGAGCCAGAAGGCCCAGTTCCGCCACCGTTGTTGCTTCCTCCTGCTGTCATACTTCCCACTCCGGCGCGTTCTCGCTCACCACCCCCAGCGCTGATTGTACCCACAGCCCCGGCCCCCGATGATCCCGTCACGCCAGCCGGCCCGGAGACGGCCCCACCACCGGCCCCGCCACCACTTCCACCAGATCCCGCCTGGGAATGTGCAAAATAGCGAGCAACCTCCTCCTCACTCACGAACTCGGCCAGGATTGTGGTGTTGCCCAGAACACACCTAGGGTGAAAAATGCATAGATTACAGATAGGAAGAAATCTACAATGTATGGAAGCCCATTTCTGCCCTACAATAAAACTAAATATATTGAAATCGGTCATTTCACCTCCGTTTGTCAATTGTGACTATACATACACATCTAAAAAAGCACCTTTACTATTAGAGCTGGGAGAAAAAAATCGATTCAGCAAGCTATCGCAATTTTTTTTTTTTACAATTATAAAATCGATTTTTTTTATTCCAGAATCGATATTATTTCAAATTCAATTGCTTTATTTTTGTTTTTGCTTGTAGATGAGGTTGACAGAAGTAAGCCACTTTCGTTCCAACAGAGGATGAAATGTGTCGTTATGAGTGTTGAGTGACGTTATATATCCCAAGTGGACGCGTGGAAGAGACGTGAGACTGAAAGCCCTCACACTACTCATATGCTGAGAGAGAGACAATAGAGCAGCAAGACTCATCTTTAAAAGATTGTGACCTCGATTCAAACATCCATGCAATCTTTCTATTCGTCTGTCTATTAAACTTGACAAAATCATATCGCAACATTCAAATCTGTGTTGCCGCTGACCCGGAGAGAGTTGTCATGAAACGGCTTTTCAACCTCATAGTATCATTATTTCTGTGATGGAATAGTTAAAATGAACATAGAAGTACTTGGATAAAAGTTTAAAGTTAAAATATGAACACTGATGTCTACAACAGCGATCAAAATCAGCTTTTGATAGAAACTTGGTGCTTAAAATAATGCATTTAACGATTACATTGTTTCACTGTTAAAAAATGTATTTGTTATTGAATCATTTATTCAAGAGAAAGTAGTATTGTATGATGCTTCTGAAATAAAAGTCAGAAAGATGTGATATGACTCATCATATAGATCATGTACAGTCTGTATAAGTGTAGCCTATGATTTAACTTTTCCCGATGGCCTAGTGTTAAAAAATTGCAATTTACTATTATCACCATTATATTAATGGATCTGGGTCAGGATATGTTTTTGTAGACACTTACATGTGAAGTGCGCTCTGGGCTTTGGCTGCTTCTTGGCGAGTACTGTAGCGAATCAGAGCACTACCTTGGGTCAAACCAAGGTGAAAGGTCAAAAGCGGCCCATGCTGCATACAGATAGTCCGCAAAGTGGAGCCATCAATCTGCAGAGAACAAATGATACATATCACTGCATTGAAAGTCTATTTCTAAAAAAAATCCAACATAATGCATAACATGGATACCTGAGGGGTAAGATTACTCAACACCAGCCAGCAGCTCCCCTTAGAGGCTCCTCCATCACTCCACGCAGAACCTACATAGATTGAGAGACCATTTATGATCTGGTCGTTTAATAAATGTTGAAGCAGGTTGAATTTACTTGAGTGTCTAAATGGTGCTTTAATTAATACTTGTGATTTTCATTAATGTTTTTCAGTTTCTAAGGTGTGGTATATTACCAGGCCCAAATCTGTTTTCGTGGCTGCCTCCAGAGCCACCCCAGCCTCTACCCAATCGTGGGCCTCCTCCCGCCCAGGGAGAAACGGAGGGCTGCTTCTGATGGGACAGTCCAGGAGGTGGGCGTGGCAGATGAGGGCTGTTCCGATTGGTCTTCCAAGGCTTGTTGTGCCCTATGGGCTCAGGTGGCCAGCTGGTCTTGTAGTCTGTGTACTTAGCTGTGAGAGCAGGAAATCAAGCACAACATATTCAGAGAGTTGAACAAAAAGATGGAATTCAGTACAGAGCTAAACAAATGGCGCTTATCTACTGCATGGTACGACCTTTGGGGGGTTTTCCACTGTTTACAGTACCTAGAACTTTTTTTAGTACCACCTTGGTTGAGGTTCCAAACGAGCCGTACCGATACTAAAATTTGACGTGTAAACACTGCAGATCACTGATTGGGCAGAGAGAATCGTCAATACCCGCATCATTGGATTTGCGACACGAGGCACCAAACCCACTAGATTTAAATAGTCAGCAACAGCCAGCGCAGTATCATTTGTTCACAAAACTTTTTAAAATGGACAGTCGCATGCAACTTGAAAAAGGAAATGGCTATATCGTGGTCAGTAGACGAGGTGGCGGCGCAACTATAACAATCAGTCTATAAAAAGAAAAGAAAAAGCAAACCGAGCTAAAGTAAAGAAAACCGAGCCGAGTCGTACCACGCAGTTGAAATGCGCCAAAATAAGGTCGTATGGGGCTTCTCTGAAAGCAAATCAAATAAAAAGCGACATCTAGTGAAAAGAGTGCATGGTTTTACCTGGGTTGTGTGCATTGGTGAGGGGGCTCTCTGAGGCACTGTAGGGCCAGGCACCAGGTGAAGGCAGCAAGGTGTTGAGGGAGGGATTTGATTCTGTGCCAAAAAAAGCAAAATGCAAAATACAAGTGTTGTTTGTTAGCATTTACATGAATATGTAAATGACTTCTAAAATTCTAAGCTTAGAGCTCTATGTATGTGTCTGTGCTAGAGGAACTACCCTTGAAAGAAGAAATCAATGTCATCATAAACTACCAGTCAAAGGTTTAGACCCTCTTGAGTGAAAGAAAAAATTTTATGATCTGAGCAAACCATTTGAAATAAATGATTAAGCTTCAATTACTCACCTTGATGTTGCTCCAAACCCGTAAGACTTTTTCATCTTCAGAACACAAATGAAGATGAAATCTGAGAGATTTCTGTTCCTCCATTGACAGTCTACAACTTTGATGCTTCAAAAAGTTTGTAAAACTAATCCATATGAATTGAGTGGTTTAGTCCAAATTTTCTGAAGAGACACGGTCGCTTTATCCACCTTATTTTTCAGCTTAGAGCGGGCATGGCCATTTGTAATTTTATTGTGTCTTACTTCCAGTCACTCACTTTCAGCTATTTATAGCTGTACAAACCAGCTTGTTATGCGGCTTGATTTTGCAACATGTTATTTCATACCATATGCGATGCATAGTTTATGATTGAATCAGAAAAAAAAAAATGCACAAGCATGTTTTCTCCAGAGAGAAATCGCAGATCATAAGCAAACTTAAGACGCTGCAAAGACATTACACGTCACATTCTGATGTCACGGGTCTATAAGAGATGTGTGAACGCACGCGCAGATTCCAGAAAATCATTGGCAATGTAAATAAACCAAAATCTAACGATCCTGGGACAAATCCCAGGATACATTATCAGTGTATTTTCCAGAAAGTGTCAGTTGCGTAGACTGTCAATGGAGGGGCAGAAAGCTCTCAGATTTCTTCAAAAATATCTTCATTTGTGTTCCGAAGATGAATGAAAGTCTAACGGGTTTGGAACGACACAAGGGTGAGTAATTAATGACAGAATTTTCATTTTTGGATGAACTATCCCTGAAATTAAATCGGTTTTGTAGACAATGTACCTGTGTTGTCTCGTAGCAATTGGTGCTCAGTGTCATTGAGGCTTGACATCGATGAGCCCAGCATACTTCCAGGTGTCATGTAGGGATCAGATTCAGGGTCCACACTCTGAATTCCTTTCCAAGGCACTCCTGGTTGAAACTCTGAAGCAAAAATCACATTTCAATTCATTATGGATGTATTCACAAGTAATGAAGATTAAAATGTTTTTTTTTTTTTTTAAATGTTTAGATGTGAATCACTGTTTACCTGGAGGCCAGCTAGATGTGCCAGTCTTGGTGCCCATCTTGTTTCCAGGACTTCTGTGCCAGTGATCTGATGGCCCTTGAGGAGGCACACCTAAACCCTCACCTCCCAGCATTTCATACTGGGAATATGGGGAACCACCTCTCATTTTGAGAGGAGCAGCAATAGGACCTATATATATATATATATATCGGAAGAAAACAAGCACTTACAGTCAAACTTGTATCAGACTTTGTAAATAAACTCCTTTGTATAACTCAATTTTTTAGGTGTCACAAAAAAAAGTAATGGACCATTTTTATGGAGAGTGCTATCAGGAGGTGAGGGGGATGGGGAATGACCTTCCATCATCCACTTGAAACGAGACTGCTGCCCCCCACTGTCTTTAAGCCCAGCTGGGCCACCAACCATGGGACCCAATTCCAGACCGGAGAGGCTCACTCCAGGCCCAAATCCTTCAAGACACAGAATCAGACAGAAAAAGGCATATAACAAAAAATAGAAAAAGCAGTGGTCGATCGATAGCCAAGGATGATATATCTGCTGATATTTAGCATTTTTTAAATTAAACCGTATTTTTCTGTTTGGTCGACAAGTGTCTGAAGACCTTATCGGAAAAATGGATTTGAAAACGATCTCACCAGAATAAGTTCCTTGTGTTTTCTGATGCAGGTCTGCAACAGATCCAGCCAAGCCAGGGTGTGAGATGGCGTCCGACATTGGCATCTTTGGGCCACTCACACCAAGGTGAGAAGGAGAAAGTTTGGAGCTGCCCCCTGTACCTCCCAAATGTTGCTGCTGATGCTGCTGTCTCTGCTGCTGAAGAACAGCCATGATTCTGGCAAGCTGGAGAGAAAAAACACTGATTCAACAACAGCAGCAATTCTTAGGCCACTCATTTTGTTCATATGTCCACAACTGTGGAGGGTTAAACCCCAATCCTCATTTCATTTTCACATTACAATAACGGGTGACAACAAACAGCATCTTGCTATTTATTCTGCTATGCTGTTTGACTTAAAACTACAGCATCACCCGTGTCACAAATCCACACAAATATTGAGTCTTATAAATATTGAGTTTATATGGAAGCAAAAGGCTGTTTGCCAGTCTGCTTCTTTTTTTTTTAAGTTACTTGAATAAGTAATATAACAGTATACAAGCTGCAATGAGTCCAAAATGCACAAATCGACATTCCAAAATATTTGTAAACATATGGAGTATTGAACAATATTAGTTATATTGACTATACAGAATGAAGACTATGATAAGCAGCAAATAGTAACTAACAAAAGACAATTTCTACTATATTCTGAGTTATACAAATCACCTTGCCAAACAGACTCTTCAGCTCTCTAAAATTGCTATATGGAGATGTAAAGAAGCATTAGGCTATAGAGTAACATTGTAAATGGAGAATTATGTCAGACCAATATGAAACCAGTACGTAGAATATATAGTTACATAATCATAATTACAACTTGTAAAATTTTCAGAGAGCTCTGGAAATTTCTAGGAGCACCTTAACGCTGAAACTGCAACATTTAAAACTGCAGCGGATTTAAGAGTAAAATATAGTTAAGCAGTTATTTTGTAATATTTTGGTTTAAACCTATAATTAACTATTATTTATGTTTTAATGATGCAAGAAAAATAAAACGATAAAAATGAAAATAAATGACAGATATACAGTTTAATGTATCTAGCACAGAGTTTCCATCTAATGCCCCTCTATATAAACTATACATTTAGCAATAAGACATTTGCATGAAGACTGTTATTTTGTATTGTGATTTTGTTGATTGATTACTCATATTTCATAGATTCGTTTTCGCATTAATAGTACTGCCATAGAAACAATTCAGAGTCCGAGGAGTACAGTATAACATCCCGGGTTGTCTTCTAGCAATTAAGGCAATTACTTTTCCTGTGAACGGACCCAATTAAGTTCTACTACCTTTTGGCAGTAACTAGTCTCTTGGATACTGTCCTGTTTGCAAAAAAAAAAAGATGTGAAGACCGTACCTGTTGGGGGTCTGCTTGTTGACGTATGTTTGGGGGGAACTTGCGCTGGTTCTGCAGCAGCTGCTGCTGCTGTTGTTGCTGCGGTTGCTGTTGCAGAAGCAGTTGACAGGCCTGCAAGAAAGCACAAGTCAAAACTTCAAAAGAAAAAACAAACTCTAGGGAGTGTATTGTGAGTCTGGCCTAATAGATGAAGTACTGTGCATGCAACGGGAGTTACCCACCAGCTGGAACTGAATATGAGGGGGATAGATACTGCTGAGCATGGCAATGTGCTGTGGGGAAAGCTGTGGAGTAAAGATGCCTCCTCCGACACCTCCACTGGAAGGAGGAATCTGTTTCAGCACAGAGCCTGGCACCTGCAGAAAAAAATTAGTTAATTCAATAACAAAGATAACTTTTGACTTGGTCTTGGTCAGCTGCATTGCTTTAGTTGAGTTTATCTTAAAAACAATGTGAAATCCTATTGTGCATAATCAGTGCACAGTACTTTTGAGGAAAAAATAAATAAATTTTAAACCCTCAACAAAATGTCCACCACTATATTGACCAGTCTTTTACCATAACAGTTGTGCAAACTACTGAAGTAATATTAAATAATAGATACAGTATTATCAAGTACCTGAGGTGACAGGAACTGATGAGGCACTTGTGCTCGCACTGACGGGTTGATGGGCGGCACCCCTGGTTGGTGCCTGGACTGTGCCATCCCTCCACCGCTACTAAACAACTGACCACTCGCCTAAGGAAAAAGATTTAGGGATAGAAAAACAGTTAATCAAAGTGACCGCAAAGATCCAGATTAAAGAGGGCAAAAAGAAATGAAGGGCTAACGAAACACCATTTACAGAAAGATAATGCAAATACCTTGTCATAGTAAGGCCCAGGTTCACAAGCCCCCACCTCTTTGGAACCAGGTGAACGGAAGACTGCTCCTACTCCCCCTCCACGTCCTCCTTTACGCATCTCTCCATTGTACTCATTCAAGCCCATACCACGCTTCTCTCCTTCCATCTTTTTGTCCTGTGGAGGACCAGGGGCCAGATCCAAGGAATGACCACTGGGGTCCTCTCCCTAATAACAAATCTCCACATTGGTAAACCTCATAAACCAAACTTTACTTAAATGTGTTGATAAAGATGCATGATACCTTAGTGAGCAATATACCATTCACAAAATCTGGGAAAATTCAATGATTATTAAAGCTAGCAATGAAATTACAGCTGATAATTTTTATATTTTTTTAGGCCAAACTTTGTATCAGTGCTTTCTTAAAATGTTAATAAAATGAGCAACTTGTTGTTTATTTGCAAAAATGTAAGATCCTAAAACTACATGATCTAAGACCAATTTTTTTTTCTTCATAGTTTCTTACCAGAACCCCCATGTTTGAAAACTGTCTTGTTATTGTGTTCATCCAAGAGTCTCCTGCACCCTTCATGGAGCCCTGAAGAAAATTAGATGAAACACTCAGTAACCAGTAAATTTAAATTGCAGATCTGCATGAATATTGAACCTAGCCTGACCACCGACATACCTTGTTGACCTTCTTTGCTCCCCAGCCTCCAGAGTTGTAGGAGGAGCTGCTGCCTTGGGAACCGGCACTGTTCCATACACCACCACTCTCATCCTCCTCCTCCCAGCTGGAGTGACGTGAAGCACTGACTGAGCCCTCTCCTTCACCCCAACTTTCTTGCATAGACTTTGAACCTGTAAAAATAAAACATCCTTTAAAAAGTTCAGAAGTATGCATACATTCAGGATCAGGTTTAATTCAAAACACATTCATTGATTCAAAACACCATCATCACTAGGACAAAAGTGATCCAGACTCACCAGACTTCACTGGATTGGGGGAGGGATCCCCCCAACCTGACGCCTTGCCAGTGTCATCAGGGTCGCCCCAAGCAGTGGGCACATTAGTAGGTTTACCCCACGCTGCAGTACCGTTGTCCACACATGGGCTGGAAGGAGAGCCACTTCCCCATCCAGAAGAAGCTAAAAGATAAACAAAGGAAATGCTTTAAAGGTGCCCTAGAATGTGAAATTGAATGTATCTTGGCATAGTTAAATAACAAGAGTTCAGTACATGGACATGACATACAGTGAGTCTCAAACACCATTGTTTTCTCCTTCTTATTTAAATCTCATTTTTTAAAAACACCCCTGAAAAACAGGTGAATCTCCACATAATACCGACTGTGACGCAATAGTCGGGATCATTAATATGTACGCCTCCAAAGATTTGCATATGCTAGCCCTCAATGCCAGAAACTGCACAGCCAAACCATCGGAACAGGCGAGGATCATAGGGAATAATAATAACATAGGGATATAAATGTTATGTTCCAGGCTGTGCAGGGGAGGTGAGGACTTTTCATACCCTTCCTACAGAAAAGGAATGTCAACAGGCGTGGTTGATGTTTATCTATAATCGGATACCGCAACAGTTTAATTCGAAGTTGTTAGTTTGCTCTGCCCATTTCACCACGGACTTTTATAACCTGGGAGCTGGGATATCAAGCAGGCTTCTCTCAGTGAATAAATTTTATACAGAAAGTGATCAAAGAAAAATCTTTCCACACAGCGCGAGTCTATCTGGACACTTGGCAAACTCGTTATGAAATCAATGATGTACATCATCTTGTTCGCATTGGTGAAAGCATTAGAGAGAGTGCAGAAACTGCGTTGCAATGATATGATCTTCATTCTCGCGATCAACAGACTGCCATCTGCTTGATGGAAATAGATTTAAATACTTTATAAACATCTTACGATTCGTTAATCTCGATAGCTGTATTAGTAAAAACGTATAATATCTGTAATAAAAGTATTCGAGAGAGTTTCACATGTAATAGTATCTATTTCATATGCAAGCATGTCAGCCAATCACAGCAGTGGCCGGCTACACTGAATCCCACAGCCAATCACATCAGTTACACTGAATCCCACAGCAGACACGCCCCTTCAAACAGAGTGTTCAAATCAGAGGCTAAAATCAGGCTAGGAAAAATGCCTTTTATTTCTAAATGATGACTATTTTTGATCTAAAAAAAATACTAACATTATAAGGGCAACCCAGACAACATTATAAAATAATAAAATAATCCCATTCTAGGGCACCTTTAAATACAGTTCTATGGTATGATACATGAAAGCAAAACAATAGGGGCTTTTGCACCAGGTAGTTCAAGTAACATAGTTCTAGGATCTAGCCACTAGGGTGGTTCCCCGAGAACTAATGGTTCCCCTAAGAACGTTTTCTTGGTTACATTCGCACCAACAATAGGAACTCTGAAGTGACGTTAGCCACGCTTGTTGTGACTTTTATTTTGACGGCGTGGAGGACCTTTATTTTGATGGCGCTGAGAATGCCAGAGGCTGATCACAATGGCCCTCATTTATCATTCTTGCGTAGAAACGGGCGTATATGTTGGCGTAAGATTATGCTTACATTCCTCTCACCGCCTGATGTATGAAGCTGTGCGTACCTTTGAAATCTAGGTGTACGCAATGCCTGTCCTTGATAAATGCCGCGGCTGAAAACTATCATCATTAGAATAACACGCCCCATATATTCAAGTCTCCGCTTCCCCCACGCCCTCATTTTACGCCATGGACACACGGAAGACGGCAAAGAAGAGAAACTTCTCCGACGTGGAGATCGAGACCATCACCAGGGAAATGGAAAGAAACAAAATTGTTTTATTTGGGAGTTTAAAGAGTGGGATTAAAGGTTAAAGTGAATTAAAGTGGGATTAATTCAACCTAAATTACAAGTTCTGTTAGTGTGGGGGTTGAGAAGCGCACTCCAGCAGAGGTAAGAATGTTTTATTGCTTAATATAGACCAATAGTGATCAAGTTAAGCATGAGTTTTCTTGTTTACTGCAGGTGAAAAAAAAGTGGTCAGATCTAAAGATCACCACAAAGAGGCGTGTCTCGGCACAGAAGATCTTATTATTTTTATTTCTAATGACGCTTATTGTTATTTAGAAGAAGAATGTCGCTATTATTATTATTATTTAAAAGAAGAATAATGTCATTTTTATTATTTTGTCATTCTGAATTATTTTTTGGTCATTGAAAGCCAGGCCTAACCCTGAAACGTCAGGTAAAGCGCACGTACAGGCTCGCAATTGAAGGAATACATATGCCTACAAATCAAATGCTTTGGTAAAATCACACAAATTAAACATTGAAGTCCATGTTTGCACAAAAATAAACACTGAAGTTTATAATTACTTTGTTGTTGTTTTTTACAGTGGGTCAAAATATATCATATCTTTGTCAGTGCGTTTTGTGGTATTAGGAATTGTTTTTCTGCGCATTTCCGCACTAACTCAAAACGTGCATACATGTACACCACCTCTTGAGCTGGCGTAGGATTTGAGTGTGCCGTATGCCAACGTCCATATTGATAAATCTCAAAGTCACCGTGGTTTTGGGTGTACGCCAGGTGTACGCTGGAAATTTGGTGTACGCACTTAAATGCCATAGTGGCCATAGTGCTGCTGATCACATTCTCTGTGTTCATTAAGATACAATCTGTCTAACAGTCCTGTCTATTACGTTATTAGAACTGTTATACATATAAAGAAGACAGTAGTGAAAAGTTATTAGCGTATGCCATGTGGTTGATGTCCAGTGTTGCTAACTGAGCAGAAATAGATAATCATATTTTGCTTGGTGTCCTAAAAGTTGCGTTGGATTTTCTCCTTAGCGTAAAGGGTAAGAGGCCCATCTATCACTGTTTTCCATGTTTGTAGAGTTCGTTTGTGGAGTAATTATATCGGCTATAATCTGTGAGCTGCTTAAACAGCTTTTTAAAAAATGTCGGGTGCTGGTGTTTCACGTGCGTTCGGCCAATCAGCGTACACTAACGTCACTGGTAGTTCCTATAGTGCTGGTTTAGACCCTACTCTAAAGTAGGAGCTAAATTAGTTCCTAGTTCCTGCGGTGCGAACACGCTAAAATCCGGATACTTCCGCCTCTAGTTTTAGGAACTATGAAAAGCTTCCTCTGGTGCAAAAGCTCTTAAATATCTCTAATGTCACTCTTTTCGTTCATCAAAATATCAACCTAAATGACTGTCCAATTTCCACCTTCTACTGCACTGAATATCCATTTCATACCAAAGGAACTCTCCTCATTAGGTATGACCTAAATTAAAAATGCAGCTTTGATGTTTTGCAAAGGGTTAAAAAAAAGCACTGAAAAAGCCTATGTGACTTACCTATTCCAGGCCCCTTGCTTGTTGAATGTGCAAGGTTCATATCCCTATTCCCGAGGCTTGCTGGAATTCTTGCAGGTGGCTGCTGTTGCAGGGTTGGGGGCCCCTGCTGAGGGGGCACTGATTGTGCCTGGCCAGATGGGGCATTGTTCTTATCCCACAAGTTAACACTTTTGCGGTTGTAGTTGACGGGGTCACCCCAAGCAGATGTTCCATCATCAATCTCCATTTTCCTGCTGATAGACTGTGGAGAAGGCTCCTCCCAACCGCTGGGCTCTGAAGTGTCTCCAGGGCCACTGGAAAGTTGGGGTATAGGCCCTGAAGTCCACCCTGAACTTTGGCTCTGGGCTGAAGGACCTGCCGGTCTTCCCCAGCTTCCTTGCATGGCCCCCGTTTCTACTGACTGACACTGCTGAGGCTGTGATTGTTGTTGCTGTTGCTGCTGTGCCGGGCCTTTCTGCGAGGCCAATTGGCTGTTTGGCATCTGTGACGGGTGCATCTTCCCACCCCAGCCTTGGTGAGATTTTCCACCCTTGTCTCCACCAACCCCTGTACCTCCAGCTCCCCACGTCCCTCTAGAAGCTCCCTCATCCCAATTACCCCATGTACCCCCTTCTGAGTCCCCACTAGTACCTCCACCACTCTTCCCATCCCCCCAACCCCCACTGCATGTTTTGGGCTCATTATCTCCCCACTCATTGCTGCCTCCCGGGCACCAATTGCCTGCATCCCGTCCAATTTCTTTCCATCCGCCTTTTCTTTTCTCCTCCTGACTGTCTCCCCAGCCACTTCCTCCAGTTGATGGAGTACCCTGTGTTTGGATATCTCCCCACCCGCCTGATGAGCTCCCTGCTTTACGTTCTCGCCACTCATGTCCCTCACTGTCCCAACCTTTCCCTGGGCCTTCTGATGAAGCAGTCCCTCCCCAACCCCCGGATGGCTTGCCCTGCCCACCAGCTGAACTACCTCCTCCACCTCCAGATTGTGAGACGCCAGGGTTTTGGATATTGACACCCGAGGGTGGAGGGCCTCTGGCATGCAAAGAAGAGCTGCTGTTGCTACTACTGTTGTCCCAACCTTCACGTGAAATAGCGGATGGTCCGTGGATGGAGTTTGAGTTCAAGTTGGCATTAAGAGTTGCACCTTGGAGCAGAGGGGAGGAAGATGGATCAGTAGTTGTGGAGCCAGTAGAACCAGAGTACGGTTGGGCGTGGGCAGGTACACTCATTGTAGATGAGGAGTTTGCCCCACCTGATGCTGTTGCTCCACCACCTTTCTCCAAATCCCATGCCACATTCTGACGGATTTGCGTCTGACCCCAACCAGAGTTGGACAGCACTCTGGGGTCCAGGTCAGACCGGCTAAGCAGATTCTGTAAGGCCACATCAGGGTTGGGAGGCTGATGAGTGCGGTGGTGGCCATGGCGCTGATTGCCACTTCTGGAGTTTCCTCCGCCACTGGAGGATGAGGTACCTCCCCCACCTTTGCTACCCTGGCCTCCCCACTCACTCGAGTCCCCTGCTCCTACATCCCCAACTTCTTTCTGATTGTCCCAAGCTCTTGTCATAGTTGAAGGTGTGGAGGTAGAAGTCGTCTGGTTGCCGACACTACCACCGCTGCTGCTGCTGTTACTGCTCGAGCCATTTTTCCCATCTGGATTGCTGACACCCCCAACCCCACTGGACGCCCCCCATTCCCCAACCAACATATGGTCCCCACCCCACGCTCCCTGAGATACCCCGGGGGTCTGACCACCACTTCCTTTTCCCCACGCACTTGCCCCTGTCAAATCTCCTCGATCGTCCTGGCTGGCAAAACCCCACGCCTTCCCGCCTTCGGCAGACACAGAGCTCCCCCCTGCTCCATCCTCCCAAGATTCAGTCCTTGAGGCACCCGTTTTGGAGTTTGAGGGGAAAGGCTGAGCTCTCCACAATGATGAGCTGGTGGAGGAGGAAGAGGAAGCTGAGCCATCCCCTCCACCTGTGCTTCCACAGTCCATATCAGCCCCCTCTGCCACCCCAGTGTTTTTTGGTCCTGCTCCTAGTTCCAGTGATGCGCCACCCCACTCTCCACTGGATGGCTCTCTGTCTCTGGATTGCATTTGGTGAAGTTGGTGCTGATGAGAGGCTTGATTCACAGAAAGAGAGTTGCTGGCAGACAAAGATGAGCTTTGGAGGGAAGAGGAGCCCCCCTCTGTTACAACTGTCCCAGCCCCTTCCTGTACCAGGGCTGGCCAAGCAGAGGGATTGGCATTAGGGGTAAAATTGGCACCTGGAATCCCACAGCTGACACCAAAGGAGCTATCAGAGCTCCCTGGGAGAGGGACAGCTTTGGATATGGGGGGCAATGAGCCTACTGCTACTGCATTCCCCCCTATGAGTTCATGGGAGGATGAAGCCCAAACACTACCAGACTGCATACATTCATTGGGTGAACCAGAGGAAGTGGGTGGTGAGGGGCTGCCGGAATTGACTCCTTTCCTCCCGTTCCCTCCTCCCACAACTTTCGCTTGCTGCTGGATATGCCTCTCACCCCATGAGGCGCTGCGATTAAGAAACCCACTACCGTCTGCACCTCCGGTACCTGCTGTATCCCCCGCCTTTGACACATCCCCAGCAGCAATACTAGGCCATTCCTCCAGGTCTGACCGGTCCACTATCACCTTTTCCCTGCCCTGAGAGAGGAGTTGGCTGCCAGAGCTGGTCCCCCACATGGAATTTGCATAATTTGAAGAAGCAGCGATTGATGAGGAGGATGATGTATGGGGCAGTGAGAGAGCAGCTGAACCCAAAGGGCCCTGGCTTGGATCTGTAAACAAAATACAAAACTCTTTATGAACCTGCCAGACTATTTTCTATATGTAAATAAACCAAACCAATATTATACAAACAGGGATAGTTCACCAATCATCAATCACTCACCCATGTGATTCCAAACCTGCATGACTTCTGTGAAACAAAAAAGAAAATATTTTGAAGAACTGCATTTTCATGAATTTTCATTTTTGGGTGAACTATCCCTTTATAGATGGTGTAAGCAAGTCATTTTGCTAAACAAAATCCTCTCTCCAAAGATGTATTAGCAATTCAGATCACACAAAATAATTTGCAGGGAGAAGTGTTTTTGATTAGCTAGTTTTCTGATTGGCAAAAATTTATTTATTTTAAATGCAGACTACTCCCCCTTAATATTTTGTGTCATTTAAACAGCCTAGGTTAGTCTACCGACATCTCAGGTAGCAGGAATATTTTATGCAGAGTATTCAAAAATAAGTGAATTTAAAGGGCACCTATTATGGAATTTTAAAAATTACCTTTCATGTAGTGTGTAACATAGATCTAAGTGAACGAAAACATCCTGCAAAGTTTTAAATATGAAAGTTCACCGTATACAAAGTTATTGTCTCTCAAGTAAGAGTCGACTCTGAGTCGCTGATATGAATCGATAGACGAACGATGCTTTTTCTCTATCTAGATGACGTCAACTTGACAAGTTATTTGAATAAGATACGCCCACTCATTGCGCTCGTAGACGCCAGGGAATCATGGCGACGAGACGCTGTTAGGGATGCACCGATACCGATACCAGTATCGGTATCGGGCCCGATACTGAGCTCATGTACTTGTACTCGTACTCGTAAAAATGCCCCGATACCAACAACCGATACCAGGCAACATGTGTACAGTGTCAGAAATTATAATGGGGATAAAAAAAGAAGGCTGTATATGAAGTAAATGTATCTTATCAGTGGAATATTAAACAGAATATATTAACGCGTCGCCTATATAACTATATGGTGTGCAAGCTGATAAGAGAAAAACGCGCAGTGGATTGAGCGCGCTATGACACAGACGCGCGAGCTGGTCGAGCGCATCCCTTTTTCACAGACGTCAGTGGAAAGTTTGTAGTTCAGTCGGATGTCAATGGCAAATCAAGTAAAACGAGGCATGTAGCTTATTAGTAACGTTAACTGACGGAGGAGAGAGAGAGAGAGAGAGAGAGAGAGAGAGAGAGAGAGAGAGAGAGAGAGAGAGAGAGAGAGAGAGAGAGAGAGAGAGAGAGAGAGAGGAGCGCACTTCTGTTGAATGCTGTTGATTGCGGATCGTTCACTCAGCACGTGTTATTTGGATTAAAACTAAATCGTATATGTAAGTAAAACATGAACTGTTACCTTACTTATGTTTAACGAGTGGTTGCCTACATTATTACAGGACATTTGCAGGTCAAGAATTTCCATGAACTTCAAACATCCACAGCGCGCGCCCCGAAAACCACCAGACAGCGCGCGAATACTGAATGGAAGTCTTTCACGCATTGCGCTTGTACGGAGGAATTCACACAAAACTATGTAAAAACACCTGTCTTGGCGAGTATCTTAGAAAAAGTCTGTTATATCTCAAGTGAACGTAGACAGTATAATTCAAATGGCGTCAGTGCGTTCGGCCTTAAGGGGCGGCACTTTAATAAATCTGCTGCTGTGTTTTAATGTTAATCAAACAAAGGACAAATAAATGCTCTTGGCTAAATAGGCTACCTCTATCAACTTTACAAAATGATCCATATATATTTAATTTATACAGTAATAAATATGCAGTGCATGAAATATATATTTGTTGAACTAATTAAGTTTAAATTTAATAAACAACTAATATGATTGATATTATTTTGGTTTCTCTACCAATACATTTAAAAATTACAAATGCATGAATTGAAAATTAATTGAAAATTAAAAATACAGGTATAGGTTACAGTATCGGTATCGGCGAGTACCAAAAATGAAAGTATCGGTATCGGACTCGGTCTGGAAAAAGTGGTATCGGTGCATCCCTAGACGCTGTGTTCTGAAATGCGAATCAAAAGCGACATTTTTTTTTCACTGCCCAGGGACGAGCATGTGAAGAATCAGTGGCTAGAGTTCATATTTACAACTATACCACACAAGTATAGCCCGAACCTTGTGCTGCGTTCGTGTCATTTTAAAGACGATTCCTTTACAAATATAAATGCTTTCAAGTGTGGATTCAGTACCAAGTTTATTTGGATCAGCTTCCTCCTCCGAATCACAACCTGTAAGTATTATTATTAATTGTTGCTTTTATGGGTTTTGTAGCATGCTCAATAAGTCTGTGTGTGTGTGTGTGTTGTGTAAGTAACGCTCAGTGCAGCTTCTAGGTCTAACTTAGGTCTCTAGGCGCAGCTTCTAGGTTCAGATTTCACATCTGAAATATGTGAAATGTTTGTCGTTGTTATTGGAGTTGTCATAAAGAATAGAGCGTATTGTAGTACTGCAGTGCTTTATCAATATGTTTACGCGTTGGGCTAACGCAAACAATAACTGATTGGGTCATCTGACCAATCACCGCAGATTAGCGGCACGCAAAGCAGGGGTTTGGAAAAATGAGTCGTTGAACGAATCATTTGGGAGTCGGTGAGCAAATCAGGTAAAAATAAATGCATATTATAAGACAACAAAAGTGGTTTTTGTCATTGCATGCATGTAAAACTGTTGTTGGGGACTCCCAGAACAATATTAGGAACATTTTACATGCCATAATAGGTGCCCTTTAACATATATCCTCTGTGCTGCTACATAAAATAAGTAAGCTTTTAGAAGACAAGGAGGCTAGATATCATGAAGTACATTTACATGCACAAGTATATAAGTCAGGTATAAAGTTTCACCATCTCTGTTATTAAAAATGATTCAATTGATAATTCTTACCTGAGGACGAAGCCACTGTTTCATTGGGACTGTCTCCCCCGCTGTTGCCTCCCCCCACCAGCATGGAGGACAGTGGTGGCTGGCCCCTCTTCAGTAGCACTTTCTGGTCCGGCTGGGAACGGAATCGAGGGGGCACTTCACGGGGCATGTAGCGCTGGGAATTCGGTGTTCCGGGGGAGGGCTGTCCGTTGGCCACCGCCGGCCGCTTAGCATTGTTCCCACCCTGAGGGAGGGCGCCAGCAGCCGGGGTGGCAGCGGATGGGGTTGAAGAGGGGACGGGGCCAGGGCTGGGGAAAGTTGAGTTGGGGGTGGCAGGAGACTGTGCAGATGGAGGCTTGGTCAATTCTGGCACTGTGTAGTGGAAAATTTAGGAGCAAATGAGAGCAGAAATGCAGAAAAACTACATTAAGGTAAAGGAAAGAATAAATGGATTTTACACACAGCTGACACACCTTTTCATTTCATGTTTGTTTGTCAGCACAATGACACGTTGTCTCTGTAACTTTCAGGATATCAGCACACAGTACAAACAAAAAAGATGAAAAAAAACCAAAAAAAACATTAAAAATTCCAAAACTCTCTTAGTTTTCTTTCCTGCAACATACTAAGGGCTTGATCTCTGTCATACATAATTTAATAACAGGTCAGGCATCTTCTTTAGATAAAATTAGGGAGGACTTGGGAGGAAGATCTTGGCAGACCACTCTCGGATGACACATGGGACCGTGTCCACTCATCATCAATGTGTGCTCGGCACTCACTTTTTTAGTTCAGACTAGTACAAAGAGCTCATATGTCAAAAGTTAAATTAGTTCAAATGTTTCTTGGTACTAGTCCCATGTGTAACATGTCAATGTGCTGAGGGTTCACTAGTTCATAAATTCAGGACATGCCCTAAATTAAGGTGCTTTGGCGATCTGCATTTGACACTCTTTCAGCGGTTCTCCACACCGGTTGCCCCAGAAGAGTCATGGTTATTAACATCAATGTGTAAAGTCCTTGCTTTTTGTTAGCATGCAGAGCAATACTACTAAAGTGTAAGGAGGCTGCTCCACCCACTCACACCAAGTGGATCAGAGATATAATGTCTTGTCTTTGCCTTGAAAAGATAAGGTACTCATTAAGAGGATCAGGAAAACAATTCCTTGATTATTTCTAAATAACGCCTTATTATTGACTGTTTCTCTCTCTATGGATAACAAACCAGTGTTTTTTAAATATTTTTTGTTTATTTTTACATTGAGTGTGTTCACCTATATACATATAGGAGAGTTTGTGTGTGTAGGCATGCATGTATACTACTTTCAATTTTCAATTATTATAGAAATCATTGGTCAGCATGGATGTAATCCCACTGATTTGTTGGTGAGGGTCGGGGGATAGATGAATCTAATTTGTTTTGAAGAACTCATTTTAAAAAAAACTTTGAGGAAAAAAAAAGCCAAAACTATAACAAAACACACTTTAAAAGACAACAGAATGTAGTTACCTTTATTTTTTTGCTCTGCAACCTGAAACAAAAGGGTAAAAAAGTATCACTATTGATGACAATGGATATTTGTCATATGTACAGAACAATGTTTGCTGGGCTGATTCTTGAAATGTATTCATTCATAGATTTGTGCCAAGCATTTCTGCATGACATCTTCCATGATGCTGTTGAATGACTGATTCTGATTGGCTGCTGATTATTTTCCTATAACTATTTTGCTATCGCAAAGAGTGTTAAAGGGATAGTTCACCCAAAAATTTTCATTCTGGCATTAATTACTCACCCTCATGTCATTCCAAACCCGTAAGACATTTGTTCATCTTCGGAACACAAATTAAGATATTTTTGATGAAATCCGATGGCTCAGAGGGAGCTCCATTTACAGCTATTTATTTAATTAAGGCACAAAAAGGTAGGATAGACATCATTAAAATAGTCCATGTGACTACAGTGGTTCAACCTTAATTTTATGAAGCGACGAGAATACTTTTTGTGCGCCAAAAAATCAAAATATTGACTTTATTTCAGTCATTTCTTCTCTGTATCAGTCTCCGACGCGTGTTCATGGGAGCACCACGACACATGTGCGTGGTGATGGAGCTGGCGTTCTTCTGACACATGACCTATAATTCTTTTTGAATATGAATGTAGATAATAGTTAATAGTTGAATACATTGTGATCATCTGCATGTGTATGTTGTTATTGTTCTGTTATGCAAAAAATACAAGCAGAGGAAGACGCACACGATGTCATGCATGCGTTGTGGTGCTCTCGTGAATACGAGTCAGAAGAGAAGAAATGACTGAATAAGGTCAATGGTTTTTTTTGCACACCAAAAGTAATCTCGCCGCTTCATAAAATTAAGGTTGAACCAATGTAGTCACATGGACTATTTTAACGACGTCTTTCCTACCTTTTTGGGCCTTAATTAAATAAATGGCTGTCAATGGAGCCCCTCTGAGCCATCGGATTTCATCAAAAATATCTTAATTTGTGTTCCGAAGACGAACGAAGGTCTTACGGGTATGGCACAACATGAGGGTGAGTAATTTGACAATTTTCATTTTTGGGTGAACTATCCCTTTAAGGTCTATTCACACCAAGGATGATTACTATTAGGAATGTGTAAGACTAGCCGACTAGTCGATTAAAAGATACAACTGCTGAATAGTTGACTTGAAAATACTAATCATTTACTTCTTTTTGCACATTTACTGTTTTGCTTTATATTTTAGTAAGACTACATTTAAATTACCATTACGTTAATGTTACATCTTAAAATTTGAAAAGTGCATCTGCAGCGGAAAACAAGCTCATTTCATTTTACCTCAGATTCTGCATGCGTTTTTTTTCTTTTGTGGCGCTCGCAGAAGGTTCAGAGAAACTCGGAAGATGAGCCAGGTGAGGCAGTATTTTGAACGCCTACATAAAACTTTTCCATTTTCTTCTATATTATGTCAAACTATAGGCTTGCTATACTTCTGCTTATGAGGGACAATAGTATGAAATTGTATATTGGATTAAAGGAGAAACATTATGAATGAAACTTAGGCTACTTGACACTTGAACAGTTGCAATATCAACATCCTAACCTATAGATGTCAGTAAACGTCAAGCTTTTCTTGCAAATTTTCCGCCCATCATTTTTGTTTTCTCACCACTTATTTTTGTTGTGTTTTTATATTTGTTTTTTTTTTTTTTGGTTATTGAGAGCACAGCAAACAAGAAAAAAGACCTTCACTGAAAGTAGATCACAAACTTAATGTTTATGGTGCATTTAGGCTACCCTATATATTGAGTTTGTAACTTCATTAAACAATATTCCATAACCTAAGACCTATTGCTTATTTCACATATTCTCAAACCAGCATCACAACGAGCATTCTGGATACTGAGCGAGTGGAGAGGAATCTTCAGAAAGGCACTCTCCACTATGGAGGCTTCTCCGCTCACATTCTCTGTAATAAACTAATTATTACTATCTGTTGGTGTGGACGCTAATATAGTTATCATCTTTATAGTTGTCATTCTTGGTGTGAATGGCCCTTTACAGCCTACCACAGCAAAAGTACAATATAAATGAAGCAAATAAACTACAGAAAAAAAGAATAAGATGACAATTACAAATGTTTTCTGCTATTACTTTTACCGTCTCTCCCTCTGTCCCACACACAAAAAAGAAACTGTTGTTAATCCAATAACTGCTTAGTACAAGCCAAAATGTTGATGTCAAATCAGTGGTGTAAGAAAGTAGTTCTACACACATAAGCTGAAAAATTGACTGATTATTGAAAATTAATGCACACCTGCCGCATAAATTACCATCACAGGGTGCATTAATTTACTATAATTTTACAATCCAAAATAATTTATTCATACATAATATAACAAATACCTTCTGTGAGGTTTCCCGTTTCCTTTTATCTTCCTTTTTCCTTTTCTTGTCTTCCATGAACTGCTGTTCCCTTTCCTGATGCTCCTTTCTACAAACGATATGGAGCTCATTATACTGTTTAAAAACAATATGGTTCAACTGTAAAACCTTTTCAAGGATATATAGACCTTTTCTGTCTAATCCGGAGTAAGCAGTACCAAGGATCGGTTAAATGTACAGTTTTTGATGAGTATCACCTTCAACCAGTCCAGGCACTAAGAGGTGCTGCCTTGTTACCAAACCAAATGCATAACAGCATGAGACACAACAGCGGCAGCATTCACATGATCATACCATCACAAATCAGTGTATACGTAACTACAAAGGAATGTTGGTTATAGGGTCAACCTGAGTTTGCGTGTGTCAAGTAATAAATCGGATGCCCATTAAAATCATACTGTGATCGTCGTAATGGGAGAAACTATTGCTGTAATCTGTCTGCGAGCCTGCAGTTGGCAGGCAGGACATTTTCGGACAGGCGCTCCCACCCGCCCATTTCCTCCGGTGCAATAATATACTATAATACATACCGTACATTACATTACATTACATTCCATGCGTCAGCTACCCGAACGATTCGTGAAAATCAACTGTTTAAACGGCAATAACTAAAATAGTGCGTTAACTCGTAAGCTTTAGAGGTCCTGCCAAATCGTGTTACCGAGTTAGCTAGTTTGATAGCAGAAGAAAATGACATCCTAACCGTAAATCTAGTAATCTCGTTAAATTCCCCCTGAAGCCGTCGATTAATTGCATACGGATAGCAACACAAATCAAATTGGGTAAGCAACCGTCAAAACAAGACATGCATAAAATGCATTTGATCAAATATATGGGGAGCAACAGCAATAGACTATGAGTAGGGATACATTGCCCACCAAAACCATAAAGCAAACTCATATGCGTTTCCATTTAATGCAATCAGTGTCCATATCAATTAGTACAGACTAAATAAAAATGAGCATGTTTTTACGACCGACCAGCGGAAAGCTAAACCTGCAAACAAGTAGATGCTAACTAGCTGGCTGGCTAATTAAACTAGCAATCGAGCTAGTGGCTAACAGATGTCGACGGGAAAAACTGTATCACACATAAATACTTTCACGCCACTGCGGTTTTTCAAATGCATATTACTGCCATTGGTAGCAAATAACATTTTATAAAAGTTGTTTTTTAAAACAAAGCACTTACCTCAGGAATTACATGCACCGCAGCTAGTCTTCTAGCTACAGCTAAAGTGCTTAAGTGCGAATTTCTGGGTTTTGAGGCAACGTGAAATACAATACTCCATCAAAATCGAATAGCTAGTCATGAAAACACTTCTTCTATTGTTTTTAAATATGAAATACGATCATGTAAACGAAAGAGGCGGAATCTATGTTTAAAGCGCTGTAAATTCAGTTGGTTGACGGTCGGCCATTTTACTGCTCGTTGTGAATGTGTGTGTCTGGACAGGTCTGACGGAAGGGGGGCAGCCGAGGGAGATTTTTGACCTTCAAATTAAAAGTCCAATAATTCTTTATTTGGCCGTTTTTATAATAAAACAATGCACTATTTATTGTGAGATTTAGCTCTTTTTGAATGGTTGTTACGGTTACATACTGTTTCTCTTTCACCATCAGTTAAATGGCTACTTCAGTCTATCCTATCAAATTTCACATTATTTAAATATAGCTAATGTTTTAGTAGAGGGGTTTTCTTTTTTTTGTATAAACGTCCATTTTTATAATATATAATAAAAATTATAAAGACAACATGTTTATATAATTAAATAATTGACTTTTATGTTGCAATTGTAATAAAGCTTTTATCTGAAGCTTTTTCTACCCTCTATTAGATATATACAATTGAGGATAAAATAATTTGTAATTTCATTATTTCTTTCTTTCTTTTTTATAGAAAGCAGAATGAAACAAAAATAATGTAAAATTCCGTAATTTTAACTTTAACCTTCTGAAATTTTCCACTGAATTTTCACACTCTTGAGGGGTATCATCTCCAATATTATTTGAAATGCATAGTCAGATCACAAATGACCTGCCCTAATAAAAGAAGCCAAAATCAGTTTAAATCTAGAGTTTTTTAAATGTTAGAAAATTTTTACATATTATTGCACTATAAAACTGCACACTAATTTTTAGTTCATGATTAATAATGTTTTCATTAGTGCGTATTTATCACAGTATATTGGGTTGTTTATTATTCATAAGTATGTCTAATCATATGCTTATTCTTGTCTCAGAAAAGTATGGCCTCACGAATAAAAGGCAAGAAGAGAAAGACTGAGGAGGTTACTGAAACAAAAGAGCTACAACGTTCTGATGCAGAACTATCAGATGGGAGCAGCAGAGAAGAAGAAATGGCACAGAAAAGAAAGATAAAGGCAAAGAAAAAATACATAGGCGCTCACGTCTCAGTATCAGGTGAGCAAAGATCCTTTATTTTGAGTGCAATGCATATCAATTTTACAAATATTCTTCCAAAAATGAAAACGTTGTCATCACTTTACTTACCCTCATGTTGTTCCATTGTATTTTATTTCTTACTATGGAAGTCAAGGGGTGCCATCAACTTTCTGGTTAACAACATTATCTCTTGTATTCAACAGAAGAAAGAAATTCATACAGGTTTGGAACAACATGAGGGTGAGGAAGTAGTCACAAAATTTTCATTTTTGTGTAAACTATCTCTTTAAGGAGGAATATGGAAAGCAGTCGAATCAAGTGGGACCATGGGAGGTCATGCTTTTGCCCTTTTCTTGGGCTCCCAGCGCTCCTGGACCAGACCAGCCCTTGATCCAGCTGCTGCAGTTAAATTTCAAAAAGCCTGTGCTCAACATGGCTTCGATCCGATACACATCCTGCCACATGGATCTTATTTGATGAACTGCGGTTCCCCTAAAGAAGGTTTGTGCGCTGACTGTTCCCGCTCTGGTTGTGTGCATCCACCAAATACTGATTATTTAATGATGAAGCCACACGGTTGGCATATTTAAAAACACAGCTCAGCTGATTTAGTCAATATCTAGTCAATAATTAATACTAGGCTGCATATGTTTTGTATACAAGACTGAATGTCAAATGACTCTGCATGTTGTAATCCAGATGTGTTCAGTAAGAGCAAGTCTATGCTTGTGGATGAACTGAGTCGCTGCAGTCTACTGGGCCTCAGCCAGTTTAACTTTCACCCTGGAGCTTCTTTGGACTCCAGCCCTGAGAAATGCATGGAGAAAATTGCCCAAGCTATTAACCACGCACACCAGCAAACCCCTGCCGTCATTACAGGTCAACTATACAACCTTGATGATTTGTAGATAATGTGCGACTGTGTTCATGCTTTATGGTGAAATTAGCTGGATTATATTCTTTCTTTTGCTCTTTCTTTTCTCTCAATAGTGCTTGAAAACATGAGTGGACAGGGCAGCACTGTAGGTGGGCAGTTCAGTGAACTGAGAAGCATAATAGACCGCGTGCGTGATAAGACGCGTGTTGGGGTGTGTCTGGACACTTGTCATGCTTTTGCAGCAGGTACGGTGTGAAGTCCCATAGATATTACCACAAATTATTTGGAAAAAGATACATTTGGTTCAAAGATCAAAAGTATGACAAACTTTTTTTACTTTAAGATATAGCTCTGCTGAATTAATATATGAAGTATTTGAGATGAGATGATATTCTTCTGTTTAGGCTATGACATTTCACCACCTGGAGGAGCAAAGAATATGCTTGATGAATTTGACCGTGTGGTTGGGTTGCATTATTTGAGAGCCGTTCATTTAAATGACTCTAAAGGTATGCAGCATTCATTTGGTCTTGTCAATATAAAGTGCTTCAGGAATGATGTGTTTTTGTAGGCCAAAATCTGAAAACGAGTTCATATTTTTGTTATTAATAGCATGTCCGGTTCCACTGTCCTGAAGTCAATGGGGTTTTGGTTAATTGCCTGAAAAAAGGTCTGTGGTGAACACAAGTTCAAGAAATGTTCACGTTTTATTATGCGACATATTATTAAGTCCCCTTGAGATTTAACTAATAATAAAAAAAACGTTTTATTACAATAAAACAAATGTTCAACATTTTCAAGAACTACAGCAAAAGCCAGTGTGATGCAAGAAAATATATATATTTTTCATCAATATTTAGGAGAAATTTTATTTAAATACATCATTAGATGAAATTTATACGAACAAATATGAGAATTACCAGTATGAACTCCATTGACTTCAATGGATTTAATTAAATTCATTTCAAACTTATAACTAAAAACTATTAATTTGTAATTACATAAACTTTTACTTTAATGTGAAAAAAATGATGACAATGAACAGCTCGAATCTCATTTTCATGCTGCAATGGTTCATCAATAGGAGGCAGCAAAGTGAAATGTGGACTCCAAACTGTACATCCTTTTTCAAATTGAGACTATATTATTTGGTCTATGAACTACAATCACATTAAGACATTCATTTTTATTTGTCATTTTATTTTAAATTCAGATTATGGTTGTGAAAAAAAATTCTGTGTGAGTGTAGGAAAAAGGCTACAGAATTAATTTTAGACAAATCTAGTTAATAAATGTAACACACACAACACACACACACACACACACACACACACACACACACACACACACACACACACACAACACACAGAGTACACATGCATACTACTCCTACATTTTCTGCCATAGAAAGATATAGTAAGATAGTATACTAGTATTCGGCAGTTCATTTTAGCCCACGTTTAACTTTTTACATTTGTCGATTGTATTTAGGCTTTAAAAATATAAAAGTTGTGTTAATTTGTGAAGATTATATTATGAAAAAATGTGTAAATAAATACTATTGGTGTTCATTGCTTATTTAATGCAATAATCCAAAAGCCAATGGAAAAATCCTATAGGATTTTTGTAGAGGGAACCAGGATGAAACTGTGTTGGCCTTCAAAAATACATCATCACTGTTGCACTCTATTGCTGTAATTGGTTGTGCAATGACGGTGTGACAAGTTTAGCCTATATGAATATTCCATATATATTATAAATAGTTAGTAGCATTGTTACTTCTTTTGAGATTGTGTAATTTGTCTTTAAAAGGAACATTAGGCAGCCATCTGGACCGCCATGAAGACATTGGACGTGGCCAAATAGGTATTGCTGCTTTCCGAGAAATTGTGAATGAGCCTCGACTGGATAATATCCCTCTGATTCTAGAAACACCCGGTCGGTAAGTTTCAGGTTGGAAAAACAAAATTTGTTGCCAATTAAATGAACCGACAACATTGACTTGCATTTTATCTGCATCCTCTCGTTCTAGCCCAGGCTTTGAGTATGCTGAACAGATAGAGCTCCTTTACTCCCTTTGTGAAAAGGTGAAGAATTAGACATCTGCTGGGTGCCAGCCTCCTTGGCACCAAAGGAAGTTATTATTGTAAAGCATAATAAATATTACCCTGATTATGTGAGTCTGCATCTTATTAATTGAGCGTTTAATGAGATCTCCATTTGATTTTAAGATCATTTCTAGAAATTCTGTTGTTTTGAACAGTTCCTAAGATTATGCGGATACTGGAGTTATAAACATTTTGACCATAAGAGGGAGCCATGAAACCAGGATTTGGACACATGCGTCAGGAGTGGCGACTGCAATCTTATTCTGTGCGCTCTTGTCTCTTCAGCAGTGTTACTTTAGTTTTTCGTTTAGTTTAATTAAAACTTCTTAAATAGCTTTTATTTGTATATTTTTCAGTTTTCATGTTCATTTTATTTCAGTTAAGGATAATAACCCTGCTCTTCAATGCTGTAAATATTTAGGTTTTTCTCCACCATATCTTTCTCATCAGTTAGAGTTGAAGGAACCTTAATTTGTTGACCATGTTCACACGTCACCCCAGGCCCAAGTCCCATCTCAGGTGCAGCTGCTTGCAACTCTACACTTCCACAGCCCGCTATTAGCTGGACCACACAAGAATGCCATGCAGTCTTGCAAAAACACATTTTTAGTGAGGCTGCCATCTAGAAACCTATAGAAGTGGTTTTAGACTTTCAAAGTAGCCGTAGGAAGGATGTTTTAGAGTGTGAATTTATACAGGAAGACAAAAGTGCCTTGCATTGGAATCTGCTACTCTTTGCCAGCCAACAGGAAATATCAGTCAGGGAGTTAATAAACCACAGGGCGAACATAGGTTTTGAAACTTAATCATAAGACAGTGTATGAATTCATATCACCGAGATGCTCTGTGTTTTGTTTTAGTTTCTCTCCAATTCATCTAAGATAAAACATTTGGTATGCAAATGGGATGAGTAATTTCCAATTCTCATTAGGTTTTCCTTCTCAAACTTAACCTGAAATGAAACTTTTGACTATTAAAGCTAATTAATAGCGCCTACGGTATTATAAAGCTCTAGTCTATTATACTTTGAGTTAAATACTCTGTTTAAAATTCTATAAACTGGGATATAATATGTAATATCCTCCCATTTTTAGGCATACCTTAAAATCAACTGAAGGCAAAGCCAAAGAAGAACAAACAACTTGGAGGCTGCAGGACTCCTGCTAAGCTACTGTTTGAACAGTAGTTTCCCCCATGTTGCACATTTGTTGGGATCTGTCAGGATAAAATGTTTTGGTTTTAAAAAAATATTTGAAAATCCCTTGGTGGCCTGTGGCGGTTTTCGTTAGCTGTGTGAAATTAAAATGACGGTTATCGAGTGTCCTTAAGAACTGCAAATGCTAATGTTTTGGTGAGTGTGTGTAACATCAGGCTTAGCAAAGCCTCACTTTAACAGACTGAAAGCCTTATGAGCCAGATGACGCAGTGCCAGATGAGCAAAATCAATGGACCACACAGTCTTTTTCTACTGCGTTTCTCATAAATCACAGACCAACTGCAATTCCTCTGATTTAGTTTTAATGTTTGTGCTAGATTTGTTTAAAATGTGGAACCACATGAATGTGCATTGCATTTTCAGCAAACACATTTAATGAGGTAACCATTTAAAGGTGCAGTTAGTAAAATGGCTGTATATGGCTTCGAATGCATCTCCGCTGCTGACCCTTACTGAGGAATTTTCCGAAGGTGGCTGGGCATAGAGCCACGGAGCGACAGGCCTCCACACACACACACAGCAGCCCAGCGGCCGCAGGCTCCAGTCCTGTTACTCTGGTAACCACATAACATCCAGATAGTCTGTGCATGCTGGTGGATATTTACTTTCCTGAATTTCAGCTGAAGGATGCTGGATATTATGATGCAGTGTTAATTAGACAGCACATCAATGGATTTGAAATGCCTAAAGACATCCGTCCAGGTCACACACTCTAAATCAAATAACAAAAACAAGTCATATTTTGCTTTAACCATTATTAATAATTCAGCGTCCACTCAATTGTAAGGGCAATTGTTTGGCTAAGACAGCCTATGTTTGCTATAATTATGACAGCACAGTTTTTTCAAACTTTTTTATTAACAGAAACTATAGTGCACTGTAAAAAATATTGTTGGTTTAACTTTAAAAAGTAAGTAACCTGGTTGCCTTAAAAATTTAAGTTCATTGAAATTAAAGAAATGAAGGAGATTGGTTTAATCAACAGAAACTCAAAATATTATGTTATCTGAACCACATAAATTATGTACCGGTAAGTTGATTTGACAAATATTTTTTTACAGTGATATTCAGTTAATTAAACAGTTTATTTTGTTCTTCTGTAAAATTCAAGATTTTGATTATTATGATATCAATAAAAATAATTTATAGATAGGAAAAGTGTGTGTTGTGTGTGTGTGTGTGTGTGTGTGTGTGTGTGTGTGTGTGTGTGTGTGTGTGTGTGTGTGTGTGTGTGTGTGTGTGTGTGTGTGTGTGTGTGTGTGTGTGTGTGTGTGTGTGTGTGTGTTGTGTGTGTGTGTGTGCATTTTATTTAAGTTTACTTTTGGAAGAGCCATGGGATGGCTTCAAATTATTTAATTACATTGAGAACCACTGTTTTTTTGTTTTTGTTTTACAAATCCATTATTCTGAATAGTGAGTGATTCCTAAGTATCTTTACCAACGTACCATATTTACTAACGTACCGTATAAGTTTTATATTTTAACTTTCTAAAAATAATAGACATAATTTAATTATAGCAAAAAAACTTTTCTTTTCAGCTTTAAATCCCTATTGCTGAAATTTGATATTAAATGTTTTAGCAGTGGGGATTTACACCTGAAAAGACAAAAACATCTGAAAGTCTTGGATTACTTCTAAGCAAAGCAAAATAGCGAATGTTAGCTGTAAAAATAAATTATGCTTTGCTTAAAGATAATGCATCCCATTACTATCCCATGCATTACTGTACTATTTTGAGCTCTTCTATTCTCACAACAGTAATGTAATATCCATTAGCTTTGACTTTAAAATGCTGCTACTTTATAAAAACCCAAATGCCACACTTTATACCCTCCCTGACAGACTCTACCATTAAGATCCCACCCCTGGCACACCACAAGGGTAATTACACTGAGATATGTGCACAGACTTCAAATGCACAGGCAAAAGAATCCAAGAGAAACAGACTAGAAACCCCACGTTTGCTCAGACAGACACAAACATTTATTGGCAATACACACGAAACGCTAACTGTGAAAGAACGAAGGATACATGAGGACACAATGGTACATTTGTTTGTTTTAGGAAGCGTCCAATTTCAGGTGTTTGTCTTTGCGTATATGTCTAGTCTTTGTACAAGGCCAAAGGGAAAGATTTCAGATCTTTTTATGCGTGTGTGTGCATGAGTGGAGACAAGCAAGCAAGGCGTGGACACACAAACACACAGAGGGGTCAGAGGTCAGACTACGACATTCCTCACAGCTCTGGACACACACACATTCTTGACCTATGTTTTTGTCCTTGGACATACTCTAAAAACAGGCTAAACTATGTAAACATACACATAGTTATGAAAGCTGTCCTCTTAAGTGTTATCACACCAAGCAGATAGATTCAGGATTAGGGAAAGGGGACGACATTTTCCATGGGATCCACAGCAGCTTTTTTATATAACGCATAGACTGGTGAAAGTAAGGTGAAAGAAAAAGTACATTTAAAGGCCGTTGACACCAAGGATGACAACTAATGATAACTAAATTAGCATCCACACGCATGGACGATAATGTTTAGTTTAATGTAAGCGTGTGTTGCAGTTTTGTCATCTGCCACTTTAAATGCTCAAGCCTTTAAGTCAGCATAGAAAGGAAGTTGTGATAGTATTTTCTTCCCTATTGTGACATATCCAAGTGAAGCGGCTTCTCGAACAAGACATTTTTTGTGCAGGCATGATTTTGTCCATCAGAAATTAATTGGATCGTTGTGGTTTGCGATTGTTGCTGTGATCTCATGTGAGTGACAGGCTGTACCGCCCTCACGCCAGTAAACACATCATCAGAGAAGAGATATACTGCAAGAGGGCGGAGAAATTATTTTGAATAAAGAAGATGAAGCACATGTATTTAAAAAAAAAAATGATGTGCATGGAAATCCTTTATAATAAATACTGCAATATTCCATAAAAAATAAGAAGTTGTCAGTTTTGATTTCATGGTGACTTTAAAGTCGGATGGATTCTGATTGGCTGTTAATGTTTTTATTGATCATCAGCTGGAAAAAAAATTGTTCTGAAAGTTCAATCCTTTGTGTTGTTATTGTTAAAGTTGTGGCATGGATTGCAATTCTTTTAAATTTAGACTGATTTTTAAAACTTTACCTTTATCGTTATCATTAAAGTTAACATTCTTGGTGTGAACGGGCCTTTAAAATTAATTTTGAGATGGCTACTTTGACTTCAGTGAACTGTTTTAAGACACTAAGGTTGATTTTGACACTGTGTGTGTATGTGTTGAGTTTCCTGCTAGCTCAGGTCCAGCCTCACAATTGCCTATTGTCTGGGCCGAGTCACACTTCCTGACAAGGCAGAATTCACGGAAGCAGGGACATAGCCCAAACAAATTCTTTGGGCTACACCTCCAACCCGGTTTCACAGCACCCGACATACCAAGGAGGCCTGTGCCAAGAAAGGGCATGTTCCCAAAAGGAAGTTAATTAGCGTCAAGCTCCTCAGGAAAGCGGGAAGGAAGCAGGTGGAGTCCGAAATATTACTGGCTCCTCATGCACTTACTGTAGAAAATATGGATGTGTTTATCCTCATTATGAGTTCATTAAGTCTGTAAAGGTTGTAAAGATGCTCTGTCGTTAGCTTCTGGGTTAATTTTAAATGCTAAAAATTCTCCAATAGCGCATGAACCACACATTAAACACCCCATCCTCCACCCAATCCAACACACACACACACAAGAAAAAAACGCTTTCCTTCTCAGACGGCAACATCTGGCTTTCATAACCCAAGTCAACGCTCCTTTCCAGCTACTAATGGACTTTAAATAGGAGACCTGACCACTGAGCTCTGTGTCTGTGCCTTGGCGCAACAATTAGACAAATATTTGCTTTTTGGGGAAAATTGGATGGAGAAATATGAGAAAAATATGTTTGAGTTTGTGAGCGTGACATTTAATGGCAGATGCTTGTGTCTAATTGAGTCACTGAACCCCTTAACTGTTCTTGTCGGTCACTATATATATATATATATATATATTCACACACAAATCACACACAGTATCTCAGTGTATTCTTTAGAAATGGAAAGGAAGGTGTAGATCAGAAATGGACTATTAAAACAAGACAGCCGGAATTCTCTGAGAGTTGAGTATCATTCGGCAAGTTAATAATTCACTGCATGAATTCGTCACCTTTAGCTTAAAGCAAATTTCACTGGTCACCCTTTCCTGGTTATTTTTACACAGTTTTCTGAGACAAATTGTCACGAGGCTGAAGACGGATGAAGACTTAATGCGTGTGACAGAACACCTTCTCCCGGAAGGAGTGACCTTACTTGGCTTGGTGAGGAGAAGGAGGAGGCTAAGAAGGAGGGTGTAGAGATGGAGGCGACGGAAAGAACGGTGACATACGGACGACGACGAGACCCCGACGGCGATTATGGTAGATGTCCGAAGGCACAAACCCAGAGCCCAGAGACGACAGCCCACGGTGGAGTCGAGGGACGGAGGAGCCAAGGTGGAGTAGAGGCTGACGTCAACTGGGGGGTGACCGACGGAGGCGGAAGGAATGGTTTCCAGGAGGCCTAGGCGATGCTGTGGTCGACGAACATTTGAGGTGGAGCCAGAGTGCCCGCGAACTGAGGCGATACCGGTGTGATGGAGGACCAAGGCGTACCCGAAGGGAAGAAGGAGCGCGCTGAGTGGAGAAATGGAGCATAGCGGAAGATCCGCAAGTCCTTGGCGGAGGTGGAGTGACGACTGACCAAGGGGGAGCCAATGGAAACCCAGTAGAGTCGAAAGGCAGAGGGGGTCTGGTGGAGCACGAAGGTGAGAGGAGCCAAAGCGGAGCCGACAGGTTGACGGTCCGAGACAGAGCAAGATGATCAGAGGGCGGAGGCGGATGGTGTTTTTTGGCCTGAGGCTCAACATCACAGCATGGCATTCCAGGAGATTGCGTTGGACTGCAAACATCCAGCAGAGGCAGGGCTGGAGGACTGGCTGAGAAGGGCGGTGACGGAGGCAGATTGAGATTTGACAGGGTTCGAAGGTAATAATACATTGTCCATGCAGGTCTCTGTGCTATTTAGAAACAGTGATAAAGGTTCAGAGCAAACAGATAAATCACAGTCTAAACAGTCCAATGTGCTGTCTAGCGATGAAGGATCCGAGCAAACAGATAAATCAGAGTTCAACCAGTCCATTGTGCTGTCTAGAAACAGCGATGAATGTTCAGAGCAAACAAAAGACAGCTGTGAAGAACGAGAAAGTTCTGTCAAGACAGCGATGAAGAACGAGAAATGGAGTGGGATAGGGTGGGAGACGATACCTCCGTACTTAAGTCCATCAGCCAGTCCTCAGTCACTTTTTCCATCAGTATACCCTCGGCCCCAGCTGTCGCGGGCTCACACCCCTGGTCAGACTCACTGGGGGAGGCTCCTCTTCCGGGGCGAGGGTCAGTGCTGTCCACTTATCCTCTGGCTCTGGCTGACGCATAGCGGCGTGTTGTAGCTCTCTCCGTCTGCGGGGGGCTCGTACAATTCCCCCGTGGTCGCAGGTGGTGAAACAGGCTCTGGGTCAGGCTCTGTTATGGACCAGAGGTAGACACTCTCAAGACACCGGATGATAGCGACCCACCAGTTGAGTCCAGAGGTGTCTGGGAGGTCTAAAGGGTGATGATAATTTGCCCCGATCCAGAACATTGACTTCAGGTTTTTCGTCATCGAAGAGGCTGGTGATGGCAAGACGACAGAAGTTTTTGGTGAAAAACAAGGAAGTCCAGGGTCTCAAAAGCGATCGTAGCAAATTTTCCTGCATAATCCATTCTAGGTTCAGTTGAAGGTACAATACAAAGTGATTTTAATAAAACAATAAGCACAGAACCAGACAGGTGGTGTGACAGTGCGTGCGTGTAACAAGGGTAAACACACAACATGCAAAAAGACATGATGGTGATGAACTAAATGATGATCAGCTGTGATGAGTTATTGTCTATGGAAACCGATGAGTGGCGGGAAACGAAGACAAAGAAAAAATCTATGGACAAACAAAACTGAATGCGTGTGACTCAAATGTCTGCAGACTGCCCTCATGAAAAACATAAACAATGGCGAAACATCCATCATTAAGGTCTCAAGCACAATGAACTTAAAGGGTTTGCTCATGTTGCACAACCAGGGAAGCAACAGCAAAACGAATGCAGTCCAAAAAAATTCAGTTCTAACCATAAATCACTTACAGTTTAAACAGCTTTTCTAAAAATGGATTTAAGAATTTTCTTATTTATGCTACAAAGATTTGTGAACAAATTACTTGAGACTTTACTTGGACACCAAATTGGACAAGACTTTTAAAAAAAAAAAATATGAAATCGATTGCTCTTCAACAGGGATTATAAAATTAATCTACAGCGTATAAAAAATATTACCAAAAAGGATATGAGACTTGACTTGCACTCGTCCTTGAAAGAATTGACCTAGACTCCACCGCAAAGGCTCATAGAAGTATAAACATGTCTGTCATTACCTACAACAACAAGAGAATACATGGCTTTGTTGGACTGATGGAATTTAATTTCACACCCAGACAGAAGTATTGTAGGAAGACAACTGCTATCAAATGTTTGGGGTTTAAAAAGAATGAAACGAGAAAGAGAGTTTAAAGTCTTGGCAGGCTTCGAAACCTATGTGAAAGTAATTTCCTGAGGAGACATCCTTTTTCACCGGGAAAAATGTATCCTGTTTTACTAGCCCCCTTTCCCCAGCCTCCATCTCGCTTCCTCTACCCCCACTACTTTAAAGTGCTCTTGATCCTTATCCCTTATACTGCACTATCCACCTGTTTCTTGAAACCTGAAACATCTGCTTCTAGTGTTTTCACTGTCTGTCTTGTCTTTCAAATGCGTATTTACAAGTAGGATTTACCCAAACCCCTGTCACACTGATTCAGTAAGATAACATTATTGACATCTAATGGCCCAATTGTATTTAGCTGTAAGCAAGAAACACAGTCCCAGTCACATGGACAAAACACTGCATGGGCAAAAAGACCCGTCGTCCATGTGATAACATAAACCTATGTGTCTACCTAAACACATGCCATGCTGTGTCTCTGTGGATTGGGGTAATTAGTCTCTCTAATCAAGCTCTCATGGTGGAAAATACAGGATGATCAGTATCTCTACAAAGAGATTATGGCGTAGACTAAACACAAAGTGTAAGATGAGGGGATTCAAGACGACACACTTTTATATACTTTAAAACAGTGCAACTCAAGAACAGGATAGGACTAAGTATGGAAGTAAATAGGGTCCCATCAACTGTTTGTTTACAGGGATTACCGTGTTAAAGGCTGCATTTCTGCTGTTCCATAAGTGCCATTACCCTATATACATGTCTACTACAGTCAAAATGGAAATTAACAAAAAAAGCTCAAAGCAGAAAAACCTCACTGGACGGCGCAAACTCTGATAACATTACACTGTGTGTACACTATACTCAATTACAAGCTTATCTTACATTTCTTAATAATCACCTCACTATCAAGAATAAGCATCAAGTGTGGGAAAGAAAGAATCACATTGTTTTCTCAAAGGCATTTGTCATCATCAGATCATGTGTGAAAATAACTCTGTGCATGTTTAAATGCCTTTGTGGACTGTTTGAAGCTTTTGAAGCGAAACGTGATATTACAAACTTCAACACTCGCTATTTGTTAACCCAGAGTTCATTACGAGGTAGCATACATAGAGGAAAGCCAGCCCTAGGACATCGCTCAGATCCGAGCTCCATAAACATTGCCATGATAAGCTAAGAATTCTCCGCTGGATCTATTCCCTTTTTGGCACTGATCTCAAGACAGGAATCACAGTTAATGGGCCTGAACACCAGCGGTTTCTGCGCAATCACTGCAGAAAGAACACAGGATGACAACATGGACATGTTAGAAACAGCTATTTACAGATATTAATTTATTTTGATTTCATTTTTTAAGGAAAGAGACAATAATTGAAGCTTGCACAGACAAGGCTTAAGGGAAATCCCAGACTAAAATGCATGTTTGAGCTTTTAATTGGAAGCAACTTGCATTGAGCTATTTTAAAATATGTCAGTGCCATTGTAAAATATACTTCTTTGTCCTAATTAAACTAAGGCCTAATCCTGGCTCAATCTAAACCTTGTCTTTGAAACCAGGCCTAAAACACTTGGTGCAATGTGGGATTAAGGATAACTATTTTGATAACATTTACTATTATATTTAATATTTTGAAATAGCTTTTTCATGTTTTCGGATTTAATTTTAGTTTATTTTTCTAGTCATTTTGATATGTGCTTTTGTAATTGTTATTTTTTTTAAAAAAATATATATGTATATATATATAACTATTTAGGTTTAATTTAACTTTTTACTTATTTCCAGTTCTTCAACTAGTTGCCAAGGCAAAATTTCTCATTTTCATTTAGTTTTTTAACTAATGTTGACATTTTTATTTTATTTCATGGTTTGATTTCAATGAACAAAAATGTTTTTAAAAGTTTTTTCTTTACATTTTGAAAATGGGCTGGGAAAAGTATATTGTGTTTTTTGTTTCATTATTGACTTTGTATTATATAAAATAATACTTATGTGAAAGGAAGAGGAGGAACTGGGGGGAAACAGATTGAGAGAGAGAGAGATTGGGGTGGACAAAGAAAAAAGGAAGAGATAGACTGTTGTGAAGTCAAAAAGGGGAGAGAAAAACCTAAAATTATATCCCTGCCTCCCTTTTGGGATCTGAAAAGTATCCAAAAGCTACATGTTATCCACAGCAAATAGCTGGCATGCTTGAGCAGAGGGGTTTGTTTACTCTAGGAAGAACAAGATAGAGCAGCTGATGGGACAATGAAAGAGCAGAGAGAAAAACAGAAAATAAAGATGAAAAGATAGCCTATGTGACAGAAACGATCTTGACAAACAGGCAAACATACACTGTCCAAATTCTAGCAGCCAGTCAATAGCATTATATCTCTTGAAAATTACTGCTTTGTAATCCATGATGACTTTAACTCCCAAACTCCAACACCCTCCCAAATGGCTTTTTCAAATTCTAACAGCAGCAACAGTGGTTTTGAAAGGATCAGCATGTTATTCCGGGCTATTTTCCCTCTCAATGCATGAGAGAACTGTTCTGAATCACAATCAATTTCCCATTGATGCTCATGCATAGCTCTTGGATACAAACTGCCAGACTTTCATTGATCTACTGATCTGCTTACATCAACACACCGCTCTGGGTTATGAATTATTCTGACCCAATGGTGACACCAAAACTAAAGCCATAGACTTTGATCACAGTCCTTTATTCAGTTTATGCAATGCCTGCTGAAAGCAAACATCTTCAAACAGGGACCAGTATTTTAATTAGAAAATGTAAGACTTTAGTTACATTTCCTGAGCACAATGCTTTGATTAAAACATGAGGATAAAATGAAATCGTGTTGCTGATCTGAGTGACTTTTAAAATGACAAACCACCACTACTTTTACTATTAAATAAAAAATCTTTCCAATAATAATGTAATGTTATGATAAAGTTTATTAAGTACCGTAGTATAAAGCTGGGTGCACACTGTGCGATTTAGAATTGTCCTTTACGATTGTTCCTTGTCAGATTGTACAAACATGATCCCCGATGTAATCCATGTCACACTGTAAGATCTCAGTTGTCATTAATGTCAGACTGTACAACAGTCATGATGACACGTTAAAAATGGACGCAGTCAAGAGTTTTACATCATCAATCAATGATACGTTCTGTAACAGTGAGGATTGAAACACGCTGGATTGAAATGGTGACTGTAAAGAAATCTCTTACGTAAATTTTGGTCTTGGCTAGTCTTAAAAAACAAAGACAATTTGGTCGTCGTAGGTCGACTGTGAGTCAAATTTACTGATACTGCCAGAATTTTGTCGGATTTGGATCGCAACGGTCATTAATCGGCTGTTGCTGATTCTGAACATGTTAAACTAACGATTAAAGACTTCAGATGTTAGCCTATAGGCTACTATAGGATCAGAGGAATCTTATAGGATTTGCAAAATTTGTCTCAGATGGCCAAATCGTGGCCAAAATCGTACAGTGTGAACCCGGCTTAGGGTGTGTTCGTGTTCGACTTGAAGAGGCGCTGCGCAGACAGATCAGTGAATGACATCAAAGTACGGCAAGTGCGATAAGAGTAGTGATGGATGGGTCGGTCATGAGTGATTAGTTCATTTTGAACGAATACTTAATATGACTCAGGACTACCGAGTTGTCTCAGAGAGTGATTCGTTTATTTTGTGTTGACTGCGCATGCGCAACATGGGTTCTGTACAGGAAACAGAAATGATTAGTTCATCTCTCGAGTCTTCAGGTTCGAGTCTTTCGTTCTTCCTGTCAGTCCCATAGAGGCTATACTGTCAGTACCGGAAAGAGAAATGATTAGTTCACCTCTTGAGTCTTCGGGTCTGATTCTTCTGAGTCTTTCGTTCTTTTTTCACGTGATGAACGAACGACTCGAACCCGAAGAATTTAAAGATGAACTAATCAATTATGTATCCGACTGCATAGCTCAGCCTATATGGGGCTGTCACGTGATGAACGAATGACTCGGACCTAAATTCGATAGACTCGAAACGTGAACTAATCAATTTTGTATCCGGTAGGCCTACTACAGACTGCAAAGCTCAGTTTATGAGGATGTCACGGGTTGAACGAACGGCTTAGATCGGGAGGTGAGGTAAACTACTGCTTCAAGTCGAACACACCTATAGACATTTTGACAGGGCTTGTCATGTGATTTCAAAATGGCTGCACCCATGAGGGGGTACCACTCATGTAGAATAAAAAAGCTTTACCTAGACTAATATGTCTGAAATCTTTGCCTCATTTTAAGTGTAGGCTACATTTTAATGACACTTCCCCAAAGTGCTATATATTTTCAGCAAATAAATACACAAATAAATAGCCTACAGCTTTAAACGTCAGATATAACTAAACTTAAATGAATCCTTCTACGTCTAAACGCGATAAGCAATTTATTAAGCAATAAAGCAGTTTTTCGACTACCCCAGAGATCTACAGTCGTGGCATGAACACATTGGGAACATGGAACTTGTCCAAGAAGTCTTCGAAATGCCCGCCCCCGATTCTGCCAGCAGCGCGAGCGCGAGACTGACACAGAGCTTCACACTGACCGCTGCCTCTCAAACAGAAGACTAGACTACTCAAGAGAAAAGTTCCATAGTGGACGGCTGGATCTTACCTTTTGTTGAGATAAATCTCATTATTGCTTTTTGGGTCATGATAAACTTGTATTCATCAACCCACAAGGTGAGTTTTGATTTACTCAATTGTCAGATCAACAGATTATTTTTGCCTCAGCATTTTGAAATAGCAACACATCAAACCTATCAAAAGTATACTAAATTTGCGGTTGTTTAGAGCGTACTATTAACAGCTAACCAGTGTTAATTTGGTACAAGAAGGCTGTACAGACTAGTCGTGTGTGATTGTGTGCATGCATGACGGAGGAAACCTAATCTGTGCTGCTGTAAAATTAGTATGCGCGCGCCACTGCATACTTACAGTTCATACCCCTTATGAGCGGCAGTCAAATGATGATTTCAATTCTTTATTATGAATTAAGTTTACTTAATAACATAATTTAGATAATGAACTTGATTCAAGATTTGGTTTTGGTAACTTATCAGCAGAACATGCATGTTTTGCAACTCTATTATTAAAACTGTTCTCTTAACAGTGAGGAGGGATTCAACGAGGATGACATTTCTGTGAAGCAATAAAATCCAAAGTTCACAAATGATTAGATCCATGGACTAGTGAAAACTGCTTCAGCAACATTTCAGTACAGCAACATTGATCTGTCCTTGTCCTAGGTTATGTTTAGTTAATGTTCAGATGAAAATTAAAATTAAAATTTCCGTTAATTAACTAGTTTTTATCATTGTGCTTCTACCTTTTTAAATTTGTTTAGAATAGTAAATCATTTAGATTTATTAACAAAATAAAGTTAAAGAAGTGTAAATAACATAATAAATAGAATAAAGATGAGAGTAAAACTGACCCAGCCAGTTGCTCTATATATTTTTCACATAAAACCATCATGGTATTTTCCATCATGGATCACTCTGCCAGACGGTCATGCTGAGTGCTTTGAGTAATAATAGGGAATGTTCAGATGATGAAATGAGTATATTTGTAATCATGATTTACGCCTAGGGGGCCCTTTTTTTCTTTAGACAACATGAGATACCAGAAAAAAGGGGAGGTCATTGGGTAAAAAGGAAAAATGAGGCCTTATCTTGAATGTTTGTTCACCTAGTTAGCTAAGTTATAGTGTAGCCTAGCTGATCAAGATTTAGTTTTGGACAAAAGAACAAATGTTCAGTCAGTGTGACTGATGTTCAAATCACTTATTTTAAGGACATCATATGAATCTGCAGTGGACGGCTGCAAAAATCAAATGCTGTTAAGATCAGACAGATCAACTTTAGTGCCCACATGAAAGAAAGCCGACTGTCCCACAGAAAAAAAGAAGAGGAAAAACCCTAAACATGTTTCCAATCTGGGATGTGGGTACTGTACTGGATGTCTGTAATAGACAGAGATGTTTCCCCCAGGAATGCATTCACACACACGGGTTCTATTAGACTGCGGTTTACGGGTTGACGTGTACATCTCCTTCTTTGAGACAATGCACAGCCATTTCCACAGACATAATTGCATTGTTTGCATCCACTAGAAACAGCTGCAAGAATTATGTGACAGTGTGTTTTGGTTTATTGCCATTTGTCATGTCAAGAGTCAACAGCAGCCCTGCTGAATGTCAGTGTACGAGTTGGTTATGTTATGTTTTGCACAGTACATGATATATGCCACCAACCATTCCCATTTCTCAGAAGAAAGAGTTTATTATGTTTGGGGACAATGATTTATTAATAATTTCATTTAGACCATATATCTATGGACATATGTGATTTCATGTTTGATACAATGTTGACCTAATACTTGAATATTAATACTTCGAAACAATTTTATTCTATTTTTATATACAAAAGTATAAAATCAACAATTAAGTTTTTTTTTTGTTCATAAGTCTTACCTTGGCTGAATTTATTTGACCAAAATACATTAAAAACATAAATAATTGTGAAATATTATGACTTTTAAAATAACTGATTTCTATTTGAATATGAATGTAATATTCCTGTGATGGCAAAGCTGAATTTTCACCATTGTTACTCCAGTCTTTAGTGTCACATGAAAAGAAATCATTAATATGTTAATATGTCAAACTTTTGACCGGTAGTGTAATATTATTTAATATTATATATTATTTAAAACAGACACAGTGATATAAATAATAATATAAAAATAAACACTGAATATATATATACATACATACTAGGTAATTTCTAGGTCACTAAAAATATATTTGTTTCATAAATACTCCTCTCTCTACAAATACAGTACCTAGCAAATGGAGAAAAACCAAATGCTAAGACATGCTGAAATACATGTTATTTTTTTTTTCATTCAACTTTTCACTCAAATTGTTATGCTGATAATATAATTTGTAATTAAAATATTTATTTAATTGAAAAAATAGACTTTTGGACTTTTGGCCTGCTTTGATCATGATCTGTGTTACATATCCATCTGTTTCTCTCTCTCATACAGGACGTTTGTTGATTTTACAAGAACCCCTTCAAACCGGGACGTCTTGAGTGGACTAAAGCCAGCAGAGGGGGATTCAGGGTGAAGGAAGGGAAGAGGGATTAGGGGCTAATCCTGGACATGACCAATCCTTAAGGAGTCTCCGTCAAGCCGTACTATTGCCCAGATTATTACATTTAATTTATTGCCTTTAAAGACCCTTTATCTCCCCTGGGGGATTCCTGGCGAGTGGGCCGCTGGATTTGAGTATCTTAAAAAACAAAGGATCAGGAGCAGCAGCCGTTGGGAGTGGAGGAACATGAGGAGAGTATACATGCAGGGATAAAGCAACAAGTCTCCCTGCCGTCTCACACTCCAGCAGGGTGCAGGTCAGAGGTCACTAAATGAACTTGGATTGGGAAAGTATGCGGTCACATTGATTAAACAAAAGTGATTAAGGTACGTGGCTTCTGTATGTTTTCAGTTGTAAAAATTGTTTGTAGTGTTTCTCCCAGGACCAAACAGTCGATGATTAGATTTTTAACCTGACACTAATCAGGTAAATGATTTGTGCTTATCACGGTGAGTCTTTAGTGGCAATTTACCGTGAAATGTGCAACACAGCCAAAGCAAAGCTTGTTGTGCACTGAGACATGAGACTTTACTCCTTTTAAAAATGATTATCATTACTTTAACTACAGTCAAGCACAAATAAACAGTCTTAGCTGAACCCAATGCTAAATTAAATCAAATAAACTACTAACAAACTCAGACTAATTGTGGGTGGCCCTTAAAATAGTTTATTTTTTATTAACTATTACATTTTCTTTCTATTTTTAATTTTTTTAACTATTAATCAAATTGTTTCCCAACTGTTTTTTTAATCTATTAACTGAATACCACTCTTTTAGGTTAGTTCTGATATGAAAAAAATGAGAGAAAGTATATTTTAATCGAAATTTAGGCTTCTTTTACCCAGCTTCATGTCATTGTGAAATGTACACTCAGTGTCTCTTTGCTTTTACAATCTGAGACTGGGAAAATGCTCTGGTAAATATACATACTTTTGTAACAGGATACCCTTAAAGTGAACGACCGAAATACTGTACAGTGCTAGTGAATGACTGAGGAGTCGAAGCTGAATTTAGGCCTTTAAAGGGCACTACACACAATAATTAAATAAAAGATTCATTAAAAACTCATCAAGTTAAATGATTTTAAATGATTAATGAGATTTACAGAACACAGAATTTTAAATATATATACATTTTCACAACAAAAGTTGATAATGTTGCATTTATGTGCCAATATCTCATACCACAGACATGGCATCAGTTTCTTTTTAGGAACTGAATTGTGATATCGTTGACATTTGCATCTTCCAGAGCATGTAGCAGCAGATTCTCTGGACCTTACTAAAGAAGGAGCTCATGGTTTCAGTCCTAAACCACAGAGATATCTGCAGCCAGAGCTGAATTTATTTCTGAACTGATTTTTTTTCAGAAGCACAAACCCAGAACAACTGTGAAGCCCAGAATCTTTGACCACATATGCAGCAGAGGTTTTCAGGAATTGGAGTCATGCATATTTTCAGCTCACATTTATCTTCACCGAATCTTTCTGGATATGAACAAAGACTGATGGCCAAAATGGGACATAGCTGAATGTGTCTGCCTTTTGAGAAACTGTGAAAAGAAACTTTCCACTCAACTGCGGTTTTTATTCTGCTGAGATATTTTGAAGCTTGAACGGTGATACGTGTATAATTTGCTTTCTTGCGTTGTTCTCACCATTTTTAAAAAAATATATATTTTTGTGGAGGTTTTTTTACTGGCTCTGGAAACTTACGATTCATACTTGGAGAAGCCATGAACCTTGGAAAGTTGTCTGGCCTGAAGGGCCTGGTTTCCCACTCCTCAGGAAAGCGTCGTTTTAAAGGTGACCTCACCCCGGACATGATCAGTCCCCCATTGGGCGACTTCCGCCACACAATGCACGTGGGCCGCGGAGGGGACGTGTTCGGGGACACCTCGTTCCTCAGCAATCATGGTGGAGCAGGAAATAATGCAGATGGAGACGACTCCTCCACTTCGGAGAAGAATGAGGGATTCTTCTCCCGCACGTTTCGCCATGTCCGCAAGACCCCCGACAGGCCCCGCGGCGGGTCTAAGGACCTTTCACCCCCACCTCCACCAGTTTCTCCAATCATAAAGAATGCCATTTCCCTCCCCCGGCTGGACGTGGACTCACCCAACGGCTGTCCCGTGAAAGTGCTTTTCCCTAGTACACCAAAAACACCTGAGAACTCCACATGCTTATATGGTGAGTCCGTCAATGTTCACACTCAGAATCAGATTCAAATTCAGAAGTGAATTCCATAAACTATGGGTGTTTTGTGCGTGTACCGAATACAGAAGCCACTCTTGAAATGGTTGAACATGCAGGGCTGATCCCACAATGAAGGAATTTTAAATTTGAGATATCTAGGCTTAAAATGAAAATCAATGAAAAAATTTTGGTTTCCGTAATGTATTTTTTTTGTCTAGTTTTACTTCTTTGTATAATATTTAATTTCCCAGAAATTGCTGTTTGGGAGTAACTTGTCCGCAAAGTCGACATGAAACGTGTCCATTGAGAGTCTTATAGATGAAAATCATTTAATTGTATCAATTTGAAAGATTGGCACTTCACATACAGATGAAAATTCTCTGTAAATGTGTTTCCAGGCTTATTCAGTAATCATGAACAGATAATCATGGGAAATGTCATGGAAATGTATTGGTTAAAAGTGCACGGTGGTAAACCTGTACAGGGAGAGAGACAATATCAAAATTCAAAAACATTTTGTAGCACTACAGCTCAGACAAATGATCTAAAAGCGTCTAAAATGATAGGGATGTCACTGAATTAACAAAATAAGTTCAGTTCTGATGAATGTAAATAAAGTTTTGAATGTGCAGTTTTTGTAAGCACTCAGAATAGGAGTAGGACAACCACATCTAGCAGTGTCTACTACACTAATGTTCAAACATTTGGGGTCAGTAAGATATAAATAAATAAATACTTTTATTCAGATAGGACACATGAACAAAAGTGACTGTAAATACACTTATAATGTTACAAATGATTTCTATTTCACACAAATGCTGTTTTTTAATATTCTATTCATCAAAGAATTCTGAAAAATTATCCATAGCAGGTTCCACAAAAATATTGACAATCAAAAGAAATGTTACTTGAGCACCAAATCAGCATATAAGAATGATTTATGAAGGATCATGTGACACTGAAGACTGGAGTCATGATGCTGAAAATTCAGCTTTCCCATCACAGGAATAAATTACATTTTAAAACAGAAAATAGTTATTTTAATTGTTATAATTTCAACAAATGTACTTTTTTTAAGGGTGAATCATATACATTCAGGCTTGTTGAGCATATAAAAGAGACTTACCGGAAATCTTACCGACCCCAAACATTTGAACGGTAGTGTGTCATTCATGTTTTGTCTAAATTAAATATGTTTGTTTACTAGCTTTCTGTCCTTTAGGGAAACATGAGGTAGATCAAACAGAAAGTATTTGATAAACCATCTAAACACCTGTGGCAATCCCAGACTCCTCTTTAGACCCAGACATTACAGTTCAACGATCAGAGTCTGCCTCACCCATTCAAATACCTCAAACATGCCTCACTGGCTTCTCTGCAGGAGAGCCTGCTCAAAAATAAAACCCCTGCATGCTCATAAACACACACCAAACGCACACCCAAACAGTCTGATGTTTATCCTTAGTTTAATTATCAATATGTGACCTTGGACCACAAAACCAGTCACAAGTCGCACGGGTATATTAGTGGAAATAGCCAACAGCCTATGGGTCAAAATTATCGATTTTTCTTTTATGCCAAAAATCATTCGAATGTTAAGTAAAGATCATGTTCCATGAAGATATTTAGTAAATTTCCTACCGTAAATATATAAAACATATATTTTTGTGAGTGAATGCAGCAAAATCGCGTTCAAAATTTCCTCAATGTTACGATTTTTTTGCACCCTCAGATTACAGATTTTCAAATAGTTGTATCTCGGCCAAATATTGTCCTATCCTAACAAACCATACATCAATGGAAAGCTTATTTATTCAGTTTCCAGACAATGTATGAATCTCAATTTAAAAAAAATTAACCCATGTAACTGGTTTTATGGTCCAGGGTCACATATATGGAAAGTATTAGTATGCAAACTAAGTGTTTAATTCAGCTCACTGAATGACTCCCCATCGGACTGAACGCTAATGTTGTTCTGACCAGGAGCAATGAATGAGATGTTTTAGTGCTGAGCAAACATCCCGTTTCAGAGCCCTGTTTTCAATCATGTGAAGACTTTTTTTTTTGTATCCATATAATGTAGAACTATCCTGTAGTTTGTCAGTTTGTCGGGATTACAGATAAAAATTTTAAATTTGTTATAATTTACTCACGTCCTCATATCGTTCCAAACCTGTATAAATTTCTTCTGTGGAACACAAAAGAAGATATTTTTTTTTGTCCATACAATGCTAGTCAATGGGGTCCAAAAATTCTAACATTTGGACCCCATTGACTTCCATTGTATGGACAAAAACACTTTTCATTAGGGTAAGTACATGATTACAAAATGTTTGTTTTTGGTTGAACTATCTCTTTAAGGGTATCTAGTCCAACCACATGGCAGAAATGATTTGCTACTTTTGCTTATGCTGCAGTCCGGAAACACTAAATGTACTGTGTAGGTTCTCACTGCCCTCTGTTGGTCAAACTCATAAGCAAGAACAATTTTGTTTTTCTTTCTTTGTTTTGCAGGTTTGGAGTCTGGCTTTGTGACCTTGCCGAGACTGTCACGCAGTGAGCGTCCAACCCAGGGCAGCTCTCCCTCAGCTTGCCCTCCTGAAATCCATAGAGGCTCGCTCACAGACACAGGCATCCCGTCCTTTCCCTGTTCAGACTCCGTCAGTCCTTCTGACTCCATGAACTCTTTCACCCTGGATCTGGGCCCTTCCCTCATGTCTGAAGTCTTTGCTATGATTGACAGCCCTATGTGTGAAATGGCCAGTCCCATCAGTGAAAAGACACCGTCCACCGATGAAAACTCTGAGGTGGACTCGGACGCAACCATGTCCCTGGTGGACTCACTCCTGAGAGAAGACGATGACGGTAGGACGCGGTTGTATGGAGGAGAGTGGAAACATTCAGACTTTGTTAATGGTGAGTCACCCAAAAGGTCCATGCTGGGGGATCGGATGCGCTCCTCCTCTGTTGAGGATCACAGTATGGAGCCGGAGAGTTTCCAGAGGGCTGCTGATGTGCTGGCACGTCATTATGGGAGTGGAAGACTCAGGAATACAAACACCAACAACTCTCACAAGAGAGAACCATACAACTATGCTGATGAGGAGGATGAGATTAAAGTCTAACACTACGAGATGCATAAAGTCCAAATCACACAGCACTTTTAAAGGGATAGTTCATCCAAAAAATTCAAATTCTGTCATTATGTCTGTTCCATGTTGTTCCAAAACTGCACGACTTCCTTTCTTCTGTGGAACTCGAAGGAAGATATTTTGAAGAATGTTTCAACTGTTTTTGACCAATTTAAGTCAGTTGGGTTCAATGTTGTTCTATGTTCCTCAAATTATCTTGTTCTGCAGAAAAAAAGTTCTGGAAGGTTTGGGGTGAGTAAATAATAACAGAATTTAATTTTTCGGGTGGAGTACCTCTTTAATAACAATCAAAGAATAATAAAAAAAAAATGATATGACTCCAGAAGACTTAGAATACAACCCACAAAGTCAAATGGACTATTGTTAAACTTTTGGTGCGTTTTTTTTATTTAGGAGTTTAACATCCCAGTTCTCATTCAGTATCATTATTTGGAAAAGAGCAGCAAGGATATTCACCTAAAACTCTCCTTTTGTGTTCCACAAAAAAAGTCATTCAAGTATGACAGGAGGACGATGACAGAATTGTATTTTTAGAGGAAGAGGAACTATTCCTTTAATAACATTACTAAATGTGTGCAATAGGGAAAATGAAAGCTAATGGATTGTTATTTACCACTGATTCATCATGTTTTGAAGAAAGTGATGAAAACCTGAAATATGAGCAGATCTACAAGTACATAAACTAATATTGGCATCTCAAATTTTCACTTTAGTTTGATCCTACCTTCTCATCCCTAAAATATAAGCTTTGTTCCAGGGAAATAAAACCGGCCACAGTTGATCTGTATTGCACAATAAACAGCTGGCTAACAATGGTAACAGTATACAATAAAAATATGCAATATTTTAGTTTGCAGTATTTACATTTCAAGTAAACCTTATGTAGTGTACAGTGATACCATGTAGAAGCGCAGACATATACCTGCTAGCTAACTTGTATTTACTATGCAAAACACTTATTCATTTAGTTTTAATAGCTCATATTTCAATTGTGGATGACATTGTGTGGAAGTTTCGTTTTTTAAACCCTTAGTTCCTGGGAAACCAGCAATCTTTACAAGACAAGATGAAGTCCTACAGGTCACTGTGATGCACAAAGCTGTGATGTGCTTTAATGTTCTCATATGAGCACAAACAAAACAGAAAAAATAAGCAACCATGACTGTCATTTCCTTTATTACATGATCATTGTCTTCAGATCAACTCAGCAATATTATGCCCACCAATGTTTATCAATGTATTATGAAATTGATTCAATATTAATATGAATTTAGTTTGAATTATGATAGAGGAGTTGACCTCTCCCTTAATCACAATATAATATGTACAAATTGTACGTTTGTGCGGGTTTGCACAAGAAATATACAAAATAGCAATGTATGTTATCTATCAATGACAGCAATAAAGTTTTCATTAAAAGAAGCTATGAACAACATCAGCCTTAAAATGCTTTAATAAGTGTAAGTGCAAATAATGTTTTGACTTATGGCGTTTCAAATGTCATGCTTCAGAATAAGCTTATACGTAAATAGCTAATGTGAAACGTGTCAGTACGCCTCAGACCAAAACCAAAGGAAGTCAGATTGTTATATTTGTGTTTATAGTCCCTAAAACCCAGATCTAAAACACTAGAGGATAACCAAAAAAAGACACACTACTTTTCAAAAGTTTGGGGTCAGTAAGATTTTTAAAGAAACTAATAATTTTATTGAGGATGCATCAAATTGATCAAGTGACAGTAAATACATTTAATTTCTGTTTCAAAAAAAGGTTTCTATTCAAAGAAACCTGAAAAAATGTATCAAGATTTCCACAAAAATATTAAGCAACAACTTTGATAATAAGAAATGTTTCTTGAGCATCATATTAGAATGATTTGACACTGAACACTAGAGTAATGGTGCTGAAAATTCAGCTTCAGCCATCACACAAATAAATTACATTTTAAAATATATTAAAACAGTTATTTTAAATTGTAATAATATTTCACAATATTACTGTTTTACTACATTTTCAATGAATAAATGTAGCCTTAGTGAGCATAAGAGACTTCTTGCAAAACTATAAAAAAAATCTTACAGACACCAAACTTTGGTTAAAAGCTTAAACATAAGATACTACATAAACGGTTACATCCAGTCAACTTTCTATTCCAAGACTCACTGAGCTGGGAAGGAGAGCTGCTTGTTCAGTGCTTGGGGTGGTTGTGGAGGAGGGACTTTGGGTCTTCTGCCTTGGGGTTTCTTTTGTGGTCCTGCTTCAGGCAACGTAGGTAGTGGAGCTTGGGTGGTATCGGGCTTTGGTGAAAGTGGTGGTTTTATTTCAGAACCTCTAGGCAGAGGAACAGGGAACATTCTCGTCTGGGCTGTGGATAAAAGCCCTGCCTGGCTCAAAGGAGGGCCTTTGGGAAGGTTTGGTGCCTTGTGCTGGATGAACGACCTCCTTGCTGTAGAAATCAACAGAAAATGTAGTTTCTACTACAGTAATATGAGACAAAAAGCTTTAATAATTGCAGACATACGTTTGTAAGGAGTATAGATCTTCAGCGTGGGCTCCTGGGACTGGGAGGGCAGCTCTGGAGTTGGCTCTGATTGGCCGAGGCACTTCGTCTTAGTCTGCAATTGGCTTTGGGTGTGTACCGGAGTGTAACGAGGAAGTGCTGCAGGCATGTGATTCTGTGTAGGTGGTTGAGCGATTGGATCAGAATCGTTGTTGTCCCACACAACAGAATCACGGATCACCTGACCAGGTTTAACTGTCGCCCCAGAGTCCTCAGATGATGCTGAACTGAAATAAGCACAGCCAAAATAAAATTAGACTTTTGTAAACTTAACTCATTTAGAAGAGAGTCTTGACCTTAGAAACTACAAACGAGGTTCACTACCTGTCAGTTTTTGATAGGGATGGTTTACCAGATGAGAGGGAGGGAAAGACGCTGTCAGAAAGTGATGTCTGGGACACTGGGCTTTCGGGCAGTTCTGGGATTTCGAAATCAGCCTCTAAAAGTACATTTGATTCATTTGGAAATATTTTTATATTTGGAATTTCACAAATTATTATTATATTATTATTGCAATTACACTCTTTAAATTACTTAAGCAACATTAAAAACATAAAACTTCCCAATTACATACAATAAAGGATGAAATGAACTGGAAGCATTAACCATACCAAATAGAATTAAAAAAAAAAAACATTATGGCAGGCCCGTTTCACAGAAAAGGCTTAGATTAAGCCAGGATTAGGCCTTAGTTCAATTAGGACACTTAAACATCCCTTTATAAACATTACTGGTATGCATCTTGAGACAAAGCAATGACAAGGACATATTTGAACTCTTTCCCCGCCATTGACAGAAATTTTGAGAAATGTTTCGCTGCAGTCTGCATTGGACATCCGACCCGGCCCACAGTGTGATGTCAGAAGCCACGCCCTAAAGAAGTATTTGGAAACCCCCCCCCCCCCAAAAAAAAGCTCTTCCTCATTCACTTTGAAACAGGAAGAAGCATCGAGAAGACTTTCCCTCAAGACTTTCTCTCTTAAGACCCTCATTTGCTGCTTATATTTCTCTTTTTATGACTGAAAACCTACCGGTACGCCTAAAAAAACCCTTTTAATCTGGAACCTACATACTGAAACCCACCTAAAACCCACTCAAAACCTACCCTTATGACTTAGAAAAAAAACCCTTCAATCGGAAAACCTACATACAACAGAGGAATGGGGACTCCAGGAACGGGGATGGAGAGTCACAAGATGACGCATTGAAAACGGGTGTGACATCTGATGTCACGCTTGGATGTGGGCGGAGTTGGATGACCAGCGAAATCTTTACTGTTATACAGTAGGGGCCACTATTACATCTTCTGAAACAGTACTGAATCTCCTGAGCAAAACAACCACATGTGAAGAAGCAGAAAACAAGCGATAGCATATGTAAGCAGATGGATATGTAAAATAACGTGATCATCTACATTAAACGGCATATTAATAAAAACTGCCTAATGTTACCGAATGAAATGTCGACCCATGACGAGCTATAGGACTGAAGTTTTGGAGGTATTGATGGACTTGATTTACTCCATCTATATTTTGATCATCGTTCTGAATCCGATCTGGATGTAGTTTTTGACAAAAACTCGTTGTTCTCAGCTTTTTCCAAGCTAGTTGCATTTGCAATTGCAAGTAGCTTTCGATTTAAACAGATCACACATGCATTTTAGTCGGGGCTAGACTCGAGCCTTGTCTGTGAAACCGGGGGGAAGTGAGGTGAACAATGACTTGTGTAATGTTTCAGTACCTTCGGGGAAGAGGTTCTGGGAATACTGTATAAGAGGCTCAATGATAGTCACAACTTGCACAGAGGATGCAGATGCCATGTCCAACAATGACGTCTCTCTGAAATAGAGAAAAGCAGAGGGTTATTTCAGGAGATTGAGTTGTAGATGCATAGCTGAGAAGTCTAGACGTGTGTTTGTGTGTGCTATACTGACCCCTCACACAGAGGCCACAGTAGATTAGGCCCAAGCACTATAGCAATGTTGCTTGGTGTCATCTTATTCACTGCTCGCTGCTCTGACAAGTGGGACAAAAACTGGACAAGGTATCTGATGAAGAGAGAGAGATAAAGTCAAAAATAGAACCAGCGAGTGAAAGTTATGTGTGAACATGAACATTAATAGTTTTGGGTGGAAATGAGAAAGTTGAACCTGAGGTTATTGTAGTTTTCTGTGGGAAGTTTTTGCAACACTGTCCGTAGCTGCTTTAATTTTTCATCTGTTTCTTTTTCTCTAATTTTAAAAATGACAAGACAATGAAAATGGATTTAAACTTGGTAACTGAGGCGTTTTAAAATTATTGATACAGAAATAAACAAGCCACATGACTTACCCTGCAGCTGTGAACCAGTCATTGTATAACTCAAATGTCAAGAGCGGTTCTGGCAATTCTCTCAAGTAACACTTAAGAGCCCCTGCAAAGACAGTGCAAACAAAATAACTTTAAATATTTTATAAGCTTTGCAGTTTGTGCCAATAAAACCCTTTGCTAAAAATGAAAGTAGTTTACGCTAAAGCAAAATTCCCAAGTTGTTCCAAACTCACATGACTTTCTTTGTTCCATGTAATACAAAATAAGTTGTTTAGCAGAATATAATTTTTTTTCCTACAATGAAAGTGAATCGGGACTGAAACCATCAAGCTTTTAAATCTTCAAATAATAATAATAATTTTGGTAAGATGTATGGAGGCGATTTTGACGTTAATGATTAGACACTTGATAACCACTGATGTCAAACCTGATGAACATATGCAAACATGAAATGTGAAGGAGATTTTTGCTATGACAAAGGAGAAAGGATTTCAATTGACATTTAAAAATTTTCCATACACAAAGTTATATGGCTTCAGAAGACATTGAATATAGCACACACATGTTTATGTTGTATTTTAGTCATGTTTAAGCTCAATAGTGTGTCTGTCCCAGTCACTGTATTAAAAGCAGCTTGGACATTCTGTTAAAAGTTTATTTTTGTGTCACATGTAAGAAAATCATACGAGTTTGAAACCACATCTATAAATGATGACTGAAATGTTCCTGTAATAGACAACAAGGATCCTCGAAACATCTGTTTTTGTAATATGCTGCAGTTTGTCACCTTAACCACATATAGCAACCCACATGTAACACCATGAATTTTTCCCATCATTGTCAAAACATCAGACACTATCTATGCTAACAAAAATATGTTCTAAGAACATTTTGCTAATGTACCCATTAAGTTAGGAAAATGTTATTTCTGATTGTTCTCAGACGGGTCAAAACAACCAGTTTTCAAAGGTTTTAAAGTTACATTTGAATGTTCTCTGACCCGTCCATCTGAAACAAGTTAGTAACATTTGACTTATGTGCAACTATAATGATTCAGAAGAACAAAATATATGTGAATTCTGTGAACAATATATATAATGTTTTTGTGATAAAGTTTGGTAACACTTTATTTGAAGGGGTGTGCATAAGACTGACATGACACTGTCATAAACATGACATAACACCTGTCATGAACATGAAGGAGTCTTTATGAATGTTTATGACTGTTGTCATTAAGTGTCATTCGGTAAATTATGACACTTTCAATGCAAAGTTGACATTGTTTAAAATGTCTTTGTTATGACAACTTGACATTACCCAAGACAAAAATGTCTTGATTATGACAACTTGACATTAACAAAGACGGAAATGTCTTTGTTATGACAACTTGACATTATCCGAGAAATCATAATCTGTCTACCTGTGACAACTTTGGCCGTCATGACACCATTATAACTGTGTCATGAATATTTTACTTGTCCTCAAGTAAAGTGGAACACATTGTACTAGTTATAAAGATGTCATTAAGGGTTATTACACTGCAAAATGCTTGAAGTTTGATAATTAGACCTGTTATGACATATTTGTGACAGGTTGACAGGTTATGATTTCTTGGTTAATATTAAGTTGTCATAACAAAGACATTTCTGTCTTTGTTAATGTCAAGTTGTCATAATCAAGACATTTTTGTCTTGGGTAATGTCAAGTTGTCATAACAAAGACATTTTTGTCTTGGGTAATGTCAAGTTGTCATAACAAAGACATTTTAAACAATGTCAACTTTGCATTAAATGTGTCATAATTTACCGAATGACACTTAATGACAACAGCCATAAAACATTCATAAAGACTCCTTCATGTTCATGACAGGTGTTATGTCATGTTTATGACAGTGTCATGTCAGTCTTATGCACACCCCTTCAAATAAAGTGTTACCTAAAGTTTTGATAGCGTTATTAAAGACCCCATAATTTGACCGAACGTTTTATTAATGTTACTGGAAGAAGGTTTCATTCATATCATTGAGAGAATCTTAAGGTTAGCCAAAGTTCTGGGAACTGTTAGCCAAGACTAAACTCATAACTCAGGTTGTCTAAATATTGCACAGGTTGCACATTTAAAATTTATTAAAAAATAATAATAAAAAAAAGTTACAGTCTCTCACACAAAACACACACACGAAAGTTACAGTGTCCTTTTACCTGCCACAGCATGTGGGTCAGAGCTGAACTCATTGTGGTCGACTGTCCCTGAATCCAGACTGCTTTTCAGTTTTCTCATAACAGATGCAGCAGCTGCTAGTCTGAACAACCCCTAGATGATAATAGAAATAGAGAGAGATAGTGAAGACGAGAGTCGTAAAGCAAAACGATCTACTGATGATACTGGGCATGCAGGGTATGTGGGTGTGCAATTCTTCGTGTGTAGGTGCAAAGCTGCAGATGTGGCTTTAAATACACTGTCTGTGTTTTTACCTCTTCCCTGAGTCCTGTACGAAGCAGCATGCTTACACACTCCTCAATAGGGACAGCAATCTTTTTCCCACAAGTCTGAAGGTGAGACAGCAGAGGCTCTCCGAATACCTTATTTTCTGATGAACTCACTTGGGTCTCTATATTCAAACAGACAATTACACATTTCGAAGTTGTGATGATATGTAATATGCAAATGTTTAGATGTTTAAATCACTGCTAAACATCATTTTCCTCCGCTCACCTGTGTTGCTGTGACTCTCTTTCAGCTCTGTTATGTTTCTCTCAAGAAATTCATGAGAGGCCTTGTGATATTCAGCTTGCAGCTCTAGAAGCTGTCAGAAGGTCTCAGTTAGAGCAGTGACATAGTCTTTTTTATATATTTTCCCTTATATTTTAATTTCCTTATTATTATAATTATTAAATGATTGAAAACATTCCAAGGAGTCATCTCAGAACAATGAAATATCGTTGAGAAGAAAATATATAGATATGTATTTATATATAAATCACAAAAATAATGAAATAATTTTATTCATACAATACCAAGAAAACAAATAATAAATAACTTGTGACCCTACCGAGGATAAGCGGTTTGGTGAATGGATAGATAGATTGAATATAAAAATAAGGTAACGCTTTATTTTACGACCCGCAAACAACTGCGTAAGTAAACCGAAATTACGGTGTACGTTTCTGTAATTATAGCGTACTTCCGTGTAGGTACAGGGGAACAATATGTTAAGTTTGGGGTAATAAAGGAGTAACAAGCAGATAGTATACAACCTGCAGATAACTTCGTAAGTAAACTGAAATTACGGTGTACGTTTCTGTAAATATAGTGTACCTCCGTGTAGGTATAAGGACGGTAATAAAGGGATAACAAGCTATGCAAGCAAATTATTTATAATGTAATTATTTTAACAGGTACCTATTATGTTAATATATTCCAGGCAAAAATTGTACGTCTGTTGTATATAAAAGTTATCATCACATTTCTGGCAAAATATGTTCTTGTGCAATTTTACATTTAATTTTGGCATCTGTGGGTTCATTTAACATTAATTAATCTAGTAAGAAAAGCCATTAAATTCATTTTTTATCATACTGTGCTTACATACAGCCATACACGTTTCATTTTCAACCCACAGATGTCAAAATTACCCTGTAAAATTGCACAAGAACATATTTTGTCAGAAATGTGATGATAACTTTTATATACAACAGACGTACAATTTTTGCCTGGAATATATTAACATAATAGGTACCTGTTAGTTTTAAAATAATTACATTATAAATAATTTGCTTGTATATCTGCTTGTTACCCCTTTATTAGCCTACCCAAAACTTAACATATTGTTCCCTTATACCTACACGGAAGTACGCTATAATTACAGAAACGTACACCATAATTTCGGTTTACTTACGCAGTTGTTTGCGGGTTGTAAAATAAAGTGTTACCAAAAATAATATTTAAAAAAGGTCATGATAACTCAGTCGTCGTCATCTTTTTTTTTTTAAAAAGTGGAAGTCATTTGGTGAGTCTGTTTTTATCTCACAGTATGACTATTTGTAGATTCAAATCTAATCACTGTAACAATGGGCCTTTTTATTAATGATATGCTGAATGTCTGAACATAATATGAGTTGAAAGGAACAATTCTATTTTGGTATTGATTAAAAGTGGTTCTTGAGCATTACTAATGGGCCTGTGGAGGTAAGGACATAAATACTCACACGAATGAAGTAGCTGGCATATTCATCCTCTTTAGTGGCAAAATGATAGAGGTCTGCAGAGTACTGATCCTGAGAGAAAGAAAATGTATAGGTTTATTGTTTTCTTTCCTGTGCATTCCTTAAAAGTATTGAAGCATGAGCAAGTGACAGAAATCATATCACACATTTTATGTCAGCTTAGCAAACCCCAAAAAGGATTGTTTAGATGATTTTTCACAATGGTTTTCTTGGCCGTTTGACAATATGAAAAGCAGAGAGAGGAAATAAGATCAGCAAATGATGTGAGCTAGATTTGAACAAGCAGGGGTGTCAAACTCAGTTCCTGGATGGCCACTGTCCTGCAGAATTTATCTCCCCAACCCTAATTAAACACACCTGAACCAGCTAATCAAGGGCTGTGTCCAAAATCACCCGCTATACCCTTTAATAGGGCACTATTTTCATTACTACTGGAGCTGCCAGTTTGCTAAGTTTCAAATGATTATTAAACTGCAAGCACAAACTATGCAAAGGGGCAGCCCTTTCGAATTCACTCACTCCTTCACGTGGACTATATTAGTGGAGTAATGTAGGGAATATTGAATGAGGGTATAGGGGGAGATTTTGAACACAGCTGAGGTCTTCAAGATCACTAGAAACTTCCAGGCAGGTATTTTGGAGCTGGTTGAAGCAACACTCTGTAGGACAGTTTGACACATGTGCTGTAAAGTTTCAGTTAGTAGTCAAATTTGATGTTATCGTAACCATTTGTAAAAGCAGCCAAGGTTAAAACAAGTTTAATCAACAACGAGGTTAAGGATTAGTATGAGAGTAGCAAAATATAGTCCTATCATGACAACATTCTGAATAATTTTAGCCTGTTAATGTATATGACATTGTAAATGTATTTGGTCTTGAGGGGCTAGTGCTACGTACTGTGTATAGACTTGCTACTGCCAGTAGATACACAGCAAATCTAGACAGGTGGAGCTGGGGAGGTGGAGGATCTCTAACAGTGCACTACATGACCAGCTTGCAGCGAACACTGAACCCGACCATTTAAATGTTGAGCAAGCAAGCTCACTAGCTGCAGAAACAGCAGAGGCCAATCAGTTGTCATGTAGTAAAGGATGTGATTGCTAGCAGATGTCGATTTCATGTATAAAACCAGTCTGCCCCATCTAGAGTTTCATGACTGCACTATGTTAAATGGGCCACGGTAGCATAATAAGTCTGTGACCAGTGAAAAAAAAAAAAAAACGTTAACCAAGTTTAACCTTGATAGACTCCAGTCTCTTCCAGGCCTCCTCTACATCTTCTCTTAGACCGTCCTGCTTAGCCTGTGGGCCTGTGCTGCTCTGAGACCTAAAAGTGAGAGTCATGTCTTCATAAAAGATGATTGCACAGATATTAAGTTGTCATTTATGTTGAAAGAGATATTTGAGACACATCATGGTCATGTTGACAAAAATAAGAAAATCACCTGGTGCGAGCATTATTCCAGTCTGTTGTAAGTTTAGCAAACTGTTTTTTGTTTTTCAAGATCTCTGGCAGGTCCTCCTGCATAGATAACATCAGCCATGAATAGGTCATGTATACTGTCTGTTTCAGTTTTTATGGCTTAGTAGTAAGAAAAAAGCTACCTCGCTGAGCTTATTCAGAGGCACAAGAACTTCTTTCTCCAGCTTCATCTCAAAGTCAGCCAGAGTCCGAGCCAGGAAATTTTGCATGAAGCAGCACATTTCCAAAACTTTTCTGCAGGAAGGTTAGGTGTGCTTAGAAACAAACTGTAAATGGTGTATTTCCAATGCAACTATGCTACATTGCCATTTACTCTTAACTCTGCCTGTAGAAAACATTTACATCAGTATCATGCGAGATATTATATCATACACACCTTATAGAAGATTCACCATCAAAATCTTTAAAGCTCTCAGCCATACTGACGGACAGCATCATGAGGGGTAACTTTTTCTGTAAATAATGAAAAATATGAATGAGCAAAGTGAGTGAGGAAATCAGGAAGTATAGAATGTCACGTTTTTGATAGTTCTGCTTTTAAACTATTAGTTTAGATGGTTATCACAGCTACGGGATAAATGTAACAGTGTAATTTTATAGCCCAAGACAAAATGCAAAGGAGGAAATATGCAAAAATCAGAGAAATGAAACAGATTTTCCTCACTAAATCATTTTTTTACAAAGAAAAGAAATGAAGAATATTCTTGAAGAATAAGAAAAATGCAAAATCCAAAACATTTTGTCCAGACATAATTATCTACACATAGACATAACGAAAACCTCAGAAGACTGATTCAGGGACTCTCCATCGCCCCAGGAGGAATTTTGGGATTAACTTCACAAAATGGTAGGCCAAGATAGACGAAGAAATAGTCCCACCATCATGCACTGTGATGGTGGTCTATGTAGATGATCTTCACAGCCAGAGCATTTCATCATATGACCATTTCATTTGTCTCTGTGAACATTATTCACTTTTCATATACAGCAACTGCTTACTCTGCTTCAAAATCTGTGCCAACACTCTGACAAACCGCATGATTGAATCGGGGGTCAGCTTACCATCCGTCTGTCTGAGTCCAGTCCCTGCTGACTCTGCAGGCAGCCTACCAACTTCTTATGAATGATCTGGGCAGCTTTCTTGGCTGGCTCCACACGTTGTTCCACCTTAAAGCAAACATATGGAGCATTCATTTACAGGGCCATGTATTCAAATACTGTTAACATAGTGTGTATAAAGGCATCTCAGCAACTGTGGATTATGCAGATTTAATATAATAGTGGTAGAAATGCCTCACCAAAACCAGATCCTCTGAGAGGAGGTCAGTTGCATCCTGTGACCTACAAAACAGAAACAATTAACTTGAACATTACTTGCATAATACAGATGGCAACCGCCTCAAGGCCGCAGGTAATCACATCTGTGTTGATATTCAGACCAACAGTATGATTGCAAATGTAATATTGTTTAATTAAGTTCAATAAACAAGAAGTTAATTCAGAGTAAATTTTATTTACTTAAAAACAGTTCCAAACCACAGCACAGTAGAATGAGAGTGAACAAATTCGCTCGACTCACTCATAAAGACTTGATATTTTTGAATGAAATGGTTGAATAAAATGATTCAATTAGGGAATCATAAAGACATAGCTGCATATGAATATACTTGCATCCTTACAATATTGGCGAAAAACAGTATGTAAAAAGAGTATTATGTCTGACTTCACAGTACTTGACAAAAATTACCCGGATGATTCGAGATTCTTTGGACATGACGAATGTGGTAAATCTGGATTTCATTCAAACATACATTCATACTATATAGAACATATTTGTTAATGGTCCTTGCGACATAAGTACTTATTCAAGACATACCTTCTCAGAAATTTCACAATTTCGGATGCAGCCATTGTTTTGTTGCTGGATAATAAAGTGTATGAGTGAATCGGTTGAACAAATGACTCAATGAGTCACTTGTAACAACGTAACCTGTGCGAAGAGTCACTGAAAATCCTCACCACGGCACGAACACACAGATTGATAGTGATAGCCTACACACAGTGAAAAACCCCAGTGTTGTTGGACTGTATAAATGCATTCTTGGAACTCTGCCTGGTGATCAAATTCAAAAAACAAAACTAACTGTTGTATAAACATACTTAACTCATAAAGATAATTCATATGTAATCAAAAAAGAATTGGAAATTAGGGTCAGGCTTAGTATTAAAGTGCCCCTATTATGCTTTTTCAGACATTACCTTTCATACAGTGTGTAATGGCCGGTATTATTATAGTTATAGTATATTATAGTTATATTAATTTATCGAATGATAAACGGTGTAGCATATCAATAGACTAAATTCAAGTGACTTGAATACTATTTACCATTAATGCTACTTTTGGTGCTGGTTCTGTAGTCAATTAACACCAGATTCAGATCGCTGCATAAATGTTAATTCGTTTGTTCATGTAATTGTCAAATGAAGAATGACTGGAAAATTACCGCTCCACTTCACATTGTCCAATGAAATTTGAACTTGTTGTGCCAGATGATGATTGGTCGGTGTATTATAAAGGACAAACAGGCATCAATTAAAGGTGCTATATGTAGCTTTTCTTCTAAAAATGAATCATTTTTTTATTGCCTGTGTGTGAAGGGGTTGTAATCACACATTACAATGATCCACTTTTTGGGTTTTGTTATTACCAGGCCAGTATTCCTATTTCTATGTGAAGGCTCCGGGTCGGATTTACCGTGCAATCCATCAGATGTGATGTGCATGTGCGCTTCTGAGCCTCTCTCCTTTTAATATACAGTCCATGCAACGGCACTGCAGCTAACTACATGAGTCTGATAACACCAAAAAACGACCTGCCTGCAGCACAACACAGACTCCAACACAAACTCTACAAAAAAAAAAAAACAAACAAAAAAAATGTATCTGCTGAAATTCGTCAGGCCAAACGTGAATCGGATCAACTTCGGACGAAAACACGGATCAACATCGGCAGAACGTTTGAATTATGGAGAGACCTCCGCTTAGTTTTAGGTATAGGTATATATTTAGGTATAAAAACAGACCCGAGTTGGCTTTCATCCCTATTGTGATGCTTTCTCCGTGTGTTTTTTGGCGGACCATCACTTTTTGGCACGACACCGGTACCATGAGTGCTCTTGAGTTCGAGCATCGCGCACGAGCGCTCTTGTAAAAATTGGTTGCAATCTGAAACATCACCGCTAGAGGCCGCTAAAAACTCCACATAGCCCCTTTAATTGTGAAAAAAAAAAAAGTAAAAAAATGTGATTGGTTTATTTATTTTTCCTGCCGTCGAGCCATATACTCACTGAAAGAACCATATTTTGCTCGAGAGCATCGGTTCCTGAGCAGGCTGTGGAATACCTACGTTTAAACTAGTGCATTTTCGTTTTAAAACGCATAACTTTAGCTACGGTTACGCCCGCCGTCCACATTACCTCGGAACCCTCGAATATGGAGACTGACCCCTTCAAGTCCGTAGCAAGACTATGGCAATGCGTTATGGCAACGACACCTCAAACTGACAGATACGTAAAAATAAACGTGAATTTATGCTATTTTAGTTCAGTACACAGTCATGTTAATTATTATAATCAAAATGCATTTTTTTTATTGATCATATCATATCATTGATATTTGTTTGAGAGGGGCACTTTTGATTCATTTTGAAAAAGGGCAGGGTGTCGAAGGTACTTCTTAAAACATTGGCGAGGTTTTAACATTTAACACGGGATTTGCAAAACACTTATCAATTAAAGATAGGACAGAACCCACTTTATTTGGACCAACTTGCTCCTCTGAATCACAACCTGCAAGTATGATTAATTACTGATGTAGGCTATATATAATATTTTCTAATCTACCGGGTGTTTACAATATAAAACACAAAATGACATATTTTGAACACCCGTTAGATTAGAAGGATCAAATAAATAAGTGTGTGTACAATCGCTGAGGAATGAGGAAGCCTCCGGAGCTGAAGTTCAGTTATGGTAATATGGCCGGTACTGCAAGCAGTAGACCAATCACAACAGACTGGATCATCTGACCAATCAGAGCAGAGTAGGCTCTCGGATAGGATGGTTTTAGAGACTGAATCTTGAGTGGTTGTTTGAGAATCTTTGAAAAATGTGGTGATGTATATTATGAGGAAATTTAAAGTGTTTTTTGACCTTTCATGCATGTTAACCTGTTGAAAGATCTCCAAAACAAAATTAGGAACCTTTCGAATAGCATAATAGGGCCATTTTGAATTCAGAATTTATAAAAGTCATATTTTCCAAGCAAATGTTGCAGATAAAACAAACCATTCACCATACCCAAAGCAGGATATCAAAATTAGAGAGCCAAAGCCACTGTAGAAAACAGGCCAAAGTGGGTATAGGGGAAGTGGACTAAAGGCCGAAGCACAAACCATTTTACTCTCTCTCTCTCTCTCTTAACCACAATCTATTGTTCAGCATGTATAATGAGTAGATACACAAACTAACTACCTCATAATTTGTAGCCTTAAAAGTCATCACAGCACATCACACATGCTATTTCCTATGCAATGTTTCTAAAAGCATCCAAGAACAAAAAAAACATGATGTCATTTTTTTGTCTCTGAGGACAGGACCAGGTTTCACTGCGATTGCATCAGATAATCATGTTCTATTTGTCTGTACCCAAGTCTTATTGATTTGATTAAAAACACGGTAGAAACAGCAATATTGTGAAATATTAAAATTTAAAATAACTGTTTTCCATTGTTACATTGCAATTGCTATTGCAATTTTTGTGGAATTAGTGATACATAGCCTTTATTTGAAATATAAATCTTGTAATTATAACACTCTTTGCTGTCACTTTTGATCAACTTAAGGCATCTTTACTGTATAAAAGTATTAATTCCTTGAAAAAAAATCTTTGACCGTACAAACTAGTGTACATCAAATATCTCACAGGCTTTATTCTATTTTAGATTGTATAGTTTGTTTGTTTGTTTCAGGGCCTTAAAGGACTTGCTGTACATACGTGGTATATGGTTTCAGCTTTAAAGGTCACACAAACTTTTTATCAGCAAGGTATTGTCTCTACTTTGAGTCTGGGGTTAAGAAGTTTATTAATATCCTGTTAACGTCATATTAGGGAGGGCTGCAAAACTAGCATCTTGTTTTGTGCAACCTGCAGAAGTGCTCTCCACCCTCAGCAACTAAAAACAGACAACTTTATTCATGGCCTCTTTCAAAACAATCGCCTAATCACTGTCAAGTGTTTAAGACTCTACATAATAAATACATGTATGTGAAATATCGGTCACACTTTATTTTAAGGTGTCATTGTTACAGTGTAATTATATATTTAAGTACTGAGTTAACTACATGTACTTACTATAGGGTTAGGGTTTGGTTGAGGGTTAGTTGCGTGTAATTATGCATAATTTACTGTTATTACTACGGTGAGTACATGTAACATATGTAACAAGGACACTGTAAAATAAAGTGTTACCGAAATATCTTCTCATAGCACATACTTTAGGCTGTGCAAATGTCACTGAAATCAAAAATCTGGTACACATTGTTTGGGTGACATTTTGTTTTTGCAGTCAACCCTTGCTATTTCCTCAGGCTTAAACAACTGAAACAAGATTTAGCCTGAAATAAAGTTACCAGTCAATGAAATTGTCAGAAACAAATGTGCTAAAGTTATAAACATATCAATTAATAAACAATTGTACTGTTATCAGATTCATGCTTTCACAACTACTATGAAACAAGCTGCGTTCTTACACCACAAATTAGTCATGTTAGGAGAAATAAAACAGCTATCTATCATATTAATGTTTCGTTTAGTTACAAAAGATAAGCAAGACTACTGAGAAAAAAAAACAGTCACAACTTGGTCACATGTAGAGTAACAGTCACATACAACACCACAAACAGTCTGAAATCAACAAATGAAAGTACTTACTTCCCCCCATTTCCAAACTGCTTTAAGATGTTAAACTGCTTTAGCATGATTGTGAAGAAACTGACGCCTTCGAGTACTTGTTCCTAAGCGAAGGTCAATGGTATATTCGTTTCATTTGATTAAAAAAATTGCTCTCTGAACTCAGTAAACAGACATGTCATTCAGACTTGTGTCAGCAACAGTCTCAACTTGACTGTTTCACATTTGAGCACACACCTCATCGACTCTGAGAAAGAGGAAGTTACCAAATGCATAAGAGGAAAGGCAATTTCATATCGTGCTGTGAAAGTCATGCAGTCCTTTCTGGCCACAGAGAACACTGAAGTAGATTTGCACAGCCTTCATTTGCTATATAAGAACAAAAAAATCACATTAATAATCATGATCAAACATTTTGTTAGAACTTTTACTTCAACCAATGTCACTTAAATTACACAGTTATTTTTATTTTATTTTATTTAAATTACAGTAAAAAAAAAACAACTGGCAGCTGTGATTGCCAGAAATTAACCGTACAAAAATACAGTAACATTTTTAGGTTTTAGAGACAAATTTACAGTAAATTTACAGTAAAAAAACCCTGTATATCATTAACCAATAGGCCTAATAATATACCAACCTATTGAAGTACTGTCATTCACACAAATACAAAACACCGTCATGGTAACACACAGGCACATGACACTAAAAAATGCAATAAATGTGTATTTAACAACATTCGGTGTAACAAAACTTACCTTAGACTTTTAAATGGTAAAGGACTTTTTGATAATGTATCATGGTTTCCACAAAAGCAACAAAAATTTTTTTCAACATTGATAAATAATGAAGGCATGTTTCTTAAAGGTGCTATATGTAGCTTTTCTTCTAAAAATGAATCATTTTTTTATTGCCTGTGTGTGAAGGGGTTGTAATCACACATTACAATGATCCACTTGTCGGGTTTTGCTATTATCTCTGAAGGCCAATATTCCTATTTCTATGTGAAGGCTCCGGGTCGGATTTACCGCGAAATCCATCGGATGTGACGTGCATGCGCACTCCCGAGCCTCTCTCCTTTTAATATACAGTCTATGTGACGGCACTGCAGCTAACTACATGAGTCTGATAACACCAAAAAACACAGAGCACAACACAGACTCCACATAAATATAAAAAACAAAAAGTTATCTGCTGGAGCTCGTCAGGCCAAACATGAATCGGATCAACTTCGGACGAAAACACGGATCAACATCGGCAGAGCGTTTGAATTATGGAGAGACCTCCGCTTTGTTTAAGGTATAGGTATATATTTAGGTATAAAAACAGACCCGCACTCATGGTATCGGCCACACTGAGACTTTCAATACACCGGAGAAAGCATCACAATAGGGATGAAAGCTCTTGAGTTCGAGCACACGCACGAGCACACTTGTAAAAATTGGTTGCAATCTGAAACATCACCACTAGAGGCCGCTAAAAACATAGCAAAACCAGCATGTGATTTCTGAAGGATCATGTGACACTGAAGAATGAAGTAATGATTGATGCAAATTTAACTTGTCATTCAGAAAATAATGGATTTTTGGCCTTAGGATTTTTTTGTATTGTCCAGCTGCCAGTGCCAGGAGTGAGGTGGGGGTATAGGGGCTTTAGAAAGAGAACATCAATTATTCTTATTATCCTTATAAATTTTCCTTAGGCAATCAAGTGTCCATCACATTACAACCATTACAGATGTGCTGTTTGTGTGTGCAAACAGCAGGATGTGAAAAAGATGAAAGGGGAAATAATTTTTATATTATAAAAGGCGTGTCATCACAAATAATTACCTTGGGAAACAATGTGGTTAAGACAATGAACTGAAACAGTGGAATGTTCGAAGTAAATATGAGGGGGACTCCTACAGTCCCCATACAGAGCCTCCTACAGGGGGCGCTCTGCAACACAGATAAATACAATATTTACTTCAAATATCACTTTTGCTGTCAAAGAATAAATTAATAATAATACAACAATACTTAAGGCAAACTGTGGTTGCCCTGGTCATTTTCAAGCCACATTGGAATTTTTTTTCTCTCAGAATCACGGTGTGTCAAGGTGCTATCAATCACAGTGGTAATCAAAGTTCTTTACAGAATAAAAAGAAAGCAGCACTCATAAAAAGTTTCATAAGAAATATAACAAAAGGAACAAATTAGAATATACTTGGATCCTGGAGTGGAAGAGGGCCTCGAGACCAGGCGGTGCATGTGGCCAAGGCAGGCCAGGGCAGAGCAGGTGACCAGGGCAGAGAAGGGCAGAGCAGGTGACCAGGGCAGTGCAGAGTAGGTGACCAGGGCAGTGCAGAGTAGGTGACAGGGCAGTGAGAGAGGTGACCAGGGCAGTGCAGAGTAGGTGACCAGGGCAGTGCAGAGTAGGTGACCAGGGCAGAGAAGGGCAGAGTAGGTGACCAGGGCAGAGAGGCAGAGTAGGTGACCAGGGCAGTGCAGAGTAGGTGACCAGGGCGAGAAGGGCAGAGCAGGTGACAGGGCAGAGAAGGCAGAGTAGGTGACCAGGGCAGGCAGAGCAGTGACCAGGCAGGCAGAGCAGGTGACCAGGGCAGAGAAGGGCAGAGTAGGTGACCAGGGCAGAGGAAGGGCAGAGTAGGTGACCAGGGTAGAGAAGGGCAGAGTAGGTGACCAGGGCAGAGCAGGCAGGTGACCAGGGCAGGGCAGAGCAGGTGACAAGGGCAGAGCAGGTGACAATGGCAGAGCAGGTGACCAGGGCAGAGAAGGTGACCAGGGCAGAGCAGAGGTGACAAGGGCAGAGAAAGGTGACCAGGGCAGAGCAGAGGCAGGAGGTGACAAGGGCAGAGGCAGGTGAGCAAGGGCAGAGCAGGTGACACAGGGCAGAGCAGGTGACCAGGGCAGAGAAGGTGACCAGGGAAGTGCAGAGTATGTGAACAGGGCAGTGCAGAGCAGGTGACCAGGGCAATGCAGAGCAGGTGACCAGGGCAGAGAAGGGCAGAGTAGGTGACCAGGGCAGAGAAGGGCAGAGTAGGTGACCAGGGCAGAGAAGGGCAGAGTAGGTGACCAGGGCAGAGCAGAGAAGGTGACCAGGGCAGAGCAGAGAAGGTGACCAGGGCAGAGAAGGGCAGAGTAGGTGACCAGGGCAGAGCAGAGCTGGTGACCAGGGCAGAGCAGGTGACCAGGGCAGTGCAGAGTAGGTGACCAGGGCAGAGAAGGGCAGAGCAGGTGACCAGGGCAGTGCGGATCAGGTGACCAGGGCAGAGTAGGTGACCAGGGCAGTGCAGAGTAGGTGACCACGGCAGAGAAGGGCAGAGCAGGTGACCAGGGCAGTGCGGATCAGGTGACCAGGGCAGAGTAGGTGAACAGGGCAGTGCAGAGTAGGTGACCAGGGCAGTGCGGAGTGTAGGTGACCAGGGCAGTGCGGAGACGGTGACCAGGGCAGTGCGGAGCAGGTGACCAGGGCAGTGCGGAGCAGGTGACCAGGGCAGTGCGGAGACGGTGACCAGGGCAGTGCGGAGCAGGTGACCAGGGCAGTGCGGAGCAGGTGACCAGGGCAGTGCGGAGCAGGTGACCAGGGCAGTGCGGAGCAGGTGACCAGGGCAGTGCGGAGACGGTGACCAGGGCAGTGCGGAGCAGGTGACCAGGGCAGTGCGGAGCAGGTGACCAGGGCAATGCAGAGCAGGTGACCAGGGCAGTGCAGAGCAGGTGACCAGGGCAGTGCAGAGCAGGTGACCAGGGCAGTGCGGATGGAACTGCTGTGGACCACCACAGCAGAGCCGATGGAACTGAAGGCCACCACGATGGAGCTGGCAGAGCAGGATCCCACCAAGGTGTTGCAAAAAATGGAGCTGAAGACAACCAAGTTGGGGCAGATGGAGCTGACTACCACCAGGGTGGAGCTGGCAAAGCTAGAGACCACCACAATGGTGCCGGTGGAGACCACCATGATGAAACTGGCAGAGCTGGGTGCCATGGCGGAGCAGGAGACCACAGGGAGTAAGAGGACCATGCCAGAACCGAGAGTACTCAAAGATTGGGGCGGGCCTTCAAGGTTGTGACAGAGCACAAAGTGAGTTCTAGGGCAACCTCCATGGCCAAGGCAGGGCAGACAAAGAGGTCATAGTCTGCCTCTGTTGTCGTTACAGAGCCGACAGGGAGCACAAGACTTTCTTAATTGGCCTCAGTGGCCGTAACGGAGCCCGCCCGCACACCCACTTTGGGTCCTGGTGCCGACCCTGTATGTCTTGCAGGACAAAGCTCCCTATTTCGGGACTGTTTTGAATGTACCTGTTATTAACTGGCCTGATAGATATTTCGGATCTGAGAGCTCCGTTTGTTTTGTGTTCTACCAACATGAGAACTTTAAAATAAATTCAGAATAATTTTGAATATTAATTCATAACAAAGTAATGACCTAAGATCTGGGGCCTGTACCATGATGGTAGTTTAACAAACTCAGGGTTACAGGATTAGTTTTGAGTTGACAAAACCAAACCAATCCAACCAGGGGCCTGTTTCAATAAGTAGGTTCAACCAACTCTGAGTTAATACTTGAACTCTGAGGTGACTTACCCTGAGATGGGAAACTCTTGAGTTTTCGGTTACAGAACAGCTGAAATGAGTTGGTTCAGTCAACTCTGAGTTAACTGACTCTGAGTTAAGCGCGTGCACCACAACTATAAAAAGCCATTATCAATGGAGCGCAGATATTATGAGTCACCATGGAAACAGCGCCAGACAAAAAGAGGTGTTGGCTGTAATTAATTACCAAGTAATCTAAATGTTGTAATTTAATTAAAGGGATTACTCTTAATTCTTCTGTAATTTAAAATAAAATATGATGCAATTACATTAAATAGGCTACTGCATAGACTATAGACCAATTCAGCATAAAACAATAGTGGATTTAACATACATTTTTAAAAGGTATATTTTTTATGTAACCTTCTCCCTCTACACACTTTGATCAATTCAAGAATAATTCATGCAATTGTATATTGTTAATTTGAAAGCATTAAAAGTGCAGTTTCTTGTCTCTCCTTGTATTGTTCAAGTGGTTGAGGTTGATATAGGATTTAGTAATTAGTAATATGTAGACCAATACTTTCTAAAGATAGTAATTATTACATTAATCTAATTACACTGTTGAAGATGTCATTTGTAGTTAGCAATTCATAACTATTTTAGAGTAACTTACCCAACTGTTATAATATCAGAGAAACTGGAAGAATGTTATTCAACCTAAAGTAGGCTACTATTACTTCAATAAAATTTTAAAACTTTTTACTTAAGTAGGCTACAAGTAAACGTACCAGTCTAAAAATCTACTCAAGTAAAAGTAAAAAGTAGCTAATTTAAAATGTGAGTAAAAGTTGCTGAGTTACTATTTTAACAGCGGGGGTGGGGGTGGGGGACTCTCCCATGTAGGGTTGTGGTTGTAAGGTATGAGAGTTTCACAGTATGATAACCGTCTCGGAAAATATCACGGTTTATGGTATTAAACAATTATTAAATATATAAACTGCTTTATTAAATTACAATTATTATTATCATTAGCTAAAATGACAGTTAAATAAATTAAACATTTGTTCAATAAAACATATCTAATCAATTAATTTCAATAATTGATTATGAATTAGATTAACAACTTATTTTTTTATCATTAATAATATATTAATATGTTTAAAAATAATCAAGTTCTATGAAATGTTTTTATTTCTCGATGTTTTTTTAATGATTTAATACAAATATATTATCAAAAACGGTGTTAATCAAATAAAAGTTTAGCAAATGTTTTAATACTTTTATTTTTTGGCAAAGTGCTGCAAAACAGATTTAGTCAATTAAACCATGGACAAAAAATATATATTCCTTAAAGAATGTTTAAATACATTTTAGTATTATTGTTGGTGTTTAAACACCACTTCCTCTTTAAGAAAGGGGAGGAGACCGCAAGAAACTCTGGGTTTACTGAAGAAAACCTGCTCCCGACCAGGTTAGGTTCACAGAGTAAGTTACCATGGTAACTGACTCTGAGTATAAGTTACCTCTCTTTCAGAAACGGGCTTGACTTACTCTGCTTTCTCAGGTTTGACTTACCTCCCTTCTGAAACGGAAAACCCAGAGTTTCCCTCATTTCAGGGTTAACATACTCAGAGTTTTCACTTAACCTCCTTTCTGAAACAGGCCCCAGGCCTTGTTGGTACCATGATGCTGATCATCAACTTTCTCTGTCAACTCGGGCTTTGATCCTGAGTTTAGGAGTTTAGGTGTGACATCAGTAGCAAACAGCCAATCACATGCTGAGAAAGAGTGAAACTCATTTAACTGTTTAACTAAAATTGTACATGGGTGATCGATTAAGGTTATAATAATTACATAAATATCTAAATCATACATTTTTATTCTAAATAAGTATTAGTAAAAGCCAGACAATTTTCTCTTCAAAAATCATTTGCCATGTAGTGACCTTAAAGGGTACCTATTATGGCATTTAAAATGTTCCTAATAATGTTCTGGGAGTCCCCAACAACAGTTTTACATGCATGCAATGACAAAAAACACTTTTGTTGTCTTATAATATGCATTTATTTTTACCTGATTTGCTCACCGACTCCCTAATGATTCGTTTGACGACTCATTTGTCCAAACCCCTCCTTTGCGTGACGCTAATCGGCGGTGATTGGTCAGATGACGCAGTCAGTTATATTTTGCGTTAGCCCAAAGCTTAAACATTATTGATAAAGCACTGCAGTACTACAATACGCTTCACATAATTTCACATATTTCAAAATACAAAAATAATGACATTGGAAACCTAGAAGCTGCTGAGCGTAACTCTCACTCTCTCACACACACACACACGCATGCACGCACGCACACCAAAACACACACACACACAAAAGCAACAATTATTAATAGTACTTACAGGTTGTGATTCGGAGGAAGCTGATCCAAATAAACTTGGTATTGAACGTTCCTTCAGTATCAGGCGACTCGCAAATCCACTCTTGAAAGCATTTGTGTTTGTGAAGCGATCGTCATTAAAATAACGCGAACACAGCTCAAGGTGGCTATACCTGTGTGGTATAGTTGTAAATATAAACTCTAGCCACTGAGTCTTCACATGCTTGTCTCTCGGCAGTGAAAAAAAAAGTTTGCTTTTGATTCGCACTTCAGAACAGAGTCTCGTCGACATGTTGTTGTCAGGTTTCTCTGTCTGCTCGGCGCGCGCACTGAGTGGGCGTGCGAATTCAAATAACTTGTACAAGTGACGTACGAAAGTGCATCGTTCGTCTATCGATTCATATCAACGACTCAGAGTCGACTCTTACTTTTGAGAGACAATAACTTTGTATACGGTGAACTTTCATATTTAAAACTTTGCAGGATGTTTTTGTTCACTTAGATCTATGTTACACACTGCACTAAAGGTAATTTTCAAAATTCCATGATAGGTACCCTTTAATGTGGAGTAGAAACAGGTGCAGTGACTTTATCAGGGTATATGCACGAATCTTGAAGTTAATTTTAATACCTTTTCAAGACTTTTTCAAGACCTTCTCAATATGTTTTAATACCTCACCGCCACTTCAAGCTGTAACCATTTACATCAGTGATACTTTTAACTTAACAGTTTTAGTTTGTTGTAATACGCGTGATTTTTTTTTTCCCGCCCTGGGGAAATCCCGCCCTGCAACCGATTTCATTGGTTTAGGTTACAGTGATGGGTAGGTTTAGGGATCAGTGTTTGGTGTAGGCAATCAGTACAGTGATTGACATGACAGAGAGGCAATTTACGAACGCACCCAAAATAGCCTAGTTTTTTATGTAGCTGTTCGTTTTTTAATAAAAATGACTAAATTCACACACTTTTACGAAGTTTTTGGGACTCAAACTGTTGGACAGCTAATTCAGAAAAAATACTTTCAAAATTTAAGACTTTATAAACCCGTGATAAGACTTTTTAATACTTTTTAAGGGTCTTAATTTTCCCAAAATTGATTTATCACCTTTTAATACTTTTCAAGACCCCGCGGATACCCTGTTTATCCTATAAGACATGTCACTTTGCTCACAGCTGATTGGTCTAAGTTCAGTTTAAGATCTCTTAACTGAAACATAACCGGACCCGGACCAGGTTAGCCGTGGAGTGTGAGTTACTATGGCGATGAACACTGCTAAAAGCCAAACCACTTTCATGGTGCCTAAAACCCAGGGTTGGCACAAACTAAACTGAAACATAGCTGGCTGTCCACCTAAACCAGCTTCATGGTATAGGCCCCAGGTGTGACATGTTAAGTTATTTAAATAAACACTGATTGACAGATCGATCTCTTGAAATTGTTGCCACAATCCTACTGATTCACTTTAGAATGATATATTCATTGCTCAATTATTATACAGTATCGAAAATTAGAAAATGTCTTTTTGACCACAAACACGGTACATCCACATCGAGTGTTGAGAAAAGCAACGGCAACACATGCTGTTTGACTTCAAGATATGATGTAATTTACGCTACTTTGCAATTACCACATTTTATTGATCGGTAAATACAGAAAGAAATGCTTAAAATTATTTCTAGCAGATCTCATGTTCAACCACTTTTCGATTTTTCACAGCGTCTAAATTGAATGACCTGCTAAACTCGTTTAGTTTCTACAGCTAGGCTATCATTTCTGCATCATCTTTATTTCCCAATCTATGGACTGGAAATAAGTCAGCAAGCTTTCTAAATGTCTAGCTTTATTAATACTAGGTGGCCAAATGTGGTTAGAATATATATTTTTTATTTCTGCTCAAATATCACAAGGAGAAAACACTTTATTTACCAATTCATTTATTTGTATACAACAAAGTTTCAAATAAGGAATTCCACTAATTTCAAATCAATACCCAAAAGTAAATACATATTTCGGTACTGATGAATGCATTACAAACGTTAAAACACTGTAAATAATTGTGTTTAAGAGCTGGAAAAAACAATAACGTTGCACCATCAGCATTATCTAGGTAATATTGCTTTCCTTAAACAGTCAAGGCAAGTCAGGTCCCAGCAGCGGGCTAAAGCATTAAACTCAAAATATTATGAGGACACACCAGTGGGTCTGGTAGTGACAAAAACAAGGGTCCCACTTCAAGAGAAATGCAAAACCCTGAGTAAAGGGGTATTATAGAAGTTGATGTGCTGAGGTGTTGCGGAGACATGAATCAGCTCAGTCAGCAGTGCTGAAGCAGTTACATTAATACTGTCCTGTTGATAGTGACACCTTGTTCCAAGACTACATTATTGTGTTTAAGTATTTAAAAACATTAACATTTTAAATAAGAATTTAGCTGCAGCATTGTCCAAGCACGTCCTAATTACACCAAGTAACAACCAAATATGCCCTCCTATTAACCTTTAAATGACTAGAGCTGCATTGTTTGGAACTTAAACAGAATGAGGCCACAAAGGTGGACAAAATTAAAGACAGTAAAAGGGTTGATGTCATTCGATGCATAAAGACTAAATGTCTATTTAGTGTTTGACTGTTCCACACTACAGCATGCTTCTTCCCCTTCAGAAAACAACAGCTCACGCAAGTACACCTGCATCCCTACCTCACTCTGCCATAACATCCCAAACTAGCGTAATGGTGATAACATCATAGAAATGTAGAAATTGAGCATAAACTCCAGCAGCTTTAGAGTCTGAGCACAGTGAATATGTCAGGGGAGGGATAAAGTGAGTGAAGTTTGGTGGTTTTGAAAATGAATAACCCAACAAACTCCAACACCATATACCACCTCCCATTTGACTTCCTATAAATGTCCAAATGCCCCTCCAACCTTGAATGGATGGAAGGATGACAAGACAAGTATGGATACCCCTGAGCTGTTTCCTCTAAACAACTAGTCCCCTTCCCTCCCTCCCTCCCCAGAAAAGCCCTGTCCTGTGTGATGATGCTTGGGCTAGCGTTTCGACTTTGTCTCTTCTGCTTCTTTTTCTGAAAAAGAAGAGAGACAGATTTATATTTTACAAGGCAGACAAGACCATTGTCAATACTAGTTATCAAAGGGATAGTTCACCCAAAAAATAAATTTAGAAAGGGATTTACTTTCGCCCCATGGACCTCAACAAGTCTGATTTTTGTAGAAAAAAGTTTGGCCTTTTTTCAGTTCCTAGTGACTTCCATTTTATTTTTTGTCCATTCAATGGAAATCAATGGGAACCAAACATCTTTGCCTACCAACATTCTTTGAAATTATCTTTTATATTCTACAGAAGAAAGAAATGCAGACAAGTTTCAAACAACATGAGGGTGAGAATGAAACCGACCATTTTTTTGGCCAGACCATTCCTTTAACCAGTCCATCAGTATTATGTCGAGCAGAAGTGTCCAAACTTTCTACTATGAAGGGCCAACAATCAAACTTGAATGAAGGGCATGGGCTGAAAGTAAATACTCCATTATACCAAACTATATTATATTAAAATGTAATTATTTATTTATTTAGAAATGCATTTATATAATTTATTATGAATTCCAATGTATTTATATAGTCTATATTTCAATAATGAAGCAAAAAGTTATAACACAAAGAAATTATAAAAAGATATGCTTCAAAGGTATGTTTTTTGATATGGCATGGCAGGTGATATCAAAGGTCATGACAGACCTGGTTTCTGCATCTCAACATGCACACACAACTAAACAGGAAGCAATATAATTTATTTTGTCCGTTATATAGGTTGTCATTAGGGCTGGGGTAAACGATTATTAACTAAACGATTAGTTGGGCGATTATTTTATCGATTAGTCGACTAATCTAACGACTAATTGGGCGATTAATATAAAGATGATTTTTCTGCTCCTCGATTAATAAAAAAAACATAATGTATCTCAAATACGAACTAGCGTAGGCTACTGAATCATGATACTGTAGCTGGCTAACGTTAGTCTAATGTTATGTATATGTATCACTGTCATTAGAACTCTATAACCGCCAAAACCGTGTTATTAAAATATTTTGTACAAACATTTTTTATCATAGATAATGTTTAAGTAGCTACTAATATCAGCTTACCAGGGAAACGGAGGCGGAGTTAGTGGTGCTTCTGCTCCTGCTGGAGATGAATCAGGAGAGTCTGTTCTGTTCCCCGTTACCGATCAGAGCGCGCGCTGTCACGGAGCAAAGCCTTGTTTATACTCGACGCGTCCGCACGAGATGACGCGTTGGGCGCGCAAGACCGGCAAAACCCCATATCGCGTGCACGGCTTCTTTTGTAACAGCGCGCGCGGCGCCGCGTCCGCGGATGAACGACTGCAAGCCGAATCTCCCCGAGCCGTATGTCTCACCGCACCCGCACCAGTTTGCGCGTCTAAATTGCAAAGGTTTTTTTTTTTTGTTAAGGATTTGTTTACTGTGTTTGATTCATTTAATGGAGAGCACATTCACTTCTAGTGGTCTTCGTCCTCCATTCTACAATGTTTCGGTCTCCCACGTGTGTTGGCGAGCTGTACTGCCGGAAACGGTGCAAAAAATAAATAAATGAAGAAGCGTCGACGCAAAAATATGGCGTCGACGTAATTTTGACGTCGAAGCGTCGACGTCATCGACGCGTCGCTACAGCACTAGTTGTCATTCATTGATCTTGCATCAGAAGACGTAATGCTATCAGCTTACCTTTCCTTAGATCTTCTCGCTTTTTTGCTGCATCCTCCCTCTGTTTTTTGATAATAGCCAGCCTGGCAAGGTCTGCCCTAGCCTGATCCGTCTTTCCCTCTAGATGCAGCTTCATGTATCGCTCCTTAGCCTTCTGTTTCTCAATCTCCTCCCTACACAGATGTTATGATGAATATAACACAACAACCATTTATTCCACTCTGAGGATCTCAAGTTTACGCTATCCCACATACCTTTCTCGACGCGAGAGCTCTTTAGGTGCATTGACATCTACTTCCACAACCTTCTTGCTTTTCTGGGAGATCCTGTTCGGGTTTTCGATTTCAATTATTCCTTCTACACCTTTCCTTTTAGGTTCCTTAAAGAAATCAAATCATTAGTAAAAATCATATTAATTAGAAACTTTATAAATCAGAAACACCATCTGCAGCTCCATCAAATTTAAAACAGTACAAATAACCATAACATAATGTGTTAAAGGGAAAGTTCACTCAAAGATGAAAATATTCATAATCCAATTTCATGTCATACAGCAGAACCCATTCGACTTTTGATCATCTTCAAAAAAAATTAAGACATTTTTAATATTCTCTCATTCTTTAAGCAAAAGCATTAAAAAAAATATAAGACGACATCATGTAATTAAGCCATTTGAAATTAGCAGTTTAATTCAAACCTTCTGAAAAAACAATCATTTTATATGATGAACAGATCTATTTTACACTTTTATTCCCCAATAAACAATCAACGTACATATATAGAGCACATTAGTGTTCTCAAATAAGCGTTGCCATGATACTGGAATTTCCAACTTCGATACAATACCTTGAAAAATATCGATATTCTATAACATTTCCGATACCAAATATACTGCCATACAGATAATTTATTATCTCCTCACAATTTTTTGATGATTTGGTTAATTTTGTTGTAGTAGCTTATTTGAATCGTTGAACTACATTTAAAAAAAATGTAAATGAAATAAGAAATAAGAACAAAGTAATGAAATAAGAACAAATTGCAAACGATAGCACAAATAAATACAATAGAATAAAGAGAAATTAAATAAACATGGTTTCAAGTTTTTTAGGTGGGTCTAACAGTATTTATGTAAAAAATACTACAGAATTTAAAGTAATTAAAATGTAACTGAAATCGATTAATTCATGCTTACAATTTAAGTTAGAAAAGTTATTTACTCGGCAAGACGGCACTTTGACAATTTCAAGTCAATTTGGTACTCGCGAGCTGTTTGTATATACATACATTTTCTATTTTTTTGTAAGTAAAATTGTCAAATCTAACTGATTTTTCTGTTAATATGCCAGACTTGAGCCTTTAAATTTGTTCTTGATGCAGATTGATTTGTTCCATGAATTGTGTGTTTGGCAATGGCATCTTGTTGTATGTGCAGGTTTACATACACATGAATAATAAACTGTTAAACTGCAAGTGGATTTCATTTAGTTATTGAATACAAATCAAACCAAGGGTGAGATCAATAAACCAATACAGTGCTAATATTTGAATGGTAAAATTTGGGCCCCGACAAAAAGGTTAAGAACCCCTGCTCTATGCGATGTCGGGTGACGTCACTTCTTGTTGACGTTTAAAGTACTAGTGCAATGCCCATGCAAAATCTGTTTTTAGAAATTGTTGGTTTGGTATGTTTGAGTTGCTGAATAGCCTAGGCTACTATAACACAGGAGTCTAAACTCTCAAAACGGAGGCTAGCTAGACCCTTCCTCCTCCTCCTCATCCATGCACTAACCCCCCAAACCCTTGTTGTCGATTATTGGCTGGAACAGTTAGTTATGTTTCGTGGTGCGGGTTAGCCCAGTTTGTTTTTGTTGCCGTTTGTGGAGCCTGGGGTGTCTGCAGAGATCGCAGTTTTTTTACAGTGTGTTCAGGGGACAGGCAGCTAGCGGATAGTGAGGAGATGTTTGCTGTATGTGACAAAAAATGTTTTGGGCTAAAAAAAACATGCGACATCGCTTAGAGCACCTTTAAGTCAAATATAATAAATATATAGGCTAATACATTGAATATATTTAGTGAAAGAGTGCACTTCTATAGCTCAAAATAAGCTGTGGACACTGAATGACTTGCCTGAGGTAAATGTAATGTCACGTGGAATATTGTTTACAAGTTGTTTTACTGATGTCTTTCCGCCATTGAAACACTGAGCGATTACACTAGATACATTTCAGAAAGATGTACTGTATATTTCAACATACTTTCAGATGTTCATTCATGTTTATTAGAAAGAGATGATCACGTTCACTTAAGCTCCACTGCTTAAACTGAGGAACCTATATAGTGATCTGTCACGCCACATTAAAGAGCGTCAAAATGACATCTATTGTTTGAATTTCATGATAAAATGAACATAATTTGAGAAATTACACTGTTTCTTATCAAAAGAAACAAAAATCGCAGAGCTTATTGCGAACCTCAACAATGGGCTAGGGCTTGGCATGAGAATGCCGCTATACGTACCGTGGGTTGTGTATCGCAGTTTTTCAGTTTGGTTTGAATATTGTTACACCCTTAATTGATACAATATTTTTTGACAACACTATATAAAATATGGTACACTGAAACTTAAATGTCTTTGCGTGACTGTGATATGCGAGAACAAATCTCATTGGTTCTTGTGCTTCAGGCCAACACTTTGAGCTTGTGTTTACTATACATGATGTGCTCCATGCATGTGCTTTGGTCAATGTTTATAGGTTAATAAAAACCTAAATGAAATCAGTTTATCTTATAAAGCAAACGAGTCTCTTCGGGAAACTTGGACTAAACTTGTTTTGGAATGGATTACCTTTACAATGCACTTGTATATCTCAAATGGGTTTGGAAGAGAGTAAATTACAGGATTTTCATTTTTGGGAGAACTATCTCTATAAGTGAATTTAATTAAAACCTCATACTTCATCGTCACTGCTGCTTTCCTCTTCAGATTCTGAACTTTCACGTTCAGCCCCTTCTTTCGCCTCCTACACACAAAATAATCAACAGTTTACATTTAACAAACTGATGCCGAGTAAACGTAACTTCAGGAGTGTGTGGCCACTAAAAGAAAGTGGCAGACGATTAACTTATACACTCACCAATTCCCTCTGAGCTTTCATCTGCCGATCAATCTCCTCAGGGTTGCTGAACTGCTTCCCACGGCCCTTATGGCTCTTTCTGCCTAAGGTGGTGGGCAAGGTAAATTAAGAAAACAAATAACTAAAAAAACACTAAGAGGCGATGATACTATATGCAGATATTTAATGCCATAATTAGGCGCGGCATTAACAGGAGTCGTCAGTGAAACTGTCGACTTATCGGATCACATGTTACTGCACTGGTCCAATATGGCCTGAGTTTATACTAACGTTAGCGTCCATGCTTCTTTCCCCACCGTGATTTGCCCATTATAGAGAAGCTGTAGCCACTTACGGTATCCTCAGAGGTCTTATATTCACCGTCAATTCCATATTTCTCTTTCATACGTTTTCTTTTTTTAAATACTGGCTCTGGCGGTGTATTGGAAAAGGTACAACAGCGATCAGGCAGGCGCACGACACTCACCTCCTCTCGGCATCGTGGAATCACTCTGTGACGATGAAAACCCTCAAAGGAAAATGACTATTTCTGGTCCTAATATTAAATGTAAGTTACCCGTTATAATTGAATAGCTTTAATGTGTTCTATCAACTTCTACAAAATGGCTATTTTAAAGTTAAATATGACGCAACCTCGTCGACTCAAATTAGTACCGCTGAAAGCACTATTCTCTATTCTGCCGCTTCCTGTGAGTGACGTCAAGAGACTTTACTGTTGATGATTGAATGCTGGGTTGGCCAATCAAAATTCAAAATGATTTTTTCGACAGAGGCAGTTAGCCAATGCGAGGTCATGTAATCTTCGTATCATTCTAAGCAGATATCTTTGTATTATTTTTTACACCAGTAAAATATGTATTAATATCTTGAACTAACTTTTATTTTCAGTTTTCATTTTAGTTTAAGTATTAGTCATGTGCTTTTTTATTTTAAGTTTTAGTCCTACGTTGTAACTTATATATGATTTCAACTTTAACCTATTTATTTCAGTTAGTGGTCAAGGCAACATTTCTAATTTTCGTTTAACTTTCTTAAGTTTATGTTTTTATTTGATATTAAGCCTCAAATTTATTTAAGCTGTATTTCAATTAAGAAAACGATTTTTAATAGTTTTAGTTAACAATACCAACACTGATTCTTTGTATACTTAAATTATAATTTATAAAACGTATTACATGAATGCATAGCACATATAGCACATGTCGTTCAGAACCCATTAGACTTTTGTTCATCTTCAGAAAACAATAGTTAACTATTTGTTAACAATAACAACACTGATTCTTTAATTTATAAAATGTATAAGATATATATAAACGTATAGAACATAAAACAAACATTAATAAATAGGATTTCTAAGAATGTAGCACAATATTTCTTCTTTTTATTATCTTCCTGGTAATTTTGATAAATAAAACTTCCTGATAAAAACCCTATTTTCTGTAGTTTATAGCTACACAAGACTTAGTAATTAGGAAAACCTCAACACACTCACACACGTACAAGACACTTATTTTAATAACACACATAACTAAACAAAATTATTTGAACATGAACGTCCCTCTCTTCAGCTCTCTCCACTGTTTATCTTTTAGGATTGATTACCACATCAGCATGATGTTTCTGTGAGTCTTTGAGTTTCTTTTGGTTAATTAAACAGAATGATGCAAGGGCAAGAAATACTGCAGCGGCGATCAGCTCTCCTCCAGGAATATAAAAAATCAGTTCATAGTTCTTGTACTTGTCCACCAAATAACCTGTAGAGAAAAATACATGTACAAATATTTATTAAATTTACAAATGGATCGTAAAAACTACCATTTCATAGGTGATGATTCAGTTTAACTCATGTCTTCATCATAACTCACCAGTAGAGGGTGGTCCGATCAGCACAGCCACGGCCTCAAAGAGGAGCACAAGGCCAAGTGCGCTGGAAAAACTGCTTGTTCCCACAATACCCATCAGCACTTCAAATTGTAGAGCACCCACCATGCCATAAGACAGCCCAAAGAACACACAAAAGATAACTAGGTCCTTATATTCTCTGCTAGTAGCTGAACAAACATCTGTAAGGCCATTGAAGAGCAAGGCCAGGCTGAAGAAATAAGACATCTTGGGTCGAATCCAATTTAAACCAGCCAATATGCCACATGTGGGACGAGCAAAGATGTCAACAAATCCTATAATAGACAACAAAAAAGCAGCATCCTGCTCAGGCACTCCTCGGTCCTTAGCGTAGTTGACTAAGAGAATAGTCGGAACAAATAGGCCAAGGACAACTATACATTTTGCATTGATATAAATAACAAGCCCTCTGTTACAAAGTACACTGAAGTCCAAAAGCTTCTTTTTATTGGGCTTTTTATCATTATTGTTTTCACAAATGATATTCTCTTGTCCAGCCTCAGGAGGCAGCATTTCCTTAAGCTCTTGGGAACAGGCGATCGCTTTCCTTTCTTTACGTTTCAGGGGTCTCATTACAGCTGCACATGCGCAACAGTTGAGCAGAAGACCGCCGGTAATGAGAAAGCCTCCTCTCCATCCATAGCGGTTGAGCAGCATTTGTCCTAATGGAGAAAGAGCTGCCAGAAATACAGGACTTCCAGCTGCCGCCAGTCCATTGGCAAGCGGTCTGCGTTTGTCAAAATAAGACCCCAGCATAATCAGTGATGGTTGGAAGTTCAAAGCCAGTCCAAGACCTTTAAAGAGAGAAAGACATTATTCATTCAAAAATGGATACACTGACATTAACAACTTCCATATATGTTTTTATAATAGTATTTTCATTTCTAAAACAAAGCTTTGTCTTGTCTTTAGCAATATCAATACACCCAATGTGATTTTGCATCTTTATATATATATATATATATATATATATATGTATATAGTATATGTATATGTATATGTATATATATATATATATATATATATATATATATATATATATATATATATATATATATATATATATATATATATATATATATATATATTTAAATCAAAATGTTATAAATATCATACCCGCAGAAGAAAGAAAGTCATTCAGGTTTGGAAAGAGGGTGAGTAGGGTGAGCAAATAATGACAGAATTTAAATTTGAAATTTGGGTGAAATATCCCTTTAGCAATATTACCTGAACTAATATTCAGACTTAAAAAAAAAAGAGGTCAATGCTGAATAACTTACATTTTACAACAAGACATATTACCAGATACTACTTTTTGTTTCACCAAAGAAAATAGTTCAAATTAAAGTAACACCAAGTAACTTTTCCTCTTCGGTCGCCCTACTGGTTGGAAACGAAATTGTCCATTGCCGCTGTCGTAAATAATTTAGCCTACCGTCGCACGCACGCTCGCTGTTTATCCAGCACCGGCTTTAGAATGAACGATGTCCACAGACAAGGTACAGTATGTTACATGATTTCATGAAAGGATGATGTATTGCGACATCAGAAACGAAGAAAAACGAAATAATGACTATTGTAGCGCTTGACGTAAAGCAGTCGAGTTTTGTAGTTCTTTTTGTGCACGGGTTCCTACCCGAAACCCGAAGTTACATAGTGCCAGCGATACAGACCCAGTCAGGCTATGGCAGACGTGTCATTTAACTTATTTTAAGTCGATGTACAATCACAAGGGTCTTGGAAATATATTATGAAGGTTGAAAAACTACATAGTGGTACTTTAATCAAAACAGAATCAACCACCGAGCAACACACAGATGATATTTTGGTCCTGAATTAATCAATGTATATGAATGAAGGTTGAATGAGCGATTCAATAACTAACTCATAAAGACACATTTATCACCTACTGGCGTGACTATAAAATGTTAAAAGAGTCACTGAAAACTCCCCACAGAGTACCAGAACTAACTGTCTTTAGAATTGTAAGTTATTGATCACAAATATCTTACCTGTGATGACACCTGCAGTGAGGTAAAGCTGTATAATGTTAGTTGTTAAAGATGCACTTATCATCCCTCCTGAAGCCAGTAATCCTCCAACCAACATGACTGGCCGGCATCCAAATTTATTAACCATAATGCTACAGAATGGACCTTTAAATGAAAATAAATATACTGACCATTAAGAAGAAAAAAAAACCTTATAAAAATCTTAAAGGGTTTATTATAAATCTGACATGATCTTACCTGAACCATAGAGCATTGCTAACATTATAGAAGAAATCCAGGCAGTGTCACTGTATCCACAGTGAAACTCTCTCATAAGTTCTTTGAAATAAACACTTATAGCTTTTGGTAAGGCATACGAGAAGCCAGTGATGACAAAACCTCCCAGCAGAACAATCCAGCCCCAGCCGCCATCTGGGGCACCTTCTATCTCTCTCTCATTTACAATAATTCCCATAGTGGCTCAGGCCTCCAAAAGAGAAGACAAAACTTGGATATACTTATATTATCTGTAGAATCAAAACACTTTTTCAGAAGGAAGCTACGCAGTCGATGCACTACTGAACATGTGCTGGTTCACCTGCGCCACATTACACAAAGGAAGTAAGTATATGAGTACAAGCCACACATTTCCCTTTACCCCCAGGAAGTAGTGTCATAGGCCGACCTACTCATTAAGTGACTGACATACTGCAGTTATGTGTAATGTATTTACTAATTCTTATCAAGTATCCATATAAATCCCCCCCATTGATTTCTGTTACAATTGATTGAAACCTTACTGCTCTCAAATGCCAAGTCTCTGATTACACCACACATTTTATTCTTTCTTGTAGCTATTTTGCATACAGACAAAATATATTAAAAGTAATATGAATATTTAAAATATTATATTTTAACAGGATGCATTATTTGTAGGTACAATGGGGAGGTAACATTCAGCATGTGGATATATTTGTTTTCTTTTATAATGTACTTTTACACCACTTTTATGCATTGACATATATAATCTGATTCAGAATGTCTGGATTTTGACATAAACAGATGTCTGAAAGATTTGAATTACAGACTTTTAAAACGCCTGTTTTAAATGTTTTAATTACTACAATTCCTCTTTACTGTTTTAAATGTGAATCTAAACATGAATGTCTATATACTATAATATGCTTTTTACTATAAAGGCCCGTTCACACCAAGGACGATATAACTATAAAGATATAGTTCTATAAATCGTTCTCAATATTAAAGAATAGCAGAGTAACGATAACGGCACAGAGAAACGTACAGTGGGAATCACTTTCAGAACGATTTTATCCAGCTGATGAACGACACAAAACAACAGCCAATCAGATTACACCCTGCTATAATGAGCTCGAGCATTTAAAGTGATCGACAAGCAAGCGTGTAGAATAAACAGAACGATATCGTCCGCTGGTGTGGACACTAATATCATTACAGTTAACCTTGTTGGTGTGAACGGGCCTTAACACTACAGTGTTTTACAGAATCTCTAAAATTAGACAAAAAATGTAGACATGCAAAGGTTTTTACAACTGAATCTAAATGTAACATTTGTATACACTAGAATGAGTAGTCATAAGGTAAATTGGAATCCAGATGCTCCTCAATTACCTGGAAGATTTTTTTTTTGTTATAGAGATAAATAACAGCTTGATAATAAAATAAAATATCAGCTTGAGAACAATTATTTGATTGTCTTTAAGTCACTCGAAACACAAAATAATGTCTTACCTGGCTTTTGATACGGCAGAAAATCTCTTCAAGTAGCTGTATACCTGGCCTTCTTAATAAATATAATGTTTATTATGTAAATACATAAGTTACTTTGTCTTATGTTATCGAGACTGCACTGTACATATGAATGAATTTAAAGGATAATCTGTTAAATAAACCTTCTGGTGCACCTGCTTCCTTTTCTCAAACTTCAAACTATTAATCTGTAATACCCACAAAGTCTCTTATTTGTAGGAAATGAGGTGAAATAATTCCCGGACAGCACAAGTGGTATTACAGAACTCTTGTTTGGATATTTACTTGTTGAGATTTTCATCCAAAAAACAACACAGAGTCAATATATCAATGTAAGTATAGTTCTGTAGTGAAAACTAAATGCGATACAATAGCAAGTGTTACTATTTTGGTTTGAAAATATGGAGTTCACAGCAAAATTTTATATGAAATGTTTGTTTCGACGAGATCCACTTTAGAGAAGTCCAATAAAAAAAAAAGGAAATAATGCACTATTTGGAATTAACACTGCGGCATAAAATCAGTACAACATTTATTCATGTCAATTTATTAAATATATAAAAAGAAAAGACGAGAAGAGAAAAGAAAAAAAAAAAACCTTAGCCGTGCAATACGTGCCTCGCACATAAGAAAATCCTCTTAAATCATGTCCTTTTTAAAACCTTTACAGCTCTTGGCTAATCTTACTGTGGAACCAAAGAAAGAGTGTGATTGTTTCCTGTGATTTGAATACACATTCAGATCTACACATGCAGAAAGGTTTTGGGACTGTCATGTAAGAGCACTTACTGGAGCCACAGGAATATAGGTTTGGAATGACAAGTTATTGCATTCAAAACATAATGAGCGACCTTTAGCTGCTTTTAATAATCTGTCATTTTAGTAATCTGAAATAATTTAGTTGAATTCAACAGCATGTTTCTACGTAACACAGTCTACGACAATGGTAAAAAAAAACTGCACAAAAAAGATGCTTATATAAAGATGATATGAAATTACATTAACCTAAATATTTTTGATCAGTCCTATAATTGGCATTGGAACAGCAAATTTAAAAAAGGAAATATACAAAGTGACAAATAATCAATTGTGTAAATGAAACCTATATAAACATTTCATTGGAAAATCATTGTATACACACACTTAAAGAGAAGAGAAAATCCCCTTTATTTTCTTCCATCATTTCTTTCTTCTACTCACATTTTCAAGTTCCTTCTGTATTAGATGTGTTTCTGCGGTTGTTTCCGAAAGCTGAAGAAAATATGTTAAATCACTTTGTGCCAGAGAATTTTGCCAACACATAATTTATAAAATATATTTTTTATTATTTAGATTTAGCTTCATATTTTTCAAGCCGTGGTGGCTTTCAGCGTTATAATCATTCAACACTCACCATGTCAAGAAGAACCTCAATCTTTAGCCTGAGCAGATTATTCTCCTCCTCTAACTGTAGATTCCTCTTCTTCAGTCGCTGTACCTCTTTTCCTGATACATTACCTCCTGACTCTGTGATTGACATAAATACATGAATTACATCCTTTAAACAGGCTACTAACTAACTGGCACTGAATTAAATCGGTCTGTTTATTGTAGGAACCCATACCTGAGATCCACTGGCCATCTTCAAATTTAAAGTTCTGGCTGCCAAGATTCATCATCGGGGATCCATATTCCAGACCTAATTCAATCTCCCGTGTTGACCGATCCAGCTGACAAAAACAAATGATTTGTTTGGTTTGGCCTTTAAATACATATTAGTTTATGCGAAATGCATCTTACCGACATAAACTTGTACTTACTGTATGTAGATTGGAAAGGGAAGCCGACTTCCGAGGAGGGGTTTTCTTGGGACTGAAAGTGTTGCCGAACAAGGGCATTTTGAAGTAAAAGTCCAACCTGCATCAACACAAAACATATTTCAGTACATGTTATTTTTTAGCATTAATCGCTTTACCATCATACAGTGTCCATATCAGACTCTAATTACAGATATACAATAATCTCTTGATATCAAAATGACTCGGATAATAAGGGGAGAGACTAGCACCGTTATCTTCGAGAGACTGTTTACTGTCAGCAACAAGTAACTTAACAGGCAAGCAGCTAATTATAAATACATATTATTCAATACGCAACTGCTTTTGGAAAATAACTGCATGTATAACGTAAAAGGCTTACACTGCTGTTTTAGTTTCTCCGAGTCACGATTGATATTCCTTAAAGCCAAAGACATGTGTAAACAAAAGGCTAATTCCGGGGGGAGCCTAGCAACGGCGGAAGCTCAATTTTTACAAGTTAAAAGTAACGTTACCTTTACAAAAAATCGACAACTTAATATGACATTTTAAAACATTTTAGGGGGGACATGTTCGAAAAGCAACAATGCATAATAATTTGACCACTTCTATGATTTAGTACATAATGAACATTCTTGAGAAGCCTCTCCAGTAAGCTATACTAATAATAAATATTCCTGTGATATTCCTCACTGGTCCCTTTAGTACATGAAAATGCATATTTAGAGCCATGTGGTGCAGTTGCATTGACCTTTATAAAAGTATTTATTTATATTGCTATGACATCTATATAAACAAACGATCTCCAACCGAGACACTGACTGTGTTTAAAATAACTGTAAACACAGGCAGATAATTTACAGGTTTTTATTGATGTACTATTGATTTTTTATAAGAGCAAAATGGAGCTTTAGGTTTGGCTTTATGAAAATGTTGTCAAGGTTTTGTAAAGAAAGCCACCGATGCCCCCAGTGGCTGAATGCTTCACTTTAAACAAAAAAAGATCCACCTCTCTGCCTTTAGGACCTCACAGTCTGGACGGTTTAGTTCAACTTGAGCGCAACTCAAGGCGCACATGCTCTGTCTGTTGATTTGGGACAGGCGAATAAATTAAAAGTATGATTTTGAAGGAATAAAAAATCCAAACGTTTGCATTTCAAAGGATTTAATGCTTTAACAAACAGTTCCTTGTTGAAGAGAAGATCTAAAGTCTTAGGTGGGTTGAATGTCCTCCCAGCAAGCTTCTGTTTTAGCGTGCTATTTAACATTAGCTGATTTTTGAAACGGAGACTAACTTGTATTTTCCTTTTTTATGATCTATTTTCTATTTATCCTATGGTGTTTTAAAATTATTATTATTATTGAGGCAATTCATTCTTTAAACGCTACCTCGCTGCAGCAGTTCGCGAAATGTAGCTTGCTAATTGGCTACCAGGAGAATTTTAAATAGATTTTTTATACTACACGGCGCTGAAAATGTAAATTAGAATTTAATTACAAAATATCAATCTCTAGAAATATGTTTTAGATGTTTGTTGGGACTGTTTTGTGCCGGCATATAAAACTAGTCATTGATATTAATTTGTGTAAACAAACCTGAAGTTGACAGCATTAGCGGGCTAGCTGAGCGCAAGCTAGCATTAAGCTAATGTTAACAGGAAGCCTGTGCAAGTTAACTTTATCATTAGTGTGTTGCACTGACAGTTCCTTTACACGTTAAGTCTGTACAAAATTATATATTCTACATTATATTGAGGGGGGTTTCAATTATCGCGGAAGGATTGCTGTTAGTTGTTTTTGATTTCTCAAGTCCAGAGAGAGTTGCATTAGTGGGTGTTATTCTAAGGCGAGCTCGGGGATGTGCTCTCACTTGCTCACATTTTAGGCCTTAGACATTTTATTTCTGTAATGTACACTGTTTGTGCTGATGATTATGGTTTAGTTGCCATCATTGTGCGTTATTAAGTCTATACAATTTGTAATGTTTAGTATTTTTCTGACTAATTACTGTCACTACATTTTTTTCACGCCAATATGTTTCACTTGCAAGTTAGATAGTAATTGTATGTTTTGCCCCTACAAAACGTAACGGTTCTGTTTATTTTGTTATATCAAACGTTTTTTTTGTTCACGCCAATATGTTTCACTTGCTAGTTAGATAGTAATTGTATGTTTTGCCCCTACAAAACGTAACGGTTATGTTTATTTTGTTATATCATACGTTTTTTTTCTTCTTATAATGGTTATTTGTTCTGGTTGTGATGGATTACAGCAATGGATCCAGAACGACAGAAGCGCAAGGAAGAAATACAGAAAGCTTTGGGATTCATTCAGTAAGTTTGTAGATTTCTGTGCTGCTTTTCCGATCTGCTCGTTATGTGGATGTTTTATCATTCCAAAATTGCTAAATGTATTTGTCTATTTGCCACAGGTCATCTTTGCCTTTCCCAGAACCTGAAGGATATGAGGTATGATTTATGTGTAATATCTCTGGGAAAGAAAACACCCCACCTAGATAATCCATATTTATTGAATTTCATGATCTTAATTTAAATGGAAAGTCTCTTCCTTTCTTCTGCAGGCATTCTTGACTCAGCTAGTATGTAATTTGCTGGATGAAGGTAATGCAGTGTATCGTGATGGAGAGTGGAGACAGGCGGCAGTCCATTACGGCGAGGGTGTGAATGTAGCTCGCTATGCTCAGTCTGAAGCACTGGTCATTCCCCCTGAGCTGTTAGAGAGCCTTTATGTAAACCGGGCAGCTGCACATTATAGTATTGTAAGTCTATACTATTTGCATTGGACAATGGTTGACATTTAAATCTGTCATTGTAAACTGAGGATTTGAAGGAATTCAGTATGTGCAAATTATCATGTAAGTGTAAATGATCATGTATCCAACAGTAAGTGTTGCAAAGACATTTTCTGCAAATCCAACTACTCTTGTCTTTTATGTTTAGGGGGAGTACGAGCGTGGAGTGCAGGACTGTGATAGCGCACTGTGTGTGTCGGAGGGCAGTCGCAGAGCACTCTACAGGAAGGCACTTTGTCTGAGGGACCTGGGCCGACTCAGAGAGGCTTATGAGTGTGGCACTGGATGCCTATTAACCGCCCCTCACGTATGCATTCATATGCAGAAGCAATGAAACATTAATCTGCAGTTTATATTTTTATACACTACCATGTAAAAGTTTGGGGTAAAAAAAACACAAAAAAAACGTACATTCAGCAAGAATGCGTTAAATTGATCGACAGTAAAGATGTTTATAATGTTACATAATATTTCTATTTCAAATAAATGCTATTGAACTTTCTATTCAAAGAATGCTGTAAGAAATATTTCTTGGTTTCCACAAAAATATTAGGCAGCACTGTTTTCAACATTGATAATATCAAGAAATGTTTCTTGATAAATCTGATATCAGAAAATCTTTGAAGGATCTTGTGACACGAGCTATGCTTCCATACAAAGTTGTGAATTTAACATATGCGCAAAATTTAAATATTACATAAAACATTTGCGAATAAAGCTCAGTTTCCATCCAGTGAGTCGAGAGAACAAAATCCTCGCTTCCTGATAAACTGGCGCTAAATATCACTAAGAAGTTGCTGCAGAAGGAGAAGCCACTGTTGGTCTTTTTTTATAAAGTAAAATACTTGCGCACTTTCGGAGGAGTATGCCTGCTGTTTGGGAATGCAGTCGTGTAAGACAGTTCTGGGAGGTAATTATACCGAACCACTTTGACAAACAGACTTTGGCTAAGGCACTTCAGAATGACCAAAATAACAATTCAGATGCTGTGCAGCGAGATTGGTGACTTTTTTTTTTTTGATGGACCTTAAGGATTTTTTTTTTTAAATATGTTTTCATCATAGTTTATGCGCATGTTTTTAGAATTCGTATTAAAGTAGTGGATGGAAACATAGCTTCTGAAGACTAAACTAATGGCTGCAAATTCAGCTCAGTCTTCACAGGAATAAAAATTGAAAAGTTATTTTAAATGATAATATTTTACCGTTACTGTTTAACTGTTTATTTAGCTGTTTTTACTGTATTTCTGATCAAATAAATGCAGCCTTACTGAGCATGATACCTTTCTCAAAACATTAAAAAAGTCTTACTCCAAACTTTTGATTATTAGTCTATGTAATAATATATGTAGTTTGAAATGTTTATGCCTTATGCTGCCAATTCATGTAATTATCTAACAAAACATTGTTTGCTTGCTTTATTTTACACAGGACAGGCAAGTCAGTGAGCTTGCTCAGGAACTAGCCAACAAACTTGGTTTGAAAATCCGCAAAGCCTATGTCAGCCCTCAGGTTTGTCTTGATTTAATGATGTATGTTTAAAATGTTGATAATTTGCTAATTATATAGTTATATAGTCATAACATGACACTTTATTTCAGCTTGATTCTACAACATCTGGGGCAGACAGCAATGGAGAAACTAATTCTCATACAGGCGAGGCAAGTAAAAAAAAAAAAAAAAAAAAAAAAGACCTTCCCTATATTTGTCAATAAAGTAGTATAAAATTGGTTTATAAAATAAAAGCAAATTTGTAAAACGAGAATTGCATGGTTTGGATTAAATTAACAAACTTTCTTGCTCTTTCTTTTCAGACCTCCTCGAATGGTCTTGAGTCTTTGACTGATATTGGATCAGGTATTTTTTATATATCACATACATGCATACATACATACATACATGCATACATGCATGCTCGTTCCATGTCAAGTCCCCGGCTAATGATTTTTCTTTATTTTTCTTTCTGTTGATGCATTTCTAGTTTCATCATGATTTATACTTCAGATATTCCTCAGTATCAACTGTATGCAATGTGATCCACATTTGATTTTTGACCACTGAAAATGTGTAAAATTTTACTCATGGAGCCACGTTGAAATCCCCATATCTTTGGAAATGAACCATGTAGGGCCTTAAAAAATAGCAGATGAGAGTTCTGTTAGTTAAGAACAGGAATCTAAAAGGATATTACGATATCTTTAATAATTCTTGAGTTACAGGCATGCAAACTTTGTGCAAAAAACACAAGAAGTACTTTTTTCCCATATTTGAACTTTCACTATTGACAAATAATGCAACAAAGATGGCTAAAGTCAACAAATTTGACTAATAGACCTACCAATCTCCAGTGTAAAAATAAAACCATGATGCTGCCATCTTTCTAAAGGCATTTTTACCTCCTGTAATTGGGCTCCAAATCTCAGGTGAAAATTGTAATTTTTAAAAAACTTCTACAAAATACTGGATTACTCTGTAGATACAAAACATGACATGTAATATTTTGGCTCTAATCACCATTTATGTTTGTCCTTCTTCCAGAAAAATATTAACAATACCAAAAATTTGAGCCCGGGAAGTTTCTGAAATCTGGTTGATTTGACATGGAATGTTCCTATTAGGGGTGTCCCCGACTAAGGATTTTCATAGTTGAATCAGAATCGTCAAGTCTTCCCTATAGTCAACTAATAGTCGAATCGTGTGTGGGGTTGGGGAGGGGGCGGGGCTTTAACATTTTAAAGCCGTGATGTACAGAACATCACACAAAGATATAGAAGAAAATGTATAAAAACATTTCGGATCAATAAAACTAAGAAATAACTGCAGAAAGGCCACACTGCAGACAGGATTTGCATTTCACATGCAAATCAAATTAAATCGGCTCAATTGCCTGTGCGAGCAGGCTCTAAGTACAGAGCGCAAGATCGATGCACCGAAAAAATAATCAATTAAATTAGAACAGAATATACCTTTCTAATAAATAAAAATACAAAATAAGTATGAATCAAGTCACAAGATGCAGAACAAATGTGTGGAAAGTGCAGGGGAACATATATTCAAAACACAAACCACAAATAGTTAAATTAGAAAACCCTGAGTATTTATCAATAAATAAAATTAAAATAAAGAAATTCTTAAAATAACGAAAGTATAGTCAGAATTGTCAATTTGTCTTCTTAATTGCAGAAACAACAATAAACGCTAAACTCGATAGACAGTTTAGCTAAAATTGTACACAGCATCCAAAAATCATATTAGAACCGGCCGAAATGTTTTGAAATCACTTGTACCCTTCCTGATCGAGAGAGAAAAAAATCTAGTCTTCACTCTGTCTATGTCCGTTTGAGTCTTTTCAAATTGTGTGCGTGGATAAAATACATCCTAAAACGTTTAACGGCTTAATGTCCTAAGACAGTTATATTAAAAATGAAATTCTGTACACAACTTATTAATAAAGCATACTGTATAGCCTACAGAAAAGCAGATGAGCCCAGAATATGAACGCAACAAGTTTAATTAAACGTTAATTTTCCTCCCATTGAAAACCGTTATTATAAAGAAAACGCTTTACGTGACTTTCTATAGGAGGAACACGTTGCGTTCATATTCTGGTTTCATCTGCACATAGTATGGTTTCTTAATAAGATATGTGCTACATACATTAATCCACGTAAAAGTGCCTTTTAAGCGTTCTTTGAGAATATCCTTTCTGATGGTGTGCATCCACACTTTAGATTTTCTTATCCCTGACATTTTTAAAGATTTAAAAACCTTGCCGCCAAAACGCTTCTCTCTCTCGGTCACGGATCGAAAGTGAAACTTAAATCTGTCACGGGGTGTTTTTATTCACTCATGTTAAAAATATTCATTAAAAGCTTCTTCCTTTGCACATTTGTATTTACAGCATTATCATAATAGGCTCCTATATTAACTTATTGACAGAAAACCGGTAGTTCTATGTGAAATCAGACATTGAGCACCCTTGTATAACCTCTGCGAAGATTCGACCGTGAGATTAGTAGTCGAATCAGGCTCCTATCGATGCATCGAATCTTCGACTATTCGGGGTCTCGGGGACACCCCTAGTCCCTATAGCATTTAATATTTTGATTAAAATATATTACTTTATGAGTATAATTATTAAGCAAATGTAAGTAGAGGAGTCAGTTTATTCATCTGTTTATCCCACAGATTTAACAAGTGCCCAATGCATCCCTGCCCCTCTGGCCACACCAATCCCAGTCAGTGATGACCCACAGATTCCCTCACAGAACCCAGATGAGCCCCAAGACATGCCAGAAAGCCCAAGCCAGGAGCCGTCGGGGCGGGTGCCATACTCTGTGCCTGTATCTGAACACATGGGTGAATGTGTGATGAATGAGGACACCTCGTGTATGGACTCCTTGCTGGAAAGTATTCCCAAAGGGTCTGAGGTCAGCGTGGTGAGTGTAGTGGAGAGCTGCAGGGAGGGACAGTAGGACATTGACGCTCAATACTGGATTGATCACTGTAAAAGTACTTAATATTTACTTTTCTCTCCATCAGAACCCAGTTCAGGGGGCAATTCCCACTAACCTACCAAACACTGCTGTGGGTTTGAGGCCCCCATACTCTCCGGGTCTCCCAGCCTCCTCGGCTCAGCTCACAACTTCATTTTTCAACTCTGCTGTCAGTCCACTCCCCCCACTGGAGCCTTTTCCAGTGCTGGGTCAAAGCGAAGCCTCTTCCCAGACGGTGGACTCCTTTGGTTCCTTTAGCTCTGGAGCGGGAGACATTGCAGGGAAGGGCGGGTCTGGATCACTGAGCTCAGGTGGACTGGATTCTCTCTCCGAGTACACACTTCCTGGTAAGGGCTTTAACTGACTTGGTGTGCTACTAGCGTTCAAAAGTCTGGAATGAAATTCATACTTTTATTCAGCGAGGATGCATTAACTTTATCAAAAGTGACAGTAAAGCCATGTATAAAACTACAAATTTTTAATAAATGCTTTTTATTCATCAAAGAATATTGAAAAAAAAAAAAAGTTTCATGGTTTCCAGAAATATATTAAAGGTTCTCTAAGCGATCCTGGGTGACGTCACTTCTTGTTGTCGTTCGAACTATTGTCAAACAAAACGGAGGCTATCTAGACCCTCCCTCCTCCTCATCCGCGCACTAACCCCTCAAACCCACCCCCAAACCATTCTTGTCGGTTATTGGCTGGAACAGTTTGTTATGTTTCGTGGAGCGGGTCGCTAGAGTTTGTTTTTGTAGCCGTTTGTGGAGCCTGGGGTGTCTGCAGAGACCGTGTTTTTTTACAGTGTGTTCAGGGGACAGGCAGCTAGCGGATAGTGAGTAGATGTTTGCTGTATGTGACAAAAAATGTTTTGGCCATAAAAACGCGTGACATCGCTTAGAGCACCTTTAATCAGCACATCTGTAATCAGCATATATATATAAAAAAAATTGTGGAACAACATATCAGCATATTAGAGTGATTTCTGAAGGTTTATGTGACGTTTTGCCATCACAGGAATAAATTACACTTTGTAGTATGTATTATTTGGAAAACAGATATTTTACATTGTAATTTATCACAATATTGCTGTATTTTTTGTGTGACATTTTTGCCTATGAGATAGAATAGTAGAGAGAGAGAGAGAGAGAGAGAGAGAGAGAGAGATGGGACAGGATCGGAAAAGCTACCTGAGCCGGGACTCAAACTCGGGTTGCCCGCGCTACATGTCAGAGCTCTGCCCACAAGGTTATTGGCTCTGACAAATGTTACTGTTTTTACTGTATTTAATCAAATGAATGCAGCCTTGGTGATCATGAGTCTTCTTTCAAAAACACACAAAATTTTTTTACTGGCGCTAAACTTTTGAACGTTAGTGTACCTGTATTTAAATAATGCAGAACATTTCTTGACATGATGATAATTATTGATTTTGATTAATTATCCCATTCATTTTTCTTTTCTTACAAATCTTAGGTGGACGAATCTCTCACAGTTTCATCCCCAGTTTGCGTAATCATCATGCCGCCAATGCAGTGAGTCTTAACTGTTTTGTTCTTCAGTCTTACTCATGAAGACTTTAACATAGTAAAGTTCTTTAAAAGTTCATAGGGTTCATATTCCGTGTCATCTCAACCAGAGGTCCCGGCTTAAAAAAATTTGATTTCGATATTATTTTGTCTGGTGAAAGAAATGCATAAATGATGAAGAAAGCCAAAATATTAAATTACATGGATGCATATTATTTACTGAGTAATCCACTATTTTGTAGAAGGGGGTCAAAATGACAATTTTCACTAGTGATGTGCGGATCGATCCTGAAATATCGATACTTCGATACTGACGTGGTATCGAAACGGATCGATCCTCACATAAAAATATCGATCCAAAAGTGTATTTTTTTACCAGTTATTTTTTTATTAATTTAGCACGCAATTCAGTGCGTAAAATAAGCTTCTAAGTGGGGAAATAAGCAAATGTTAGCGGGTAATTGCGTAGGATAGAACTTTTTCTCCTAGTCATCTGTATACAAGACAAAACCAATCAATCACAGAGAGCGTTCAATGCTGGTGCTTCGCTGAGCCCACACAGGCCCAGTGCATTTGGGAAACGAAGCCTTGCTTAGATGACAGAGATACAATCAGGAGTTATTTCGCAATTACAAACCAAAAGTGTGCATAACGGTTCAAAATGTTGAGGTCAGTAAGGTTTTTTTTTTTAATGAAATTAAAATCGATGCATTGAATTGATCAAAAGTGACAGTCAAGGGTTTTACACTGTTAAAAAAAATCGACTTCATATGAATGCTGTTCATCAAATAATTCTGCATAAAATGTATCATGGTTTCCACAAAAATATGAAACTGTTTTCAACATTGATAATAATAAGAAATGTTTTCTGAGCAGCAAATCAGCATATTAAAATGAAATATCATCATGACTGGAGTAATGATGCCGCTAATTCAGCTTTGATCACTTGAATAAATTACAGTTTACAATTACAATTTGTTAAATTGTAATATTAGAGTTTTTGCTAAAAAAAAAAAAAAAATTTACAGACCCCAAACTTTTGAACAGTAGGCTACTAGTAGGCTAGTACTAGTAGGCTAGTACTATAATTAGGGTAGTTTTGTAAAAGTCACTGACTAATTAAAGGCGAGTTGAGAGCACAAATCACAAAATATTTAGGCCTAGAAGTCATGAAAACGGATTTAGATTTAGCAAAAATAATGATGCATTCACCTCATAAATCATGACACAATGCTCTAGCAAAGGAAAAGTGCATTCAAGTTCAAATGCATGCTTTTAAAATGAAAAAGTATCGGTATCGGTATCGATATCGGCGATACTGGCCCTGTATTTACTTGGTATCGGATCGATACAGAAATTTGCAGTATCGCCCATCACTAATTTTCACCTGAGATTTGGAGCCAAATTACAGGGGGTAAAAATGACTTTAGAAAGATGGTAGCATCATTTTATTTCAACATTGCCTAATAGGTCTATTAGTTAAATCTGTTGACTTTAGCAATCTTTGTTGCGTTATATGGCAACAGTGACAGTTCAAAAATGGTAAAAAGCACTTGTGTTTTTTGCCCCGAGTTTGCATGCCTGTAACTCAATAATTATTAAAGATGCATCAATATCCTTTAAGATTCTGAACTGCATTAGAACCTCCATATCTCTGGGATTCAACCATATAGGGCCTTTAAAATGAAGATACCAAAATAAATGTTTATTCAAAACTGAAATATAAAAGAATATTAAGATATCTTTAATACGTTTAGAGTTACAGGCATGCAAACTTGGGGCAAAAACACTAGCTTTTTGACATTTTTGAATTGTCACTGTTGCCATATAATGCAACAAAGATTGCTAAAGTCAATATATAATATATATAATAAGGATGCTTCCATCTTTCTAAAGTAACATTTTTAGCCCCCTGTAATTTAGCTCCAAATCTCAGGTGGAAAATAGTGAAATTCTCAGTAAATATACATCCATGACATTTAATTTTCCAGAAAAATATTCAGAAATTTGGTTGATTTAAAATGAAATTACCCCATATTGGTTTGCAATCACCTTGTCAGAAAACTGTCGTTTGCTGCTTGCAGAATGGCCCAGTCGGTACCAATCTTTCTCTGCTGTCACGAAACCCTTTGGCTGCCACACATGAGTTCAGACAGGCCTGCAATGCTTGCTACAGTCGCATAGGTACTGTATCCCTTAATGTGTGATATAACAAAAAGGTACATATCGGAACTATTCCTAAACGTGTTATACCTGTCTGAAAGGTGGATTTTTTTTCCTCCCTCTTAATTAGGGCCTCGGGTCATGGACTACCATTATCAGCCTGATGCAGCGCATCGCTGCAAGAGAGATGTGCTGCTCTGTCGCCTCAAATCCTCTGACGACTCCAACTGGAAAAGGGTGCGACCCCGTCCAGCTCGTAATAACTTTCTTGGGGCGTTTGTTCTCTGTAAAGGTATGGCTCTGTCTGTTTATTGGATAGATGTTTCATTTAGGGGTGCACAATATACTATAATGGTATTGGTCTATGTCAGCATTGGTTTTGTTATTAGTTTTGTCAAATTTTTTCTTCCCGTTCAAAAAAAAAAGCAACTTTTAATTAATAATGTTTTATAAAAATATATACATTGTATTAATTTATAATTAATAATTAATTCTGATATCCAATGATTTAGTTTTTTGTCATCATTCTGTCTTTGCAGAAGTACAAGAGCGTCAGGAGTGCCAGTATGGTGAAAACTGCACTTTTGCCTATTGCCAGGAGGAGATAGATGTGTGGACCCAAGAGAGGAAGGGAGCTCTAAGTCGTGAGCTTCTGTTTGACCCTCTGGGCACCAATGAACGACGGGCCCTCAGTGTCACCCGTCTCCTTCAGCTCCATATGGGCATGTTTATGTTCCTCTGTGAGGTAATGTGTGCCTCCATGTTTAATACTTTTCTCACACCTAGAATTATTACATTCTTGTTCAGAAATGCTAAGTTGTTATTCTGGTCCCTGCTTTTCTGTAGGAATGTTTTGACAGTAAGCCTCGTATCATTAGCAAGCGAAGCAAAGAGAATCTCGCTGTGTGTTCCAACCTCACTGCACGACATCCCTTTGACGATAACAAGTGAGTCGTCGCCTCCCGACTTCTGTCTTTTTATCCCTCTCTTTATTGAGACTTGCTCACTTAGGTGCCGCAAAATCATATTAGTGATACATTATATCTCCTCTCATACGTTTGTCTCTTATAATGCTGGACAGGTGCCTGGTGCACGTGGTTCGCTCAGCAAACGTGCGCTACAGTAAAGTACGCCCTCTTCACCCACTCTGCCAGTTTGACGTGTGCCGCCATGAGGTACGATATGGCTGCCAGCGGGAGGACAGTTGCTCCTTTGCACATTCAGTCATAGAACTCAAGTGTTGGGTGCTTCAGCAGGACACAGGTACATAAGACATGCTATAATAATATTTTTATGCATGCACACTGCGGTCTTCTGTTTTTGCCTTATTAAAGGGATAGTTCACCAAAAAATTTAAATGACCCCATGATTTACTTACCCTTAAGCCTTCCTAGGTGTATATGACTTTTTTATTTCACACAAAATTTCACACAAAACACGAATTGTGCTTGAACTGATACGTTTAAAACAACGACATCATTAACTGTGTGTTGTTTACAATTGCTTAAAGCCTTGAAAGCTGAAGCTTGTGATTACGGTAAGGGACGTCAGGGTCATAGACTTAATAAATACATAGACACCCTATTGGCTGCTGGAGCGTACGTCAACGGCGCCGCCATATCAAGTAGGGGAACTTTCCCATACCTCTCAATATGGGAATTGAGAAAAATGCCTGTTTTGTGCGCTGCGTGGGGCTGTACACGTCGCCACACAATTGAAAACAGGTCTTGGGGAATTACCTTTCACAAACAAGACTGAAAAAAAAATTTGGGTTGTATTTGGTCATTATATAATTAGTAATAGAAACGTACAAACCACTGAAATCAGCTGATAAATGTAAACGTTATTATTGTTTTTATCCAGGAAAACCGCAGCTCACCTGTTTACTTGCATTTGTTTACAGCGCAGTCTTGCCCTCAGCAAAATGGCGGACACGTTGACGTATCGCAGCAACATTCCAAGGCAGCCAATAAGGCGTCTATGTATTTATTATGTCTATGCGTCAGGGTAAGGTCATTTCAGACATGATTGAGGTGTTTGGCCAATCACAACGGACTGGGTCAGCTGGCCAATCAGAGCACTCTGAGCTTTTCAGAAGGAGGGGCTTTGCAGAATTTGTTCAGACTAGGAATAGAGGAGCTGCAATAATGTACAGAATTTGAAAAATAATGTTTTTTGAGCATTAAGCGTGTTAACCTATTCTATTACACCCCCAAAAAACAAAATAATAAACTTTTAAAATAGCATCATATATGACCCCTTTAAAATGCACAATTTTACACTGAAGTTTGGGGTGAGTAAAGAAAAAATAAATTAATACTTGTATTCAGCAAGGATGCATTCAATTGATCAAAAGGCTAAATGATGTTCTTTTGAACTTTGTTAAAAAAAATCCTGAAAAAGTTTCCAATAAGAAATATGTTTTGCCAGTTGAAAATTCAGCTTTGCCATCACTGGAATAAATATCTGATTTTACTGTATTTAACAAATAAATACTGTCGTCATGATCATATGATACTTTGCAAAAACCTTAAAAAGATCTTACCCAACCCAAACTTTTTATAGTGTAGGGGCATTACTGGTATTTTCGGTGATGTTTTTGCCCCACACCCCGGTTTTATCACTGTCTTTACTCAGACAATTGAAAGCTGATAGTAAAAATAATATGAATAATAATAATAAAAATGAGTTTTTGTTTGTGCTTATTTCTTACCCATCAGGTATTACCCATGAGGAAATGGTGCAGGAATCAAAGAGACACTGGCACCGATTGGAACAGAATGCTCAGAGACAGAAGGTGAGGCTTTGACAAAAACACCACTGTGCCATCTCACAAACGCTCATTTCTGAAATCTAATCCTTTTATTTGATTCCTTTTTGTTGGTCTTGTTTGCAAAATAAGTCTCTCTTTCTTCACCCTCGTCTTCAGCCCATGCTCGGGCCGCAGCAGCCCACCGGGAGCAGCAGTAACAGCAGTGCTCATAGCGGCAGTTCTGTGGTCTCTGGAGGGATGGGAGGAGACTGCATCGGGGGCGGAAGCACAGGAGGAGGAGGAGGACTAGTAGGATGCGGTCGAGGGCGCGGCCTGAATCTGAAGATGAAGTTCGTGTGTGGACAGTGTTGGAGGGAGGGCCAGGTCAATGAGCCAGACAAGTCACTGAAGTACTGCACTGCCAAAGCCAGGCACAGGTTAGCTTCTCTTATTCAAGAAGGCATCATCTTACCGCCAGGATGCTCATTAAAAATTTATAACCATTCCAGTAAACATTATAGGCACATAATGTGATGCTTTTATTAGACACAGTAGACAGCATCTTTGCTGATGGTTTTTGGGGTAATTATGGTATAATGCTGATTTTTCTGTTGCCTTTCCCAGCTGGACAAAAGAGCGCAGGGTGTTGCTAGTGAAATCGTTTGAGAAGAAAAAGTGGGTGGTAGTGCGGCCGCTGCCTTTTTCCCGTACATACCCCCAACAATATGATGTAAGTCTGTCCTTTTGATGATTAAATTGTTGTGACAGCAAATAGACTGTTATGTCAGGTTCTTCAGATAAGCAGGTTGTAGTTCTGACACTGAGCTGCAGTGCTGTTCTCATGAGCTGTTAAACATCATACAATGTAATATTTATGATAATGGAAGTTCTTATGCCTATGGTTAATTACGAAATATAGGCTGCATCTGGAATCGCATACTTCTCTACTATATAGCAGGCGAAAGACAGTATTTGATAAAAGAAGTGTTTGAATTCACTGTACTCATAAAAGAGTAGGCAAGAAGTACCCAGATGACCTGCTTCCGGGGAAATTCTGTATATCCCATAAGGCCACGGGAGAGGATTTGTGAAAGGCATTGAAATGATGCAACTGACGCTGGTAGGTCACATGATAATGACAACATGGTGAATGTAGTATGTCCGGATTACATTCATACTATATTGAACATACTTTTTTTAGCAGTCGCAAAGTAATTAGTTATTCTTTTGAGTAGGTATTCATTTTGAATATGTGATTTCGGACACAGCCATATTTTCAGTTCTATTATAGTTTCTATCAACAACAAATGGTGTTTTGTGTAATGATTCTGTTCAGACAGAGATAACAGGTTGTTGAATACATATTCAACCTCTAACGGCGAAACTTGCATACTGAGCGTTTCAATAAGACCACACTAACAGGCAAAAATATAAAGAATATGTAATAGAGTATGTATATATTTAGCTAAATGAATCTCTAGAATTCTTTTCTTTCTAGTTAACTAATGAGCGATTACATGTTACGCCATTTATCTGAGTAAGTTGCACTGTTTTATTTTTTGATGTTCATTCATGTTTATTTTGTGCTGTACCTAGCAGCAAAGTGGAAGATTTGATTGCTTCAGCAATCAAATAACGGCATTCATTGTTTAAATTTCATAATATAATTGACTTTGACTGCCATCCAATATTTGTGCTTTGAAAAAAGACTTTTCGTATCAATCACTGGATAATTTGTGCATCGACTGAATACAGCATAGACTAAAGCATCACTTCTTGCAATTAAAATGAAGATCGGTTAAATCTGGAAATGTTCAACCTAGCCCTCATTTTATCATAATTTATGTCAAATCTTGGGTGTGTCATCTAATGTTTTGGGAACTGTTTCAGCCTCCCACACAGTACTTTTTGTTAAGTTTCAAGCTCAATTTTAATGAAACATTAATCTTAAATTGATAAACCCTGAAAGAGTTGCCAGTCAACAATTGAAGAGTTAGATCATTGTTTCCATTTTAAAATTACTTAAATGAACTGAGAAATTTAAGCATTGTTACATAATGTCTATGCACTATCCTCTGACTATCCACTTGTGCTTGCAGATGTGTGTTCATGTCATGAAACAGAAGAAGTGCCACTATATTGGGAACTGTTCTTTTGCACACAGTTTGGAGGAGAGGGATGTGTGGACCTATATGAAAAACAACAGCTGTGAGAAATCCATTTCCTTCAACTAGATAATTCAGAGCTTAAGTTATTAAAGGGTACCTATTATGGCATTTAAAATGTTCCTAATGTTGTTCTGAGAGTCCCCAACAACAGTTTTACATGCATACAATGACAAAAAACACTTTTGTTGTCTTATAATATGCATTTATTTTTACCTGATTTGCTCACCGACTCCCAAATGATTCGTTCAACGACTCATTTTTCCAAACCCCTCCTTTGCGTGATTCTAATCTGCGGTGATTGGTCAGATGACCCAGTCAGTTATTGTTTGTTGGCCCAACGCATAAACATATTGATAAAGCACTGCAGTACTACAAGCTATTGCTCTATTATTTATGACAACTCCAATAACAGCGACAAACATTTCACATATTTTAAAAAAAATTGACATTGGAGACCTAGAAGCTGCGCTGAGCGTAACTTACACAACACACACACACACTTACTGCGCCTTCCCTCACCGCGCCCCCGACACTACAAAACCCATAAAAGCAACAATTAATAATACTTACAGGTTATGATTCGGAGGAGGAAGCTGATCCATATACACTGGGTACTGAGCCTCTCCTTCAGGAACAACCAGCTTGCGAATCCACGTTTGAATCCATTTATGTTTTTGAATGATTCGTCATTAAAATAATGAGAACACAACACAACGTTCGGGCTATACTGTTGTGGTATCGTTGCAAATATGAACTCTAACCACTGATTCTTCACATGCTCGTCCCTGGGCAATAAAAACAAAGTGGCTTAACTATCTTTGCATTGTAGAACACAGCGTCTTCTCGACATGATGCTATTCAGCTGAAGTATTTGAATGTGTTCTAGACTTCAAGTTTACACGTTCCGCTGCTACTGCGCGCGGCCAATATGCTAATGTTTCGTATCTGTCACTACAAACCAGCTAATGACTCGTTTCAAAAACAATTCATTTCATAGACTCCGAGTCGACTCTCACTTTTGAAAGACAACTTTATATACGGTGCACTTTCAGATATAAATCTTTGCAGGATGTTTTTATTCCCTTAGAGCTATATTCCACACTACATGAACAGTCATTTTCAAAAATCCATGATAGGGGCTCTTTAATACAATTGTTTTGTGGGTGTGGTGCAGTCATGTTTGTTTAATCCATTTAATATGTTTTAACATGAGCTGTGTATCTTTCTGTACTCTCTAAGTGAGAGACATGCAGCAGATGTACGAGATGTGGCTATCGTTGACCAATCAGAACCGGCGTGCAGACGGCACTCTCATGACTCCACCCCCAGAGGAAAAACAGATCGCCATGCCAACTGACTATTCTGAGTCAATGGTGGGTGGCTGCAGAGAATTGATTTGTTTGTGTGATTTAAATGGCCTGAAAATAAAAAGCTCTCATTCTAGTTGTTTTTAAACTTTATCATCAGATTTAAGGCAGTTTACTCCAAGAGCAATAACTCTAAAGATGATAACTATATTCATGTCCACACCAATGCACAATATCGCTCTGTTTATTCTTTGTTTGTTGCCTGCTGCTTTAAATGCTCGGGCTCTTTAAAGCAGGGTGGATTCTGATTGACTGTCAATGTTTTTGTTGTTCATCACCTGGAAATTTTTTTCTTTCTGACAGGTTGGGCGACGGATGTCTGGTGGTGGAGGAGATCTGTGACCTGGGCCGAAAGTATGCAGTTATAGGCAGTCTGGATGAGTCTTCCTGTTCAGATATCAGCTTTTAAGGCCCTTCCCCACTCTTTCAGTGCCACTCTGGGAAGTACCAGGCTCTGTTGCCCTTCAGGGCAAGAGCTCATGACTGTAGGACTAACACACTGATTGTTACACACCCCACCACACACACACACACACACACACACACACACACACACACACACACACACACACACACACACACACACACACCATGTCCTATTTCACTCATTATCAAACACATGTACCGACTCACTGACATGACACTTGCCACAGGCTTGTATGGTGTCATGTATGTGAGTGCACACTGGTACTTTTACAGCTAACTCAAGTAAGGGCAGTTTTTATGTTCCTTAAACGCATTTATGCGGAGTTGATGATGTTCCCACAGTGCTTTTTTAAACTTAAACCCAAAACCAAATGGATCTCCCTGACACAAATCAAAGCACATGTCACGAAGGCCACTCATGTTTCAGTCAAGTATGTGGTGTCAGATGGCAGATTAAGGATTTTTGTCTGAATTTATGAAGTGGTGCTTAACTCTGTGTTCCTGCCATATTGGTAGAAGAGTTTGAATGTACAGCCAAAAGTGGCCATTTACAAGAAATTTGAGATTTGTTCAGATGTCGAATGTATTTGATGCACCAAGGATATTAATTATGGAGTAAGTAAAAAGCACCCCAACTATACCCGTGTAGATGCTTGCATAACACCAGTCACAGATCTTGCACTGACACGCTCTCATTTTCTTAATTCTTTCGGATTGCACTGAGTGATAGTTTAGCAGTGCTTGATAAAGAGTAGGAATGAATGCACGTGAGGGCTGTTTGCAGTCTGGAGAGATTTGGATTGAAACACTTTGTATTCTTTTTTTTTTTTTTTTTTGATTGACGGTTGGAATATGCTCCCATGTTTGTCTCGTTCGAGCTATTAGATTGGGATTTTAAGTGCGTAATCTATAAAACCCATAAACATGCATCTAGCCACAGTTCAATGCGGGCCAGTAGCTCATTCGTATTCCATGTTTAACGTTTCATAATAGGCGCATGAACGGAGACACATTAGCAAGAAATTAGGCAAACGAGTTCTACTTGCTCTGCCTATGCCTAGTTATATTCAAAATATACTGTCAAGACATGCAGTGCTACCCTTAGTATGCCTTGTCCTAACTTTCAGTGGACTTGATATATATATAAATATATATACACAAACACACACACACACAAATATATCTACTATATTGGCATACTACTAATGATTATTAATAACTTAGCAGTTAAGCTTAATTAAGTATAACCTTACCTTGTATTGATTACATAGAACTTCTTGTTATTGAGCTATGCTATATGACATGTATTGCTGATTAGATGGTTAGTGATTTTTTTTTTCTTATGAGTCACTAAAGAAGTGTCTGTTTTGTGAGGTCTAGATGATAATCTGCTGCCCTAAACAGCCTATAAATGTAATTGAAGCACCCTGAAATGGTTTTTGGAGGAAAAAACTTGTTGCATTGAATTTCGGGGTTTAAATGACATGTGAAGGAGCAGATTTGGGCCTGGTAGCAGATTCCAGCTGGTATGGAAATTGAGAGGGACGTTCTGGTGTGACCTAGTACGCTTTACGAGGGATCATATTACTACTCTATTATTATGATGATGACAGTGATGATGATGATTGTCATTATGACTATTTCTATCTTCCTATATGCTATTGATATATGTATATGTTAATTGCTATGTATAACACTTTAAATATATGTATCCATGTATGAATATAATACTTAACAGTGAATTATGTAAATGATGCTTAGTGAGCTGTCCAGAATAGAGGAATTGAGATCATAGGGTAGTAATCGGTCTTTTTTTCTTCAACCTAAACACAATGAAAAGCAAGCGACGCCATTAACGTATAGAGTGTCATGCTTTTGTGGTGTGTTCTAGTTAGTCTGATTTCTGAAACTTGGGATCTCTTGTTAGAGGGTTTATAAAGTGGTTGTAGTGGTAAAAACTACATGCCTTAGCAAATTCCCTCTGCACCATATTCCTGATCGTTTTGATTCGATTCTCACAGTGCTATACTGTGACGGGACACAAAGCATACATGGATATTTGTTTGTCTGCATAGCGCCTTATACATTTATATACAATTATAAATACCTTAACAAATAATCCTACTCTTTCAGTATAATGATATATACACTCTTAGACGATTTGTTTAAAGAAATAGGGGAGGGAAGTGTATCGTAAATGTTCTCTCAGTGACAATGGAGTCTGGTTTTGCACGTAACTCGCATCTAAAATATTCTGAGGAACATACTAGATCATGGTAGAGCTGAGGTAGTGTGCTTTAACCATAGAGAGAGAGAGAGAGAGAGAGAGAGGGAGAGAGAGAGAGAGAGAGAGAGAGAGAGAGAACAACCTGAGAACCATGATGCTCAGTTAACTCTCTCTTGCTCTAATACAGGATGAAGTTGGCCGTCATTCATATTCATATCAAAGGGTTAGTACTGCTGGCCATTGACTATCTGAAGGCTGCAGTAATGGTCATATACCCACTATCCTCATTCTTCACTTGAGTTTATTTTATCACAGAACTGGAACGTTCTGGGCTTTCTGGACAGACACCAAGAAAGATTGCCCATTTTAAAATGAGTCACTTTCTGTGTAAACCAGAAATATGTTGTTCATAATTCATGTTAAGCCTAAAAAGACAATGTGGGATTTAGCAAATGTTGGATTATATCGGCTGAGACTTTTCTGTTAGGATGGCTTTTTCACCTGCATAGATAACCAGTGAAAATCAGGAGTTTGAAAAAATGAAAAGGTAAAACAACAATGCCTCTTTTTGTACTGTATTTTTACATTTGTTTGTTTTGTTTCTCCTTTTTCTCCCTGTTTGGAAGTGATATATTGATCACAGTGGACCAAATCTCATGAAAGTGTTTAACAATAAATAGTCTGTTTTAGAAAATGTAAGATGTTATTGCTTTTTATTGAATTGCTTTTTAGACAATGTTGAATCAAAATTAAGAGTTTTGACTTTCAACATGTTAGCTTTGAGGTTATCTATATACTACTGTACTAAACAATAACAAAATGTATTTTAGGAAATGCATTTAAAATGTACAGTATCTCCGTGGGAATGGGTTAAAAATATTGATGACATCAACCTGCAGTACATTATTTTGTACAATCAGATGTCCTTTTTCCCTAATCCATAGGTTTCATGTGGTGGTGCCACATTCTTATAGGTAGTTGGAGGGCAAAACAAGGCATTCCTCCTTTGCCAACCAGTTATTTTTTTCCCCCAGATTTGTACTACTGTAGTAAGATGCCTTATTGATGATGCATACTATGTGCAGGCAAGCAGATGAACCCCCCAGAATATAAACGTTAAGTGTTTTTTAACGTTAAGTGTTTTAGAATGTCCAGTTGATTTTAGTGATTTGAAATCATCAGCAGCTGCTGTATACCGTATGTATATGCAAAACTAGCATTTTGTTCACACAAATGTCTGTGGCATAAAACAGATGGAAAATTGATGCCTATCCTGCAATTCTACAGCCGTGGCCAAAAGTATTGGCACTGGCAGTGACATACATTTTGTTTCGCAAAGTTTGTTGCTTCCTTAAGTTGTGCTGTTGATTCACATTGTTTCTAGATTATTGTGCAGAGTGATCAGATGAATTCTAAATAATTGCAAAAAACTAAAACATTGCATTTTTTGGCCCTGGCACAACATGACTAGTTCATATTTTACTAAGCATGTCATCAGCACATGGGAAACTCAAGCAGAATGAAATCGCTATCATACTCCCAAATCATTTTGTTCTCGTTTTAGCAATGGTTACCTATAAAGAAAACATGCAGCCATCATTGCTTTGCATCAAAATGGCCTCACATGCAAGGAAATTGCTGCAAGAATATTGTACCCGAAAGAACCATTTACTGGATCATCGAGAGGTTCAACAATGAAGAAGGCTTCAGGACGTCCCAGAGTGTCCAGCAAGGACCGTCTCCTCCTGAGGGATCAGCTACAGAATCATGTCACCACCAGTGCAGAACTTGTTCAGAATGGACAGCAGGTGTGTGTGAGTGCATCCCACGCAAAGTGAGGCGAAGACTTTTGGACAACGATCTTGTCACGAAGGGCAGCAAAGAAGCCACTTCTTTCCAAGAAAAACATCAGGGATAGACTGAAATTCTGCAGGAAGTTTAAGGATTGGACAGCAGAAGACAAGTGCAACGTTATTTTTTCTGATGAAGCCAGCTTTGATTTTTTTTGTGACATTGGAAAATTGATTGTCCGGAGAAGAAAAGGTGAACACTACTATGAGTCCTGAGTCGTGCCAACAGTGAAGCAAGGGAGGCTCTCTTACAATTCTGCCCATAAACACTGCCATGAATAAAGAATGGTATCATCTTCCAGCATGATGGCGCACCGTGTCACAAGGCAAGAGTGATAATGAAGTGGCTTGGAGATCATTACATTAAAATTTGGGATCCATGGCCAGGAAACACCTCAGATCTTAAACTCATAGAGAACCTGTGATCAATCCTCAAAAAGGCGAGTTGACAAGCAGAAACCCACAAATTGTGATCGACTCTGAGTAGCCTACTAATAAGACAAGAATTGATCGTCATCATTTAGGATTTGGCCCAGAAGCTGCAGAGGCTATGAAGAAGAGTTAACACACATAAATATCGACTATTTGCATATATTGAATGTTTTTGTCAATGTAGCCTTTAAAACTTACGGAATACTTGTTTTCCATTAAAGGCTTACTATGGAAACGTGTACAAATGATATACAAATTCTGAAGCAGGAATCTTTATGACACACAAAATGATGTCTCTGCCAATCAGAGCCATCGGTAGCGGGGCAAAGGCATATGGCTCTGGGTGAAAGGTGGTGTGACTGGTGACAATTCTAGACCATAGACTAAAAAAAGACTAAACCATCCCCCATCCAAAAGAATGCGATTTCAACATCTCTGCGTGAGTGAAAAGTGTGACAAGCAAGTAGAACTCAAACCAAGTATGGCAAATAAATAGTCTTTCCGGGTATGCAGTATTCATGGAACAGAAGACTAGGCCTATTTTTTTTTTACAACTGTTGTTTAGTAGCCTACGCCATGTCATAGTAGGTCAAAAGAATATAGAGGTCAAAGATGGCATTTGTAGTAGCATGGAAACATTAATACTACACATCTGCGTACTCGACATGCATTTCATCAATAGCCAGTTCATAATGAATACAATATTCTCATGGCATTTATATAATAGCCGTCTACTGGCTATTTAAAAAAAGTGAGAAGACCTTTAATTTTTATAAATCGACATAAATGTCTGACTCTCCGTCACTGGAAATGTGAATGACACTGATAGCGCCGTTCAAAAGGAATTTTTGCCCACACTTTCGTAACACGCAGATGTTTTAGCCTTAGATAACTTGTCTAGATCTCTATTGGCTCACTGAGTGGAGACACACAGCTGAAATGACCAATAAACTACCGCTCCGCATTGAATATGAATCAACAGGCAGACTGAAACGATATTCATTGGTCAAAACGTTCAACCCTAGGAAAACAAGGCAATTTGAGGTGGGACCATAGACTGGAAGGGTGGGACTAGTTAAGTAACTTCGTGGTTTGTACACTAGACCTTGTGACCGCGATAAAAAGTTTCAGAATTTCAGTGTTGAATCAAATTACTCTTAATCCGAGAGACAGTTTGATTAACGGAAAGCTATTGATTAAGCGTCTCCTGCATCCAGTTTTTTCCCAGGTGTTGAACTGATACTGTTTTGACATGTCTTCAGAAATTCCGGAGATATTTAAATCCTTGCTTGAGTACCCCTTCTCTGTCCCTTCGATTGATGACTGTGGTAAGAATTTCTCTATTGGCTCAATACATGTAAATCGCGACACTCTTATTAATCTGTATTCCCACTATATGTATAAAGTAGCCTAATCTGTAATACGCATGCCGCAGAATTGTACGTGTGACATTATACGTCAGGCATCAAGTGGTTCAAAATGTGACGTGCATTGATTGTTTCCTGTTTTATAGCGCTAACAAGAAATGCAGCTTTTTGTTTGATGAACATTAACTTTTTCTTGTATAAATACTGTGTATTGGGAAATTGTTTACTAACATATGTTTTTGGCTGCATTGCATTATTAAGGGTGTCTAGATATTTGCAATTAAACTATTAATATTATAGCAAAAAATGCCTTAATCTAGTTTTCCTTATTCCTCAATTGGGGCCTGTTGCAATTTACATGTTTATTTTTTAGCAAATTATCCTATTCAATGAATCATTGCATCTTGGCAGCATGTAGAATGGCTTTTATAAAGGTTTCTGTATAGATTACATTTACTGGTGTAGCAATTAATTGCATAAATATAATGCAAACAAAAAACTTTGTATTTCACTGGGAGAAAAGACAGAACGATATGATTTTGTCATAAATATTAAGACATGCAAAGTGGGACTGATATTTTAAATATGATGACAGATTTTAGATGTTCATTAAATGTGCAAATAATAGTAATGTGGGCTAACGTTACACCATGTGATTACTGTTATTTGTATTGTATTATATGCAAGACATCATATAGCACAGATCATGCAATATGACCGAATAACATAAATTGTATTTCACATGAATTACAACTCCATTCTACACGTGACGTGAGACATGCGATATGTTCCCTATATATTTTCTGCTTTGCGATTGGTCTGTTTGCACACTAACGTGCCATGAGTGCACGTGCGAGGCCATGTGCCAATACCCACATGGGCTGGATAAGATACTGGCTGTTCTCCCGCGAGACATGAGCTCATTAAGTGCAATGACCAAGCATATTATTGTTTATTATTATGTTAATCCCTAACACAGTTTTGTTATTACTTATTATAAGGCTTAAAATGTTTGAAGGTCAATTGTAAAATGAGTTGATTTGGAATAAATTGGTATATTAATTACAGAAGCTTAAAAGGCATGTCATTTTAAAGTTGTATGTGGCATATATGCACATACTCTATTTTGTCAGTGGGTCTCGTGACACTTTTTTCTAACATTAGTGAATAATATAACCGTTTGACCGCCGACCAATGAGGAGTCACTTTTGAAGACAACTAACCTACACTTTACGCACGACACGCCCCTGTGTCGTCACGTCTACTTAATTATTCATGAGAGCACAGCCACAACCAACCTATCCGCATCGAAAAACAGTGTTTTTTTTTCCTGCAAACGGGGCGTGGATATTAAAACACTTTTGTGGCTAACTGGAAAATCGGGTCAAACAGAATAGAGATTGTGTGAATAGAAAGGTGTCGACTGGCGAGTTTAGTTAATTTTTTCTCCCTCGTACTTCGGGTATTGAAGAAATTTAAATATTTTTCTTAATTTAACCACGGATTTTAAGTCGTTTTTAAAGTTAAGCTATTCTCACGCGCTGTCCGAAGCGTCGGTAAAAAATGGACGTGGAGCCTATTTCGATCACGATGGACTCGGGCACTGATACTCCGATTGCCTTCCCAGTAGTTTTAAAGAAAATCATGGAAATTCCTCCACCGAATCTTCTGGAAGGCGATGATGGTAAGTGGCTCTGTCTGCAGCAGTCGGGCGCGCGGTCGCTGCTCTCGCTGCATTGCAGAATTCTTATCGTCAAATGCATCCTGTATGTTCATACAACGACAGACCAGGCATCATTGCCTCTTTATGTATACAGAACGTCTTTTTGTGCTATTTACAACTTGTTTCGCGGCGCTTAATGTTGCAAACTCAAAAAACTGAATGGAACCAATTAATGATGTCCGCTTCCTAAATTAATCGTTCTTTAAAGTCCGATCTCATCTCCATTCGTCACTTTAGTACTATTTAATCTACATGCAAATTATATAGATATAAGTTGTTTTTGTATGCTGAATCTTGCATATAGTAAACTGGACTAAAATATATTAAATTAAAGGGATAGCTCGCCCAAAAATGTCATAATTTACTCACTCTTACGTTGTTCCACATCCGTATAAGTTTCTTTCTTCTGTTGAACACAAAAGAAGACATTTTGAAGCATGTTGGTAACCAGAAAGTTGATGGCACCCATTGACTTCCATAGTATTTTTTTTCTTACTAGGGAAGTTAATGGGTGTCTGGTTACCAACATGCTTCAAAATGTCTTCTTTTGTGTTCATTAGAATAAAGAAACTTATACAGATGTGGAACAACTTGGGGGTGAGTAAGTGATGACAAAATTTTCGTTTCACTGATAGAATTCCCCCTTAAAATGGCATTTATATCTACCAAGTAACAGACCTTTAAAATCTTATTGCAGTCTTTCAGTTTAGACTCTGTGTTTGATTGCCAGTCTTTCTGGGATTTGAACAAAATATTATGTCTGTCACACTCACAATTAGTTTATTATGGTAATTTTGATATTGCAGAAAATGATAAAGATAAACTCTTTGAGGATGTGGACTCTGGAGGGGTCAGTGGAATTGGACCATCAGCCGCCTTAACACCTGCCATCTGGGAAAAGACCATTCCCTATGATGGCGAAACCTTCCACCTGGAATACATGGATCTGGAGGAATTTCTCATGGAGAATGGCATTTCTGCCTCAGAGGATGAGGGTCAGCAAAAGAGTCTTGGGAAGGAAAACTTACAGCTGACAACTGAAAAACCAACCGCAAACGAAACAGCCCCAGCAATCTCTCTAATGCCAGTCATGGAACTGGATCAATGTGAGGAGGAAGTGGTCACATTCACGGCATCCAGCTCGAGCTCAACAGACTCTAAATCAGGTCAGCAGAACGAGAACAGAACACAGTGTACTTTCTGTCACAACTCACTAAAATCCATAACATGGTTAAGCTGTTTTTCATAATGATCTGACTGTAAGAGTCAACAATGATCAAGTGATATTCGGACATTCAATTAAAATAAAAATGTCTGGAAGTAATAAAACAGAAACTAGATTTAGATTAAATTTCATTGTTGGTATTTACTAAATCACTTTTCACAGATGAGGACCGTGCGACACCAGAGCCTATTGATCCAGATGATATTGAGGTAGAGATCAACTTCGAGCCGGATCCCACAGACCTTGTGCTCTCCAGCATACCCGGAGGCGAACTGTTTAATCCCCGCAAACATCGCTTCTCCGAGGAGGAGCTGAAGCCTCAGCCTATGATCAAGAAAGCAAAGAAAATATATGTGCCCGAGGAGAAGAAGGTAAATACACTAAAACTTTAACTAAAATTTAAATGTAAACAGAAAGTATAAAAATAAATATTAATTTAAAATATTAATTAAAACTATAAGAGTATGCCAATGATACTAAAACAAATATTGCCTGAAATACTACCTTAACATTACATTACACTTGAACTCTGATCAAGAAAGCCAAGCAAGTATTTGTGCCTGAGGGCCAGAACTTAATTATACTGTCGCACCTTAAACATCATGGCCATATTTCAGGATGACAGTGTCAAGATTCATCAGGTTCAAATTGTGAAAGAATAGTTGGGAGGAAGCATTGGCACCAGAGTCCAGACCTTAAATTCATTGAAAGTCTTTGGGATGTGCTGGAGTAGACTTTACAGAGGGATGGACTCTTACAATACAAGATCTTGACCAAAAATTGATACACCTCTTGATGGAAATAACATCACAACATTTATTTCCATCAAGAGGTGCATACATTTTTGGTCAAGATCTTGTATTGACAATGCAAGAGTCCATCCCTCTGTAAAGCACATCCCAAAGACTTTCAAGGAATCATCATCAATTAGGGTTAGAAGAACTGTTGTAAATGTTTGTAAAAAGAATCAGTTTTAATTTATAACAACACACTGTCATTCACAAAATAGAGAACATTTTTCACACATTTTTTATGTCCACTTGCTATTTCAGGACGACAAATACTGGCAGCGAAGGAAGAAGAATAATATTGCAGCCAAACGTTCACGCGATGCCAGGCGGCTTAAAGAGAATCAGATCACAGTACGAGCAGCCTTCCTGGAGCGAGAGAACTCGGTGTTGAGGCAGGAAGTGGCAGAGTTACGCAAGGACTTTGGGCGCTGCAAGAACGTTGTGGCACGCTATGAAGCCAAATACGGGCCGCTGTAAGAGACAATTGTGCACACAGAGAATTTGCATGTAAAATGCAAATTGCATTTGCTCATATACATACCTTATGCTCCCACTCAAGAGTTAAAACACTAACTCTTACAAGTGAAGCAGGTCACTGTTACAAATGTGGTGATTTACAACTTTTTCTCTTCTTTTTCAAGTGGACCATCTGAAGACCTCTAAACAATTATTGATTTATTTGCATTGTCGAAAGGCAATAAATTAATAATGATATGGAATGAAGAGAAGACAGAAGATAAGTGAATTAATAATTCAGACTGTAAGGCTAAGTGATATTCATATGATAATGAATCCTGTCAGCCACTCTTATCAATATAATAATCTTACATTCAGTGCAACAGCATACCCAATATTTCCAATAGAGCTTTTAAGTGCTTTTTGTGTAATGCATTGCATTGTAGAAAAGGTCTTTCCCCCTACCTTTTCTTGTTTTATGGTAGTTTTAAGGATTGGAAGTCACTGGTCTTTATTCGTAAAGAATGACCGGCATTGACTTCAATATACTTTCTTAAATAACAGTTTGTTTATCCCTGAAGAATTCTAAGAATTCCTTCAACAAATTTGGTACATTTTACCACTAATCGGTGCATTTTTATCTGCAAAAGATTTAAAATGCTATTATTGAAATATGGAGAATGTATCACTTCAAAAGTATGTAATTACAGGTAACTGGAAAAAAAAACCGTTAAGCAGGAAATGTAAATTTATCATGTTTTTGTGCTGCAAAAAAAAAGTTTTGTCTGTCAGCAAGTACTAGAATTCATCAAAAAATGTACTGGAAATCTGTGCACTGTTGTATATCTGCAAAACTTGACAAATATTTACAGTAGATGGAGTCTTTCATAATAACTCATTAGATCTCCTAAAACCATACCTTGTTTACTGGTTCACCCTTTCTGGGACTCATGGAGGTCAGTTTATGTACAGAAATAACCCTCTGTACATGTGACGGATCTTGTTTCTGTTTGGAACTCAGCAAAACAAATGAAGTGCTGATATAGGAGGTTTTTTTCCCCATATGTATCATATGATGTATATTTTTTTAGATAACTTCAAATATTTCACAAAAAATGGCTTCGCAGTGTGACTGTGAACCACGCCGTTCATAGCTCAGAGTCAACAAGGATCCATAAGTGTCTTCAGCGGAGTGCCTGTTTGTAAAGCGCACTAAAGTTACAAATCAAAAACCAAGCTCAAACCTCTTGAAAGGGCATCAGTCCCCTGCTCGCCACTGTCCTACTTTTTCAGGTACATATGTTGTGCAACTTGTCTCTGTCTTTTTGAAACATGTAGAGAGCTTCCTAGTGAGGTTGTGTTCTTCCTAGTCCAGTCTAGTCCTCCTCAGCATTAAATGCTAGAATGAGATGGTCTAGTAAGTGTGTGTGCCCCAAATGTGTGCAAAGGATTGTGGGTAATTGGAGGACCTGAAGTATAAACTTGATGCATCCTTCAAAATGAGTTGAATGAGGGACACGAAACGAAGGCTTCCTTCTAAGGATCCTTTAAATCTAGATGCCCTTTGACAGCCGAGATATGCAGCCTTCCGATTGAGAAGCACCGCGATGCAGGGATAGAAAATGAAGATAAAGGTTTCACAAGTAGACAATATCTTGTGCTCACGGTTTATGGTTGGAAATTAGGCAGACGTTTATTACCAAGTTTAATTTTGCATTACATGTGACCACATTTGCCGTTTTTCATGTTTTGTGGAAAGGGAATCTGATATGTAATGTAATCCTGAGCAAAGTTGATCAAACTTTGTTCAAAACGCTGAAGATAACATTTTCTGTAGCTTATACGACTCCATTTAAATCAGGTGTTTAAACTTTTTCATATCTGTGGTCTATAGACACTCTTTAATGCACTTACGGTTTGTCATTTCTCCTTGAGCTTCCTTTCTGATGAGTGTGAAATGTAAGATGAGGAACAACAATAAAATAAAATGGGGCGTAATGGCTGTTCTGAAAGGAATAGTGACTGTCTCTGCCTGTCATGAAGCATTTCTTCTAATCAACTAGAAAAGAACTCGGTTGCATATGTGAAATGTCAACTTTGTTGCAGTATCCAATCAAATTTTGTCAGATTTGAATGGTTTTCCAATTTGTTATTGTTCTTCTTTTTTTTGAAGAATTTTCTTTTGTAAGTCTTTTTAAAAAAAAATTGACTTGTAAATGTTTTCTCTGTGTCTTGTCTGTTTCATGTTGTACATATTATTAAAGAACTCAAAAACGTGTCTTACCTACATGTCATTTTAACAATATTTAACAGTGCATTTAAATCAGAAAATTCGTTGATGCCTAAGAAGAGAATTAGGACGAACTGAATCTCAAATTTCAGATGGTAGAGTGTTGTGTAACAGACAGACGCCCAAAAAAAGGTTTCATAACACAAAGAGGGAGGGGCTAAAAAAGGCAATGTGATGCATTTCAATCTAGGTTATTTTCATAAGGAGCGATCACATTTCAGTCAAGATTACCTAACATTTACTGAATTACAACTCTCTCTATGCCTAACAAGGAACCTTTAACAGACTTAAAAAAATAAGACTTTTTAAGACGCGCACATAAAATGTAAATGTCCATAAAGAACAAACCCAAACAATCACACAATAAATCATGTATGTTTCCCCCAGCACATATTCAACTGAAAAACAGACTAAGTACAATTTGAAAAAACTGAACGTAGGCCTATATATGATATATGAATGTATAGTTGATCAATATTGTATTTTATGATCATGTTTAAAGACAATAAAAAGATTATTGTGCGCATATTAGTAAAGTATGCAACACCGTTTCTACACCCCAACGGACCATAAAACATCAAATATAACCCATTATATTCAGTGATGCTGTAACTGATCCCCATTCTGACATACTTCAAGCGCTCGCGCTAGTTCTGACATGAATAACAGATTGCAGGACGGTGTAGTGTTACACTCCACAGTAAGTTCCTATTCCTTTAATTACTGCAGCCTTTAACTAAGACTAACTTTAATTAGCAATACATTTATTACAGTATTTAATCTTTTAATATTCATTGATAATGTTAGCTGAGGTCCATTGAATAATATTAACTGTGATACAACTTGATTTCAATTATGCGTTAGGGAGCCTTATTGTAATGCGCTACCATAAAATCTATATCGAATGTGTTACATTTTGTTATTATTCTTTCCTTCCTGTGACGGGGAGGGAGAGGGGGTAAAATCTTTGCGTGGCAGGGGGAGCTGCCACTAGACCAGTCACGGATATATGCGCCTGCCACTGCGTTATATGCGCCTGCCACTAAACCAGTCACAGATATTCGCGCCTGCCACTAAACCAGTCACAGATATTCGCGCCTGCCACTGCATTATATGCGCCTGTCACTCGAACTTACACAATATGTAAGATATGTTTTTAAACAAAATGCAGCGCATATCCCCTGAAGCCAGCGGGAGCCAGAACGGTACACACAATAGGTCAATATTCACCATTAACCAAACGCTTTTCGCCTGCCTTTGAACTACTGTACCCATTTTTTTAAAATCCTGAGCACCAGTCTCGTCTCTCGTGACATAAGCTTGCGCCTGCCTCAAAACCTCTCACTGTTTTAATATACCAGACGAACCCACAGCCAGTGCAATGCTGATCTTATTTTTTTTATTCGCTCTCCCGCCTGGGCTACTAAAGCGTCACACCTGCCACAAGATCTCTCACTGTTTACACCTACCAGACACTGCTAATGATACACGAGAGCACACAGACAGTGCAATACAGATCTTATTGACCTTTTTCTCATCTGATCTTATATTTTATTCGCTCTTTTTGAGTGTCCTCGTTGCGTACGTCGCACTATCAGCAAAACCTGCCACAAGATCTCTCACTGTTTACACCTACCAGACACTACTAATGATACACGAGAGCACACAGACAGTGCAATACTGATCTTATTTACCTTTTTTTCATCTGATCTTATATTTTATTCGCTCTTTTTATCCGTATGGCAGCGCGCTCTTGGCTCTATTAAGCGTTGCGCTATCAGCAAAACCTGCCACAAGATCTCTCACTGTTTACACATACCAGACACTGCTAATGATACACGAGAGCACACAGACAGTGCAATACAGATCTTATTTACCTATTTCTCACCTGATCTTATATTTTATTCGCTCTTTTTATCCGTATGGGAGCGCGCTCGTGGCTCTATTAAGCGTTGCGCTATCAGCAAAACCTGCCACAAGATCTCTCACTGTTTACACCTACCAGACACTACTAATGATACACGAGAGCACACAGACAGTGCAATACTGATCTTATTTACCTTTTTCTCATCTGATCTTATATTTTATTCGCTCTTTTTATCCGTATGGGAGCGCGCTCGTGGCTCTATTAAGCGTTGCGCTATCAGCAAAACCTGCCACAAGATCTCTCACTGTTTACACCTACCAGACACTGCTAATGATACACGAGAGCACACAGACAGTGCAATACAGATCTTATTTACCTTTTTCTCACCTGATCTTATATTTTATTCGCTCTTTTTATCCATATATGGGAGTGTCCATGTTGCTCTATTAAGCGTTGCGCTATCAGCAAAACCTGCCACAAGATCTCTCACTGTTTACACCTACCAGACACTGCTAATGATACAGGAGAGCACACAGACAGTGAAATACTGATCTTATTTACCTATTTCTCACCTGATCTTATATTTTATTCGCTCTTTTTATCCGTATGGGAGTGTCCTCGTGGCTCTATTAAGCGTTGCGCTATCAGCAAAACCTGCCACAAGATCTCTCACTGTTTACACCTACCAGACACTACTAATGATACACGAGAGCACACAGACAGTGCAATACAGATCTTATTTACCTTTTTCTCACCTGATCTTATATTTTATTCGCTCTTTTTATCCGTATGGGAGCGCGCTCGTTGCTCTATTAAGCGTCGCGCCAGCACTAACTCATCGAGTTGAGTAAAGTGGTAATAAATTCACAGATTCGAACTTCCCGGGTCAATAACTCCTCTGCTAAACATTGTTACTACACAAATTACACCTCTTTTTAATCGTAGTAATGTAGACAAGCAGCTACAACCTATTTTTCCTCAAAACGAGCTTTCCTTCACAGTGGATAAAATACATTGATCTCTATAGGCTGAAGTGCAAATCCCGAAAAGCGACACTATAGTGTCCCCAAATTCAGTTCACACACCACTGCTGTCCTGTTGGTTATACTACAAAACTTATTTTGGGGAAAAAATATTTTCGCATAAATTTTATGATTTATATTTATGGAAAGTATTCAATAACTTCACTGTAATTCACTGTATTGTTGCCAAACTCAGTTTACACATCACTGCTGTCCTGCTGGTTATACTACAACACTTATTTTGGGGGGGAAATATTTTTAATTGTAGGCTATATACAAATGTAAATTTATAATTGTGATGATTTTCATTACGAAAAAATCTAATAACTTAACTGTATTGTTGCTAAATCCAGTTTACACATAACTGCTGTCCTGATGGTTATAGCCAACACTTATTTTGAAAAAAAATATTTTCGCATATTCCTTATGATTTAGATTAAAAAAAATATATATATATATATATATATATATATATATATATATATATATATATTATATATATATATATATATATATATAAAAAAATGTGTTTCTTGCTAAAGCAATAACTTTAAGTTACTGTCCATCAGTGATGTATTTGAATAAGGCATTAATGCAGTTTTTGAATATTTTTCATAAATATAAATCATAAAAAATATGCAAAAATATTTTTTCCCAAAATAAGTGTTGTAGTATAATCATCAGGACAGCAGTGATGTGTAAACTGAATTTGGCAACAATACAGTGAATTACAGTGAAGTTATTGAATACTTTCCATAAATATAAATCATAAAATTTATGCGAAAATATTTTTTCCCCAAAATAAGTGTTGTAGTATAACCAACAGGACAGCAGTGGTGTGTGAACTGAATTTGGGGACACCAGTGTCGCTTTTCGGGATTTGCACTTCAGCCTAGATCAATGTATTTTATCCACTGTGAAGGAAAGCTCGTTTTGAGGAAAAATAGGTTGTAGCTGCTTGTCTACATTACTACGATTAAAAAGAGGTGTAATTTGTGTAGTAACAATGTTTAGCAGAGGAGTTATTGACCCGGGAAGTTCGAATCTGTGAATTTATTACCACTTTACTCAACTCGATGAGTTAGTGCTGGCGCGACGCTTAATAGAGCAACGAGGACACTCCCATACGGATAAAAAGAGCGAATAAAATATAAGATCAGATGAGAAAAGGTAAATAAGATCTGTATTGCACTGTCTGTGTGCTCTCGTGTATCAGCAGTGTCTGGTAGGTGTAAACAGTGAGAGATCTTGTGGCAGGTTTTGCTGATAGCGCAACGCTTAATAGAGCCACGAGCGCGCTCCCATACGGATAAAAAGAGCGAATAAAATATAAGATCAGGTGAGAAATAGGTAAATAAGATCTGTATTGCACTGTCTGTGTGCTCTCGTGTATCATTAGTAGTGTCTGGTAGGTGTAAACAGTGAGAGATCTTGTGGCAGGTTTTGCTGATAGCGCAACGCTTAATAGAGCCACGAGCGCGCTCCCATACGGATAAAAAGAGCGAATAAAATATAAGATCAGATGAGAAAAAGGTAAATAAGATCTGTATTGCACTGTCTGTGTGCTCTCGTGTTTCGTTAGGAGTGTCTGGTAGGTGTAAACAGTGAGAGATCTTGTGGCAGGTTTTGCTGATAGTGCGACGTACCCTACGCAACGAGGACACTCCCATATATGGATAAAAATAGCGAATAAAATATAAGATCAGATGAGAAAAAGGTAAATAAGATCTGTATTGCACTGTATGTGTGCTCTCGTGTATCATTAGCAGTGTCTAGTAGGTGTAAACAGTGAGAGATCTTGTGGCAGGCGGGAGCCAAGAGACGTCCCATATGGGCAAAAAGAGCGAATAAAAAAAATAAGATCAGCATTGCACTGGCTGTGGGTTCGTCTGGTATATTAAAACAGTGAGAGGTTTTGAGGCAGGCGCAAGCTTATGTCACGAGAGACGAGACTGGTGCTCAGGATTTTAAAAAAATGGGTACAGTAGTTCAAAGGCAGGCGAAAAGCGTTTGGTTAATGGTGAATATTGACCTATTGTGCGTACCGTTGCTGGCTTCAGGGGATATGCGCTGCATTTGGTTTAAAAACATATTGTGTAAGTTCGAGTGACAGGCGCATATAATGCAGTGGCAGGCGCGAATATCTGTGACTGGTTTAGTGGCAGGCGCGAATATCTGTGACTGGTTTAGTGGCAGGCGCATATAACGCAGTGGCAGGCGCATATAACGCAGTGGCAGGCGCATATATCCGTGACTGGTCTAGTGGCAGCTCCCCCTGCCACGCAAAGATTTTACCCCTACTGCGGGGAGGCCTAGAGAGAAGCCACTGGAGTTCACGTTTACGTTAGAGTTGTATTTATAAAAGTTCGTGATAAATTAGGACTCTAATTTTAAAATATCTGTACTACTTCCAAAATGAGGAAGATAAAATATGCAATCTTACAACCTTCTAATCATAAAAATAAAATAAAGAAATGGACTGCCTCTTCAGTGTACTGTATATCATTTTGAGTGATTATAATCAAGGGATTCATATTTATCCTTTCACATTCAATTATTTGAATGACTTCTTGAGGCTTATGGGATATATGTAGTTATAGAAATACATGTTTGTTTACTGGAATTAGCTCTCTATGTTTTTTGAGAGAAGCAGCCAACACATGTCAAAATATAAATGTAATCTTCTAGCTGACCATGACAGCCAAGGTCACTCAATCCCTTCTCCTACTTGACCAATTCTTAGTTAAACATTCACTTTCTTTTTTTATCTATATAAAAAGAATAATGACAAATATATTCTGAACCTCTAGCTGAGAGAAAGTACAACTTAGAATGTTTTGGGTCATTTTCCTGATCAGAGCAAGCCTGGCACACAGGAGAGGTGCAATGACCATCTGACAGACAAACGAGCCTAGAAACCCAGATTGGTGAGCTCAGTAGAAATATTAAGTTTATCCAATCAGTTATGCTTTAACCAATCAGAATCATTTAAACTGACGTGATGCTGTAGCTTAGTGATTGTGTGAATACATTTGCTGCTGTAATGAGTCTGTACGTAGAGATGCCAACAAACTCCTTGCTGAGTGTGGAAGCTGACTTCTGCTGATGAAACTGCAAACTATTCTTAATTTTCTTCAATTGATTGCATTTCTGACTCATGGTCTTCATTAATTATATCTGGTCCTTGGGTCTCTAAGGCCTCGTTCACACTGCAGGGCTTAATGCTCAATTCCGATTTTTTGAAAAAATCCGATTTTTTTGCAAGGCCGTTCACATTTCCAATTAAATGCGACCTTTTGTGATTTCCTGTGTGAACGTGAAATGACCCAGAAGTGACCCGCATGCGCAGAAGAGTACTCAACGGTCAACGACGTCACTTGCTGTTTGCGGAAGTACCTAAACATGATTGTCAACAGGGGAGCTCGTTTAGCAATATTAAAGTTATTTTCCTAACAGAGCCAGCACAATTACAATCTTTTCGTTTTAAGAAGAAAATTAAGAAGGAGGAGAGCGTTTGAGCGCCTTCGATTAACTCACGGGAAGAGACACGTCTGTGGCGGACCATAACAGTGCAACGCGTTGGAGTGTATTGACAGGTGCGTGCTATCGGTGCTATCGTACGATAGCTAACTTGTTTATCTTCTCATTCCCGCCTACTTCAACGCAGAATTATGACGTTTGTCGCATATCAACGGCGTGCGGGTCGGATACATGCGACCTGGCCGTTCAGATTGAGGTCGCATTTCAAAAGATCGGATACGTATCGGATTTGGACCACATACCCAAGTGGCCTGGGTCGCATTTGAAAAGATCGGATCTGTGTCGTTCAGACTTTCATAAAAAGATCGGATACAGGTCGCATAGGGGCAAAAAAAAATCGGAATTGGGTCGTTTCAGCCTGCAGTGTGAACGTAGCCTAACTGTAAATTCCCCCAAAATAGCATCAAATCAAACATAACAGAATAATCAACACCACAACATTAAAAAAAAACGTTTTATTGTATCAACAAAATGGAAAACTCTTGCACTACCGCGACAAACAAAATCCCCGTTTCTTCACCTCTTCTTGAAGCCATATTTTTTTCTCTCATAGAAAAGGTCAGTCTTCGAGCTGCCGAGGTTCACAATCTTGGGGCAGCCGTCTCTCTGAGAAACAATGAAACAGACAGTTCTTCAGAAACTATAATTAAAAAGCATGCATCCAAAACCTAACACATCATAATTACATCTGAAAATTCAACATGAGAAGCAGTTACCCGAGTACTGAATGAAGGAAAATATGGTTACACATCCCTGATACTGGGCAAAATAGATTTTGCATCAGTCGGTCAAACAATGATTAGGCAGATTTACTCACATCTTTCTCCTGGATGGTGCACTCTTTGCAGTAGTAGGCATCAGAAACTCCAGGACCTCCACAGATGACACAGCGCCCTTGGTAAGACCCATAGTTGCATTCATCACAGATACGAACTAGTGTGCAAGGCCTGACATAAGAGTCACAGATAACGCATTTGCCATCACCTTCAAAAGAAAAGAAAACAGACATGTGTTGATTTAAAGAGCAGAACCATCCTGATCACACGGAAGTGGCTTTCTGTTTACTGTATTCACGTAAACACAGTAGGTTATGTCTTAAGAAAACGTGAATAGTTGGGAGAAAACAGGACGTGTAATATTCAATAATGTAATATTTAATGCACTTCATGTTGTTGCTATTTTTATATGCATATGGTACAAGATTGTCCTATTCAATGTGATAAATAGTTTAAGTATTATAAAAGTAATCAAAAGTCAGATTATATTACTAACTTGTTACATACAACATTATTTTACTACAAATGGTCATGTCATTTGGAATCAGTAACCGACTATATAATCTACCCATAACTGCTGACTGTTTACTTTTCTTCAATAATTGTTTGAGGACTTTTTTTTCTTACATTAGTTAGCCTAGAATTCAGCTGTGGCAATCAATAAATTGATAGGTATCAAGAATTGTGAAATTTTGCAGGCATCTAAACTTTGATATCATAGCAACATTATTTTGCAGCAAAATATACTTGATTACATATTACAATAAATTAAAAATTTCAGATATAAAAGGTTTGTGTCAATATTGCCCACTTATAAGCGTGTTAAATAATTGTCCTTATCATTTTTGGCATAATTGAGAAGCCCTACTTCTACAATTGTGTTCATATATTAATCACTTGGTACACATGGTAATTCTGTATTGAAGGTTTTTCTACTGTTAAACAGTATTTATTTAGCATGCACAAAGAAAGTGATTACTTTTCTTTAACTAAACATATGTAAAACGAACAAATGTGATTTTTTTTTTCAATAATAAAAATATTAAATGAGAAGAAACTGTTTGAAATGAAAGAACGTTTTTTTTAAATGTAACACTGTTAAAGCATCGAACATAATACGATAAAAACTTACATTTTTCACATAGTCTTCCAATGGCTGCAAAAAAGGGAAGATAAAATTAGATAGCAACGCAAATGAACAAAAACAGCAAAAGGTACACAAAAAATAATAATTATGACAATGCTGCCCTCCAGGCTCTAACTATTAAACAAACGATCATGCAACGTTAACGTTACCTTACTGCATTGTTGCTAACGTACTTTAGCAGATTTTTCTCATAATAAATATCTGGTTAAGCCATTAACTAGCAACTAATAATTTAACTTTAGTCAGGGAGATATATTAAGTGTTGCCTACATAAAAAATAGAATCACCTCCTACTTTAATTTTAATACGACTATTCATTCATTCATTTTAGCGCTTGCGAACATTCACTGCCTCGTTAGCTATACATTTTGTTCGTTAAACAAATACATTAAATAATTCATGAATTTAAAGCTTTTAATATAATCTAGATCTAATACATATAAAGCCTTACCAACTCCAGCCTGTTTTCGGCAAAAAATCAAATCTGGATGATGTTTTGCCATTATAAAAGAACGAACGTAGCCAGCTAGCGAGATACTAGCGGCGATGCAACGATGACCTTCGAACTTCCTTCTTCTGATTGTTCGAACTGAAGGCTGAGCAGCAACTTACTGCCACTTACTGGACACAATCAACATGACCAGAAAGAGGATTTAAAACCAAAACCAATAATATCTGTCACCCTTCTCACATATTTGACCAAATGTACCAGACACGTGTTTAAAAGTGAAAAGAAACGTATCTCAAAGATCTCAACAAGGGGACATTTCGTAAAATTCTATTCTCAATTAATCTGGAAAAAAAGTCCGGGAAAAACATGAATTCTGCGTTTAAAATAAAACAATAATCTAAGTATGATGTTAATTTTGTAAAAAATAAAATAAAAAAAACAACAACACACTATATATTTTTCAATTAATATTTTTCAATTAATTTGATCAGGAATAGGAAAAGTTAAGGTCTACTTCTATTGGAAATATGGTAACACTTTGCAATAAGGGCCCTCTAGTTCAAATTAATGTTAACTAACAATAACTAACAACGAACAATACATTTTTATATTATGTATTAATCTTTGTTAACGTTAGTTAATACAAATACAACTGTCCATTGTTAGTTCATGGTCCATAAAATATTATTTACAGATAAAACAATTTATTTAAAATGTTTAGTGAAACCTTACTGTAAAGTGTTATCTATGTTTGGCTTTTTATATTTTAATATTAGAAAATAACTGTTTGTACAAATACGATAATTATCGTACGTCTGGCAACACTGTAGCGCCCCCGTTACGTAAAACAGTGAAAATACTCTACAAAAATTCAGATATACGCAGAATAGAAACATATCATTATTAACGTAACGTTATTGTTAACGTTACATGATCGTTATCGTTTGTTTAATAGTTGGAGCCTGAAGGACAGTATTGTCACAGATATTACCGGTATTTTTCACATTAATAACACGATGTTCGCGGTGTTTTCCCAGGCTCCGCCCTCACCACGCCCCCAACTATGACTAGTTGCCTTTCAGAGCAAATAAATTAAAAGATAAATGTTTTTCAAAATAAAATATTTCAAAACTATGTATTCAGTGGCTGTTAAATTTCAAATAGTTATGTCTCTTATTTGTTTCCATGCAAGCACACGTAGATTAATTGATGCCGACTTCAGGTCTGCGTGCGATGATGATTCGAATTTTAGTTGCTAACGTTACGACGCGTGTTATGAATTGTTTTGTTTGTACTCAAATCATCGCTATCTGTTGGTAGAGAGAAGAGGCTTTTGAGAGACTTTTGCCGAGTATTTTCTACACAGATCTTGCGATTTTGAAGCTGTTTGAGGATTCCTGAGAGAAAACTTATTATATTCTAGAAGGAGTAGATCCCGAGTAGACCGGAGGATATATCCTTTCCTTTTTTCATTTTCATATTATTTCTGAGAACGCTTTTATCTAACGTTAACTGTTAATTGTTATTATCTGGGAGTTATTATCTGGCAGTTTTATTTAATTTTATATTTAATTTTATTTATTTTGGTTTATTTATTTATAATTTTTATTTATTTGATTTATTTTGGTAGTATTTCTGAGGAGGGTTGTATTATATTGTATTTTTTGTATTGTATTTTGTATTGTTTCTATTGTAGGTTCGAGTTCGATGAGGACGTTGATGGCTGACATGGGTGAAAGAGGTGGTAAGTGCTCTAGTTTTTCATTTGTTTATGGTATTTTATGAAATGATGATGGACTAAATGTGCAGAAACTTGTTCGAGATAACCCATTTGATCCGCCAAATTTCCCAGCTAAGTCATCACATGTATTTGATTCCTTGCATGTGAAATAAACCTTTTAATTTGAGTAACTATTGTAACAATTTGTATTTGACCACTGACATTGATCATTGATTATTATCAAAACATAACTAATTATGTGATGTCTGAAATATTCCAGCCTCAGGCCGCTCCAGATCCAGGAGAGCTGCTTCCACTCAGACGGCTGGTCTGCAGGTTTGGAGTCTCAGTTCTGGTGATTTGGCTCCTCTGTCTTCTGAGTTTTCTGGTTCTGTGTTCACAGGTCAGGATCACAGGAAGAGGCAGAGCGGCCAGCAGAGCTCAGATGATGGCTGTGCGTCCAGGCGGTCATGTGGAGAGATGAGTCTGAGCAGCAGAGGGACGTACAGCGTTGAGTGGAGGTGGAGTGGCGACGGATCGGACGGCCCAAGCGAACAGGACAGTTGTGGCGACTGGAGTTTGTCCTGGTCAGACAGCCTCCAGGACATGATGTGTTCTCCGCTGCCAGGTCAAGTCAAGTCACCTTTATTTATATAGCCCTTTTTACAATACAAATTGTTTCAAAGCAGCTTTACAGAGATAACAGGAAAACAATGTTGTAATAGTATTGTTAAATTCAAAATTAGGTCAAGTTCCTGTGGAGCCAACAGGGACTTCCAATGGCCTGACAGCTCAGGGTGCCGTGGAGGCGTCTCCTGCGAACAAGAGCTCAACAGGTGAGATTGAAATAAGGCTGGGGGGTGTAAAGTGTACTGATAGAGATTTTGCTATTTCGTGCATAAGACTGCTTCAAGTTTTTAACAGGTTCAGGTCTAGTCATATTTACCGTTGCTCAGCATAATTTAGCTGAAATTTCTTTCCGATTTTTTTTTCCAAAATAGGACGTTTGTCTAACGTATTTTTCAGAACATTCAAAAGTAACGTTCCCATAATGTTTGCAAAATTATAAAACAGAATTTTCCCTTAACATCTGTATAACCAAGAAAAAACATTTTCGAAACATTGAAAAAAACTGGATATTAATACTTAAGACTTTGGGACATTTATGCAGGCATTAAGCAGAAGCACGGACTTGGTTTTGTAACATTACAGATAAGAATCGAACAGTAAAATGTCTAATTTTGCCATTGTTTAATTTGAGGTCAGAGATGTTTCTAATAGTTGTCTTTTCAATTGTTTTTCTTCTTTTCAGAAAAACCTACAGAATGTAGGAAGAGGAAAGGAATTTGTACTTTCTTCAGGAGCGTGTGGAAGGCTATGAAACATCATTTCGGCTGCTGTTGCCACAGTAGTGCTGTGGATGTTGTGGAGCCTTTCGTCCCTCCACCAGATCTGGACCCAGAGCCTGATCCAGATCACTCCGCCATCAAGCCAAATAATGGTAAATCCACAGTCATTATTTCTGGAACATTATTTTAAACAGTATTGTCTTCTTGTTTTCCACTAAAAATATCCTAAGGCTTGCTTTCTGAGAATAATATTATTATTCTCGTCCTCCCCATATTAAGGTTAGGTTTAGGTCAAGGTTCAGGGTTAGTACCTAGTTATTACCCAGTTATTGTAATAACTGTTATAAGTACATAGTACATGGGAAATGGGACTGTAAAATAAAGTACTACCGGTAACACTTTATTTTAAGGTGACGTAGTTACACGTTAGTACATCTACTTACTATAGTAATAACAGTAATTTATGCAGAATTACAAGTAACTAACCCTAACTTTATAGTAAGTACATGTAGTTAATTAATATTGCCCAGTACTTATCTAAGTAAATACAATGTAAGTGTAACCTTTTATTGTTAATTCAAAGGATCTGGCAAACTCATATATTTATCATATTGTTTCTGTTTTTCAGAGTCCTTTGCGTCTTTCTTCAAGGTAGGAAAGATGATTGGATCCGGGGGATTTGGCAGGGTGTACGAGGGAACACGAAAATTTGATGGCAAAAAGGTAAATATTACCAAACATTTTGCAAAACGTATTTAAAACAATTTACAGATGGTTAAATGAATACCTAGTGCAAGGTCAGGTGCCTGAATACTGTTACTGTTATTGAAACATTTTGTGTTTGTTTTTTTGCAGGTTGCCATCAAGGAGATCAGCAAGATTGACAACAATCGTTATCTTGATATTGTAAGTTGTTTAAAACCTGAATGTCTATATTTAGTTGTTTAAGTGCTGATTACTGTAGTCAATACACCTGTAGGAAGCATTAGCTGTAAATGTTATAGACAAATAAGCCTAGAAGCACCAAATAACGTTGAGCTGAAAAGGCTCTGTATGTACAGAGGTCAAAGAAAAGTACATTCAAAAATGAGATTTGTACCCAGATAACCTTCTGTCTGCTACTTTTCTCTAGCCTGGGCATCCCGAACCTCTCGTAACAGAAGTGGCGCTGCTGCTTATGATGAGGCAAGAACCCAGAAGCCCCAACGTCATACAGCTCTACGAGTGGTTTGAACACCCTCGAAAATTCACTCTCGTCATGGAGTACCCCGAACCGTGCGAGAGCTTGCTGGACTTCATCATTCGTAACCCTGAACTGGATGAAACAACGGCACGGGTCATCATGAGACAGGCTGTGCTGGCTGTACAACACTGCATCGAACGTGGCGTTTTTCATAATGACGTTCATTCGGGAAACTTCCTGATGAAGAAAAACACGCTAGAGCTCAAGCTGATAGACTTCGGCTGCGGTCAGCTACTTAGTAGTGACGGCTACGAGAGCAGAATATACCTTGGTGAGCATTTTGGCAGTGTGGAAACCTGAATGTAGTGACTTACTGATTATTTGACACTTTAAATAAGAAAGCTCAACAATGCGCCAATGTCTTGCTTACAGGATTATTGACTTACTGCCCACCTGAAGTCTTCACAGAGACGAGATTCCACGCCGTCCCAACAAATGTCTGGGCTCTAGGAGTATTGCTATATGAGATGGTGAACGCATGTTCTCCTTTTGGCAATAGAATGGAAGTCACACAAGCCAAAGTTACATTTATGAACTCCAACTTATCCAAGGGTGAGTGAATAATATTGATATCTTTGATAAAGCAAAGGCTCTGTACAGAAACAGTTAAAGGTGAAGTACTCTATGTAAGATTTTTTTGAACCAGCCGCGTTTGTGATGTTTGAGTTGGGAAAAGGCGTGATGCACGCAAGGTCTTTTGAAAATATGCTCTCTTTTTGTCGCAGAAACTGCATATACTTCACCTTTAAAGTAAAGATAAAGAACATTTACCTTACATTAATCATGTTTAGATGCCAAGTCACATGGTCATGACTAACCAGCTCTCTTCTTATTAATATTGGTCCAGAATGCAGTGATCTGATTAGCCAGTGCCTAACAAAGGATCCAACTAAACGGCCGACGTTAGAGCAGATGTTACAACATGAATGGATTAGAAATGATCTTCTTGTAGATTGGAGAAGTTTCAGGAGATTCACTCGAGCTGTGATTTCAGGTGTGAGGAAGTGTAACAGACAGACAGAGTAGGATTATTATCATTTGTTATTATCATTTATCTATTTTCAAATTTGTGTAGTGAACAGAGTTCATTTTAATGTTGTTGTCATAGTCTAGTCACCTTCATTTATATAGCGCTTTATACAATACAGATAGTTTCAAAGCAGCTTCATGATATTTAACAGGAAAATAACAGAATCAGTGATGCAAACAGAATTCAATTCTGCTGTAAAAACATTTATGAGTTGTCATGTTCATATAATCTTTGTATTGGATAGGAAATAACATACTTGCTGTCCTTGGTGGAGGGCTTGAGCTCGTGACGTGACCCGAAGCCCGAAATCTTGTCAAACCTGGACAGCCTGATCTTCACGTCAAACCTGACCAGCCTGATCTTCACATCAAACCTGGACAGCCTAATCTTAACATCAAACCTGAACAGCCTGATCTTCACACCAAACCTGGACAGCCTAATCTTAACATCAAACCTGAACAGCCTAATCTTAACATCAAACCTGAACAGCCTAATCTTAACATCAAACCTGAACAGCCTAATCTTAACATCAAACCTGAACAGCCTGATCTTCACATCAAACCTGCACAGCCTGATCTTCACGTCACGCCTGGACAGCCTGATCTTCACGTCACGCCTGGACAGCCTGATCTTCACGTCACGTCTGGACAGCCTGATCTTCACGTCACGTCTGGACAGCCGGATCTTCACGTCAAACCTGGACAGCCTGATCTTCACATCAAACCTGGACATCCTGATCTTCACGTCACGCCTGGACAGCCTGATCTTCACGTCACGTCTGGACAGCCTGATCTTCACGTCACGTCTGGACAGCCGGATCTTCACGTCAAACCTGGACAGCCTGATCTTCACATCAAACCTGGACATCCTGATCTTCACGTCAAACCTGGACAGCCTGATCTTCACATCAAACCTGGACATCCTGATCTTCACGTCACGCCTGGACAGCCTGATCTTCACGTCACGTCTGGACAGCCGGATCTTCACGTCAAACCTGGACAGCCTGATCTTCACATCAAACTGGACAGCCTAATCTTAACATCAAACCTGAACAGCCTGATCTTCACATCAAACCTGGACAGCCTAATCTTAACATCAAACCTGGACAGCCTAATCTTAACATCAAACCTGCACAGCCTGATCTTCACATCAAACCTGGACAGCCTAATCTTAACATCAAACCTGAACAGCCTGATCTTCACGTCACGCCTGGACAGCCTGATCTTCACGTCACGCCTGGACAGCCTGATCTTCACGTCACGCCTGGACAGCCTGATCTTCACATCAAACCTGAACAGCCTGATCTTCACGTCACGCCTGGACAGCCTAATCTTCACATCAAACCTGCACAGCCTGATCTTCACGTCACGCCTGGACAGCCTAATCTTCACATCAAACCTGAACAGCCTGATCTTCACATCAAACCTGCACAGCCTGATCTTCACGTCACGCCTGGACAGCCTGATCTTCACGTCACGTCTGGACAGCCGGATCTTCACATCAAACCTGGACATCCTGATCTTCACGTAAAACCTGGACATCCTGATCTTCACGTAAAACCTGGACAGCCTGATCTTCATGACACGCCTGGACAGCCTGATCTTCACGTCACGCCTGGACAGCCTGATCTTCACGTCACGCCTGGACAGCCTGATCTTCACGTCACGCCTGGACAGCCTGATCTTCACGACACGCCTGGACAGCCTGATATTCCAGAACTTCCGAACTGCCAGGATGGTACTGTCACAGTCACCTGTTAGTCACCATCTGCACTACATGTCCCATCATCCTCTCGGCTTACACCTGCACTTACCCGCACCTGCCAGCGATCATCATAATTTATGTCACCTGTGTTCTGCCAATCAATGTTCATCTGTGTTTGTATTTCGTTTCCTTCTGTTGAGTCAGTCTTGGTCCGTTCTACGTTGTATTTAGTGTGTATGAACCTTCTGTCCATCTGAACCTGTTTGAGTTATATATTATAAGTAAACGCCTTGCTTTGGAACTTCTGTCTCCACTTCTCCTTCTGCCTGCACCACACCATGACATTTAGGTGGTCATTTGAACACACAAAGTATTATATCAAAAGTGATCAAATTCATCATCTTTTACTGGACTATAATTTAGATTTTCTTTGTTAATCTGAGACATGGCTTCATGTAAACTCCCCGTCAGCAGCGTTAGAAGTGCCTGCTTTTAAACTGTATAAGAAAGATAGAGTTGGTTCTAAGAAGGATGAAGTTATGATCTATGTGAAAATTGGTTTCCAGTCTAATGAAATCACTTGGTCAAATTGTATATATTTTGAATGTATTGGTCTGATCCTTATTCTATCACCACAAAGTTGCTTTGTATTAATTGTAATTTATCGTCCTTACTCTTCAAATAGTAGTTATGAAAATTGTAAAGTTATTAGTTATACTGAAGTTTGTATAGATAATACAGTGGAACAAGCCTTTAAAAGCAGTCAATGAATTGGACATTTTTAGACCATTTACATCTCTTAAACCATCCAGAGCAAAGTCGATATTTGGTATTGATGTTGTAATGCTTAAAGAGCTCAGTTAAAACTCACCAAAATGATAAACTTTTCACTTTCTCATGGGACGTTCTTGTGTGCTTGGAAGTCATCATCTGCTGCTGTAGTGCCTATATCTAAAAGTGGAGATTCTCATGCTGTTAGTAATTACAGACCTATTAGTATTTTACCAATAGTCTCAAAGGTTGCAGAGAAATTGATGGCTGTGCAAATCACTGATTATCTAAATACTAGTTCATTTCATACTAGTTCATCCAATGCAATTTGGCTTCAGAGTAAACTTCAACTAGTTGGCAAATTGTTATTTCACTGAAAAAGTTAAGTCTCTTTTAGACAAAGGTGAGGTTTTCGGCCGGTGTTTCTTGACCTCATGAAGGCTTTTGACACTGTAAATCACAGAAGTCTTATTTCTAAATTATTAGTATTTTTCTCCAGAGACTTTGAGGTGGATAGAATCATATTTGTCTGGTCACACACAGTATGTCCGAGTTCAGAATTATAAATCAGCTCCCTAATGTATATCCACAGGTGTTCCCTACGGGTCTATTCTGGGTCCATTGCTATTTACGTTGTATATCAATAATCTTCCATCCGTTTGTCCCAAAAACTAGCATCCAAATGATAGCGGAAGGCACCGTTAATTATATAGGCTACATGGAAACAGTGCGTCACAAGTCGAAATTAACTTACAAAATCCCTAGTTAATGTCACAGTTTGGCTAGAACAAAGCTGTAAAACAGTGTGCTTTTTTTTTTCTTTTCTTTTTTTTAACCAAAATAAGTGTAGTGCCAGATATTGTTTCAGGGGAACGGCTACAAGATGTATCTGAATTGATCTATCTTGATTTCAGACTTTCTTTTAAGGCTCATGTTAAAAAGGTCTGTAACTGGGTCAAATTTTGTCGTCAAAAATAATAAAAAATAAAAAATATATATATATATATATATATATATATATATATATATATATATATATATATATACCAGATTATATGTCAACAGAGCTGCTTGTATGTATTCATTCCATTATTATCTCTCAAATCACTATTTGTCTTAACAACCTGGTCACAAGCGAGTACAACTACTCTAAAACCATTGGACTCTCTGTATAAACAATCACTAAAAATTCTGATTAAAAACAGTTCATTTTGATCATTGTTTAATACAAAAAAAATACAATTTGCTAAATTGGGATATCTGATGTAGATGTTTGACTTATGTTTAAGATTATACATAGCCTGTCTTCCCTGTTAAAAGTGTATGTTAACGTTAGAACAACTGCACATCGGTCCACAAGGGCTGGAGAAGAGGGGACTGTATTATTCCTCTCAGAAAAAGTCAATTTAGTCAGTCTGTATTTTCAGTCAAAGCCACAAGGGAATATGAAACTCCATCCCATCAATAACTAGAAGATTGAATATACATATAGACTGGTTCTTATTAGTTTCATCTAAAAAAAAAGGTTACTTACTACTCAGCACTGTCAACAGTAGTATCTTAATATTCAGATTTTAGCTTATTTGTAATAATTGCTCTGCTTTTTTCTTCTTTCTCTTGTGTGTGTGTGTGTATTAATGTAAAATGCTTGTTTTTAGAGTGACTTTTTACATTTTGTCAAGGGTCTATAGCTGAAAATTGTATTTTTGGCTAATTCTGTATCTATGCTTAATAATGTGCACTGCCCCTGTAAACAAGTGAAATAAAGTAAACATGAGAGACTGCAAGACTGTAAAGAAGTCAGCACAGCCATATTTGCCTCATATTTAAAAGCAATTTTGCACAGTAGTATGATTTTACACTACTATATCCATACATATATATGTTGCTGTTTTTTTCTCCCCTTTATTTGTAATTCTGTGTATATGTCATTGGTCTCTTACTTTGTAATATAAAAAGGTACAGAAATATAATAATATAAAAAGTTTTAAAAGTTATGACAATCATCTTTATTTATATAGCGCTTTATGTAAGATTGTTTCAAAGCGGCTTTGCGGTTATAAACTGGAAGATAATGTTCAATGATGCAAACACAATTCAATTCTCTAAGATTCTGCTCTTAGACAGTTGTGTCATTATTCAGCTGCAGTTCATAGTTGATTCAGTTCAGTAATTGTGTAGAGTTCATCAATTATGTAATGAGTTCAATTCAGCTGTAAAGCAGCTCTGCAGAAAACAGTGATGTCATCATTCAGATAAAAACAATCTTGACAAACATTTTAAGTGGATCTTAGTGGTATTATAAAAAAGTATGACATGATCCCTTTAAATAAATGCTTTCAAAGAATAGAAAAATTAGGTGCATGAAAGCCATCTCCATGGTTGTTTATATATAAAAAAAGAAAGTCAGCCTCTGTTTTCATTTAATTTCTTGTATTATTAAAAAGATTCAGGTCTCAAATCTTTAAAAATGAAGGAATAGTTACCCAAAAACAAAATCTAAAATTAAAAAATATATATTAATCTGGAAAAAAGTCTGGAAAAAAAAACATTAATTCTGCGTTTAAAATAAATCAATAATCGAAGTATGATGTTAATTTTGTAAAAACAACAACAACAAAAAAAACACATGTAGAATATTTTTTAATTAATTTAATCAAGAATAGGAAAATTAAGGTCTAAGCTTCTATTGAAAATATGGTAACATATGGTAACACTTTGTTTTCAGATTACAAAACAATTTATGTAAAATGTTCAGTGAAACCTTACTGTAAAGTGTTATCTAAAAAAAAAAAAATCTATGTCTGGCTTTATATATTTTAATATTTGAAGATAGCTCACGGGTTTTAGGAAATATTGTTAGTCATCTTTGTGTCCTTTTAGACAAGGTCCTAAAAGCAAGAGATGCACACCTGGACAAAGCATTACTAGAATTTAACATTACTTTCATTTTTCATTTTACTCTCATGTTTTTGCGTTAGTAATTAATGAGGAAAAAATATGAGCATCTTAAATCGTTGGTCTTTTAAAATAAGACACAATTAGATCCAAATATTTCAACATCCTTCCAAGACAATGAGTTCTTATACCCGCACGTCATATTCTCGCGTCACATCTTTGTCAGTGAACAAAATGGCAACCTACTGCTTAACCGTCGCCCGGCTTCAGGTACATGAAAATCTAAATGTTATCTAGTCAACACGCATAGTTTGGATTTTTTAATTCATGTATTAATGTCACCCAGATCTGTGCTTGTTAGTTTGAGCTGCTCGCAACGAGTTATCTGACTGTTTTTGTGCTGAAATCTGCTCATGAAGTGCTCACAGGTCATTGTGGCCAAGGATGTCATAGCAGTCGCGTTTGCGCTGGTGCGCCTCGCCGATGGCGTATAATCTTTATTTTCAGCTATTATACAAGACAGCCAAAGCACGAAACCAGAAATACTCACCGCTATTTCATTGATTCGCTCATTGTGTATTTTTCATGTCTGGCTGTTTGGTTTTAGTCGCAAGGTGAACACAAGGTTAAAACAGCGTAGTGAGGATAACGGCGCTGTCGGTGTAGATTAACTAGTGACACCGCTACATGACAACGTCACGAAATCCTTTAAAAATTAAATGATTACATTTTTATCTATCTATCACTATTATATGCATTCTAAAATTTGCATAACTTTACACCTGAGGTCTGATCTTAATGAGCGAAGTGAGCAGCTGTGATTTCAAAAATAAAATACACTGGTAATCTATACGGATGTTGTCATTAATAATATCAGCCTAAAAACATGACGGCAGTTCGAACAATCTAGTTAACATGTTCCTGACCTGTCCACATGAGGTTGTAAAAATACCCCATATAACCTTGATGCTGTCATGGATTTAGGCATCACATGTATGACAGTATGTTCTGGTTAAGATTGAGTATATATTTACGGTTTATTTGACAAGACAAGATATAATATATATTTATTTGTATGTCAACTTAAATGTGTTTATCAGTTCTCGCTTTCATTACAATATCAGGGAAACTTATTTCAAGCCAAGGCATGAAAGTACACAAAATCAAGAAGTCTTAGACTTTTCTCTAGAAAATACAGATGTTCATTATTATTTATGAAGTTCTCAAAAGTATTTAATCCTATTGAAGAGAGCAATATCTGGAAATCATGGAAATATAATGTTGTTTATGTGATTTGTGAGTTTGTGTCTCAGCTTTTTGTGTACTGATTCCCTGTTTATTTCAGCTCGCTCTGGGTCAGGGTGCCCGCCGCTTTCATGTAGCGGCAGCCCTCAACGCAAAGGCCAAGGTGGCCATGAGCCGCTTTGAGCCAAGCACTTGCGTCAACTATGACCAGCTTCGCTCAAATATTGACATTGTGCGCAAAAGGTCAGAAAGCATTACAGTATTTTACACTCAATTTTATTTGCTTCAGCCCTTCTTATCTTTAATAAGGCGACTCAGTGGCTCTTTTTTACTTTTACAGAAGAAAAATACTTTTTTCATGCAATTGGTTAGTTTAAAAAATTGTACTGTCTTAAATCTTGTGAGTTTTTCCAAGTGCTTTACATGTGAAATCACATCTTCCAGACTCAATCGGCCACTCACCCCTCCAGAGAAGATTGTCTATGGCCATCTGGATGACCCGGCTGGACAGGAAATCGCTCGTGGACGCACATATTTGCGCTTGCGACCGGATCGAGTTGCTATGCAAGATGCAACAGCACAGATGGCCATGCTGCAGTTCATCAGCAGTGGACTCCCAAAAGTGGCAGTGCCATCCACCATCCACTGTGACCATCTTATCGAGGCCCAGACCGGAGGAGTCCAAGATCTACAGAAAGCAAAGGTGAATGATGCCATATAGTGATGTTGTTGAAAGGGTGCCATGCAAATGAATTGCTTGTATTCCAAACTTGTATGAAGTAAGATATTTTATTTTTATTCTTCACTGATTTTATTCCTTTATTTCTTTCCTTTTCTCGCTGTCAACCAGGAAGTAAATCAAGAGGTTTACAGTTTTCTTGCTAGTGCTGGGGCTAAATATGGTGTTGGCTTTTGGAAACCTGGCTCTGGAATCATCCATCAGGTACTGCAGAAAAAAACTTTTGACTAGTTTTTAACCAGTATGACTTTTTTCAAGTGGTTTGTCCATGACTATTAAATTTCACATAAGATGTACACATAATTGCTAGCCTGGATGCCAGCCCGAACCCCGCCCACAACATTTTTTGGTCGGGAAGTTCGGTCTGGACTCGATCCATTGAGGAGTAATTATGATCAGCCAAAAAATGGTCGGACCAATCAAATTGCCAGGGCGGGCTTTATACGATGATGGACAGATAATCCATCCAATAACGTAATCATCACGTCCTCAAACGTATTTTTTCTTTCAAAAATGCTTTTCGTGTTTGCATGCAAGTAGGCCTACTCCGCGAATCCTTAAGTTCTTTTTGCAACACCGGCAAAGATCGTTAACACTCCTTATTTTTTTCATACTTTTTCCAGAGTTCTGGTTGTCGGTCTATCCAATTGAGTGCAGAGTTGTTGTTTTTCCTGGTTCGGTTAAGACACGCCTCATAATCAAAGCCCTATGGAGCAGTCTCAGACTCATGTTCTGACCAGAATATGAGTATGACGAAGTCAGGCTACATAATTGCTTTAAGGATTCTCCAATTGATCAGGTGCCAAATGTTATCGGCCGATAAAGGTTGATCAGGTGACGCAACTCGCAAGACGCTCGATAATAAAAAGAGATATTAAACTGCATTTAGCCACGAAAGAGATACTGTTCCCCAAGTGGCTTTCTATGCGCGCACGGGCAAGCAAAGTCAGCTTTCAACTTCTAGTTCGTTTCTAAATGGTTAAATACACACAGAAATATGCTAAAATGCTCTGCTTGGTGAATAAAGCAAGTAATCTGAATCAACCTTTTCTTTTTTCTTTAAAGATTATCTTGGAGAACTACGCATACCCTGGAGTCATGTTGATTGGTACAGACTCTCACACCCCTAATGGTGGTGGTCTGGGCTCCATCTGCATTGGAGTTGGTGGAGCTGATGCTGTTGATGTCATGGCAGGCATCCCCTGGGAGCTAAAGTGCCCAAACGTAAGCTGCTATTGCCCGTTTCCATGAACTCAACACTTGCTATCTAAAATTGGGCAACTGGAAGTGTTTATTTATAGGTTCTATCTACTTTTCCAGGTCATCGGTGTGAAACTAACAGGCTCATTATCTGGCTGGACCTCACCAAAAGATGTCATCCTTAAAGTTGCTGGTATTTTGACTGTGAAGGGTGGCACTGGTGCCATTGTGGAGTACCACGGCCCTGGTGTGGACTCTATCTCCTGCACAGGTAAAAACTTGCTTAAGCAATATTTAGATTGGATTAATTTTCGAAATAATGTTTGAGACACAATTATTAATATTGGACATCCATGCATATATCATCGTGCCATTTCATATATCATCATTCATATAAGCATTAGGGCTGTCAAAATTGCTCAAAAATGACGTTCGAATATTCCCTCTAAAAAACCCACATATATTCGAACTATTCGAATATCTGGTTGCGCATTTTGTCACTGACGCGCATTACGTCAATATCAGGACAAATGAATACAAAGAGACACAACTATTTATATAGGTAGTTTATCTAAGTTTAAACTTATTTGACAACGTATTAACTTACACAAAAACAAGTAAATCAATGGCCAAGACCGCAGACCTTACACTCGCTCGCAGGCACTCTTTCTCTCTCTCTCGCTCGCACTCGCAGGCACTGTTTCTCTCTCTCTCGCTCGCTCTCTGCGCATAACGGTTTAAATGAACAAAAATACACAAATGTTGAGTGCTGATCAAGAGTTTTGTGCAATCAATTTAAGGTCGCGAGACTCGCGACTCTTGTCCTAAATATAGCAGGCTTCATTCAGTGATTGAAACAAATATTATTAACATTAATTTAAGTTTTACAGTATAAAGAACCGACATTGAACTCTCCGAGCAGCTCGTGCTGTGGGTAAACTGCTGCTACTATGGCTATTTCGGGGACGTCTGGCCACGCCCCCTTGGCGGGCTCTGTATGATGTAATGCTAGCTCATTGGCGAACACGTCGGAAGCGCCCGCGTCATTGGATGTGCAGTTGCCGCAGCACAGCCAATGAGTGAGCCAGACACTCACTGTGCTATCTGTGCAGCTGGAAAATGCGTCTTCAGGATTTTGCCCCTCGCAAAGCAGACAGCCGCGCCTCTGCTACCGCGGGCGTGTTTTTCCACATGATTCGAATATTAATTTTCACCTTCGAATTTCTGTTTTTTAAAACTATTCGAATATATATTCGAATTTAGAATATTCGTTGACAGCCCTAATAAGCATCGACAACTTCATTTGTTAATTAAGATTAATATTCATTAGGGTAGGGTTACATTAAGGTAGTTAAGGTAGGGCTCATACTTGTAGCTGCTATTACAGTGACCATTTAACTTTCCTTCCTTAAATTTGGTTCACTGTTACTTTGAGCTGAAAGTCTGTATCCATAATGCTAGGTTGAAATACATAATTATAGTGCACCAGGGTGTGCAGAGATAAATTTAGCCTTAGATACGGTGTTCAACGAAGGTCATAATGAATGAGAAGCATTAAGATGTTATCCAGATGGAATTACATTTCTTAGAGGATGGCAATTAGCTGACAAACAGTATGTTATTTGCTTCGTAAATGTTATAGGTTGAGTGAATAAAAACAGGCATGTTGAATACTACGAAGTCCTTAAAGGTACATGGTGATGAAAAAAACATGAGATGGGAGGAAATATATATTTAAATGCCTTTACGTTCCCCAGAGAAACTTTGCGTTAGCTCACAAAACACTTTACGAGAGAACTTTCTTTAATATTTTAATATGATATTTCTCTAATATTTCTCAGGGGAACATAAAACATTTTGTGAGAGAAGAGAACGTAATATTTCTCAGGGGAACACAAAACATTTTGTGAGAGAACGTAATATTTCTCAGGGGAACGCAAAACATTTAGTGACCAAACTCAATATTTCTCTAGGAACGCAAAACATTTTGTGAGGGGACTCAATATTAATCAGGAGAATGCAAAACATTTTGTGACAGAGAATGCATTATTTCTTGAGGGAACGCAAAACATTTGGTGTGCGGACTCAATATTTCTTAGCCTGGTAATACCAGACTCTGCTACTTCACTTTGCTTCGTAGACAGAGTCTGGCATAGCATAATAGAGAAGTGTTTTCTCTCTCGCTAGGGGGCGATTTCTGAAGTTTAAAATCATTGGTTACCCGTAAGCCAATCAGATAAGTTTATTCATGACGTATGTTATGCGCTGACACAGCCGCATCGATCCACAGACATCATGCATCGAACTCAAATCTATGATCGAACTTCCACCAGCTGTAAACACTTGATGATGCGAGCGAAATACCGGAGTGAACACGGCTGTAAACGACTTTTTTGATCGGTGAGTGATATAATAGAATGACTGCTGCACTTGACAGGGCGCAAACAAGCAGAGAGAGAGAGCGAGCGAGCCCCGGCCGGCCGCGCGCGCGCGCACTATCACGTCTTTAAACAAACAACACGAGCACTGTCTTGCTCTCTCTCCCTCGCAAATATTAATCAAAATCAATCGACTAGTAAAAGGTCGGAACACCTCAGTTTCACGTGGAGCATTTGGAGATTTTTAGAGATTAGAGACTCTAGGAACAACATCTCAATGAACAACATCTCAACACTATAAAAGCCTGTCTCATATAGACGCCTGTCTCAAATACAAGCCGGTGCAGTTCGACGATTTGGGCAAATAAAAGCCCGGGCTATTAGGCTATTATTTGAAGTTTTACGGTATTTAAGACCTGGAAAAGAAAGGAGACACTGACCTGTCAAAAGGCTCCCAGTTTCTCGTTGACGATCGGTAGTTGATAAATTAAACTTTTCCCAAAGGGAGTAGGGCCACAACATCACCTCCATTCAAAATGTTTAATACACACTCTTCTTCTTCGGGCTTCAGTTTGCTAATGCCTGGAATATTCTCCACAACAGAGCGAATTGCATCCGCGTCTCCCTATCCGCGGTCGTTTTCGATTTCTCTGACCTAATCTTAAACTCGGCGCTTGGCGAGTACGTCACGGCTTTCAGCCCGCCTTCTGTTCGCTGATTGGCCCGGCTGTTTTCAGGCCGGTGGAAAACAGAAAGATAGGCTGCTATCTCAGACTGACTACAGGAGTGAAATGAAATTAGCGGAAGTAGGAAGTCTGACGTAGTCAGGCTAAATATTTCTGGGGGAACAACGTTTTTTGTGACAGAACGTTATGTTTCTCAGGTGAAAACATTTTGTGAGCGGACGCAATATTTCTCTTGGGAATGCAAAACATTTTGTGAGCAAACTCAATATTTCTTGGGGGGAACGCAAACATTTGCGAGAGAACGCAAAAGCATTGACATTTTTTCCTCCCATCTCATATTTTTCTCCTTTTACCATGTCCCTTAGGGGTTCTGTATAATATAGATGGGATTAAAATCACTTGTAAATCTGTGAAACACAAATGCACAGTCACCTCAGATATTTATTTTTATTTTTTTGCGGCAATCTCTATAAACTGTTCGGCGAGCTCAAAATCGGGCCTAAAATAGTGTACTGTGTTATTGAGGGCGTGTTAAATCAGTCATTGTAAAATCTGAATATGCTTTTCGGTTTTCTAATCAGGAATGGCCACCATCTGTAATATGGGTGCTGAAATTGGAGCCACCACCTCTGTGTTCCCGTACAACCACCGTATGAGGACATACATGGAGAAGACTGGTCGTGGAGGTAAGCAGCGATAGTCTCTCATCAATGGATAATTCAACTGTTTCTTCAAAAGTTTGGCCTCTCATTCTACTTTTCCTTCTCAGAAATCGCTGTTCTATCAAATGAGAATCAAGATCTGCTGGTACCTGATTCGGGTTGTGAATATGACCAGGTGATCGAGATTAATCTAAGTGAGGTAAGAGCAGGTCAGTTAAGGTAAGTAAGTTGAATGGATCTTGCAGTTAAGTGTTAACAATTCACTTCAACATGATTTATTATCCTCCTTTACAGCTGAAGCCTCACATCAACGGCCCGTTTACTCCTGACCTGGCACACCCTGTTTCAGACATCGGGTCTGTCGCTGAGAAAAATGGCTGGCCCCTGGATGTTAAAGTTGGTCAGTGATTTAGAGTTCACCCCATTTTAATGGTCATTTGATATACTTTTATTATTCTATAAAATGGCTCCCATTACAGGTCTGATTGGAAGCTGCACCAACTCCAGTTATGAGGACATGGGCAGAGCTGCCTCCGTGGCCAAACAAGCACTCGACAAAGGACTTAAAAGCAAAGCCCAGTTCACAATCACCCCTGGCTCCGAACAGATTCGTGCCACAATTGAGAGAGATGGCTATGTGAGTCTGAGTTGGAGAGCCCTTGGATTTTATTATTTGAAATGGCTTGAAATTGGTTGTGTGTTCGTCCAAATTCCTTGATTGTTCTGCTTTTAGTCTAAGAGTTGAATGTGTATTTTTACCTGCAGGCCAAAGTGTTGAGGGATGTTGGTGGAGTTGTCCTGGCTAATGCCTGTGGACCCTGCATTGGTCAGTGGGACAGGTAAAGTATTTGTCTTCAACGTAGTTTTTAATTCAACATTGTAGATTTTCTTTTCCACACTACTGTTCAAAGTTTGGGCTATATGATATTGTGAAATATTAATACAAGTTATACTACAGGGCTGTTGATTGGTTGATGAACCAATCTTCAAATCATGGCTGCATTACAACCTCGGGCTACATTATCTTTTAAGCATCCTTGCTGAATAAAAAAAAAAAAACCTACCTAATAAACTTACTGACCCAAAGTTTTTTGTGTGAATATAAAATGACTAAAGTAATATGTAAGGGAACATGTAGAGTTAGCCAGCTATTATCACTAACTAAATTAAGGTAATACAGGGTTACTTGCTAAAATATTGGCTATGAAATTGATTTCAGTTGATTCATTGTATTAAGTGAGAAGGTTGAGAGCTCTGAGTCACATGAGAGATATGAAACTAGCAAAATCAGGTGACTGGGACAACGTTCATAGTTTAGCATCATTATACAAAAATATTTGACCTTAATTCCACGATTGACCAATCAGAATCAAGGAATTCAAAGAACTCTGTAATAAAGCCATATCATAAACCAATAAAAATCTTTCTTGCAGACGTGACGTTAAGAAGGGAGAGAAGAACACCATTGTTACATCATTCAACAGAAACTTCACAGCCAGAAATGATGCTAACCCTGCCACTCATGCTTTTGTCACCTCACCAGAGGTATTTCGCACCTGCTCACAAATGTGCTACAATCTCTGAATGTTTTCCCCCCAAAACCATTTGTATGAAGTCTTGCCAATTTATTTATTTTTTCATTTGTGTTGCAGATTGTCACAGCCCTTGCCATTGCAGGCACACTGAATTTCAACCCTGAGACTGACTTTCTCACAGCCCCCAACGGAGAGAAGTTTAAACTGGTGCCGCCCACAGGAGATGAGCTTCCTGCTCGTGACTTCGACCCAGGTCAGGACACCTACCAGCACCCACCACCTGATGGGTCTGGTCTGAAAGTAGATGTGAACCCTCAGAGCAACCGCCTGCAGCTGCTCGAGCCCTTCGACAGATGGAGTGGGAAAGACCTTGAGGACCTCCAAGTGCTCATCAAGGTAAGTTTAAGTCATGGATGTTTGAAATTCTGCTTTTCAATATCACTCTGAACTATGTAACTCATTCTGTCAGGTGAAAGGAAAGTGCACCACTGACCACATCAGCGCTGCCGGACCCTGGCTTAAGTTCCGTGGCCACCTCGATAACATCTCCAATAACCTTCTCATTGGTGCCGTTAATACCGAGAACGATGCCGTCAATAAAATTCGCAACCTTCTAACTGGAGAGTTTGGTGGCGTCCCTGATGTTGCCCGCCATTACAAAGTAAATGCTTCTCTTTTTTATATATATATTTGTCATTTATGCTTTCTGCCTATTGAGAGCATTTGTATTCATAACGATTTCTGGATGTTCTGTAATTTCCCCGCTTGCAGAAGCACAATGTTTCATGGATAGTTGTCGGAGATGAGAACTACGGTGAGGGTTCCAGCAGAGAGCACGCGGCTCTGGAACCCAGACATCTTGGAGGGAGGGCCATCATTGTGAAAAGCTTTGCTAGAATCCATGGTAAGTGAATTTGAATGCAAACACTTTTTATTCCCTGTTTGAAGCCAAGCGTCTCGTTTATCAATTGAATGAATCTGTCATGACTGTCAACAGAAACTAACTTGAAGAAACAGGGCCTGCTGCCCCTCACCTTCTCCAATCCTGCTGATTACGACAAAATCCGCCCAGACGATAAAATCTCCATTACAGGGCTTAAGACCTTTGCCCCTGGAAAGGTAAGACCTATTCTGTTAAACAGTTTCTAGTTTATATGCATCTTTCCTGGTTTGTGTTAAAGGATAATTCCAGTATTTAGCACTTTGAGTCTATTTTCTAGTTTGTTTTGGATGAACTAGAGTGGTGACAATGGGTCCTGTCTTGACTTTTTGACTCTTTTAGGATTGCCTCTGAGCGCTTCAGAGTGTCTGTCTACGAGCATACTGAAACATGTCCTTAAAACAACACTTAACATTAGTTTTCAAAACGGTGACACTCACCGAGTGGTTAGTGGTGTTCGTTGATGATTAAAAACAAATATATCGGCGCAATGTATGCTTTCAATCCGTGTTATTTACTATAGTGGAACTATATTTTCAGATACCTCACAACCGCGTATAAACTTCCGCTCGATATTTGAGTCTGAAGCGTTAGCACACTCCCGACCACTTGATGGCGACAAACACTTTGCCACAGTTGCTCTGCTCACGCTAGCCTACTGAGAGACGGAGAACCGAGCGAAAAGACTACAACCAAATGTAAACAGACCCCTTTCGGTATCCGGGAGCGCAGTAATATCAACGAGCACTGAGGCTCCAACAGACATCACTGGAATTTTAAAAAATGGCAAATTAAACACGACAGAAACTGTATTTCGCTACGCTACTTGTTATGGATCATCAACGAACACCACTAACCACTCGGTGAGTGTCACAGTTTTGAAAATGAACGTTAAGTGTTGTTTTAAGGACATGTTTGAGTATGCTCGTAGACAGACACTCTGAAGCGCTCAGAGGCGATCCTAAAATAGTCAAAAAGTCGAGAAAGGACCCATTGTCAAAATTTCTAAGTCCACCACTAATTCATTCAAAACAAACTAGAAAATAGACTTAAAGTGCTAAATACCGGAATTATCCTTTAAGGCTGGCCCACACTAAAAGATTTTTAAAGCCTTATCCGATTTTTAAAATGTGAGAGCCCACAAACATGACGCTAAAAATCTATTTAATCTATTTATCTTTAGCCCCTTCATGCCATCATCAAGCACATTGACGGAAGCTCGGAAACTATTGAGTTGAACCACACCTTCAACGAAACCCAGATTGAATGGTTCAAGGCAGGCTCCGCCCTCAACAGAATGAAAGAGCTGCAGTAATGAGTGTGATTGGCCATCAATATACATATTTGGGAGGGGTTATGCATCAAACAGGTGGATTGGTATGCTTATGAAAGGTTTAAATGCTCATGTAATTATGAACTGAAGTATACACAATACATTTTCAAAACTGTACTGCATAGACAAGTCATGTCTATACGCAAACTTCTCAAATCTATATAATATATTGCAGGGCAGAGAAAAGATGTGAAGTTTAGCAACTGTAATGCTTATAAATTTCAAGCTTGGCCTGTGTTTATTACAGAATGGAGAATTCAAAAAATAAGTTAACCTACAAAAGATGCTAAACACATACATGTCACATACAAGCACATACACCAGTGTTTAATTCATAAAACCATCCAAACATCTGTGCAGGTGTTCATGCAACTGTTGATTATTAATTTCTGTTATTTGAAATATTACACTTAACTGTAATGAGAGCTCCTTGTGAATTTTTTGTCCTGTTATCGGCTCTCTTGATGGAATATCTTATTTCACACAATTTTAACTTCTCATAATAATTGGTTTTCTTGTTCATGCAAGCTTGAAATTTGACCAGTTATTGTTCATGTAGCTAATTCTTACTGAGTCAGAGTGACTTGTCTATGCCTGTTCATCAAACCTTGGCAGATTTTATCATTTACAACACCAAAATCTATCAAATATGTCTGTACTGAATGCACAGCGGGTCAAATCTGTTCATGTTTTAAACATAATGCTTATTTATAAACCTTTGCAAAGAATCTCGGATGTGCATTATCTTAAGTGTTTTGGATGACAGTTATTGAGTAATGGATCTGTAATCAGATTTCCAACCTCTAGAGCATCTTTTCTGTATATTTGAGTGCCCTTTTTTGTAGGGTTGTTTTCTTTTCTTTTATTCAGAGCTGTACCCATGTCAAAGCAGTGACATTAATCACTCTGACCAGCAGATGATAGCCACTACTAAGACATTGAGGTGTAAATTACTTGCTTTGTCTGATTCAACATGTTTGTGTTCATCAGATTAACCTTTACTGCTGCTCGTAACACCTCACAAACACAGCCTCTAGATAATAACTCCATTATTTTCCTCCTTTTTTCTTTCTTGTTTGTGAGGAAATGAATGCTGATCAGTCACAGTGGGTTATAAAATAAAAGCCATTTCAAATAATTCAGTCCATGTTCATTTATGTATTAGACTCATGCCTTTTTTCCCCTCGCAACAACATTGTACACCCAATATTGGTAAACAATATATAATATAGCTATGCATGCAGGTTTTTAATATTTTAGATGCTATGGACACCCAAATGTGATCATCTTTGTGCGAGGGAACCCCTTTCTTAAATGTAAAAGGCAGCTATCTATTTGAATGTATAAATACTCAATTTATACTGTGAAAATATTATATTTTAAATGTGTAAAATGGTATTTGAAAAATATTTTAACTACTGTTGCATTTTTAAATTGCTATGTTTTTTGTGCATTTTTATTCGTGTTTTTTTTTTTTTTTTTACTTTTCCATGGACCCACTACCACTCCCTTGCAGGCCCTGGTGGTCCCTGGACCCACTAGTGTTCAATATAGTTTTGTTTTGATTATAGTGATTAAATTCTAATTAATCCCTCGAGCTTATAAAGTATCGAAGAATGAACTGTAATACATTTAAATATTATGAAGAAACATAAATAACAACCCCTTTATACAGCATCACATTTACATCGCGACGCGTCAAAACTAGGACGCGCCTGTATTACATTATGGGCCCTCTGATTTGACGACTGAAGGCTGACGTCAGTATTCTGCCGCGTGCGGCGTCGTGTCGTTGATTATTATTGGAGCGTTTTTGTCGCGTCGCGTCTCGCGCGTACAATTTTGATGGGGTGTCCCTCCCTCTCCTCCACCCGTAACCTCATTTATTGTGTGCTACGCAGGGGTCCATTGAGTCGAATATGTGAACCACGAATGATAATACATTTAATACCACTTGGATTCTAGTGTAGCTATGTAGATATATTTGTTTCCGCGGCGCGAGATAACAACCAACAAATTGGTATCCACTACAACGTACATTACGGTAAGAATTTCATCATAATCCTATTGTATTTTCCTATCCTGTCTGTATATATAACCGTTGATTGAAAACGCCTTTACTGTTATGGTGTCGCATGCTGTGCACTGTAGAAGCTGAGAGTAATTCCTCGACGTTTGTCAACAACCTGCATTGTTGAGGGCAGGTCGATAGTATGGTAATAAAGCGAACGTAGGCTACTCGCAGTTTAATGACAGTCACTGTCGATTAGACTGATATAGAGTCTGCGGTACACAGATGCGTGCCCTTTCTTAGACTGTAGGGCAGAAACCACCAGTGGTGCATTGGAAAACAATGAAAAGGAAACAGTTTGATGGTGGAAAACGGTGTCCCCGACGGCCCGACCCCAAGTAATAAGATCTGATGTGGTCCCGAATCCCGATGCAGCTGCTGCACCCAGATTTGAGGGCAAAGACAACACAACACCGTAAAAGCTGATCAAATCAGACTGGATATTTCGAAAAAAAAAACAAAAAACTTTTTGTTATATACATTTGTGTACTGTGTAATTATTTCGTGTATATATAAATACACACATATGGACATATATATATTTTAAATTAATTGATATATAATATAAATTATGTTTAAATTTATACATGCAAATATTTCTTAAATATATACATGCATATGCGTGTATTATATACAAAATAATTATACACAGAACACACATATATTATGTAAACACAAACTTCCGTTGCCCAGCACTAATATAGCACTATATATACATACATAGCCTACAAATGTTATTTATTTTCTCTCTGATGTAACCCATTTTTCAAACCACAGAGGCCTCATCTCATCTCCAGTGAACTTCACACCAATGGCTGATTCAGACAGCACATCTACATCTGATCGAAAGCTGCACTGCCCGCATACACCCGTCTCTCTTTCGTTACCTTTCCTGAGGGAAGGCAGTAATGTCTTGGAGAGGAAACCGCATCAGACAGGGGAACCTCTTAGCCCACTGCCAACCAAACGCACACGCACCTATTCAGCGTGAGTACCTGTGTTAACAGTGTAAAAATGTTTCATATACTTTGTGTAAAGGGAGTGCAACAAGGATTTTGAATGATTTCTAAATTCTGTCTCACTTTAATGTTGTTTATAGATTTTTTTACCAATATTGACACTCTTCTACTTTGTTTTTAGTATTGGGTCTACCGATAAGTGCAAAGAGAGTGAAAAACATATAACAGTTTAATAAATTTAAAGATCTCAAAGCAAATAAGTAAATAAAATGAAACCATTAAAATACATTTTGTGACCATTAAGACTTCAAATCAAATCTTTATTTTTATTGTTTAATATGTGGGGTGTGCAACGATTAATTGCGATTAATCGCATCCAAAATAATTTTTAATAAAAAGTTTGTTTACATAATATATGTGTGTTTACTTTTGTATATATAAATGCACACACATGCATGTATATATTTAATAAAATGTGTTATTTATACATAAAATATTTATATATAATATAAATATTTTTAATATTTATAAAAAAAATATTATTTTATATTATTAAATTACATGGTTTGTATTATTTAATCAAATATAAAGAATTTTTGCTTTTTATTGTTGTAATATAATAATGATCAATTACTTTTGTCAAAAGCAAAGTAAACCGATAATTAAACATGTTCTGCATTGGCTAACAGTCTGCCATGTTGAAGATGAAGATGAGGGAGCAGAGAGAGGTAGATCTTAATATCAGCCAGTTTAACTTTATTAATAAACAAAACAAAGGAGATAATAAAAAAACAGGAATCGTAGGAGTACAACAACGTAACAGCTTTGGCTTCAACTCAAAGACAATACAGGACAATGGACAGAACTGAACTCAGGGCTTAAATACACAAGATAATGACAAAACATAAACCTGACACAGACACTGATATATATATATATATATATATAATAGTTATTGTATTGAAAAATTGTATACAGAATCTATGGATGTATTGAAAAAAAAATGTATTGGCGCACCACATATTGTTGTGTTCATTTCAACAAAACATAAAGAGATGTTTTGCACTTCTTATTTACCAAAAGGAATCATGTTAGTGGATTAGAGCCTCTTTCCTCTGGTGTTTTGTCAGATCGGTGAGAGCCAAATCTGGACCCGTCTTCAAGGGCATTTGCAAGAACTTCTCCAGGTCACAAGGTCACGGATTCATTCACCCCTCCCATGGAGGAGAAGACATATTCGTTCACATCTCAGAGTAAGTAAATATACAAATATAATTTTAGAAATATACGATATTACAAATACTTGTAGTTTTAGCATCTATTTGTTTAACCGCAGTTCTCTTTTTTTATCTAGTATTGAGGGTGAATATGTGCCTATGGAGGGGGATGAGGTGACCTACAAAGTGTGTCCTGTTCCTCCCAAGAACATAAAGTTTCAAGCTGTTGATGTGGTGATCACCAGCCTATCTTCCGGAAGGAAGCACGAGACCTGGTCTGGGCAAGTTATCAGCTCCTAGCTCACACATTCAAGCCCAATAGAAGAATAAAGAGATAAAGGAAGGGATTTAACTCACGGTGCTCATGCTGGCGTAAAATGGTGTTGTGTGTATGTAGGATAGGGATGGAATAGTAATTAGGGTTATGCAACTGTTGTTTTCTCCAGCCTGGCAAATAAGCAACAGGAAGTTGGTCAGAAGTCTGTTTGGAAAATGGTTTAGGATGCAAGTCAGCTGAGCTTTGATATAGCATTGCCAGAACATAACATAACTGTGAGCAGCAGTTTTGCCCTTGTTTAAGTATTTTGTCATTTATATGTACTTAATTATGTATTTATTTTCATTTTATGTACAGAGGCATTTGATTTCATTGTGCTGTGTATGTTCAAATCATTTATGTAAAACGGTTTTCCTAAAATAAATTAATACACATCAATTAAAATTTTTCATTTCTTTACTTGTAATTGGACTGGTATTAGTTTTGTGTAACAAATCACACAAATCTGTTAATTTTGTCAAGAACAATGCTTCTTATGATAATTCTAATAAAATTGAAATAACATTATCATTCAATGCAGTGTTATTTTCACAAATTGTACATTATTCTTCTACTTTAAGGTTTTCCTGGACAGAGTTTTAAAGGATTTTTAAATTCCATTCAGATTATACCAATAAAGTGCTTATAGAGATATAATTTATCTCTGAGAATTTGGAGATGCGTAATCAGGAATGAAAATAAATATTAAAATATGATGTATTGAATAAATAATTAAATGATACATTTTTTAATTATAAAATTTCGGCGGATTACTGCATGTATATCAAATACACATAAAGTATAGGCCTATATAAAATGAAAAACGAAAAAGACATATTATACAGTGTCAAAACCCAAACTGTTCCCTTGTAAAGACTTTTACAAATGTCAAAGTACAGCCATGAATTCCATAAATGTGTTGAGTGATGTAGTGTCATCAGAAGAGAAGCAAGAGGTGGGGTTTTATTAGGTGACGTGTACAGATGTCCACTAGAGGGAGCAGTACATCATGAAAATAGAGATTGTGGTTATGGGGAAATCATTAAACTGTCAAAGAATAGTGCACTTCACATGAAAAACGCAGGACTATTTAAATTTCGTTGCGGAAAACAGTACATGGAATGCAATACAACAACAACAAAAAAACTGTGAAAGGAGAGTGATTTTTTTTCTCTCACAAATTTTCCTTTTTTTTAACCATACATTTTATATTGCACCCTTAGGCCATAAACCAGCAACTAGTTATGGGGCAATTCTACAAAGAAACTACTCACTGTATATAATCACACATTTATTTACGTGCAGTGAATGAAAGTTAGCTGGAGAAGAGAGAACCGATGGGGGGATGAAAAAAAAAAGACTTATGATGTCTGCTGATCGAGATTAAAATAAGATTTACTTCTCAGATTTTTCTCATAAGCCATAAATGAAACTGAACCATAAATATATGAAGTGCCATGACTATTGTTTGATGATAAATCATTACAGAGGGAAAGCACCCAGTGCATTAACGTGTTGGAAAACGTGGCACATTCAAGTAGGCTAGCCTACATTTAAAGTAACACTAAATAGTTTTTCAACCTTCATAATATATTTCCAAGACCCTTGTGATGGTACATCGACTTAAAATAAGTTAAATGACTCGTCTGCCATAGCCTGACGTGGTCTGTATCGCTTTTACTGGCACTATGTAACTTCGGGTTTCGGGTAGGAACCCGTGCACAAAAATAACTACAGAATTCGACTGCTTTACGCCAAGCGCTACAATAGACATTATTTCGTTTTTCTTCGTTTCTGATGTCGCAATACATCATCCTTTCATGAAATCATGTAACATACTCTACATTGTCTGTGGACATCGATCATTCGGACATCGATCATCACCAGCCGGTGCTGGGTAAACAGCGAGCGTGCGTGCGACGGTAGGCTAAATTATTTACGACAGCAGCAATGGACAATTTCGTTTCCAACCAGTAGGGCGACCGAAGAGGAAAATTTACTTAGTGTTACATTAACAAGAAAAAAGTGAAAAGTGTAACCTAAATTTATTTACAACGTTCTTAGTTGCCTGTAAGTAGAAAGACACAGTACACAGTCCTCCTGGGGATTAATTAAACTTTAAAATTAAATAGCTACAACTTTATAGGCTATAATGTATTTAATATGCCAAAAATAAAAAATAGACATGCAGATAACCTACGCACAACCAATCATAACATGCATCACCAGGAGTAATTTATTATCCTCTCTTACCTGGGAAAACAAATAGGACAGGTGCTTCATTCTGATTGCTAATGACGCATCAATTTATCACGGGACGATGGCTTTATGGCTCAACCTTTGTCCTTTACTCCTCTTCTCACCGTCCTAAACATGTCATTTTCTTTGTACACTAGTGTTCAATAGACTCAGAGAGCTTCTGCTTCAGTTGCTTTAACAGAAATTTGATTAGGCTACTTACCCATTTACTGTATGTTTATAAGAGCAGCTCTATGAAAATATTAGGCCTAAACTCTCACTCTTGTGAAGCCTTGTGAACTTGCAATCTAGACAGCAAAAAAAAAAAAAAAAAAAAAAAAAAAAAAATGTTTGCCTATGATGCCCTTAAATGCTGTCTTTGTAGGTAGCTCACTAGGGGTTGGGACGCGGCCACATGTTGTTCATTAACCCGCAACACGCTGAGGTGAGAGCAAAGTGATCAGTGTGAAAGTGCGCCTGTCTAGGACAAAAGACCAGCTTGGATAAAACAACCTTATTGGTGGTTTCCATTCTTGGGATATTCACATAAATATGATGAAGTCTGCTGGAACAAACGCAGGAAAGAACTGGACAATACAAACTACTATGAACTGAAACATAATGAAAATCAGTTCTAACTAAACATTGGGCGGTGTCTTTATCTTTCTTCCTCACATTAGACTATGGATTATTACATCTGGTTATTTGCATGCCTATCGTGGGCATTCCTAAAGCAAAGTCACTCCATGAAAAAATCTTGTTTTAATGGCACTCTTCTGATGAATGTTATTTTATTGGATGACGACGTGTCGCCCTGGAGTATCAATTTTGTGAAGCCTGCGGTGATGAGGGCTGTTGAATCTGATTCTGCGATCAACTCAAAAGATGGTAAAGTATAATCCTAACAACATTTTATAGAATATGAGGAAGTGATCAGCTCTATGAGAAATTACAGTCTTGTGAATCCATAATTAAAGGGGTAGTTCACCCAAAAAAAAAAAAAAAAATCTGTCATCATTTACTCACCCTTAAGTTGTTCAAAACATGTATGAATTTCTACCTTATGATGAGCACAAAAGAAGATATTTTGAAGAATATGGATAACCAAATGCTGGTCCCCATTTACTTCCATTGTATGAAAAAAACCCCCCAGAAACTATTTGGTTACCAACGTTCTTCAAAATATCTTCTTTTGTGTTCAACAGAAGAAAGAAACTCATACAGGTTTAGAACAAATTGAGGGTGAGTAAATGGTAACATTTTTGAGTGAACTATCCCTTTAAAGTTATGTAAAACAAACACAAGATTTAGTGACAACTTAATATTGTTTAAATATGAAATTTAGTTAAATTTCATATTTCAATCAATACCATGGTTTGAATGGTATTTAAATAATTAAGGTATTCATTTGTTTCTTTTTCTACTTTTTCAAGGTGTGGATTTATCAGTGAAGTTCAGAGGGTTTCAAACCACTTACTTCTTAAAAAAAGGCTGTACCAGTAGCGCCTGCGAGGGAGTTGAAATTTTAAATGATCTTGCGGTCAGTTTTGGGTCTTTTATTTCCTCTGACATGCTTTATAGAAGCTATATTATAGACTATATGAAGTTCACACTGATTGTTGTGATTACTTTCGTAGTATGCAGGGGAGGAGGGATGTGCTCTACTGGGACCAACCTGCACTTATGCCACTTTCCAAATGGTTGAGTATGTTAGATTTTGCTTTTACAGTTATTTGCCTGTATTGTACATTTCCTTGCTTTCTTGTTTTAGTTCATGCTATCTGCCTCTTTAGGAATCAACTTTAAATTAATTATAGTACTACTCTCCCCTTGTAAAAAAAAAAAAAAGAATTGCATTGAATGTGCATTTAGTGTTCTTCGAATCCTCTCCAGTGTCCTTTAAAACACTGGACTATAATATGAATAAAATAAAAGTCCTGAAAGGGAGTACACTTTCATGACTGCTTATTAACACAGTTAAGTACACTTTTAAAAAGTGCACTTTGTCAAATTAATCGTTTTACTTGACCAAAATGCATGTTTGAGCTGTTTTAACTGAAAGCAACTTGCACTGATATTATCTTATGTCAGTGCCATTGTTTTGTCTCAAGATGCAAATCAGTATTGTTTTTTTTAAAGACACGTTTATTAAAGCTACATTTAAAGTTAGTATATTTTAAATGTACTAAATTTGCACTTCATCATTATAAATGTGTAGTTACAAATATATTTACATGCATGACATGGAATAGAAATTACATACAGTATATTTTAGTTTACCATAAATGCTCAAATAAGGTTTATTTCACTTCACCCAAAAAACACTTTCACTAGTTTACTTATGCAACTACTTTCAAGCCCAAGAAAGGTAGTAAAGACATCATTAAAGGAATCCATGTGACACATACATGTTGTGTTGACATGACAGCAGGCGTTGTTGAATGAACGCATAATTGGAGATTAATATTTTGTTTATAGATTGGTAAATTATTATTTTTTTTTCATAAACAAAGCACTCGCTTCACTTCATTAAATTGAGGTTAAACCGCTGGATTCACATACATTACTTTAATGACTTGTTACTTTGTTACCTTTCTTGGGCTTGAAAGTGGTAGTGGTGTAGACTGTCAGTGAAGGGACAGAAAGCTCTCAGATTTCATTTGTGTTCCGAAGAAGATGAACGAAAGTCTTACAGGTTTGGAACGACATGAGGGTCAGTAATTAATGACAGAATTTTCTTTTTTGGGTGGACTAAGCCTTTAGGTGGGTCAAAAAAAGTTCAACTACTTGCATTTTATATAGATTTAAACTATAATAGATTTTGCAATATAATACAGTATGAGTGTACTTTTATGTTTATTCATCAGGCAGATACTGTTGACCAACAAAACTAAAACAAATTGTATTTAGTGGCACAAAGTTGTAGTATATGATAGCAACAACAGGAACAACATTTTGACCTAACTGAAAAGATAATGGACCTGTCAGGCTATTTAAGAAAGGGATGTTTTTGGGGCAATTTCATTGCTATTCAAAACTAAGTTTACTCAACACCTGATATGTGTTTGTTCGACCACTTTTGTAGTTTGGAGATCGGTCTGAACCTCAACATGCCCATCATATCAGCAGGAAGCTTTGGATTGTCTTGTGACTTCAAGAGAGATCTGACTCGCCTTCTGCCTCCAGCGAGAAAAATCTCCAGCTTCTTCTATTACTTTTGGAATTTCGAAGATTTAATCAAACCTAAATGGGAAACAGCGTATTTATACAAGAAAGTGAATAACACAGAGGACTGTTTCTGGTGAGTATGTAGTTATATTGTACATTAACAGTTTGCAACAACAGAAGAGTTTCATGAAGGAATATTGGAATATTCCCTTGTGACATTCTGGTTTTTGGGTCTTGTCTGTAGGTATATAAATGCTCTTGAAGTGGCTTTAGGCAATTTTTCCAACCATTTAGAGAAAATAGTGGTTCTACGAAAAGATGAGGATCTCAGCGGTGCTCTGGCCAGCCGTGACCGGGAGAGCAATCGTGAGAACTTATTTTATTTGAATATTAGTTTGTACATTTTTTACTTATGGTAATTTATGTTAATATTTGTGTCACTGGTCAAAATGTTCCACTGTTACATTCAAAAAGTCAAACGTTGAAGTGTGTTTTTTATTTCTATTTCACAGTGTTCATTATTTGTGGGACACCTGATGACATCATGGATCTAAAAAACGGCACTATGGAGATTGATGATGAAACTGCTTTTCTTCTGATTGACCTTTACAAGTCAGTCATTCACTTTCAATTCCTGCTTTCTTTAAGTTAGAGCTTTCTATGATATCTACTGACTTTGACTTAACTAAATGTGCATGGATAGCCAGCTAACTGAGATATATAACTGTGCTAATCTCAAAAAGACTAATTTAAAGAGTCTAGAAAGACTGGGATTTGTAAATGAGAAACAATACTAACTTTCTCTCACAGCGACAGATATTATAATGGGCCATCTAACGATGCTATGAAGAATGTCCTGGTGTTAACAATGCCCAACACAAGACAATACACCATTGACACTTCTGGTAACAACACGGTAGGTACCTCTGTCCTGACAGCCTAAAACCCATTGTAATTTCCAGCACTCAATCTTATTGTTATTTTATTCATTCTTTAGGTTGTCAGTTGCACTTATTCAATAATTTCTATTTTTTATGATGAAATTTCACATTTTATGTAATGTTATAATTTAAAGCTTCAAAACTCAGTTCATTTTGTAATTTTGAAGTGTGTTATTGCACAGTGTTCACATTTACATTCTTCCTCTAGATCTAGAAGCACTAACTCTCATCTCCTCACTGTTCTGTGTGCAGATGAATGATTATATTGCAGCATATCATGATGCGGTGCTGCTGTTCAGACAGGTGATGAGGAACATCTGGAACACAGCCTCAGAAATTCAGCTTATTGAGTCTTTCAGCATGAACTACTTCAGAAACGTGTCTTTCAAAGGTGAAAAGCTTCAGCCATGTCTTATAATGTTGTAGTTGCTTTAGTAGATCCACAAGATAATTAAGATTTGATCCAAACCACAGGCATAGCAGGAGATTATCAGCTGGATGAATATGGTGACAGGGATCTGGTATTTTCTTTGATCTACACTAACAATGACAATGAGGTATGCCACAGATTTCAGATATATCATATTTTTTTTAGCAAACTATGGAGTGATTATTGGACGTTAAAACTGACCTCTTCTGTACTTTAGTACACCATTCTTTATGAGTTCAACACTTCCACCAACCACACACAGCTAATAGACAGCAAACCTTCCTTCATTTGGCCTCAGCTCAGACTGCCTGAAGACCATCCATTAATAGATTCAAAAGGTATGAGGATTTCAGCACTTTTAAAAATCAAGGGATTATAATTTTAATGGTAAAAAAAACTGTAAAAATGTTGTGGTAAAATCCTCTTATTTAGTTAAAAGAAGTTCCCATACTCCATATGGTGAAAAACTGTAATAGATCTAATGGGTAATTTCATGCGATTTTACAGTAAAATGCTGTTAAATGCACACTTTTTGCAAGTAAAAAAAGTAATCTTATAATTTACAGTGAAAAACCATAACTATGTTTCTTCTTATCTTATTTTCTTATCAGTTTTATACATTAGGGTTCAGCTTATGTTGTTAATGCATTTGTATTTGTATAACATATGTATCAGTGTTTGTGTCGCATTACAAGTAATGTGAGTTACGGAACCAGGGCTGGATTTCCAGAAACCTTCTTAACGCTATGTCGTTCTTAAGTTATACCTTAAGCTGTACCTTATCGTTAATTCGTGTTTCCCGAAACGTTGTTACTTAAGTAGGGTTGAGAGCGGGGCACAAAGTAATGCTTCTCAGTTTGTGTAAATCGAGTTCTTATTTTTTCCCACATTAATTCCCCACATCTCTCGTACAATTATCTGTTTTGTTTTATTAATACAGTATATACCTTTTTTCTTGATACACCCCAAAAGAATGGAAGTGAAATGTGACAACATTTATAATGTTGCGCTTATAATCGAGTATACTTATTGTAAGCTCAACCCTGCAGGTTACGGGGAGACCGGAACCTGACATAGGGGAAATGCTTCCAGAACTTTTAGGGCCCTTAGCCCGAAAACCATAAACAGAGAGAATCCGTGCTTGCAAAGCAGAGTACCTGAAGGTTATAGAATTTAACAAAAGTAGACGGGGAGGACCAACCTGCCGCCGCACAAATGTCTTCCATTGGTACACCACTAGACCATGCCCATGAGGAGGCCATGCCTCTGGTTGAATGGGTTCTCACGCCTATGGGGCACTGAAGGCCCAAAGTAAGCTAAGGAGATAGTGTCAACTATCAATCTCGATAGCCTGTGTCTTGTGACTGGCAGACCCTTGGTGCGACCACCAAAACATACAAAAAGCTGCTCCGCCTGTCTAAAAGCTGCGGAGTGCTCCACGTAGACTCTGAGAGCCCTGACTTGACAAAGCAGACTCAAGTCTTCGTGCTCTCCCGACGAACCTAGGCTCTGAACGGGCTTGAGAGCACCTTAGGCACATAACTATGTCTTGGCCTGAGCATGACTTTGGAGTCGTTGGGCCCAAACTCCAGGCATGACGCATTAGAGGAGAGCGCTTGTAAATCGCATACTCTTTTGATTATGCCAGTGCTAGCAGAAGGGCTGTTTTCAGCGAGAGCGGCCTGAGGTCTGCTGACTGAAGAGGCTCAAACAGGGGGGCCCTTCAGTGCCCTGAGGACCGTGGATAAATCCAGGAGGGTACAGAGGCGGGCAGAGGTGGTCTAAGCCTCCTGGGCCCCTTAAGGAAGCTAATGATGAAATCGCTTCTCCCCAAGGATTGGCCACCACGGGAGCGTGAAAAGCTGCTATTGCTGCCACGTATACTTTGAGCATGGAGGAGGTCCTGCCCGCATCCATCAGCTCCTGTAGAAAAGAGAGTACTAGGTGTATCTCACATGTAGGTGGTTCTACACCCCGTGTAGCACTCCAGTTCGTGAACAGACAGTACGCGGGGAGACAGTAGGCTCTTCGTGAAATTGACCTTGAACCCCAGGCATTCCAAATGGCTGAGGAGTAATTGTCTGTGAGTTAACAACTCGCCCTCCGAGTGGAGGCGTAGGCACGACCAGCGAGAACTGACGTGGTGCGGCACGGCTTGGATGGGTGGACTGCTTTAGTTCTCCATCCGCTAGAGGTGGGCGGGCATAGATGCGTGGCCATGGCCTCTTCTAGGAGTGGCATCCTGTCGTACATCTTCTCCTCAGCGCTGTCGATGATCGAGAGCGTGGCAGAGGTGGAGGATTTCATGCGCACTGAATACTGGGCTCGCCATGATTTCATTAGTTCTTCATGAACTTCCGGTAAACAGGGTACTGGCCTCTGGCGGGGGCCTTCTGGCGCCCTTGCAGGAAGCACCCATCGAGCCGTCTCCCTCGTGCAGAGAGGCTCCGCACGTGGTACAGTCGATGAGAGACATTTGCAACAACGCTCTCAGAAATTGCTCTTTTAGATCAGGTGTCGCGACAGACACTTTGCTCTATGCTCGCTGTGCAGCTTCACTGCGTTTTAAAGTAAAGGCTTCTATATTCTCGAGAAAAGGAGTTTTCCCATAGAGTCTAGCTAGACACAACACGAATTGACCGTTCTCGAAAGGGAACAGCTGAAAATGTAAAAATACTGAAAGTTTTCTGTGATAAGTAGGGTTAGTGTAGGTAGGGGGGCATAATATACAGTTTGTACAATGTAAAGTCTGTAAAAAGTCCCCATAAAACATAAAAACACAACATTGCTTGTTGATATGAGAGGACGGTTTGATGAAGTTGAAACCCTTGTCATCCCAGTCTCATCAGCTAGGGCTGAAAGATGTTTCAGTGCTCTTAGGAGACTGAAATCATGGCTCAGAACAATGGCTCAAGTGACACTTAAAGGGTCATGAAACCCCCCTCTTTCAGCTCAAGTCTAGCTCACATTTTTGAAAAATGCAACTTAAATGGGCGTGGATGGATCATGGCTGTGAGAAGTGGGTGTGGTATGGCCATCACTGTCATCACCAGTGTCCCATGCATATCGACTGTCACTTAAAATCAGTGGTAAAACGTGAGGAAACGTGATTTTATAGCTGGCAAAGTTAAAGTCTTATGAAATACACTGACACTTTATTATTGTCCTTTCAAAAGTAACTGAATGCCCTGCTATTAGCCTACAATAATCGTAATTCTATTTAAAACATATTAATGTAGGCTACATAAGTATAATGTCATTATAAAATATATAGTTGTTTATAGACAGTATAAATGCATATATTAGAAAATTATTAATTTTCCGCTTAAAAAAACGTTCCGTGCATATCCTAGATGTACACGCCCCCTGAACCCCCATAATAAAGATGGCTCTGTGGAGGTGGAAGACTTCTCATTGTAGACACACACACATACCTCTGAAGGGATAGAAAAGTCCTCGGGACTTGGTACCGCATCACTCGCAAGACGCAACCTGCATTGGTTGTCATTCTTCAAAATATCTTCTTTTGTGTTCAGAAGAAGAAAGAAATTCATAGAGGTTTGAAAAACTTGAGGTGAGAAAATGAGTTTTGGGTGAACTATCCCTTTAATGACAGATGCAGCTCAGCTTCTGGGGATGTCCCGTGCCCACCAACCACAAAATCAAACCATGCACTTGGGGAATATAATTCTGAAGTTGTAATACACCCAGTGTTCAATTTGGCTAATTCAAGTGTTTTCATGCTAAGAATAAAATTGCCACTGATTGTTGTTAGATTTTTCATTATATTATCCAAAGGTACATCATCTGGAAAACCATTATGCAGTAAAGGCTTAATAGTCTATTTAAAGTGAATGATTGCGGTGAGGAGTTTGGTCAAACTATGGCAGCGATACAGCCAATAGTTGTGCTAAATCAAAGACGATGCCATCCGCAGAGCACTTTCAAAGGCCAGAGAAAGCATATAGTTACAGTTAAGCTTCGGACGGTAATTGTTTCTCATGGGGTCATACGGTATTTTCACAATTTACAGGGGTTAGTCTGTGATTTTTATTGGCGTCCGAATCCAGAATGTCAGTGTTTTGCTCCCACCACCTGTGTAAAAATCCCCCGCCAAATTACCTATTGTTTTTTGACAAACACCAAGGTCGTGTGGTAATTTAATTGCCGTCCGAATCAACATCTCTGAGTTTACAAGAAGGGATCACTTCAAAAGTCACTGTTTAAATCCTTTTTGATCACTGCCGAGCACAGTATGTACACTTTTATTACTGAAATGCTGGAAAGTGTTTACAAAAACAATATTTCATCACACCTTCACCTCAGCGAACAAAAATGGAAAAGTGAAGAAAGCATTTGAAATGGGTCGTTATTGTGGCAGCAATATAATATATGTAGACTATAGCATTTCAACTATTTCTGAAGTGCTTATAAAGAATACCGCTTTCTCACATAACACAGTGAAGCAGCTCCTGCATGAGCGAATAATTGATTCTCGAGCCATCGATACCACCGCCACGGACAGCACCTGTAACGTCGCTCGTAAGAAGGTATATCTTAAGCAACCTCCTAAGGTATAGTTCAGGAAACACGCCTGGTATACCTTTACTTAAGTTATACCTTTAGAGTCTTCGTAGCACGCTAAGAGACAACGTTAACGGAAATCCAGCCCAGATTACTTTTAAATTTACAACAAAATATAGTTACTTTTTCAAATATGTAATGCAAGTTACTTTGTTTTCCCATTTATTGACTGACACCTTCTCATGTTTTGTGCGCTGTGTGAACATGATGGTTATTGTAGTTCTAAACTAAATGTCAGCATGCATTTACTCATCTTACTTGCACAAAAACAGAATCAGTATTCCTCAAATTGAATAAAAACAGTAAAATGCAAACTCAGATTAATTTGCAATAATGAAATATGTTAAATCACACAAATATACTTTATGTATTTAATCTCACATTATCAAGCAATGTATTTGGTGCTGACTTTCGATGATCCAATTCAACCATACTAATAAGCAAAAATGACTTTAGATAAACTTCACATTTGAAGTGTTGAACTTTCTTCCCCTGCGTCCTATTCTTCTGGAGTCCAGAGTGGCTTTCTACTGTACAGGCATGAATTTGCATTTCTTTTTGCATTTGCACTTTTCGCGCGGAAATGCCTTTACATATTTGCTTATTTAAAAAAAAAAAACAAGCAAGCCTAGTCCTGGTGAGAAAAAATAACAGTAACAATGTACTGTTGATTAAAATGCTAATTTAATATTACATTGTGGGTGTAAATGAAAAGGCTTGGACTTGGTGCTGGTAACCCACTGCACAGGACAATGGTGACACTAGAATAAAAATCCATGAATGCATGATTCTGAAGCTGAAAGTACAGATTTACAGTATTTAAGACGAATATACTCTGTCACTGAACAACAGATATATTTAAAATAATGTTGGCCACTTTTTACTGGTAACTTTTTACTAGTAGTTAAATGTAGTACTGACATTAAAACTCTGAAAACTTAATTTTTTTTCTTATATTTATATTTAATTTATATTTTGGGTGCACTATCCAAGATGTATATTGTCGCTATCCATTGTTGCATTTTTATATCCGTTATGTTGTGACATGATATATTGTTACACCCCTAATTGTTAGTAATCTAATAAAGGTAAAAAAAAAAAGAGATTTTAGTAACTTGGTATATAAACATTATTTAAATGAATGAAAGATATGGTTTTTACTGGAAATTTAAGTTCAGTGTGTAAAACCTAAAATATTGCTACCATTTTAACGGTAAATTTCTGGCAACAACAACTGCTGTTTTTTGAAACAATACATTTCAATGTTTTTATTTTATTTAAAGCATCAAGCATATTTTGCTGTATATTGTGTAATAATGTGAAAATGTATTATGTATGTATGTATGTATGTATGTATGTATATCTATACATACATACCGGTACATACATTTTATTTATGTATGTAATATGTAATTTTATTTATGATTTAAATGAAACCAATATTTATTTATTTATTTATATAGGCATTCCAGTCAACACCATTGTCATAGTTTTGTGCACGGCTGCAGTGGGTGTCATGGGTACACTTGCCTTCATCTTTTACTGGTTAGAGCAATACATTGTTTTTCCTTATTATTATATGTCCTTTTTGGAATGGCACTTTTTGTAATGCTTCTGGTTTTACCAGTACATATCTTATATGCACATTGTGTATGTACCAAAATATTTACAGTTGTTTCTGTATATATTTTAAAGGCAAAATAGATATTACCATCATATGCGGAAAAAATGGTCTCACATTTCCTCAGAGCTCATTTCCCCTTTAGAGTTGAATGAGTGGAATATGATCTGTCTGAAGGTAATGCATTGGCATCAAAGTATTTAATTAACTTTTATAATAATGTTTTTTAAAATGTTTTTGTTTACAATTTTTTGTTGCATGAATATTTCATTGTCTGTTGTGATCAGATTGAGGAAGACTCTATACAAAATAGCAGCTACATCCTACGCCGTGCACGCTATGATAAAAAGGTACAGTAAATACTCAGTTTTATCCAAAATGGTTACATTTTTCTAAGTTTTTTTTTTTTTAATTAGTAGATTTTTTTTCTTTATAGGTTGTTATCCTCAAGGAGTTGAGGCTCACAGATGGAAGCTTCACTGAAAAACAGAGGATAGAGCTCAATTCGGTAGCAGGATTGCATTCTCTTCACTGAATAACAAAACACTGACATTGAATCATTTAAAGAGAAGACCTGAGTAAATTTGTGCTGTTCACAATAAATATCATAATGCCGCTTTCATTTCAGCTCTTGAAAATTGATTATTACAATCTTACCAAATTCTATGGGACAGTCAAATTTGACAATGAGTATTTTGGCGTGTTTGAATATGGAGAAAGAGGATCCCTTAAAGTGAGTATTATAATGATCCTCGTACTATGACATAATAAAAAAAAATCGAATATAGTAAATGAATACTAAAATATGGATTTTTTTTTTTTTTTTAGCATGTGCTTAATGATAAGATTTCATACCCAGAAGAGACATTCATGGACTGGCAGTTTAAGATCTCTGTCATGTATGACATTGCAAAGGTAATGATAACCTACATTTAGAGTATTTTCTTATATTCTAAATTATTATTCAATTCTTTGCATATAGCAGTGTCTGAATGGATCGTTTAACATCTATTCCAGCTAGTCGTGCTATATACGCATGTCATTAATAGTTATGTAAATATAACACAGATTCTCGTATGAACTTTTTGATCTCCTTTAGGGTATGTCTTATCTCCACACAAGCAACATTGCAGTCCATGGACGTCTTAAATCCACTAACTGTGTGGTTGACAACCGTATGGTTGTGAAGATTGCAGACTTTGGCTTCAATACAATTCTCAGTCCCAGTAAAGGTGAAAGGGTGGTATATTATTATTATTATTATCTTGACAACGAAGTTCAGTTATTTCTACGCTTATATTAAAAGGTAGTTATTTGGTTAACCATTTGTTTACATTAATGTTTACCTATTTGTGTTTCCACTTCTCTCAGATCTGTGGACGGCTCCTGAACACCTGAGGAAGCAGGGGATTTCCCAGAAAGGAGATGTGTACAGTTTCGCCATCATTTCCCAGGAGATCATGATGAGGAAGTGCACATTCTACTCAAGAGCCTGCTCTAATCGTGCTGGTGAGACAAGAGTTATAGACAGCTGCACAAAAAATACACAATCATCAGTGACACCTACTGGTGATTTTTCCTTCATCCATGTCCACACTTTAAAAGGATAATTTAGTCAAAATTTGAATTCTCTACTGAATCATTTACTCGTTGAAAAGTGAATTTTTGGACTGAAGAGCTGGTAGCTTTGTTCCTAAATTTCCTTTTTTTTTTTTTTTTTTTTTTTTTGCAATAAATTAGGACTGTAGCTTAAAAGTTAAAAAGTATCTTATATGTGGGCTGTATACAAAGTCTAATGAACCACATAATAACTTTTGACAAACATTTTACCACAAAATATGAGATTCAAAATATGTTGATTTACCTCTTGTTTACAAAAACATGTAATTATGAAATAAATGTAAATTTTCTCTTCATGTGCAGTGACCTATGCTGCACAGACCCATTTTCAGTTGTTTATGATTACTGCTTTTAGCAATTATTTTTATAGAGATTTTGTTTTTTAGATCAGGCATATTTCAGAAAAGGTTTTCACTTGTTTTAATGTTGTCGTTGTTTTTCACTGTAAGACAACAGCAGGACATTGATCTTGACATGAACAATTTATCTTTATTTGATATTGATTTTCTTGTCTCTTTCACCACCTTTGTATTTTCTTGAAGCTCAGTCTTGTTCTTTTCTTGTCTTTTAATCTGTTTCATCCACCACCTGTATATTTTCTTGATACTCAAACATTGAGAGGGAGACCATCCTCTAAGTTCTTTATGACTTAAGCCCCTTTCACACAACGCATTGATCCCAGAAAATTGCTATAAAAATGCCAGAGTGCCTTCTGTGTGAACACATCCCGGGATTGAATCCGGCATCGATCCCGGGATGGGGACCTAGTAACATTGATTTTGCTGCTGCATTCAGGCTCCTGTATGTGCGTATTTTTCCCTATTGTTGGTGGTGAAGTAACATTTGCTGTCTGCTCTATCTTTGTATCTTCATCTTGTTTGGTTGTCTTTCAGGTTGTCCTTTTTATCTAAGGCTGTACGTGTGCCGGCTATTTTCAATAAACGTGACATTTCACCTCGTCCAGATTTTCAAAAAGCCGTGCACTAACCGTTTCATAACGTGCACACACCTGTCAGTTTTCAGAAAAGTGTTCGTTTACACAAACCCGTGTATATGCCGTCAAGAGCATGCCAAACCTGTAGGTGGCAGTGTAATGAGAAGCTCAAGCCCACGTTAACCAATCAGAATCCCGAAAATAGCAACAACAGCAATGAATCACTTCTCTTCCTCTTTCTCTTTTGAACAAAGAGTTTGCACTTTTGACCAAGGGGGTAATCCATCCGCCGAAAACTGAAGCCTCTCTGGGAGCCGCCATTGTAGCTGACTATCACCTGCTGTTAGCATTCCATTGACTCCCGTTCATTTTGGTGTCACTTTGACAGCGAATAACTTTACATCTGAGGCGTCCAAAGGCGACTCCTTTTGTCCATTATTTATTTCTAAAGAAACACGACAATGTATAAAAGGCTCCATTACTTTGTCTCTTACGTTATGGCCCCGTAGAAGCCGCTTTTGTAAAAATACGATTGCGTCATAACACGCGGCTCTCTGTCGCACACTAGAGAAAATTACCTTATAGACAGAAGTAGAAGCTTGCGCGCAATCGGGGGAACGTGGAGGCATAAAGTCAAGGGAGAAGCCAATAGAGAGTCATACAGTTGCTCCTGCTGCAAGCTCATGGACAGCTAATACTCACGATCTCTGGCTCTGCAAGTTTCGGAAGGGAATGATTCAGATTCCTCTTAGCACAGCTACTAGAAGACGTACAACTGTCAGTCAGGTTGCTCACGTCACATCTACGTCGTCAAGCTCAGTTTGAGCCAGCGCAGTACGCTTGGCTATCAGGAAGTGAGTGCTTCTATTGGGCTTCAATTCTCTCCATTGAAATCAATGGGGTCGCTGTGTCCATTTCTTTTACTGTCTATGCTTTTGACGCAGGTGCAAGTTCTGTCACATACTGTGACGTCGGCTGAATAAAACTCAGTTTTTCTCAGTTTACATGCAAACGTGCAAACAAAGTTTTTCAAAATCTCCACTCTGGCCAGAGTTTTTAGAAATAATCATTTTCAGAGGCGAATTCTCCGTTTGCATGTAAACGAAGGGCACAAACGAAGGGAGATGTCTCCGTTTTTCAAAATAACCATGTACGTGTAAACGGGGCCTAAAAGGGGTTCCTTTTTATCTACTCGTTTTTTTCGCATCAGTGTTTTCCTCCTGAGCTCAACTGCACCAGACTGATGCTCATCATTCAAATTTAGCGTGGGCCGAGTATTACAATATAATAGTCTATTACTGACACAGTGTTTTGTAATGGAATTGCAAATACCAGCAGCCATTATTCCAAGGAAGCATGATTACAGTCATAACCTGAGATGTTTCCTTTCGAAGTGAAACTCAACACTGCGTCTTGGATCGACGCTATGGGGAACAAATACCCACTCTGCCATGCCACAGGGATGCCTGTCTCACTGGGTGAGAATATGCACAATCACAGAGGTCATAGCATACTTGACTCAACAGATTATTTTAGTGGAGTCAGAGCGCAATGCAGGCGCATACATGGACTGTCTGATGTACTAGATATTCCAGATTTATGCCTTATAGCAAAGGAGAACCTGGCCTATACAACCTTCCTCCCTCCCGTGGGTTATTCTAGCCCTAAAAGCAGAACTCTAAGGAATAAAAAATGGCTCAGCTGTGACAGCCTCTTAGGCTTAAAACAGCTTTAGGGAATAATTGCCACAGGGAGAAATATGTCACTGTCGAACTTGGCCATTACCACTATCACTGGGAAACCACAGTGGTGCTGGTCCTTATATCAACAAAGGGGTAGCGCTCCCTGCTTGCATTCTGCTATAGGCGGTGTCTAGGTTGGGTTTTTTTTTTGCGCTTGCCGTAGTAAGTGATAGATATCAAGGAGAGACTGGAGAACTTCCTCAACTCGTAGCATTGTCAACCCACATAACAGTTTAACAGGTATCGGATGACTCCCTTTTTTCGGGTAAACGAATGTCCCTACTTAAAAATAACGGTAGTTATTGAGGGGAAGCAAACTAAATAGAAGGAATATAGTCCAAATCATATTTACCCAAATTATTGCTACTATCGTTAGAGAGGGTTAACTAAAGAGGGGAATGCAATTGCCCAATAATTTAGTTCAGTTCACTCAACTATGAAGGGAAATAATAATATGCCACCAGTGGGGAGCAGTCCTTCTCCACGACGTCATAGCTGGGGAGGGAAACGATGAAGCAGATTTTCTTTCACACTTCTGTTATTCTGCTCTACACTAAATAATATGTGGGGGAGGCAGGAGGAAGGAGGAGAAGAGATGTTAATTCTCCTCAGCAGTTCGGTCTTGTGTTTTAATAATCCGTTTTTTATTAATTAACTCCTTCAGGTCTTTCCTCTTCCTTCTCGCTCTCCTTGTCCTCTGTGCTCTACTCCTTGAAGGAGGAGGAGCAAGAGTGGTTAGACTCTCCCTCGGATCTTGCCTCCAGTCCTCAGACTGGGAATGGACCAGGATCCCCAGAGGCTTAAGGCGGGGATTTGGATCGGTATGGGATGTACTTCCTGAATGCTGCCGATTACGCCCATGCCACTCTAAACTTCCCAACCACCACATCTACAGTCATGCTGAAAAGTTCAGAGGGCGAGACCGAGGCATCAATAAGAAAATTCGTCTTTTTTCCCCCTGATGTCCACCAGGTTCAGCCATAGATGCCTCTCCGTAACCACCATTACCGCAAACGATAGCAGTGGCTGTTTGTTTTGGTCTGTGGAGCGGCGCAGCTCGGCAACCACTTCAGGGGACAATCCCCGATCCAAATCCAAATCCCTTAGCAGATCCGCCTGGTAAGCTTGCAGCACTGCCATGGTGTGCAAAGATCCACTGGCCTGACCTGCCTGCACATACTCCCTGCCATTAAAGCATGAGGTGGTCTTGGATGGCAGGGCCTTCAAAGAGGATAACTCACCCTTCGAGAGATAGCTCACAAGAGTCTCTTCAACAGAGTCTCTCCTCATATATCCCCGTTCACCTAATTCTTCCTGTGGCGGGAGGAGCCAACGACAGACACGGTGGGATGAGTGTCAGGCCTCAGAGAGGCGTTTAATAACATAAACAAACATAGAATGTCCAAAAATGGGGAAATAAAGTGTTCAAATAAAAAGGGGATCTGGTGTCCTCGTCGTGCTGGGGAATCGTGAAGGATGGGTAGTGATCAGATAGGATGGGTCTAGGTAAGGGGGCGGTGTCCGTCAGTCGCACGAGCTTCACTCTCTCTTCAGTCTGAGGTGGAGGCTAACGGCACAGCGGCTCGTCCTCTTTAGGCCACGACAACTAAGGGGAATAGTGGCCCGGCATTCCCATAGCGTCGATCCAAAACGCAGTGTTGTTCCACTTCAAAAGGGAACTAACAAAGTATCTCCAATGACAGTTACAATAGCCATTTGAATTGTTATTCACTAATAAATTCACTAATAATCTTCCCCTCCAGTGAGCTGTGGGCATTGACTCTCATTGAATTCAAGAACTGGATTAGTCCGATTTGTCATTCAGAACTATTTTGTAGTACTTCATTTGCACTTGTACTGAATACCTAATTTAAAGAAAGATTCATTCATTTATGATCATTCCAATATGGGAAGAAATTTCAATGACAGGCTTCAAAAGGCTTGGAATATGGTGCATGAGAAATATTTTATGATATTTTTTATGTGCTTGTTTTGTAATATTTGGAGCTTGACAGGCCCAGTCCTCATTCACTCAACAGTCCTCAACGAGCAACCAGGATATTCGTGAAAAATTCACCTTTTTTGTTCCACAGAAGAAATTCAGACAGATTTGGAACAAATTGTTTTAATTTTTAGGTGAATTCATTTCTTTAACTAACCCACTTTCTTTTACCAGAGAAGCTAGCCAGAGTGCAATACCCTAGTACGAACTCTTTCTTCAGACCGGATCTAAACTTTGAGAACACCAGTGAAAGAGAACAAGAGGTATGTATGCATTTGTTTGACTCATACACAAAATGTTATTTGTACCAATAGCAGCCAAACAGTTCTGCAAAGAAGCCTAAACATATGGGTAATTGACATGAAATACTTTTGGAAAGGTTCCATGTTCTGTGGTGTGACATGTTATACTTCATTAAAACTACAGTACTTGTCAAAAGTTTGAAAACATTACAAAATAGATATGTTTTTGAAAGATGTCTCCTATGTTCACCAAGGCTGCATTTATTTAATCAAAAATACAGTAAAAACATAATATTGTGAAATACGATTACAATTTAAAATAAAAAAATGTAATCAATTTCTGTGATGCAAAGCTGAATTGACTCCAGTCTTCAGTGTCACATGATCCTTCAGAAATCATTCTAATATGCTGATTTGGTGCTAAGAAACATTTATTATTATTATTAACTGTTGAAAACATTAAAACATTAATCAAGGATGCATTAAATTGATCAAAAGTACAGTGAAGACATTTACAATGTTACAAAAGATTTCGAATTAATACATGCTTTAATAAATTGAATAAATGCAAATCAATTCTGTTCATTGGACTCTATTCATCAGAAATTCTTGAAAAAAAGTATCACCATTTTCACAAAAATGTTAAGCAGCACAACAGTTTTCAACATTGATTATAATAAATAATAAATGTTACCTGAGCACCAAATAAGCATATTAGAATGATTTATGAAAGGATCATGAAACTGCAGTAATGATGACTGCTGGAAATTAAGCTTGGCCATCACAGGAATAAATTGTATATTCAAATAGAAAACAGTTCTTTTAATTCTTAATTTGTTCTTCTGTTTTGCTGTATTGTTGATTAAATAAATGCAGCCATGTTGAGCATATGAGAGTTCTTTAAACAACATAAAAAAATTGGTCTGTTTCCAAAGTTTTGACAAGTATATACTTTTTTATAAAAAGTAATTTTCGTTTAAGTTGGCTCTTTACCCAGTAATCGGTGTCTCCAGGTGTGCATGCTGATCAGAAATTGTTGGGACGAGGACCCAGACAGAAGACCAGACTTCAAAAAGATAGAAATCACTCTATGGAAGATTGTCAGGTCACTTTTAAATGCTTTTGTTCGACATTGAGAAATCTTAGATGTCTGGTAGACAAAGAAGAAAGAAAATCAAATCAGATCATTAGCATGCATGATGACCATCTGAAAATCTAAATGAAAGAAGTTATGATTGAAATCTCTCTAATAGATGATTTTCTGATTTGGTTATGAGTAGTCTGGACAATCAGGAACATGAGAGCTACATGGAGAATCTGATCCGCCGGCTGCAGATGTATTCCCGTAACCTGGAGCGGCTGGTTGAGGAACGCACAGCTCTGTACAAGGCTGAGAGAGACAGAGCCGACTGCCTAAACTTCATGCTTCTGCCTGGGTCTGAACACAACAAACAGCAGAATCTTCTTGTCATCATTATTATATGCACATTAATTATTGGTCATTTAATTGTAAACAAGCTCATTTTCCCTATTTTTACATTTGGATTATCCTTGCTGTCATTTAATGCTCAATTAATGTTAATCTTTAAAGTCACCATGAAATCAAAATTGACAATTCTCTTCTCTTCTCTTCTCTTCTCTTCTCTTCTCTTCTCTTCTCTTCTTCTCTTCTCTTCTCTTCTCTTCTCTTCTCTTCTCTTCTCTTCTCTTCTCTTCTCTTCTCTTCTCTTCTCTTCTCTTCTCTTCTCTTCTCTTCTCTTCTCTTCTCTTCTCTTCTCTTCTCTTCTCAAAAAAAATCACCAGTGATCCAATCAATTCCTATACATTAATTTTCTTCTTCTTTTCACTTGGATATAGTGTACATTATGATTTTATGATGCCTAAATGCATTTCTAGCATTTAAAAACTAGACTTTTTGTTTTGTTTTTCGCATCTTCTTTTTTTTAGACAAAATTGTACAGACTATTTATATCATTACTGCCAAGTAATTAAATCATTAACCCTTGTTATTTTTGTTTTTTTTTTGCAGACCAGTTGTACGCTCTCTGAAGGAAACAGGAAAGGTGGAGTCTGAGCTCTTTGACGAAGTCACCATCTACTTCAGTGACATTGTGGGATTCACCACACTGTGCCACTTCAGCACACCTATGGAGGTGGTGGACATGCTCAATGACATCTACAAAAACTTTCGACAGCATCCTTGACAATCACGATGTCTATAAGGTATTTCAATTCATTATAGTACCCAGTATCAGAGAAGGCTTTTACAATGCCTCAGTAATTCAAGTGTCTGTGTGTCTATTTCAGGTAGAGACGATTGGTGATGCATACATGGTGGTGTCTGGTCTTCCTCGACGCAATGGGAACAGGCATGCAATGGATATCTGCTTAATGGCACTGGACATCTTGGCCTTCATGGGCACATTCCAGTTGCGCCATCTCCCTGGGATGCCCGTGTGGATTCGCATTGGTGTGCATTCAGGTAACGGCCAGTCATTCATTGTACTCTGCTCAACAGTGCCTTGTATACTGTTAGATTAAAGTTTTCAAGTATTGCAGAGGGCTTTTCTTAATAAGGGCTTTTGCACCGGAGGAACCTTTTTATAGTTCCTAAAACTATTGGCGGAAGTATCAGAATTGTGTCGTGTTTGCACCGCGCGCACGCGAAACACAAGCACCCGCCATTTAAAAAAAAGAGAAAGGGTGGAAAATGATTTTTTTTGTAAAAGAAAAATAGTTTTTTGGTGGAAAAAATAAGTAGACCTTAGGAAAAATATTTTACACAATACAAAAATATACAATATAACCCCTTAGCTTGTATTTTTTTATGTTGCATGTACACAGGGCCCTGTGCTGCTGGTGTAGTGGGAATTAAGATGCCCAGATACTGCCTGTTTGGAGACACTGTGAACACGGCATCTCGTATGGAGTCCACAGGTCTACGTGAGTAGTGCTGCCTTTCAAAACCTACACTACCGTTTAACATTGATAATAATAAGAAATGTTTCTTGAGCACCAAATCAGCCTATCCGAGTGGGTAACACTTTACTTGAAGGGGTGTATATAAGACTGACATGACACATTCATAACCAGGACAGGACGCATGTCATGAATATGAAGGAGGTTTTCTGCATGTTTATGACAACTGTCATTAAGTGTCATTCGCTCAATTATGACATTTTTAATGCAAATATGACATTGTTTGAGATGTCTTTATTATGACACCTTGACATAAACCAATACATTAACCTGTCATTGTCTTTGTCATGACAACTGAACATTACTAAGACAACACAATCTGTCATAAATATGTCATAAACATGACATAGCAGATAAATTATCAAACTTAAGAAACCACTTAGCTTTATTGGTTAACATTACATTAAAATGTCAGGTGGTTGGTTTTGACATTGACTGTCATGAAGCCATTATAACTTTTTAATGACAAATTCAATTTGTACCACTGTAGTTGAGGTCATGAAAAATATTCATGGCACAGTTATAATGGCCTCATGACAGCCAATGTCAAAACCAACCACATGACAGTTTAACTTAATTTAATTTAATGTTAAGTTGTCATGCCAAAGACACTGACAGGTTATGATGTTTTGGTTTATGTCAAGTTGTCATAAAGACATTTCAAACAATGTCATATTTGCATTAAAAATGTCATAATTGAGCGAATGACACTTAATGACAGAAGTCATAAACATGCATAAAAACCTCTTCATATTCATGACATGCGTTCTGTCATGGTTATGAATGTGTCATGTCAGTCATATGCACACCTCTTCAAGCAAAGTGTTATTCCACAACTAAAACATTGTGAGTAATCCAACTGTTTAATCTAAATTTTATTCTATATTCATCTCCTCACCCCAGCACTACGAATCCATGCGAGTCAGTCGACTATCAACATTCTCCAGCGCACAGACTGCAAGTTTGAGTATGAAAAGAGAGGAGAAACTTACTTAAAGGTAGTGATTTCACTAACATTCATTTGACAATTGTCCTCATCAGTGTTATTTTTGTACAGTATTATATATATAATAGCATTAATTAGTATTTTGAATTAGATTTATTTTTAATATTTAAATTTTTCATCTAATATTTATATTTTTTATTTCATCTTGATTTCGCTGAATGAAAATGATTTGTAATAGGTTTAGTTACAATAACAGCACTGGTCTTCATATACACTACAGGGTAAAGGAAAAGAGACAACATACTGGTTGACGGGAGTTACAGGAAAAAATTATAATCTGCCAACGCCTCCAACAGCGTGAGTTTCACATTTTATGATCCCTACTGTTCCTAATAACTAGTCTGTGAATTCATTACTTGTCTGTGATGTGCTTTAAAAAAGATTTCATTATTGTGAACTGTCCTCCTGGCAGGGAAAACGTCCAGAATCTGCAGCAGGACCTGTCTGAAATGATAAAGATGTGCTTGGAGAAGCGGCCCTGCAGCTTGTGGAAGAGAAAGACCCTGTCAGCACGTCACAGGAAGCCCATAGTGGAGTGCACAGAACTGCCGGAGTATCTCCAGCTGGCCACCAGTGACAGTCTAAGCACATACCTGTAACCCCAACCCTGAACATGACACGCATCCGCAGCTGGACCAAAAGCCTGATGACAGAACTGGATTTCTATTGAAATCACTGCAAAATGTAAATACTGTATATTTGGATTTATATAAAAAAAGCATTTATACTTCGTGTTATAGCATTATCTAGCATTAGTAGTTATGTATCTCAGCTTAGGTTTTAGCATGAGAGTGTAACAATGTTTTACAGGAAAGATTTAATTTTCAGCTGAATAATAATATACATGATAAACTCTTCACACACATTTGAAAAAGAAACAAAACTTTATTTCAATTATTTACACAATAATGCTGCTTGGGCATCTACAGTAATGCATGATTGTTTTCTGTGCTAAAAGATATTCTCTTGGTTGAAGAGACTAATGAATCCAATTAATCCAATATTCTTTGGCATACATACACGACTAAGGGTCTGTGCCCAGTTTCAACAAAACCCGTCAAGTAAAGAAAACCATTAGTAATTATTACTTAACATCATCTTAACTTGAGGAGTTTTTTCAATAGGCTGCGAATCAAAGCTGATTATGCAATATGTAATAATTAAAGCACATAATTATACATATAAAGTACATAAAAAACTAAATAAATAACAACAAAATTCAATTTTACCTTTCACATCATGAAAACAAAGCCACAACCCATATTTTATAAATAAATTATATGTAAGAGCTCAGTGGAAGTATGGTATACAAACTGCCTATTAATGATAGAAATGCCTATCAAGAAATTGGGGAGAAAACAAAACAAAAAAACAAAAAAAAAAAATGTAGGTAACATTTCTCTAGTATCAAAATCACAGGACATTTTGATGACACAGACCATGTTTTACATACTAGAGAAATTTTACACAAATGTATAAAAAAAAAAAAAAAAAAAAGGGCATTGTGTGTGTACAGACTAAAATTCAACATAAACCAAAACATTACCTGTGCCTGGACAAGTAATCTGACATTTGTTAGAAAAAAATATATACAGATGGATGGCACAGTATGATTATAAAAAATACAAGGCCATACAAAAATGATGCAAATAACACATAAAAGATCAAACTTGAAAACTAAAAACATACCTCTGAAATTCAAAGCAGTGAGAAGATTTGTTCAACACACCAGTACAAGGTTTAAAGAGATTATTATACTGTACTGAACTGACATGCTAATATGATGTGTCGTTTTAAAACTTCTGCTGCTTTTACATCAGTTGCATCTACACACGTTGATGGAATTTATGATATCTCCTCCGTTTCATATAATTCACTATTCTCTGTCTAGACGCAAGGACTGTTATTTTTGCTCACAGTTTTAGAACATAGCAGCAGCTAATGGGGACTGAATAAGAACTGATTGACCCAGTAACACACTGAGCTACAAAACTGTGTTTACAAATGCCTCTTTCCTCTGTATAAATGTAATAATAGTAGGTCATGTTGCTATTACAAACTAATTGAATGTTTGTTCACAAGAAAGACAGAAAAACACAATTTCCAGTCAGTTTTGACTGATAATGCGGTCATCAAACATGTCAACAAAAAATATTTCACCCATCTAAATATACAGTGGCCCCAAAAAGTATCTGAACACTTAAGTCACATTTAAAAACATTTTTAAAAATGGTTTCACTGTATTAAATAGAGAATATGTGGCATCTCCAAACAAATGAAACCTGAAATTGAATTTGTTCCCCCAATTCCTTTTAATCAACTAGTCTCAACGCTACTTTTAGTGGATGTACTATGAATTTACACAAGTATTCTACCAGAATGACCACAAAAACCTATCAAATGTTTTGCTTGAAAAGTGTGCTTTAAAAAAAAAAGTATTTTAAAGTCTGTCATATAATGCGATGACATGTATGCACTTTTAATATGGCTTAAGCATCCAAATGTGTTTAGGGGCACTGTATCTATTCAAATTTGTGCAAAACTACAGCATATTTAATAAACAAGCTTAGAGCTTAGGCATGCAAATCAGCTCACAGCACATAAAAATACCAAAGAAAGCTAATTTGCACGGCTCTAGGCTAAAGAGAGCAAAAGGTGCTTGATAATTTTTGAATTGAGGCATGTTGATTGGAACGATTTTGATTGCCAGGCTAGTTCCTTTAAAAGAAATCTATCCTTCACACAAACACATTAACAAGTGCCAGTGTCATAATGCAGCACATTAGCTGAATGAACTAAACTAACTTCATTGTGCCCCGGACCTATTAAAAATACATGTACAGCATACAAACACAACCAGAACTCTCCCGAGCCCAGTGACCTCTAATGACACCCTGACCTTCTAGCCGGCGCCAACGACTATCAAAATGAACTTCCACAGACTGTAAATGGGGGTAAAGTGCACTGCTGGTGGTCTGCCAGGGTGACACTGCTGGCAATTTACCCACAACTGATGCTAGATGGAACAGGACACGACCCGTGTCTGTAGCAGAGCCGCCCGAATTCTGCTATAGCAAATGTGCAAAACCTAAACACTAAATAATAAATAACAAATTACAGTCTCATATCCACAGTCTTTCTATCATTCACTACAATGTCTATCCTGACTAAGCCAGACTAAAGGCCCGTTCACACCAAGGACGATAACTATAAAGATATAGTTCTATAAATCGTTCTCGATATTAAAGAATAGCAGAGTTCACACCACAGCTAAAACGTTAACAGCACAGAGAAACGCTATCGTTGGAATCACTTTCAAAACGATTTTATCCAGCTGATGAACGACAGCCAATCAGAATCCATCAAGCTGTAACGAGCTCGGGCATTTAAAGTGACGATGCTAATATAGTTATCTTTCTAGGTGTGAACAGGCCTTAAGTCTTTTAGTTATTGTTTAAATGCATTATATTTACTTAAATTACTGTAGTATCCTATAACTATGTTGCACTCTTTGGTAACAGGCCATGTACTAAGATAGTAATTGTGATCTTTTCTTAATACCTCAGGTGCCTTTTGCTTTTAGGATTTCAATTAATTTTTTGCTGCTGGTTGTGAAGTCTCCCGCTAATACCAGTTGTTCAAAACAACAAATCTAAAAAAGTATGGCTATAAAAACAGCATCATGAGCACATGGAAAAAAATGGATATCTAAAAAAATAAAATTCTTTGTATCCTACATCCGGGACCCATGGATCTGGAACAGCTGCAAAAGAGTTGGAAAATATATTATAGTCACAGAAATACACTACTGTTCAAAAGTTTGGGGTCAGTATGATTTCTTTGGAAGAAATACGTACTTTTTTTTTTGCAAGGATGCATTCATTTGATAAAGTCAAGACAATGACATTTATAATATTATAGAAGATTTTTTGCTCTTTTGAACCTTATTCTTCAAAGAATCCTGATAACAAATGTATCGATTTCCACAAAAATATTAAGCAGCACAACGGTTTTAAACATTGATAATAATAAGAAATTTTACTTGAGCAGAAAATCAAGATATTAGGATCATGTGACACTGAAGACTAGATGCTGAAAATTCTGTAATTGCATTTTAAAATATATTACGAAACCAATCACTTTATATTGTAATAATATTTCGCAATATTACCGTTTCAATGTATTTTTGATCAAATACATTTAGCCTGAGGGTGAGCAAAAGAGTTTTATTTTTTTTCTCAAAAACATTACAGACCCCAGAACTTTTAAACAGTAGTGTATAACTACAGAAATATACAATTACTAGTAACTTTGGATATGGATAGTGTAGAGTGAGAAATAAGCCTCCTTGTATGTTTCATGTAATTATGACAAATACAAAGATAGTTTTTGCTGGAGATGTGGATATGGGTGGAGATGGCAGTGACTCAATGGCAGTTTATGGAACAGACGCTGTGCTAAATATTGAAGTCATTCGTTCGCCATTTCTGGTCTAGTGATCTGTGCTAAAAAAAATCTATTTTTTTAAGATATATGTATCCAAGTTTATATTCAAAGATCAGTACCGCACAATAGTTTGTCTGGACACTTGTGAATTGTGTTTACATAGGAAATAGATTCTTACGAGGGAAAATCATGCTTGGGAGTTGCAAGGAGGTAAAGGCTATTGCATTTCATTGCACTGTGCTCATAAAAGGCAAGTAAAACTAACGGTAGTTGGATAAATCCTCCTCATAGAACCTTATATCATAAGACTATTTTCACAGCCAAACAAACTTCTATACATTTATTGTTGTTTCTTTGTGCTCGTCTTATTTGGTGCACTGAAATGCAATTCACCAAAACCCTCAGACTGCTAGAATTTTGTACATCTACCACTAATACAACCAACATGACAGCATTTCCTCACCAATTCCTTTGACACAAGTTTCTGCTAATCTCTAATCCACTCATTGGGGGTGGCATTTCTTTCTCCCACTTCCTCCTCCTCCTCCTCCTCCTCCTCCTCCTCTTCCTTCCTCGCTCCATCTTCCTCCTGTGTGTCCGAGGTCTAGTTGTGTTATGAGTGGACAACAGGGTGAACAGAAACCGGTGGGATCGCAGCACGACAGATGATGGCGTACCAAAAAAAAAAAAAAATGAAAAAGATTTATGAATCTGTGAAGAGTAGGTGTGGGAGGATCTCAAGGCTATTGATGTGAAATGAGATGAAAAGAAGCAGATTTTGTAGGTCGTAAGCATGTTTTTGAGGAACGTGTCAGTGGAACTGTGCTTTACGGTGTTTGTAAGATGGCACGATCAAAAACGATGAGCCGTTACGTGTGTGTGTTTGTGTATGTGTCTGTCGGTTCGCCAACCTTAGTCTTGTGGCTCTGCTCCGTCCCCAAACCCCCACCCGAGGTGTGCAGCTCTTTTGACACCACACACAGAAATTCAGCCTGGTCCTCTGTTCCATAGCTGTAAGACGAGCCAATGTTCACCATCTTGAAAAGCAAAGAACAGCCAAGAAAGAGAGAGATAGAGAGAAGGTCTTTCTTCATGACAGGTACTTAAGATTTGAGGAAAGGGGAGAAGACCATGAAGGAAAACATCAAGATGGATCAAATTCCTAGTCAGCTGTACCAAAAACTTCTTCCTTGCATTCATTAGAGATAGTTTAAGTTGGTCAACTAGTCAAGTTGGCATGCTGATAGTGTGTTGTGCTTTATGGATGCATACTTTGTGTGTGAACCAATCATTTTGTGCAATATAGGGTAATAGATTTTTTAATGTAGGTTTATGTACACATGCAGATGGACGTGTCTTGTATTGTTTTTTAGTGTCTCACACCATGAGCATTGCTTTCTAATTTGACCCTAAATCACTCTTATTTTGTTTGAATATGTAGTTTTCCACTTTTTGAACCTGCAAAATATCATTAGGGATGTGCAAAACTACATACCGATTAACGACAAAGCTGGAATATCATATAGTTTGTCATTTTTCAACAACGCATAATGATTAAGAGGTTTTGGTGCAACTGACCACATAAAATCCAGATGGACACAAATGGCACAAGTTTAATTTCACACTTTAGCTATGCTACTGGACTCTGAATCTGAGGGGAGAATTGGACACTGGGAAAATAAGGATCAGGGGAAGGGAAATCAACTCAGTGTCAGTCCAACCCACAGTCCAGAGCAGTCCGGGGCGGGGTTTTCGGCAGGCGCGCACGCTGACCTGCTCAAACTTCCAGCCGTCCGACATGGTGGACACCATCTGGGTCAGCTCCTCTTCTTGACACTGCAACACCCGATACACGTGCTTTGGTGGTACCTGCTGTATGAGAGACAGAGGGAGAGGGTGAAGACTGGTGAAGAGTAAAAAAAGAAATGTGGTGGGTAGTGGAGGAGAATGCCAAAAGGCAAGTATGGAAAGAAGAGCGAGAGTGGGTGGGAAACTGACGGCTGTTGCATAAGCACGCAAATATAGTCGCAAATGTACAGTAGAAACTGAGACGGACAGAAATATAGTGCTGCTGAGAAGGTGATGAAGCTGAAAACTGGATACTAAATGGAAAAAAAGCAATTGCCAATATTTCCAGAAAATGAAGCAACATGGGAGACATGATAAAACACCCTGCTCATTACCTGTGTAGCCTTGGAGTCTCGCTCAAGAATCCTCTCTTTGATTAATTTAATCAGCGGTGTGATGTTGTAGAACTCTGCTTCCTCCAAAACACCTGACGGCACAGACACACTTCATTTTTACATTTTCATACAGTTATGTGCGCTTTTGACTAGATATGCACCGATATTGAAATGATAAATAAAAATGAAACGCCTAAAACTAAAATGAATAGTTGTAAATGCTGCAAGAAGTGAATAAATGGAAGGTTACATTTAACAGTGCTATTATTTTAGTGTTTTAAAATATTAACTTTATGATGAAAAATAATCTAAATAGGTGAAATTACCATATACAATTAAATATCCAAAATCGACTCGTATTGTCAACTAAAACTGTCAATCAATCAATTTAAAATAAACTGGGGAACAAAAACAGAACTAAAATTGTAATGAAAACGAAAAAAAAAAAAAAAAACAAATTTATTACAGTAAATTGTAATGTAGACATGCATTTTCTGTGTAGCTGCGTTGAAACAATATGTATTGTGAAAAGCGCTACACAAATAAATGAGAATTGAATCCAAAATTATACATACTATAATATGACATTAATAATACTAAAATAGTACAACTGAATAATATCGATAAATAAAAAAGATCTCTAATACTGGGTGATAATCATATGGTACCAATGCATCAATAGTTATGTGTTGATATTAAAATATATTATGATGATACATTACAATTATAGTATTAAAATGGTATTACCATAAATTTCAAAATGCATAGTCTGACAAGTGACAACAATTCTGAGAATAAATGAACAGACCTTCTTCTGCCAACTCCTTGTTATAAACCAGCTTCCCATGTCGCAGATAGTTGAGTATGGGACCAAAATAGGTGGGATCTCGGTCAATCACATAAGCGCCAGTTTCATCCTACACAAACACGTCACAGGTCTCTCAGTTTAATAAGTAAATACAAGTAAATACCACATTATTAAACATCTACAATATCTTTAAATATGTAACAAAATATAATAATATTTATTATTATTTATTTATGATGTATATAATATTTTACCAATATTACATGTTGTTAACTTGCTAATATTTAATAATGAGGCAACTATTCCTAATGTAAATGTGACTGACTCTGTGCTGAAGCTGTTTAACTGCAGTACAGGATGCACTGAACAGTACATCACCTCAGGGAATAAAATGTGACTTGGCACAAGAGAGGATGAACATTAAAGGAAAGGGCATGTGGAAAGTGGCAGTGAGCAGAGGTCACATTAGCATGGCCACGGTCATTGTCCCAGAATGGCTGAAGGTCTCCTCTTTGCAGTGAATTACCCTAAGAGCTCAGGGAACCATATAGGCTACATCATACCCTAGTACAACATGCCCTACAGAGAACATTACACAACTGGGCCCAGGGCAAGAGCACTCAAAAGGCACAAAGAGGAATCAGAGAACAAGGGAGTGCATAGAAGCATATTAGGGTGAAGGAGGAAAAAAGAAAGAGGAAGATGTTGGCGTAACAGAAGGCTCAAGACTAAATAGCAGCACTGCAAGGTTATAAAAGCACTATAATAGAGAAAGCAGAGGGCATAAATGAGATAACACTGCAGATTCACAACATGGACTTGAACAACACACCTACACAACAGGCTAGATTTGATTCATTGTACAGTCCTTTTTTTTATTTATTCGTACAAAAATTGCACAATTTTAGTGATATTCTGCTTTATTCAGTAAGTTCCATTTGTTACTGGATTCAGTGATTCCATCTGCATCGCAGAAATCATATTACGTTAAAAGAGAGTTAGTTATGTGGGTTATTTATTGCTGTGTTATAAAGTTATAACCATTAGTAAGAATGTTTTTTCAGTTAGTAGTGGTCCCCTCTCAAAACTACGGTTGGGTACTGCAAGTTTCAATTGCAGTAAGGTAAAAACATTTAATCAAACATTTATATTAAATTTGTTTCTTATTCTGTGTTTTTTTTTTTTGCAAAACGTTTTGTTGCAGCTGATTTCCATGAACAAAAATTGCAATCATCAGCCTAAAGAACACTAATATTTTCCTATGGTTTTAACAAAAATACTACAGCAAAACACAACTGGACTAATTTAAAACATTATTAAAGACAAGTTAACAGTAATAAAATAAGAAGAAAATAAACAAATTAGCAAAAGCACAAATAAATACAACTGAACAAAGTTCAGAAATTGAAATCAAATGTAAAATAAGCGTTTTCTTTTTTTTAATAAAATATTGATTAATCCTTATTAAAGTTCCAAAAGTTATTCAGCCAAGATCAGAGAGTAATTTTCTTTTTCTTTTGTTCTTTGATTAGCAGTAATGTCACAGAAGGCAGCAGGGTTATTATGCTGCTGTCACTTTAAGCCTTTATGTAGGATCCAATATACTGTTACAAATGCGTTTTTTCTTCTGTGTTGAAGAGGATCATTTGTTAGTTCAGGCGCAAGATGACGTGATAGCGTTGGTATTCGTGCACTATTTGAGATGCGGCTCTTAGTGCCGAATTGAGTTCTCTTTTGCATCTTCTTGTGCTTGAAAATGGTTTGAAATCACATTAAAGGGCACCTATTATGGCTTTTAAAATGTTCCTAAAAATGTTCTGGGAGTCCCCAACAACAGTTTTACATGCATGCCATGCAGTGACAAAAAACACTTTTGTTGTCTTATAATATGCATTTATTTTTACCTGATTTGCTCACCGACTCCCTAATGATTCGTTTGACGACTCATTTGTCCAAACCCCTCCTTTGCGTGACGCTACTCTGCGTTGATTGGTCAGACGACCCAGTCAGTTATATTTTGCGTTAATCCAAAGCTTAAACATATTGATAAAGCATTGCAGTACTACAATACGCTTCACATAATTTCACATATTTCAAAAAACAAAAAAAAATGACATTGGAGACCTAGAAGCTGCTGAGCGTAACTCTCACTCTCACACACACACACACGCACGCGCACACACACACACACACACACACATAAAAGCAACAATAATTAATAGTACTTACAGGTTGTGATTCGGAGGAGGAAGCTGATCTAAATAAACTTGGTATTGAACCTTCCTATATCAGGCGACTCGCGAATCCACACTTGAAAGCATTTGTGTTTGTGAAGCGATCGTCATTAAAATAACGCGAACACAGCTCAAGGTGGCTATACTTGTGTGGTATAGTTGTAAATATAAACTCTAGCCACTGAGTCTTCACATGCTTGTCCCTGGGCAGTGAAAAAAAAAGTTTGCTTTTGATTCGCACTTCAGAACAGAGTCTCGTCGACATGATGTTGTCAGGTTTCTCTGTCTGCTCGGCGCGCGCACTGAGTGGGCGTGTCGAATTCAAATAACTTGTACAAGTGACGTACGAAAGCTAGAGAGAAAGCATCGTTTGTCTATCGATTCATATCAGCGACTCAGATTCGACTCTTACTTTTGAGAGACAATAACTTTGTATACGGTGAACTTTCATATTTAAAACTTTGCAGGATGTTTTTGTTCACTTAGATCTATGTTACACACTACATGAAAGGTAATTTTCAAAATTCCATGATAGGTACCCTTTAAAATGCACATACAGGAATCGATAAGTGGAATCGAAATTTCAACATTTAAATAAAGTATCTGATTCCAGAATTGGAATCGATTTTTAACTCCCAACCCCACTCAAGACACTTTACATAGTGCTCTTTGTGGCCATTTGGATATATGCAACAGTTGTTTCAGCTACACACCACCGATATGGCGGTATTTTAAAAATACATATCGTATCCAGTCATTTTGGGACTAACAGATTGACAATATGGACATGAACAACATTCATAGACAACTAACTAATTATCACATACGGAGTTGCAAAAAGCATTAACAAATATTTCCATTAGCAACACAAAATCTCACAGATATTAGTAGCACAGAACTTAATTAACACATGATGAGCAAACACACACACGTGCACAAATCCCATTTTCTAACCAGCAAGTGCAGAAGACAGCCACACAGTACACATGACTAGACTTGACAGCAGCAGGCATGACAACACCTGCGCATGACTTCTGCAGCAAGTCAGAAGAGACAAGCTGTTGTCCCGCTCGGGATTTCACAAGAACACGAGAACGAACACAGGGGATTTTACACACAATTTTACTGTATATGCCTTAAACACACAGAATTAAAACCAAACAAGTTTGTTATCTGTCAATGCTCATCTTGGGTTAACGTTTAACTCTGCAGTTGCACAAGGAAGTATAAGAACCACGTCCCGATAGGGAACTAGATGCATCCCATGGGAAATACCTGGTAGGCAAACAAAGAGCTTATTAATTTCAAAACAGAACTGCATAATAACCTGTGCCACATAAAGCATCACAGCATGCAATAAGAAATCCAAATTAGCAATTTTTAACAGAACCAATTCTGGCTCATGTTAAAAGCACATTCACTCAATATGTTGAGAAACTAGCTAATAATATTTACTAGCCTATAATAATAGACATTTAATACCTCCTCATGACATAAAAGATAAAACGCATCTTAAAGGGATAGTTTACCCAAAAATGAAAATTCTATGAGTGTTGGTTGCCAAACCGTTTCGCTCCCCATTGACATCCATTGTATGGACAAAAAAAAAACAAAAAAAAAATGGACGTCAATGGGAACCAAAACTGGCTACCAACATTCTTTAAAATATTTTTAAAAAACTACACCCAAACTCTTTGAAAGGGAAAAATGCATATGTAAACTAGCAATGAAGAACAGAGCAGTGCAGGAATAGAACAGAGAAGCCTCCATAGATATTTTAGTGCAGAGGGCTGGGAGTCGTCGAGGTGCCATGACTTTAATCTCATTAGAAGAGTGACATGAGCAGTGAGAGAGCACACAACACCACAGCGGCCCGTAATAACTGAGCTGTGATGAGTGATCGTCTGTGCGGATGTGTGGAATAAGAGGGAATATAAGAGGATAGCTTGGGAGGGGGTGGATACTGTGAAGGCAGAGTACCATCTGTTAAGTCAATACTTTTTGTATGCCTTAAGATTAAAAGACACATTAAATAACATGCATATAACACACATTTAAATGTATTTAGGTAAATCTCAACATATTTCACCCAAAACCAAAAGACAGAAATTGAGAAATTATACTTGAATACAATGAAGCTTAAAGAAAATTAATTTCTGAACAATTAGCCTATTATTATTTGCAGTTTTTGACAATATTTTCATAACTGACATTCAATTTTATAATGATAACTAACTGGATAACTAACCATAAATTATGATCAATTTAAAAGCAACACGCATTACTGTAAAGCGGAAAAAAGCAAAAATACATAGGGGTGAGTTCAGGGTGATTGGGACACTTTTGCTATTGAGATGAATTGGAAAAATTGTCCCAATCAACCTGAATTCACCATACTGTAAACTGTATTTACCATAAATGATGACCCATGGGAAGACATATGGAACTATGTTAAAAACATGCATTTGTATATGCCAAAAAGCCAATACAATTCAAAATCATCCAGAAATGTCATATATTCCCCATGCACTGGCTTTTCTAATCACTGATTGTCATGTGTTTAAAATGTATACTGAAGTAGGTATTATTGCAGGTCCCATACTGCATGTGGTCATGTTACAAGTGCTATTGGAAATACTAAAAATATAATATTTGGCATCCAACTAGAATTACATCCAGTTTGATTAGATTTGGGCCTGCCAAGCAGACACATAAAGACATCTGCCAACAGGAAATTATACGATATTAACCTTCGCTGCCAGAAGAAAACATTTTATTGCAGTGGGTCAGTGATAATAAGGCCCGCTTCACATAAGGGTTTGCATAAGGTGATATTTGCTCTGGTCTCATTGGAACTCCTGCCATGTGCTTTACATTCTGGCAAATCAGTTCTATAAGATATGGATGCTTTGTTTGGATTACATTAGGCCTCATTTCCCTTGGGTCATTTAACAAGGAGTATATAAACCATAATCAAAATCAAATCAATATTTATGTATAGAGCACAATAAAAACAACACATAGTTGACCACCACTATGCTGTCCAAAACTTTGCTAAAAAAACAACAACACTTTTGACCGCAATGAGGAGAGTATCAATAAAAATAATAGAAAATTACTTGTAATAATAATAAAAGAAGCTTCATTATTTACATCCAAGATATGATTTCATGAGCTTCTCCTATACATTTAGGCTGTGCTGATGATCTGGCCATTACCTCATCAAGAGGACTTCCCTCTACACAAAATCAGCTTCAGGTGGATCACATTATGTGATATATGAATCATGCAGTACAATTTTACTGGTTAATAACTGCGATGACGCTGTAATGCACAAACACTGGGGGTCTGCATTAATAATCAGCGTAGCACGCGGACATCCATCTGACTGAAGACCCCCGTCGCATCATTAATACACCGAGCTCAGCGCCCTAGATCACAAGTCATACATGAACATCACTCACTGCTGTCTTACCGTGTCCGAATGTAAGTCTTGCTGCTGGCACAGTCGGTACAGAAATGAAGTTTGTTCCTTTAGCAGCGTTTGTCGTGTCGTTAGAAACACCGTACCACCGACGTTGAGACGGACCCATTTGCCGTTACTGCCTCCGGTGGTATTAACAGCGGAACCGTTTACTATGATATTTTCAGACCCACTGGATTCAACAGAAGTAGCCGTGGCTGTTGTGGCACATTCGCTTCCCTCGTTGTCTTTGTTGTTGTTATTGTTGTTGTTATTATTGTTTAGATTGCCGTGTGTTGTTGTTGCTGAAAGGGAACCCGTTTCCGGTAAAGCCTGGGGCGCCGCCGTTTTTCCTTTGTCCTCCGTTGCCATTAGGGTACTACACTGAGGCTGGTCTGATGCGGACTGTCGATGCGGCTCGGATGCTGTTCGGATGTCGTTCTGTCTCCCACGGTGAAGCGGCGTGCTACTGTTTTTTTCCCCCGTGTCATATAAGTAGAATAAGCGCGGCAGTTGATTGGCTCGTTTCCTGCGATGTGTTCGCCCCGCCCACTTCCCAGTTGATGCTCTTGACGCAGAATCAGATTCTAGGACGAGGAATGTATTTAGGCATTTGGAGCTGCATATTTAAGATTCTGCATTCTTAAAAATATTTAAGATTCTGGGACGTTAGTTAAGTTTGTGACTTGCTCTTCGGTACATTTTCATTGTACACAGGTTTTACACAAACTTAGTTCAGCTCGAGTGGGACAAATCAAATTATGTTTCACTCAAATTGTTATGCTGATAATATATTTTGTAACGAGCACATGCCAAAATATATTATAAAATAATTAAAACTTATAAAGTTTATGCTTTTTTATAATGATTTCATATTTTTTGACCATATAGGTATATATAACTAACAACAATTCACTGGTAAAATGTAACATCTATTTATGATGTAGATTCATACAGTAAATGTATCATCTATTCAGCCTGTTACAAAGTATTCAGCTTGCAATGACTTTAAGAAAACACATTTATATAAATAATATTACAATTAAAGTACTCTCACAATTTAAAATTTAAATATGATTATTTAAATAAAATATATTTCTATTTAATTCACACTTGTTCAATGACACTGCTGAAAAAATGTTTTACTACCGACTTGAATGTTTGATTCTGATTGGTTGACGGACATTCTAATTTGTGCAGTTTGTTAATATGTATCACTTATGACAGTAGGCTTTGTCATGAACACATATCTCAAATTAGACAAGTTAGTCAAGCAACTTTTATTGCATAAACAAGTGTTATGCATTCAATCTCACAAAAAGTATTATGGGGCAAAAATGTACCTAATGACTTTGTAAAGCTGCCTGTAAATATCTGATGCAAAGTTGATTAAATAATTTTCGAGTCTTGCATCTGTATCCTCTAGACAGCTGTTTACACACTGTAGCAGACTGTCTTGATCTCTGAAACCAAAAAGAAGGGGCTGGATGGTGATGAATGAGAAGTTGTAAGTCTGAGGGAGCCCCTGATGAGCTGTCCGATTGAAACGGCTCCAAGAGAAAGGTGGAAGCCCATTCTGAGTAGTGGGTCCGTTCACAGCTTCGGCCGTAAACATCTGGGCCATGTGGTAATCTGTAACCTAAATGGATGCAGCCTCTATTAGAATTTGACTATTTATGGTGGCATTTATTTAAAGGAGACTTATTTTACCCCTTAGACAAGACTTAATATAAGTCTCAGGTGTCCCCAGAATGTGTCTGTGAAGTTTCAGCTCAAAATATTCCACAGATCATTTATTGTACCATGTTGCAAATGCCCATTTTTGATTGGAAGGGGAAAAAATGCAGTTTTTGTGCATGTATCTTTAAATGCAAATGAGCTGCTGCTCTGCTTTCCAGAAGAGGGCGGAGCCTTTACGGCGGGCTTATCCCTTGGATACTCTGCCAAAAACTAAAACATCAGTTTGGTTTTGATTATTATCTCTATCGCAGTCACGCTCACGTGACAATGCAGTTCTTCTTCATCATGAAAGTTTATTATCTGCATGCGTTTTAAAGCCATTTTAGTCTAAACTTCTGATATATGGTTTTCTGAACACACACATCTGAATGCTGAATGCATTTCGTACTTGAATGCTGCTGTTAAATGCTCTGGCATTTTACCATTATAGGGTGGTTGTGTACATACACTGCCGACACACATGTATGTTCAAACACCATGTAAAAGTGAATTTTGCATAATAGGTCCCCTTTTCTAATAGCAACACATATACCAACATGACTTATTTCTGTACCTTAGTATCATAACATCCCCCTGGAAGAGGTCGTCGGAGCCTCAGATCATTACGGCAGCAGATGGATTTGCAAGGGTGCTTCTTTGAATATGGGTCTTTTCTGTAATCTAACATGACAAAGTGCTACTGTTCATCAAAGAAATGAGATTATGAAGACAGCAGATTAGTTTGAAGAAATATTGTTGAATACTTTCCAAAGAGAGATCCTGAACTCACCATTGTACCTCATAATGTATTTCAAGGTGTCCAGATCAGTGACTTTTCCCTGATCCCTGCGGAAAATCTTAGCACGTGGACAGAGGTCATATGAGAAGTCTTCACCATGCTTTTTCCACATCACACCATAACCACTCATTCTGTAAATGTCTGAGTGGAAAGGTATGTTGTAGGATGCCCAGTAACCTATTGAGACGATTTGTAAAGCATATGATCTTTTTCAATTTAACCTTTTAACCTTCAGTGTTTCCAACCTTATATCCTCTCAAATACATTTTCATTGGACTGGTCATAAGGATTTCCTTATTATAAAAATACTCCTCACCATGACGCAGCGCTTGGGACTGATCTGAATACGCCACCAAACCAGGAATCTGCTCCACAACAGTCAGACTCCATTCTTCAATCTGCTTTCCAAGTGAAACTCTTTTCAGGTCCACCACCATATACTGGTTATTGTAGGTCCCTGATAAAATTAATCCAAAAATAATTGAAAATAAGAAACATTTCAAGACCAAACGTATGTGGACCTCTCATTAATAGGTTTGGCTGTTCCAGTATATCTATTTTTGGGAAGTCAAATCTTAAAGGGACAGTTAATTCCATCAATCATTTGCTCACCGTCATGTCATTAAAAATATGTTCCCAGGCCGTGTGTCTCTACCAAAGCATTTTTAGCCCGACAATGCCAGGCGCTCCTCTGAAGACACTTCGGTGGCACGGCGGTTTTTTGTTTTTTTCTAAAAAAAAAATTTAGACTACTTGCTCTGGTCCTTGTTTTGGATGATTTTTTTTCTGTTGTTGTGCCTGTTGTTGTTTTCGTCTGTTGTCGTTTTAAAAGCAGGATGTGACGGTTGGGTGCAGTGTTGGGGAAAGTTACTTTAAAAAGTAATGCATTACAATATTGCATTACTCCCTTTAAAAGTAACTACCTGCAATTGTGTTACTTAGTTACTTTTTAAGAAAAGTAATGTGTTACGTTACATTTGTGTTACTTTTTCTCACCTGGGCTGTGCTTGTTTTTTTTTTATAACAAAAAAGTTCTATTTTTGGGCAAATGTAAAGACCCTTTCACACCAAAATTGGAATAATAAGGCTGAAGGAAATGCAAATTCACGCATGTACTGTGCGCAGCTCAAACAAACCTTTCAGCCTGCCATTCTGGATTGCAGATGAATAGAATGCAGGAGAAGAAAGTTACTTTAGAAACACTTACTTTACCAATAAAAACAAAAAATCTAAAGTAATTAAAATTTTTTGCTTATGGTTTAACTGAATCATTGAAGGTCAACAGCAAGACCATTGGTCAATAAAGTGAGATTAAATGCAAAAAAATATTTGTTTTATTTAACATATTTAATTATTGGAGGTTTTGTGTATTCTGATTTTGCGTTTTGTTGATTTTATTCATTTTGAGGGATACTGAATCTTTTTTGTGCAAGTGAGATGAGTAAATGCTTGCTCACATTTAGTCTAGAACTACAACAACTACAACGCCTCATATTTTTTAATATGTTTAAACACATTCGTTTAAACACAACGTTTAAACACAAAGTAACTTGTGATACTTGTTTGAAAAACTAACTCAGATATTTTGTGGCAAATTTAAAAGTAATGCTTGCTTTACTAGTTGCATAACTCGAGTTACTAGTGTGGCTAGGTGTGGTATTTGTCCCGCTCTCCCTCTACTGTGATTGGACGGCTGGGTACATGTGACATTGATGAGCGCTGCGTTTTACCCAAAGTTGAACATCTTCAACTCGGCTTCCCTCCAAATTATTACTTCAAATGTCTTGTTTTGTGTTCAATAGAAGAAACTAATGCATACTTTTTTTAATGACATGAGGTTGGGTAAATGATGACAGAATTTTCATTTTGGGGCAAACTATCCCATTCGTGCTACCCCATACAATCAGATTGTAGAGAATTGTGTGTTTACAACTTTGCTGCAATGTTGATAGACGACACCACCACAGAGCACTGCAAATACGGACCACAATATTTGCATAAAATAATCCACCTTTGTTTTGTGCATCTCTTTCTCACCCGAGTTGTGCTTGGAAAATATTTGGGCCCATTGCTTCCCTGTGCAGGCCAGCACATTTGCTACACGCACCCTCTGCCAGGCAAGCAAAGCCTCTGGGGTCACCAGGGAGAACAAAGAGGAGTTGAACACGTTGTTTGTAGTCTGAGTTACAAACAACCCCGTTCCCAGCAAATAAAAGTCATCCAGAGATGACAAGGTCCCTGGAAAGGAGGTGAGAAACAGTTTTATAGTACTCAATTAAATCATTAATTACAAAATCTTAATGATAAAAGGCAAACATCTGCTTTTAAATACCAGGGTAGCTGCTAAAGGACAGTCTGCTTGTGCCATTATGTTTATTTTTCAGGTGAAAGTCCCAGTGCTTGTAGATTCTCATGCTGGCTGCATAGGTGTACCAGCTGGAGTGACCAAGCAACAGATTCTCATAGCCAGGTAACAACTGCAGATAGAATAGGAACAGAACAATTAAAGGTGCACATTGACAAGGCCATAACCATCATAGGCACACCCTGAATATTCAAATATGGGGTCAGACATGGGGCTTTCAATGGCTGACTCCTACATTCTTATATTTGGTTCTACACAATCCAGAATATGTGGTTACTGTCATGAGGTGAAGGCATCATTTTACTTCTAACCTTGATGAGAGCAGAGCAGTGACTCATCCCTGGCATTCTGAAGGAGTTCGAAGAAGAGTTGGAACGCCTTTTGAGTGCAGGGATTAAATCTAACAAATCCCCAATACCATTGAGGAATTGAACCGCAAACATGGGCAGAGGCTGGGAGTTGAAATGCAAGCATGTAGTTTCACTCATTAACACAAAATGAAAAAATATAGGCTAAAGCATGATTGTCAATGAATGAATAAAAAGGAAAATGTTCGCTGGAGAAACTTAGACCTTTTCAAATGTCCATGAGGGTTATCAAACTTGAAGAATGAATTGTACAGTACAAAACAGATGCATGCATAATTCATGTTTTCTGACCTTTTTCTGTCTACTTTTGGCCCAATATGCTGCCCCGGCATACAATCCATCTATCTGAGCCATTAGAAGACCCACATGATGCCACAAGGGATCACTTTTCCTTTTTAATTTCAATTGTGTTCTTGTCCATGAGTCCTGCTCACTATTTCAAAGAATGGAAGTTTAATAAATAATTTTTATGAATAATAATAATAATAAAACCACGAAAAACTCAAAGTGTTGCAACATGTGAATACATACAGTGATACATACAATTTGTATGTTTAATATAACGCAAGCAGGTGTATTTCATCATATCCAACATTATTGTTGTAATTTTGGAATAGTGCAATCAGTTTAGATAATAAACGTAAACTTACCTCATAAATGATTTCAGAGGTTTCATAACACTATGATCCTTAATCATCTGAGGATACATATTAAAGTAATGGTTTATCATCTGTCTGTGAATGAAAAGGTAATTGATTATAGTTTTAACTGTAGGGTATTATTTGATAATTTATTTAAAGTTAATATATTTTAAATGTACAACATAAAATGCATAATATATTTTATTATACCATAAATGCATTTCAGTACGTTAGTTAACCATATAAGACAATAGAAGTAATTAGGAAATTATATGTGAATTATACTCTTAAGTCTAACTAATTGCTTTAAATATAGATTTAAACTTTTATACATTTTCATTCAATTGCGATATATTAAATAATATATTAATATATTAAATTGATTTAAGTGTCAATCCATACATTATTTCACGTTAAGTATATTCTTATAAAGTATTATTTATTTATTATTTTTTTTTTTGAAGTATGCTAAAGTGTACTTCTTTTTCCACGCGACTTAGTATAATTTGCTTTAAAGAGAGAAAACTTACGAAGCTGTAAGGAATCCTTCAAGGTATCCGGCCAAGAAGTATGTAATTTCATCGTTCTCCTGGGATTCTCCATAACCAGCCTGGACTTCCAGCACTCCCCATCCAGAAACAGATAAACTATCATTGAAATAGCCAAATGCATCTCCGTTTTCTTCCATTACATCCTCTTTCAGCACAACAGACTTCTGAACAGCATCCCAATATACGGTGGCTCTCTGACATCTGGTAAACAGAGAGATCACACAGCAATAAGCGTTGATGGTTTAATATGTTTTTTATATTATATATATCGTATTGCGCTCGCTTAATGACCTAACGGACACGGGTTCCTTATTTAACTAGTTTTTAATGCTAGTCTAATGATGTTATGGAAACATGCAAAAATGTATAATAAAATAACCTCATAACCAAAATGTAATATTAAAAGAGTAAAATTAATTTTAAAACACTTACGCTGAGCTTTTACGAAGGTCACCGTTAGGACGCACAAAATAAATCCCCGTGTAAATCGACTCATGTTTCACGCTGAATCAAGTTTTCAGCATCACGACAGCTAAATGATCGAAGAGCTTGCGAATTGCCATCCGATTAAAGTCGGAATACTGGTTTGCGTGGTTTTCTAATGTGTATAGACGATAGACCTACATTTAGTGTTTATCACCTGTTGGATCGCTAAGAAAAAATTTCCACCCCAGATGGGACTCGAACCCACAATCCCTGGCTTAGGAGGCCAGTGCCTTATCCATTAGGCCACTGGGGCTTTCGTCATAGTGGAGAACTGGCGGATTAGAAAGATGCAATAAAAATATGTTTCGTATTAAAATTATCTTAAATATTAATTATATATTTAGTGTAATATATCGCATCTTAAAAGTCTCTGATGCATATACTTAATAGATAATTATTACTACGCTATTCGGAAAATATACTTATTTAGCTACGTATTAATCGATGTTTATGTTGTTAAATTATATTAGACATTTGTAAAATAATAAAAATACAAAAATATATAATATAAATAATTTTGAATTCAGTACGTACTACGTGCAGTAAATTCATAACAGTCAAAAATTCATAACGGGACTTGTTGGAACTTGTATTATGAAAGAACGTGACACCGGCACTTTCAAAGAACTGCCGCCTCCATGTGCCTCCTGTTGTGGTGGCTCTGTTTTTCTCTAGTCAGGCTAGTTATCTGCTCTCCTCCGTTAATAACTGAGCCCAGGTATAAGGTAAATATTCTTAAGTATGAAAAATCAATATGATTTTATTTTTTTAGATTTAACCAAGGTTCCGGGGCTTTAATAGCTAGTTTGAGGAATGTATGAGATTAAAGCTAGGTAATTTAGCTAATTCTCTGAGCTAGCCTGCGCGGTGTATCAGCCAGTGTAACGTTAGCTACATAATATCGGCACGTTAACTGTGGGACAAAGTGAGCTCAGCATCATCTGTTTGGGGTTTATCGAGATGTAAGGTGCAACAGCCCATTGTAAAATTAACGTTTTCATCGTCGGTATTCTAATGAATTTATATGTATAGTGACAGGCTAGCATATTATGCTAATGTCACATTCCTGTTAATGAGTTAAAAAGTGTGGATGTAATTATATGTATTCATAAATACACATGCTTGCGAGATCTAGCAGTTGTATGAAGTGTAGTGTGTATGTTGGTGCTAGTTTTTAATACCTGTTCATGTTTGAATAACTTTAATAGTACATAAAGCAGAGGGAACGCAATGGCCTCTGGAGATATTGCTCAGATTACGGAGGCTCTGGCCAAGACTCATGTTGGAGAAGTGGAATTAAGTTATAAGGGACGAGGGCTGAAGTTGGACAATGCTGAGTCGGGTGAGTAAACCTCTCTGTTAGCAATAGCAAATGTTTACATTCGCCATGTCTCAGTGCATCAACAACACTCATCATTTTCCCTCCTTTTCTGTGATGTTGCAGTGAAAGAGATGGTGAAGGAGATTGAACAGTGTCAGGGTTTGCAGTCCCTCAGATTAGATGGAAACACACTGGGGGTTGAAGCAGCACAGGCCATTTCCAAGGCTCTTGAAGCTAAAAGTGAATTGGAGGTACTTTTAAGTGGCCATTAGACAATTTCCCTCGGTTGTGCTAGTTGCTTTATTTAATCTTATTTTTTTTTTTTTTTAAAGCAATGTCATTGGAGTGACATGTTCACGGGTCGCCTTCGCTCTGAAATTCCACCTGCTCTGGTAAGAAGATATTAATCTAAAAAAGTTTTATGTAATTGTTATGAGTAAATATCTTATTTCCAACATTTGATTCAAATCCTCTAGAAATCATTGGGCAATGCTTTGATGACATCAGGGGCCAGACTGACTCAGCTGGACTTGAGTGACAATGCCTTCGGCCCTGATGGTGTAAAGGGAATTGAAAGCCTCCTGAAGAGCCCTGTGTGCTACACCTTACGTGAGCTCAGGCTTAATAATTGTGGCATGGGCATTGGAGGGGGGATGGTAAGTTTAGACTGAGATTAACTCAGAGATGCTGAGATGCAACTTTTTATCACCCTTTGCTTATGTTAGTGAGATGTTTTTAACAAGTTAAGTCTTTTTGAAACTCATGGAAAAGAGGGAATTTGTGATTTTAATTATTTTATGTATATTCTTAAAAGGTCCTGGCTTCTGCATTGACTGAATGCTACAAGCAATCTAGTGCAGCTGGCTCCCCCTTGAAGTTAAAAGTCTTCATAGCTGGACGTAATCGTCTGGAGAATAATGGTGCCACTGCACTTGCCAAAGCATTTAAGGTAATGAGGCAATGATTATTTTATATTTATATATATATAACACTACCGGTCAAAAGTTTTAGATCGTAAGATTTTTTATGTTTTTAAAAGAAGTCTCTTCTGCTCACCAAGGCTGCAATTATTTGATAAAAAATACAAAAAAAAGTTTGTATATTTAACTAAATTTTTATTTCAGGATTCTATGATGAATAGAAAGTTCAAAAGAACAGCATTTATTTAAATATAATCTTTTCTAACATTATAAATGTCTTTACTGTAACCTTTGATCAATTTAACTCATCCTTGATCAATAAAAGTATTTTCTAATTTCTTTCCCTCAAAAATAAAAAAATAAATTCTTACTGACCCCAAACTTTTGAATGGTAGGGATTAATGTTACAAAAGCTTTCCATTTCAGATCAATTCTGTTCTTTTAACTTTCTATTCATCAAAGAATCCTGAAATAAAAATGTAAAAAACTGTTTTCAACATGGATAATAATCATAAATGTTTCTTGAGCATCATATTATAATAATTTCTGTAGGATCATGACTGTGACACTGAAGACTGGAGTAATGATGCTGAAAATTCAGCATTGATCACAGGAATAAATTACACTTCACTATATATTCACATAGAAAACCGCTGTTATAAATTGTAATAATATTTCACAATATTACTGGTTTTTTTTGTATTTTTTATCAAATAATTGCAGCCTTGGTGAGCAGAAGAGACTTCTTTTAAAAACAAAAAAAAATCTTACCGATCTAAAACTTTTGACCGGTAGTGTAAACACAACACACACCACCACACACACACACACACACACACACACACACACACACACACACACACACACACACACACACACACACACACACACACACACACACACACACACACACAGGGTTTGGACAAAGTCTTGTGAACGCCCATTGTTATAGGTGTTAATGTTGCAATTATCTTTTGTTTACAATTTATTTGTTTACATTGTCCAGGTTGCATGCCTTTGTAGTACAAGTTGTGTTTAGCTGTGGATAGTACAAGAAATTGGTCGAATGGGTGACATGTCAGACTTCCAAAGAGGACAAATTGTGGGAGCCCGTTTAGCAGAAGCATCTGTAACATTAACGGCCCAATTAATTGGTGTTTCAAGAGCAACAGTTTCCATAATTAAAACGGTGTAAACAAAGCATGGCAAGACTGATGGGAAACGTCGAACACTAAGAAGGATTATTTGCAAACAATACAGAACTACTGCAGCAAAAGTGACGGCAGAACACAATCTCTACCTTAAAGACCCCATTTCCATAACAATAGTACGCAAAGAACTTCTTCACATGGTCAACATCCATGGAAGAGCTGCAATTGATAAACCTTTAATCACAAAAAGATAGTGTCATTATCATAAAACCTGGACAGCAGAAGACTAGAAATGACTGATGAATCATCATTAACATTATTCCCAACAGAAGGTCAATTTTATGTATAGAGAACCACCAAGGAAGCGTAGAACTCGGGCTGTCTGGTTCTAACGGTCAAACACGCGAGTGGATTTGTGATCACTTTGCAGCCATATTGGTTGGTGCCCATCATATACGCAGGATTTGGTGGTCAGTGATCTATGGTCCAATTGTTGTTTCCAAACAATGATGCCATTTTTCAAGATAACAGTGCACCCGTTTACACACAGCCAGAACAGTTCAGTGTTGGTTTTAGGAGCACCAGAATGAACTTCATCTGCCCTGGCCAGCTCGATCACCTGACTTCAATATCATCTAACCACTATGGGCAGTTTTGGAGAGACAAGTGAGAAGCAGAATCTCTCCTCCAACCTCTCAGAAGCAACTGGAAGATGTTCTGCTAGACGAATGATTCAACATTCAGTTGGAAACTATTCAAAAGTTGGAAGCTGTTAAAGGCAAATGGTGGTCCAACACCTTATTAATAAAGGGATATTACCTATTTTGCTGGTGTTCACATTTTGTCCAACGTATTGTGTATATGTTAATATATATATATATATATATATATATATATATATATATATATATATATATATATATATATATATATATATATATATATATATATATGGCTACTGAAAATTCAGCTTTGCTAAATCAAGTGCATTTTGAAATATAGCATAACATAAAAATAATTGTTAGAATATTTCACAATATTACTGTTTTTACTGTGTATGCATAAGAGACAATACCCTTTGTAATAAAAAGTATTTTATGTCTCTTTTTTGTTCAACATTTTTCTATTTTTAATTTTTCACAGGTGTTAGGCAGTCTTGAAGAGGTCCATATGCCACAGAATGGAATCAACCATCCTGGTATCACGGCTTTAGCCGCTGCCATGAAGCACAACCCAAACCTCCAGGTCCTCAACCTCAATGACAACACTTTTACTAAGAGAGGATCGATAGCTATGGCAGAGGTATGTTGTGCAATATGTCTCTGCATCATGTAAAAAATGTATATGTCTATAACATGTGTTCATTATTGGCTATGTGTGATTTCTTCTATTTTCAGGGCATTAGGCACCTCCGTTGTCTTAAGGTCATCAATTTTGGGGACTGTCTGGTACGCTCAGAAGGTGCTATTGCTATAGCAGGGGCCCTTAGAGAGGGACTGCCATCCCTCAGGGTTAGTTAATGCATAATACCAACATTAAATCTTGATAAAACGCACACAAATACTTTCTTTCAATGACTCAACATCTTAGTGTTTTTTGTAATAGGCATTCTAAAATAATCTCTTGTTTAGGAGCTGAATCTGTCATTTGGAGAGATTTGCGAAGCTGCGGCTTTGGTAGTTGCAAAGGCTGTTCAGGGCAAAACTGATCTGGAGAAACTGGACCTGAATGGTAAAGTATTTTTTGCTGTCACAGTATTTTATTACTACATACAAAGGCCTCTCTCAAAGCCAGTATTATAATTTATTATTATTTTAATTATTTGTATTATATTATTTTATATTATACTTCATATTTACATTACTAATGATTTGATTTGAAATGATTAAAACAGAAAAAGTTTTTTCACCCTCCCTTTAACCCCTTAAAATTGAGGGGTTTTTTGCAGTCCGCTATTAATACCCCTATTCTAACAAACCCTTTTCAAAGCCTGCAGTTCATACGGACAGGTTAAAAAAAATAAAATACTGAAACGTGCTGCAAAAATTATCTGGACCATTTAAATGCTTTTATTTTAAATACTTTTAAGTCATGCTGCTGCCCTCTTGTTTTGTTGTGTTTTGGACCGTAATTTGTGTTGCTTCCACATTCAGTCAAATCACATCACAGTTTTGTTTCAACCAAACGAGGGACAAGCCTTACAAATTTGCTCTCGCTACAAAAACTGATACTTGCATTGGATGGCTGTTGTTTTGATTCTTTTTCTATGTATGTTGTATCTGTACCTATTCAAATAAACCATAAATAAACTTAGACCACCTCCTACAGGTAGTCTGGTTCAGTACCACCACTTTTTATGCGAACATGCTCTGTTTCAAGCTAAAATGCCTGTGTGAACACCCCCCCCCCCCCCCCCCCCCCAATAACAACGCGATCTTGCATAGTTTAAATAGTTTCTCTTTACTGTTGAATTCATTTTGGTGTCAGAGTCAGTTATTCGGTGGTAATTTGATCTTGTCTGGGTGCTTGTTTAGGAAACTGCTTTGGAGAGGACGGCTGTGAGGCTCTCAGGGAAGCGATGGAGAGCATGAACATGGAAGAGCTGCTGGGCTCGCTCAGGTATATATCTGGGTCTTTGTGAAAAATGTAGCTTATTTGTCATGTGCAAATAAATTGAAGGCAAATGCATGTTTACTATATTTGAAATATTTTCACACTGAGAGTAATGAAAGATGTGATTAATGCAGTGATGATGAAGGAGAGCCTGATGAAGATGATGAGGAGGAGGAGGAGGATAATGATGAGGAGGAGGAGGAGGAGGAGGAGGGGAAGGAAGAAGGTGATACAGAGGAAAATGGTGTCAATGGAACAAAAGATATCATTGAAGAAAAGGTGATCCTAGCAAACATCTTTATCCCTGAATGAACTGCTAAACCTGATGTGTGTCAATAGCTGCTCTTATCAAACCACTTTTACTTGTCCACAGGAAGAGCCTCCCTACAGTTCTGAGTTTACATCCTTCCTCATCTCCCCGTCGGCTGAGAAACTGATATCCTTCGGAGCCAAACGGATCCAGCTCATTGAGCAGGTACGGTGTTGAATTGTAAGGTCCAACTGTACACCAGGACAGTTTAACTGGTTCTCCAACCGCCTGAAATCATTTTCTCTTTTTTCTTAGGTTGATGTTTCAGATGCTAGTAAGGTGTCAGAAGTTTTTCTCAAGACCTCCTCAGTATATGAAGATGAACCGGAAGTAAAGCAAGCTGTTTTTGAGACCACTGGTATGAGCAACATACTTACTGCCATTCAAGTAAACATGTAATAGGATGGTTCCATTTACTCATCCTCATGTCATTCTGTTTACTTTTCTTTTGAGGTGCACAAAACAAGATATTTTGTAGAATGTTGGTAACCAAACCATTTTAGTGTCCATTGACTTCAATTGTATGGACAAAAAAATCTCAAAATATCTCTTATGCTCAGTGTTTGGAATAACGGCGTTTAAAATAACGGCGTTAGGTAACGACGTTATTTTTTCAGTAACGGGGTAATCTAATTAATTACTTTTCCCGTCGTTACAACGCCGTTAACGTTACTGGACCTTAAATGCGATCCGTTACCACGGGCGTCAGTTTGGTTTGCAATGTGCTGGGGACGCATTCGGAAGTGCATTTTCAGAAGTGCTGGGTACAAACTTGTCAAACTGTGCAGCCTCTCTGCTCAACCCGTAAATAAATCCATCGATCCGTAGTGGTCTAGTGGTAGATTGTTTGCCAAGCGTGTCAGAGGTTATGGGTTCTAATCCACGCTAGAATAGTTTTTTTTTCTCCCGTATCAAAACCGAATATGTTCATCAGTGTTTACAGTCCATATCAAGCAGGGAAACGTTTGTGTGCTTTTTATTTTGTGATTTCACCGGAATGAATAGAAAGTCTCCACAACGGTGATAGATTGAAGAGCGCGCATCTGAGTGAAGACTGCGTGCGGCGCGCGCGCCACAAGAGAACAACTATGCAGCCGCGGCAACGAGCGCTCAGCTTGAGTTCAAAACTAAAACAATTTAACGCTAGATCTCTTATTTAATAGCGAACTAAATTAATGCTCTGCTAGTTAACTGGAGATGTTTTATTTATTTGTTTCAAAAAGTGGTGAGTACAAAATGACGCCTATGTGTTACTAGCCTATGTATGGATTGAATAAACTGTGTAATCCGAACGCACCCCTGGCTCACACAGCTGAGGAGCTGGGTTAATGAGTGCAGTGAAGTGAAGTGCAGGATAAACCTCTTGTTGTCTGTCGACGTGCAATAAATATAGAAAGTTGTGTACAAACACCTGTCATGTTTTACTCATTTCAACTGACTTGTGAAAACTGCAAAAAAAAAAAAAAAAAATTCTTTGACATAATAGCAACTTTTTTTTAACAGTAACGCAAATAGTTACTTTCCCTGGTAACGAGTTACTTTTATTATAGAGTAATTGAGTTACTAACTCAGTTACTTTTTGGAACAAGTAGTGAGTAACTATAACTAATTACTTTTTTAAAGTAACGTTCCCAACACTGCTTATGCTACACAGAAGAGAAAATCATACAGTTTTGGAAAAACATTGTGGTGAGCACTTGTTACCGAAAATGTTGAATGGCATTGTTTTTAAAACCAGCCTTTCATCTTGTTGCATAGATGCCCTGTTGAGGAAAGCCTTTTCCAGCTCCCACTCTCAGTCATCTAGTTTGATCTTTTCGCTGATAGTGAACCTGGGACTTTTAAAGGTACCACACGCTCTGACTCTGTTAAATTTTTCATGCTTTTCTCCCCATTTTGTCGGTGGTGTAAATTGCTGCTGATTTTTTTTTCCAGAGTGAAGATAAAAAGATAAAGAAGGTATCTGTACTGCCTGGACACTTGCTCGCTTTGGAGCACGCAGCTGCTCAGGAGTTTTTCCCAGCGGATCAGGCTGGCATTCTGGAAGCATTTGTGTCACGGTTAGTTTGTGTTCAACATATGATCTATGTATGTCTAGTTTTGTTGCATTTTTCTGACCACCTGTACTCTAATAATAATGAATTTTGTATTCGTTTTGTTTTCCAGAAATGGCAAAGTCTTAGAATCCTGCTCCAGTGCCAGAGATGCTCTCAAGACCACATTGGTGAAAAGGACCACTGCTTAAATCTTAATCCCCAATACAGAGCCACTGAAATTACTTAATACGGGTCAAATAATTATAATAAAAAAGAAGCTGGATAGGATTCATGAAACTTTCTAAACTAATGATCTAGTTTATCTTTGGTCAGACCATTCCGGATTTTGGCATGGCGATCTCAGACAGACAACTGCAAAGTTCAGTGATAAAATAGTGCCTCATGATGACTAACCCAAACTGAATTTCCTTACAGAAGAACTGTAACAGTTGGAGTAGCTTTGAAGAGTGTTGTGTTCTTTTGTCTCTTTTTAGAAATACGATGTCTATTTTTATACATAAAAGGGAAAATAAGGGGGAAAAAAGGCACTGGATGATAATTATGGCTTAACTATCACATAAACCTTAAATGATTATAATGTCATAACTGTGAAATTTCTGAACAATGATTATAAAGTATGTTCACTCTGTAATGCCTTTGATTAGATGTGCCATATTGTGAAATATTGGTGGCAGAATTTGATTAAAACCAAATTCAAGTATAAACATGTAAGAATCTTTGGATTGAAGTGAAGAAAGCAGTGAAAGTGAAGTAAATGGTTGGACATTAGTAGATTTAATTCTACAACTGGTATGCACTGAATATTATATTTGCAACATTCCAATTCGTTGATATTAAACTTTTTTTTCTTTAGAGGAAAATCGTGTCGTTTGTGTAATGTTCTGAATTTAAACCCGTTATTCACGCGGTTACAGATGTCTTGTGATTTATAAAGTCCTTTAGGTCAGCTCTGACTCCATTGCGCTTTTATGCAACGCCTGAGTAACACGAATGCCCCGAGTTCAATGAGCCTTGAGGACTTCGGCAAACCTGTCGGGCGATTTTCTCAGTATCTTGGTTCTGAAGGGAATATAGGTTTTGAAGCCTTTGCAGGGAACCTTCTCTCCTCCATCGGTTTATTTATGGAAGACTGAGAACAGTGCGCGTCTTTGTGTGCAGCAGAGCAGCGGTCTGAAGTCTCTTGAGACTCAACGAGCATATTCGCATTTGAAAATCAGTTTCTCGGCTGCTTCGTTCGCGCTGCCCCTTTTCTCTTTAAAGAAACAGAGTTTTTTTTAATGATTTTCTCTGCATTTATTCAAGATTTTATTTTATAAATAGATTATTGTTTATTACTGAGGCCTATAATAACTTTTCATTTGATGGATAGTAGTAAATAGTAGCTTACCGACAAGGTGCCGAATATTTGAAGACTTGCTTTTTCAGAGTAAGTTGTTGATTGTTTTATTCTTGTAAAATATATTATTGTACATTAAAAATTAAAATTGACTTCAATTTGCTGAGACTAACAGCAGAAACATTTCTCTTCAAACTGTAAAATGAATTGTTCATGCCCAATAGCGAGGCAGTTCACACCGGGGTAAGTTGTCACACCGAAAACCTGTTTTTAAACTGTTTATTAAAATGTTTTCAACTAAGTGTAAACACGAAAACAATTATAAAACAGGACCATTAACGGTGATGCACAAAAATGTGATACACAAATATCAGATTATTGTTTTGAACATCAATTCTGATCTATAAATTGATTTTAATCAAATTAATAGCATTTTAAACAACTTACCCATACCAAATTGTATACAGCAGTTCTACCTTTTAGTTAGTTCTGTATAGTCTTGTTTTACTGTATCCCAGTATGTCTATTGTGTTCACTTGTTTACACTTATTGTTAAAAAAAAAAAAATGTAAAATATGTTGCTGCTAGAAAACACCTTTGTTTACTTATACTTTTGACTCAAAATCTTAGACATGGCTATTATGACAGAATCTGCGTGTCATATTTGACATTGGAGTTTGCTGCTGAAGTGCTTATTTTGACATTCAGTTGTGAGGCATTGAAGGAGCTGCATTCAAACATAAATTATATGAATGCCTCCAATCCAGCCAGTTTAAACATACCAGCGGAGCTCAACACACCAAATCCTCAAATTTTGCAGCATTAGCAAACTAATCCGGCAAAGTTTAAATTAATCTAGCTGAGGTTTTTCTTACAAAGTAATCTGAAAACTCAAAAAGCTAATGAATTAGTTATTTTAGATGTTGCAAATCTCCTCTTGTTTTACACAGAAAGATGTATAGCCGTCCCATGTTGGTGGTTATAATATTGTTTGCCCTGAAGATCCATACAGTGCTGCCAGGCAAATGCCCAAAATTTTGTATCTGTGACAACATCCAGCTCACAGTTGCTTGTGTCAACAAGAATCTCACTGAGGTTCCAGCTACCATTGATGAGGTAATCTGTGCAACAACGTGATCACTAGTGCCTTATTTCTGCTGCATTTCTTTAAAATGACTTGCATTGTTTTAATTCTCTGTTCTGTATATCTCCAAGATAACAGTGAAATTGGACCTGAGAGGAAATGACCTGCTGGAGCTTCCTACAGGGGCGTTCACACACATACCTTACCTCAACCACCTGTCCCTGCAGAACAGCAACATCCGAAGAGTTCGGGAAGGAGCCTTCCGCAGACTTGGCCGGCTGGTCTTTCTTAACCTGGCCAACAACAAGATTGATATCCTGTACCAGGTAAGACATGATGGATTGGCCTTTTTAGCTGTAACCTGGACAATCTTTGCATGCCTCTCATAATTTTCTCTCCTTCCATTCCAGGAGTCATTTGATGGGCTTTCCTCACTGAAGCAGCTGATTATTGACCGAAATAGAGTGGAGGAGATCCAGCCTGGGGCTTTTTCACAGCTTGGCCTTCTCAACCTCCTCTCCCTTACACACAACCAATTGGTGTACATTCCTAACATGGCATTCCAGGGTTTGCAGAACATCAAATGGCTACGTCTCAGTCACAATTCCCTCAATTATTTGGATATAGAGGCGTTTGCTGGCCTTTTCACTCTTACTCGTTTGAGTCTGGATAACAATGCACTGCAGTTCTTTCCCACTGAGACAATGACACGGTGAGCTTTAAGAAACATTCTGGGTTTAATAGTTATTGCATTAGGTCTCATGAACTAACAATGAAGTGCAATCATCTGGACTTTAGCAGGTCTTAAAATTAGGTAAATACAGCCTCAGATGAACAACAACACATGACATATTGCATTGTGTCATTATTTATTTACCAAAAATAAATCCAAAATGTCATGTGTGACAAACTAAATAAACTCTGTGATTTAATAGAAGCCCATTTTTTAGCATCAACTTAAAATAATCATTTTCAATATGACTTTATCAGTCTCACATCTTTGTGGAGGAATTTGTCCCACTCTTCTTCACAACGTTGCTTTGGTTCATTGAGGTTTGTGGGCATCTGTTTATGCACAGCTCTCTTAAAGAGTTAGTTCACCCAAAAATGAAAATTAAGTCATTAATTACTCAACCCCATGCTGTACCAACCCCGTAAGACCTTCGTTCATCTTCGGAACACAAATGAAGATATTTTTGTTAAACTAAATATCTTATATTTAAACTTGATAAACTATAAGTTTATCAAGCGACGAGAATACTTTTTGTGTGGGGAAAACAAACAAAAATAACGACTTTATTTGACTATTCCTTTTCTTCCTTGTGGGCCTGAGACGAGAGTTCAAGAGATTTCCACGATGCATGCGTGAGAACTGAGAAGAGGACATTCTTCTTCTAGCTATTTCTTGTTCAGTGTTCTTGCATGCGTCGTGGAAATCTCTTGAACTCTCGTCTCAGGGCCACAAGGAAGAAAAGGAATAGTCGAATAAAGTCGTTATTTATGGGTTTTTTTCGGAAAAAAAGAAGTCTCGCTGCTTGATAAACTTATAGTTGAGCCACTGTAGTCACATGGAATATTTAAACATTTTCTTCAATGACTTTCTGGGCCGTCAAGTTTCATTCCCTTAGGCAGCCTATGTAGCAGTGATCCACCTCTCAGATTTAATCAAAAATATCTTCATTTGTGTTCCGAAGATGAACGAAGGTCTTACGGGGTTGGTACAGCATGGGGGTGAGTAATCAATGACTTAATTTTCATTTTTGGGTGAACTAACCCTTTAAGGTCATGCCACAGCATTTCAATTGGGTTGAGGTCTGGACTTTGACTGGGCCAGTGAAACTCCTAGATTCTTTTCTTTTTCAGCCATTCTGTTGAATATTTGCTGTTGTGCTTTGGATTATTGTCCTGTTGCATGGACCAATTTCGGCCAAGCTTTAGCTGTCGGACAGATGGCCTCACATTTTACTCTAGAATACTTTGGTATACAGAGGAGTTCATGGTCGATTTAAAGACTGCAAGGTGCCACAGTCTGTGGCTGCAAAATCAGCCCAAATCAACACCTCTCCACCACCGAGCTTGACTGTTGGTATAATGTGTTTGTAGTGATATGCTGTGTTTGGTTTTCGCCAAACGTGGCGCTGTGCATTATGGCCAAACATCTCCACTTCTCGTCTGTCCAAAGGATATTGTTCCAAAGTTCTTTTGGTTTGTTCAGATGCAACTTTGCAAACCTAAACCAGCCATGGTTTACCAAACCAAACCTAAGCCATGTTCTTTTTAAAGAGAAGAGGCTTTCTCCTGGTCACCCTTCCAAACAAGGCAGTCGTGGCCTAATGGTTAGAGTGTCAGACTTGAGCAAGGCACCTAACTCCCATTCCCTCCCCAGGCGTCGCAGCAAAATGGCTGTCCACTGTTCTGGGTGTGTGTGTCCATGGTTTGTATTGTGTGTGTGTTCACTACTCCTAATATGTGTTCACTAACTTAAGTGGGTTAAGTGCATAGAACAAATTCAGAGTATGGGTTACCATACTTGGCCTTCACATGTCACTTTCACTTAAACAAGGCATACTTGTTCAGTCTTTTTCTAATAGTACTGTCATGAACTTTAACATTTAACATTAGACCTGAAGAGTCTGATATGTAGCTCTTGGGTTTTTGCAGTATCTCTGATCAGTGCACAGTCGGGCATTTGGGTGAATTTGCTGGGACGTCCACGTGCCAAGATTGGCAACTGTCTTAAATGTTCTCCACTTGTGAATAATCTTCTTCACTGTAGAATGATGGACTTCAGATTATTTGGAAATGGCCTTGTAACCCTTCCTAGACTGATGGGCAGCAACAATTGCTTCTCTAAGATCACTGCATTGGCATTGTGTTAAAGGGATACTCCACTTTTTTTGGAAATAGGCTCATTTTACAACTCCCCCAGAGTTAAACAGTTGAGTTTTACCGTTTTTGAATCCATTCAGCCGATTTTCTGATATTTAGAAGAATATCAGTAACCAGACAGTTTCTGGTCTCATTGACTTCCATAGTAGGAAAAAAAATATACTATGGAGTCAATGAGACCAGAAACTGTCTGCTTACTGATATTCTTCTAAATATCAGAAAATCGGCTGAATGGATTCAAAAACGGTAAAACTCAACTGTTTAACTCTGGGGGAGTTGTAAAATGAGCCTATTTCCAAAAAAAGTGGAGTATCCCTTTAACACACTCCTGAATGCTTCAGAACAGCAAACTACCAAAACGTCTGCTTTTACAGAGTTGGTCACGCTTGCTGATGATCAGTTAAGGCATTTAATTAGCTGCGCCTGACTGCTACTCACCCTCTTAACTCCTATGGAGGCAGTAAGGGTGTACTTACACTCACCTAAAGGATTATTAGGAACACCATACTAATACTGTGTTTGACCCCCTTTCGCCTTCAGAACTGCCTTAATTCTACGTGGCATTGATTCAAAAAGGTGCTGAAAGCATTCTTTAGAAATGTTGGCCCATATTTATAGGATAGCATCTTACAGTTGATGAGATTTGTGGGATGCACATCCAGGGCACGAAGCTCCCGTTCCACCACATCCCAAAGATGCTCTATTGGGTTGAGATCTGGTGACTGTGGTGGCCATTTTAGTACAGTAAACTCATTGTCATGTTCAAGAAACCAATTTGAAATGATTCGAGCTTTGTGACATGATGCATTATCCTGCTGGAAGTAGTCATCAGAGGATGGGTACATGGTGGCCATAAAGGGATGGACATGGTCAGAAACAATGCTCAGGTAGGCCGTGGCATTTAAACGATGCCCAATTGGCACTAAGGGGCCTAAAGTGTGTCAAAAAAACATCCCCACACCATTACATCACCACCACCAGCCTGCACAGTGGTAACAAGGCATGATGGATCCATGTTCTCATTCTGTTTACGCCAAATTCTGACTCTATCAGTTGAATGTCTCAACAGAAATCGAGACTCATCAGACCAGGCAACATTTTTCCAGTCTTCAACAGTCCAATTTTGGTGAGCTCTTGCAAATTGTAGCCTATTTTTCCTATTTGTAGTGGAGATGAGTGGTACCCGTTGGGGTCTTCTGCTGTTGTAGCCCATCCGCCTCAAGGTTGTGCGTGTTGTTAGCCTGGGTTTCCCCATACTGCCTTACCGCAGCGCGATTCAATTCACGCTGAAAGGCAGTCTGGATACCATGGCCAGATTTTTCGCCTCATTTAGGGAACCAATCACAGAACGGGGAGGGAGCAGCTAGACGATGACGACATCTATGCGACACACGGAAACATGTCTGTGGAGTGTCCATATATACCTTCTACCCTCATATTTATCTCGCACAAACGGCAATAATCACTTAACGTCATTGTTTACAAAAAAGATCTTTCCCATCGTCTTCTTCCTTGTCTAATTTCTGTCGCTCTACATACGTCATCTGGTATAATCGAAACGATTGGCTATGAGCTACGTACAGGCATATTTGATAGACATTCTTAGCACCCAGTAAACTGCGACGGGCATTCTGAAACCACGCCTCAAATACGAGAAATTGCGCATGTGGTTCCCAGACCCAATTCTCAACGAGATTGGGTCTGGCGTTAGCCAGGCTAGCGTGTTGTGGCTTCACAAATGCTTTGCTGCATACCTCGGTTGTAACGAGTGGTTATTTCAGTCAAAGTTGCTCTTCTATCAGCTTGAATCAGTCGACCCATTCTCCTCTGACCTCTAGCATCAACAAGACATTTTCACCCACAGGACTGCAGCATACTGGATGTTTTTCCCTTTTCACACCATTCTTTGTAAACCCTAGAAATGGTTGTGCGTGAAAATCCCAGTAACTGAGCAGATTGTGAAATACTCAGACCGGCCCGTCTGGCACCAACAACCATGCCACGCTCAAAATTGCTTAAATCACCTTTCTTTCCCATTCTGACATTCAGTTTGGAGTTCAGGAGATTGTCTTGACCAGGACCACACCCCTAAATGCATTGAAGCAACTGCCATGTGATTGGTTGATTAGATAATTGCATTAATGAGAAATTGAACAGGTGTTCCTAATAATCTTTTAGGTGAGTGTAGTTTGTCAGTAACAATTGAGCATAATTTAAACACCACAGCCTACCTAAGTATGGTTTCTGACCATGTCCATCCCTTTATGACCACAGTGTACCTACATCTTCTGATGGCTACTTACAGCAGGATAACACGCAATGTCACAAAGCTCAAATAATCTCAAACGTGTTTCTTGAACATGACAATGAGTTCACTATACTGGCCTTCACAGTCACCAGATCGCAATCCACTAAAGCACTTTTGGGATGTTGTGGAATGGGAGATTCACATCATGGATGTGCAGCCGACAAATCTGCAGCAACTGAGTGATGCTGTCATGTCAATATGGACCAAATGTCTGAGGGATGTTTCCAGCACCTTGTTGATGTAGTACCTGGTTTGACCCCCTTTTGCCTTCAGAACTGCTAGAATTCTTCGTACATGCACACACACACACACACACACACACACACACACACACACACACACACACACACACACACACACACACACACACACACACACACACACACACACACACACACACACACACACACACACACACACACACACACACACACATATATATATATATATATTATATAATCAGTTTTTAAAAAAACTTATTTTAAAAGCAGAACATTATTTCTTGCTCTCATTTTACTCATTATTTTCTTTCCTTCTCTCCAGACTTCCAGAAGTAACTCGCTTAGAGCTAAGCTACAACCCCATGACCTACCTTGGAGAGGAGTCTGTATCTATGGCCAAGCTCACTCACCTCATCCTGGGTCACAACTCCCTGCAAGATTTTTCAAATGCAGCTATCCTGCTCTCTCCTCATCTCGCTCATCTGGACCTAAGCCATAACCAGCTGCGCGTCCTGCAGCCAATGGCCCCCGGCTCTCCCAAACTGACTCGCATTAATCTGGCAGGCAACCCCATCTACTGCAGCTGCTACATGCGGCCTCTGCGCGAGTGGGCGATACGGGAGCACGTTCGCCTGGGTGGTACATGTGGAGGTCCTGCACATCTGTCCGATGAGAATCTGGAATCGGTACAGCCAGTTGATTTGCGCTGTCAGAGCCAGGAGGCCATGTTGAGGGCTGAGCTGGAGGAGCAGAGAAGACTGCCTACACTGCCCACAACCCCACCCCCAGATAAAGTCAAATGCCCTGCCAACTGTGAATGTGAGGTGAGCGAAAACTTACTGTGGTTAATGCAAAAATAGTGACTAAAAGGTCTTTAGGTCAGTGACATGACGCTCTTTTCCTCAATTAATTTATTCAAAATACTTTAAAAATGCAATTCACGTAATCAAGGACTTGACCACCTCTTTTATGATGTATGTTTTTAATTTCTGAATTAAAATTCATGTTGATATTTTTTGGGGGGGCATACAATTTTCTGGCTGATACAACTGTCCTGATATCACAATGAGGAAAAAAAAACTCATTAACAGAATACAATTCTTGAAAGAAAAATGTTATAGTAGGAATGAAGCATCTATATAGCGCTTTTATTTTGTACTGTTGTACGCCTAACAAGAAAAATATGTCATCACTTGCTGCTTCATGGTTACAACACATGACATTTTTGAGTAATTAAACTGATATATTTCTATAAGTCTTATGAAACCAACATGAAGACAATGTGAATATTCCTATTAAATTGGCACTTTTTAAAAAATAAATAAAAATATTATTTTTAAAATTAAATTTTTTATAAATAAAAATTCAGGGTAATTATGAAACATGTTTATTATTTAAAAATAAAATAAACAAACTGAAATAAAATACAAAGAAACGTATTTTATTTATCATTTATTTTAAATTTATTTTAGGTTGAAGTACTAAAATAACAAAAAATAAATAAACTAAAAGCTAAAACTTTAACTAAAAATTAAAATACAAATGTGAAAATATAAAAATAAAATCTAATTCAAAATATTAACAACAACTATAATAGTAAAACAATGATTCTGAAATAACACTAACACAATGTCATTGACCCACATACATTTTGTAGGCTGACAACCACCACTCTTCTTGCGAAAACAAAGGCCACACCAAGATCCCTCGTGGTTTTTCACCAGACACACGCTTGCTGGACTTGCGGGGCAACCATTTCCACTACATCCCAGCGATCAGTTTCCCAGGCGTTGCAGAAGTGGTTTCCCTTCATTTGCAACGATGCAAGATCCATGAGGTAGAAGATGGGGCCTTCAATGGTATGAAGAGTCTAGTCTACCTCTACCTCTCAGAAAATGAGCTTACTTCATTGAGTCCCGAGGCGTTTAAGGGGTTACCCCGCCTCACTTACCTCCATCTGGAAAAGAATCGTTTCACCCAGTTCCCCAAAGGAGCATTCCAGCTGTTGCCTGGTCTGCTGGCTCTGCACATGGAGGACAATCATATTGCTAAACTTGAAGCAGGACTCCTGACCGGAGCTAAGAAACTGAGGGGCCTCTATCTCACTTCCAACGCCATCACAGCGATTGCTCCAAGTGCTTTTGATCCTGCACCTGACTTGGATACTCTTCATCTAGGCAGCAACAAACTGAAGGAGGTTCCAAGCGAGGCCTTTTCTAAAGCCAGCAGCCTAGCAGAGCTTAATCTCTCTCGTAACCCTATTCGCTGGATCGGAGCAGGAGGTTTTCAGTCAATCGCTGCCTCACTTAAACATCTTTACCTTAATTATATGGGTTTAGAAAAGGTAAGGACAAAACTATTTATAATGCTACAAGAAGAACGCCAAACTCAGTTTAAATCTCTCTTTCCTTTTGCAGGTATCTAAAGATTCTCTGGCAGGACTGGGGTCTGGTCTGCGGAGTCTGTTTCTTGAAGGGAACCAGCTTGAGGAGCTGCCCAATTTGAGTCCACTCACAGGACTCGAGGTCATAAACTTGGCAGAGAATCCACTGCTCTGTGATTGTCCTCTGCTGCCTCTTCGCAAGTGAGTTTTGGTTGGTAAATGTACACTACCGTTCCAATTTAAGGGGTCACTGAGGACCTTTAATTAACAAAGATGCATTTTAGTGATCAAAAGTGATATAAATACAATACATTTATATACTTTTTTAAAAAAACTTTCTATTCGTCCTGAAAAAAATGTATCATGGTTTCCACAAGAATATTAGTTTTTCTCCATTGGTTTGGCTCATTTCTTGAAACAGAAATTATATTCTCAAAACAACATGGACAAACCTCTAAACCACTTGGCAATTGTTCACAACAGAATTGAATTTCTCATTCAGTTCATCAAATTGCAAATGCCTAAGTACATGTCTCAATGTCTCAGTACATCTTTGCAAATGATTAAGTACAGGTAGCCTACATTTAGCACAATTTTCATGTGAAAAGATCTTGTTGATCTAAACTGATTGTTCATTCTCAGTCTAATGGTTGTTCATTCCAAAACGTTTCAGCGTCATTTCATTGTATAAGTCATCACATGCACAATAGTCTGTTCAATTGTCAAAATTAGTCAAGAATATTACCATGAATACCATTTATGAATCCCTTGGAACATTTGATACATTTATTACAGCAATTGACAGAACTTGACTAACGAAGGAGGAGTTTCACACATCTCAGATGACCAATCAAACCATATGTTTGGTCAAAGAGCTGCAATTAGTGCCTCCCATGTAAATCTATCTAATACTGTGGGTTTTACTGTAACATTTCAGTAAGTCTAGTCATTGATGATTTCCCCCCTCCCCTTTCTGTCAAATACCCCCTGTAGTACCTCTGTATATAATATGTTGCTTTAAAGCAGGCTTTTAAACATGAAAAAAAAAACAGTGTCAGTGTTGCTTTCAATTAGAACTAGAACTTCAATTTCTGCTATAAAGCAGCTCTCCACTTTGCTCATGTTTTTACTTGCATTGCATATGACCTCAACAGACTAAAGTCGGAGCCCCAGTGCACACATACCTATTATTTAATCGCCATGAACCAATGGTAGTTTGAAGGTTTTTACCAGCCAGAGCAAAGTTTGTTTTGGCAAGCTGTTTCTAACTCCCAAAACAAACTCCAAACAAACTTATTTTTTGCCTGATGTTGTTGGAAATTGGAACCTTTCTTTTTTAGCATCATTACTCCAGTCTTCAGTGTGTCACATGATCCTTCAGAAATTATTCTAATATGCGGATTTGATGCTCAAAAATGATACATTTTCAGGATTCTTTGATGAATAGAAAGTTCAAAAGAACAGCATTTATTTGAAATAGAATCTTTTGTAACATTATACATGTCTTTATTGTAACTTTTGATCAATATGTGGTCAATAAAACCACATTTTGATAGTTGTTTATTTAACAACTACTTGATAAATAAAAGTATTGATTTCTTTTTTCTTTCCCCCCAAAAATAAAAATTCTTATTGACCCCAAACTTTTGAATGGTAGTGTTTAATGTTACAAAAGGGTAACACTTTATTTTACGACCCGCAAACAACTGCGTAAGTACACCGAAATTACGGTGTACGTTTCTGTAATTATAGCGTACTTCCGTGTAGGTATAGGGGAACAATATGTTAAGTTTTGGGTAATAAAGAGGTAACAAGCAGATATAAAACCTGCAAATAACTTTGTAAGTAAATCGAAATTACGGTGTAACGTTACGTTTCTGTAATTATAGTGTACCTCCGTGTAGGTATAAGGGAACAATATGTTAAGTTTTGGGTAGCCTAATAAAGGGGTAACAAGCAGATTTACAAGCAAATTATTAATAATGTAATTATTTTAAAACTAACAGGTACCTATTATGTTAATATATTCCAGGCAAAAATTGTACGTCTGTTGTATATAAAAGTTATCATCACATTTCTGGCAAAATATGTTCTTGTGCAATTTTACAGGGTAATTTTGACATCTGTGGGTTGAAAATGAAACATGTATGGCTGTATGTAAGCACAGTATGATAAAAAATGAATTTATTGGCTTTTCTTACTAGATTAATTAATGTTAAATCAACCCACAGATGCCAAAATTAAATGTAAAATTCCACAAAAACATGTTTTGCCAGAAATGTGATGATAACTTTTATATACAACAGACGTACAATTTTTGCCTGGAATATATTTACATAATAGGTACCTGTTAGTTTTAAAATAATTACATTATTAATAATTTGCTTGCATAGCTTGTTACCCCTTTATTACCTTATACCTACACGGCGGTACACTATATTTACAGAAACGTACACTGTAATTTCAGTTTACTTACGAAGTTATTTGCAGGTTGTATACTATATGCTTGTTACCGCTTTATTACCCCAAACTTAACATATTGTTCCCCTATACCTACACGGAAGTACGCTATAATTACAGAAACGTACACCGTAATTTCGGTTTACTTACGCAGTTGTTTGCGGGTCGTAAAATAAAGCGTTACCGAAAGCTTTCCATTTCAGATAAAATACAGGCCTTTACTTCAGTATGATACATATGACCCTTCTATTGTTCCTTCTGCTTCTAGGTGGATTGAGCAGGTGAATCTGAAAGTCAGAGCCACCTGTGGCCACCCTCCAGAACTCAGAGGTCAAAGGGTCAAAGACGTCCATATTTTTAAGAGCTGCCCAGGGGAAGAGCCTCCTACTCAGGACCCCAAACCAACTAAGGCCACAAAGACTGAATCTGCTTTAATCAGTCCCCCAAAAGTCATTAAGATAGTGAGAGCCAAAAGCAAAAGTGTAAAACCTAAAACAGTGCAGAAAAGGACCATGAAGAAAAGGAAGTCAGTGTGATCCTGCTGTATTTACACTGCATTTATGTTTCCATTACAGATTTGCGCAAAACTTTTACGTTTTTTTCTAAATGTCGACAAAGAATTGCTAAATGACGATGTTTCCATTAACCGATGTTATGCGACTAAAACATAATTTTTTCCTCTCGCAATAAATCATTCCAAAAATCATGGCGACGGATGTTGGTAGGTTTACGTATATCCCAGCCACTGCACTGGCCATTATTATTAATCGAAGGAGACGTATATGTGTTATCCAAGCATTAATGGTCAGGAAAAACCCTTAAACTTGGAGCGGCTGGTGTTTCTGGGTGTTTCTCCCTCATATCTGCTTCGAGGTCTTGATTGTGGCATTTCTTTGAGGTTAAGAATCCAGTATTCCTGTAATTCTTTTGTCTTTTATGTATTTAATAAAGAACTCTGTCTCGTATTCTGTCCAAACATACCGCATCATCTACGTCAGGTGACCTGTAAATGCGCAAAAACTGTTTCCATTGCAGGTTTGCAAATTTTTTTTTTCCGAATTGCCTGAAAAACCACATTTGCATTAAATGGGAGTTTTTGCGAAATTGACGTGTTTCCATTGGGTGTATTTTCAATTCGCAATTTCAATTTGCGCAATTTGAAGGGTAATGGAAACGTGGCTAGTTAGGGTGCTAGTTTATTTATGACTGTTTAAAGTGTAGAATTAACCTGCTTAATGGACAGTTTTAGTTAACAAGCGATGTACTATGCTGGTCAATAAAAATGATAATTATTAATTAATACTTTTTTAAAACCCTTAAAAAAAACTGATCTACCGTGTGTGTTATTATAAAAATGTTCTGTTTTCGACATTTATGATGAATCTTTAAAGGCTTATGAGCAGGTATAGAACAAATATTTGTCATTTTAATTCAGTATCTTCCATATTATGCAATGATTCTGTATTGCAAGCATCTACATTACTCTGTAAGCTTCAATTCTGTTGCAAAAAATGAAGTCAGAAAATGGCTTAACACAACTTATGTCATTTTAATACAAGATTACAAAAAATGTGCACTGTATAAAAATAACAATTGCTCAACTATATCTGTTGTTTTACACTAACAGTTTGGTTAATGAAATAACTACCAGTGTTATTTGGTTTAAAAAACTAAAAACTAAAGTAGTGATCACTGGGAATGACAAATGATGGGTTAAACAGAGACGTCTTCCTGTTTGAAGATTAAGGCAGCTGGGTTGGCGCTTTCTTTGCTTTGTTCACTGGATAATATGGGGGTTTCCATTTCCTCCACCTTCACTTTTACTGCAATAACTGTGTTAGAGAGAGAGAGACAGGGAAGTCATGTCAGAACTATATTTAAAAAGTAAATGTTATATTTTAAGAAGAAATGCTACATACTTTCGTCCTCAGGTTCAGCCTTTATTTGTAAGATGGGGGCTGTGACGGAGGGTTTGCCTGCTTCTTTTAGTTGATTTGTGACGTTTGGTGCCTCTTGTGGTTGATTCGTCTCTGGATTCTCATTACGCTGAGTAGGCTGGGTTTTAGATGTGCATTTATTTGTGTTTTTCTTTACAAATCTTCGTCCTACAGTGACAAATACAGAATAATAAGAGAATGAAGGAACGATAATGATAACACAATGCAAATCTATTCAAAGGGAATTTTATGCAAGTAACCATCATGTGCTTTAATTGTCTATCATTCAAAATTTTATATTTATTATTTAAAGAAGAAACTAAGAATAAAATTAAATAAAACATACTCCTTTTCCCCAAAAAAGGTTTTGCCTTTTTTGTGTTCGAGCGTTCCTGACCCTGAGGTGGTTCTGCACAGAGAGCACAACATAACATAATAATCATATTTTTGAGTGAATACTGTGAAAATTACAATAATCTACCTGGTCCAATGGGTGGCTGCAGCTGGTAGCCAGTGATTTCACACCAGCCCACGGGATAAATTTCAGGGGACTGACAGTCTACCCACTGATCAAACTCAGGCTCCCAGCCATCAAAGTGGAGAAGGAGAAGCCGGCCAACGCAGCGCCTAACAGTGGCCACACACACCAGCCGGGGCTCCATGAGGTCCACTGCCTCTAGCTTCATACCTGGGGTAAAGCCGTGGCCTACATCATCCTGGAAAAGACTTATGAGGAAGGGACCACAAGACCAGCCTAAAAACCATTAAACCCACAGCTCAATTGTCAAAAGGTTTACCGTGTTGAAAAGTCTTCGTGGAGCAGCTAGATATCCTGTTTCTTTTAAATAGTTTGCCCATGTGAAAGTAGCATGATCATAACCTGATGAGAAAGGAGACAATATCAACACAAACTGTATGAAATTGCAAATATAGGCTCTTTAGCTTCAATATTGATTTTTTGTGGCAAGAAGACTGCAGACCTGCAAACTCCTCAGAGTAAAAAAGGTGACAGTGTTACGCGCGGGGGGGGGGGGGGGGGGTAGGTAGTTTTAAACGGTTGCTAGGGTGTGGTTACACAGTTACATGTTGTTCTGGATGAACACTATACTGTATATAATATATAATTATCATAGGATTGGCAAAGGAGAAAAAGGGCAGTAAAATATAAATGAACCATGATGAGCAATACATTTGTTACTGTATTTATTATTCTTTGTTAATGAAAATACAGCTGTTCGTTGTTTGTTCATATTACTTCACAGTGCATTAGGCTAACTAATGTTAACAAATATAACTTTTAATTGTAATAATTAAGGCTACTAGTAAATAGTGAAATTAACATTACCAAAGATTAATAAATGCTATTTATTTATAGAGATTAAGAAGTGCAGTTTATGAATAGTTAATATTAACTAGTTTGGTGTTATCGATTTGTTATACACCGATTCAGATCTCTTTTGAAGAGACAGATGTTGGACAGATCAGTTATTTTAACCATTCATAAAAGTGAATCGGTTCAAATGAGTCATTAGTTCGCGAATCGGACGTGCCATTAGCTGACACACACACAGACACGGCACGCGTTGTGTGATTATCCCAGCAGATAAGGACATCGCAAGAAATCTCTGAAAATGCTCCACGTGAAACTTTGATCTTTTACTATCGTGTCAATTCTCAATAGATTTTGATTAATATGCGCGATGGAGGGAGAGCAAGGCAGTTTGAATACAGTGAGAGAGTGCGCGCGCGACCGGCTCTCTCTCTCTCTCTCGTTCGTTCTTTCAGCGCCCTGTCACGAGCGCAGCATAACAAAGCGGTAGCTAACGTTATTTGAATCAAGCAAACAACTAGCTGTTGTTTTTGCTCCAAAAAAGCTTGATTTACCTCGAATTTCACATAAGATTCCTTCACGTTATGAGTTTCCATCAGACTCGCGTGGTAGCCACTAACCAGGGGTCTCATCCACTGGCGATTCTGACGCAAGTGCTAAGATTCCGATTGGCCAAGAGAAAAAGTACTAAGATTCCGATAGGCCCAGAGAAATGTCAATTATAAGAATTATCCAATAATATTTCGCAATTCTAGGGCAGCCTATACCCCCCCCCCCCCCCCGAAAAAAAACTCTCCGGTTCTACGCGATTCACGTGAATGACCCATTTGACCAAGAAAACGGCGATTATCGCCGAAAAGCGACAAGTTTGCAGGTCTGAGACTGCTTGAATAATCGGTTGAGCACATTACCAGGAGGTAGAGTAAGAGGGATGTCATTGCTCTCGCAATATCCAACAGGTAAAATGGCATGTGAGCTGGCATGGTAGCAAAACCAGTCAGAACCGTCACCGATCTCGACACCATCAATGCCTACCATTATGTATCCGTCCAGCAACAACTGAGCGATAAGATAAGCCAGGTCAGTGCAATTACTTTCAACAAGGTAATGTGCAATATTCATTTCAACTCATAAATAAATAGTGGCTGTGTCGTACCTTACGGACTGATGCAACGCAGATGTTCCCAAGGTTCAGAGGATCAACTGCTTCAAGTTTCATGCCTTCCTCAAAAAACGTATTTCCCAAATAAACGGTCCTTAACTGCATACAGCAACGAATTATACATACTAGATGATTACATGACAAGATTTTTAAACAACACTATATGAAAAAGATTTTTTATTTAACAATATTTTAGTTCATGATATATGCACTAACCTTCTTAAACTGATCGGGCACACTGTTTTGAAGGACTTTCCGAAATGCTGGATGGCTACCCATGTTGACATTCACATCTGTGTCAGAAAAACCATGCATGACATCATTACAAATAACCTAATGACTAAAATACAAGTGAAGAATATGGAAAAACAAAAGGTATTTTATTCACTATTTAATCTCACACAGTTGTTTAGTTTTGTTCCACATTTTTTTATTTTTTGGGCCTCAATACAAAAATAATATATATATTTTTAAATCCCTTTTTTTTTTATGGAGCACGCAGGGATGGGCAGTATTTATGATTCATGTATTTCAAATACGTATTTAAAATAGTATTTTGTAATTTGTATTTGACAGGGTTGATGAAAATGGCTTCATATTTTGTATCAAAATACTTTAGTGTTTTGTATTTTTGTAGTTTTAAAATACTTTGTAAGAAGTCTACATGGTGGCATCATAAAAATGCGGCCTCTGATTGGTGCTTACTCAGTAGTTTGCCCAGACCTGTTGAGATAAGAACAGAAAATTGATCCATATGGAAGAAGGTGGTCAAGGTAAGAAACGTGCAGGCTGCCAGCTTTCCTTATTTTTTGCATAAATTGCTATAATTTTTAAAGTTCATGTTAAGTTTTGGTGTTCATTTTAATAGCCTAGGCTAAATAGGTTACCAATTTACACAATGTTCTTGAAAACTTTTATACCGAGCAGCAGCTCCACAGTTAACATTAGCTTGATACTTTCAGCCTATGTTATGTTCGTCAGTTATGCATTAAAAAAATAAATACAGCATGAATGACTGCCTGACACATAATTATTATATTTATGATTAACAATCAAATGATTAAATTAGTTAGAAACTAGTTGGTATGAATACAGGTGCCATCAGTTGTCTTCTTATGAATGACTTGTTTGTCTAGGGGCCCTATTTTAACAATCTAAGTGCATGGTCTAAAGGGCACACACGGCGCAATCGCACTTAGGGCATGTCTGAATCCACTTTTGCTAGTTTAATGACGGGAAAAATGGTCGGCGCGCCCGGCGCATGGTCTAAAAGGAATTGTCCCTATTCTCTTAAAGGGATAGTCCACCCAAAAATGAAAATTCTGTCATCATTTACTCACCCTCAAGTTGTTGCAAACCTGTATGAGTTTCATTCTTCTGCTGAACACAAAGGGAGATATTTTGAAGAACGATTGGAACCAAACAGTTGTCTGGCACCATTGACTTCCATAGTAGAAAAAAAAAAATACTATGGAAGTCAATGGTGCCAAAGTTCCAATCGTTCTTGAAAATATCTTGCTTTGTGTTCAGCAGAAGAAAGAAACTCATACAGGTTTGCAACAACTTGAGGGTGAGTAAATGATGACAGAATTTTCATTTTTGGGTGGAGTATCCCTTTAATGAGTGATGGGTGTGGGCGAGAGTCTCATTTCCCATTCCTTTAAAAGCTAGCTGCGCTCGCGTCATGGCGGATTCTTTATTTACATGGCGGAATTTGCAAGTGAAGTGACTGAAAGCTTCTCTAGAGGAAACGGCTCTGCTCGTGCACAAGGTTAAAGTGCGCAAGCAGACCATCTACAGGACAAGCCGGATTCCACCAAATCTTTATGTACACAATAATAAACTTTTACATTTATTTTTAATATTTGGCTGGTTTGTGTGCGGCTGCGCGTACCTGTGTGTGTAATAAGCAGAGTGTACGCGAGTCGTGGACCCACCTTATAGGCTCATATTACTAATGCACCCTTTAAATAACAAAAAAAGAATAATACTGCGCCATTGACTTTTAAACTGGTTTCAGTTGGTCAATGGTGCAGTCTATTTCAGTTGCCTCAAAATAGCAACGCACCAACAATGTGCCTGAACACACCTTGTTTTCAGACCAGGGCGCAAACGCATTTGCCATTTAAACAATGTGGCACAGGATGTGGAAATGATAACTGCTTCAGGCTGAAACTAGCAAAAAACACTTGCGTCGTGCTGGCGGCGCATTGTGCCCAGTGTAAGGCCCATTGAGTTAGTGTTGATGATGCAAAGTAGGCCCTTCATTCCCGAACACCAAGTAACAAAATAAGGATACAATTATGTCTCATTCACAAACTGTTAAACAGTATACTGTTGATTACTAAAAACTAACCTTCATCTGGGAGATTACAGGTATATGTGAATATTTGATCTGTTAAGCAGTGGTTCCCAATCCTGGTCCTGGGGACCCACAGCTCTGCACAGTTTATATGTCTCCCATATTTAACACACCTGATTCAGATCATCAGCTCATTAGGAAAGAGCTCTATGAACTGAACTGGGTCAGATAAAAGAGACATATAAAATGTGCAGAGCTGTGGGTCCCCAGGACCAGGATTGGGAACCACTGTGTTAAAGGATTAGTTCACTTTTTAAAAAACTTTTGCTGCTAATTTACTCACCCCCATGTCATCCAAGATGTCCATGTCTTTCTTTCTTCAGTCGAAAAGAAATTAATGATTTTGATGAAAACATTCCAGGTTTTTCTCCATATAATGGACTTCAATGGTAGCCAAAACGGTTCAAGGTCCAAATGAGTTTCAGTGCAGCTTCAAATGACTTTAAACGACACCAGACGATGAATAAGGGTCTTATCTAGCGAAACGATGCGTCATTTTGAAAATAAATAAAACAGTTTAAAGGGATACTCCACTTTTTTTGGAAATAGGCTCATTTTACAACTCCCCCATGGTTAAACAGTTGAGTTTTACCGTTTTCGAATCCATTCAGCCGATTTTCTGATATTTAGAAGAATATCAGTAAGCAGACAGTTTCTGGTCTCATTGACTCCCATAGTATATTTTTTTTCCTACTATGGAAGTCAATGAGACCAGAAACTGTCTGGTTACTGATATTCTTCTAAATATCAGAAAATCGGCTGAATGGATTCGAAAACGGTAAAACTCAACTGTTTAACCATGGGGGAGTTGTAAAATGAGCCTATTTCCAAAAAAAGTGGAGTATCCCTTTAAGTATTATTAGCACAAATGCTTGCCTTGCTCTGTCCTGAATTGCACGTTCGTGATTCTCCTGTTCGAACTCGTTCATCAAAATGAACAAATCTTTTTTCGAGTCATCGTATCGTTTCGCTAGATAAGACCCTTATTCATCGTCTGGTGTCGTTTAAAGTCCTTTGAAGCTGCACTGAAACTCATTTGGACCTTGAACCGTTTTGGCTACCATTAAAGTCCATTATATGGAGAAAAACCTGGAATGTTTTCATCAAAATCATTAATTTCTTTTCGACTGAAGAAAGAAAGACATGGACATCTTGGATGACATGGGGGTGAGTAAATTATCAGCAAAAGTTTTTTAAAAAGTGAACTAATCCTTTAACTGGTTGCATATGTCAAACTTATTTCGATGATTATCGGGCAGAGAAAAGCTGTTGCTATTAAACATTGTTAATCAACTGAGTCAGTTTAATGGTGAAGGGATAGGAATAGGCCAATTGATAGGTTTGCAAAGAAATCTCATGCTCCCTTGTAAAAGTATTTTTTTGTATTTTTAAAATACAGTAGTTTATTTTGATACACTTAAAATTAAGGTATTTGGTATTTTATTTTAAAATACACTTTGATCTTTGCCCAACCCTGCCCACCCATAACATACTGTGACAACAAATCAAGAATTTGATCCCAGGATTTATTAATTCGTTCCCACGACTGACAATAGAGCAGAGACTACTGCTAATTTTTTCAAGATTTTGATAGCTTATTTTATGTACTTTTTTTATCATTCAAATTTGGCTGGGTGGCTAATAACACATTTTTCTGTGGTGTGACAAACTCAGAACACATACTTAATTTGGACTTTACAGGGACTTTAACTAAAACAAGGGAGCAATATAATCTGTTATGGGAATTTTTATCTGTCACATATGAAGATCCATTACTTACATATGTACTACTTACATAAACTTCCTTCCCATCCTCCCCTCCCTCAGCATCCACAAATGAAATTACAAACGCCAATGAAACAAATCTGTGGCCACAATATCAATATATACAATTTTTTCTGTGCGAAGCTCTGTATTTTTCAACTAATGTAAAGCCTTCAGACTCTTCATGTTTGTACTGACATTTTGTCTATCTGTGGGTTTCTAGGCTTGACTCAATCCATAAATGCCAGTTTCTTCTCACCTGTTTCTTTGATTGAGTGCCCCACTCTTTCAGACCAGCCTACAGGGTGTACTAGAGGACTCTGCGTGTGACACCAGAAATCTGAGAGCACCTCGCCCGAGGGTCCCAGTCCCCCATCCTCATACAGCAGTCTGAGTCGCCCACCTATGACTGTATCCACCACAGCCAAACGGGTACGGCTCACCTGCGAGCGATCGACCACCTCCACACGAACCCCCTGTCTGAATGGACACCTCAAACTGTCTGCCATCTGAAAAACATACAGACGGGAAACAGAGGGAGACAGTTATGCAGCAATTAAAGAAAATCAGATGGCATCAATGGTTTACTAATTTTCCATTGCCTTCACCTTGACATGAAAGTCAACAGGAAGTGTATGTGCTCCAACTAGTCTCTCCATCAGGTAGGATTTCCAGTCTATAATATGCTGGTGGACCTCTGTAGGACAAAACAATGGTCAAGATTTAGCATTTTTATGGCATTTATACCTAATGACCTACGGTGTAAACATTCACCTTGAGGAGGGACCAGGAGCTTGCTATTCACTGCACACCAGCCTATAGGATGAACATCAGCCGTGCCTATGTTACACCACAGGTCATGGCTGTCATCATCCTCAAAACCCTCATAGCGCAGAAGAGCCTTATAGCCTGAGAGAAACACATCACATCACAATATATATGACAAAGAGTTAATCAATTTATCACACATTATATTAGTCCCCATAATTAAATCAAATGTTTTAATAAAATAAAATTTATTAAATTCAAAACTACTCTGTAAATTTGTAAATTTAAAATCTCTTGGTTTACATTTAACATTAACTTCCAAAAATCTGTCCGGAGTCATCTGTTTATGAACCACAGTACACTATATTTTTTTGTTTTTAATTGGAAACAGTATTGTATTGTTTCTTAATTGTTTTTGTATATTCATTTCCGGTTACCACTTACCAGTCTGTTAAACTCATTAAATTCTATTCAGACTGCAATTCAAAACTTAGGTAAAATAAAATAACTATGAAGTACAAAACAATATTCATCTTTTCACACTGAGGACAACTGAAGGACTCATACACAACTATTAAAAAAAGGTGAAAAAATTCACTGATGCTCCAGAAGGAAACCCGATCCATTAAGAGCCGGGGGTGAAAACCTTTGAAAAGGATGAAGATGTGTAAAAAAAAAAAAAAAAAAAAAAAAAAAAAAAAAAAAAAAGAACATTTAGTTTAAAGATCTTTTATTGTTTACATTTAGCACTGCACTTCAGTAGCTATAGAAGATACTTACATGTTTCCCAGAAGACAAAAGTACAATTTATCCTGATCTTCAAATTCAAAAAGTTTTCACAATATTACTTTATTTTACTGTATATTTGATTAAATAAAAGCCTTGGTGAAAGAGACCCAAACTTTTGAATAATAGAGTAATTTTAAAAATATAATATTAATATTTTAATACAAATAATAAAATATAATATTTATTTGTTGAGTATTCAGCTGTGGTGGAGGAAACACAAGAGTTTAAATACCTGTCAGCTGTACAACAGTGGCGATCCAGTACACCTTACTAGGCAAGGCTGTATGGGTGTTCAAAACCTCCACTTTTAACCCCACATAGATGTCGTCCCATTGAGCGCAGAGTGGTGCCTGTGAAATGGGCAATAATGTTTGGACCATTATAATGCAATAAGTATAATATGAAGGAAATTTACACAAATAGGTAATGTATCATGGTTTACTACATCTATCACATTTATCTATCACAGGTACATTTCCGGAAGGAGTTTGGTGAATAGAAATCACTCACGTGTCTGAAGCAGGATACAGGAGCAGCGAGGAGGCCACTTTTCTCAAGGTAACTTCCCCAGTCAAATCCAGCCAAAGTAGCTTGGAAGAAGACAGGGCAATATGAACATTAAAACAGTCCAAATTAAATTTGTAAAGCTAACTGTAGTAAAAAGCGAGAGGGATTGTGTGTTTTCTTACCATCTTGTCCAAGTGCTCTGCTCTCCTGATGCTGCTCAGTGGCCTTTGACTGCAAAGCCTCAGTCTGTGATTTCAGACTCAGTTTATGTGATGACTTCCTTATGGGCTGCCTTCCCTAAATACAAAGACACAAAAAAAATTGAATTACTGTTTAAATAAATATGTATATAATTCTATGCCAGAAAATCCTACCTGGAGCCGTGCAAGAATTGAGGCTTTTCTGGAGTTGGATGAGTATGAACGTGAGCAGGACAAACTGCAGAAGCGCTTGGACCTGGAGAAGAAGGTGTTTGCAGTGCCACTGGTTCCACACATTTCACAATTAACTGCAGAGACATGAAATTGAGTGGGGTTTACATATACTTTTCCATGTACTTGTGTGAGTTGATTAATATAGGGGTTTCTGAATCACCTATTCCATCATTTTCTGCCGGAGACTGTGTCACAGGATTATTTACACTGTCATCGCTGGAATTCGGCTGATTGTGGTCTGCTCCATCAAATATTTGCTCTTCTCCATCGTTCTGATTGTCATTCATAAATGTCTCGTCCTGTTCATCCTTTTAAAAGAGCAAAGATATTTATTCATTAATCAAAATGTGTTTAAAATTATATACATGGCAATGGCAACACTATCAAAACTGAAATGAATCTGCAGCAGTCAGGTGGTACAGGTCAGTGCTTTTTAAGTTGTTTTTTGTTCATTATTATTGTAATGTTATAAGCTTTGAGACATGAGGTAGTTTAAAGCCATCTCTCATGAGGCCTTTCTGTGCTCCCTGATGTCCTGATGGGTTTTGATGCTTTCTAAGCTAGCCGGATATTGCTAGCCTCTCTGAAAATTGCCTAACCTACCTTTAAGCAAATGCCCTCATTGAAAAGCCATTGATGTGACAGAAAAATATCAAAGACATAATGAAGTTTTTGGCAGAATATGTAAGTTTATCCACACAGCTAAAACATTTAACATAAACAAAGGGAAAAGCTATCTTGTACTAAATTACTTTATCTACAGTATTTGTGCAATTCTTGCTAACTTCCTGACCAGTGATGTATGGTTAAAATGGTCAAATGCGTGCCCGGGAGTGTACAAAATCTATTAAAATATAAAATAGTGATTTAATATTGTAATAATATTTCACAATATTGCTGGTTTTACTGTGTTTTTGATCAAATAATTTCAGCCTTGGCGAAAATCTTGATTATTCCAAAATTTTGACCTGTAGTATTCATGTCTCCCAGTCTTAGGATTTTCAAAGATTCTACAACGAAAAAAAGAGGTATCAGACACTCACTGATGCAAACTGTTGAGGTTCAGTGGTCACTCTGGGTTTCCTTTTCGTATTGCACGGTGGTCGGATAAAAACGGTCGGGACAGCTCCCTCCTTCAGTCGTAGCCCTTTAAATCCCATTGTCTTTGCAACGACATAAGACTTCGGATCAAAGCAGTCCCTGCTGAAGTGCTCAGAGCACAAATGGGAGTACGTCTTGGCGACCCAAGTTTTGCGGGTCTTTTGGACCTGTTTCTCCCATTTGCGGAACTCCACTGGGTCTTTGGGAAATCTGAACATTGAGACATTCTGCCCGCTGAACTTCCCACAGCCATAAGCAACGCATTTGTTGGGCATTTGTAATTTTTTATCATATATAGAGGTCCTCCTCGGCGTCTTCAGGGATGCAGTCTGCAGCTGGCTCCAAATGTTGACTGCGGATAACGTTTAAGAAGCAATAAACGTGCGGGCAAAGTTACTTGAACATATCCATCAGATAATAACATTATACCACATTGGTTTACTGTTTCTTGCACTCATTCAATGGTGCAAGCATAAACAAATCTTTGAAGAACATTAGAGAGTTCTGTATAAATTGTAAAATATGACTAACACAGACGAAGATTCAAGCAATTATATGAACATGTTGTGTGTAAGAGAAAGCATTTCTTACCTGCTTTACCCTATGCTTTACCTCTTAGAAAATCCAGTGTACAGTGGATTGCTCAGCGTCAACAGCGCATTAGCGCCATCATCCGGACTGGAGAACTAGACATTCCAAAATGGTTTTATTATACATGTCTGATTTTATAAGATGTTTGTTTGTTATATGATGTGATTAGTAAAACCCGTAACCACACAGTGATTATTTATTATATACACATTATTTATTGTGCGTCTTTAAGTTTAATAATCTAATTTCACCAGCCAATCGTATGGTTCCATGGTGTAATGGTTAGCACTCTGGACTCTGAATCCAGCGATCCGAGTTCAAATCTCGGTGGAACCTGTCTTTTTTCCTTTCTTGTGAGGTAAAAATAAATCAAGTAAGTTTTATTGTATAGTGCGTTTCACAATGCTTACTCACAACATGCTTACTTGTGAGGTAAAAATAAATCAAGTAACTTTTATTGTATAGTTCGTTTCCACAATGCTTAGTTACACATTTTGTACAAATAAACTTTTATTATTATTGTTTTGTTTACTGTTTTAAGATGGGCTACATAGTCTAGGGTGACCAACTGTCCTGTTTTCCCAGGACATGTCTTGTTTTCATATAACAATATAACAAATTTCTATCCATACAGAGGAGGCATAACCTACTTTAAATGTATTGAAATTAATAAGGTTTCTTTGAGTAAACTTCGAGTATCATTTGAGTAGGCCTATCTGTTTGCCGGGCCGAGTGTCCTGTTTTTTCAGGACAAAATATGGTCACCCTAACATAGTCAAATAGCCTACACTGCAAATCTTGCTGCAAGTTCACCAGTGATTAAATATTTAATTTATCCTATGGAAAACAATTGAAGAAATAGTTTGAATAACTATGAGCTAGATGTGTTTTGAGGGCCTCATTTGGCCTATGACTGCAAGAAATAATTATTACAAGTCAAATGCATCTGCGAAAGTGTATGGCCCATTGAGCAGTTTTTGAAAAGTCAGGCAATTTCCATTAAACAACAGATGAAAGACCAAAGAAGATATCAAGACCATGCTACTTTTGACGGAAACCTGGCAGGTGCTTAATGACCATTTTAATTTGAACCTCTTAACGCCACCTGGGTCAACTTTTTTTCTCAACCGCGTCTTCATCGTTGAGGCGGAGGGCTGGCTGTAGTTTGCCATGAGACTATTATTACTACTACTAGTAATAGACTACTACTAAATATCCAAAATCGAGTTCCATGATGTTACAACATTTGAATACCCAGCGCTGAAAATGATTGGCCAAACGTCACTGGATCTCATATGTACATCTGGCTTGAATATTATTCTTGTTAGTGGCTCTGATTTAGCATTTTTAGATCACAAACTCATAAACTTCAGTTGTAGTTTTCCAATATCTATATCACCTCTGAAGAACATGCTGACTTATCGTAAAATCAATTCTGTGAATCCAACTTCTTTCTCTCTGTTTCAATAAGCGCTTCTACCTTGTCAGAATGTCTATCGAACTGTCTGTCAGAAATATGCTGTAGCCTATTTACAATAATTCTTTGTCTCAAACACTTGAGATGCTCCTGTTAAAACTAGACTGGTTCCATCTACTCTTACCTCACCTTGGTTCACTCCTGAACTTCGAATGATGGAAACTGAGGGTCGCCGTCTAGAAAGACTATACAGGAAAACTGGACTCACTGTGCACTCTTTGGCTCTTAAAGAACATTTGCTCAAGTACTGTACAGCCCTTAACGATGCAAGATCCTCATATTTCTCCTCTACCATTAGGAATTCCACGTGCAGGCCCAAATCACTCTTTGCTAATGGTTAACAAACTCACACATCCACCTCAACATTGTTGTTTCAGGCTTTTCTAAATTATTTTCAGACAAATTGAAGTCAATCACTGAATCCATTACCAAAAACACTCCTCATACAAGCGACTCAAATTTAATGTTATCTGGACCAGCTCACTCAACAAACTTTCTCTCTGCTTTTACTCTGACTACTCTAAGTGATCTAATTGTGAAGTCAAATTCCACATCCTGCCGGCTCGATCCTAAACCTACTGGTTTGCTTAAGATGTGTGCTCTCGAGGTTGCACCGTTCATAACGCATATGATAATCTGTAGTTTGTCTTCCACCATTGTCCCAGCAGAATTCATTCTTAAAAAAATAGGCCTTGACCATCTAAACATGGACCATTACAGACCAATATCCAATTTAACATTTTTAAGCAAAATCCTTGAAAAGGTTGTTGCTTCGCAATTGCGAAGTTTTATTTGGATGTAAATGGTCTTTTTGAACCTTTTCGGTTAGGATTTCGCCCATCTCACAGCACTGAAACTGCTCTTCTACGGGTGGTTAACAACATTCTTTTGTCCATGGATTCAGGGTTGATAAACATCTTGATGCTCCTCGATCTAAGCACTGCTTTTGACACAGTCTGCCATAAATTACTTATTTCTCAGCTTTCTGATATCGGCATCACTGGTTTCGCTCTTTCTGGCTCATTTCCTATATCAGCGACAGAAAGTATTATATCAGCATACAAGGTCATAGTTCTGCCACTGCTTCACTTACACAGGGTGTTCCTCAAGGTTCAGTTCTTGGTCCACTATTGTTCATCATCTATATACATCCACTTGGTAACATCATACGCAGGCATGGACTTCAATTCCATTGCTATGCTGATGACATTAAAATTTATCTTACCACTAGCTCTGATAGGCCATCCCTGCCTGACTCACTCACTGCATGTATCAGGGACATCAAGCACTGGATGTCCCTTAATTTCCTCAAATTAAATGATAAAAAACTGAGATACTAGTGATCGGCTCTGCTGCCTCAGTCAAAAGGATGGACCAGTCCTTTTATATTGATGGATTCCATATTAAGCCTTCGTCACTGATTCAGAACCTTGGTGTCTTATTCGACTCCACTCTATCTTTTGGCTCTCATATTTCTTCTCCTGTCAAAAACTCTTTCTTCCATCTTCGAAATATTGCTTGTCTACGATCTTCTCTCACTTTAGATGACGCTGAAACCTTAATTCATGCAATCTAATCACATCCCGGCTAGATTATTGCAATGCTTTATTTCTTGGTCTGCCCAAAAAACAGCTGGTCTCTCAGATCAGCTGAACTTGGTTTATTGTCCATCCCTCGTTTCCGGTTGTCTACTGTGGAAGGTCATTTAGTGTTAATGCTTCAATATTACGGAATTCACTACCGCTTACACTTCATAATATCTCATCTGTGGCTACATTCAAGACTCAGTTAAAAACATATCTATTTAACATGTATTTCGTTTAATGTGACTGTATGTATCCTATGCGACTGTAATGTGTGTTTAAGTGTGTAAATGTATTGTAATCTACAATGTAAAGCGACCTTGAGCTACGGAAAGGCGCTATATAAATAAAACTTCTTCTTCTTCATTATTCAGAGGTGTGAAATAAATGTCACTTGGAGGCTTCTTGCCTCTGGGAAAGAGTTGATTGCCTCTGAGAAAGTGTTGGCCATGAATTAGGATTCCACAATTAAAGAGAAAGGCGAGAGAAGTAAAATTGAAGTGGGAAACAGGAGGGGTGAATCTACCAGAAAACGAAGTCACTTGGTTATTGCAACATAACAGATAAGAAAAATTTATAAGAATGGCACTCTGGCCAGAGAAGAGACAAATTCAGATGTCCTGCAGGTATTTCAGCTTTGTTGCTTTTTTTAATAAAGTCTTATTTTGACTTCTGGAACTCTGCCTCTTGAGCTTCATTTGCAAGAAATAGATTACTTTTCTCCACAACACCAGCTGACTGTAAGCGGTAAATTCTTGTTTTCTTTCTAATTTCCCCCTTTTATTAGTGATAAAATTGTCACGGTTCATAGATCCAGTGTCTCTCTCTAGTCTCGTGCTTTGTTATTTACATGTGTGTGAGTGTGTGAGTGGGTGTGTCCGGATCAACACAGTTGATCAGTATCCAGCTGCGATCACTCACCATTACCAGCTGCCACTCATCTCATCTCCTATAAAGACTCACCACTTTCTCATTCCCTTTGTCAGACCATTGCATGAAGTCTCTGTGTTTCCTGTTCCCGTGCTTCGTGTCCCGTCTCCCGTCTCGAGTTCCTGTGTTCCAGTTTACGTCTTGTTGGATTTCGTTTCTTGTCTGGATCACGTCGTCACTCATCAGAGCACGCTGCACTTCATCCATCACTCCGTGTCTGACCATCGAAGTCCCTGCGCCATCGTCTGCATCACCTGGATTATTCATCATCATCATCTTTATTTTTACTATAAATAAAGAGCCTTTTACTTGCACATTGTGTCCTTGTTTCTGACGTAACAGAACGATCTGACCAAGAATGGATACAGCAAGTACGTCAGCGCCGACCATGGAGGACTGTTTGAGTAACAGTATGGCTCGTCTGGACATTCAAGAGAAGAATTTAAATGATACTGGTCGCGCTGTTCAGGCGTTAGTGGCGCAGGTGTCCGAGCTCACCCGGAAGATCCAACAGCTACGAGTCTCCACTGCGCCGCCCACACCGCCCGTTCCCTCCACACCATCGGAGAGCCCATCCCAGTCGGAGCCACGCCTACCAACACCATAGCCCTATTCAGGTGATCCTAAATTTTGCAGAGCTTTTTTAACCCAGTGTTCCATGCATTTTTCTCTCTAACCCAAGACTTTCCGGATTGAGCGATCCAAGGTCGCCTTCGTGCTCACCCTCCTGACTGGGAAAGTGGCGTTATGGGGAACGGTGGTGTGGGAGAATGAAGATCCATGCTGCACCTCGTTGCAGGAACTCTCCGCTGAGATGAAAAGAGTTTTCAACCGGACGGCCGACGGAAGAGAAGCTGCAAAAATGCTGGCTGATTTACGTCAAGGAGAAAGATCAGTGTCAGACTTTTCGGTCGAGTTCCGGACCCTAGCAGCGGAGAGCAAATGGAACGAGGAGGCGCAGCAGGACATGTTCCTGCATGGGCTAGCTGACCGCGTCCAGAGAGAAATCTATGCTTTGGACCTGCCCAAATCTCTTAATGAACTCATCGCTTTAGCCCTCAGAGTTGATGCCTGACTATCCCGAGTTGGTGGTCACGCCATGAGTAGACGCCCTCTGGCAGGAGCCGAGGGGCCACAATTTGGAGGCGGGGACGCAGTCAGCCCCGTCAACGATCACGAGCCCATGCAGGTGGGATGAGCTCGGCTTTCCCGGGAGGAGAGGGAAAGGCGGAGGTCCCAGGGCCTTTGCCTATACTGTGGAGGAGCCGGACACTATGCTTACAACTGTCCGGTAAAAGGTCAAGCCCGATAGTAAGTATAAGGCTACTATGGGGTGGGATCTCCGCCGAGAAGACCTCATCAACATCTGCCCTCCTTCTGGTAAGACTTAGATGGTCAACACTCACTCACGACTGTCAAGCACTCTTGGACTCCGGGGCAGAAGGTAATTTCATGGATCACTCATTCGCACGTCAATTCAAGATTCCCCTCAAGCCCCTCACACATCAGATTGCTGTACACGCACTTAATGGACAAGCACTTCCCACCATCACGTTTGCCACAGAAGACATCACCCTCATCACATCAGGCAACCACACCGAGATCATCTCTTTCTATATACTGGAGACTCCCCTTGCACCCATTGTCCTCGGTCACCCTTGGCTCACAAGGCACAACCCAAAAGTGGACTGGCAGCTCAAGTCTGTGTCTTCATGGAGTAATCAGTGTCATAAGTCTTGGCTAGTGTCTGCCTGTCCGTCTGTTTCTGTCCCTGTGTTGCAGGAGGAGGCAGTGGATCTATCTAACGTGCCCACGGAGTATCTGGATCTGAAGGAGGTGTTCAGTAAGTCTCGGGCTGCTTCTCCCCCTCCGCATCATTCCTATGACAGGGTTCATCTGCCCTTCCTCGTCGCCAGCGGTTCTTTTTGTGGGGAAGATGGACGGATCTCTGCGACCTTGTATTGACTACCGGGGGTTGAACAACATCACGGTAAAAGAATACTTATCCATTGCCGTTGATGTCTTCAGCCTTCGAGAGGTTGCAGGGAGCGACCATCTTCACAAAATTGGATTTACGTAATGCCTATCATTTGGTCCGCATCAGGGAGGGGGATGAGTGGAAGACCGCGTTTAACACCCCCAGGGGACACTTTGAATATTTGGTTATGCCTTTCGGCCTTTCCAACAGTCCAGCTGTCTTCCAGGCACTCGTCAATGACGTGCTGCGAGATAAGGTAGATCAGTTCAGTTATGTCTACCTGGACGACATACTGATTTTTTCTTCTTCTCTCCAGGAACACGTGCAGCACGTCCGACGAGTGCTTCAGAGGTTGCTAGAGAATGGGCTTTTTGTTAAGGCGGAGAAATGCGATTTTCATACACAGTCTGTTCCATTCCTAGGATACATCGTGTCAGTTGAGGGAATGCGCATGGATCCTGAGAAAATCAAGGCTCTGGTAGAGTCCAGAGTCTCGTAAGGCCCTACTGAGATTTCTGGGGTTCGCCAATTTCTACAGGCATTTTATTCGCAACTTCAACCAACTAGCCGCACCTCTGACCGCCTTGACCTCCCCCAGAACAACGTTCAGGTGGCCAGACGCAGCTGAGGCTGCATTTGCCAAATTGAAGGGTTGCTTCGTTTCAGCCCCCATTCTGACAACCCCTGATCCATTACGTCAGTTCGTGGTGGAGGTCGACGCATCAGAGGTGGGGGTAGGAGCAGTGTTATCCCAGCGCTCTCTCTCAGACGACAAGATGCATCCTTGCACGTTTTTGTCTCACCGTCTATCTCCTGCCGAACGTAATTATGACATTGGGAACAGAGAGTTGTTGGCAGTCAAGTTAGCATTGGAAGAGTGGCGTCACTGGTTAGAAGGGTCAGGGGTACCTTTTATCGTTTGGACCGATCACAAGAACTTAGAATACATTCAGACTGCTAAAAGATTGAACTCCAGGCAGGCTTGGTGGGCACTTTTTTTCGGTCGTTTTGATTTTACTCTCTCGTACCGCCCGGGTTCTAAAAACATCAAACCCGATTCTTTATCGTGCATTTTTGATCATTCCGAACGCCCGTCTACTCCCGAGGGCATTTTACCGGAGACTCTAGTCATCTCCACACTCTTATGGGAGGTTGAATCGAAGGTCATGAAGGCTTTAGAAGGGGTAACGCCCCCGGTCGGTTGCCCACCGAATCGTTTATTTGTGCCTGAGGGTCTGAGGTCCAGCGTCATTCAGTGGGGGCATTCTTCCAATGTGGCTTGTCATCCAGGAGTCAATCACACTAGATTTTTAGTCAAACAACGATTCTGGTGGCCTCTCATGGCTCGTGACATTCACAATTTTGTTTTGGCTTGCTCAGTTTGTGCCACTGGTAAGACCTCCAATCGACCCCCAGATGGGTTATTCCAACCGCTGCCGGTCCCTTCGAGACCCTGATCCCATATCGCTCTAGATTTTGTTACCGCCCTCCCACCCTCCCAGGGTCACATGGTAGTTTTGACCGTAGTGGACCGGTTCTCGAAGGCAGCTCATTTCATTCCCTTGCCCAAATTACCCTCAGCCAAGGAGACAGCGGTGATTGTCGTTGACCACGTCTTTCGGTTACATGGCCTCCCGACAGACGTGGTTTCTGACAGGGGACCCCAGTTTGTGTCCAAATTTTGGCGAAAAGTTTGTAAGCTTCTGGGGGCGACTGTCAGTCTGTCCTCAGGGTTCCACCCCCAGAGCAATGGCCAAACTGAGAGAGCCAACCAGGATTTGGAGAGAACGTTACAATGATTGGTTTCCAAGAGTCCTTCCTCATGGAGTCAACAACTTTCTTTGGTGGAGTACGCCCACAACACGTTGCCAGTGTCATCCACGGGCCTATCTTCGTTTGAGTGTAGCGTAGGTTACCAGCCACCAATTTTTCCTAGTATGGAATCCGAAGTCGCGGTCCCCTCCGCTCAAGCCTTCGTCCAGAGGTGTCACCGCATTTGGACGTCACGGTTCATGGATCCAGTGTCTCTCTCTAGTCTCGTGCTTTGTTGTTTACATGTGTGTGAGTGGGTGTGTCCGGATCATCACAGTTGATCAGTATCCAGCTGCGATCACTCACCATTACCAGCTGCCACTCATCTATAAAGACTCACCACTTTCTCATTCCCTTTGTCAGATCGTTGCATGAAGTCCCTGTGTTTCCTGTTCCCGTGCTTCGTGTCCCGTCTCGAGTTCCTGTGTTCCAGTTTACGTCTTGTTGGATTTCGTTTCTTGTCTGGATCACGTCGTCACTCATCAGAGGACGCTGCACTTCATCCATCACTCCGTGTCTGACCATCGAAGTCCCTGCGCCATCGTCTGCATCACCTGGATTATTCATCATCATCATCTTTATTTTTACTATAAATAAAGAGCCTTTTACTTGCACATTGTGCCCTCGTTTCTGACGTAACAAAAATATGAATTCCTTATTTTAAAAAACTTATAGCATACTTAAAATGATACTTATACAAATTCAGTATTACCAGGCTATAGAAGCTCAGCTGTACCTGTATTATGCAGCTCCTCCTTTACTCAGCTGAACTGTGTCAGCAATGATGTAACATTACTAACACTTCTATAAGTGAAAAGGTACATTTCCTTCTATTCAATATATTATAGTTCATTCCCAGCTGCATGCTCGCACAAGTTCTCAAAATGGCAGGAAATTAACTAACTTGAACGTTTCCTTTTAAGCAGAGATCCCGTCAACCTGTGAAGGCCTCGTCGACATGACAGATCCTCAGCAAAGACCACAAGAACCAGACAGGTCCTTTGCACAGACCATATGGCCAGCTTCGGCCAAAATCTGATTTCTGACTTGTGATGCAGCCTGAATCATAATGACACGGTGTTTGTTCGTTGGCCAGAGAAGTCATGTCACGTTCATTTTCGCTTTTAACAATATAGATTGTTTCAAAGCAGCTTTACAGTGCTAATAGGAAATTAAAGTAGCCTATCAGAGATTTTTTTGGCTTTACAGCAGCTCTAGAATAAAGTTATTGTCTAGTTAGTTTTGATTGATTCTCTTCTGTCGCAGCGATAATTAGTTATTAACTTAACTAACACGACACCGTTCTAACAGAAAACTCTTAATGCGATCTGGCCGCTCATTTGCACAAAACAGAGCCTGGTGGCTTGAGAACGCAAACCATGAAATAGGTTCCACAAGCCTTGAAAAATGTATAATACAGAATCAGTTCAGAATCAACACTGAACTGACTTCAGCTGAACAATGACACTTTTCTTTTAGCGCTGCTGTAGAGCCGAAATGAACTGTTTGCATGATTTAATCATTTTCCTGTTACCACTGTAAAGCTGCTTTGAAACAATCTGTATTGTATAAAGCACTTTATAAAAAAGGTGACTTGACTTGACTTCAATATGTTAAAGTCAGCATGAAAAGGAAGTTGCAATAGTCTTTCCTTTTATGACATATTTCCTGTGAAATGGCTTCTCGAACAAGATTTGTTTTTGTGCAGGGCTTGATTTTGTCCATCAGGAATTGATTGAGTCATTGTGATTTGCTGTTTCTATGATCTCATGTGACAGGTTGTCCCACCCTGATGAAAGTGCACATCTGGGAGGGGAAGGGCAGTAATTTTGATTGAAGATTACTAGGGCTCATGGATTAAAATAGGAATAATGATGTGCACACATCCATTATGGCCCATTATAAATTCTGCAATATTGCATAAAAAAAACATTGATTTCATGGCTGTTTTATATCGAAACAGTAAGTTTTATGTGAAGTTTTTGATCAAAAGTCTTTTGGCCATCCATGTTTTTCTAAAGGTCATATATGTATACTCACTTCACCAGGGCAGTATACTTTTGTCCCAGACCCCATGACTTTTAGCACTGGCCGTGCACTGGTGTACGACTCCCAGAAGTTGTAGCACCATCCAATCACATTAAAACTGGCAAATTCTTGCCATTTTTGTGTGCAGTATTACCAGCAGTGGTTAAATTGGGCCGGGGCTCTCCGGGGCTCAGCCCCGGCACATAAGCCTGCTCGTTTGCAGTCAGTTGACTACTAGAAATTATGTCACATACAATTTGATGAAAGTGATGCTTTTGAAAACATATTTCTGACAATAAATGAAAGATTTTTGAAATGGCATGTCTATTTTGTCTCGGCGGAGCTGAGATGAGAACAATCGGAACACGGCCGTAATTTTGTTCAGCTGCTTAATCTCGTTGTCAGTCGACCATGATCGCGCACCGCTCGCGCATGCGCATCTGACACGGATAAATGTACGCAGCAATAATGAATGTTCCTGGGAGACCGTGGTTGCGCGGGATGTGGATGTTCCAGAAATGTCAAAAAAGTGCCCTGGCCTTGAATGACAAGGTAAGGAAAATAAGACTAAATCAAAATTAAATAACCAGGACTAGGTTGACCATGTGATTTTTCTCAGGAGATGTTTTGAGCATTTTACTTCAGATACCGGATTATCAGCAAACTGCCAAGAGAACTGCTAATTTAACGTTAGCTGGCTACTTAAAATAAACTAGCAATCTATTCAGTCAGCATATTTGTATTTGATCTGTGTGAATTACAGAAATATAAGACTTGCTAGACCTAAGTTACTTTTAGCTACCAAGCTCTGTGGTTAATGAAAATTAAATCAACCATTTATTCTCCAACTTTCAGAGATAAATTGAAATGAGTGGAGCATATCCACCCAAGAAGAGGAAACTGACTTACTTCTTCAAAAGGTGGGGTGATATTCCAGACATTTTTAGCATGACTAGCTCTGTAACATGTTGGCAGTAGAGATGGGACAGTATGAAAATGATCAAAATTATCACAGTGTTCGTTATTGCGGTATTTTTAAAAGTGTGTTCAATATGTTCAGAAAGCACTGACAGCCTGTCAGTGACAGGCCTACACAAGCTGAACTAGTTTCAAAAAGTGTAACAGTGCTTAATATATTACAAAAATATAGGCAATATGCTTGTAAAAACTATTGAAAACGGTCTGAAACACTGTGAAAGAACTTGAACCAGATATGTCTGGCTGAGATCCAGGAAGATTTATTTACAACTCCAACGTGAAGTCAACTATGAAGTTGTATTTGAGGTTACATGTGAAGTTGGTTGTGGTTCTAAAATATAAACAAATAATAATGCACAATAATAAGCATCTGACTTACTATGAAAATTATTTACCAGTACTAAATATTATAGCCACCAGCATACAAGAAACAATACTAAGAATTACATTAATTTCTCTGTAATAATTAACATAATTTTTACCGTTACACCGGCAATGATCTCATCCCTAGTTGGCAGCAGACTTTACAGTGATGTACTCAGCAGACTTACCAGATGATTTAATTGATATCATATCAACATTCTATTAATGTTAAAGTTACAGAGCACCTGGCGTGTAAGAAAAGGCAGACTAATACTGAGGTGTTTGCATACCAGCCATTGTGGGAAGTAATGAAGTTATAGATGTGTGTTCTCTGTACTGTTTTTAAGAATGTGTATGAAATTAAATGTAAAATCAAAATTAATTTACAAAGGTAAAACACAAATATATTCAAATGTTGATTATAAAACTAACCAGTGTTATCATCATTTTTATATCTTAAAGCTGCAGTCCGCAGTTTTCGCCATCTCTGTTCGAAATCTGCAATTGCAGTTATTCGCGGAATTATCAACTTTACGTGGGTTGTGTAATGAGGCAACCACTGGAGCCAGAAATCAAAACTTTGCCTTTTTATTGTGTGTGTGTGTGTGTGTGTGTGTTTTGTGTGTGTGTGTGTGTGTGTGTGTGTGTGTGGTGTGTGTGTGGTGTTGTGCGTAGTAAAGAGAGAGAATGGGAGAAGGAAGTTTGTATGAGGTGGACCTGGTCACCACAGACCCAAATCTTCTCAGCTGTTGCTACTGTCATATGCTGCATGCTGTCATATGTCTCTCCATGTGGCACATTATGTTTAGCACATTGTATGGGTCACTATATCATAACAAGGTAATACAACGTGTAATCAAGTGATGACTGATTAACAGTAATGTAAATGCTAAATGTCCTAATACCTGTTGCAAAGTAAATGCTCTTAACCTTGCAGTTTTTCACATATCATGTAATACTCAATTTCTCCATTTCTTTGCACAAAACTCTCCAGAAAGTGCTATTTAATGGTTTATTTTTCAAAAAAAAAAAAATCCCGGGGGGGCATGCCCCCGGACCCCCCTAGGGAGAGCACCCCCACTTAATAAATCCCAATTTAACCCCTGATTACCAGTATATGCATCAGTCAGTGAATGGACAGTGGGTCAGCTGTGGGTGTGCTGTTTGAGGTAACCATAACCTTGAAAAGTAACCTTAGTACCTTAAAAAAAGCAAGAGATTTTATGCATCTGCCAAGATGCATAAAATGGGGTCATGAAATCAGAGTAAAAAAAAATCATGATTTTAATCATAGATTGCCAAACTCAGAGGCAATGGTATGTGTCCTTTGGGACTTTCAATAACTATCCTGCAATAATTGTCAGAAAAGTTCCCAAAAGATGATTTGCCTATTGTTATGCACATTTCTAGGCCTATAGAACCACTTCTTCCTTTCATCTAATATATTGATAAAAATTATAATTGCTCTGGATTAACTAAATTTGCTTCATTTTGTCTTAAAACATTTTTCAAATCACTTAGAATAAAAAAAGCATAAAATAAAGCATTGGGGAGCCTTTTCACTCCAAACCTCTCCAAAACACTTATAAAGTGTTTCTATAAAGTATAGAAAAATATTATGTGGATAAAATTTGCCTGCTGTATTAATGATAAATCAAAAGCAATGTGACATTCAGTTCCTACAAAGGCTGATCTAGAAAGTAATTTTCTAACCTACCAATGAATTAGACAATAATTAAAAATGGCTATCTGTTTGAATTATATAACAGTCACAATAATCATTAATAATTAATGTTAATGATCATATTTATTCAAACTATTTAACACAATTTAGGTATCATGGCTGCATGTCATTCAACTGGGTACAACAACCTCAATTTAAAAAGATGAGTAGGCCTAAAATATTTTACCCCGGTTTCACAGAGGCTTAGGACTAGTCCCAGACTAAAATGGATGTTTGAGCAGGTTTAACTGAAAGCAACTCGCACTGACACATCTTAAAATATGCCAGTGCCATTTTTTTTGTCTCAAGATGCACACTAGTAATTTCTTTTTAAGGCATGTTCATAAAAGCTACTTAAATGTCACAATTAACTAAGGTCTAATCCTGGCTTTATCTAAGCCCTGTCTGTGAAACCAGGCCATAAAGGTTTAATATTTAATTGGCACGTTCGTCGACCCCATATTCTTGTGTAATGACTAAAAATGAACAAATTATTGTAAAGATAGATTGACCGATATATAGAAGAATGTTGTTACAGAATAAGGTGCTGTTTTATTTTCAACATTTCAATGCAATTCTTAAATCAGTAAATCAAATCAAATGTAAGCTCAATGTTAAATCAGTCCTTGGCTTTTTTTTTTTTTTGCATATTGCCTAAGTTAAAACACTAATCAAAGTGGGATATTGTAGGTTATTTGTTCCCTTTTTTTAAATAAGAAGCTTAGTTTCAAGCCATTACATCTAATAAATAAATCCTGTTAAGATCAACAATGTAAATCTAGAATAGCTGATAAGATTTTAGTGACTTTTGAAAATTTCCCATTAAAACGTGAAAGATGTATTTTCATAACAAATTTGTTCTAATGAGCTAATAAGTCTGTAATGAAAACATTTTATAACACCTGACATCTGTGAAAATTAAAATTCACTTATTGACACAATTTAACTTCCATTTGATACTGACAACCTCAGCTGACTCAGTCTACAAAACACACCTCTGTTGCGAACAGATATGGCAGACGAGCAAAATTATTTCAAATACATCATCGCTCAATCCTGTAACTCTTGACGGGACTAGATGAGTTCGTGTAGAGCCGCTGCGAGTATCTTTTTTATCCTTTCTCGCCGAGCCGACTCCCCCTACCTCCTCCTCCGCTTGCAGAATTGTATAAAGAACAAAAATCGGACAGGGGAGGGGGGTTGATACGCTGAAGCTGAAATCGAGAGGCGAACCCAGGAAAGAGGAGTATTTTGTACACGGGACTTTCCCCCCTTCGTCCCTAAAAAGGAGGGGGAAATGTCATATTTTTAAAAGCGATATTTTTAAAATCGAGGATTACGAATAGGCTTACGCGCCTATCTCTGAGGATATATATTTTAATTCGTTAAAAAATATGGCCGAGAACGTTCTGGACTCTGGCCCGCCTTCAGCCAAGAGGCCTAAACTGTCCTCCCCGGCACTATCTGCCTCAGCCAGCGATGGAAACGGTAAATATTTATTTTGTTTAATTTTCACGATACCGGGATATTTAAATCACCGATTGCTTGTTTTGTATGAACAGTTGCACACTCAAGGCGTTTAAGCGGGGAATGTTTTTTCCCTCTTAGTTTTGTCACAGGCTAGCAAGCTCAGGCTAGTTTGGGAAGCTAACGACGTCGTATCCGCACGAGACTTAGCTTTAGCTTGTCATTCCAGCTAGGTTAGCATTAGCGCTTCTCCGATCGCTGTTGGGATTCACTCACAGCGGCAGACCAGCACACGCTGTCCCTCAGCCTGGGTTCTGTGCTTGGTGTCAACTGGTTTAAATGTAAAACTGACGGGTGCAATGAAAAACATAATAGTTCTACGGTGGCAATAACCGTAGTGGGATTTGTTGTTTGTTTTCGGTCAAATATCAGTTTCGGTTTGATTCTCACTTGAGTTTGGATCAGTTCTTCAATTAATTACAGTGTACTAAGTTTATTACAAAAAAATAACAATAACTAGAGAAATGGCTTCTGAAAGCTATGTCTTGACATTTCATCAATGCTCCATAATTTACTAACAATCGACAGTGATTAACATGAATTAGCCTGCTAAACTGAGTCAATCAACTTGAAAACTTTCTGACTGCACTCAAACACTGTTGTTTTCATAAACTGCCCCTGTGCAACGAGCACAACTCATTGCGTTTTCATCAACATCATCTTCTGTTCTATTTAACGTTAATAAATGTGATTAATATTGGTTAGCTAGCTGGTCAGCTAATAACAGACTGATGCTGAAGGCCCGCACAACAACTCCCTGCCATTGTTAGCTAGATGCATATTAACTCATTCTTCATTATTTTAAGGTCCTGAGGCTTTTTCACTGGGTTTAGACGAATTCATGAACTCGGTTATGGAGCTTTAATTGACTTAACGATTGTGTGATTTGGAGGATAGAAATGTACTTGTGTTGTGTTTTAGTGAGTTCGCTTGCTGGCTCAAACAGCCCTACGTGCGTCGGTCATTTTTTTTTTCGGATCTTGATTTCCATTGTTCAGCCATAACAAAACTGACGAACCTGTCTCTTAAAAACAAACCATAAAACATTTAATGTTAGGCGATGCGAATTATAATCATATAAGTTAGGCGTCCTGTGTTTCTTATTAAATGTTAAAGCTTCGAGTTATTATACTTGCACGTATCTTCAAAAGCGAACTACGTTCCCTTTGTTGATGTCTCTCATGTTTTCAACCTTTTGTTCAAAATCGAGTTTGATCCGGTTCTGACACTAAATGGAGTTTATTAAGTTGCACAAATGCATCAGAGTCTTACGTTTTTCATACACAGTATGCTTGGCGTCAAATTGTTTTGTCTGGAGTGAATGTGTCGTCTCTATCAAAGCTTCTGCACTTCATTTTAAGACCAGCACAATTTCATGGGCAAATTGACCATTTTCACCTGTTTTACCAATGGCTGATTTGTTCGAGGAGACAATGCTATATTTTTCAATAGTGTACATACGTGTATGTTAGAAAATTACATGCTGTTCTTCTTTAGTTTTTTTTTTAACTTTTGAATGGATGCAAATGGTGATTGCAATACTTCCTAAAAGAAGATTCTAAATAGTGACTACATGAATAATTCACATCATAATTCAACAACATCTCTCATCTTTGTTTGGCTCCATGTCTAAACCACAGCCCGTCATTAAATGTAAGTCATTAATAAGTATCAGCCGATAAAAGTCGCCGATGATCAGGGCCGATTATGTCCTGTCAATAAAACGGAGGCGGAATCTTGTTGAATTGATTAACGTGACAATAATGCATTAACAATTTAAAAAATAGCGATGTTAAAGCTGGCCCTATTTGACCCTATGAAACATCTATATAGTTCAAGCCAGTTCAAGCCGATTTTTCCCTACACCAAACATTAATTTTAGCACGTCTTCCATCCAATAATTGCAATGAGCTTTGTGCTTTATTTATAAGAAACAAAGTCTCAGCTTTCAAATTATGTTCATTTTATTAGGGCTGTGCAATTAATCATGATTATTTTTTGATTTTGGCTTCCAACTATTATGAAAACAAGATGATCTACGAAAAAAACAATTTTTGTACCGCTGCCGATGTCTATATTTAATGTACACAACAATATTATTTGAAATGTATTAGTTGATTCAATTTCTATAGGATATTATTTATCTGAATACCACTGTTAGTAGCTACATCTTGCTGAAAAACTTAAAGTTAAAGCACTGTTGAATTTGTCAGTCTTGATTGTAATTAGTTTCTTCGTTCTTATTGCTGACTGTCTTCTGTAATTGTTTTGAGGACCTTTTACTTCGGTACATTAGTTAACCTAGTATTCATGTTTGCTGAAGTATCGATAATTGTGAAATTTCACATATATTTCAAATTACTCATATTAAATAAGACTTTGATTATATCACCCACCAGTATTCGTGTTAAATAATCGTGATTTCAAAATTGACCAAAATAATCGTGATTATGATTTCTGTCATATTTAAACTCCCCTACATTTTATCACAAAATTCAATCAATAAATGGCGTTTTGACGCTCTTAAATGTGATGTGATTGATGTAGTGATGTGACAAGTGGCAGCGCGAGTTTATTCTTTCACTTTAATACAAGTTATACCATGAAAAAATCATGCATAAACATAAAAAGATGTGTTGAAAGATACAGTCCAACTTACCCAAATGCATCATGTCTCATGTAATCGCCCAATCAGTCAGTGTTTCAACTGTGGAAAGATGTCAATAAAACAGCTTGTGAACAAGCTGATAGAAAGTGTTCACTATGTTCTCTTTGATCTCATAATGAATGACAAAGTACCGTGTAAATATTCTTCAGATGGGAGATTTTTTGGAGTCCTTTTTTATCCATTTCAGCTGCTCATGCTCTATATTCATGCACTCTCTTAACGGCCGTTAACACCAAGAACAGTAACTATAAAGATGACTATAACGATAATTATATATTGTCCACACCAATGTATGATAACATTCTGCTTCTAATAAGTGTGCACTGGAGTTGTTGTCTGCCACTTTAAATGCTCAAGCTCTTTAAAAATCTGGTCTTCAAAAACTTTGAAAGCAAATCAGAATTTTTATTGTTAATCAGTCAGTCAGTCTTAGATATCAAATTAGGCTAATCTATGTTTTTATGTAACTGGTTTAAAAAAGCTACATGATCAGTCTTAAAGAAAACATGTGATGTCTAACTTGTAAGACTAGTATTAGAGGTTTATGCAACCAGCCCCAGAGATGTCAAAGAGTTTTACATATTGTTCTCCGAGTGACTGTGAATCTATAGAGCGACCAAAGGGCCAGATTCATGAAAATCTTCGAAAATCATCGTTTTTTTTTCCTTAAGAAGAAAATGACAACCTTTGGTGTTAGTTGATTGAAAAACTGGTAATACTGAAGACTCACGGAATGAAGTCTTCTTTTTGCGCTGCCTACAGATTACCGTAGTTATCATAATAAGCACGCAGACCATTTTTTGTGGTGACTGGCTTGACGGGTATTAATCATTCAGCGTAGTGTTTTTTTTTAATGTGCCTTGTCAAGTTAAAACAGTTATTTTAAAAGAGCCTGTCTCAAGATGTAGCGGTCTTTCCCATTCATTTGCACTCTGTCTTTCCTGTGCTCCCTGAGAGTGAACGAATCCTATATCTGTATGTGCTGCCTCGATAGTTTTAGCTAGAATTAACCCATCAAGTTTGTGGAAATGCATTTCTAACCTAAATTTTCTAACTTAAGAAAAAAGATGAGAAAATAGCAGTTAAGAATTTTTGTGAATTCGGCCCCAGGACCAAAAATATAACATAATATTCTCCCATCATTAATCTCGCTTCTAATTTCTCATTTCCTGCTGTAGATTTTGGCTCGCTTTTTGACCTGGAGCATGACCTTCCAGATGAGCTGATCAGTTCCTCAGAGCTGAGTCTAGAAAATGGAGGGGACCTTGGCCAGTTGCATGGCAGTTTGGGTAGTGGGGGCGGGGCCATTGGAGGAGTTGTGTCCAGTGGCCAGGATGCAGCGGCCAAGCACAGGCAGCTCTCAGAACTCCTTCGGCACGGACCCGCACCTGCGGCACCGCAGCAGGGTGCGATGGGCAGCCCAGCAGGAGCCTCAATGGGGCTTTTTGGGAATTTGAAGGCTTCTTCGGGTACCCAGGGCATGGGCCCCCAAGGGCAGCAACATCTTTCCCCACAACAGGCTGCCCTTATGCAACAGCAGCAGATGGCAGGGATGGTGGGCAACATGAACAGGAATATGCTCGGACCTCAGAAAGGCAATGGACAGCAGCAGCCAGGAGGGCTCGTACCACAGCAGCAAAACATGCTGGGAGCACAGATGATGAACGGATCGCCCAGAATAGGACATCACAACCCGGGCATGGGCAGCAACAGTAACCTGTTGGCAGAGGCTCTTCAGCAGCAGCAGACAGTAGGAGGCCAGGGTGGACTGAGGGCACAGCAACCTGGAGCAATGAACAAGGTAAAGGTCCAAAGTGTCGCACGCACTTTAAAAAAATGCTTTTAATTTTGCCATGTTGGAACTATTCTGTTAATTTATTAGAAATGCACAATATATCTTTATCATGTTATTAGTATTGGGCCAATATATTTAAGACTAGGGATGCATTATATATCAGCCACCACCATATCGGTATTGGCTGATATATATTCATTTAAATGTTATTGTTTTCAGTCTGTAAATATTTTTTACTGTAAAAGAATATTGTGAATTCTCTGTACGCCAGTGTTTTACTGCGTTGTTACGGGAAGAGCACATTCACAACGGAGTTACACCTTCATGACTAGCACAGTCAAGATCGCTTGTGCATTCTGAGCCTTTTGTTTTCTGCAATTGTAAGTTGAAATGTCTTTATTTTGTCTATATAATGATTAAGCGTTTGGTTGTTAATTAACGTGGTAGTAAAGCGCTTACCGGTGATCATCTTTAGCTAACAGTAATGAACAACGACATTAATAACTATGATTAGTAATGTCATATTACGTAACATCATAAAAAGAACACTATTGTAATAAAACGCTGTGAATTCTTTGGGTTTAGTTGCCGTGTTTCAGCGCGTTGCTGGAAGAGTGAATCCACAACAGGAAATGCACATTCTGACTAGCATGTAACTTAATCAATTTCACTTGTGCATTTGCATCATTTTGTGCAGATATAAGTTGTAATGTATAATAATGAATAATATAATGCATTTCATTGAGTTAATTAACTCGCTACCAAATCGCTTCAGTTTCCCGGTATTCATTCAGCTCTTCAGCTTCAGCACACGCAGCTCAAACAGCAATGCTGTTATTTTTAAGCAGTACTATTAATGTTTCTTTTGCAAAAATATCGATGCATTATTAATAATACCTAGCAGTTTTCTCATATTTGTTTTATCAACAACATTTTTTAAAATAATTTCATTATTTATGCGCAAGTAATGGTGTCCAATAACTTTATTTATATAAAATTATTTTATTTATTTGGAAGGCAATATTTCTTTGTTGGCCATAGGAGTGTAAAATGAATTTTAAACCTTGCACTGGTTCAAACTGTAGTGTTTGTTGAAGTACTTGGGACATGGCTTTTAATGGTGAGACTTTTGTGGTTAAAACACCACAAGTGTCACGTCCACTTAAGTATCACACAAAGAGCAAAGACGTGCAGAACATGAATCATGCATACTTTATATTTCAGTAGTGGTTTAATATTAACAGAGACTAGTTCATATCACAATTTGATTGTTTACAGCCCTACTCTTGAGTTATTCATTCAAATTTTGCTAAATTATGTGACCTCCATGGAAGTAACTTCCATTTGTATGACTGGATTCTGCAATTCTATCAGCATTTTCTCACCTACTTTCATCCAGAGGTTTTTCTTTTCTTGGAAAAGTGTTGTCATTTCCCTCTGTCTGTGTGTTGCAGATGGGGATGAATGCAGGTTCAGGCCCCTATGGAGGCCCATATGGTCAGCCTGCCAGTCAGGGTCTTGGTGTTGCAGGGCTGGCCCCTCAGCTCCAGAACAAAGTAGGTCTGTCCAACAGTCCGGCCCAGTTTAACCTGGACAAGAAACCTCAGCCTATGCAGGGCATACCTGGCATGGTATGTATTCGTTCAGAGCCTTAAATCAGGGTTTTTCCTGCATAGACAATTATGAGGCGGCCGCCTCCGTCAAATTTCGTGCCGCCTCCGCCTCTCGACAAAACTCGGACAGACAGTCACGTGCTCATATACACTTTACCCACCGTGACAGTTCTGTCGCGATTCCCGCTTGTGTCCATTCTCTAACCGATAGTGCTGCACGAATCATAATCCGCGGGTCGAGCGGGCCGAGTAATAAAAACATTCCATTCAATCGAGGGTGGATGACAGCTAAATGAGTGTAATAAAGACACGGAACTCCCATCATGGTACCTAATGTACGGGGCGGGCGGTAACAAAGTTGCGCTGTTGAGTCTCGCGCAGTTATTTATAACATTAATTCTAGTTAAGAAATAATATATAGGCTACACACGCTATACACACTATCGCTTGAGTCAAAGATTCAATTGCCCATTATTAAACCGTCTCATTCTGAATCAGTCAGCCGTTTGAACGAATCGTTTACATTAATGACTCGCTCATTAAGACGGCCGCCTGCCTGCCCCCTCCTACTGGCGGTTTAGTTTCAAAGTATCATTCTTTTTCAACATTCCTTGGATATTCAAAAAATATTCAAAATAATCTCATTTAATACAGTTATAATTTTTCAATGTAAATTATTTAATTTGATTGGTAACAGCCTAGTGTCTTATTATTTTAATTGAATGTATTGATAAAATGTAAGAATTTTAAATGAAATTTAGAGCATACATTAAATAAAATTAGGGGGAAAATGCCCTTTATAAAGGTACAAAAAATGATTCCGATAAGAGTGTTTTCAAAAATGAAACATTGACAATAAGTTTAAAGGGAGTAAAGCCTCTGTTTAGGCTATAAAGAAAATGTAATTTTGCCAAAAGAAGAACTTTTAATTTAAATAAATGTTAATTGTGTGATATGTTAGCATATTATCATGCTTAATTGAATAATTGTAATGTGATGATCAGATGCAGATATCTAAATCAAAGAATATGGGTGGTTGGCGGGTGGATTATTATTTATTTTTAACAACAGATTCGAGTGACTCAAAGTGCACCAGATTAATGAATTTATCTTTAAAATGTACAAAATTTTCCATTTTGTAATTTGGGATTTCCACAGCAGGCTTCTCCGCTTTCCCCAGCGGGCGCTGCCGGCGGCGCTGGAGCAGGCGGCATGGTGCCTAACGTCCAAGGAACTCTCGGCCCCGGATCGGGTGCATCAGCCGTGTCTGCAGCAGCGGTGGGAGGTGTTCCTCCAGCGGCTGATCCTGAAAAACGCAAACTCATACAGCAGCAGCTGGTGCTTTTGCTCCATGCCCACAAGTGCCAGCGGAGGGAGCAGGCCAATGGGGAAGTACGGCAGTGTAACCTGCCCCACTGTCGCACCATGAAGAACGTCCTCAACCACATGACGCACTGCCAGGCTGGCAAATCTTGCCAAGGTGAATGTATAAACTGCACAGAACTGAAATGGCGCGACTCTTTTGTTTCTGTTGTTCTGCCTATTTAAACAACATGCCACTTACTAATATTGGGTTTGTGTTTTTATTGCTTTTTTAGTGGCGCACTGCGCCTCTTCCCGACAGATAATCTCTCACTGGAAGAACTGCACGCGGCATGACTGTCCTGTATGTCTACCTTTAAAAAACGCAGGAGACAAGAGGAATCAACAGAGTGAGTGTTTGTATAGATTCAAAACATGTTGTTTCATACATCTCAACCCATCTAACTTTTTCAAGCATAGAAAATTACTTTGTAACTTTGAAAATATTCTAAGAGCAATGACACTACATTGTCCTTAATGTAGCAGAATTGGACATTGCAACAGTTTTATTGCTATTTTCAAATTCCAGCTGAATGGTAACTATCTCTTTTTTCGGTTTATTTCTGCTTTCTTTACATGGCTTCAGCTCTGCTAGGCACTGGAAGTGTGGGGTTAAGTACTTCTTTGGGTAATGTAACTGGTGGTTCGCCCAGTGCCCCCAATCTCAATACCCAAGGGCAGATAGACCCCAGCTCCATCGAGAGGGCTTACGCGGCCCTGGGCCTCACATACCAGGGAAACCAGGCTTCCCCTCAGCCTGTCCAACAAACACAACGGGCAATGAACACCATGGGTAATGACAAATTCTTCCGATTTTATCTGAACTATGAGTTTGGGGTCTTTTTTTAAAGAAATGTGTATTTCTTTTATAAGCAAGGACACATTGATCAAAAGCGAAAGTTAAGACATTTTATAAGACATTTCAAATAAAGGTTGTGCTTTTGAACCTTCTATTCATGAAAATATTTAGCCATTTTCAACATTTGGTAATAAGAAATGGTTAAATCAAATCATATTAATATTAGATTTATATCTGAAGAATCACGTGACACTGAAGACTGGAGTAATGGCTGCTGAAAATTAAAAATTAAAATATATTAAAATTGATAAAGTTATTTTAAATTGTAATATTATTTATTTCACAATATTACTGTTTTTACTGTATTGCTTATCAAAAAATGCCTTGGTGAGCATGAGAGACTTATTTTTAAAATATGAAATATTACAAACCCCAGTTTTTTATTAGACTTGTAGTGGTGTCTCTTCTCATGACCTTTCTTGTTACAGGAGCGAATTCCATGGGAGTAAATGGGGCCGTGGGTGGTCAGTCTCAGAATCAGCAATCTAACCTTCTTCAGGATACAATGCTGCATCTGAACATGAGCTCACAGAGGTAAACAAACCCTTCGGTACATCTCACGTAACCAGTTACCATTCTATTCTCTGCGTTAAGAGGGTCTTAAAATCTCACAGTAACACTAATCTGCTGCAGCAGGCGTCTGTCAGTTTGAATAAGTTCATATTCAAACATAGAGTGGTCCTTATTTGTTTCTATCACCTTTCACCAGTCTGATGAATGACAATGCTGTGGGCGGTGTGGGGTGTATGCCTATGGCCAACCCAGCTGCCAGTGCTGGCATGAGGAAAAATTGGCACGAGGACATAACCCAGGATCTACGCAACCACCTGGTCCACAAACTGTAAGTTGGAAAATTATGAAAGAAGTTTTTTTTATTAGTCACCTTTTTATACTGCAAGATCTTTAAAACAAGTACTTAATTAGTTATGTATTCATTATTACCACCGACATAGGCTTTTGATTAATATTCATTTCGGTGTCCCTTGCTGTTGTCCTCTTTCTTCAGAGTCCAAGCCATTTTTCCCACCCCAGACCCAGCTGCACTGAAGGACCGGCGGATGGAGAATCTAGTGGCCTATGCGCGTAAAGTCGAGGGGGATATGTATGAGTCTGCCAACAGCAGGGTGAGTATATTGTCTTGTCTGTTAATGATTTGTCTTTTATCATAATCACTGGTTTATAAGTCACTATCACATTTCTCAGGCGGAGTATTATCACCTGCTGGCAGAGAAGATCTACAAGATCCAAAAGGAACTGGAAGAGAAGCGAAGGACACGGTTACAGAAGCAGGGCATGATGCCTACTCAGCAAGGGCCCACTGGGATTGGTCAGCCAGGGCCACCCACAGGACTGCCTACTAGTGAGTACTCGTCCACGAAAGTTGCCCCCCCTATAGTGGAGCTATAACCATAGATTTTTACAAGTTATGTGGTGGACGTATCATGTATCTTGTAATTGGAGATTACAAGAAAAATACCATCAATAACATTTTAAAAATCGAATTCACATAACTGAATTTAGTAATCAAAACCCTATGTAAGCATTCAATGTTTAGAACGAATTCAAACAGAACAGTAAATAGCTGTGTTTCCACTGTCGGGCCAAAAGAGAGTGTGCTAGTGCGTGCCAGGGCCAGTTGCGTTTCCACTGTCACTTCCGGGGCTTGATCGAGCTTCATCTGGGTTTCCTCGTGTTCAACGGCCAGGGTTTTTTTGGCCCGCCGAATACCTTGGTCCAAAGTGAGCCCACTGGGGCTTGAGGAGTGGTTTACCTCAAAAGAAGGTCAATACCGCTGTTCATTTCCCATGTTATGATATCAGGCTACTAGCATCCTTCAACATTTAAGACATTTGAAACAATTTTCAGCTCAACTCGCTTTCAAACACCAGCGAGTGTTTGAAATAACTTCCTTGTATTTGATGGGAATTCTGATCACTGTATGAGGAAGATTATATTTATATGTGATGGTAAAGGCTACTTATGCTAACCATTGCGATAATAAATACACATGTTTATGGAAAATACCAGAGACTGCTTGAAGAACGTAGACAACTCATATATGATTATAATCGTGTATTTTTTTGGTTTCATGTTTTATCTCTGTTCCTTGTGCTTTTGATGATACCGGATTAATGCATCCTCATTCTCATGCATCCGCATTTGTTTGGGTTATAACTCATAACTCCTGTTTTCTTCTCTGTTGATCTGACTGAAAGGATAACAGTTATAGGGAGATGGCAGAGATCGCTTAAACCTCCTCAGATCACATAATTTTGTGGGAAATTAATAGAAATGCTCATTCTTTCTAAAGAAATGTGATGTAAACATGATATTTTATCAATATTTTTCTAAATGTGTGATCCTTTGGCTTTAATGGAGTTGTTTTGTGCATTCTTGTGATCACAAATAAATGGAAGCGGTGCAACCAAATAGGTATGTGTTCTCTTTTTATGTGAAATGGTAAATAGCATGATTGATGTGCACTCTTAACTCAAATCAATAAATTACCTTCACTGTAACTTTTTTTTATTGCAAAACATTGGTCAAATATCAATGTTGAAATCTTAAGTCTTCAAGCAAAAACCAAACTTTCGCTTCTGTCATGCTCATTTTTCAAACTAGCTAGGTTTCAGTCAGGTGGTGAAATGGTGAGGTTGTGTGACGTCCTTCTATGGAGGCGTGTTAAGGGCGGATTGTAGGGAAGCACTGTTGGAATACTGGCCCGACTGGAAAAGCAACTTGATTTTGGTCTCGGTGCTTGAGGTCCGAGACTATTGGTGCTGCCTGCCTGGCAAGTCGCTAGCCCTGGTTCACGCTGGCCCGACAGTGGAAAAGCGGCTAATGTCAAAATTGTATTAGATCTCTGCTTTTTCATGGGCTGTGTGCAGGCTTTATAATGCAGCAGGCTACTAATACCTCAAACTTTATTCAAATGAAAATGTTATTTTCTCCGTGCAATAAAATAAACTAGAGAAAATGTGAATTATTTAGTTGTAGACTTTGTCAATGTTGTGACCACATTATTTAATAATTGTCACAAATAAAAACATTTGAAATGTACATTTAATTAGAAAAAACGTTCCAATGCTTTATTCTTTATCTTTTATTCTTATTAGTAGTGTTTATTTTACTTGATCATTAATGACAACTTAAATTTAAACTTATTTGCTCTTAACTGAAAGCCAGTGTTTATGCTGTACCATTCTTAGTGACATAGTGAAATAAGAGACATTGTTTGACAGATATTATTGTCAAAATAATGGCAAATTGCAACATTACAATACATTCCATTAGAGACTCTGTTGCACTGTACCACAGCTGACAAAACCTTCTGAAGGAGCTCAATATATCTGTTGCAAGCAGTTTTTGTCAGGCGATCTCACAAGAAAGTCGCAATGGCTTGAAGAAGCTTGTCTTTAAACCTCTAAATTATTGTTTTGTGAGTCACTCAAGATTAACAGAATATTGAATTTCAAAATAGATCTGTGCATTAAACAAATTGGTGTTAGGTGAATATGTTTAGTGTAGATTTACTATAGCCTCTAATCACTGTCAACTTAAAACAAAAATGTTTAGATACATTTATCTGACTTGAGCATGATGCATTCCATATGTGAATGATAAATATATCAGTTAAATCTGTATATTTGTTTTAATAACTTTAATCATTTAATAATCTCAGTTAATAAGTATTGCTTTAAATACAGTAGTCAACATTTGAAGTGGATCAAAACCTTTCATCAAAGTTATACATGAATTTTGAACAATACCCATTCTTGTCTTGGGACAACTTTTTTTGATCCCCTTCAAATGCTGACTTCTGTATATAAAAAATAATACAAAAAAATGAAGATGCTAAAACTGAAATTCGGTTGAAAAACGAAAATGATTTAAAAATAAAGCTAATTTAAAGGACCAATACTATAACATTGGTTAAGTTTACATAAAGTTTTGGAAAAGTTTTTTTAGGCTACTTATTTATTACAGGTTTGCGTTTTTAAATTGCTAAAGAAACTGAAGTGTTTCTGCATACAATTAAAACAGTACAAAGTGAAAATAGTACAAAGCATCATGACAAATTAAGAAGTTTTATGTCTCCCTCACTGACGAGTCTTTTGAGGTTTCCTACCCAAACTTCCGGCCCTAATAGGACACATTTCAACAGAACAAAACTGCGATTAAATGATTTCATAGGCTTTACTTGTTTATTTTTTGTTTTGCCCCTCTACCTGTAGATGGTCCTCTCTCAGATCATTCGATGGTGCGGCCTGCTGGTCCAAACCAGATGATGAACAGGATGCAGAATGCTGCTGGTGTGTATATCTCACATAGGCACACATTAATATATATACATATTTGTATGTTTACTGAGACATTATACATTTTATTATGTGTCAGTCATTTTTTATTTTATTTTTTAAAGAATTCATTAAATTAAACTGAGTTTTTGTTCAAGTGCTGAGTTCTGCTCGCTCTCGCGAAACCTCTCATTATAAAACAAAGATATGATGTAAGTAAGAGAATCATTATTATGCAGTATATTAAACGACTTTTTAATAGAATGTTGTGAGATTGCGAACTGAGATGAGTGACAGCTTTTTAGTGATTGTAAAGTGAGTGCTCTTTCACACTTTTGTGGCTATATAGCTATAATCCATTGAATAAAAGTTTTTTTTTTTATGCTGCTAAGAGGATCAATGGCCAATTACATGCTGAAAGTTTTGGAAGTGACATCTACATATAAATGTAGGATTCACTCTCGAAATTGCAATTGGCATAGTGATAACTATAGCATGGGACAAAAATATGGAATGTCAAAATAGATATGCGCAATGTAAATGCTGAATAATAGATTATGATATATTGTAATAGACCAATATATTGCTATTTTGTTATGGTAGAGCCGTTGCTTATTAGGCCTACATCTGCATGTTACTAGAACACGCACTCATTTCAGATGTCCACCTGACAGTAAAATTAAAATGTATAACTGCAAATCCATTAAAATTATTTACAACAACTGCAAACAACTAATGAATTGTGATTTTTATCGCAACATTGTTTATGTTGCATAAATCTCAATTTTAACAATGAAAAGTAATATACAGACATTGTGCAACAAGAATGGGCATAGTTCTGATATACTGTCGTAACATAATATAACTTAAACATAACTTGGCTAGTTTCTGTTAATATCGAAGGCTATATGCTTAATATGTAGATCTGTTTGACACATTTTGTCCCTGGTCCATGTCTCTATTGCCTAAGGGGTCAATGCCCTGAAATGCGTTGAAGACCCCTGTTTTACAATATTACTGTTTTACTGTATTTTTTAATCAAATTCAGCCTTGGTAAGCATAAAATACTTCTTTCAAAAACATTTTAAAATCTTACCGCCTCCAATGTTTGAATGGTAGTGTATATGTACATATGTATTAAAGGATTAGTTCACTTTTTAAAAAACTTTTGCTGATAATTTACTCACCCCCATGTCATCCAAGATGTCCATGTCTTTCTTTCTTCAGTCGAAAAGAAATGAATGATTTTGATGAAAACATTCCAGGTTTTTCTCCATATAATGGACTTCAATGGTAGCCAAAACGGTTCAAGGTCCAAATGAGTTTCAGTGCAGCTTCAAATCACTTTAACGACACCAGACGATGAATAAGGGTCTTATCTAGCGAAACGATACGATGACTCGAAAAAAGATTTGTTCATTTTGATGAACGAGTTCGAACAGGAGAATCACGAACGTGCAATTCAGGACAGAGCAAGGCAGCATTTGTGCTAATAATACTTAAACTGTTTTATTTATTTTCGAAATGGCGCATCGTTTCGCTAGATAAGACCCTTATTCATCGTCTGGTGTCGTTTAAAGTGATTTGAAGCTGCACTGAAACTCATTTGGACCTTGAACCGTTTTGGCCACTATTGAAGTCCATTATATGGAGAAAAATCCTGGAATGTTTTCATCAAAATCATTAATTTCTTTTCGACTGAAGAAAGAAAGACGTGGACATCTTGGATGACATGGGGGTGAGTAAATTATCAGCAAAAGTTTTTTAAAAAGTGAACTACTCCTTTAAGTCTCTCTTCTGCTCTGTGCTTTGCAGGCATGAATCCGTTTGGGAATCATATGGGAATGCAGTCCATGGGCCAGAGATCTACACCTCCTCTTCCACTCAACACGACTCTTAACCAGGTTATTACTGTGACTAGTTAGCTTTTGTACTTTTGTTATTTATTACTCCATAGTAGTTCCGTGGAAGATTGTTTTAAGTGTGCACAAAATATATCTTCTAAATGCTGAATGATTTGACTGTGTTTCAGGGAAGTATGGGCACTGGGAGGATGCCTCAACCGAATGTTGCACAGATGCAAAATCAGTACATGCAACCTGGACAGTTTCAAGGTTCAAGTCCTGTTCGTGGTGCTGGATCTGTTGACATGGCACACCAAGGAAAGGATGGCACTATTACTCAAGTAAGAGAGTATACATTTTCTCTGAATTGTATTACTTTGATTTAATCCTATCTGTAAAAATAATCATGTTCTTAACGTACCATCAAATTATGAATTCTTATTGCATTGAGAAAACAGTACTGTTTCTACTACTTCTACACACACTTATAACTATCTGTTGTTTTTTTATTTTTTAAACATGTGGTCCTGGTTTTTATCATTAAACGTTCTAGAGCTGTAATGCATCATATATGATATTAGTTCAGAACTGCTTCGTGAATGCATTCTCAATGTTTGTTCTTTTTAATTTGACAGCAGGGGCAAATGCCTACTTTATCATCTTTACCAGTCGGCAGTCCTTTAGCCCAGCCTGGGTCTGCTGGAGGGGCAGGCAGTGGGTCCTCTGGTCCCAACAGCATAAGTGGGGTTCCTTCAGTGTCCACCCCAACACAGTCCATTAACCTCCCCCAGTGCCCGCCCGTCCACCAGAATTCTCCTTCCCCAGCACATAGCCGTACACCGACACCCACTCCCCGCTCCCAGACACCCCAGCCCCATACACCCGGTCTACCCCAGTTAGCACCGACCGGCAGTCAGCAGCAGTTACATCCGTCCAGCAGTTCTGACAATGCCATGCAACCACAGCAGCAGACATTAGGAGGAACTCCTCCCTCTGTTTCTCAAAGTGGCCTCTCCACACCAAATGCCAGCCAGCATCCCCGCACTCCAGTGAGTACTATTGCTCTATATACAACAAAAATATAAAATGCACACGTAGAATGGTCCTAAATGTGAACGCACAACCATTTCTGAGATGTTCCTATGAGCGATTTATAATGCATCCATACACACCAAATAATCTACTAGAATGCATCCCACTTTATATATTGCGGTTCATCTTCAATTTTAAAAGCGATGTGAATGTGCTCCACCTTTATGTATGTTTACACACATATGTTGTTAATTTGCACATAGAATAATAATAATGCATATTGTTATTGTCTATTCATCTTTACATTTTAATAAACATTGTTGGATTCTTTTTTAATTACTCATATATATGAGCACAAAAAGTCTGTACACATGCTCTTCAGTTGGTGTGTATGCAAAAGAACATTTTCACGTCACTTTTTGCCTGTTATAAATCCTATTTGTTAGTCAGTTTTGACAGGATGAGATCCATGGCATTTAGGATCAAATCCAATTCCATGTACATATGATAATGTATTCAAAAATCTGAGAGGTTTCAAAGATGTTCTTATTAACGCTGATCGTATTCATTTAGACTATTGCGTTTTCACTTGTGGTCTTAGACTTTGGATCCTTCTATACACTTAATTTTTTACCTTTTTGACTGTTTTTGTCTTTTCTTTTTTCAGTTGTCTCATAAGGGTTCTCTTCCAGTGGACGGCCAGGTTGCCACCCCTGCTTCCGTCAGCAGTGCAGATGGATCATTTCAGCAGGCTCCTTCAGACTCCACAACCCCCTTTGAGCCCAAGGTGGAGGTCAAGCAGAAAGAGGAGGAGGAAGATGAGGATGAGGATGAAGAATCCATGGTGGGAGGAAGAACTGGAAAGCAGGAAGACATTAAATCCGAGGAAAAGCCTGAGGTAAGATCCAGAAGTTGTATTTTCAATAAATAAGAATTAAAGTCTAAATGGTGTTGATTATCTGACAGTCAGACATGTTGTTATTAGTAACAGGGATCAACAATAAAGGAACAGAAAAATGCACGCAACAAAGCTGTTAAGTGAACGTAAACAGATGAGAAGGAAAACGCATGTGTGACAGTATATTGTATCCGTGCATTTTGGTCTTAAAGTAACAGCAGCCTAATATTCCTGCTGCTGTCTGTCATTAATGTTAATCAAACAAAAGACAAAGAGAAAATCACTCACTGATCTTGACTAAACTACATTTGTAGCTTTAACAAGGATTAATCTATATTTAATTTATACGGTGAAGATTATGTAATGTTATTTTACATTTGATTATTCAATTTCTGTACTTGAATACTGTTATACTTACCTGATAAACTTAAAGCACGGGTTATTTCACTTGTATATTTGTTCTGTTGTATTTATTTTAGCTGTTGTTTGTAATTGGTTTACTTGTTTTTATTTTATTGCTGAATACTCACTTGTCTTCATCTACAATGCGAGTAAATCACTTGCATATAAGAACAAATTTCACATTAGGCAAGTTAAAAATGTCTTTAATTACCGGTATCAAATGGCTAGTAAATTGAACGATTTCACTACCTGTGATTGAGTTGGTGGCAAAAAAATATGTTTAGCGCAGATTTCATTGCCTGCTGAGCTTTATTACTTGGCTAAGATTGCCCTCTGTCTATTTACCTTACACACGCACTCAATGTAAGAGAAAGAGAGGCTTTTACACATGCACATTATAATGTTAATCAAACCACAAAATACTCACTGCAAAAATAGTCACTGCTATTGACTAATCCTTATTTAAGTAACAAAAATTATTCAATCTACATTTAATACAGCGAGGACTATGCAGTGTTTTTACATTACTTTATTCAATTTCTGTAAGTCAGCCTGTAATCTGTATCTAACTACTGTTAGATCTTCCTGAAAAACCTGAAAAGCACTGTTTATTTTATTTGTATCTGTGCTCTGTGTTTATTTGAGCTATTGCTTGTAGTTTGATTATTTGTTCTTATTTCAATACAGACTGTTTACTTGTCTTTACTGTACGTTTTGTGTTTTATATAGAATTGTTTAATTTGCATTGTTGCATTCCTTGTAAAAAGTCTGGTGAGTAAAATAAAAAGTGATCTAGCCAATGGTGACTCGAGCTTCAGTGTGTCCGTAGAGGGTTGTTCAATAATATGAACTTTATATTAGTTAGGCTCGTAGTTTTTTTTCTGGAAAATCGAAATTGGAATCAATTGAGAGTTGTGAAATGTCACCAGTATCTACAATTTGTGTTGGCTTATTTATTACAATACAGTGTTACATGGGTCAAAACAGCAACATTTATTTTGTTGGAGCAAGTAAAATTTTTACCCACTGTAGAAAAAAATCCTTGGACCCTGTAGATGATCTTAAAATCATTCCATGTGAATTGACTGCTTTCTTTTTATCAGATAAAGAAAGAGGAGCCATTGCGTGATGGTGGGCCAATGGAGACATCTTCCACTGCAGCTGGAGAGGACAAAAAGCCAGTAATAAAGATTGAGCCTAAAGAAGAGGAAGAGGCTTCAGGGTCCACAGTTACCCACAGTTCACCTTCTGGAGTCCCCAACAAAAAGAAAAGTATGATCAGACTTCACTTGTTTATTTTAGTTGCTAGGGTTGGCTTCAGTACAAAACCAACTGCTGGTTCCTTGGTAATGATACTATTGAATAAAAATATAATAGGCAACAATTTAAAAGCCATGCAACATATTTAATGAATCTCACACATCAGTGGATGCATACGATTTACTGTCTATTTGACTACAGATGACTTTGTAGTTTGATGCTTGTGCTTAAATTGCTGCCATCACCAATGACTGAAATGTCAAACAGGGCAAATGTTTTAACTAGAGATTTTTTTTTTTAGCCAGTTGAAATATTTCACAGGTTAAGTGTGCCACAGGTTAAGTATCTCTGGATTACACTGAATATCTTAAATAAGTCCTTCCAGAGAAACGCAGAGTTTTTTTGTGATTGTTGCGGGCAAAAATCCTTGATTGAATCATTTTCTTAAAAAATGCGATGGAATATGCGGGATATTTTATGCAATGAAATTGCGGGAACTTGCCAAAATTGCGGGATCTTGCAAAAACTGTGGTTTGATGAAAAAGAGAAAAAAAAAAGTGATTCCCTGACACTCTGTTCTCACTAGGCTACTACCTTAATGTAAAAAGTCATTTCTTATTACTTCCTATGATAAGCAAGCATACTACATCACAGAAAGTGCTGGGAATATTTAAGTTCTCATCTTGTTTTATTTCAGACTAATAAACGCATCAAACTTACAAAATCTTGATGAATCAAGCAAGTTTTTAGCTTTACAAAAGGAATATGCTACAACTTCTGTAAAAATGAATAAATAAAATAAATTATAAAAATAAAATGTGTGCTTCCTGTTTTACAGCTTTTCAATGATGTTCACGCCGCGTAATTACGTCACTTCATAACGTTCCCATGGCATCAGGGGAAATGGCTGCTCTTGTGTGAAGCAAACGCTAATTTTTAAAACGACTTTTGCTAATTATGCATTAAATCATGCGATCGCATAATCACGTTTTTCTGGAGGGACTGTTAAATATTCACTGTTGTGTGTTTTTGTCAAAGAATTTAAGAATTGATGTAATAATTCTTTGTGTCTTATTTGCTTTTTCATCAGTTTTTAAACCAGAGGAGCTGAGGCAGGCCCTGATGCCCACACTAGAGTCTCTTTACCGCCAGGACCCCGAGTCTCTGCCCTTCCGCCAGCCTGTGGACCCTTTAGTGCTGGGAATACCAGTACGTGTGCTGTCTGGTGCACAGCCACCTTAATATAATGATGCTTTTGGTTAAACATACATAACCGTACTAATAATATACACTACCATTCAAAAGATTTTACAAATATTTTAAAGGTCTCTTATGCTCACCAAGGCTGCATTCATTTGATCAAAAATACAGTAAAAACAGTAATATTGTGACTATTATAATTTTAATTTAGTTTTCCATTTTACATATATTTTCAAATGTAATTCATTCTGATGATAGCAAAGCTGAATTTTCAGCAGCCATTATTCCAGTTTTCAGTCACATGAACCTTCTGAAATCATTCTAATATACGGAGTTGGTGTTCAAGAAACATTTCTTATATTACCAATGATGAAAACAGTTGTGAAGCTTTTTTTCAGGATTCTTTGAATATAAAGTCCAAATAACAACATTCATTTGATATAAAATTAGTTTGTAACTTTATCAATGTTTAATGCATCCTCGCTGAATAAAAGTATTAATTTCTTTTAATACTTTCCTCCCAAACTTTTGAATGGTAGTGAAATATATATTTTCCGTCGATTGTGTATAAAATTGGAAATGTTCATAATTTTTTGGATATCAAATACATTTTCTAAGTCATTCTATCATTTATGTAAATGTACGATTCTACTGAACTGATATTTAACTTAGTCACTTTTTGCAAATCACAGGACTATTTTGACATTGTGAAGAATCCTATGGACTTGTCTACTATAAAACGGAAGCTCGACACGGGCCAGTACCAAGAACCGTGGCAGTACGTGGATGACATCTGGCTCATGTTTAACAACGCCTGGCTGTATAACCGCAAGACATCACGAGTCTACAAGTACTGCTCTAAGCTGGCGGAAGTGTTTGAGCAGGAGATCGACCCGGTCATGCAAAGCCTTGGCTACTGTTGTGGGAGAAAGGTAAAATGGAGGGTGCAAGAGTGTTTGCACACATTGAATTGTCCTTCTAATATGATGCCTGTTTTATAAATCAATACTTTCCTTAATTCTTTATAGCATAAGCGTCGAGCTAACCAAATTAGCTTTCTCATCCAAAGAGTTAGTCATAATTTGGGATTTTGTGTCATAGCACAGATCAAATACATATTGATATGAAAGACCTGAAGTTGAACTGCATTTTCACCATGTCCATCAAATGTTTTTTTTTTTCTCTCACAGTTTGAGTTTTCTCCCCAAACTCTGTGCTGCTATGGGAAGCAGCTATGCACTATACCACGAGATGCTGCTTACTTTAGTTATCAGAACAGGTAAGGAACTTACGACTGAGGCGAACATCAACGGACACGCAAGCATAAATAATTATGACATGGGTTGTTCAGATATATATTACATATGCATGTGAAACAGCTGTTTTTCCTCTGTACCTGGCCACATAAAGTGAAGTGACTTGCACCACGGTTGATAAGAGTGTCTTCTTATCCCACTTTTTCCACCAATCAGTCCTTTGCCATTGTAAAATCCTATGTGTGTGAAAAGACCTGGCATTTTAAAGTGTGCTCCTTTTCTGCTACATAGCATTTAAAATGTTTTAAGGTGATCATCGGAGCTGTGCGTTAACATAGCACTGGTGCTACAGAGGTTGAAAGTTTTGTAACACAGGCTACACAATTGTAGCATAAAACGTCTGTTACTATCTCTGAAAACAACCACAAGTAGTGCAGTTTATTACTTACACAAGCATGTGACTGACAATGGACATTAATGTTCAATACATGGCACACAAAATACAAACCTTAACCAGAAATGTTTACATACTCAAATAATATTATTAATATGTATTTCTTTACTCCACTTATTTGTCAAAGTTTCTTTATTAATATAAATTTTTACATGCCCATTCTCACCATTTTCATCAATTTTACACATTTTTCAAAGTTGTACATAAACTTGACACTGGTCAGCATAACCATGACATAAAAGGAATAATTCTTATCTTTTGAAAAAGCACCTTTAAAATGCCTGTTTGCTTGACATTGTGGCTATGGTCTTTTTGTTCATGTTTAATGTGCTCATGTGTCCATAAGTCACAACACCCTTCGCAACTGATTCTGCTCCAGTTTTGCTATAATGGTTTTCTCATTATACATGTAAATGCTAATCTGTGCTTTGCTTTGGCTTTCTGCTTGTCTGTTATTGTCTCCCTCCTTATCCATTCATTTCTGTCTTGTCTAATGTTTTTCTTTGTCAACCCTTTTCCTCTTCCCTGTACTTTGGCATTTGTTGTGTCCGCTATTCGCCTGCTTTCATCTGACCAATCATCTGCACCTAAACCCCTCCCTGCTCAAAACCCCTGCTCAATAATCCTGCATCATGATTGGCTCCTCTGGCGATGACCCTGTCCTGCGCTCCCCCTTTGGCCTGCCTGTCCTGCCCTGCCCTGCCTTGTCCTGCACTGATTGGTGGCTACCTCCTCGTTGCCTCTCTGTGATTGGCTGTGGTGTTGGCGCATGGTGTAGTTCACCAAAATATGGGCTTCTTGCTGACAGGTACCACTTCTGCGAAAAGTGTTTCAATGAGATCCAGGGTGAGACTGTGTCCTTGGGAGATGACCCATCCCAACCTCAAACGTAAGTGTCTCCTATTTCACACCATATTTAATTAGTGTTTTATTACAGCATGATCTTTTTTTCTGTTCTTTTCAGCTTTACAACAAAAAAACAAGTTTGTCTAGCCTTTCTATTGTTTGCAGTATCAAGACCCCCCACCCATATTACGTTTGATTGTATAGAAATCCTACTGCACTTATCCGTTATAAAATAACAACTCTTACATATAACATCAGAGGTTTCCGTTGAATTTTCTGTTATTTACCAAATGTTTAAACATTTTTAGTAAATCTAATAAAAATTTGATTATCAATGTCACTTTAAAAATACCTCGAGTTAAAATATAATATTGATTGATAAAAATGGAAATTTTCCATCATATTCTGTCTGTGACAGATAATTTAAAATTTTAAAGTAACTTATCTAAATTCAACTACACAAGTAAAAAGGAAGGACAAGCATTTAATCCATTGAATGTGTCCAGAATCTGTCCCTTGCCACCCCAGAATGTGGTTGTATCCATCCAAACATAAAAATCAGGTGCAAATGCACTCTGAATGCATTATGTAGTAAAGTGCCCTCCGATTGCAATCTGAAACCGAAAATGCTAGTGAATTGGACCCTTTGAGTCTTTTCATATTGCGTAGTCTTTTCTTGTTTTAATTGTGCTACAATATGCATATATTTCTAGATCGATCAACAAGGATCAGTTTGAAAAGAAGAAAAATGACACACTCGACCCTGAGCTGTAAGTCCAAATAACCTTTAAGTTAAAGTTTTGTGATCTCAGCAAAATTATCAGGATTATTACTTATTTCTTCTTTTTTTTTCTGCAGATTTGTGGAATGTATGGATTGTGGTCGGAAGATGCATCAGATCTGTGTTTTGCACCATGACACTATATGGCCATTAGGGTGAGTTTTCTGCACTGAAATTGAATACAACTGACTGTGGATTTTGAAAGGTGTTTCTAACATGTGTCCTACCTTTCTCTCTTTTCCCTCATTTAGCTTTGTATGTGATGGTTGTCTGAAGAAGACTAACAAGACCGTAAAGAGAATAAATATGCTGCTAAAAGTATGTGGTTTTACTTCAGTGTTTTATTAAATTGTACAAGTTGTCAAATCTTCTCCATGTATTTTTTTTCTCACTGATAATCTAACTTAGCCTGACTCCGCCCTCCTTCGTACTTCCACTCAATTTTCATTTTCCTTCAGTGCTGCGTCTGGGATTGTGCTGTAGACTTTGGTTTTCCCGATCAATTTTTTACCGGGCCAATCAGCGAACAGAGGGAGTGGCTGAGAACGATGACGTTGATGTCGACTCGTGCGTTATTTTGAGTTGTAGTTCAAAATAAGAAAGATGCGAGCGAAGCCATTCGGTCCGTTGTGGCAACGCTGCCGAATATGCTCGCAAATTAAAGCCGGAGCAAGAACAATCTTTGCTTAGTTTTGTTGGTGGCCATCCTCCCCACGGGGTTCGGTCAAATACATATGTCACGACCAAACATTAGCGATTGTTATGGCAGATAGAGTGACTCTGGGCAGATGCAATAGTTTTAGACTTCAATAGAGTTCCCGCCTACAAGGAAGTTAACGCTTTTGAAAATGGAGAGGTGCCAGGCTCTATGTACAAATGAAATGTACGAGAGTCTGGTGGGACCAGGCTAAATCTAACTAGTAATGACATTTAAATAACTTTTTTATTTTTTTTTTAATTTTTTTTCAGGGCTTCCACATACCAAACTAGGCATCTACTTGGAAACACGGGTTAATGACTTTCTGAAGCGACATAATCACCCTGAGTCTGGTGAAGTTACTGTTCGTGTTGTTCATGTCTCGGACAAAGTGGTGGAAGTCAAACCAGGCATGAAGTCTAGGTCAGACTAAGAACAGACACTGGTTTAATACAACACATTCATCTGTTGGACATTTCAAGAATAGTTACTTTAATACACATTTTGTAATTTATATTCTTGCCGTGAAGCCTCATTTGTTTACTCTGATTTATACTGTAATATACCTCCCATGCAGACTTTAAAATTGCTTGTTTGTCTGCTTGGATTCCTTTTCACAGGTTTGTGGATAGTGGAGAGATGTCAGAGTCTTTCCCATACAGAACAAAAGCTTTATTTGCATTTGAGGATGTTGATGGTGTTGATGTCTGCTTTTTTGGGATGCACGTGCAAGAGTATGGCTCAGATTGTCCACCCCCTAATCAAAGGTCAGGCATATGTAATTATTTTTCTTATTATTTGATGGGTCTGTTTTTATTTCCTGCTAAACTTTTTCTTTCTTTTTTCTTTTCCTCATTCTTCTAGACGAGTTTACATATCCTACCTGGACAGTGTCCACTTCTTTCAGCCACGCTGTCTGAGAACAGGCGTGTACCATGAGATGCTTATAGGATATCTGGAGTATGTCAGAAAACAAGGGTAAGATGATACTCCCCTGTCCTACTGTTTCAGCAGTATTTTTACTTTAATAGATGTTCACTATTTTTGCTTTGTGACATTTTGAATTAAATCTTTTTGGATTTTGTTTTTCTTAGGTTTACCACAGGACACATCTGGGCATGCCCTCCTAGTGAAGGAGATGATTACATCTTCCACTGCCACCCTGCAGACCAGAAGATTCCCAAGCCCAAGCGGTTGCAGGAGTGGTATAAAAAGATGCTGGATAAAGCAGTGGCAGAGCGCATTGTGCATGACTATAAGGTACAATTTTAACATTTGTGTTCTTGTAAACATTTTGTAATTGAAATATCTCCATTTTTTCAGTATACATATTTTTCAGTATTTATATATATTATTATATATATATATATATATTTATATATATATATATATATATATATATATATAATATATATTATATATATATATATTTAAAAAAAACATTTTTTTACAGGACATCTTCAAACAGGCAACAGAGGATCGTCTCACCAGCGCCAAAGAACTGCCCTATTTTGAGGGTGATTTCTGGCCCAATGTGCTTGAAGAGAGTATAAAAGAACTGGAGCAAGAAGAGGAGGAAAGGAAGAGGGAGGAGAACAGCACGTCCAATGAGAGTGTTGATGTTAGTTTTTAAGCTCTTACTCATCTCAGGTTTTGTTACCTTCTAAAAGTGCTTTTTCACGCAACAAAACTTCTCTTTGTTTCTCCAGACAACAAAAGGTGACAGCAAAAATGCCAAGAAAAAGAACAACAAGAAGACGAGCAAGAACAAGAGCAGTTTAAGCCGAGCCAACAAAAAGAAGCCGGGGATGCCAAATGTGTCCAATGACCTTTCACAGAAACTCTATGCCACTATGGAAAAGCACAAAGAGGTATGAGGAAGACTAATGCCTGATTTCAGCTTTTTTCCCCCTTCACTATGATTTAGTTTAATCAAGGAACATGGTCAAACATTTAGCGTTTGTCAAGTTTGGTGGCATCCTAATCAGTATCTTTTGTACAATGTTCAACATATTTCATATTTTTTCATATTGCATACATATTATTTTTAATCCAAATTTTTTTTTTCTCCAAGGTGTTCTTTGTTATCCGGCTGATTGCAGCACCCAATTCCAATGCTCTCCTGCCCATTGTTGACACGGATCCTTTGATGGCGTGTGATTTGATGGATGGTCGTGATGCCTTCCTAACACTTGCACGGGATAAACACCTGGAGTTTTCTTCAATGCGGCGCTCCAAATGGAGCACTATGTGCATGCTGGTTGAACTGCACAACCAGAGCCAGGACCGCTTTGTCTATACCTGCAATGTGTGCAAGCACCATGTTGAAACTCGTTTCCATTGTACTGTGTGTGAGGTGAGGACTATAGAATGGGGAGATAGTAATGATTTACAATGTGATCTTATGCCATTTTTATTTGTTGTATATGTAAAGCTTACATGGCATGAGAAAAGTTTTTCTCGGGACAGACTTAATTTTATTTTGCATTATCTTGTATTACTCGACTTGTGCCAGGAAAAGCAGTGTCTGGTCACCGCAGTTATATAAATAATCAGTCATACTTAATGCTGGTAAATTATGTCCTTTTGTACAGTACACAATAATAACTTTGCCATTTAATGATTTTTCTAACTTCTCCACAGGACTTTGATCTTTGCATCACTTGCTACAATACAAAAGGTCACGAGCACAAGATGGAGAAACTGGGCTTAGGGTTGGATGACGAAAGCAACAGTCAGGCTGCTTCCTCAACACAGAATCCTGGAGACTCACGGCGTCTCAGTATTCAGCGGTGCATCCAGTCTCTAGTGCATGCTTGCCAGTGCCGCAATGCCAACTGCTCACTTCCATCTTGTCAGAAAATGAAACGTGTAGTTCAACATACCAAAGGCTGCAAGCGCAAAACCAATGGTGGTTGTCCTATTTGCAAGCAGCTCATCGCACTCTGTTGTTACCATGCAAAACACTGCCAAGAGAACAAGTGTCCTGTGCCATTCTGCCTCAACATCAAGCAGAAACTGCGACAACAACAGCTCCAGCACAGACTACAGCAGGCCCAGATGGTGCGTAGAAGAATGGCCAGCATGCAAAGGACAGGCCAGCAGCTTCCAGGAGGCAATGGTGGGCTGCCATCTCCTGGGAACAGTACTACTGGTCCGAGCACACCAACACCAAGCAGTCAGCCTCCTACCCCACAGACGCCCACTCAGCTATGCCAGCCTCCAGCAACTCAACCTGGGGTTGGAGGTGTTCCATCAAAGCAGCAACAGCAGTTGGCAGGGATGGCCCATCAGTACCAGCAAATGTCTGGTAGTGGTGGGATGATGAACTCTCCGCAACAGCCCATGATCCCACAGCAGCAGCAGCAAACATCAGTTCAGCATCTTCAGCATGCCAACAACCTTCCTCCATATGTGCAAAGACCTCCAGGCTCCTCTCCACTTTCTCAGTCAATGGGAAAGCCAGGAATGGTGCCAGGTGGCTTCCCTCAACAGCAACAGTCGAGCCTAGGGCAGCCCGTTTTGCCGCAACATCAGCAACCTGGCCCTCCACCTGCTGCTGTTGAAATTGCCATGAAAATTCAACGAGTCGCAGAGACTCAACGGCAAATGGCTCAGCAAAAGATTCTGCAAAGAAACCAAGCTCCTGGCATGATGCCTCCACATGGCCTGCATCAGGGTCCCCCTACACAAAGCCAGATGGGCATGAACCTTCCTGCAGCTGCAATGGTTGGACCTCAGGGAATTCCATCCCAGACACAAGCAGCAGTGGCACGAACTCACATGGATCAGCAGCAGGGAATGATTACAACAGGCATGCAGCAGCACCAGACAGGAACTCAGACTCAGCTCCCTCAAGTCCAGTTGCAGCAGGCCCAGCAAGGAGCACCCCAACTTCAGGGGACGCCACAGCAGCCTTGGACTGGTCCTGGCATGCCTCCTCAGCAGAGACCTGGGGTAATGAACCAAATGGGTCTGCAAGGAATGGTTGCACCTCAACAACAGCAGCAGCAGGCAGTTGTTCAACAGCAGCAACAAGGGCATTCAGGTCTAATGGGTATGATGAGTGGCCAAGGAGGGGCCGCACTTGCAGGTGCTGGCCCTGGAAGTCACTCTCAGGCTGCCTTAATGGAACTTGTAAAAACCTTAAGGTTACCTAACTCTCCCCATCAACAACAGCAAGTCCTGAATATACTACGTTCAAACCCTCAGCTCATGGCAACCTTTATCAGGCAACGAGTTCCAAGGTACCTTGGTCGAGGAGGGCCTGGAGCAGGAGGTGGGGGTTTACCAGGAGGACCTGGTGGAGGTCCAGGAATTATCGATGGCCAGCAAATGAATGCAAATCCTGGGGCAGTTCAGGGAAGTATGCATATGACACAAGGAAATAGCATGCCAATGAATCAGCTTCAGCAGCAGCAACTTCAACAGCGGTCTATGATGAGTGGAAATTTGCAGCAACAACAGCAAATGGCAGCGTTACAGCAGCAACAACAACAACAACACAGCAGCAGCAACAACAACAACAACAGCAGCAGCAGCAGCAGCAACAACAACAACAACAACAAGGTGTTATGCCCAATCAGGGTGCCAACATGTCTAACATCAACCCCCAGTTCAGAGAAATGATGAGGCGGCAACTGCAGCAGCAACAACTGCAGCAGCAACAACAACAACAACTGCAGCAGCAACAACAACAACTGCAGCAGCAACAACTCGCAGCAGCAACAACAACAACAACAACAACAACAACAGCAACAGCAGCAGCAGCAACATATGGGAAATCACGCTCAGTTTCAGCATCCTCAACCACCCCAGCAGCAGGGTTATCTTGGCCAGTCTGGAATGCCCCCACAGCAGCCTGGTCAACCTCAGCCTGGCGGTCACCAACAACAGCAGGGAGGGACCCAGCAAAACTACGCTGGGTCTGTGTCCCATCAGCAGGTTGCAGCTGCTTTGCAACAGAGACTGCAGCATCAGCAACTCCAGATGCAGCAACAGCAGCAGCAGAGTGCTATGGCAGGACTTCAAGGCTCTGATGGCGGTCCTGGAGGTAGTGGTTCCCTCCAGCAACAACCGATGCAATCCGCTCCCATGGGTTCACAATCACCGGCCATGCAAGCTTTGCAGCAACGGCTCCTCCAGCAGCAACAGTCACACCTAGGAGGAGGATCTCCTGCTCAACACAATCCCATGAGCCCTCAGCAGCCCCAGCAACAGATGTCCCAGTCTCCCCATTTGCAGGGCCAGCAGTTGCCTAATTCCCTGAGCAACCAAGTACGCTCACCCCAGCCGTCGCCTCGACCCCAGTCACAGCCGCCAAACTCTAGTCCATCTCCTCGCTTGCAGCCTCAGCCATCACCTCATCACATCTCGCCCCAGACCGGGTCGCCTCACCCAGGTCACCATCCTCAGCATCACAGTGGCATGGCTGCTGTGCACCCTTCACAGCAACAACCGCTGACATCCCAACAGCAGCAACAGGCTAATGCGATGGACCAGGGCTCATTTGGAGCAGACCAGAGTGCCATGCTTTCACAGCTAGGTGGGATGGGAGCTTTGCATGGGCAAGGGACAAATGACATGATGACAAATAACCAAGATATGGGGTCGAACATAAATCACTCGTTAGATTTGATGTAATGTTGCAGAGCTCAAAGAACTGTCCTGATTGCCAGAGTTTGGTAGCAGATCTAGGATTTACAAAGGCTGTCATCGATAGTATTATTATTACTATTATTATTATTATTTAATATTTTTCTTATGTAATTGAAAAGAACTGAACTTCCTATGGGAGATACTACATGTGCAAGTCAACAAATTAAGTTAAATGAATGGTAAGTTATTGCTGTTAATATATAAAAATATATAAATATATTTTTTGCCAATTGTGTTCAAAGGGTTTTGGGTTAGGGGATGGGAAATATTTCCTCTTGGTATATGACCAGAAATATTTTTGGGGTGAAGAAGTCTGCCTTTTTTTATAGATATTTTTTAAGATTTTAAAAGTGGCATGAAATTAAAAAGCAAAATGCGTAAACAAAATGGACTATTTTGTTTTCTTTTTTCTCTAAATAGTCAAAAATGTCATCAGTTTTGGAGAGTATTAGAATTATTCTCACAGATGTAATGATTATGATGGCATTGGTAATAACTGTTATTTATTACTCAGCTCTTTTGGTTGGCTAATAGATATTTTCTTGTTCTTTTGTTTTGGACAGTTGATGGCATATGCTATTTGAATCTCCTACAATTCTTGAAGAGTATATTTTTGTTAGTGATAGAACCTGACTATAAATGGATGAATTTATATTCTTATTTTTTATTTTCATTTTTTTTCTTTGCTTTTTTGAGGGGTGGTTGGGGCTTAAATGAAGTTTTGATAGTGTTTGGGAAACGATAATGTGTTTTCTGATGGCTTGTTGCATGGGAAATATCTGTCCTCCTATGCATGTCGCAGTTTTCCCACCCTCATACTCCCTGTCCCATGAATGTTTTCACTATGCCCTCCTCCTCAGTAATGGATGGAACCTGATTGACACTACAGGTGTGCGTAGGACAGTGCAGTGATCTCTACTGAGAAGACCAAATGCTGATAAGGGATTATGGATTTTGCAAATAATCACCTTGAACTACCCTCTTCCATCGACTCGAGTCCTCTTTTTTTCTCCCCGTCTCACCAGTAAGGAATTGTTGTTCTGATTCTTCACGCGCATCTCTAGTGTTCTGAACTTTGGGATTTAAGTGATCTCCTTATTGTATAAAGAAAATTCTGAACTGAAAATAAATTACTGAAAATGAAATGTCTTTGTAAAAAAATATATAAATATATATATGTGTGTGTGAATGGAGGTAAATGGACAGATTTTTTTCTTGATTCAAGATGCTTTGAGCTGAAGAACTATGGGCAGCTTACACTTAACCTGTGAGATTTTTATACATAAATGGAGCTCAAATCAGACAAGCACCAATGCGCCTTTGTATGTGTACTTCATTACAAGGATTTCATTAGTGTGTACTAAACCAACACTGTCTCATTCTTCATCCTGTGCACAAATACAGAAAGGAAGAGAACGAGTTTTAGATAAGGAAGTGGATGGTCTTTTTGATGGTATATGACAATGACCTATAAATGAATTGTTTTTTCTTGGTTAAAGGGGTGCTGGATGACTACACAACAGAGGCAATACGGCGTTAAGACTTATTTTATAAAAATGAGAACAATATTTGTTTTATAAATATAGATATATCGATATATTTAATTTTATTTTTGAGAATAAAAAACTTGAAGCTAATTCAAGAGTTGATATTGAATTACACTTTTTCAAAGATATTGATGATGCAACATGACACTGCTGTTATACCATATACATCCCTCTCTGGGAATGAGTAATATGGCATTTTGAGGAAATGTCTTGTGAGTGCGTATAGAAGTATACAGATTATGATTCACTGTACAAACCATGGCAATTTGCTTTGATCTGTAAGTTTATTTTTGTTATTCTTTTCTAAAACGGACTGGAAAACCAATCATATAGTTTTATGGATCCTAGTTTTGACCACTTTTCTCTTGCTAACACTTTGGTGCTTGCTGAGAGGAGCAAAAACTGTTGCTCTGATTTCAGTAGTTTTACTGTTTTTGTTTGTTTGTTGGGTTGGTTGGTGGTTCTTTTTTAAATTTATTATGGTGGTCAGACGTTTTGCCAATTATTTAATTGTACATTAAAATATGTTTGCACCATTCAAAAATAATTGGCTTTTGGTGTGGTGTAATTCTTACATTGTAAAGGTGGAGCTAAGCAATGTCAAACCAAGATGGCTTGAAACAAAGTTGATCAATCCACAGTTCCATGCATTGATGAAGCATTTGTAATTGATGATACAGTTACACCAAAGTTTTATTTATTGATGACATAATACCAGGTTTTCCATTTTAAAGTGCAAATACTCTGAATAGCAAAAAGCAACCACAAACATGTTTATCAGCACAGACAGTTTATCAAATGTATACAGGTCACATGAAGTCAGATACGAAACGGTTGAGCTTTCAGAGATGGACATTCATAGAGGCTAAATATACATTCACCTCAATATAGAAAAAATGTCTTCATGTCTCAGTTATCATCTGGACTAAAATAACACCAAAGATTAACAGCAGTCAAGTTAAATCTAACATTGTAGACTACTGTGCAAGATGGTGCAGAGTCATACTTGGCAAGAATATACACAAGAGGACCAAGGAATATGTCAAAAATTGCACAAACACTGTGATAGATATGAGATATTAGCAAGCAATAGTGTTGAAAAAAATGTAACTTTAATTCATACACACACTAAAAGTAGAACATTGTGCAATGACAAATAAAACTTTTTCACACCACAATATTGTTTATTAAGTCTCGCACACAGTGTTGAAATCTTTTCAAAGTTTTTCACATTAAGTATGGAGACCACTAATTCTTATTTACTGCATACAATGTGTGCAATTTAAGGTCAAGATTAGATTAATATATATGTGTTTACCAAGTATATCACGTATACATATATCTAATGTGTATATGTATGGAGATATTTGTGATAGATTGGCTTTTCAGAATATTTCATTGTGCAAAGTACCAGCATTATCATTTTATGTAAGTACATGACCAGACTAAAATTAAGCTTATCTCGCAAGTTGAATCTGTAAACTACAAATCATGGCAAAATCAGTATCAGAGAAACTAGCTTGATTTGTTTCATGGCCAATACAACTTCAAAATCTCATAATACTATCAGGATTGTAATTACTTTAATCATTTACACTGTGATTGATTGCAATCCCAATCCTGAAATGTTTTAACTTGATTAGAACTAATAGTGCAAATAAATGTAGTCTGAAACAGTGGTGCAAGCACATAAAGCAAAAAAATAAAACAAATGTATGTACCGATTCCCTTTCCCCATCTGATGGCTCACACCATCCTCAGTCTCTGTAATGTCAGATCTCCAGCTCCCAGCTCCTGAAGAACCCCCTTGCTACCAAAGCCTCTCTAAAAGTCACAGTCAGTGAGTTGATGGTGATATCTGTCACAGTTACCTCCTCTGGGCCCATAACTGGACTCCAGTCCTCAGATAAAGGAGATATTGTCATTGCCTCTGATTCAGTGCTTGGACTCCAGGCTCCCCTCCTGACATGCTCTGAAACACAGTAGTAGAATTTGTACATATTTACACCTTCATGTGATATAAATCAATCATGATTGAGAACAATCTAGCATTGTAAGATATACTGTTTTAGTTTATTTTAGACATGCAGTTAACGTTAAAACCTGAGTGGCTGTTTAGCTACCGTCTAGAGTATGAATTTTAAAAGGTTATTTTGTCATCCAGCATCAGAGTCTGATTGCCTCTTGTAAGGAAAGCTGCGACAGTGCATGAAGTTCCAACATTCCACACTTCATTTTTCAGCTAATAAATACTTTTACTTTCATTTAAATTAAATTAAGCAAATTTGCAGACTACATGTCGGTTTTAGCAAGTCGTAAATTAATCCATATAAATTAAAAAAGTTATTAATTATATAATAAATATATAATATTTACTATATATATATATATATATATATTATATATATATAATATAATGCATGATGCACTGTTACTAGTTAGATCTGTTCAAAAAGAACTGTTTACTGATGTTTGAACTAATGTTAAGAAGTTTCAAAGGCACAAATATCACTGCAGTCTTGCTATTGCCCTTTGGCCAACTAGCATACTTACTGTTTAAAGTATTACTGCCAGTTTTAGTTCCTTCTGCTCTTGTGTCCTCCTCCTCATCCTCCTCCATAACCCCCTCATCATCATCATCTTCTTCTTCATCCCTTCTATCCCATTCTTCCTCAGAAGTCTCTCTGGATGTTTTCTCCTTTTTCTTGTGGTGGGCTATTCGTCGATATATACAAGTCCCTGTGGACTGGAACCTTGGGTCAAGCGACCGGGTCAACGAGAGTGGCAGATGCGCTGAAGATTTCTCTGTATCTTTGTGTGTGCTGCGTAGATCCATTGTGTAAATGTTCCTCTTTAAGAGAGCAGTATGTGGATAGACATGCCTTTAATGACAGTTAAGCAGGGAAACAGTCACAGAAATGAAGATGTTTTAGGGGTCATTACCTGCACGAGGAGTCTTTTCGGTTTTGGCCCTCTTTTACGCCACCCCACTGACCTGTCTTTCTGTTCTCTGTGTGCAATTAGAAAATGCAGTGTGATGAATTGAGATACTAGTGGTCAAAGAATGAACAAGGATTTTTCATTTTTAGAATTGCTCACTTTTCCTCATATGCTAAAACCAGTCGAGGGTCTAGGATGTGCTCCTCTGGCTCCCATGTGCTGTACCTTTGAAATTATAAAAACATTAAATAAGGTCACATATTCACATTGACATGATGTAAATAAATACCACAGCTGTTAGAGAAATAATTATAAAAACTAAATAAATAAAAACACACAAAAGGATAATTTAAGACATTTAGAAATAACGCTTATTATGTCATTTCCCTTTTTATTTAAATAGGGCTAATAATAATAAAAAACTTACTTTGGAGGCCAGCCCTTCCACTTCAATAAATACTCCACATGACCCTTAAACATAAATAAATATAAATCAATGCTTAATTAATATTTTTATTATATTAAAATATTATGTGATATCATAGCATCAGTTAACATTAATAAAATGTTTCTTTACACATTTCTAATGATTGTTTTTTTTTTTGTCTCGAACCGTGTGCGATTACGTAATTATACGCTTGCGTCATTTATGAAGGGACAACCCATAAACTAACAGCTCCTCCTCATTATTTTAATACAGTCCTGACATTTTAGATATGAGGATAAAAGTAACGGTCATTTAACGCGCGTCATTTTAAGCTGAATGCATATTTTAATATTAGTTGAAGTAATTTAGAGCTACGTCTGCTCGCACTAATAACCTAACATGTTGTTTTAAGATAAAATAAATCTCACATTCTGTATCAAAATGGCCAAACTTTACAATAAGCATGAGTTATTAGATCCCAGCGGAAAATAAAACTGCGTAGTCTCCATGCCTACGAATAGGATCACCACCAAATTCCAAAAGCGTGCTGTGCGACATGCGTCATCATCGAAGTTATTAGACTACACGCACACTTCCACGTTGTTGTAAGGAGACGTGTGTGAGTCCTCGCCCCTTTAACATGTTTTTATGTGTGCAGCGGGCACGGATTTCACTGTCAACAAACGCACAGCTACACGCGCATGTCACTTACCTTTCTAAGTCTTTTCTTTATGATTGATTCCACAGCGAACACTTGCTCGCCGATTGCCGACAGTTCCATTGTTAAAGTTATTCCTCTAAAAAAATAATGAAGTAGCTGTCAATGTATCTTTGTATTTTTCCTTCTTGTTGTTAAAATAAATGTGATGTGCGAATCCCATGCACAGTTATAATGACTGCACACGTTCCTTCTCTTCCGCTGCCTTGTTTACAATTTAGTATTTTATTCTTTGCACTGCTCCATTTCCTTGTACTAGATGAGTACAGTGACTTTTAAATCTGCGACACATCTGCAGCGCGCAGCGCGCCCCCGTGCGCCACACAGCGGATTGACTTGCGCCACTGTTGGTTGGATAATAAACCACCAGGTACCACAGTTTTGTTTCACTCAGAATTTATGTGATTTATACTTCTTTTCATATTCAAATGATGAAATAGAGAAACGAAATACATTCATGTGTATTACAAAAGCATTACAATGTTATCAGTGTGGGCAACTGAAATCTAATCTCTCCTATCCATAGATGTAGACCTGTTTCTGAAAAACAATGTTTCTTATGCTATTTGCATTTATTTGATCAGAAATAATATTGTGAAATATTATTACAATTTAAAATCACTATTTTAATATATTTTTTAAAAAGTCATTTATTCCTGTGATGGCAACGCTGAATTTTCAAGTCCAGTGTCACATGGTCCTTCAGAAATAATTCTAATATGGCGGTTACACTTTATTTTTAACATGTCCCAGTTGCAGTGTAATTATACATTTAAGTACCACGTAATATTAATTAACTACATCTATTTACTATATGGTTAGGTTAGAGGATTAGGGTTTGGTTTTGGGTTAGTTACATGTAATTATGCCTAATTTATAGTTATTACTATTGTAAATACATCATGTAACATGTAACAAGGATTGTAAAGTGTTACCAATATGTCGATTTGGTGCTCAAGAAACATCTCATCCTTATCAATGTTGAAAACAGTTATTTAGTTTCTGATATCCATGATATAGATGGTATATCATTGTTGGTGCGTGTCTCGCTGGCTCATCTGTGACCAGGGGAGCAAGTCATTGTGGTGTATCGAGAGCTATGATATCCAGGGTAATGTCGGCATACCACCACGAAGGACGAACCACATCCCACAGGAGTAACTGTGTAAAGCTGTCTGAAAGGGATGTCTGGGTACTAACCCAGACTGTATCCAGAAAACATTAAACCACAGCTGCTCAACTCACTTAAGATCTAAATGCGCACCACGACTCTCGTTTCCACCAAAACTGTTAGTCAGGAGTCAATATTCATGGCCAGGCTGTTATAGCCAAACCTTTGGTCACTCGTGCCAATGCCAAATGGTGATTTCAGTGGTGCCAGCAGAGGAAATCTTAGGCTGTAGACAATGTAAAACATATATTGTTCTCTAACGAGTCCACCTATCCCACATACGTGGGAGTTACAGTGTGGAGAAGCCCCAAAGAGGCTTAAAACCCAGACTGTTTCTGCCAAGAGTAAAGTATGGGGCTGGATCAGTGATGGTTTGGGCTGCAATATCATGGCATTCCCTACTGTGCTTGAAGGGCACGTCATTGCCAAGTACTACCAAACCATTCTGGAGGACCATGTGCGCCCAATGGTTCAAACATTGTACCCTGAAGGTGGGGCCGTGTATCAGCACGATAATGCACAAATACACTCAGCAAGACTGGTATCAGAATGTTTTGGTGAACATGAATTGAAGTTGAACATCTTCCATAGCCTGCACAGTCACCAGATCTGGATATTATTGAACCACTTTGGGGTGTTTTGGAGGAATCGTTTTCCTCCACCAGCATCACATAACCTAGCACTGTTCTGGAAGAGGAATGGCTCAAAATCCCTCTGGCCAATATGAAGGACTTGTATCTGCTATTTCCAAGATTAATTGATGTTGTGTTGGCTGCAAAAGCAGGTCCTATACCATAATAATAGATTTTTGTGGTCTAAAACCAGGTGTTTCAGTATCATTGTCCAACCCCTGTTTATTTAGTCAGGATTCATGATTTAACAGAAAGTTCTAATGAAAGCATTTATTCGAAACAGAAAACTTTAAATTCTAAAATGTCTTTACTGTTACTTTTGATCGATTTTATAGTGCTCCTTTCTTTCAAAAGAAAAAAAGATAAGACCAAAAACTTTTTAACAGTAGTGTAGATGATGTGAACAAGACAGATAAAGCAGCACTACATTGTATACATAAAGACATTTTTAATGATGTCACAGCACATTTTACATCATACATAAAGTGCCATCATAAGCATTTTATTTGAATGGAAAACAATGGCATGAGCACATGTTGTCCCCATCTCCCTGAAAAAGGGACGTGGGGATTTAGATTGTCATGGCAAAATAATCTATTTGTCTCTACAGTATTACAAAGCACCCTGTGTATGGACATGTGGAATGTTCCTTTTAAATTGTAGTATCTGATTTGAGTGTCTATAATATTTTTTAAGTGTTTTACACAATGTGTTGGCTTTTAAAAGGTGAAACTGAATAGATAACCTGAGATGTATTAAACTTCCCTTTGTGTAATCTGCTCCCTCTGTAAACAGTTTAAGGCCATGTTAATCCAATATCAATCAAATATGAATTAACTTGAAAGATTTTAGACCTCAGCCTTTCTAACTATTAGCATTTTCTATGTAAAAGTACATACAACTTTCATTTTTGGCAGTTGACTTTTGTTCTTTTTTTTACTACCAACACTTACCTGTTCTATTTTCCTACATGTAGTCTAGGATTCAACAAGTCTAACCTTAACCGTTTAACAAGAAAGAGTGTCGAGAGCAACCATTTATGGTAAGAGATTAACAAGTGACCGTTTTGGTAATTTATGTTATAGGAAACTAACACAAAACATCCAATCACTGTGTTGCCATGCTGTACTGTGATACACAGGAAACATCTCATCTGTCACAATGCCATTAAATATGTAGGGAACGGTTAAGCAGGGGCTACGGGTGTTCCTTCTCTAAATCTTCAAGTACATGCACTAAATAAGTACATATGCACCCCGTGTTCAAAAAATCCAGTTGGTTGAACAAATACCTTTTTACGGTGACTTGCAATGTGTGGCGGACAGTTCAAACGATCACAGGGATGCACGGGAAATCACATGGAAAGAGGGAAGAAGTGAGGACGACAGGTGATGCACAAGGAGAATACATCACTAAGAATTCCATAACCTCTCACTTTCAAGTCAGAAAACAGTACAAAGTAAAAGAAATAATCAACATATAAAAAATGCATAAGAATCCCAAACAAAATTCTCTGCGTAGTGTTTAGTTGTCTTGTAATATCCCTGTGTGTGTTCTTTGCTGCTCCAGTCTCAATGCAAGCAGTAGTTCAGTGTGTGTGTGTGTGTGTGTGTGTGTGTGTGTGTGTGTGTGTGTGTGTGTGTGTGTGTAAACAAAGTCTAAGCAGTGTGCTTTCATGACTGGTTGAGTGCAACTCCATTTGCTGCTCTTTAAATGGGTCCCTGATTGAACCTCATATTTCCCTCCTGAGCATGAACTTGAGATACCTCCAAAAACAAAACATAAAAAAAAAAAACATTCATCAGTTATCAGACCTCCATGTCTGGTGGACTTCCACCTCCTCTGGCACGACCAATAAGAGTTCACAGTTCTTCCCTCGAAGCTGGTGACGCAAGAACTTCCTGCGAAATGATCAGAATGACAGCAAGAGATAAAACAGACCTTCGCGTTAAAACAAGCCGCTACTTTCTCTTTTAGGATTTCACACCTACCTCAGTTCTTCAGCAGTTCCGATAGCATGAGGACTGCGCAGTTTGGAGTCCAAGTTGTAGTAAACTCCTCCCACTTCTCGAACTCCAACCCAGTGCTGCCGTTTGAGGGGCAGTCGCAACGGCCCCCAGCGCAAATTGGATGGCACATTCAAGATGAAACCAGTGACGTTTGGCAGTGCAATGCTGCCAACGTCCCTGTGGGACAACAAATACATAGGACATAAACAAAAAAAAACAAAAAAACACATTAAAGGCAAAGTTCAGCCAAAAATGAAAATTCTGGCAACACTTACTCACCCTCATGCTGTTCCAGACCTGTATGAATTTCTATCTTCTGCTGAACACAAAATAAGATATTTTGCCTCAGTTGATAGGCTCCATTGACTTCCATAGTATTTTTTTCCATACTATGGAAGCCCATCAACTGTTTGGTTACCGACAATCCTTCTTTTGTGTTCAGCAGGAGAAATAAATGCATAAATATTTGAGTTCACCCCTCAAGTTATTTTTGGCTGAATATCCCTTTAATGGCCCGCATATTAATTTATTAAACAAAAATAATAAAAAATCAAATTCATACTGTACAAACAATGACCCTCTTCTATGATGCACCTTTTCTAACTTCTGGGGCATAAAATTAAAAGGATTAAAAAAATTAAGATTCTGTCACTATTTACTCACCCTCACCAAACTTTTATGACTCCCTTTCTTCTATAGATCATGAAAGAACATACTTGGAAGATATCTGATTCCTATTGACTTCTATTGTATGGACATAAAATTGCAATATAATAGGAACCAAAACAGTTTGATTACTGCCATTTAAAAAATATATTTTGTGTGCTGCAAAATAAAGAAACAGGTTTGAAACATCATCAGGGTGAGTAAATGATGACAGAATTGTTGGGTTATTATACTGTTAATTTCTGTGTTCATAAAAATAGTTATGTAGTAGTTAACAGTCTTGGTATCAAAATGGAAAAAAAGTCAAAGTAAAAGAAATTCTAGAGAAGATTTTGCCTTAAAAAAAGTTCCTTTAACAGAAATCCTTCACTGCTTTTTTTGTATGAAGAATTTTTTGTCTGTCTAATAATCATGTCATGTGTTGCACAAGAAGGAAATGATATCAGGAGAGGAACCTGATAGATACTCATGACTTTGTGTAAAGGTCAAAAAGTCTCTTAAAATATCAAATATTAGAAGGTTACTTCAGGGCAGGCAAATAATATCATGTGGTGCAACTTTTCTTAAATGATTTGAAATGCTTTCAAAACCAACAGGAATTCAAAGAGCACATTTCTTGGCACATGTGATTCAAACTATATTTATGAAATCAAATGTTTAAAACTACAACAGTATAATAAAATACCTTCTCTTGTCCCACCAAACAGCCTCAAACCCCCGAGTCTGCAATGCAGCCATGATGACATTCACATCATAGTTCCCATTACCCAGCATGTTTTTCTTGTGGGGTGTGACCAAAGTGCTAGGCGAGAGCCTGAAATAAAGAGAGGAAGCAGAAGTGTGCACAAAAAAAAGAAAAATTCCCCAAATTAGGTAACTTCAAATATAACAATACATCTTAGCACTGACCTCTGGTAGATGTCCTGAAGTGCATCCCGGCTGAATGCTGCTCCGTCCTGGAAGACATTGTTTAGGGCATGCAGAGCGCACAGCTCTCGATGCTGCTTTTCGTGATAAATGGCGGGAGGTTGTGACGAGGCGGGGGGCGTTCCAGCATTCTGTCTATCCTCTAGCTCAGACCCACGTCCACCAACGGCTTCTCCTTTCTGCTTGCTGACCTTCCATGGCATACAACCCAGCTCTTGAAAACCCCCTACCCCCCTCCCCTTACCAGAACATGGAGTACTCCCCATTCCTGCTGCTATGTCACCACTATCATCTCCACAGCAACCTCTCAGCTGCTTGGGATGAGTGGCAAGGGGAGGGGAGTTTGCTACTGGGATGAAAGGTGAGCCAGTGCACCTCGCAGTGAATCAGTGAAAATAAGAAAAGCACAAGCGGAAATCTTCTCAAAGGCAGACTCGGTTGTGTCCTCTTTCGGTGTTCTTCATGTTGTTATTGCACAAAGACTTGCTGAGCACCATAGTAACCACTAGGGCAGAGAAGTTCTTTCCATTTTGGCTGACACCGGGGTGGAAAAGACAGCTTGACTCGAACAGCTGACCAGGACTCAATGGGTCAGCAGTGCAGGATCCTGGCAACTGCCATAGAAGACCACTGTGAGAACTGCAGAGATAACCTTGGCTTTAGAGTAAGAAAGAAACACAACAAGAGACCGATTATAAAGCAAGATATAAAAATACACAAAACAGCAAATGCTGAGCATTAATTAGCGTTTAACCGAGTGGCAGGTCTAAACAGGAACCCCTTTGACACCTCTAAGGCTAATGTGAGGTTATGCCCAGGATGACTGCATTGGGAATGGCTGTAGCTACAAAACTTCCTGCCAGCTGACAGGATGGGTGTATACTTATTAACGGACAGAAACGATATTCAACACTTCGTACGCAAGTTTAACAAAGATATTTTAAGACATGCCCTTTTCCTCTTTGAGCTTCTCTGACACTCTGGCTACGTGCTACTCGTGATAGCAACGGTTAAAACGGCCTCTTTCAAAGTGTCAGTGTAATCATTCCCAGCACATACCTCTGTCTGCATACTATATGTTACAGTCTATGTTGCTTTCATTCCTCAAACTTGGTGTTTTCGCGTCCACATCGTGAGTTGTTTATTCCTTTGTCTCTTGTACTTTTTGCTTGCAGCTCTCTGGCTCAACGTGAGCATGCGCAAAACGTCATTGGCTTTCCGCTGGCTTGCGTCACGAGCAGGTTGCATCCCATGGGACTGTCAAACTGTCTCTTTTCAGTCTATGGCCAAACACGTATCGGTCGGCCAAGATTCCCTATACCTTTTTTGGAGACAATAATTTTCATTTTTTTTATTCCTAATATAAATTATTTTAGGATTGTTTGTGGAGTCTGTTCTGAGCTTTATAAACAGCCCTCTAGCCTAGGTATGTGTGCCATATTGGTTTAGCAAATCCAGACATCAACATTTAGATCTACTGTGATTTCCAACATCTGTGGCAAATGAGTAGTCACCCTTCTGTTTGTTTTCATTTCGTGCTAATGAGAAAACAAATGACAATGCCAGATGAATTCAATTCCCTATGTTTTGGAAACCACAAACTACTAAACGGTTTATTAATGGCACAATAATAATAAGTACTATACCACCCCCCCCCCCCCCCACCACCCCACACACACACAAGCCTGTAGTGTGCCGAGTCAGGAGATGGAATCTGTATTTTTCTCCACATTGATTTTGAAGGAAAATCTGTGGAAATTTATTTAAAATTAAGTTTAACGGAGCTGAGAGAGAATTAAACAATAGTTGCTGAACTCATAATTAACTTAGCTGAAATAATCAATAAACATACATTTGAGAGAGTGGATTTGTAAAACTGCATTAAGGACAGGAGCTCAATTTATCAGGCACAAATTTTGTTTTCTACAGTACCAACCGCCTTAATATCAATGAACAATAATAAGTTTTCATACTAATTCAAAAGTTGAACCAAAGTGTATTTTGAGGTGTTTAATGAAATTTCTTCCTTTAGTGTAATGTATTAAATCATGCCAATACTGACTTAAATAGGGTTTAATATACTGGATTAAATAGCAAATAAAGTGAAATATGCTGTCAAAACTACAAAATTCAAGCTTTTATTGCATACGTTATGACAACAGTCACAGTGCTGAATGAAATGAGGTGACATGCCCTAAATAGGCAAGACTGGGTCAAATTGACGGTCACTAAAAATGTGCAGACATACAAATCTTTCTGCATTTATTTTATGAACAAGTATGTAATCAAGGTGTCACGTTTCCCCCCCCCAATTATGGGCAAGGCCTTAAGAACATTAACTTATTTAGAGAGCTGCATGGTCAGGGCATCTATAAGCTCCTGTTTCTTGGTTCCTGTTGTACGTATTCCAAACTGCTTGCATGCATCTTTTAGCACAGGAACTGTCAGTTTGCCCAAGGTGCCCTTTGCCACATGGTTTTTCATCTCTTCCTCAGACATTTCAATTTTTGGCTTCTTTTCAGCACCACCACCAGATTCAGCTGTGCAAAAGAATGAGACAATTCAAGATTATGTCAGTATCATCCTTGAAAGTTTCTGAAAGCAGTGGCAACAGTAGTAAAATGAAAAATGTAGTAAACATATTTTGGATACTGCCAGTCTCAGGAAGTTAGTATACAGAAGTAATACACTCATTTCCAATGGATAATGAACTATGCTGCTCAGTCTTTGCACCTGCAGTATTCCATAGTATAGTGTTATTATTCATTAGGCATGTTATCAGAAGGACAAAAAAAGAAGGAACATTATTTTCTCCCATATCTATAGAACTTTAAGAGACCTAAAAACTTTTACATTTTTATTAACAACAAACGCTTTTAATATGAATTTGGCAAGAGGGTTTAAATGCAATTTAAAATGCATGTACTAAGTGACCAGACATGGAGTTTGTGTGGAGTTTGCTGTGAAATGAGCTACTCTGAGACACTGAAAACGCCAGCTCATGAGCTGCTCGCACTTTAGTGGTCAGTTATCGGCCAGCCGGGGAGAATCACCATTTAATTTCCTCGCCAACACCGATTTGTCAATTGTTGACCCTGGCTGAGATTACGAGTAAGTTCTGAATCCGCACACAGCTACTCAATGACACCGCTAGCTTTGTAGTGCTGTCGGAAGTTAAACTATATGCAAGAAATACATGTATTTGAAAAAACACAATGGGATTTACGCAATTCACGTGGGTCATACTTTTTAGGTTGAAAAATACATAAATCCATATAATTATAAAATAAAATAAATACATCCCTCATTTATCAGGTCCAGTCCCCACTTAAATTAAGCTTTTAAGACCATTTTAAATTACCATTTCAATGAATTCAACTGCAACTTCGTACCCTTCGCGAGTAAAGAGAGGGAATATGTCAAATCTTTATACATTTTAACACCCTAGAAAATATTAATCTGTACAAGGGCACTTGAATTAAAAAAATGTTACATTAAATTATATAAATAGTATAAATTATTAATATTTAAAACATACGCAACAGCATTGTAGCCACAGTAGTAGTCCAGTGTTAATTTGGCCTCATTTGATTAGTCTTCAGACGAAAAGCTTATTGTCTGTAATACATTTGAGTCATCTGGTTTTTAAATTGTAGTTGAATAAAAGCTTTGCATTTAGCACATCAGACAATTCATAATATCTCTCTAGGCCAAATTCAATTAAGCTATGAGAAATTATTGACCAGAGCACTCTTAAACCCGTATTTTAGCGAGTTTCACTAATTATCCTTTTCCTAGTTCAGTGTTCCAGTGTTTTAGAGTGCTGTACCTGGACCCCTCTCATCCACTTAGATGGCATCATCACTTTCATAAGGGAAAGATTCTGGCCCTTAAATAAATTTCCATAATTTGTTTACTTTAATACTTAAATAAAATAAATAAATAATGCTTTAAATAAAACAATGTTCATTAAATTGGCAATGTTAAAAAACATTAAAATCGCCAGTAGGTGGCGGTAACTCACTATCTTTATGAGTGAGTCTGAGTCATTCATTCATTGAATCTCACGATTCGTTCAAAGCCACATATTTCGTTATAGAGCAAGCCTGATAATGCTGTTTTAAATGTAGTACATGATTCAATGTTACCCTTTTTTCTTTTCTTTTTTACTGTTGTATAAAATCAATGTCACATTTGAAATCGTGTGGATAATCGGGAAACATTGTATTCTTGCTCGTATGAACACTGCTGGATATCAGCCTGCATTTTGATCGCAGATTTAGTCGCACAAACAGCGTAAGCGGCTCGTGACAGAACACAGACCAACTGAATGACACTTTAATTTAAGTAGAAAATCTTAAAGATCGCTGAACTCCAGCTTGTCTGTGTTTTCAGATCATCCGCGCTTCTTCAGCAGTGTAAAGTGACCAGCATGGGAGTTATTTGGAAAAGATTGCTGTGAAAATAGTCTCTGTAACACTGAAAAGCCTAGGTCTAATGAGTGCACGCACTTTAAAGTGGTCTAGTTTTCGGCCAGCCGGAGTCACCATTTAATTTCCTCGCCAACACCGATTTGTCATTGTTGACCTGGCCTGAGATATACCGAGTATGTTCTTGAATCCGCACACAGCTATTCAATGACTACGCTAGCTGTTATCTGTTCGGAATGAACTTAATCTGCAAGAAAATAATATATTTAAACCATTTGTATCAATGCGGATTTTACCAATTCAAGGGTTTAACTTATTTGGTTGAACAAATTCAAGATCTCATTTTCAATTTAATAAACATCCCTCATTCATGCTTTAAATAAATATAAAACCATCTTAAATCTCACCAGGTTTGCGTTTAGCTGCAGGCTTTCCCTCTGGGTTATAATCAGAAGGATAGACTAAATCTTTAAACTCTTGAACCAGCGGGCCAAGACGATCATCTATCATCTTTACCTTGGGCACTGAGGGAGCATAAAAAGAATGAGAACATAGTAGGATAAAAAAGATAAAAGTGATCCATTTAAAACAATCAGAACACAAGACATACTAGTCAAATCCTCAATGGCCTCAGGTGCAAGCATATCAAGAGCCAAAGCCTCCAGATTCCTGTAGTGCTGTTGCAGCACTGGGTTTTCAAATGCATCACTCCTGTAAATACAGAAGACTTTCAGTAGAAATCAACTAAAAACCATGATTGAAAAATGCAGTTACAGCATGTACGACTGGTAGAAAACCACACACACACCTGTATTTAAAGCGGAGCTTATGCACAATCTCTTTCATCTTATCCACTTGCTCATCAGAGGCTGTGGGACCCTCGTGAACATCCAAAGTGCGTATGTCATCAGCAAAGGGAAGTAATATCACATGGAACCCTAAAATATAGGATCCCACAATTTGATGTTACTATTTGATATCAATTAGCCGCCATACAGTTGAATATAACAATTCAGTGTAAATCAGGGATGGGCAACTTCGATCCTGGAGGGCCACTGTCCTGCAGAGATTAGCTCCAACCCTAAAAAACACACCTGAACAAGCTAATCGATGTCTTCAGGATTACTAGAAAGTTACAGACAGGTACGTTTTTATCAGGGTTGCAGCTAAACTCTGCAGGAGAGTGGCCCTCCAGGACCGAAGCTGCCCATCCCTGGTGTAAATGAACATATCTGACAGTCTTGACTGCAGTTACAGAACCTGGAGGTGTTGTCTGGGTTTGACTCTGATCCAGTTCTTCTCTCTGGGGAACTAGTGCTACAAACCGAGGTGGTGTGTTACGACGAGGGATGTATCTGCACAATGCAAATACATTTTTTTCACTGCACTTCAAAAGCAGAGCTGTAAACATACAGGAGCTTCCTATAATAAACAAAAGAAAAATAAGGAACGGCACATCAACTTTACAAAATATGAAAATAAACTGTTAAGAAAATATATGGGTTGAACTGAAAGAGATGCTTAGGCATCAACATGAAGACCTGCCTGATATCTGCTCTTCTTCAGGGTAAATGAAGAGTGCGGGTCGTAAATGATGGTGCAGTTTGAGGCGGTCCATGGGCTTAAACCCCATCAGCACCAAACCTGGATCATCAAACTTCTTAATCTCATCCACCTCATCTTTTTCCATCACAATCTGTTTCTTCCCATAAACCTGCACAGTTAAGTAATAAGTTAATATAGTAAGAAAATATAGTAACTTTTAAGTAAAGGGTCACCTAGAGCAAATAAAACCTAAATTATAGTGTAGATTTGTTATAGTACTGATTTTGATTCAAAGGGACATCAAGTGCTGTACCTGTGCCCTCTTCATATCATTTGGCAAAAGTATGCCACCATTATGGGTGTGAAAGTAGCGGGTTTTAGTGCGCACAGGTTCGTTGTTATCTTTGAAAAGTCTGACGGCAGGAGGTTTGGTTGCAGTCCTGGCCAACACATATACACCGACTGCCAGATTGACACCTTCTCCGAGCGAGAATGTTAACCTTGAAAACAAATAGGTGTAAATCAAAGACATGCACTCTGGAGCCATTTTGGTCATATCGCCCACCCCTACCTGCGAATCTTCATAAAACAAGCAGTTTGGAGAACGGATGGACATGGTGCAGTGCATTTACCTGCTTTGCGCTCTTTTCTTCAACTCTTTAGCTCTGACCCTCTTCTGTAAGTCCTCGAGTTTCCTGGAGGGCTCAGTCTGGACGCCAAGCTCGCTTTCGTCCTCTGGAGGGCTTACAATATCACAGAAGAACAGTGAAACATCGAACCCTCCAGGCTTTGTGAGATGCATCAAGTCTATGACCACACCTGAGGAACAAACAGAACAGAGGCTATAAAAATGTCCATCATTCGCCACTGAAACCGTGTCATTTTCCACTTCTGTTCAGCCTACCTGTCTCTTTAAGGTCAGCAGCTTTTGTACGAGCCTGTCTGTCTTTAGCACTGTCACCTCCGTGAGGGTCATCCCTGCAAGTGAAGATCATGAGCGCTTGTGCGACAGTCGCAACTTGATGTCACTGTAAAGGTTGGAACAGCACCATAGAGCCTCTCCGAGGGAAGTTTCCCCACTCCCTATGATCTTTCCAGCCAACTGAGCTCCTTTCTCACCCTCCAGTTTATCAATATCTTGTACACGCTGAGCTCCTGAGAAGGGAATCGTGAGATAGAATCACCATCATATGCGCAGTCTGAAAAGCAAGAGTGAGTAACCCACCAGGAGAATCCAAGTCGTGGTAAACGTAGACATGCTTGAAGGAGTTTCTGGGGTTCTTGCTCTGCTCAGTCCCATAGAACACCAAAGCAACCAGATCTTTGTCACTGCTTATGATCTTACTAGTGTACACACTGCGCACACACTAGATACAAGAGAGAATCACCTCAATTAGAAATGCCCAGAAATTAAACACATGCAAATTTAATGAGAATAAAAGATAATGAATAAATTAAGCTTGTTACAGTTAGACCCACCTGCATAGTCATGTCAAAATTTGATGGCTCTCCATCCTCACCCTTGATGAACATCTCTTTGGACGCATCGATCAGAAACACCAGGCTGTCACGTCCACTGACTTTGTAATCGCCTATTAATAATATAAAAAAAAGTTATAAAGGATTTATGTGTAATCACATCTTAATTTCATAAATGCAAGTAAAATGGAGGACAAAATGAGCAGCTTATATAGATTCAATAAATGCAGTTAACGCTAGCTTTGCTAACCTCCAGAATCTTCTTCGTCCTTCTCAACATCATCGTCTTCATTATGATAGTACTCTCCCCAATCTGCCATTACTCTTTGCTTTATCTAAGAACAGCGTCAGGGTTGCTTTGAAATACAGTTGGGGAAAAAACAAAGCACTTTTTCACTTGAATCAGGATCTTTTATCTTTTGAGCAAGAGAACTTTGTTTCCATTTGAGCCCGCCCATGCATCCAGTGCGCCACAATTTGAGTGACACGTCCACTGGCGTATCAGAGACGACTATTGAATAGCAAGAACCAATGACAAGACAAGAGCGAAGTGACTGGTTAATCCAAGCAAGAGGAAGTAAACAAACGTTACTTTCTGAGAACAGCTTTAGCAGTTTAACAAATACTATTTACAGTGTTTATATACGTGTTTACCATTTGTAATGGTACTCTGAAGCAAGGATCTTAAAAAAATATTCAATATTTAAAACTAAATTAAGGAGGTCATATATTTTGATTTCTATGTTTTTACCCGGATCTTTTCTAACCGGATCTCCAAACCGGTCTGAACCGTCTGAACAATTTGTTCACGAATCAGACTTCCCTTTCGAACTTGTCAGACGCTGCAACAAACTGAACTGGAGCTGTTTTAGAATAAAACCCCCAATAAAACGTAATCGAAAATTTGCAATAAACAGCAACATGTGCCATTTATGGATCCTGAAACGTGTATCACGACGAGATGCCACTTTAATGATGTATACAATTTGAACCGTTTTAATTGAAAACAAATGTTCAAACGAACCGATTCGCGAAACTGGCTAGTTGATTCATGGGTGAGCATGAGCAGTCGTGGGTGTTTTAGTTTGCCATCTAGCGTTTTGGAGGTTATTACAGATGTTTGGTAAGTTAATGCATCTCTGCTGCCATTGGTCGGGTCTCCAATGAACAAGCAAATTTGTCACAACCGGTATCAAAATATCTTGAGTCACTCTGTGACGAAGCTGCCTTTGAATGCTGCGTCGGACCTGTTCAATATTTTCTTGAAATAACTTTGAATAAATCTCAACACGAATGCGTTCCTTGTGTGGATGTTTAATGCGATTAATGGGCATTTGAGCCAGCAAAACAGTGAAGTCTTGTTTTTCGAGTTCAGTCAGAGTGAGAAAAACTTAGTTTCATTTTGCTAGCAGTAGCATTGGGTTTTTTGTTTCTAAACACACGTTTGTCTAAAGTCGTCGCGATGGCTGATGGAAGTTCTTACAACGTAAATTTGTACATTTATGACCTGTCAAAAGGACTGGCTCGTCAGCTGAGTCCCATGATGTTAGGTAAGCTCTTCAGATGGCCGGAGGATGTTGGTGATGCTTCTAGAATAGAGTTTTTGTGTTGACATTGTTTATGACAAATATTTTTCATATATTTTATACATGGTAGAGCAAATATTCCTTATTTAATGCCACCTTTAGAAAATATGTAAAGAAATACTGACAACAATTCTTTATCTAAACTGACAGGAAAGCAAGTTGAAGGAATATGGTAAGTGTTTTTAACCTTTTTGTTTTTTGCAAACTTTGCTACTTATTATCAAGCAGCATATTTAGATATACATTGGGGTCCAAAGGTTTGAGACAACTAGTGAAAATGCTTAGGTTTTGATTTTCTTCTTCTAATTTTATAAATAAATAAACAGTCAATATTTGAATGTATTGTTCTTTGGTAACTTAATGAAGGCACACATCAATAGTGGCTTATGGGGAGGAGTTTTTCTATGGAGGAGGGGGCATCACAAGCTGCTATCCGGTAAGAAATGATCATTGGATCTTTATGCATTAAACTACAGTTTATTTCTTAAAGTCTCTATGAAATCAAATTGGACAATTCATATTTTTTATGGAATATTATAAATGATTTGTCTGTGGTCATTATTATTTTTAAATTCATGTGCCCTCATAATCTTTTATCAAAACTTGCCCTCCCTCTTGCAATGTCATCTCTTCATTTTATCTGACGACGTGTTTTTGTCAGCTTGAGGGCGAGACAACCTGTCACTCACATGAGATCACAGCAGTTAGTAATATCAAACCACAATGATCCAACGATCTAATCAATTCCAAAATGAAGTCCGGCCTTTTTTTCTTGTTAAGAAATCTTGACTTCACACAGAAGGGAAGAAAAGACTATCACAAATTCAGTTTCATGCCAACTTTAAGAAATCTGTGGGTTGAAGGCTACGTTATATATTTGGAGACATTAAAAACACTATAGGGCCTAATGATTGTAACCCATCGTAATCAAGAAATACTGTCATGTTTCAGGGTGGTACTATTCTAGGCGTGCCCGATTCCACAGTGAATCTTGGAGACACCGAAGTTCCCCGGGACCTCTTTCTGGAATATCTGTCTTCTCTCAGGGAGTCTACTTACAGGTCAGTATTTTTTAACAGGAAACTAGGGGTGTAACAATATATCGCAATACAAAACTGCAATAATATGTATCGTGGATAAAAATCCCTGACTAAAAATTTCTGAGTTTTAGTGTCAGTACTACATTTAACTACTATATATAATGTTGAATATAATATATAATAATGCAATCGGGGGAATATTTGTGGGTCCTGATAATGCCAAATATCTCATGTTACCAGTAAAAAGTGGCCTACATTATTTTAAATATATCTAGCCTAGTCAGTGACAGAGTAAACGCATATTCGTCTAAAATAATTCTGGATTTTCAGCTTCAGAATCATGAATATTTTTATTCTAGTATCACTATTGCCCTGTGCATTGGGTTATCAGCAAGTCCAAGCCATTTAAACCCACAATGTAATCTCAAATTTAGCATCTAAATCAACAGTACATTTTTGGTTAACCTTTTATCTTATGTCTTGGAGTATTGCAATAATATTGTATCGTGAGTTCTGTATTGTGATATGTATCGAATTGTGACATGATGGTATCGTTACACCCCTACAGGAAAGTATTGTTGAAATTTTATTTTTTTAAATCAGAATATTTTTCTAGTAATATTGAGAGAAAATATGGCAGACGTGTTTAAGAAACCTACTTTTCTTTTTGCTATTATGTTTGCAGTTTGCACTACTGGTACAGAAATGACACAATTTTCACACGCAACTCTGTACTTCCTCCTTTTCTTTCCACAGCCCTGAAAAATACCACCTGTTTGAACACAACTGCAACACCTTCAGTTCTGAGGTTGCACAGTTTGTAACAGGATCAAAGATTCCCTCATACATCACTGATCTCCCATCTGAGGTGCTCGCTACGTAAGTTTGCCTTACAACTTTGCAATCAAATATGTCATTGACACTAGTATTAGTAATAACTGGATTGAAACTGATTTCTTCTCCATAGACCTTTTGGACAAGCTCTCCGTCCTTTTCTAGATTCCGTCACTATCACTCCATTGGGGAACAATGGCATGAATGGATATGGCCAGAGGTAGATCTGGCTGAATCTAAGAATGTATTATTACAACAGTCATAAAGAGTCACATAGTGCCTTTCCAGATAAGAGAATCGTGTAAACAAAAATAGCTCTTATATAACAGCAGGTCTTCCAGTTTTTCTGCTCAGTGCTTTATCATAATAAAGTGACAACTTTTTAGTCTATTGAACTTTTTAATGTTTCCTTCAGTGATCTGTGATGCATACAGATGCACCTATTAGTCTGTATAGTTGACTTTTCAGTACAGCATTTACAGCTCCGCTGGCAACAAAACCAAACCTAAAAATATATATATTTTTTATAAAACTATAAGTAATATATAAAGAAAATTCTAGCAGGATTCCCCTCATCGGTCTGCAGGTGTCTCTGTCCTACCTCAACACGATCTGCAACTTCAGATGCTTTGAGAGCAATAAAGGATGAGAATAAGGTCACTGATTCTTAAAAAATATGCTATTTTGATTGTTGAATGTATAGACAATTAATTCTCCTTTACTGTTAATAGAGGTCATAATGTGCAGTACTCATTCAGTCCATCCATACAGGTTTAAACAGTCACTTCCTTTGTACTTTGCTTATTATTGATACTTTGTTTTGTAACTTATCTAAACCTTACCTTTATTCTTTCCGAACAGTTAACCTTTATATCAATCCTAGAATGCCTTAAATATATACACTCAAGATGGTTTAAGATCAATGTTATAGGAAGCACAATAAGTGTCACACATCTGTGTTTTTAAAATGTGCAGGTATGACCAGCAATGGACCAAATGGGGCAGTTGTTTTATTTCTCAAGTCTTTTGAGTCCTGTCTTTGCAAAAAACAACAACAACAACATTTGTAACTCCAGTTGTAAATGGTAAAACTCTCTAAAGTCTTTAGAATCAGTGTAATCATAAACACACTACAGTGCCATTAAGTAATTTAATCTAAAAATAACAGATTTTTAGATTAATTTCTAACTTGATATTTTATATATGATAAACATTATTCATAGTAAAAAAATTCTGCAGTATGGTTTATTTCATTTAGTTCAGGTTGTGCTGTTGACGTATCTGTGCTACTGTTGTCCTGTAAATACTCTTTATTCCTTTCTGCCTCAAATAAACCTCATTTATGTATTTATGAGTTTAATATCATTCATTGTGTCCCTGTTTGAAAAACAAAGACAATATGAAAGTATAAAGAAGTGTTGGTTCTGTTTTTTATGTGTCAGGTTGCATTACTTAAGATATATATATTTTTTGATAAATGTTATTTCAATGAATAGTCCACTGGAGGCGAGTTGAAGTGAACCCATGTAAAGTTTATTGAATCCAAAAGTGAACAGATACTAGATAAAGACTTGACACTATGAACATGAACAGAAAAAAAAAAACTCACCAACAGTGGTTCACAGAGAACAAAGCTAGATGAGACAATAGGAACTTTAGGGCTATTTATACACTAGGACTAATGAGAAACAAGAAACACTTGTGAATAATCAAACAATGAACCAATAGCAAACAGAGCAGATAATCATATGACAGGATCGCATGAGGACACATGACAATGACTAAACTTCAAAATAAAAGACCTGAAAACAAGAACATGAAGTTTTCAGGTGTAAATGTTACCATGGTCATTTAAAAATATCCTGTGTGATGGTTTTGAATTTTAAATCTATTTAGCTAGCTTTAAGCAACAATGTTTCAGATGAATGTCTAAGATAAATGAATGATTCCAGAGCCAACACACTATGATTTCTATAAAAGTTTTTCATAGTTACAATTTGCTAAAAAAAAAACCTTTACACGCAGAAACATACTGTACAAGTACAACCGTCTCTACTTTTAATGTTGCATTTGAATTGCATCATCTTGTTCACATCCTCTATCATCATCTTAAAGGTTCTTTATGCATAGTGAAAATATGCTGAAGACAGGTTAACTAAGGCAGTCTTTAAAAATACAGAAATAGAGCTTTGTACTCTATATCCATTTATTTGCTTAAAGTTTTCCAGCTTTTTCGTTCTGAATTTGGGTCTTGTAAATCCACCAAATCCGATACAGACTCTCATTTCTATATCATGTACTGTATGGTTGGCACTCACATGGCAGTTTTCTTCTGGTAGCTGTCCGCTCACACAATCCCTGACATTTATATGATTTCATAGACCATGCCACTAATTAACCACTACGGCTTTTCAGGATGTGATCCTCTCATCCAATATTACTGTCACAAGCTGATAAAAAGATTTTACATCTAATCATGTGGGTAATGTACTTTCAGTCCCATTAAAATAAGAGGGCAGAAGGGCAAGGGAGAGCGTGAGACTGACTCCATTGCTAATAAGATGAGCAGAGACATTTGAGAACATGTGTGTTTATAGCATACAAAAATACATTTATAAAACATAATCCTTAAAATGTACCGTATGTGGTATTAAACATAATCTGACTGTTGATGTCTTCGTCTGCAGCTTGGGCTGTGGTTTACAAAAAAAAACTGATCCGTTGTGCACGAAAGTGTTATTAATATAGTTGCACATGTAGGTTATGTTTGAGTTAGGTAAAGCTGAATGACAGCTTGTTTTTAGTGCATTATACAGACATGGGTGCAATATCACCAACAAAAGAAAGAAAGCAGATTCTTCTCAGATTTTCTAAGCGTGATGGTATATGATCCTTTATCAATGTATACATGTAACATGCTGCTGGCCTTTTAATGAGAAATAAAACAAAAGGATACACACAGTTAATCTGGTCATAGTCACATTGTCTAAAATGAGTAAAAAAAAAAAAGAATGTTTCCAATATTTAAATGAAATAATTAAACAATTCACTACAGGAAAAAAAAAGGTTTAAATTCTTTGCATTTTGTTATTTTTGGCTATTTCCTATGGCGGTCATTTCTGACCATTTTATCTGTGGTCACATTATAGTGATTGCTGCAAAAGCATCATACCATTCCAATGAAGTGGCGATTTTTAAAAATGCAAAAAAAATATATATATATATATATATTTCCATTCTTAAATGACCACAACACCAGAAGATTAAGGAATGATTAAAAGAGATATTCAAAATGTGTAATACAAAACAGTTGTCTAATAATGTTCTGTGATAAATCAGCTTGGGATAGTATGGCGATATCTAGTTAAAAGTTGAACCCCATTGTGAAATGGAATTAGTTAATCTTAGTTAAAATAAACATGCAAATCGATTGGATACAAAAACTGATGTATTTCAAAAGTAAAGTGAAATAGGAATGGTTTGCTGTACCGACAAATGCTTAGTTAGTTGAGATTACTTGATCATTTACTTTTGATTTACTCTTTATTTAGTATAGCTACAGTATAGAATTACTGACTCCCAGAGTGCATTGCAGCATGAATAAATTAAGCAATTTGTAATGGTTACCAGCTGGACTGCCCTTGAGAGCCACCAGAGAGTACTCCACAACAGACTATTGTCATTCCCTCACAAACTACATCTCCCATAATTCTCTGCCTGGACTCATTAGCACTCATTGTTTTCACCTGTGTCTCATCTTCTTGTTTGCTCACCCTATATAAGCCTGGTTTTTTCTGTCATTTCCTGCGAAGTCTTGTTTAGTGTCACACTGCCGTTCCAAGCATTTGCTTTATTTTCATGTCTCTTGGTTTTTTGATTTCATGCCTGTTCTGTGGATTACTCTTTTGCCCATGTTCCCTGCTTTGTTGTGTTTGTTTGTTCGTATAGACTGCCTGTACTTTGGATTACCTTCTTCAATAAATACTGCATTTGGATCAACAACCTTTGTGTCTCAGAGCAGTTTGTGACAGAAGACTTCACCACTATGGATCCAGCAGTACGTCTTGTCCGCCTTCGTCAAGGAACTTGCTCTCTTGAGGACCACATTCAGGACTTCCTAGGTATTTCACTAAACTCCCAGATTATGCTCTAATTGACTTTTGTTATGGACTCAACAACCTGTTAAAATCCACTTAAATCCATGATGGTACTCGAGGATCACTGAGTGAGTTCCTAGATTATGCCCTTCATTTGACTGGGTCCTCTTTCACTGTCGGGGAGTTTGAGGAAGACGTTTCCCTTAGATATTTTTTGGGAGGGGGCAGTATGCACCAAGCTCCGGTGGCCGCGGAGCTTGGCCCACCAAATTCACCACCATGTCCTGTGAAGATGCCTGCCTAAGCCTGAGCTTCACGTCGAGGCCGCCGTGCCTGAGTCAGCTTTGGATGATACAGCACTGATCATCATATCCATGGCTATTTTGTGTGTGTGGGCAGCACACACATCAACTCTATCCCATGACCCCTCAGCCAAGATGGCCGCTGCCGTTCCAGAGTCTCGTCCCATCATGGCCGCCCTTCCAGAGTCTTGTCCTGCCATGCCAGTGTCTTCAGACAAGATGGCCAAAGCCGCTCCTTTGAGGGAGCGCTATGTAACGGTCACCAGCTGGAGTGCCCTTGAGAGCCACCAGAGGGCACTTAACAACAGACTATTGTCATTCCCTCAAAAACTAGCCTACTTCTCCCATAATTCTCTGCCTGGACTCATTAGCACTCATTGTTTTCACCTGTGTCATCTTGTTTGCTCACCCTGATAAGCCTGGTTCTTTCTGTCATTCCCTGCGAGTCTTGTTTAGTGTCACATTGCAATTCCAAGCATTCACCCTGGTTTCATGTCTCTTGGTTTTTGGATTTCTTGCCTGTTCCGTGGATTACTCTTTTGCCCGTGTTCCCTGCCTTGTGTTTGTTTGTATGGACTGCCTGCCTGTACTTTGGATTACCCTGTTCAATAAATACTACATTTGGATCCACAACCTTTGTGTCTCAGAGCAGTTCGTGACACAATTGCTTTGTTTGACCATTTTAGGGTTTATTTGCAAATTTTATTCATAAGACCGCAAATCAAATTGTTACAATTAGTTAATAATAAATTAAATATAATTGTTACCATTGCTGTGTTTTGCATGAATAATGATGGCTGTGTGTGACTTAAGCATGGTCAATTGCAAGATATTGTCAAAACTATATTGGGATTATATCAACCCAATCAAAAGTCTGTTTCATAAGTGTTTTGACATGCGTGTTAGCAATACAATTTCAATAGATCCTAATTTTACATAAAAAGTAGACGCGTCAATAATATAGTTGGAATTTAGGCCACCTTTTAATAGCAACCTATTTATTACTTCTCTTTTGAAACCACAAACCTAGTAATATAAATTATGAAGTTCCAAGTGCCCAACCAAAAGGAACAATTTTCACCATGATGAGGTCAAACAAAACCAGTTTAGGAAATCAATATCAAATATGAAGTCAACTTATCAATTTCTTTGTTCTTTCAATTTTCAGAAGTATTGACCTTTCAACTTTCAAGATGACTTTGTAAAATTAGTGAATGCAACTGGAGAAAGATATTGCAGAAGTGGAGGAAATGAAAAATCCCAATAAGAATTGCCCCACTTCCAAAACTTTTTTTTTGCATGACAAAATGATACTCAAACTATTTAATAAATCAGCGCAGTCTCATCCCAAGAAGTCATATACTGACGTCTTGGGACGTCTTTTGACCATACGTCAATATCCGCCTTTTTAGGGTACCCTTAAACGTCGGTTAGATGACGTTATCGGATCCTAACTTTACCCCAGACCTAAACCTACCCCTAAACCTACCCCGTCACCTAACTGACGTTAAAGGTAAAGCGTCAGTTGTATGACGTCCCAGGATCGTCATATAACGACGTTTAAGGGTACCCTAAAAAGGCGGATATTGACGTATGGTCAAAAGACGTCCCAAGACGTCAATATATGACTTCTTGGGATGAGACTGTGTTAAATAAATTAACTCAATCTTAACTTTTTTCTGAGTAATACATGCATAGTATGCAAATAGTACCTTACAATGAGTTAACTAAAATGTAGAGTATTTATCTATAGTGTCTTGCCTTTAAATCCCAATGAGTTGTAGAATAGTATTTTTGTATTATTCATGTCTCATAAGCTGTTTTACCCATTTCATTTAAGACTTATTAATAATGGTTATCAATAAAAATGTAAAATGAAGCAGAAATACAAGGCCTTTTAAATGGCTAATAAGAGTCTTCAAATCTCAAAATAGAGATTAAAGGTGCAATAGGTGATTTAGTATTTTGATATTTTATTACTGTTACTCACTGTACTGTAAAGTTTTCTCACATGACATGATCCAATTCCAATAATGTTGTCTCTGGTCGTCTTGCTTCTGGTGGATTTGCAAGGAGGGTGGGATCGTTTGCTTTCAATGCTAGCAGGCTAAAGTTAGCATTTCCCATATCACCTATTGCACCTTTAAATGTGGTCACAGTAAGATGGTTTTCACTCTGCTGAAATATTGACCAAGGAATTCTTGGTGTTTAACCCAGACAGCAACATAGTGTCGGCCCAAATCCGAGCCACATCTGATGTTCAATATGACTGTTCCTATAACTGAACATTTGATCGTATATCAGATGTGGGCCAGCTCTGGCCAAACTATGTTGCTGTCTGGGAAGCTCTGGATTCCAATTTTAAAGTCGTCATGAAATCAAAATTTACCGTGAGAGAATGGCACGAGGCCGGTGGCATGATTGAGGATGAGCGACACCTCCACGAAGCACTGGTCTCATATCTCTCACGGAGGAGCAGAAGCATAGAAGGAGGAGAGACATATCCTTGAAGGCTTGAATATCCTTTAACCACTCCCCTTCAACCGTCAGTTTTCTATGAGTGAGGGATGGAGAGGAGGATAACTAAATAAAAACCCCGCTCTCTATTCAATATTCCGTTTCACTTGGAAATACGTCACAACACTGGAGAAAAGTCGTTTGCAACTACGGTTCACGGGGACTTTAAAGCACCAGGCATTTGAACTTCAAATGAGGATTTGTATATTCTAAACAATGAGCTAATCAGGAGTTTTTCTTTCCTCGTTTTCATTATTCATGTCACTTTGTTCTGTACGAGACTGGGGGAACAGAGCTATGCTATAGGGATTGCTCTTGGCTCTGTGAAATTTCTTATGGGACTCTTGCCTTTTTCTTGGTGGCCAACAGCATGGCTGGTAATTTAGTATTGAACTTAATGCATATGGGGCAAACAGATTTTGTTTGCATCTAACTAATTTGCATATGAGGTCAACTGAGTGTGAGGAAATTATTAATTTATAAATTCCTTTTGCTTCGAATTTTGTTCTCCTCCACCAGGGAAAATAATTACAATCAGCTGTTGCATGTCTCAGAGCAAAACAAAGGTTTGTTTAGTTCCAGAATAAATCAGTGTTTTGGAAGGAATTGGTTGAATGATTAATTCAATGACTCCCTAATTTTAACACTTGTCGCCACCTACTGGCGTAATGATGCAACCCACAGAAAGACTCACTGATAAAAAGCCCACCACTAAATTTCAGACTGACAGCCAGGAAGTTGGGACTACCAGATATATCACAGAAATAGCTTTTCCCATTATTTAAATAAATTTATCCATCTGCCAGTTACAAAACATCCTAATTATGTTCTAGAACGTGTTGCTAGATGATATTCAATACATGCTGTGCAAAGACAGCTGCACTTTTCATCGGATTACTATGCGAGTAATTAGAGTAATTACTTCAGATTAAGATTATGAAAAGTGATCTATTTATGCTTCAGTGAATTTTCCCTCAGATTTCAGAAATCCAAAAATGTAGTTAATCCTTTTATTTAAAATAAATGTAGCCTACTTCAGAAATGAATGTGCGCATATCAGACATGTATACAGTTCACTCTCCACACACACTTTACAAATGTTGTAAATTTTAAGCTAAAGCACTTGTCAGGGCTATAAATAAATTGATCTGTTGAATACCTTTTATAGTATAATATTTTAATGTTTAATATTTAAAATTGTTATATTTTATGGTCTCAAGCTTGCCATAAAAATCTTCTTCTTTACATCTAACTAACTTGTCTTATATTTTTCAGTGTGTCTACAATGACTGCAATAAATTCAACAGTACAATCAACACTAGAATCTATGAAATATTGTCAAATATTTCATATAAATTGAGAGATCAGAATTTACTTAGTCATAATTAGTTTCCAATAATATTAATTATATTGTTTATATTATAATAGTTCCAAATTAATATTTCCAAACTAATATTTTTCTATTTATAAGTTATTTTGTAGTGTAATTTTTTCAGATGCTTTCACAAAGCATTTGATGAAAAATCATATGTGGAGTAATATCAGATGATAAATTGCTATTCAATCAGATTTTTTCTGAGGATTGCAATACTAATAATTAACCTAACTCAACTTTAGCATTTTCACTTATCTTTTTATTTATAATTTATTTTGCTTTAAAATGCACACAATTCTATATTTGCACCACTTGAGGAAGGTAAAATGTGTTTGGTGAGTTAGAGAGGATAAAAAAGTATGGTAAATTAAAAAACAAAGTTCAAGATCTCACGTCACTGAAATGATGAGCCATTGTAAATATGAATTTAGAGAGATGACGAAATAGACAATTCAATCAAATTCGGTACCATCCCCTGTCTAATGCGCTTAAGATGTTCATATTTCTGACTGGGAGATAAAAAATTACTCAACAGTTTTCTTCAAAAGTTTGAAAACCTTTAAACCTTAAAACCTTTGTGCTGCTTTAATTCTTAAACCGCGGGGAGAAAAGAAGATGCCCCTGGCATAGAAATCCCACGTGTCTTAAATACATTCATTCCTCTGGATATTTAAAACATTCTCTGCTTTCAGGCCAAGGCTAAAATAAACTTGCTGATGCAAGTGCATCAATTGTGAAACTAATCCTGTAGTTTGCTATAATCATCCTGTTTGTGAACCAATACTAAGATTTTAGACCCATAAAAAAGTAGGTTAAAAGAGAAACCTATTGCTTGCAAGGAAGGTGTGAAAGTGAGTAAATCATGTTATTGAAATTCTGAGATGAGTGGCAGGTTTTCTCAATGGATCCAGGTGCTTCTAAACCAATTTACTACAATAAAGATCTGAGCACAGAGGAGTGACTGGCTATTTGCATCTCTTTTCACTTGGAAAAACTGTCAAGTTTGACAGAGAGTCTACTGAGACCTCAAACAGACCTGACTGTTTATGAGACAAAACACACCAGAGATTTTATAGCCATGAAAGGGCATATGGCTGGTTTAGTTATCAAAAAGTCTTTCTTTCTTTCTCATCAATATCATTAATGATTCAACGCAGTGTATAGGAATACCAGTAATACAATTTACAATTATTTCGATAATAATGCACGGTGTAGAGTGTCTAGAAACAACTCTGTTTTATCATGTGCAGAATGAGGCCTGCATTGTCTTGTTTCCCAGGAAAGATGTCATCTTGATGCCATTAAATGTCTCTGTACAATCCGAATATTTGTCTTCATGTCAGTGGTACCTTCACACATATGCAAGTCACCCATACTGTTTGCACTGATGCACCCTAATACCAGGACAGATGTTTTCTTCGCATCTGTCGCTGATGAAAGTCTGGATAGTCCTTTTTATCTTTGGGACTGAGAACTCAAAGTCAGTTTTCCCCAAAAACATACTGAAATGTGAATTCATCTGACTGCAGCACACATTTCAACTGTGTTTTTGGATCATCTGAGATGAGCTCGAGCCCAAAGAACTCAGCAGCATCTCTGTATAGAAATGGAAGCTTTAACGTTAAAGGGGTCATATAATGCCATTTTTGTACAAGTTAATATGAATCTTTAGGGTCTAAATGAAAACTTTGTAATATACTTTTATTAAAAATTCTCATTAGTATTGTAAGAAAACACTCATTTTACCTGCTCAAAAACAGCTCTGTTTTCAGCACGCCGTTTAAGTGTATGTGCCTTTAAATGATCATGAGCTTCGCTGACTCCGCCCCTCTGTTCTGTGGGCGCTTTGACACAACGCACGTGGAGTGTTGACTTGACAACAGTTCAGGGTTTATTATGGCAGCGGGATTCTCTCTGAGGACACATTTTGTGCAACCATATAAGTTTGAACCGGAGTCGGACCCGAAACAAGATGACGGACCCGAAGAAGTTCAACAATTAAGGCTCGAACAGGACGAGAATGGTTGGTTAACAATGTCACTTTGGTCTATTTTTGTATGTACTGGCAGGGTAACGTTAGAGTTGTGAGATACAAACGCTATGTGTTTAACGTCACTAATGTAAGTTATAGGTTAGTTCGTTGACAGATTTATGTTGAAAAATTTTTTTTTTTTTTTTGTAAATGTAGGCTTGTCAGTGATGCGTGACGTTATCTCAGTGTTAGGTACAACTATCGTGACTGAAACTGACTTGAGGTCATGTCAGTAATGATTCTAGCAGTAGTTGAAGGATACCTAAGAATTTGTTGTATGTTTATGTTTAGTGCAGTACGAAAATGTTTTAAAACTTTTAAGTACATCTATAGTATTGTAACTGCATTGATATTCCTGTTAATATTCCTGTTACGTTAACTGTAACACCTGCGTACACAGTTTTTAATAACACAATAACTATAACGCGTTTTTCATTATAAACGTGGGATTATGAATTATATTGAGAACTGTTACGATATAGGTCAGCCAATAGAGGGCACCAGTGAGCTATCTTAGGATGGGGGCGAGACAAGGAGAAGAGGGCATAAAAACATGGTATGACACGAGAATAGCTATGTGAAGCGAGCTGAATAAAAGCTAGTGTTTGACCCATCCCGAGACTCCTTTATGAACATGAAACATGGTGTCAGAAGTCAGAACCAACAAAGACTGCTCAAGCCGAACAAGCAAGTACATAGTAGACATACTGACGGATAACGTATTTGTTAATTAAGTTACTTGTTCAGTCAAGTCAGATCAACAGCTAGCTGCTAGCAGCCATGGCATACAGCATCCCGGTTCCAGAACCCATGGACATAAAAGGTGACGCATACAGCAACTGGGCGTTTTTCCGTGCACAATGGGAGAATTATGAGATTGCCACGGGCCTGGATAAAAAAGACAAAAATATTCGAGTTGCTACACTATTGACAGTGATGTGTAAAGAGTGCCACCAACTTCAACGCCATCTACACATGCCGTCGGCAGACAGGGAGGATCCGACTAAAATACTAGATGCATTACAGTCACATTTCGAACCATGCAAGAACGTGATCTACGAAAGGTTTGTGTTCAATGACTGTAAACAAACTCAGTGTGAGACAGCAGAACAGTTCATTGCAAAGCTAAGGAAGTTAGCAGACACATGTGAATTTGGTGAATTAAGAGAAGAGTTGATCCGTGACCGGCTGGTCATAGGCACAAAGGATTCAAGTGCACAAGCACGGATGTTGCGCGAACCAAAGCTCACATTGAACACGGCTATAGACATGTGTCGCGCGAGTGAACAGGCGCAACTGCAAATACAGAAAATAAGCGGAGCGGAGCGGGATGACGTCATCAACTTCACGTCCCGAGAAAACTATTCTGAACGCGGCAGGCAGGGGTACAGACAGACAAACGTATCTGAGGATCACAAAAAAAGGCAACATAACAACTCATGCCAGTACTGTGGATCACTGCATGCAAAAGCCAAATGCCCCGCTTATGGTGTAATCTGTAAAACATGTGGCAAACGAAATCATTTTGCACGTGTTTGCAAACAAAGACAACAAAAACCACAGCTGAACTTAGTAGAGGCAGACGTCCAGTCTGAAGAACAAGCAGATGCAATGTGGTACATCTCACATGTAAACTGTATGCAAGCCAACCAAAGCAAATGGTTTATAAATCTGAAGCTGACCCCACACAACGTAAAGTCATTCAGTAACGAATCCCATTATACCCTGAAGTGCCAGCTAGACACAGGCTCCACAGTAAATGTAATCAGTTTTCGTGACCTCCAACGCTTACTGCAAGACGGCAATCCAGCTTTAATGCCCAGCAAAGCCACACTCAAGCTGTATGATGGCACGCTAATCAAGCCTAAGGGTGAATGTGACTTCAAAACAGACCATGAAGGGCACAAATACATCCTCAGATTTCAAGTAATGGAGACATCGCACATACCACTGCTTTCAGCTGAAACCTGCCAGAAACTCAATCTACTTCAAATAAACACCAACCACGTAATACACAATATTGACACGAAAGAGGTGTTCGGCGCACCCAACACAACGGATGAAATCATCTCCATGTATGAAGATGTGTTTGATGGATTAGGATGCCTCCCAGGGGAACTACACCTTGAGATTGACCCCACAGTCCAGCCGGTACAGCAGTTACCAAGACGGATTCCTATTCCCATCAAATCAAAAATTATCAAAGCCATTCAGGAAATGGAACAAAAGGGGGTCATCGCTAAAGTTACGGAACCGACTCCGTGGATAAGCAACATGGTGGTTATAGAAAAGAATGACAAGCTGCGATCCTACCCCATTGAACAAAGCTTTGCTCAGATCACACTTCCAGATTCCCACAATTGAAGAAATCCTTCCAGAAATAACCAATGCAAAAATATTCACAGTTCTCGATGCTAAGGATGGCTATTGGCAAATCAAGCTGGATGAAGCCAGCAGCTACCTCACCACATTTTGGACGCCTGAAGGAAGATACAGGTGGCTTCGGATGCCATTCGGAATAAAACCGGCAGCTGAAGAGTACCAAAGGAGACAGCATGAAGCATTGCAGGGTCTTAGAGGAGTCAGTGTAATTGCAGATGACATTCTTGTCTATGGGTGTGGCAACACTACAAAAGAGGCAATGGCAGATCATGACAAGAACATCTCAGCCCTACTACAGAGAGCTAGGGAAGTCAATTTGAAGCTGAACAGAAAGAAACTTCGGCTGAAGCTCCCTAGTGTGACGTACATGGGTCACCTCCTCACAAATGAAGGCTTACGCCCAGACCCGCAGAAAATAACTGCAATCCAGAACATGCAAACACCGACTGATGTAAAATCCCTCCAAAGGCTTTTGGGGTTTGTAAACTACTTGTCAAAGTTCCTGCCACGTCTGTCAGACATATGTGAACCTCTCAGACGGCTGACAGACAAGGACGTTGACTGGACATGGCTACAAAAGCATGATGCTGCTCTGGAGAAGATCAAAGATTTAGTCACTCACTACCCTGTACTAAAATACTATGACATCAAAGAGGAGGTCACACTGCAATGTGATGCCAGTGAGAAAGGCTTAGGGGCAGCCCTCCTACAGAAAGGACAACCTGTTGCATTTGCGTCCAGGACACTGACCCCAACAGAGCAACAATATGCTCAGATTGAAAAAGAATGCCTTGCCATTGTCTTTGCGTGTGATAAATTTGACCAGTATCTACATGGAAGAGAGCACATCACTGTACATAGTGATCACAGACCACTTGAAGCAATCTTCAAAAAACCCTTGCTGACAGCACCCAAGCGGTTACAGAGGATGCTATTGAGGCTACAGAGATATCAGATACACCTGCAGTACAAACCAGGCAAGGATTTGCACGTCGCCGACTTCCTCTCTAGAGCGCCTCAGACGAGCATGACACACTCACAAATGCAGACACCAGCCTCAGTATACACAATGGGTCTTACCTCACAGGACTTTGAACAAGTTAGCCATTCCAGCGGTATCAATATCTCCACAAAGACATTGGAAACCATCAAAACACACTCTGCCAAAGACACGCTATTCCAAAAACTACATGCCTGCATTAAAACTGGTTGGCCCAACCACAAATGTGCTGTCAATGGCTTACTGCGACCATTCTGGACTTTCAAAGAGGAACTAGCCAGTGACAGTGGCCTGATATTTAAAGGACAGAGGATTCTCATTCCTGAAGCTCTTCGGCCTGCCTTTTTAGAAAAAATCCACACTGGACACTCTGGAATTGAGGCTAGCCTGAGAAAGGCTCGTGAGGCAGTTTTCTGGCCTGGCATCACAGATGAAGTCAAAAACTTTGTCAGCAGTTGTGCCACATGCAACACTATCCATGTGAAACAGCAAAAAGAAACATTGATTCCACACAAGATACCTCACCTTCCATGGTCTAAAATAGGAATGGATCTATTTACTGCAAACGACTCCATGTTCCTAATTATGGTGGATTACTATTCTGACTACTGGGAGATAGACCGCATGCCAGATTACACATCATCCACAGTCATTGAGTGCTGCAAAAGACAGTTCAGCAGACACGGCATTCCCCTTGAGGTTTTCACAGACAACGGACCGCCTTTCAGTGGCATGGACTTTCAAAAATTTGCAGAGGAATGGGACTTTAACCATGTCACATCATCACCATATCACAGCCAAAGCAATGGTAAAGCAGAGTCAGCTGTAAAAATAGCAAAAACACTGATAAAAAAGTCCACCTTGGAAGGGGGAGACCTCTGGAAAGCAGTTCTGGCATGGAGAAACACCCCAACAGAAGGCCTTGATAGCTCTCCAACTCAAAGGCTCATGTCACGGAGAACACGCACCACACTGCCTACTGGAGAGGCCCTTCTGCATCCTAAAGTGGTGCAAGAAGTTGTCACAAGAAAAACAGCCAAGGGAGCAGCAGTGAAGCAACGCTATGACACTACAGCACGCAACATGCCAAGCATAATTCAAGGGCAGACAGTGCGGGTCCTTCTTCACCCCAATAACCCAGCCTGTACATGGGCGCTTGGCATCTGCATCGATCAGCTCAGCTCAGCGTCGTAACATTACATAGAATAGCCTACATGCCGTAACGCAACCTGAGTGTAAACATTAGCCACAATCATCGTGAAGCGTGCAATAAGGGATTTGCAAAGATTAATATAAAGGTGACTGAAACGTTACACTCACTTCTTTTGGAGGTCCAGCAGGAACACGAATAGTTGGTACCGATTCCTTTTTCAGTAGCAGCTTCTTAGCAAAACCTGATTTATATTGACCCTTGCCTCGTTTAAAAAGCAGTCTGGTGAGAAATGATTTGCGCAAACATGAGCGCATTGACGTTGCTCGTCGGAAATATTCCCTTCATAAACAAAACTCAGCCACTGCGTCTTCAGCGGTTCGGATTTAGGAACATTAAAATGACTGCTGTGTTCCTTATTATACCCAAGAACAGAACACCACAATCGCTTAGGCGGCATTCTGCTCCAGTGTATCAACAATGACGAACTACGATTGACATCTCACTCACGAGCGAGGGCGGGTCTGTGTTGAATCACTGCTGTCAATCAACAGTCGTGGGAGGGGCGTGCGAGCTTGTGACGTCACAGGCTCGAACGGCTCGATTTGAGGCAGGGGAAAACATATAAGGAGATTAAAACAAAACCACTGGATGGATTTTTATCATTATATGATGGCTGTGTACAGGCACTGCCAACACACATTTCAGTACAATCAACTTGTAAAAGTGCATGTACCATTATATGACCCCTTTAAGTTCTGCCAGGAATACTCAATTGCTACGTCACTTATTACCTTCTCATCTATCCAATCGCGTCTAGTGCTTGTGGTATAAAAGAACGGTACTTACACATGTTTGAGTTCGCAGATGCTGACGCTTTCAATCACCTCCATCCTCCCCACCACCACCAGGATGGTCCCTTCCTATGCCTCCCAGGGGGTCGGCTGCGCCCCTGCCTTCATCTTCAGGCAGGAAATCCAGAGTCCGGACCCTCGGATTGCGAGCTATGGACGGGGCCTACGCCAAAGAACTTTATTGCTTGCTGGGCTATCAATAAATGTATTTATTGTTACAGTACTTATTCTCCCGAGTCTTTCTGGTAGAACTATGTATAGATTTCTCCTAACAGAGATTCAAGTGGCATTTCTTGATGCAGTTTCGGACTGTTAAAGGGACACTCCACCCATTTGCATTAAGCTTTCCATTGCTAGAAACCCAGTCATACTATTGAATGGTCGTGCAACACTCTCTCATTTTCCCCTGAGACGAGAGAAATCCACTATTTAGCTTTTTCACTTCCACCTACAATGACGCAAAAATCGTCATTTTACGTCATTGTAGAGAAGTAAGAGACTGTAAGATTAAGAGGTGGATTTCCTTCAAACCGCAAGTCCCACTCAAGATGTGGTTGGCTAACAGAGATATCACAGATCAGTGGGTGGGACTTCACTTGCAGATACTGAAATCAATATCAGCCATCTTGTTTATAAGCTAAGCTAACAAGCGCTGTGCAGATAGGACGTTACGACAATGACGGAAGAAACTAAACATAATATGGAAGAAGAGGATTTTGAAATTCTGCTGCTCGATTCCGATGTTCGTGGCTATCTTTACGAGCCGCAATAAAGCAAAGAGCAGCTGCGGCTGATGGAGGAACAGGAGGTGGCTGCCTGTTGCGGACGAGGAGCCCGGACTGGGTCGAGCTGGGCAGACTGCTGGTGCCTGTGCTCTCGCTGTGCGCTACGGACACAGATAGAGTCCGTCTGCTGCAGAGAATTTCAACGATGGCAATTTCTCCTGGACGAAATCTCTGAATCAGACGAGCACACGGACGTTTGTGTTGTGATGTGAACCATCCTAGTTTCGCACCACATATGTTCTGACTGAACATCCAGGTATCATGCAATAATTCACCATAGAAAGAAATACAAATGAGGATTAATTCACTAATGAGTTTGCAAATGTAATGGGTTCGTTGTTGTGGGAAGAAGGAGGCAGGAACCGGCGAACATTTAAACATTTTAATAGTAAAATAAACAAATACAAAACAAAAGTATAAGCCTGCTGGCCACACACAACAGAAACAAAACATAACATAAAATCAGGCCTGTTCCTTTTATGCCTCCACTCAGACCGCTGCATCTCACAGGTGTCATTCATTATCACTCACGCCGTCTTCTCACGTCCCTCGCCCTCGCCCTGCTCGCCACAGCCAACTAACTAGACATTTTGTGTGAAATGAATTTCAAACTCTTTTGGCAGCTAGCCTTGTAGACGGAAGAGTGATTTCTCTGATGTTTGCGCTGTTCTGGATTAGTGGGAGTGGCTTGTGGAGCTGTGCAATGTGGTGCATTGTGTGGAGTTGTTGTCTTACATACAAATGCGCCCTAAAGTTATTTTCTGTCTTTTCTCTGTCAAGAGGGCACCAAATTCAAAATTTATTTTACATTTCGACTACATATATGACCCACTTTCAATAAAGATTAATGTTGAAATGGGTGGAGTGACCCTTTAAGTGGCAATGGTTTTCCAAAGTACTCCTGAGCACATGGCTATATTTAACACAGAAGCATGATGGTTTCTCAATGATTTTTTTAAATTGTCTGACAATTATTCCATGATCATTTGGCACAGAGTGATGAGTCATGACCACATCTTTGCTTGCAAAGGCTGAGATGCTCCTTTTACACTCAATCACGATACCTTCACCTATTACCAATTCACCTACTTATTGCGGGCTGTTTTAAAACAGTTTACATTGGGTATTCTAGTCTATTCACTTTTATTGTGTCTCTGTCCCAACGTTTTTGGAGTGTGTTGCATCCATCAAAATCAAAATTTGTTTACATTTACAAAATATAATTAATTTGGTCAGTGGAAACATTGGAAATATTTTTTTTGTACTTTAGTCAGTTAGGTAATGTAAATAATTAAAATGTCCACACGAGTCTTAGATTTCAATGAATACTTTGTATTGTTAAACAAATGTGCAGGTAACATAAAGGCAAGTGCCAAACTTAACTCTCCACAACCGTTTGCGTCTCCCCTTAGGGGAACGCCCCCCGTACTTGCATAGGGACGTAGCAGAATGCTCTTAAATGTATAAAGCAACATTTACATGTGCAAATTGTACATCTCCCCTTTTAAGTTTTGTTTCTTTCTCTGAGAATACACAAGATACCGAAGATATCCTGACTGTTCCTATAACTGAACATTTGAACGGTACTGCATTGATTAAACAGTAAGGCACTGGTATCCATAGGCTTACTCATCAAACATCAGATCTCTTCACAGTGTCCACAAAAAGACTGTGGGGCCAGGCAGGCTGCTGTGTGGCATTTCCTTGCTGTAGTCCATCTGGAGCTAGAGGGTGTGTGTCTCCACTAGAGGAACATGCTGCAAGTGACGCCAGTTGCGTCTCAAAGTTGCTCCCTGAGGTGTTTCAATAACAAAGGAGCGTGGTGTGATGCTATCTCCAGTGACAACGGCAGGTGAACTCCAGGCCTTCTGATGGCCCAGCTTCATGAGGAGAGGAACACCTAGCTTTAAATAAGGGCCTAGTTCCATGGCGCTGATTCAAATAGAATGCTTGTTTCCCCTTTTCCCATGCATCCTTAGTCCTGACTGTTTCCAGATCAGGCCATCGGGGATTTGCCTCCAGTGTTGGAAGGGTTGTCTTTATCTTCCGGCCCATAATTAGCTCTGCCGGGCTCACGCCTGTGGTGGTGCAAGGCGTTGACCACATGAGGGCGAGCAGAGGGTCTTTCTTCTTCAAGATTCTTTTAGCGGTCTGAATCCCTCCCTGTGATGTGTATAAAGTTGAACTCTCTCGCAAAGTCTTTCAATTCCTGGCATGAAAAATTGAGGCCCTTTTTTAGACACAATCTCGTCTGGACAGCCAAATCTTGCAAACACTGTCTTCAACTTCAAGATTACCTGCGAGGCAGTGGTTGTCGGCAGGTGAAGTATTTCCAAGAACCGGGAAAAATAGTCTGACACGACAAGGTAAGTGTGTTTGTTATGATCGCACAGGTCCATAGCAAGTCTCTTCCAAGGCCGGCCAGGAAGGGGGGTAGAGATGAGAGGTTCTTTCCGCTAGCTGAGTTTCATCTCACGACTTACATGACAGGACTGGACTTTTTGTTGGATTGCTGATGAGATGCTGGGTCACCATACGGACGCATGGGCTCGCTCTCTACACTTTGTCAAACCCTGGTGTCCGTTGTGTATTCGGTTCAGGATGTCTGTTCTCAGTACATCTAAAATTACCATACGGCTGCCTCTGATGACGATCCCATTGCATTCAGACAATTCAGCTTTCATGGGAAAATACTCTCTGATTGCTGCTGGGACATGGCCTATGTACTCTAGCCACCCTGACTTTATGTACTGCAACACCAATTGTAGGTTACAGTCGGCTGCTGTAGCTGTCTTTATGGCCTCAAGCCTACGTGGGGTTGCAGGCAGGGCATCTACAACGGCTGCTATATAGGACGCTATGTCTGAGTGAGTGTTAGTCTCCGTTTCCAGGCACTGTAGTAGTGGACTCCGTGAGAGTGTGTCAGCCACTGTTAAGGTCTTCGCTGGTGCATATTCTGCCATCGGTTTAAATCTCTTAAGTCTCATGAGTAGTCTTCGGCACCGTATTGGCATGTTGTCCAGGTCTTTCTGATTCATGAGTGGCACCAGAGGTTTGTGGTCGGTGACCAATTTGAAGCTCTCAAGGCCAAACAGGTATTTCAAAATTTCAAAACAAGCCCAGACGCTCGCCAAACACTCCTTCTCAATCTGTGCATATCTGGTATCGGCATCAGACAGGTGACGTGAGCAGTATGCCACAGGTTTCCATTCCCCTTCATGTAGCTGCAGCAGTACTCCACCTATGCCATAACTGCTGGCGTCAGCTGAGACAGCAGCAGGCCGGTTCACATCATAAAACTTCAGGACTGGAGAAGTGGACAGAATGTCTTTAATCCGCTGGAATGCCTCCTGCTGATAGTGGTCCCACGTCCATACTGACTTGAACTTTAACAGGTCATAAAGTGGCTGACACACTGTAGACAAATTTGGAATGTATTTCCCTAAGTAATTGAACATACGCAAACCCAAAATACACTTTAGGCCTTGCACGTTCTGTGGTGGTGGGAAATCGCGGATTGCCTTGACTTTGTGGATGTGGAGCGCAACTGGAAGAAAACAAAACTAGAGGTATTTTGGATTTCATGTAAGGAGAGCTCAATTGCTTACAGAGAGGCCTTAAAAGATGCTAGAACTGATTATTTTTCAACCCTATTAGAAGAAAATAAACATAATCCTAGATATTTATTTGAACAAGTGGCTAAACTAACGAAAAAGAAAGCTTCAAGCCCAGAAGTTTCCAAGAAACACAGCAGTAATGACTTTATGAACTTCTTCACTTATAGACGGTTTTCATCGGACGCACGCGCGTAACCAGAGTTACGAGCTGGCCCGAAGTTAACTTCCGGTCTGTATTTGTAATGTAGCGCGGACTACAAACGCAGTTAAACTTCATCGCAATGATCCAGGCGGAGTGAAAGCATCTGACCGCCTCGATTTGCCCATAAACGACACAGGTATTTCCATCCGTGTGTGTTAGATTTTTTTTTACTTTTCCGGAATGAAAATAGTTATAAGCATCCAAGCTGCGATTTGCCTTGAACGCCTCCCCCTTGTGTAACACGCATTAGTGTGTCACATTTAAGTTTGGCCAAGTAACGTCTGTTTTCTTCTATTAGTCCCAAATAATACTGACTAGACATACTTGCTAACTAATGTAATTTGCGTGTTTCTACAGATGAACTCTGTTGTTATTGATTCAACCGGAAGTTAAGTTTGGGCCACAAACGTTTGTTTATGTTGTTGCCGTTAAAACCGTCTATAAGATCTATAATATCAGGGACAAAATTATAACTATGCAACCGTCTACTACAGTATCACATCAGCGAGTGCAGTGTAGTCTCCATGAGGAACATTTTGATTCATTTGTTGCTATAGGAGAGGAAGAATTTGGCAAACTTGTTAATTCATCTAAATCAACAACTTGTATGTTAGACCCTATACCGACTAAGCTACTTAAAGAGATGCTTCCAGAGGTCATAGATCCTCTTCTAAATATCATTAATTCATCTTTGTCTCTAGGATACATACCAAAAACCTTTAAGCTGGCTATGATTAAACTGCTTGTTAAAATATCGCAACTTGATTCTACAGAATTAGTCAATTACAGGCCAATCTTGAATCTGCCTTTTCTGTCAAAGATACTAGAAAAAGCAATATCCTCACAACTGTGTTCCTTTTTAGAAAGAAATAATATCTGCGAGGATTTTCAGTCCGGATTTAGACCGTACCATAGTACCGAGACTGCTCTCATTAAAGTCACAAATGATTTGCTCTTATCACCCGATCGTGGTTGTGTTACTCGATCTTAGTGCTGCATTTGATAGTATCGACCACAACATTCTTTTAAATAGACTAGAAACTATGTTGGCATTAGTGGAATTGCACTGGCATGGTTTAAATCATACTTATCTGACCGTTTTCAGTTTGTAGCAGTAAATGAAGAGATGTCTTATCGATCACAAGTTCAGTATGGCGTACCACAAGGCTCAGTACTAGGACCGCTGCTGTTCACTCTGTACATGCTACAATTAGAAGATATCATTAGGAAATATGGAATTAGCTTTCACTGTTATGCTGATGATACTCAGCTGTATATTTCTTCAAAACCTAACGAAACTTACTAATTCACAAAATTAACGGAATGCATAGCTGATATAAAAAATTGGATGACCAGTAATTTCCTACTACTAAATTCTGAAAAAACAGAGATTCTAATCATTGGACAAAAAACTTCCGCACGTAATAACGTAGAATACTGTCTAACACTTGATGGCTGCTCTGTTGCTCTGAAGTCTTCGTCGTCAGTTAGGAACTTGGGTGATCCAGGCCATATCCAGATCTGAGGAAGGACCATCACCTGGACACGACGACAACGCATCCCTGAAGTGCCAGCCTCATCAACACTGTGAAGGCCTCATGGACACCTCAACACACTCATCTCCACACCGGCGGGATGACCCAACCTCCAACCAGATGAACTGGATAAATATCGTGAAAGTTCTGATCACATCTGACTCCTGACATTATGCTGCCTAAATCATAATCATACTCTGTTCGTTCGTTGGCCAAAGGAGGACTGGCCCCCTTACTGAGCCTGGGTTCTCCCAAGGTTTTTTTTTCTCCATTCTGTCACTGATGGAGTTTTGGTTCCTTGCCACTGTTGTCTTTTTCGCCTTCGCCTTTGTCGCCATTGGCTTTTGGCTTGCTTAGTTGGGGACATTTAACATTTAATTTTGAATTTAACAATACTATTACAACATTATTTTCCTGTTGTCTCTGTAAAGCTGCTTTGAAACAATTTGTATTGTAAAAAGCGCTATATAAATAAAGGTGACTTGACTTTGTCAGGGTCAGGTCTCACACCTGATTTGTCAATGATATGACCCAAGAAGTGAAGCTGGTCCTGCCTAAACTTACATTTTTCTTTGTTTAGCTTCAGGCCGGCTGACTCGATCCTTTCCAGCACCCTGTTGATACTTTGATCGTGCTGCTCTGGAGTATCTCCATATACGAGGACATCGTCCATGAAGAAAGCCACGCCTACCAGGTCGTTGAGGGTCTCTGTTTTGGGTTGGAAGATTTACGGAGAACTCGTAATTCCGAATGGGAGTCTTTTAAACGCATATCTCCCAAAGGGTGTTATGAAGGTGGTTAACTTGGTGCTTTCTGGGTGTAGAGGTACTCTATCGGCCAAAACCCGGAGGCAGCATCCAGTGACGTGAACATGGTTGCGTCACTGAGTTTAGCAGTAATTTCTTCCCATTTTTCCTTGGAACTGGCACCATAGGCTCACACCAGTCAGTAGGCTCAGTCACAGGCTCAATCAGCTCATTTCCCTCCATGCGTTTTAATGGAAACTTTTAAAGCGAAACTTTCCGAAGGATGAAAATTGGCCATTTTTCAGAGAAGCAATGTGTCCGTCAAACACTTCTGACACCATGTAAATAATTAAAATGTCCACATGAGTTAGACTTAAATGAATACTTTGTATTGTTAAACAAACGTGCAGGTAACATACAGGCAAGTGCCAAACTTAACTCTCCACAACCGCTTGCGTCTCCCCTTACTGAACGTACACACCGCCGCCGACTTGAGTGGCAAAGAAGCTCTGGCTGCTCTGTCACGCTTCTCAAAAAGTACGGGGAAGCTCGTTGGCGCTTTAGCCGCTCTGACGTAGCAGCATTATGTTCGAGAGAAGAGAAGTGTCACAACATGAAATGTAAACAGAAAAAAACAAGCAATAGATTGACACTAAACCTTTTATAATCACAGCATTTTTAGAACCGATTTGGTTGGGGGGGGGGGGGGGAATAATAATTAGCTATTATTATTATTATTATTTGCATCTATTGCAATTGTTACACATATAGAAAGAAGCAGGGGTCGTTTCTGGTGCAACACATTTAATTGAAGAATACTGCATGCAAACCTGCAAGACAGATTTAACGGTATAAAGTCAATCACAAGTGGAGCGTCTCAATTCTGTGTTATCTATCTGCTCGTCTCTGCATTAACTGTTGTATTACACGTTCTTATTCAGTATGACATTTTCTAAATGCTCTAGATAACATTTCTATCACATGGCTGTTCAACAAACAAAATGTAAACATCCACTTGCAAATACAGTTTGCATATCAAGCATGTACACAACAATCTTGCCCACAAACATAAAAAATAAATGGATAACTCATGTTAAACTTAATTTGAACCCATACATTTCCCTTTGTCCTTTTAAACACTTTCCATACACTTTAATGTTATCTTATGTCATATTTCACAACTCTTTTGTACCATAAGAGATCAAATCACGTCGTTTGAGTGTTCATAAACTCTAATGACACCGCTGCATACCATTCGCACAAAATGGCGGACATCAGCGATCTCAACACATGCATTACTGAACTCACGTCACCTAATCTATTAATTTACCCGTCAATTTTCCAAAATGTAAACATTTAAGTTGTAATTATAAAGTAATATTACCTGCAAGACAGATTTAACGGTATAAAGTCAATCACAAGTGGAGCGTCTCAATTCTGTGTTATCATCTATCTGCTCGTCTCTTACACTTGTGCCACACAATTGGTCAAATCGGTGTTACCGTGAGCAAATGAATTGCATTCCTGCTTAAAACAAGCGTTCGTAAATATTTCCAATAAAAGTTGCGCTCATCCTCAAATTAGACTGATCTCATGAAATAGCGTATGTATAACACACGCCAATTCGTATTTCCATTTTTGGTGTGCTATCAACACGCATAATCGTTTTTCAGCGTGTTTATGAACGCCGTTGACTTAACGTTACATTACTGTATATATAAATATATGACCTACCCCAACCCCGTCCCATAGCTCAAAATGCGTATATAACACGCCACTTGACTTGAAAGTGGAGTGTATGTTTAAGCAAAAGTCATGATGTCATTTTGCTCAAATGGATCTCAATTTCACTGGATCATTATGGATTATTATGGATCATAGCAAAGTTGTTGTGTTTGGTGCTACTGTATTGTATTTGCGGAGAAGACGTCGGACTGAGATTTTGGGTTCATGACACCCTCCAGGACCGTTTTCAATTCGGAGAGTATCACCGGCTGGTGCAGCAGCTGCGGCTTGATGACGATAGGTTCCAGGGGAACAAATGTTTTGGTAGGAACGAAAGTATATCGTATGTTTTCTCCGGAATTAGCCAGTGTGAAGGATGTCCATATTCCGATTGGTTACTGCCATTTTGCCGCTGCTTGCCGCTGAACCGCATCATAGCTCATTACCATAAAGTTGAGCTACTTTCAACTTTCTGATTGACGCTCAAAACTCCCAAAACGTGACGCCGATGGATTTGACGCTCCTTGTAGCTTTGGAAGCCAGCTTCCATTGAAAATTAATGACTTCCAATAGCTTTGGAAGCTCAAGTCGGCGGCGGTGTGAACGCACGGTTAGGGGAACCGCACCGTACGTGCGTAAGGACGTAGCAGAATGCCCTTAAAGGTATAAAGCCACATTTACATGTGCACATTGTATGACAAGTAAAGGTTCAAGAGAATTAACAAATCACAGAGTCTTGATTTTATTGCATTTTACATAATGTCTTAACTTTTCTGGAAATGTGTGTGTGTGTGTGTGTGTGTGTGTGTGTGTGTGTGTGTGTATAAGCTTGTCTTATTTTCATTTAAAAAAAAATTTGATTGTAATTTGCCTTATTTTGCAAATTAATTTGACAAAGTCTTTCCTTCTAAATGTCATAATGCCCTTTGGGACTCATAAATAGGCCCAACGACATAATAAACCCCTAAATATATTTACAATTACAATGTTGATTTCATAGCAGCTACACCACTTTTACATAATTTCATGTTAATTTAAAACACAAGTAACAATAAAACCTTATAAATGAAATGCTGTCTTGGTGAATCATTAAGCTACACCTTCATTGCTCGTTCCATCAATACATGCACTTCTTTTGCATTGCTTCATTTCTTCATCATATTCTCCTTTTTTGTTAAATAGTCTGATCTCATATTCCTTTCATTGAATTCAGTGGAAAGACTAAATAATATATTCTCCTTCTTATAACTAAATATATAGAGAGAAGAGTTCTGTATATTAATACTTCTCCATATCAGGACTGTCAAGGCTATATTTCACGCTTCAGCAATTGATCCAAGACCTTGCATCTGACAGCATTCATTTCAAGCACAGATGACCCGCACTGAAGTCTTTCATACTTTTACAAAAAATAAAAATATAAATAGAGAACGGCTGATAAGTTGACAAAAATAAATAACTAAAAAGTCAAACGAAAAACGAGACCCTGATGTGAGTTGATCAGAACATTGATCAGAGTCTTTATCTGTTGACAGTTCATATTTGACGAAGAGGAATGTAAACCCTGACCACAAAACAATAGCAACTACGAATGATTTACAAGTAAAATGCTGTCCTTGTTACATACAGGAAAAATGAGATTCAATGAAACGCTTAAGTGAATGAATAAAGGGCAAGATAAAATATGCACATAACACTCACAAACATGGAGTTCATTTCGGAGAGCAATGTATTCTGATGAGAGGACACATTTATCTTCCATATAGAGTGAAAGGTTCTGGCTCAGGATACATATTAAATTAGGGGGATTATTCAGATTCAACATCATAAAATCTTTTCAGCCTTCCTTAAAATTCTTCTCCCACAAAGAAAAATTCTGTCATCAATTCACTCTCATGTCGTTCCAAACCTGTATAACTTTATTTCTTCTTTAGAACCCTAACTTAATTAACTTCTTTAGTTTTCAATAATATACTGGTCACTTTTTTTCGGTTTAATTGCGATGAATGTAGTACGGCTTTTATGCTTCAAAATGTCACAAAAAGCTGAAAACTCTTCTAAAACCAGCCATGAGAACAGTTTGACTAGGCTGGCAGACTAAACTAAACCAGCAAACCATCTTAAACCGGCTTAAGCGGTTTTTGTGTTCCATAAAGTGTTCCACCTGAATTGTTTGCTCGTATCATCTTCATTCACCCCTTGTGAATCATTTATCAAACATTTTCACTAATTCCACTTATCTGTTGCCTTCATCCAATGCCTTCTAATGCCTTCAACTGTGTGTGGTCTGTCTTAAGCTCCATTTAAAGCATTTTTGCTATGTTTACATATCATGATTTCCCCTGTGTTTTGTGTGTTTTGCATTCCAGGATAATAATTCTTTTTTTTTAAAGTGTATTTTCTATTTCCATTGTTCCTTGTGCTCACTTCCTGTGGTTTGTTCCGGTTTGGCTTCATCCAAAAACCTAAAAATGCTGCTATAGCAGGACACATTCCAAGGTAGGAAGGCATCAAGTCACATTTATTTATATAGCACTTTTTACAATGCAGACAGTTTCAAAGCAGCTTTAAAGAGATAACAGGAAAATAATGTTGTAATAATATTGTTAAAAATACAATTAAATGTCCCCATCTAAGCAAGCATTGCCAATGGCAACAAAGGTGAAGAAAGGTGAAAAGGCGACATTGGCAAGGAACGTACTAGGTTACTAACGTAACCTCGGTTCTCTCTAGAGAGGGAACGAGTACTGCGTAATATCTTACGCTACGGGGAAACACTCTTTCCTCGAGATATTGAAGCCAAAAATTATCCTTAATTTTTTTAATCATGCAAAACGCTTTTGCAGCAGCAAGCAGACAAGGGCGAGACAGCTCGCGCGCCCATTGGCTGCCTCGCTGGAAAAGCTGCAGCCTATCGAGTGAAGGCACTGCGTGACGTAATGACGAATGAAGACGCTTCGCGCTCATTTCGTCATGTCCCGCCAGTATAGGCGTGGTCTCGCCCTCTAAATACCCCTCGATAGCTGTATTTCTCTGATTTTGTACACCGAAGCGAACCAGAGCATAGTTCAAGCACGGCAAGATACGCAGTACTCGTTCCCTCTCTAGAGAGAACCGAGGTTACGTTAGTAACCGAGTACGTTCTCTTACGAGAGTATCTCTCGTACTGCGTAATATCTTACGCTATGGGGACCCCATACAAAACGCCGTGCGGACAGGGATCCAACACCAGAGTCCCGGGGCCAAGCCCGGGGCACATCTAGTGCATAATCACCATAACTCACATAGAGTAGAGGAGGAGAGGCTAGAAGCATCACTCCTTCATAAAAGTCCCGTAGGGGTACCGACCCGTAAGGGCAACATAGCCGCATTGGCGGCCGATAAGCCCGAAGTTCAGACCGCCAAAAGCTTAGCTTGTAAGGCGGGCACCTCCAGGTTATAGTACTTGATAAATGTCGACGGCGAGGCCCAGCCCGCAGCCGTACAGATATCCTGCAGGGAGACCCCGCTATACCATGCCCACGACGAGGCCACGCCTCTTGTGGAGTGCGCTTTGACACCCAATGGGCACCGCAGGCCCTTGGAAGTGTAAGCCAGCGCTATGGCATCCACTATCCATCTGGATAGGCTCTGTTTTGAGGCGGCGAGTCCCTTAGAACGGCCGCCAAACAAAACGAAAAGCTGCTCGATCTGCCTGAGCTCAGGCGAGCGGGACACATAAGCCCTTAACGCCCTGACAGGGCAAGGAGACTCGCGTCCCTCTCCTCATCGAGAACCGGAAGGGCTGACAGGGAAATTACCTGGGCCCTAAACGGTGTATTGAGGGATTTCGGCACGTAGCCGTGCCTCGGTTTGAGTTCGACCTTTGAGTCGTTAGGCCCAAACTCCAGACATGACGTGCTTACAGAAAGCGCCTGTAAGTCCCCTACACGCTTCACTGAAGCGAGAGCCAATAGAAACACCGTCCTAAGGGACAGGTGCTTCATGTCCGACAGCTGGATCGGCTCAAACGGGGCGCCTTTCATGGCCTCCAAGACCGTGGAAAGGTCCCAAGCCGGGACTGAAGGGGGCCTGGGAGGGTTTAACCTCCGAGCTCCTCGTAGGAAACGCACGACTAAGTCGTTTTTTCCCCAGTGACTGGCCAGACACCGGTTTAGCAAACGGTGCTATGGCCGCCACGTAAACTTTGAGCGTGGATGGGGTCCTTCCCTTATCCATCAGCTCCTGAAGGAAGACAAGCACTTCCTTAACCCCGCAGTCCACAGGTGAAAAGCCACGGGCTCGACACCAAGTAGAGAACACCGACCATTTCGAGGCATAGAGCCGTCTGGTAGACGGAGCTCTAGCCTGCGCGATCGTGTTTAACACTCCTTCCGGGAGGCTAGCGGGTACCCGCTGATGGCCCATGCGTGCAGGGACCACAGTTCCGGGCGAGGATGCCAAATCGAGCCCTCCGCCTGAGAGAGGAGATCTCTCCTCAACGGTACAGGCCACGGGGCAGTGCTGGCCATCCGCATCAGGACCGGAAACCAAGCCTGGTTCGTCCAGAGCGGAGCTACAAGCAGCACTGGGCATCCATTTTCCCTGATCCGTTCCAACACCTGAGGCAGGAGCGAGACAGGGGGAAAAGCATACAGGGGACCGCTGGGTCAAGCATGGGCCAGCGCGTCCCTGCTTTTCAAGAAGAATACTGGGCAGTGAGCGTTCTCGCGGGACGCCAACAGGTCCACCTGCGCTCTGCCAAACGTCTCCCACAGCAGCTGGACCGTCTGCGGATGCAGCGACCATTCTCCTGTCGGGACGTTGTCTCTGGACAGCTTGTCTGGACCCGTATTCAGGTGCCCAGGCACGTGCGCCGCTTTCAGAGAAAGGAGGTTGCGCTGGGCCCAGACCAAGAGGGGTTCCGCCAGCCTGCAAAGGCGTGTGGACCCGATGCTCCCCGCCCCGATGTGGAGGCGTCCGTAGACACCACCGTCACACCCGAGGCGATCCCCAGACTCACACCTGACTGATACCAGTCGGTCACTTTCCACGGTTCCAGAGCTGAAACGCACTGAAGGTCGACCCTGAGGCGAAATAGACCCGCGGTCCACGCCCTGGGGGAACTCGTGCTTTTAGCCATAGCTGCAGTGGGCACATGCGGAGCAGGCCCAACTGGAGTACGGAGGCTGCTGAGGCCATCAGACCCAGCATTTTCTGAAACCTGCTGAGCGGGACTATAGAGCCGTGGCGGAAGGATCTCGCGACGTGCTGAATATTCAATCCGCGCTCCGGTGACAGGCGTGCTGTCATGGATAGCGAGTCCAACACTGTTCCCAGAAGGAAATTCTCTGACTGGGGAGCAGTGAGCTTTTCGCTAAATTGACTGTAAGGCCCAGCTCCTCGAGGTGCTCGAGTAATGCGGCCCTGTGTTCTATGAGCTCCGTTCGTGAACGAGCTAGAATCAGCCAATCGTCCAAGTAGTTCAAAACTCGCATGCCCCGAAGTCTCAGGGGGGCGAGGGCCGCGTCCATGCACTACGTGAACGTACAGGGTGCTATGGACAGGCCGAACGGCAGGACTGTGTATTGATATGCCTGGCCCTCGAAGGCGAATCTCAAGAATCGCCTGTGATGGGGCGCTATTTGTATTTGAAAATAGGCGTCTTTCAGATCTGTTGACATGAACCAGTCTCCTTGGCGCACTTGCGCGAGGATTTTCCTGGTCGTAAGCATTCTGAACTGGCGCTTCCCGAGCGTTCTGTTCAGCAGTCGCAGATCTAGAATGGGTCTGAGCCCACCATCTTTTTTCAGTACCAGAAAATATCTGCCATATAAGCCCCCTTCGCCCTGAGATAGAGGTTCTATAGCCCCTTTTCTCAGTAGTTTCGCTATCTCGGCTCGAAGTAGATGAAACACTTCGCTATACACCGTAGTTTCGACTCGCGCCGTATAACGGCGGGGGCGTCGAGCGAACTGTAGCGAACAGCCTCTCGTTATAGTGTTCAACACCCATTCTGATACCCCGGGAAGCCTTGACCACGCATCTGCGTGAATAGCTAGGGGTAGAATGAAATCTGGGCTCTGGCCGCGGCAGGACGGCGGCTCGAGAGCCCCTGTGTACTGGGAACACAGCACCGTGTTTACAGCGTTCGAGGCGGGGGGCGCGCTGATCACAGCGGGCAGCCTGTCCGCGCTCAGCTTCTCTATGGCGGGACGCGCAGAGAAAGCGAGCGGGGCGAATCCTGTGGGATTCGGCGCGTGTGAGGGAATGTGGGCACATTTACTAATGCGGCACATTTACTACACTGAGAATACTGTCAGCTCGCGCGACTAAATCACTGCTGTGTATACAGCGTGCGAGGCGCGCGCTGATCAAAGCCGGCAGCCTGGCCGCGCTCAGCTTCTCTGTGACGGGTTGTGCAGAGAAGACGAGCGGGGGTGAATCCCGTGAGATTCGGAGTGTCTGTGAGAAATGCGGGCGCGAGACAGCGGGCACATTTTCTGCACGGAGAATACTCGGCTCGCGCCGACTGAATCAACGCTGTGTTCACAGCGTGCGAGGTGCGCGCTAATCACAGCGGGCAGGCGCGCGCTGATCAAAGCCGGCAGCCTGGCCGCGCTCAGCTTCTCTGTGACGGGTTGTGCAGAGAAGACGAGCGGGGGTGAATCCCGTGAGATTCGGAGTGTCTGTGAGAAATGCGGGCGCGAGACAGCGGTCACATTTTCTGCACGGAGAATACTCGGCTCGCGCCGACTGAATCAACGCTGTGTTCACAGCGTGCGAGGTGCGCGCTAATCACAGCGGGCAGCCTGGCCGCGCTCAGCTTTTCTGTGACGGGTTGTGCATAGAAAGCGAGCGGGGGTGAATCCCGTGGGATTCGGCGTGTTAGTGAGGAAATGCGGAACAGCGGGCACATTTACTGCACTGAGAACACTGTCGGCTCGCGCCGACTAAATGTGTGTTAGTTTCGTTTTTACAGAAACCAAGGGACACGCATCGTGTAGTGTAAGCGGGCATTGTATGGGCGCGTTCACTACATTTTCTGCACAACCAACATGAGTTGGTTTTATTTGTGCTAGCCCTGCACCGTGGCGGGCTGTGTCTGGGTGTGGGAATGGGCACTGGGACGTGGGCATTCTTACAACACTCGTAACACCATCGGCCGTGGCCGGAACACCAGAAAATGCACTCTTTATTGGATTTATCTGGGTAGCCATAGAAACGGCTTTTGTGCGCAGGCAAGCGGGCTGAGACACCGGCTGCTTCACTGCGAAATACACTGGGACAGTCACAACGCATGGAACTGAACGAGCGAGAAGTTTTGGTGGAAATCCGGCCGCAGCGGGATCTGAACACCGTCACTTTCCTAGAGAGACTAGGAAGGCCTTGAGACCTCGGGCTTTACCTCAATCCTCGGCCGGGGCCCGCGCTGAGGGGGGCGGCGTCCAGCAGAGCGAGAGCGCGGTGTTTGATCTCGGGCCTGGCGGCGCTGCTAGTTAGCCGAAACGACGGCCTTTGTGCGCAGGCAAGCGGGCTGTGGAACCAGCTTGCTCACTGCGAAATACACTGGAACAGTCACATAGCTTGGAACTGAACGAGCGAGAAGTTTTGGTGAAAGTCCGGCCGCAGTGGGAACTGAACACCGTCGCTTTCCTAGAGAGACTAGGAAGGCCTTGAGACCTCGGGCTTTATCTCAATCCTCGGCCGGGGCCCGCGCTGAGGGGGGCGGCGTCCAGCAGAGCGAGAACGTCGAGGAACACGGAGCGCTCAGCTTCCGTCATCTCGGATAGCGTTAGCCACAAATGTATCTCACCATTCAGGCCGATGTAATCCACGGCTTGAGAGAGCGGACGCATCGGCTCAGTTTCAATGCCGTCTCCGTAAGTTTGTCGAGCTCAAGTGCGGACGCGGCGGCAGACGGCGGCCGCTGTCCTTCTGGGAGCGACTCGAGCGAAGCCGGCGAAGCTGGCGGGCGAACCGGCGAGCTTTGGCGGGCTGGAAATAGCTCGGGCGCGCGCAGGGCGCGGCGCTTCTTGCGGCGCGGCATCACGGCGGGCTGGGATGCGGGCTCGGAGAACGAAGCTAGGCGAGTCCGCAGAGTCACCATGGGCAAGCGTTCAATATGATGGCATCCGCCGTCAGCGAGCGCGGTGGCCGCGTGATCCTCACCCAGGCAGGACACGCAGATGACGTGGCGGTCCTCGTCGCTGAGTGGGGCTCGGCAAGAACCACAGGAAGGCATCTTTAAAAAGACGCAGCTCTTTTAGAACAGTAGAAATGGGTGTTGCGTCACGTAAGCAAACACACACACACACTTAGCAGAGTAAAAGGATATAGTACGCCGGAAAGCGCAGCAGGTACGGCAGTTGAAGGCGGCTGGGCCAGCGACTTCAGAAGATGGCACGTCCCGCTGAGAAGGCTACAAGTCAACGGCGCGGCTTCTCACTCTGGATCCCGCGATGCGTGAGCTTCGCGTGAAGAATGAAAAATCAGAGAAATACAGCTATCGAGGGGTATTTAGAGGGCGAGACCACGCCTATACTGGCGGGACATGACGAAATGAGCGCGAAGCGTCTTCATTCGTCATTACGTCACGCAGTGCCTTCACTCGATAGGCTGCAGCTTTTCCAGCGAGGCAGCCAATGGGCGCGCGAGCTGTCTCGCCCTTGTCTGCTTGCTGCTGCAAAAGCGTTTTGCATGATTAAAAAAATTAAGGATAATTTTTGGCTTCAATATCTCGAGGAAAGAGTGTTTCCCCGTAGCGTAAGATATTACGCAGTACGAGAGATACTCTCGTAAGAGAACCAAAACTCCATCAGGTGACAGAATGGAGAAAAAAAAACCTTGGGAGAAACCAGGTTCTGTCGGGGGGCCAGTTCTCCTCTGGCCAACGAACAAACAGTGTATGATTATGATTCAGGCAGCATTACAGGTCAGAAGTCAGATTGGACTGGAACATTATATTATGCAGTTCATCTGGTTGAAGATCGGAGTCATCACGCGCGTATGGGGATGAGTTTGTTGAGGATCAGTGCCGATGGCTGTCGTGTCGATGAGACCATCACAGGGGAGAGTCTAGTTGACACAAGCTCTGCTGACACTTCAGGGATGCGTTGTGGTCGTGTCTAGGCGCAGGTTCACCATCTGATCTGGATATGGCCCAGATCAAGCTGATTACAGTAAACCTCGGAATAAACAGAAATACTAAAATTAGCGTAGATGTCATTCTTTTTATGATATACCGAGTACATCAGGTGTTCCCTGTTCCGGCTGACCTAATTTATGCAGCATAATAATCATTTAACTGATTTGAATAATAGGAATGTATAGTGTTCTATGTGTATGCCAGGTTGAAGAGATGTGTTTTTAATCGATTTTGCAGTCGATTTTGATATTCTAGGTATTATCAACTGGCCAGAATTTTGAGATCGATATATACGCGAAAGACTATAATGCGTTAAGAGCTTGCTCAAGTACTGGGGAGCTAAACCATTTAGTGCTTTGTAAGTAATCAGCAATATTTTAAAATGTATACGATGTTTAATAGGGAGCCAATGCAGTGTTAGTCTCGCATAGCCAGACCTTCAGACTGACGGCTGAAGGTCTGGAATTCATAGAAGCTTTCTTTGGCCAAGGCTCGCCCATAAGGCCGTTTGACCGACATGTCAAACAACCAGTTCGTTTCGTTCAGCGTCACGTTTCTGGGCGTGGAAATGTCCCCACAACAACAGACCGGCGTGTCTGGCTAATTGTAAGTCAGTCAGCATGGAAAATCAAAGAAGGAGAAGAAAACAAGCAGTAAGTCATTGATCTGTTCGTGCACGTATAACAACAATGGCATCTGCATTACTACATCTGATCAAAACACAGAGTAAATCAGTAGGAAACGTATGCAGACTTTGTTCAGAGATCTTCAAAGCATGTAAAACTAACAAACACAGATTATTTCGTGGACACGACTCTAAAGACAAAGCTGAATTTACTATTGTGCTGGAGGAGTTTGTTGGCGTTCTTCATGACACAAGTTTGGCGATCTGCACATCTTGCCAAAGTGTACTAGCGTCTGTTGTTTCATGTTTGCCCGCAAACGCGGCTGATATCCCCTTCGCAGTTAGGTACTTCACTTGATCTTCCATAATAGATAGGAGGGGACACACAACTAGTAAAATTGGATCTGCTGGGAATCCTTCTAAATGTTGACAAAGGGTCGGCCAGGCTTGGAAAATAATACTCTTCCCATATCCCGTCAGCAAACAGGCTAAAATATCTCTTTTTGTCTCCACTAAGTGCCTCAAACAAAACTCCTGGACATTTACATTTAGTCATTTAGCAGACGCTTTTATCCAAAGCGACTTACAACTGAGGACAAAACCAAGCGAGTCATCGTGAAGAGGCAAAAACAACGCAAGAAGTGCTCAAAATACAAAGTTCAGACATAGCTCGGAGTAGCATAAGCCAGGCAAGCGAGGATTTAAAGAAAAGGGAAAGTTTTTTTTAATTTTTTTTTTTTATGTTATGTAAAGTGCTCCCGGAAGAGGTGAGTTTTCAGTTGTCTTTTGAATGCTGTCAGGGATTCTGCATTCCGGATGACAGTGGGGAGATCATTCCACCAGCATGGAACCGTGAATGAGAAAGTTCTGGAGAGTGATTTTGTGGCTCGCTATGATGGTACTACGAGCCGCCGCTCCTTGACTGATCGTAGGCTTCTGGTAGGGATGTAGCCCTTTTGGGCTCGTTGAAGACAAGACGAGCTGCAGCATTCTGGATCATTTGTAGAGGTTTAGTTGCACATGATGGAAGTCCAGCCAGAAGAGCATTGCAGTAATCAAGCCTAGAAATGACCAGGGCCTGGACGAGAAGTTGTGTTGCATGCTCAGTTAGGAAAGGCCTGGGGCCTCATTTATAACCGTTGCGTACGCACAAAACAGGCCCTGAAAGAGGCGTACGCCACTTCTGACGCATAATTTGTGATTTATAAAAACAAACTTGATGGGAAAATTTGCGCACCTGCACGCAAACTCTGACCCATGCGTACAAACATTTTGGAGACGGAGCAGTTTGGTGACACCGATGGTGAGCTGAAGGATTGATGGCAGATGAATGAAATTAAACATATTGAACTTGAAAAGTTGCTGTAACGAATAAAGCAAGTAAACTCTGTTTATTAAATAGAAAGTCACAAAAGGTATATCCACGGGCAGCAGGCTAGCGGCGCAGGGACTCCGATGGTGAGATGGTCAGATGTAAAACCCAGGTGCAGGAAGTGGTGAAAGTGACGATCAACAGAACGAATCCAGGACATCCACAGGAAGACACGACAGGAACAACGAAGGACGGAGACTGGAACGTAGAGGGATCAATACCAACACCAACAAACAACGATCTGACAATGGAGATGAGAAGTTGATGAGAATATATACACAGGAATGGATTGACTGCAGCTGGTGATGAGGTGATGAGTGATTGCTGAACGAGCACTGATGAGCAGCCACGCCCCTCTGATCAGCAAACACACACATAAACAACAGAGACAATCGACGAGAAGAAGACATAGGATTTACCAACCGTGACAGTACCCCCTTCCCTAGGAACGCCTCCTGGCGTTCCCAGACTCCCTTACCTGCCGATTGTAATCATCGATAAGGGAGTGATCCAGGATGTCTCTAGCCGGTACCCAACTTCTCTCCTCCGGACCGTAACCTTCCCAGTCCACCAAGTACTGGAATCCGCGCCCCCTCCGTCTCGAGTCCAGAACACGATTGACCGAATAAGTGGGTTCCCCGTCTACGAGACGCGGCGGGGGGGAACCGCGGCTGGCGGATTAATGCGAGCAAAAAAGACGGGCTTAATTTTAGATACATGAAAGACAGGATGAATCCTCCTGTACACTGGAGGAAGATTCAGGCGGACTGTCACCGGACTAATGATTTTGGTGACAGAAAACGGGCCAATGAATTTAGGTGCGAGCTTATTCGAAACGGAGCGGAGAGAAATATCCTTGGTAGAAAGCCACACTTTAGAACCGACGACGTATACGGGAGGCCTCCGCCGGTGGCGATCGGCTTTGGCCTTGGTGCGCGCCCCCACTTGGAGAAGAGTCTCACGGGCTCTAGTCCAAGTGCGGTGACACCTCTGGACGAAGGCGTGGGCGGAGGGGACTGCGACTTCAGATTCCAGACTAGGAAAAATAGGTGGCTGGTAACCTACACTACACTCAAATGGTGATAGGCCCGTGGATGACACTGGCAATGTGTTGTGGGCGTACTCCACCATAGACAGTTGCTGACTCCAAGAGGAAGGATTCTTGGACACTAAACATCGCAACGTTCGCTCCAAATCCTGGTTTGCTCGCTCAGTTTGGCCATTGCTCTGGGGATGGAACCCAGAGGACAGACTGACAGTCGCCCCCAGAAGTTTACAAAACTCTCGCCAAAATTTGGACACAAATTGGGGTCCCCTGTCAGAAACCACGTCTGTCGGGAGGCCATGAATCCGAAAGACGTGGTCAACGACAATCAACGCTGTCTCCTTGGCTGAAGGTAATTTGGGCAAGGGAATAAAATGGGCAGCCTTCGAGAACCGGTCCACCACGGTCAAAACTACCGTGTGACCCTGGGAGGGTGGGAGGGCGGTGATAAAATCTAGTGCGATATGGAACCAGGGTCTCGAAGGTACCGGCAGCGGTTGGAGTAACCCATCTGGAGGTCGATTGGAAGTTTTACCCGTGGCACAAACTGAGCAGGCCAATACAAAATTGTGAACATCACGAGCCATGAGGGGCCACCAGAATCGTTGCTTGACTAAAAACATAGTACGATTAACTCCCGGATGATAAGCCACATTGGAACAGTGTCCCCACTGAATAACGCTGGACCGTAAACTCTCCGGCACAAACAAACGGTTCAGTGGGCAACGAGTCGGAGGCGTTACCCCTTCTAAGGCCTTCCTGACCTTCGATTCGACCTCCCATGTGAGTGTAGAGATAAATAGAGTCTCTGGTAAAATGCACTCGGGAGTAGACGGGCGATCGGAACGGTCAAAAATGCGCGATAAAGAATCGGGTTTGATGTTTTTAGAACCCGGGCGGTACGAGAGAGTAAAGTCAAAACGTCCGAAAAAAAGAGCCCACCGAGCCTGCCTGGAATTAAGTCTTTTAGCCGTACAAATGTATTCCAAATTTTTGTGATCGGTCCAGACGATAAAAGGTACCCCCGACCCTTCTAACCAGTGGCGCCACTCCTCCAATGCTAGCTTGACCGCCAACAACTCTCTGTTGCCAATGTCATAATTGCTTTAGGCAGGGGACAAACGATGAGACAAAAACGCGCAAGGGTGCATCTTGTCGTCTGAAGGAGAGCGCTGGGATAACACTGCACCTAACCCCACCTCTGACGCATCGACCTCCACCACGAACTGACGTGATGGATCAGGGGTTATCAGAATGGGGGCTGAAACAAAGCAACCCTTCAGTTTGGCAAACGCAGCTTCTGCTGCGTCTGACCACCTGAACGTCGTTCGGGGGGAGGTCAAGGCGGTCAGAGGCGCGGCTAGTCGGCTGAAATTGCGAATAAAACGCCGGTAAAAATTGGCGAACCCCAGAAACCTCAGTAGGGCCTTACGGGAATCTGGACTTGGCCAATTTACCACAGCCTTAACTTTGTCAGGATCCATGCGCATTCCCTCAACCAAGATGATGTGACCTAGAAAAGGAACAGACTGTGCATGAAACACGCATTTCTCCGCCTTGACAAAAAGCCCATTCTCTAGCAACCTCTGAAGCACTTGTCGGACGTGTTGCACATGTTCCTGGAGAGACGATGAAAAAATCAATATATCATCCAGGTAGACATATATGAATTGATCGACCATGTCTCGCAAAACGTCATTGACAAGTGCTTGGAAGGCCGCTGGGGAGTTGGAAAGGCCGAACGGCATAACCAAATATTCAAAGTGCCCCCTAGGGGTGTTAAAAGCGGTTTTCCACTCATCCCCCTTCCTGATGCGGACCAAATGATATGCATTTCTTAAATCCAATTTCGTGAAGATAGATGCTCCTTGCAACCTCTCGAAGGCTGAAGACATCAACGGCAAAGGATAAGTATTCTTTACCGTGATGTTGTTCAACCCCCGGTAATCAATACAAGGTCGCAACGATCCATCTTTCTTCCCCACAAAAAAGAACCCTGCCCCGCTGGAGAAGAGGAAGGGCGGATTAATCCCGTTGCTAGAGAATCAGAAATGTATTTCTCCATGACCTCTCTCTCTGGGACAGAGAGAGAATATAATTTGCCCTTAGGCGGAGACGTACCTGGCAATAACTCTATAGCACAGTCATAGGGACGGTGTGGAGGAAGAGAATCAGCCCGAGACTTACTGAACACCTCCTTCAGGTCCCGATACTCCGTGGGCACGTTAGATAAATCCACTGTCTCCTCCTGTAACACATGAACAGAAACAGACGGACAGGCAGACACAAGACAGGACTTATGACAAAAACTGCTCCACGCCGCTACTGATTTGAGTTGCCAGTCTATTTTGGGGTTGTGACGAGTGAGCCATGGGTGACCAAGAACGATGGGTGCGAGCGGAGTGTCCAGGATATAGAAGGAGATGGTTTCTGAGTGGTTGCCTGATGTAACGAGGGTGATGTCTTCAGTGACTAGGGATATGGTGGGGAGTTCTTGGCCATTGAGAGCGTGTACTGCGATCTGATGGGTGAGGGGTTTGAGGGGAACTTGGTGGTTGAGTGCGAAGGTGTGGTCCATGAAATTACCTTCGGCGTCCGAGTCCAGAAGTGCATGGCAGTCGTGACGGTGGTTGGACCATCGGAGTCTAACCGGAAGGAGAGTCGATGTTGATGAGGTCTTCTCGGCGGAGATCCCACCCGACAGTAGCCTCATACTTACTGTCGGGCTGGGCCTTTTAAAGGACAGTTGTAGGCGAAGTGTCCAGTTCCTTCACAGTACATGCAGAGGCCCTGGGATCTCCGCCTTTCCTTCTCCTCCCGGGAAAGCCGGGCTCTACCCACCTGCATGGGCTCGGGATCGTAGACGTGGCTGACCGCGTCCCCGCCTCCAGAGCGTTGTCCTTCGGATTCCGCCGAAGAGCGGGTAGTGGGCACTCGCCGTTCCGCTCGTGACAACCTGGCGTCCACTCTCAGTGCAAAGGCGATTAAGTCGTTGAGTTTGGGAGGTAAGTCCATGGCGTATATCTCTTTCTGGACGCGGTCAGCCAGCCCATGCAGGAACATGTCCCACTGCGCCTCCTCGTTCCATTGGCTCTCCGCCGCTAGAGTCCGAAACTCAATCGAGAAGTCCGACACGGATCGCTGTCCTTGACGCAAATCGGCCAGCACTCTGGCTGCTTCTCTGCCGGCCACTGCATGGTCAAAGACTCGCTTCATTTCGTCGGAGAGCGCTTGGAACGAGGTGCAGCAATCTTCCTGGTTTTCCCACACCGCCGTTCCCCATAGCGCCGCTCTCCCAGTCAGAAGGGTGAGCACGAAGGCGACCTTGGTTCTCTCCTCACAGAAGGTTCTGGGTTGAAGAGAAAAATGCATTGAGCATCTTGTTAGAAAAGCTCGACAGAAGTTGGGTTCACCTGAGTATGCCTCCGGTGCTGGTAGACGGGGCTCTGACTGGGAGGGGTCCGCTGGTGGTGGTTGGGGAATCGGCGGTGGGTTGGACGCAGTGGGAATGCGCAGCTGTTGAACTTGCTGGGTGAGCCCGGACACCTGCGCTACTAACGCCTGAACAGCGCGAGCTGTCTCGTTGAGATTTTTCTCTTGGTTATCCATCCGGCGTCTGCTGTTGTTGACGAACTCGTCCAGGCTCTCTGCAGAATTACTCGCTGCTTCCATCTTGGGTCAGATCGTTCTGTAACGAATAAAGTTCGGAAGCAATAGCAAGTAAACTCTGTTTATTAAATAGAAAGTCACAAAAGGTATATCCACGGGCAGCAGGCTAGCGGCGCAGGGACTCCGATGGTCAGATGGTCAGATGTAAACCCAGGTGCAGGAAGTGGTGAAAGTGACGATCAACAGAACGAATCCAGGACATCCACAGGAAGACACGACAGGAACAACGAAGGACGGAGACTGGAACGAAGAGGGATCAATACCAACACCAACAAACAACGATCTGACAATGGAGATGAGAAGTTGATGAGAATATATACAGAGGAATGGATTGACTGCAGCTGGTGATGAGGTGATGAGTGATTGCTGAACGAGCGCTGATGAGCAGCCACGCCCCTCTGATCAGCACACACACACATAAACAACAGAGACACGAGACGAGAAGAAGACATAGGATTTACCAACCGTGACAGTTGCGCATATAGCCTAACCATATTGCCATATACATACAAATCACTTTCAATCCTCATTATGCGTCCTAATCATAAATGCATGCATGTTCACAGTAACAATTTACCAACAAATAAATGGCAATAAAAGATCAAATAAAAGTGCATCAATTGAATTTCCTTAACTTTCATTTTGTAATGATTTAAGTGTGGGCATATAGGTTTACCACTCATTTTCTGATTGGTATGACAAGGTGTAAAGGATTGAATGTGATCGCTGTTTACTTAAATACTACGGAGACACTTCTGCATGTATAGCCTATTGCAGGGGTTCTCAAACATTTTGGAGCCAGGGACCCCTTACAGGGGAAAAATATTTCCAAGGACCCCCTCATATTTATAACAGTGACTGAGCCCAAAGTTAATGAAATGTTTTGACACAAATAAGTCCCAGGGTCGTATGCAGGGTTTTCCAAATAGTGTACTGAGGTGCCAAAAGTGATCTTGCTAGGGGGGTTCGGGGGAATCCCCCCGATCCCCCCAAGGAATTTTAGATTTTCTTGATCTACACATGCATTTTAAGGTGTTTTTAAGGCCAAAAATGGGATAACTATAGCTTTAAAAGCATGTCAGTGGGCAGTGGAATACATTTTTTTGTCAAGTAGATGACAATTTAAATTTTACAATGAATGATCCACATACAAAATGGAAATGCAGAATGTATAAGATTATTGTTCACATCTCATCAAAGGAATGGCCTTAAATGAGAAATGTTTCAAGGATTATTTTGCATAGATGTTAATTCCAATATTTGAACACATTGTACACAAATAGGCCTATAGTACAATAATAATGGCAAATTATGTTTAAAAGGTGCTTGTGTTGTTAAATTGAGCTTATATCCACTGTAATTAGCTAAATAAAATAATGTTAACTTCATACACAGTATGCTTCTCTTGACCTGTAGCTGGGAGAGCGGGGCACAAAGTAATGCTTTTTGACTTTCTCAGTTTGTGTAAATTCACTTGGGGTTCAGAGTATTTATTTTTTCCTACATTAATTTCACACGTGTCTAGATCTTGTTTAGCCTACATCTTATCTCGCACTTTATGACGGAATAACTGAAGCGTCATGCGGAAATGCGCATTTTGACATTGACGAGCGCTGGTAGTCTGCTGAAACCGCTCAGATGAGAAGGTCAGTTTCGCGATGTTTAATATCCTTGCAGCGCCAAATTAGAGTTAATATTAGGCAATTATTTCAAAACTTTCATTATATATATAGGCTACACAGTACACATTGAAAAATTACAGAGGTCCAGACCTGCACATATCAGCATCTTCACATGTGGAGAAATGAGATTGGAACAACAGCACGTCGACAGTATAATGATTGACCGTCACTGCCTTCATAGTGTACAACACTAAATTAAGCAGAACTTTTTATAAGTTCGGTGAGTATTTTATTATGATAATGAATAGGTTTTGATGTAAAAAAAACCCAGTCCGCGGACCCCAGTTTGAGAACCACTGGCCTATTGCATGATGGATGTGCTGGCATTGCTGGAGGACTATGCCAATGGCAGACTTAGGAGAGAAAGAGTGTTTAGAGACCATGAAGATTTCCTGGCCCACGATGATGACTGGCTATAAGCCGATTTAGGTTCCCTAGAGCCATGCTCTTGGATCGGTGTGCTGAATTGGGGCCAACATTACAAAGGCCAACTACACGAAACCACGCCATCCCGGTACCAAACCAAGTCCTTTCAGTTTTAGGATTTTTGGCAACCGGGAGTTACCAGCGGGAGTTAGCCGATAGGCAAGTTTACAAATATGATAATGCAATTTTTTTTTCTGCGTAAAACTTCTTGTGGAAACTTATAATTCTGTTAATTTGACATAGGTCTGGGATTTCACAGCCATCCATGAGCTCCTTAATGCCTGCAGTTTTGAAAGGGATTATTAGAATGACCAATAGATACATACAGTTTCCTTACACTATTTGGGAACAGGCCAATATCAAAAGGCAATTTGCAGCAATGTCCGGATTCCCAAATGTAATCGGCGGTTCGGCGCAATTGACTGCACTCAGGGCCGGATTATTCAGAGGCCCCTGGGCACAATGTCTCAATGCCAGCCCCCCAACCCCCCCCCCGCGTATATTTTGTCCGAGGAAATTTTAATATGCATTTACAGGTTTACTGACTTAAAAAAAGATTTTTTTTTACATTTTAAGGTTAAATGCATCAATCTCGTGCTCTTTGAGAGATCAAAATTAAGAGCTTCAACCCATGAACTGCTCGTTGAACAAAGAAAAAGCATTGCTTATACCAGGACAATAAAGAGGGCTCAAACATCTTTTTAGTTATGAGAGTCTCAGTCTACATTACACTATTAATGGTGTTTTAGGATACCAAACAATTATTATAAAAATGTAATAATGATTTATATAATTATTCCTGACGTAAAATCCATATAGCCTATACATGAAGAGTTCAGATGCAAAAGCCTCTAAATGCCATCTGAAATTTTCTTCTAAAATGATCATTTTTATCAAGCTCGTATATTTAAATTCAGTAATTTCACTTAAATGACAAATAATGGGTAATTTTTCTTGCCATTTAAGTGAAATTATTGAACTTAAATATACGACCTTGATAAAAATTATCATTTTAGAAGAAAATTTCAGATGGCATTTAGAGGCTTTTGCATCTGAACTCTTCACATGTAGGCTACTATGAAAATTAGTATTTCAAAAGTATATTCTAGCTACATTACACTATAGTAAAATTAAAATACTTTTGTCCCAATTTCTTCACTTGCAAGAAATAAACCCTTGAGCTTTTATTTAGGAGAAAACACCAGATAATCATGCTGATCGCGTGAGCAAAGTGCGCACTTTTCTTTAAATCACCCAGCACAAACAGGATGCCTATTCTTATGCCTATATTTATAAAGGGACAAAGCCATATCATGGTTTCGATTTTCGTTGGCAAAATATAACGCTAGAGACCTTTATGTTAGGTTATACATTTTACATCTCATATGTGTTTGGAAAAGGGAGAAGAGAGAGTTCGGCAAAGGGCGGATTCGATCTCGGGTCGAGCGCGTCAAAAGCTACTTTCCAGTACCTAACGCCCTACGACCTACGTAAAAGACAGGCACTTAGTGCAAATATACGCTCCGTTATCTAAAATGTAAAAAAATATGCAATGAATACATTTTATCAGACCGGTCCTCGCGGCCTCGAAACACTACCGGCCCACCGGGGAAACTCCCGACTCTCCCGATTGCCACTCCGCCCCTGGTGCTGCAGGGCCCCTTAGATGTCGTGGGCCCCTGGGCAAGTGCCCAGTTGCCCTAATGGTTAATCCGGCCCTGACTGCACTCATATTGCTATAAGGGCTCCACATGAGAACGAGTTCATTTTTGTGAATCGAAAACATGTCCATTCCATAAATGTGCAAGTTAGCTTTGAGGCCAACATGATTCTTACAAACGTTGTGGCGCGATGGCCTGGTTCAACACATGACTCTTTTATTGTAGTGCACAGCAGTGTAGGGAATAGACTTGAGGCAGGTGCCGTGCGTGATGGGTGGCTTCTTGGTAAGTTAAAATGACATATAATGGTTTCTAACAGTTCAAGCCTACTGTAAAATTAATCTGTTATACTGGCAGGTGACAGTGGTTACCCTCTGAGACGTTGGCTCCTCACCCCATTTCCAAACCCTTTAGAGTGCAGAGCAAATGCGTTACAATGATGCCCACGCTCGTGCGCGCTCGGTAGTTGAGAGAGCCATTGGCCTTCTCAAGGGTAGATGGCGTTGCCTTGATGTTTCGGGTGGTAGACTTTTATATCAACCAAAAAAAGTCTGCCAGATCATCATGGCATGCGCCATTCTACACAACATGGCACAGCGGAATGGTGTCCCTCTCCCCGCTGACCTCCCTCGCCTCCAGCATGAGGAGCCTGACCCACACCCCCCTCCCCAACATGAACGGCATCATCAGGGCGCAAGGCTCCACGAGGAAGCTTTTAATGTAGAAGCAATGTCACCCAACACAACCTTTATTTGTTTAAGCTCATCTGCTATAACTGTAATTGCCTCAATTGTGTCCCTCTGTGTCTGAAGGACAGCCTCAGTCAACAACCGGCCACTTCCAACCGTGCCATGGGGTTTGGACGCGCTGCTGCTGGGGACCTCCGGACACTCCACAGCTGCTGCAGACTCAGCGCTGGGAGTCTCCTCACCAACCTGTGCTCCCATACCCTCTGGAACAACAAGGCCACAATAACCTATTGTGCTATTTCTATTTTATTTAATTGTGCTATTTCAATTTTATTAAATTGTGCTATTCTATTTTATTTAATTGTGCTCATGTAATAAAATGATTTACCTGTTTCCACCATCTCCAACATGTCTGTGTCTCCCTCCCTGTCAGACAGAATGCCGCACACACTTGTTTCTCCTATAATAGAAGCCAGCCGAGTCTCCATGGGGGACAGATCGGGCGTCCCAGGACCCCCACCAGTCCCAGACACACTCTGTCGGTGACTGGCGAGCCTTTTTTTTGTCCCCACCTTTATGTCGGACCACTTCTTTTTTATTTCAGGAACCGTCCTGTTAGCCGAACCAACTGCATTTACCGCTGCAGTCACATGTTGCCATTCCACACTTTTTTTTTTGTTAGTGATGCCAATGCTATGGCTACCAAACAAAATATTTTTTCTTTCCTCCACCTCCGTCACAAGAACCTTTATCTCAGTATCAGAGAAATTTCGTTTTTTCCCCTTGTTCTCAATTGCTGCCATTTTTGAGCATAAAGTAGGCTACCTCTTGCTGGCTCATATTAATATGCACGGCCATTCACGAGGTGATTTGCATGAGCTATATATGGTTGAATGTGGGCCGGTAAAGGGTGGGATGTCGATTTTTTTCACGTGCGCAAATTATCCTGTAGACTGTGATTTATAAATGGAAAATTGCGTGGAGGTGTGCGTACGCACGGTTTTATAAGTCTCAATTTTATTCGCTATTTTTGGCTATCGGGCGCACGCACACTTTTAGTAAGGATCCTACGCACAGTTTTATAAATGAGGCCCCTGATCTTCCTGATGTTGTGCATAGCAAACCTGCATGATCGAGCTGTCTTTGTAATGTGGTCGGTGAAGGTCAGCTGATCGTCAAAGATTACTCCAAGATTTCTGACTGACCTTGATGGGGTGATTGAGGAAGAGTCTAGCTGGATAGTGAAGTCATGTTGTAGAGACAGATTGGCAGGGACATCTATTAAATAGTCTATGCCGTGAACCTTACATACTTTTGAGAATCCTACGTTTAGCTGATTTTGATAAATGCTCATTGTCACTCATGTAAACACAACAGTTTTTCTTCCGCAATCACACTGCGCTTTGTTTCCCGGTGGACCGAAAATAAACGCGTCACTCGCGCCCCCCGGAAATCCGATAAAATTGATGACGACTTCGACATTCCTGAAGTGTTTTCAGTTAAGTGTACCATATGCATTAGACGTTTAGCCAACGTTCCGTGGGTGTGACGTCTGAGGCTGAGACTAATGCCGTGTTGACAGAACCGGGCTAATATGGTCATACTTCCTGGTTCTGGTAAGAACTCTAGCTGCTGCGTTTTGGACCAGCAGTAGTTTGTTTATTAAGCGTGCAGGGCAACCACCCAGTAGAGCATTACAATAATCTAGCCTTGATGTCATGAACGCATGAACTAATTGTTCTGCAGCAGCATTTGTCATTAAGAGCATATGACGTAATTTAGATATATTTTTAAGATGGAAAAATGTGTTTTTACAGATACTAGACACTTTCAAATGAAAGATTGGTATCAAAGAGCACACCCAGGTTCCTAACCGACTGCAAAGACTTGACAGAGCAGCCACCAAGTGTTAGAGAGTATTCTATGTTATTACGTGAGGAAGTTTTTTGTCCAATAATTAGAATCTCTGTTTGTTCAGTTAAATAGTAGGAAATTACTAGTCATCCAATTTTTTATATCAGCTATGCATTCCGTTAATTTTGTGAATTGGTAAGTTTCGTCAGGGCGTGAAGAAATATAGAGCCAAGTATCATCAGTATAACAGTGAAAACTAATGTCATGCTTCCTAATGATATCTCCTAAGGGTAGCATGTACAGAGTGAGCAGCAGCGGTCCTAGTACTGAGCCTTGTTGTACGCCATACTGAACTTTTGATCGATAAGACATCTCTTCGTTTACTGCTACAAACTGATAATTGTCAGATAAGTATGATTTAAACCACGCTAATGCAATTGCACTAATGCCAACATTATTTTAAAGTCTATTTAAAATAATGTTGTGGTCAATAATGCAGCACTAAGATCGAGTAACACTAATAGAGAGATACAACCATTATCGGATGATAAGAGCAAATCATTTGTGACTTTGATGAGAGCTGTCTCAGTACTTTGGTACAGTCTAAATCCTGACTGAAATCCTTGAGCAGATACCACTTCTTTCAAAAAAAGCAACAACCTATAGTTGTGAGGATACTGCCTTTTCTAGTATCTTTGACAGAAAAGGTAGATTCGAGATTGGCCTGTAATTGACTAATTCTGTAGGATCAAGTTGCGTTAAAAGTTTAAAAGCTTAAAAGTTTTTGGTACGTATCCTAATGACAAAGATGAATTAATGATATTAAGAAGAGGATCTATGACCTCTGGAAGCATCTCTTTCAATAACTTAGTTGGTATAGGGTCTAACATACTTGTTGTCGATTTAGATGACTTACAGAGTTTAGAAAATTCTTCCTCTCCTATAGCAATGAATGAATAAATTTTTTTCTCAGGAAGACTACAATGCACTGCCTGATGTGATACTGTAGTAGACGATTGCATAGTTATAATTTTCTCCCTGATATTATAATCTTGTAAGTTAAGAAGTTCATTACTGCTGTGCTGCTTGGAAATGTCTGGGGTTGAAACTTTATTTTTCGTTAATTTAGCCACTGTTTCAAATAAATACCTAGGGTTTTGTTTATTTTCTTCTACTAGAGTTGACAAATAAGAAGATCTAGCAGCTTTTAAAGGAATAGTTCACTTTGAAATAAATTTTTGGTATGTTTTAGCTTACGTCAAGGGCATCCAAGATGTAGGTGTCTTTGTTTCCGCAGTAGTTTCAATTTTGATATTTTTAGGTCAAACGGTTCTTGTCTGTCAGTCATATAATGCAGGTCTATGGTCACATCCTCAAAGAGCATGCACAGAGAAGTCCAAATGAAACATGATTTAATGACTCGTAAATGTAAGTACACATTGATGGCCTAAGACACAAAAAGGTTTGACCTAAAAATATCAAAATTGAAACTAAGACACCTACATCTTGGATGCCCTTGAGGTAAGCTAAAACATACCAAAAATTAATTTCAAAGTGAACTATCCCTTTAAAGCTGCTGTAGGTAACAATATTTTTTACATATTTGTTAAAACTGACATTATGTCCTGACAGTAGAATATGAGACAGATAATCTGTGTAAAAATCAAGCTCATCTGGCTCTTCCCAGTGGTCCTATTGCCATTTGCAGAAATACAACGCTCCCGTCAGAAACAACCAATCAGAGCCAGGAGGAATGTCTTAGCAGTGTCAATCACGCTCGTGTACGCGCTGATCATATAGCATGTATCATGTATATGTCACAGGTGAAGGGGCGGGCGCCAGCGGGCCGCCCACCCCCTTCTTAGCGGACCACCGCCCGAGGAGCGTGCCGTGAGACTCATGAAAGGCAGACACAGCATTTCAAATAAATATAAGTTCTTTATTAATATAATAAAAACAACATTAAAAGTCTCTTTCATTCCTAGAACCGCACAGCCGTCACAGTCTCACTTCAGAAGGATGACGATTCACAGGATCTCTCAGTTCACAGAGTGACAGCAGTCAGTAGACTCATTTCAGAAGGGTGATGATCCACATGGTCTCTTTCGTTCGTAGAACAGCACAGCAGTCAGCAGACTCACTTCAGGAGAATGATTCACAGGGTCCCTTTCGTTCATAGAACGGCACAGCAGTCAGCAGACTCACTTCAGGAGAATGATTCACAGGGTCTCTTTCGTTCCTAGAACGGGTAAGAATCTTCACAGTACAATGTACTCTCTTCAGTGCACAGCAAGACAATGGATTAAAAAGGGTACGTTACCAGTGGTGCTGCATGCGTCTGGACTCAACAGTAAGTGGAACAGGTAAGGATCTGCACAGTACTCTCTTCAATTCACAGTGAGGAGACAATGGGTTAAAAGATCGTTTCTCCAGTGATGCTGTAGGCTTTTAAGCTCAAACAGTAAATAACAATTAAGGACCTTCACAACACAAAGTAACCTCTTCAGTGCAGCTGTATCACACTGGACTTTCAATGGGGAGCAGATATAGTACTTTCCACAACGTGTGAATGGGGCTAGGGCCACTTCTCAGCAAAGGCACAGCACACTTGTGTTCACTTCAATTCCACAGCCACAAATCAATGTGTATCAATAAGGCAAAAGCACTGCAATCCACTCACACGTTAAGGCTGGTCAGAGGCCCCACTCCGTTTGTTACGCTCGCTCGACGAGGGATTTCGCTTTCAATTCCTCTTCAACACACTCTGAAACACATAGCTCTTCCAACAATCAGATCCACATTTGCTGCATCCTCTTCCCGCAATTTAAATACTCATAAGATGAAATCAGTTCACTTATCTCTTCTCTCTCCTTCCACCGCACCAATCCAGACGATAGCTCAGTCCAGCAGACTTCCCACAAACGATCCTCTGATCCAGCAAACTCAAATGGGCGATCTCCACACCCCAACGGTTTTCCTGAGGAAGCTTGTATCCAACACTGCTCCAAGTCAACCCTTTAGGCTCTTCAAACACTTCCAACTCACTGAGCACTTCAATCCCACTGAACACCGCTGCTTCGGCCTCAGCCTCGGCCCCTCGGCCTCTCCCCTGCTGCGTGCATGCTCCGTCTCCGTTCCTGTGTGTCTTTCCCCTTCAAAATGGCTTCCTCTTATACTCCACCTGGGAGCATGTGCCCCAATCACCAGGCAACTCCTCTCTCCACACCTGCCGCTCGTTTGCCCATTAGTCACCCCGGTGACATATAACTTTTTATCCGCCGTCATCGGTGGCTCTGTTTACTAGCCTGCGCGTTCACGACAGGCTCCGCTGTGGAGGACGAGCTGTGGAGGGCGGGCTGTAGCGCAGCAGAGAGCAAGGGGGTGGGGACCTGTAAGTTGTACTTGTTCAAATTTTCAGGCTAAGTCAACGTTTTCTCAAAACTCCCTACTGCAGCTTTAAGGCCTCTCTGTATGCAATTGTGTTCTCTTTACATAAAATGGGAAAAAACTCTAGTTTTGTTTTCTTCCAGTTGCTCTCCATTTTTCTGGCTTCTCTCTTAAGGGCCTGAGTGTGCTCGTTGTACCACGGCGTTGGACTATTTTCTTTAATCTTCTTTAAGCGCAAAGGAGCAACTGTGTCTAAAGTGCTGGAAAAGAGAGTCAAAAGTTTCTGTCGCAATATCGATTTCTTCTAAGCTATCTGGGATGGTGAGGAGATGAAACTGGTAAGGAAAATTAGTAATAAAGCGATCTTTAGTGGCAGAAGTGATAGGTCTAACATATTTGTAACACAGAGTCGACTTTGCAGCCTTGGCTAAATGAAGTATACTCAATAATAGATATCTGAGATGATTTGAGATGTCATCGCACTGCATTAGAATTTCAACGACATCAACATGACGCGTTACTAATCAGAAGATTCAGTTGCAAGTGAAAAGTATGTTTATTGTAAGTCCAGGCAGAATAGTGAGAGAGTGATGGTAGACAATGTCCAGTGTGAAGCCCTTGGTAGCACAGGGACGCTGAGTGACAACCCAGTCTCATGATGGTGAAGAGATGATCCAGTGCAACGGGAAGGACTCGAGGACCGGTTGATCGGAAATGACGTGAAGAGATGACGGAACAAACTCGACAGTGGAACGGGATACCGAACCACACAGGAACTGAAGGGCAGACAGGATACCAACACACACGGGGAACATCCACAACGATCTGACAAAGTTCAAGACGAAAACAGTGAGACTACAGTAAATAGTGATCGCTGATCAGCAGCAGCTGCCACCGGTGATCAGATGCAGCTGCTACCTGATCAGCGGTAATGATCACAGCACACGCCCACATGTGCACCCAACAATACAAGACTAGAAAGGAGACAGTGAATTCATGAACCGTGACACAACATTGATTCCATTTGATAATATTAGATCTAGAGTATGAATACGACAATGAGTAGGTCCTGACACGTGTTGTCTAGCTCCAATAGAGTTTAGAATGTCTTTAAATGCCAATCCCAATGCATCTTTTTCGTTATCTACATGTATATTAAAATTACCAACAATTAGGACTTTATCTGCAGTCAGTACTAACTCTGTTAGAAAATCAGCTAATTCTTTGATAAAGTCTGTATTGTACCCTGGTGGTCTGTATACAGTAGCCACCACAAATCTCAAATGTGATTTATCATTTACATTAGATAGTGTTACATTAAGCACCAACACTTCAAAATAATTATATTTAAAACTAGACTTCTCAGTAATTCTGAAGATATTACTATAAATTACAGCAACACCTCCCCCTTTGCCTTTCAGATGAGGCTCATGTTTATAACAGTAATCTTGCAGGCTGGACTCATTTAAAGTAATGTAATCATCTGGGCCCGTATTCCTAAAGAATCTAAGATTCCTTTTAGAAAACTCTTAATTTAGCTTAAAAACTTTGAACTTTGACTGTGATTGGTTGGTTGTCCAAGAAGGAAAAAAAGCTACTTTTTGCATTAAGATTCTTTAGGAATACGGGCCCTGGTTTTAGCCAGGTTTCTGTCAAACACAGCACATTTAGGTTATAATCTGTAATCATATCATTAACAATAAGTGCTTTTGTTAAAGGATCAAATATTCAGCAAACGTGAGCTTTATCATTTGTTCATCCGTTCATCATTTGTACGTAGGAGTCTTAGTTTAAGAGCGATTTGGGATCAATCTGAGAGCAACTCTGAGTAAGGAAAAGACAAAAACTTTTATCTTAGTGAGGAGGCGGGGTTGACCCCGTTGCTATGTATGACACAATCTTTTGAAGACTGTGATTGGTTGGTTGTCCAAGAAGGAAAAAAATAGTGATTTAAGTATTCAGGTGAAACTGGAAAAATTAGAATATCGTGCAAAACCTAATGTATTTCAGTAATTTAAATTAAAAGATTAAACTAAATATATTTAGTATATATATAACTATAAACATATGCATTTTGTTTATACTTTTCAGAGGACTGACATTTCTGTGTTTAATAATAATAATAATAATAATAATACATTTTATTTCAGGGCGCCTTTCAAGACACCCAAGGACGCCTTACAGAGCAAATTTAAAACAGAACATTAATACTAGCCCAACAATAATATCTTTTGTAAAATCAAATTAATAAGTACAATCAAAAAATGTAAGTAAAATGAAATCCCGATGAAAATCTATGTTGAATAAGCTAATCTAAACAGATGAGTTTTAAGTTGAGATTTGAATTGACGAAGAGAGTCTAGGTGACGAATGTGAGGTGGGAGAGAATTCCAAAGATGTGGAATGTTTAAAATTATTTTTTTATTTTTTTTTTATTTCATGTAACATTCTAATTTTCTGAGATTTTGAATGTTGGGGTTTTCATAATCTGTAGTTAATCATCAAAATAATAACTTTTGCACGATATTCAAATTTTTCCAGTTTCACCTGTAGGGTCTATTTTAAGCCTTCACTTTGAAATTACATGAGTAACTTTTCCTATTTGACCGTTTTCACACATACACATAGTATATATATATATGTGTGTATATAAATCCTTTTTTTATTTACAATGCTGTTTATTTCCTATAAGGTATTTGTTTGGCTTATAATGATAAAAATTGTTCCACTCTTTCCAATTACACTGATAACTGGCGTGTCTATTTAAGTGGTGGTTTGAATGTTGGTTTTAATGTACCAAACTCACTGTCATCCATTGTCTGCCACACATTTCTTCTCCCTCTTCGTCTTTCTGCCATTTTCTCTTCTGCTAAAGAAACTCTTAAGCCTCTTAAAAGTCCTCGTCCGTGCTCCTAACAATTTTGACCTTAAGACCTCTTTTAAGGGTTAAGATGCTTTCTGAATTACTTTTTTCTTTACTAGGATTTTTTCTTTAATTTTAAGAGTAAACGCCCACATTTCTAAGAATTTTCTTAGAATTGTGTCACTAGGAGCTACTTTTTGCATTAAGATTCTTTAGGAATACGGGCCCTGGTTTTAGCCAGGTTTCTGTCAAACACAGCACATTTAGGTTATAATCTGTAATCATATCATTAACAATAAGTGCTTTTGTTAAAGGATCAAATATTCAGCAAACGTGAGCTTTATCATTTGTTCATCCGTATTATATCTGCTTTTTATTTGTTGAACATCAATTAAACTTTTACCCTTAAATGGGTTTAGGAGTTTTTTGTATGTCCTAATTAGGGGATCAGACACAGTCTCTATATGATGATATCTAGGGCTACGTTCACACTGCAGGCTGAAACGACCCAATTCCGATTTTTTTGCCCCTATGCGACCTGTATCCGATCTTTTCATGACAGTCTGAACGACACAGATCCGATCTTTTCAAATGCGACCCAGGCCTCTTGGGTATGTGGTCCAAATCCGATACGTATCCGATCTTTTGAAATGCGACCTCAATCTGAACGGCCAGGTCGCATGTATCCGACCCGCACGCCGTTGATATGCGACAAACGTCATAATTCTGCGTTGAAGTAGGCAGGAATGAGAAGATAAACAAGTTAGCTATCGTACGATAGCACCGATAGCACGCACCTGTCAATACACTCCAACGCGTTGCACTGTTATGGTCCGCCGCAGACGTGTCTCTTCCCGTGAGTTAATCGAAGGCGCTCAAACGCTCTCCTCCTTCTTAATTTTCTTCTTAAAACGAAAAGATTGTAATTGTGCTGGCTCTGTTAGGAAAATAACTTTAATATTGCTAAACGAGCTCCACTGTTCATGGGCGTCAGTTTGGTTTGAAATGTGCTGGGGACAGAGACGCATTCGGAAGTGCATTTTCAAAAGTGCTGGGTACAATGACACATAAACATTTTTTTCTCTCTTTCGCGCAGGTCTAATATATCTGTACGTAGGCTACATAATATAGATTTCAATAGCTTGATGCTCTTTAAATATTTTGTTGCATTATTAAAAAGTTTCGGTGCATATGGAATCAAGACGGACCTATCCGCGATCGCTCTCCTTGGTTCTGACCAAAGAAGAGCGCTTTGGAATCTCCATACGCATCATATGGGCTGCGTTTCCCGATAAAAGAAAAAGCGGTGCTCTTTATAAAAGAAGCACTTTAGAAATAGTTGGAATTGCATTTATTAGGACTCATGGGATAGGCAGAGGCGCTGGCGCCGTCCTAGCAACGGCGCTGGTCGCGCTAGCTGCGATAGTCGCACACGAAGATGTGCTAGGTGTGCGATGTGGATCTCATTCTCAGCTCTCCTTCATCTCCTGGCTGCAGTGATGACTCAGAGACTGTATGTGCGCGTTTAAGGTACCTAAACAACGACTGTTGCAACATTGTCCTTTACTGGAAATTATTTTCACTTTCACAAGCTCATGATAAGCGCTGAAGCTGCAATATTTCTGGAGACATGGAGTGGGTAAAACATTATTTTGACCACTTGAGTTTTGTTTTGTAGAAAGACTTTTTTAAAAAGATTTTCGTTTAGTATAAATTGTATCTTAATTTTGATGACTATTTTATCAACCAATTGCCTGTATTTATATAAGAAGTAAATATAGCAGACAATGTAATAAGACGCCGGCACGATCACTTGCATTGCACGACAACTGGAGCATGTTTCCGCCACAGAGTGAAAAATACAAAATGTAATTGCGATTTTTTTTAATCTCACAATTCTGACTTTTTATCTCAGAATTGCGTGATATAAAGTGGCAATGGCAGGTTAGCTATAAAGTCAGAATTGCGTGATATAGGCCTAAAGTCGCAACTGTATGTTATTAAGTCAAAATTGCGTGATATAAAGTGTGAGAAATATAGCTTGAAATTCTGACTTTTTTCACAGAATTGCATGTTTACCTATATCAAGCAATTCTGACTTTATAGTACGCAATTGGGAGATATAAAGGCAGAAATGCATGATATAAAGTCGCAATTGCGTGTTACAAAGTCAGAATTGAATTGTGAGATATATGGGGTAAAGAAATAAAAATAAAAAAAGAAGCAATTGTGACTTTATTTCACGCAATTATGACTTTATTTCACGAAATTCTGATTTTATATCTCGCAATTCTGAGAAATAAAGTCAGAATTGTGAGATGTAAACTCGCAATTTTAAGATAAAAAGTCGCAATTATCTTTTAAAATGTTTTATTCTATGGCGGAAACAAGCTTCCAAACTTAGCCTAGACTGCCCTATTTAATTAAATTAATATAAAGGGTCGATTTTTTTTTTCCCTCATCAAAACCGATAATGTTTATCAGTGGTTGTATATCAAGCAGGGATGCGTTTGTTTGCATTTTGTTTTGCGATTTCACCGGAACGAAGAGAATCTCGGCAACAGAGTGAAGCGCGCGTCTGAGTGAAGATCATTGTGGCGCGTGTCACAACAGAACACTGTATCCGCGCCACTGATCGCAGAGGCAACGAGCACATGATCACTTGATTAAAACAACAACACATGTTAGCGCTAGATCACCTCTTATTTAACAAACGAACGAAACGAATGCTCTGCTAGTTAACTGGAGATGTTTTACTTGTATACACTACATCCGTACCGCGAGATGTTTCAAAAGTGGTGGGGACAAAATCGACCCTGGCAAATAGTGGTGGGGACATGTCCCCCCGTCCCCCCCGTAAATGACGCCTATGCCACTGTTGACATTCATGTTTAGATACTTCCGCAAACAGCAAGTGACGTCGTTGACCGTTGAGTACTCTTCTGCGCATGCGGGTCACTTCTGGGTCATTTCACGTTCACACAGGAGATCACTAAAGGTCGCATTTAATTGGAAATGTGAACGGCCTTGCAAAAAAATCGGATTTTTTCAAAAAATCGGAATTGAGCATTAAGCCCTGCAGTGTGAACGTAGCCTAGGTGAATGAGTCTCTATGGCTACGTTCACACTGCAGGCTGAAACGACCCAATTCCGATTGTTTTGCCCCTATGCAACCTGTATCTGATCTTTTCATGACAGTCTGAACGCCACAGATCCGATCTTTTCAAATGCGACCCAGGCCACTTGGGTATGTGGTCCAATTCCGATATGTATCCGATCTTTTGAAATGCGACCTCAATCTGAACGGCCAGGTCACATGTATCCGACCCGCATGCCATTGATATGCGACAAACGTCATAATTCTGCGTTGAAGTAGGCGGGAATGAGAAGATAAACAAGTTATCGTACGATAGCACGCACCTGTAGCTAGCCAATACACTCCAACGCATTCCACTGTTATGGTCCGCCGCAGACGTGTCTCTTCCCGTGACAGAGTTAATCGAAGGCGCTTAAACATAATCGAAGGTGGATCTGGTCATTCGGAAGTCTGTACCGACGTTGCTACCACTGCTCCACAAAACGCCATGGCCAAAAACCTTGCTCTCCTCCTTCTTAATTTTCATTCATGTTTAGCTACTTCTTGTTGTTAGCTAGCAAACAACAAGTGACGTTGTTGACCATTGAGTACACTTCTGCGCATGCGGGTCACTTCTGGGTCATTTCACGTTCACACAGGACATCACAAAAGGTCGCATTTAATTGGAAATGTGAACGGCCTTGCAAAAAAAAACCTATTTTTTTTTCAAAAAAACGGAATTGAGCATTAAGGCCCTGCAGTGTGAACTATGTGATGGGATTTATCTGACCTCAGTGCAGCTAGCAGACAGTCGGTTTAGCCAGTCTGTCTGCTTCCTGACCTGAGCCCCAATTCATGTTTGAGCTCTTAGACTATGTGCCATATTACTAGAGAGAAGATCAGCACCATCCCAGGAGGAATGAATACCATCTCTTTTCAACAGGTCAGGTCTGCCCCAAAAACCTTTCCAATTTACTATGAATTCTATATTATTTTGCGCAAGGCACGTCTGAATCCAATATTAACTTCCTGTCTCCTGAGATACCTTTATCTGATCGATTTTTGGAGGCAGCGCATATGCATCCTTCGCTACCTTTGATATCCCACAATCCTATGCGTTCCATTCTGTGACAGTTGAGCTAGAAAAAGAAAGATGTTGTCTGAAAGTTGCGTTTGCTGGTTATTTTGTGCGTAAATGTACATTTTTGACATTTTCCACTTCTGATGTAATTTCTAGCAAAAAATTGCTAGTAATTCAGTATTTGTTTTTGTTCTCACCAAAGCTCACTCTATTTTGCTGTAGATCTTTAAACTGTTACGCTGCCTCAGAAGTCTGTTTAGTGAGGTACCTTTGTACACAAACGCTGCCTGCAGAGTCATTGCTTAAGGCAGTGAAGCAACAAGTCAGCTGCTTAAGTTTTTGGATGCAGCCTTTGTCTTACCTGCCATGTTTCTTACCATAGCAATTCATTACCCTCACTTATTCCTTGTTAGACTCTTCTTAGGTTATAGGCTACTGTGATGGCCGTTCCTGTGGCCACACATTGATAAGGATAAGAGATGCTCAGTCATTCATGATACATACATTTATTTACATACTGATAGTTGTTTTCTTTCTCTTTATCATTCAGTTATATTTGAGTTTAATATAGTATAGGATTTAAGGTTCAGGTATAATAAAATCAATACACAGATTTTGTTTGACAAAGTTGTAAAAGCTTTATTTATACATGTTAGTACTTCGTTCGTTGGTTTGGAAGGGCACACTTACTGGCTTGCGTTGTACTGTGTCTGTTTCCTTATCCTTGTTTCTATTTGAGTTTAAGTTACCGTGGCATGGAGGTTGGATGAATGGCGTTGGCTGCGAGTGTGCGTCTTTCTGTCAGCGCGGCCTTGACTGACAAAAGGCTGAGGCGCGTGCAGCAGTGAATATTTATGGTCTGAGCGTTCCGTCCGCTGGGGGGGGGGGCATGGGGGAGGGAGGGGGGGTCAATATTTTCAATAAATCAAATAAAAAAAATCACTATTTTTGATTGGTTCCAATTTTTTTTCTATTAACATTTGTTACTTTGTATTCTTTGTTTAAGTGAGCTCGCCGTCTGTGATAAATACCTGTTTGTTGTCTCATTTAGGCAATAGCGTCTGGCTGCAGACAAGTGACGTCACTTGCACTCTCGGACTTGCACGCTCAGACACGAGCGCTTCCTCTGCAAGTGACGTCACTTGCACTCTCAGACATGAGCGCTTCCTCTGCAAGTGACGTCACTTGCAATCGACGCCTGCTCTCTACGGAACGCGATCGGGGGCGGGGCCAATAGTCTTTAAACGAAACGCGTGGAATTTGACCCCGTCAACATGCACTGTTTGTTTTGCCGCGGCAATTTTTTGTGTTTCTTTTGAACGCGCAGACACGCTCATTTTGGTCGTGTTAAGGCGTCATTTGTCATTTTGTTGACAGTTTTTTCTAATTGCTAAGACACTACAAGTGGAATTTGAGGCTCACTCAGTGAAACCATTCACTCATGTACCCAATCTTTAGACCAAGTCTGCAAAAATACAAGGACATTATATGCTTTGCACTCAGTTTGCATTTGAAAATCAAACTTTTTGCAGAAACGAATTTTAACGACATTGGAATTGTTCTCAATCCGCCACGAGACAAACTATGCAAGTGAGTTCACATGTAGCTGAGAGCAGGTGTCGATTGCAAATGACGTCACTTGCAGCGGAAGCGCTCGTGTCTCAGCGTGCAAGTCTGAGAGTGCAAGTCTGAGAGTGCAAGGCTGCAGCCAGACCCTTCTCCATTTAGGGGGTAATTTTGTTCTGTTCAGTTCTCAGTTTTTTTATATTGGGCTAAAGCTTGTTTTGTTTATTTTTTTTTTTAAGTCTAGCTAGATTATTTGTTAGATCAAGTTGATTTATTTTGTATCCTTTAATCAGGACCTTTTCTTATTTTTGGCTAAAATAAAACCCATTTTGTGTTGGAAATCCTGTGTCCTTGTGCCACTTGGCTATATCTGACATATGGTGGCAGCGGTGGGATAAGCCAGTAGAGGACACAGGTTTCTCCTCTTGTTTAATTATAAAACATTTTTTTTTGAGGAGTTATGAGTCGACCGCCAAAGAAAGGAGTTTCTAAGCTTGCTCTAACTGAGCGCGAAGAAAGAGATGAGGAGAGGACTATAGATGAAGAGGTGTTCGATGGGGAAAAGGAGGCGGCAAGTAGAGAACCATCATTGGGTGATTTGACTGGCCTGTTTCGAGCCCATATGGCGAAAATGGATGCCTGGGAGGTAGCAAGGAAGCAGGAGTATGGAGAACAGGAGTGACGATTCAGAGCTCTCCAACATCAATTCAGCTTATTACAGACTGAGGTTCAGGCTCGTACCTCTTTTACTTCTGAGCCACGCCCGACTGATTTAGATTATCTTGACAGCCAGGGTGGAGATGCAGATCCTGGGACCCGACGTTCTCCTCACCAGTTTACCTCCCACACAAGGGATGCTGACCCTATTGTTGATTATTCTGGACCAACGTGGCCTCGTGAACCTCGACTAGAAAAGTTAGCTGACTCTGATGATATAGAGCATTTTTTAATAACTTTTGAGCGAATTGCCACAGCTTGCCGTTGGCCCAAGGCCGATTGGACTTTTCATTTGATTCCGTTATTGACTGGCAAAGCACGGGCTGCATATGTTAATATGGATTTGGATGATTGTATCGAGTATGAGAAGGTTAAGGCAGCCATCCTCATTAAATATGATATCAGTGCAGAGACTTATAGACAGAGGTTTTGCTCCTTAGATGTCCATCCATCCAAGAGCCCAAAAGAACTGTACATAAGGCTGAAGGAACTCTATGGCAAGTGGATTAGACCCCGGGAGAAAACCATCGAAGAGGTGGGTGAAATGATCATTCTAGAACAGTATCTTCGTATGCTTTCCCCAGAACTCCAGGTCTGTGTCAGGGAACGGGACCCTAGGACCGCAGCGGATGCCGCGTCATTGGCGGATGTCTTTGTGGCGGCCAGAAGGAAGAATCAACTGTGGAATTGGACAGCTGGTAGTGACTCCCGACGGGCCCCGTTCCATCAGACACCAGTGCCTGGGGCGGGTAATTCTCCAAAGGAAGATTTTCCAGAAGGTAGACGGTATAACATTTCAAGAGGACCAGTCATTTGTTTCCAGAGCGGACAAGAGGGCCACACAAGGCCAGCCTGCCCACAAAACGCAGCTAAACTAACTAACTTATGTTATGTTCCCAGAGGCAGCATAGCGAAGATAAACAAACCAAGTGTACTGTTGCCGATTAAGACGGTGACCGTAAACGGTAAAGAACTGAAGGCCCTAGTCGATACTGGGAGTGACCAGACCCCGGTGAACAGGAAATTTGTGGCTCCATCTTTAATTCGGGCCTATAATAAATTACCCATTTGCTGCGTACATGGGGAGGAAAGAATGATGCCCACTGCAGACCTATATATTGGGGTTGAAGGTCAAACCTATCTGTTAGAAGTAGGGGTAGCAGAGTTCAGAGTTCAGGGGTGATGAATATCACTGAGCTTGGGCGGAAGCCAAACGAAAAGGAATCGCAAGCCGAGTCTGATGGTATAGTTTGGGGCCACCTGGACGGGTTGGGAAGCATTATTGGCTTCAATGAGGTCAGCGGACCACAGACGTACCCGAGGTGGGGCAGCGAGGTGGAAGACAGGGACCTGGCTCGGAAGGCCCGAAGGTGCCCCGAAGCAGGGTCTGAGTGTGGTGCACAACACTTACCTGTCTCCACGAGACGGCCAGGGATGCATGAGAAGGCGGATGACCAGGTCCTTGAACCGCACCCAGCTGCCATGCTAGTGAACAAGAGGGGGCTGAGGGGTGCAAGGCTTTACAGGGTTGCACACCGCCAGACTTGCCCTCTTGGGACCCAGGAACAGAGGAAATTGCTATTCCTTTGAAGTGTGGGTACCGCTTGTTCCTATTTTTTGGGAGCCAGCAGTGGAACAGACACAAACGAAGACTCCACCCGGCCCTCACCCGGGGGGAGGGAGTGGATCGGTGACCAACTCCTAGTGCATCTGGACATCCTTCCTCCCTGAGCAGAATGCTTTCGCTGTAGCTTGCCATCTGGCTTGGCAGCGCCTGGAGTGGGCTGAGCATCCCTACTGCGACTGGCTCCATGCTGAGGCCTGGCTGGAGGTTGCTGCGGAGGCCCAGCGGGAGTGGCGGCAGGGGAATGCCCTCGACGACGAGCAGGCAGAGGAACTGCCACCGGCGGAGGGGTGGAGGCAGCAGCGGGCCGCCGAGGCAGGAGGTGCCGGATGGCCTCCGTCTGCGCTTGGGTGGCAGAGAACTGTTGGGTGCAGTTATCTGCTGCGTCGCTGACCCGCCCAACCTGGTAAATTGGGGAGACCAGGAACCAAATCTTGTACGCATCCGTAATATCAACCAGGCTCCTGAACCACTAAGGTGGACATCGCCAGATCAATCGCTCATGCCACGACACTCGTGCCCTGGAGGGCGAGGTCGGATGGAGTGCGGTGCTCACCTATGAGCACACGGTCTGGGCTACCCTCTTGTATGTCCATAAGCCGGTGCTACAGGCCAGGGCAGACCTGATAGACCTGTAGCAGCGCCATGGCACGCTCGGAACCCGTCGGAACGGGTGAGAATTCACAGGCCTCCAAAAGGCAGCGGCCACAGGTGCACCTTTGTTGTGACAGACCACTACACTGGAGTGATAGCCACACAATCCTTCACCGCATCTCCGTCAAGGGTAGTGAGGGGGAAAAAGCTATTCAGGCAGTTTCTGGCAGAGAAAGGTGCCGTCCACAACTTGGTAAGCTCTCCATGCACTTCGGGAAAGAAAGGCACTGGGGCGGTGAGCTGAGAACCAGCGCGGTAGAGATGCGCGGTTGGCGGTTACAGCCGCGGACTCCGCGGATAAACCGCGGATAGGGCGGATGACGTGATGAAAAAAAAATTTTAATTAAATTCGGGCAGGTGGCGGGCGGTTGAACCAATCAAAGGAAAAAATATATGTATACATTGTTAAATATTGTTATCTGACTATACCTACATCAAAAAAAAAATCAAAAAAAAAAAAAAATCGAGCACACTTTCAAATAGTCACATTTTCATCCAGCAGCTAGTCGAGTCTGTGCAGCCTGCTTGTTATTATCAGAGATGGCAACCCCAGCGAAGGAGGTACGTGAAAAACTAAAAAAAGGAGAATTAAAAACAAAGCAAATACAAGGTCAGAAAAGTGTTGCGTGGAATAAGTTCTACAAAGTGGTCAATCAGGATGACACCAGTGCAGGCTATGTCATTTGCAAAACCTGTGAAGCAATTTATGTTCACGACAGCCACAAGACGGGTACGTCTAATATGGTGCATCACACGTGTGCTGCTAAACCTCAAACCTCCACGAACACCTTGACAAGTTTCGTCCGTCGAGATCCCAATAGAGTACCACAGGATGTCAAGTCAAGTCAAGTCACCTTTATTTATATAGCGCTTTTTACAATACAAATTGTTTCAAAGCAGCTTTACAGAGATAACAGGAAAACAATGTTGTAATAGTATTGTTCAATTGAAAATTAAATGTCCCCAACTAAGCAAGCCAAAAGGCGAAGGCAACAGTGGCAAGGAACCAAAACTCCATCAGGTGACAGAATGGAGAAAAAAAAGAAGCAGGGTCTGAGTGTGGTGCACAAACCTTACCTGTCTCCACGAGACGGCCAGGGATGCATGAGAAGGCGGATGACCAGGTCCTTGAACCGCACCCAGCTGCCATGCTAGTGAACAAGAGGGGGCTGAGGGGTGCAAGGCTTTACAGGGTTGCACACCGCCAGACTTGCCCTCTTGGGACCCAGGAACAGAGGAAATTGCTATTCCTTTGAAGTGTGGGTACCGCTTGTTCCTATTTTTTGGGAGCCAGCAGTGGAACAGACACAAACGAAGACTCCACCCGGCCCTCACCCACAAAAAAAGGATGTAAAATCAAAGCTGACGGATGCATGTGTGAACCTGTGCTCTCTTGATATGCGCCCGTTCGATATTGTTTCTAAGGATTCCACCAAGTGGCCCAGACGTTGATTGACATTGGAGCTAAGTTCGGTTCTGTTGACGCTAGTGCCGTCTTACCCCATCGGCAAACAGTGTGCGATCGGGCAAAGAAGCAGGCTTCCATTGATAAGCAGAAACTTTCGGATGCAATCCAGAAAGCTTTAACCAGCAACGGTGGTATTGCCGTAACCACAGATATGTGGACAGATGAATTTAAAAAGAGGGCATACACAGTCCTGACGTGTCACTACATCAGTCAGTGGAAGCTGGAAAATCGTATTTTGGCAACAGTGGAATTTGACCCTACCCTGAAAAAAACCAGCGAAAACCTTAATGAGCAGATAACCAATGTGTTAACGTCTTACGGAATACAGACAGACAAGATAGTTTTTGTCAGTGACCAGGGCGCAAACATAAAGGCCGCACTCCGGTCATACCACTGGATTCCGTGCTCCGCACACATCCTTAACACGGTGCTGAGACATACGTTCAGTAGAAAGGGTGACTCCGATTCAGATGGCATTGAAGATATAGTCGACATGATCGATTACTGCAAAGAGCTTGTTGCATACCTAAAGAGAACCGGTGCTATCGCCAGCCTAAAGCACACCGTGAATCAAGAATGTGATGTGCGATGGAACAGCAAAGTCACTATGTTGGAATCGATACAGAAACAATACCAAGACATAAGAGAGCTGCTAAAGAACAAAGACCAAGAACATCGCCTTGGTGGCATCCACCAGGATCAACTCACACACTTGATCGACTTTCTCACACTTTTCAAGTTAGCAATCAGCGAGCTTGAAGGGGAACATTACCCAACCATTCACATGGTGTTGCTATGGTTTTTTAAACTCAAAAAACACTGTGAGCCCAAGTTTGGAGACCCACCTTACATGAAAAGTCTCCGCTCTCGCCCGTCTGCCCTTCTTGATGAGAAGATGTGCCCTAATGCTACTCATAAAATCACCACTTTTCTCCACCCGAAATTTAAGTCCCTGAAAATGCTGGTAGAAGAGGACGGAAGAGAGGTGATCAAGCAAGTTCGCGAACTTCTACCAAAGGAAGGCATCCGTCTAAGTCACGATGGAGAAGGAAGCAACCCTGTCACCGAGCCCATGCCAGCAACAGAGCAAGGTGGGTCGATACTTTGCCTATAGGCGCCAGGTGTCGGTAACCTTTTCGTTATAAAGTGCCATTTTAAGTTTCCAAATTCATCACTGTGCCACAACCCATATATACGTATAACTTGTTTTATTAAGTGTATTATAATTTATTAATAATCATTTATAACTGGGGAGCTCTTTTCCAAAACGCGATTAATTAATTTCAATAGTTTTCAGGAAAATTACATTTTCTACCAAGACCCCAACATTTTGTGAATATTCAATTAATCCTGTTAAAAGTTTTTTTTGGCTCAGTCTGAACATGTTGAAACATTTTCAAAAAGTATTTTGTCATTTATTTTTCGTGTTTGCATTTATGAGGAAAAAACAATGTTACATGACAGTTCTCCATTACGGACGCGACAATTCTGAAAGCGGCACTAAAAGACTTTCAAACTTTCGCAGAGACCTCAAACAGAAAGCACAAAGCCTTTCTTTAAAGCGAATTTCGTTTTTTTATTAATTGTATCTTAATTTTAATCCATGTTTCATTGACCAATTTCCTGGATTTATTAAATAAAAAGTATATAGTCTATCTTGATTGTGTAGGCTATTTTCCATTATAAAATATTAGGCTGTGTATACCGACATAAATCAATTATAATAATCTGTCTTTTGTAGGCATACCTGATGGCGCACCAACGAAAAAGCCTAGGACTGACTTCACAGAATGGGAAGAGGAATCGGATACAATAATTCTGGATGAAATACATGAGTATTCCTCTACAAACTTCCGTATAGACGGATCAGCCGAGGAAAATCTACTTTCCTTTTGGGAGAAACAAGGCCAGTCATTTCCACGACTACAGCAACTTCCAAGAGAATTCTATGCATTCCAGCAACAAGTGCTGCGAGCGAGCGCTCCTTCAGTGCAGCAGGGCGCGTTATAGAGGCCAGGTGCTCTCGTCTGAATCCTGACACTGTAGATGCTATTTTATTCCTGCATAGTGCCAAGAAAAATTCAAAATAGCCCTAAGGTCAGTCAAAATAAACCAATTAGCCTATGTTACCTAGGCTTAGTAGGCTACACATAATAGCCCATGATTAACCTAAACAGTTGAGTTCGGTCAGCTGATAATTTTACGTTCATATTGGTTTAATTCAATTCAATTCAATTCAAGTTTATTTGTATAGCGCTTTTCACAATACACATTGTCTCAAAGCAGCTTTACAGAAAGTGCATTTCAGAAATGTACAAAGAAAAATACAGTTAGTTAATCATGTATAAATTTAGGCATAACATATCGCCGGTGTTTAGTCGTCTCTTCACAGGCGTCGAGTCGTCTCTCCACAGGCGTTTAGTCGTCTCTCCACCGGCGTTTAGTTGTCTCTCCACAGGTGTTGGGGCATCTGAAGTCTTCGTGAGAGGCTGGATACAAACTGGAGCTGACGAACGCTATTTACCTCGGGACTAGCGTCCCGAGATAACAGCAGAAAGACAGATGGGAAATAATTAGCATAGCTGATGTTCATAATATTAATGCATTCGAACTGATTCAGAAGTAGTATAAAAGGTAAGCATTAAGTGAATGCTTGGTTAAAGAGATGCGTCTTTAATCTAGTTTTAAACTGGGACAGCGAGTCTGAGTCTTGAACAATATCAGGAAGGCTATTCCAGAGTTTAGGAGATAAATGTGAGAACGCCCTCCTTCCTTTAGTAGACTTAGATATCCTAGGAACGACCAGAAGCCTCGAATCAATAATATTCTAATCTAGAGATATTGTGTGTTAGTTATTTGGCCTCGCTTTTACGTTCCGAGGCTTAAGACTATTTTGCCAGAATTTCTTTGTCGCAACTGTGATGGCGTAGTATTTCATTATAGGCTATTTCAAGTTTGTGGGGATGATCCTTAGTTCTATTGGGGCAATTTAGCCTGTTCAGACTTTATGTTCGTTCAAAGAGGGATGGCATATTTATTTATCTAATTTAAGTCTGTGGGGGTGACTGAGCCTATAAGGCTTAGCTACGATATGCCGTTTTTTTTTCAACTGTTTGCCAAAACATGCGGCTATAGCCTATGCACTACATTGGAATATGTAGCCTATTTATTTATTTGAATCATTTTTCACTGACTGTTGTTTCTTTTGGCATAGATAATATGCATTGTCTGATAGAGATATCAATAAAGGTTCATCTGTGTCGCAGAATTGGTGTTGTTTCCGATTTCCGATTCGACAATTACAAATGTGAACAACATGCACTGTTGTGCGGTGGAATGTCATCGGATTTCAGAATGAATAGGCTACATTTAGATTTAACATTTAGATTTAACATTTAGATTCAACATTTAGATTTAGATTTAACATTTAATATTTAGATTTAACTATTTAAAATATCTCTAGTTGACAAATATTTTTGTAAATGTGCTAAAAAGTGACCGTCAAAAATTCATACCAGTTTTTTAAACATTGTTTGAAGCTATATGTGACAAAATGTTGCTGTTATTTTCAGCGTGAGCCGCTTTACAAACGGCATGTTGAAATTATGTGCCAAAATGCGTTTTCTATTAGGCTACAATGAAAATATTGTACAGTAGCCTATCAGATAAGGTCAGGTTTGCCGAAGTGCGTTTAATTCAGGCTATTTATTTATTTTTGTCCCTGCGCGCTGATCAGAGACGGAGTTCACTTCTGATATTCTGAGAGCTTTCTAGTCTCGCGGCTGTCATCAGCAGCACATTGTATCACCCAATCAGCGGATGGCGGGCGGGTGCGGTTTTGAAAATTGGTCAATAACATTGGTGCGGATGGATGGCGGACGGATGATGAGTTTTGTGATGCGGTTGCGGATGAAATAATAGCCCATCCGCGCATCTCTACAGCGCGGCACGCCCCGAGATACCAATCCTCTAACCAAGATTGAGCGGGACACTGTGGAGGATTCCACTCAAGCCCGGTGGCCAGTTTCAGAATAGCTGACAATTCTCAATCCTAGGACGCTTTGGGGAGCAAATACACACTCCGCCATGCTGAAAGATGAAAAAGCTGACAAAGTCAATGACTCCACAGAGCTGGGTCCGAAGTCTCTATTCCTCGTCCTAGATGGTACGCACCAGCGGCTGCCGTGAATCTATTCCCTAGAGCGAGATGTAGAGAATTTACGGATGAACCAAACACAAATTAATCTTTCTAATCTCTCATGGGATTCATTCAAATGTGATTCAGCAATCCAGATCTGAACACATTCCAACGTCACAAAACTGGCTCCAAATAGCCATAAAAGAACCCCTCAGAAAGGATTTTATGGCCCCGCAGGGACCAAGGAAGCTGACCATCTTTGACCTGTTTAACAGACTCGTCTTTCTTAAGGAGCAAGGTCCCATGAGAAGATGAACAGAGCAGACTTCAGCAGGGACCTTGCCGTGACCTCAGATTGGAATGTCTTTCTTAAACCCCAGAAACTTTACACACCAACACACTTTACATATCAAACCACATTAATTCTGCACATTCTGCAGAGAACAACTCACACAGAACAATGCTCAGTGGACTCATAATCAAACATCATAATTCTTGTTTTTCCTACAATTCATGTTTGTATTATGCTTAGATTCCATATAAATCATGTAATGATGATTATAACTGTGTGTATGAATGAACGAGTATCGTGCTTCCAATCAAAATAATCGTATGCCCTTAATTCATAAGATGGCTTGTTTGAAATCTGTGTAAAATGCTTTGTATGATTATGATAATCTATAATGTCTAAACTGTGATCTTTTGTTCTCTGCCAAGTGCTGGAACCCAAGCAGATCACAGATCCACCTCCTACATTAAACCAGTGTCTGATTGGCCAGAACTCATCCTGGAGGTTGGACAAACTTTGAGTTTAAAATCTTAAACCCTCTCTTAAACTCTCTCTAACTCGCTCTAAAAAACAACTCTCGGCAGAACAAGTCGGGTGGAGCAGACGATGGTTATAGTAACCATGTAGACGCATAGAGACAAATAACCCATCAAGATCGGGGTTAAAACAGCTCATTCAAGCCACCTTACTCGTCTTACTTTCCTTTCTTCCTTTATTTTCTTTTTCGTAAAAGTCTCGGTTCTAAGTTAAGTTTTGCTGCAAAGTTGCGTTTAACGTTTCGGCTGCAAAACCCGCTTCCAACTTCAAAGACTTTCATTCATCCGCGCCAACACACCACGTGACTGGCCGTCCAACTTCCATACAGACAAAGACAACCAGCCACGCGGACCCAGCCGGGAAACCCCTCTGACGAAGCACCTCAAATAGGGAATTCCCTGGCCTAAGCAACGCAAAGACAAGCAAGTACTCCAGACTGTAACTGACCTGGTGCTTTTTAATGTACATGTAATAACCTGTCTAAGAAACAAGGTTTAAATTAATGCTGGTGGTTCGTTCAGGTTTATGTCTTACAAAGTGCATCTCACTCTGAAAACTCACTCTTTCTCTCTCTTCCTTTGCGCCTTGTATGAATGTGTGTGTGATTGTTTAGACCTTAGTTTTATGTGTTTAGAATAGTTAATAAAGTCGTCCATATATTTGAAAAGATATTTGTCTTGTGTTGTGCTTACACATTTAATGTCTTGTACTGTCGATCTAAAGTTACCTTGCTAATACATAGTGTTTCACTATAGATTGGATATTGATATCTGTTGCCAAGGTTAAAATTACGGCCCGTTCAAATGAACTCTAAACGAGTCATTTGCTCGGTTCCATAGTGATTCGGTCAATGATTCATTGCAAATCGATGAATCATTCCCTTTGAGCTAAATTGGCCTTCCGGCCCCCTTAAATACATTTTATGTATATTATTATTATGTAGGTTCGCTACACAGAAACCCCAGCTGCATACCCCGCGGGCAGATCTCAGGGCCTGGTCTTCCAAATACCTTCAAGGGAATATGGCCAAGGATAAGGAATATCCTACCTGTCACTTCTGGGGACAATACCACAGACGAGTGGAATGAGTACCACTCTCATTGTGAGAGGAGACCCAGCTCAAATATCAAGGAGGCTCGCAGAGAGCCAACAACCTGATAGTATCTAAGGGGAGCTCCACAAATGGAGGCTTCAGCAAGATGACCCTTTAAAATAAGATGAGGCCTAACTACATTCTACGCTAAGGACTGCTTACCACAAAAGAGCCGGAAAATTTGAGCTCGGTGGAGCCGAGGGCTCAGCATGATGACTCTCTAGGCAAGAGGAGGCCTAACTAACTATGCTCTACACCAAGGATTGCTTACCAGGGAGGCTTACAAAAGCCTTGATACTACTATCCAGGCATAGCTCTAGGGGGTGGAGGCCGAGTAACACCCACCTTGAAGACAGTTTACCAGGGAAGCTCAAAAAAGAGCCTACAACCCAGTCCACTGCCTTCAAGGAGCTTTAAGAGCAGAGGCTTCAGCATAATGACCATCTATAGCAATAGGAAGCCTAACTATGCTAAAGATCACCTCACCAAGTAAGCTCACAGAGAGCCATACAACTTGGACACGTTATCTTATGCTGAGCTTTGGGGAGCAGAGGTCTCAGTGGGACGACTCTCTAAAGCAAGAGGAGGCCTAAATACACAGGTTCTACACTAAGAACTGTTTACCAATGAGGATCAAAAAAGAGCCTGACAAATCGATACTGCTATCCAATAGGAGCTCCGGGGGCAGAGGCCTTACAGGATGACTCTCTATAGCAAGAGAGCCCAGCAACGCTAACCTTAACTACAGTTCAACCAAGGAGACTCACAGAGAGCCACACTGCTGTGCAAAGCCAAAAGTCCGTAACTTCGTTTTTGGTCGAAAATGAGTTATTTATATTTTTGGCACATTCAAGACCTCCTTTATCATGTGGATAAGTATCTTGAGTCAATTCCGTTGTTTTTTTCGAGAAAATAATGGGTTGTCTTAACCGTAACTTCCAAAAGCCCATGAGAAAAGGCAGAACACCGTAACACCAGTTACCGCTCTTTGACTTTGTTTTTGTAACGCTCATATTGAGTTACGGCACTCTGCCTTTGTTTAGCCGCGCGTCAATATGAAGTTACTGTGCTGGCGTTCTATCAAATAATGCTACCTATCAGATTATACGGTGTTCTGCCTTTGTTTTACTCTCCATTAAAATTGAAATTCCGATGTACTTTGCCTGTGTACTAGCCTGTGTACTTTGTACAGCTACCATCCGTCCCTGTAACTTCTAATGTCCTCAGAGCTTTGTCCACTAATGCGGTCAGAACATTTAGTAGTCAATGCTCTTAACCATCGACTCCATCGACAAACGTCCGATATTGATCGCGAAGGATATATTTAGAGTTGACAATTTTTTTTTACACATGTCGTAGCAGATGAATAGCCTACAACAAAGAACTAAAGCCATGTTCGGGTACCGGACCTGGTTGAAACAATCATGCATCTAGCTGGCAGAGTGCCAAAACCTCGCCGGCGCTTTCAGTACTGCCCTGAAAACGGTCGAGCCGATATGAGACTAATATATCACAGGGAGTGATAATAATAAAGCAACAATATTGGTGGCATACAACATAATGAAGCAAGAAGTGCTGGTGCATACAACATCAGACCAGCTGTTACAAGCAGGTTATACAATCACAGCGTTCGGAATAAATCCACGGGACGAGCGAAGTGCACAAGCACAATAATAGGGCAGACAGCTGAAACCAGTCTCAAGGGGGAAAGCACTGGGTAGGCTATGTACTTTTCGTGAACGGATGAGGAGCGTGACACCTTTGAACACGAATCTCGGTAAACGCCTGTGAAAGTATGCGTCTATCATATCCACCGCTATAAACCAGTCTCCGGGTCGAATGTGCACGAGGATCTGTTTTATCGTGATCATTTTGAACGCGTGTTTAGCAAGTCTTATGACACTCGGTACCACTTGAAGATACTCTTTGCCGCTATGGAGGTATTGTCATGTCTAATGTATGAAAGGGCACCTATTATGGCATTTGAAATGTTCCTAATATTGTTTTGGGAGTCCCCAACAACAGTTTTACATGCATGCAATGACAAAAAACACTTTTGTTATCTTATAATATGCATTTATCTTTACCTGATTTGCTCACCGACTCCCAAATGATTCGTTCAACAACTCATTTTTCCAAACCCCTCCTTTGCGTGACGCTAATCGGCGGTGATTGGTCAGATGACCCAGTCAGTTTTGTTTGTAAAGCAATCATTATTATGACGATTAAAATGAACACAGCACAAGGTTCGGGCTATACTTGCCACTGATTCTTCACATGCTCGTCTCTGGGCAGTGAAAAAAGGTCGCTTTTGATTTGCACTTCTGAACACAGCGTCTTGTTGTCGACATGATGTTTTCAAGTTTCCCTGGCGTCTGCGCGGCACGCGCAATGAGTATGCGCAGTCAATTTGATCATTTTTCGTCTTGACGTCACAAGGAAAAGGAAAATGACTCATTGGAAAAACGATTCATTAAATTGACTCATAGTTGACTCATACTTTTGAGAGACAATAACTTTTTTTACGGTGAACTTTCATATATAAAACTTTGCAGGATGTTTTTGTTCACTTAGATCTATGTTACACACTACATCAGGGCTATTCAATTGGCGGCCCGCGGGCCAAATGCGGCCCGCCAATCATCTCCATGCGGCCCGACGGCACCAACCTCCCTCCTCCTCTTTTCCTGGCGGTGCGGCTAATTCAGTTTGATACTCGCTCCGATTGACCTGAGAAACGTTGTACGTGCGAATATTTCAGCAGTTATTATATGTGTCCCGAATTTATGTCGACTGAACCAGCGATAGGCTACCACTCGTGAATGAATCATTCTAAACGCAATTGCATAACGGTCTAAAACTATTCGGATTCATTCGGACCGCTCCGTTACTGAATCATCTGAAGCGGCTTCTCGTTCAATACAGTCTAACAACAAATAGCGATGTTTTCAGTTGTTTCACTAGTTGTTTCAACACGGCCCAGCACGGAGTTGCGTTTACTCCCGGACACTATTATTAAACATTTTGCGACAACCAGTGAGAAGTGTTTCAATTCGACAGACACCTCTCTGTTACAAACCAACAATCACTTGATGATTTAATTAGTATTAAATCGGATGAAACAGCCTCAACATTCCCAACAAGACTGATGAGGAAAGCAGAAGAAACACTGTGAGCATGAACGAAATTAGAAGACTTTAAATCCCCTAATCACCCTCACAAACATTTACCATGAATGTACTGTAGTAATTTACCATGGTTGGGCAGAAATGTGCAATATTTATATTGAATAATATGTAGTAATAAATAAATATAGTAAATAAATATATATATACTGTAATATTATATAGTAGGCCTATAATAGTAAACATAGTGATTTATATTGCATTAGTTTTATTAGGTGGGTAGAGGAATAATTAATGCTTGTTATGAAATTATGTCAGTTTCTTTGTAAAGGTGCGTATAGTTTTTAACTTGTGTTTAGGCATTTCTTTATACAGTGGGAGTGAGTAGCCTGTGGTTAACAAGTCTCACTGTCAGAATATTTTCATTTAAGCATAACAATTATAAAAAAATATTATTATTTCTCACCAACAGCTATAAGTTTGTATAAATATTTATTTGTTCCAAGGAAAATAGTTGTACACAGCTGTAAATTATCAAGTCTACTGTTGGGTACTACATTTCCAGGTAAATACCACATTTTTTTAGGGTTACTTTAACTTATTTATTGAAACTGTTATGTTTCAATAAATAAGATAAACCCCCAAACCAACCCACCGGCCCACCTCTACTTTTCGATTTGATAATGCGGCCCTCGAATGAAACTACCGGTAATTGAATAGCCCTGCACTACATGAAAGGTAATTTTCAAAATTCCATAATAGGTGCCCTTTAATAGGGCCACCAGAATGCAACCAAAGCACAATAAGTAGATGGCTATAAGTAATTGTAAATCATACAAAATAAATGCAATGATCACTAGATTTTATACAGGTGTTATTATAATGATTTTGTTAATGGTGATCAGCAACCAAATATTGATATTGTGGAAGTTCCTGCCTTTTGACTTGGCATGACTTCTCACTTTTTGCTGACAATACAAAGGCAGAGTACAGTAACTTTAAAATAGTGGTCAAAAGTCAAGTTTGAGCTCAAGATTTTTTTATGTAGATAATTTTCATTACTTAAACATCTAATTGCCAGATTTCCAGTGTCCTACCTATAATTAAGTCATTTTTCTCAGTTCCACACTGTAGCGAGTTAAGGTCTTTTGCCTTTGTAGGGCAGCATACCACTCGATGTCACTATCTATAGAGGAATGATGCTTAAGTCAGAACAAGGTCATCATAGGGAGTGGAGGACCTTGGCCATAACCGTCCTTCAGATGAGACATTAAACCGAAGTCCTGACTCTCTGTGGTCATTAAAAATCCCAGAGGTTTAACCTAGGCATCCTGGCCAAATTTGCCCCTTGGAGTCTGTCCATCATGGCCTCCTAATTTTCCCCATTCACTTAGGCTTCATCACTGTCTCCTCCACCAAGCTGATGTGTGGTGGGTGTTCTGGCGCAATATGACTGCCAACGCATCCTCCAGGTGGATGCTGCACATTGGTAGTGGTTGAGGAGATTCCCACTTCCATGTAAAGCGCTTTGAGTAACCAGAAAAGTGATATATAAATGTAACAAATTATTATTTATTATTATAACCAGGAAGGTTCTACTCCATGATCATCCTAAGTGACCAATCAAAGATACCAGCTAAGGCAAGCTAAAACCATTGTAAAACCTGTAATATGATTTGGTCCCTAGGCTCCACCACTCTCAGAGGTGCAGTACAACAGAAGAGGTTTGCCCAAGGCGAACAGACCACTTCCTGTTAGAATTCAGAGACCAGAAGAGCTCCGAAGCTTCCTTGGTTGGCAAATCACAAGAAAGTATAAGGGGGCTAGGCCAATCTCAAGATCTCAACACTTCCGAAGGTGCCTTGTAACAGAAGGGTTCACAAACTGGGTCGAAAAACCCACTTCCTGTCAGGTTTTCGAGATCGAAAGAGCTCATCCCAGGGACTGGAGTAGCCTGCTTCACGGCCTGACTTCTGCTCTTCAGTTAAACCTGAGGGAAAAATGGGCTCTCTACCGAGATCGTCACCACTGAGCACTGCTATTGTGCAGGCCAGCGGAAGGGGGCAGATCTAAAAATAACACCAGCCTCCACTCTCTCTACATCTAATTCCTCAGAACTAGGCCTCACACATTAGTAAGAGCAGACTGTAGAGGGAAAAAAATCTCATAAGACTCTCCCTTTGCTCCGCCCATCACCTTCATGATCAAACCTGACATCACTGTGAGCGCCTTCAATTCCTCTGAGAGCCGAACACGCTTGTGCAAACACCTGTCTCTTTCAGTCAGTCTCGCAAATGCATCAAAAAAATGCATCACAATGAGTGCATTCATTTCCCTGGAGTGCATTCAGTTCCTTACCCAAACACAACGCACAAGTCATCTGTCCTCAAGTGTTGTCTCTGATATTGAGGCACATACTTCCTAAAATGCTTGATGTGGTGCTTCTCATTTCTAATTTATGCTTTTTTTGTTTTCTTACCTCAGATCTTAGCTCCACACCCTTAGGTGCGAGGGAAGCATAGGAAAAACAGGCTCTCTAGACTTCAACTTTCACGAAGGAGCCTACAACTAGTAAGAGTTTGCAAAATAGGGCAAAAAATGCTCGCCTATGAGTGTATCCTCACCCATGACTTCTCATAAAGCTTCCTTACTCCTCATTCCTCACCTCCACATGCACGATGAATCGAAATGAAACTGTACACTATTTGGAAAAGGTCGCGATTATTTTATGTGTAGCTTGTCAGTGCAGCATGGCTCTGTGATCAGCAGTAAATTCTGCTCCATTTGAAAGCCAGTGGGCGCTCTCATGCAGACACACATGCTTTGATTGATTTATTAAATGTTGTCTTTTTTGGGACAAGAGGTTCATAAATGCTTCTCATGTTTGGAAAGATATATGAAGCATGTCGCTTTTTAAATGCATGTTATAAGCGACTCAAACTCGTGCTTTCAGATGGAGCAGCATTTAGAGCAGTACGTCCCTGACAAGCTGCACATAAAAAATTATCGCAGCCTTTGCGATTTCATAATCACAATAAGCCAAATCGGTTTAGGCGTGATTTCATGTTAATTGTGATTAATCTTGCAGCCCTACTAGACGGGATGGTTGAGACATCCAGAGCAGGCTGTTCAAGTGAACATTATTAATGGTGAGATCAGACTGCTGCAAAACCAACTGATATATCATATACAATATGTTATAATATATATTGTTTACAATAAGATAAGAATGTACAATATTTATAATTAAATATTTATATTCCCTTTTTTGCATGCTCTTCTTCACTCTCAATTGGAAAAACAAAAATGTTCTTCAGTATCTATAAAAGCCTGCAAACTAAACCCTTCAGAAGTGTACTGTCTCCTCTCCTTTCACATTATAACCAGCAGCTGAATGGAAAATCTCTCTCTCTCTCTCTCTCTCTCTCTCTCTCTCTCTCTCTCTCTCTCTCTCTGATATGCTGAGAACAGAAGGGAGGAGTTTTAATTTGAATCCTGAACTGTTGCCTTTCACAAGGCTCAGAGACAGCACTCTGAGTGGATCGCTGTGGATTAAAACACCTGTCTGTGGGTTTACTCGCTCCTCTGGAAAGGATTTTTTTTATGGCAAATTACTGTGACTGCTTGTTTACAGAGGTGAAAAGAAAACTGAAAAGGAAGTACTGGTGAGCACTACAGTGTTGAACTACAATTGGACAATAAAATGAGACGCATATCTGGACAGGACCAGGGTTAAGTATTTATTTTCTCTCTGAAAGTACAAAGGTAATGCAGTTGCAATTAAAAATATATAATTTTATACCACTTTTCAGTAACTATTTTATACCACTTTTCAGTAACCATTTTCTTTTTAATTGTTGAAGGAAATACTTTTTTTCTTTTTACCAGTGCATTTGTTAATTTCATTTAATACAGTTCTGAAATAAACGCATTTATTAATTTGAAAAAATAACAACCTAAACAAATCTAAATTCTAAACATTCTAAAAACAATTTTTAATAGATTTTTTTTTTAAATAGAATACTTTTGAAATATTCTTAACTATATCTAGTTGTATGACAATAAAGTCATTAAACACTTTCAAGAGTTCTTCTTTTAACAATCATTTCTTGGGTGTCTTCACTCTCAAAGTGAGGTAAATCATTGAGTGCAGTGTGTCGGATGAAGCATGGCTGGAAATTGTTTTTTACTTCATCTTCTGCTCACTGCCATTCTGGGACGGGCCGCTAAAGCACAGGACGAGACTTCTACTGATATGGACATCCAAACAGCCAATCATACCTTAGATCCTTTGTTGATTTCTGTGACATCAGAGGGGCCTCCAACTTTGACCACACCTGGAGAGGTGGAGGAGGATACTGTGCCGTCCACTGGCACCCGTTGCCAGGGTTACTATGATGTGATGGGCCAGTGGGACCCTCCCTTTAATTGTAACGCAGGTATCTTCTTGTACTGTTGCGGCACCTGTTACTACCGGTTCTGCTGCCAGTTCCGTCAGCAGCGACTGGATCAGACATCCTGCTCCAACTATGATACTCCCATTTGGGCCAACACTGGAAAACCTGTGGCCACCAACACTGAGGTGCAGCCAGACCATGAGCGGGATCGAACTCATATGATTGTGTACATCATCTGTGGTGTGGTGGCCATCATGGTCCTGGTGGGAATCTTCACCAAACTGGGGCTGGAGAAGAGCCGAGGAGGCCAGAACGATCTCAGTAACTCCAGGTTAGTAAAAATATATATATATATTTTTTTTTACAAAATATAGTGAGCTGCTCTACATCCTAAATAAAATTACCTCCATAAGGGACTAATCTGAAATGGTCCAAAAAATAGTGCTCTCTTAATTAAACAAATGGGTGACTACTCACAATTGATTCCATCAAAGCTTACAGCTTTACCGCTAACCAAACATTAAAATACTATAAAAAATACAAAGCACACAAAAACTTTTTGTGTTTTTATAACTGATATTTCTTGGATCATTTTCACAATTCATTCTAAGACAACTTTGTGAAAAAACATTTGCCTAAATTTTAGCAGGCTTTTAAAAAGAGTGCTTGTAATGGAGCTGCTAAAATTATAAAGGATATGCTTAAGTGCGAACTTAAGTGCAAAAGTAATGTTATTTACAATTAAATGAAAATGTATAGTTGAAAGTTATAGTTATAAATTAAATTAAATGCAATTAGTTGAACTTAAGAGTGCTTTTTGACCCCATTAAGTAAGATGTAAGTATATCTTTAAGGCCTGGTTTCACATACAGGGGTTAGATTAAGCCAGGATTAGATCTTAGTTCAATTAGAAAATTTAAGTAGCTTTAATAAACATGTATTAGAAAAAGAACATAGTGTGCATCTTGAGAGACAAAACAATGGCACTGACATTTAAGATATGTCAGTTTAAGTTGCTTTTAGTTAAAACAGCTCAGACATGCATTTTAGACTGGGGCTAGGATAAAAAACATAATGATTAAAATGTACTGTAAAGTAAACATTTTAATTTAACATTCTTAAAAATGTATTAAGTGTGTTAACAACTATAGTTGTGAAGATTACACGTTTATTTATGAAGTTATATATATATATATATATATATATATATATATATATATATATATACACATACATATACATATATATATATATATATATATATATATATATATATATATTATACTTTTAAGATTTGAAATATATGCACATTCAATGCATTTCTAGTAGTGCACTTCTTTTTATTCTCCGCAAACACTAAATGTGAGGTTGTCTTAGATTTTGGGTTAAATATGCTTAAAGTACCATAAGTATGCTGCCGACACTAAAAACAAAGGTTCTTTATTGCCATATATGGTTCCATGATGATCCGGTAACATCCATTGAACATTTCCATTGCACAAAAGGTTTTTATAGTGGAATTTATTTTTATTAAAATGTTCTTCACACTAAGAAAGTTCACTGAAAGTTTTCTTCTATGGCATCACTGTGAAACTCCCCTTGTGGGACCATTTTTGATTGCACCTTTTTTAATAGCCTTTGAGCCAGAAGCTGACATATGTTTTTAAAATGCTTTTTAAAATGCTGTCTAGGTAGACAGCTCACTAGGTTTTGGAACAGAGCTAAAGACTCAGAAAAGTCTGTATTGTTTATGCTAAAAGTGCTAATTGTATGTTCGTATTATTACGTTCAGACTCTGAGTGTGTTGGTTAACCAAAGGCCAGTCTTAACATATGTGTCATATACAGCAAAGTAGTGCAGGATAAAGCCCAGACTAAAGCCATTAATATGTATGCTGCTCTTCTGAATTTAACAATCATATGTACAAAAAAATAGTTGTCCTAGGGTTATTTTAATATTCATGCCATCGATGCATTAAAAAGCTAACCCCATTCAACTAGAATATTTTTTTATGTCTCAATTCCCTCCAAATGTCAAATAAAACATTTTTTCTCATCTAAATATTCAAAATCCCTTTATTAATATCAAATTACCTGTCATGAGCAATAAAACAAAAATACAGACAATTTATAATTCTCTCAGGGTTCTGCCGTAACTCCATTTTAGACATGAAATGACCCGATAATGCGAACAGCCCTATCTAGACGAACACATGTGGAGGATGAAAAATATTCATCCGAAGATTAGCACTTTTCCGAGGTTAACACCTCTCCAAGATTTCCCACACACTAAAAACTGCACACCAGATTAACTCTTCTTACAAGATTAAGAGTTCTCTTGAGATTAACACTCTGCTTTAAGATTAAACCAACTTCTCTACAGATTAACTCTTTTTGATGCTACTGCTGCTCTAGACATCATTTAAAAAGAACCACAAACAATTGCTCAGATGTTGAATTGGGCTCCTAAATGTTCCCACTTTCATTTTCAGCCATGCTTTAAAGTGCCCCTATTATGATTTACAGGTTCTTCATTTTGTTTTGGAGGTCTCCTACAATAGGTTTACATGCATCCAATGACAAAACACGTTATTCATAATATATATTTCTGCATCACCTCATTTCATACAGAGTCTGAAACAGTTCGATAAAAGATTCGGTCTCTCTAAACCTCGCTTTCCGAGAGCCTATACTCTTCTCTGATTGGTAAAATAACCCAGTCTGTTGTGATGGGTCTACCGCTTACAGCTCATGTCAGAAATGATATCACATTACCATATCTGAATTTTAGCTCTGGATCTTCCACAGCACTTGTGATAAGAACAGTAATGATGGCATCTGTTTTACTATATCAGTTTAAGACATCTATTATAAGTGCATGCAAAGTGGATTTACAGCACAGTGCAGAAAACAGCATCTTCTCAACATGTCGAAAACACGCACCAAAATATTCCAGACCCTTAGCTACTACAATGTTTGGGGGTAAAGTAGATGCTGTCCACAGGCAGCCAATGAAGACCATTGCATGGCATTATGCAATTTTTTTATAAACCTGCAAAGGTTTGTGCAGGAAGGAAGACTGGAATTACTTTCATTTGGGAGATAAACTTATACAATCCATACTTTGATCATAGTTTTGTTATGTAAGCACAGAAATGGCCCATATTCCTATAAATATGTATCATTGCTGAACAATGAATTACATACTAAATCATTGGGGACTAAATAATATAGACCACACAGAGAATGTGAGTCATGATAATGTGAGACATAATGCACTGTGGATTCCAGCAGTGATACTGAAATGATCCATGATTCAGATCACATCTTAAGCAGCTTGCCGAGACCAAAGGCAAGATTCTGAACCATACAATATCCCATCCACATTTAAAGAAAAGAATCAGCATGCTGGGCAGAGTATTCATACGGGTGTCCGGAGGGGCTGAGATCTTTGAGATATCACATTTACATAATGTGAGACCTTCTGGATCAGAAGGGGGCAAACATTTTTGAGTCAGACTTGACCTAAAAATCATTTCTTTAAGTGTTGTAGATTAAAAAAAAGTTTGTAAAATAACCCCACATTCACATTCCAATCACACCTTCACAGATCATTTGCTTAAAATGGGCAATTCTGTAAATATTTACTCCTGTCATTCAAAATTCATATGACTTATTCCTGTGGAAAATTAGTTTTCAAAAGCCCAAATCTCTTTTCCCATTGATCACTGGCTGTCAGGTTCAGTTGCATTTTTTAATTGATTGTTGGTCTACTTGCAGGCCCTCGGTTGAGGCTGGGGAAATTTGAGAAAAAATATTTTTCGAAATGTGTTAAGAGTAAGGAGTAGGCTAAATTTACTGTCTTGTCGAGTTTTTCCTTGCCAAGTTTTCCCTTGTAACCTTTATCTTGTCCAATAGTTGTATGGACTATTTTCTAAAGAGCTTCTTTTGCAGTGATAGTATGAAAAGCGCTAAACAAAGGAATCTGAATTGAATTTAAAATAATTTAAACATTTAAAGCATCACATTTAAAAATGGTTATATGTTCTATTAAAGGCAAAAAAAGTATCAAATGGAAATTATTACTATTTAAGTGCTGCTTTCATGAATGTATATTGCCTTTGTTTGCAATTACATTATATCTCCATATCTGGGGGGTCCTTGGAATTAAAAAATCTGAAAACCTATAAATTGAAAGGAAATGTACACATTCAAATCAGAGCTCGTATGTGAGTCTCTGTAAAAAATGTTAGCAGATAAATTCAGGTTTACTTTTTGAAAAATGGAAGGAGAGAAGAACAAAGTATGGAGAGATCAAGCTGAATACTTCTCCTTCAGCTCCCCCTCTCCTTCTTCAAACCCCTGAGCTTTAACCTGTGTCTTTCCTGTGGCTCCAAACTGTCTGAACTCAGTTGATATGAATGAGATGTGGCTGTTCATAGCTGTGTTTATGTGTTAATGTGTATGTACAAGTGTGTCTTTGTGTGTCTCTGATTCTAAAGGCGTCTCTCTCGCATGGTTGAGTCTTAGTGGGTGTGCACTGACATTTGCGTCCTTTTGCACCCCCCCCCCCCCCCCCCCTCTCTCATCTCCATCGTGACTTCAAGGCCCTCCTGTTCCTCTGAGGCTAAAGTGAGGGTCTATGGTCTCTGACAAACTACTCATTACCGCTTTCTTTGGGATTTTCTCTTGCTCTAAATTTGCCCTCTGGATGACATGATGATCTAATGCAAAACTTTCTGACTCTTACAATAGAAATATCTGACCACATTTCTTGTAAAAGCTGGAAATCCTCAGGGAGGGGGTCACCTAATTAAGTGGTAGTTGTCAAAAGTTGAGTAAGTTGAGCAGTTGAGTAAAAGGATAAAGAGGAACATTTTCACAACCCTACTCCATTACACTTGAGACTCAAATATAGAGAGAGAGGATGACAAAAGGACAACCAGCAGGACAGAACCAACAACCGGAAATTGACATTGTGAAACATTTCTGACCAAACAGGGTCATACATTTCTAATGCTTTGGCAATGTAACGTTTTTACCATGTCAATAAAATTGTCTAAAAGAAAGACTAATTTTTTTTTGACCAAAGTAGGAAATATTACTATGAATAATTCCCTAAACTTCTGCTGCAAGTATAATAGAAATAGTGTGCAAAATATTTCACATTAAACTGCACATTAAGGAAATGACATGAGGGGCTATTTCAATGGCACAATGTGAATTTGACTAATTGGTTATCTGCGGGTTACACAATAAGAGTAATTCAGTTCTACATAGCATTAAGCGAGGCAAAGCTGTTCCTCCCGCAATATAATTAGATATGGCATTCTACGAATAATTGCTGATAAAATCACTCTCAACACAGCAAAGATACAGAACCCTGATCAGGAAAAAACACAGTGGCACAGAGGAAATGTGACAGGGCTGCATGTACAAGCACTCATTGGAAGGACTGCGCTGCAACCGGTTATATTACTACACTAAATTATGTAATAATGATTATTTTAATTAAGACCATATTAATTATTCATTTGAATCAAAAAGACATTGTTCTGTAATTTCTGTTAGTTGGGTAGCTATCAGCTCTTTATTTAAAGGATGAACCTCTTTAGGCTCATGTATCTATGTATGCCAAAGAATTGAAATAAAGCCAAACAAATTTAAGTTCTTTCTTACACATAAGGCCAGATTCACACACAGCTGAAAAGGCGTGGACAGGGTTATTTTGTGGCTGACATTATATTTCATATGCATTTGTAGGAGTTTCCCTACCAGACCACAAATTTATGGGATGAGAGTATTTAAATGAATCATGCAAGGTGATTTACTAAGGTTTGCGCTAGTCAATTTACTGGTATTTGGGGAATTATTTAAAGGGATAGTTCACTTTGAAATTAATTTTTGATATGTTTTAGCTTACCTCAAGGGCATCCAAGATGCAGGTGTCTTTGTGGCCACATATTTTCATAGTATTTTGATATTTTTAGGTCAAACCGCTCTTGTCTGTCAGTCATATAATGCAGGCAATAGGGGTCCACCTTAAAAAGCATAGAGAAGTCCAAATTAAACATGATTTAATGACTCGTAAACGTAAGTACACATTGATGACCTAAGACACGAAACGAGTTGTTTTTGTGAGAAAACGAACAGTATTTATATAGTTTTTACCTCTTGTAAACACAGCCACGTCCAAGTGATCTATCTGAGGTCGTGAGCGCTTCGTCCTTTTCCGGAAAGCACCGGAAGTGATCTCTCGCGCGTGTACGTCACTCATTGTTTACACAGAACAGAGATTGTAGGTAAGACGGCTAATTAAAAGGGTACTAATTTGCGCTTATCCGGGATGTGTAAACCGTCGGAAAAGAAAACAATTACAAAAAAATAAAAAAATAAAACAATTGTATGAGTGACGTACACGCGCGAGGTTTCACTTCCGGTGCTTTCCGGAAAAGAACGAAGCTCTCACGACCTCAGATCACTTGGACGTGGCTGTGTTTACAAGAGGTAAAAACTATATAAATACTGTTCGTTTTCTCACAAAAACCACTCGTTTCGTTTCGTTTCCCATTATATGACTGAAGGACAAGAACGGTTTGACCTAAAAATATCAAAATTGAAAATACTGTGGCCACAAAGACACCTGCATCTTGGATGCCCTTGAGGTAAGCTAAAACATATCAAAAATTAATTTCAAAGTGAACTATCCCTTTAATGTCCAAAAACGCCTGTCTTAACCCATTTTGTCAAGTCAAGTCACCTATTTTCTTCAAGACTTGCACCTTGGAACCTATTTCAAGGTTTGCGTTCTCGAGCCACCAGACACTGTTGTTGTGCGAATGAGGGGGCCGGAACGCGTTAAGGGTTTTCTGTTGTGTCGTGTAAGCGGGCCCTAAGTTAATAACTAATGATCTTCTTTGCAACATAAGTGAATCAATCTAAACTAACTTTAGCTGGACAATAACTTTATTCTAGAGCTGCTGTAAAGCCAAAACAAACAGTAACTCTGTTACCTTAATTTCCTATTATCACTGTAAAGCTGCTTTGAAACAGTCCATATTGTTAAAAGCGCTATATAAATGAAGGTGACTTGACTTGACTTTATAGCTGTTTTTACAATACAGATTGTATCAAAGAATGCGGTTTTACAGATGCTAGAAACGGCTTTCAAATGAAAGATTGGTATTAAAGAGCACAGCCAGGTTCCTAACCGACGACGAAGACTTGACAGAGCAGCCATCAATTATTAGACAGTATTTCGGGTTGATACGGGCAGAGGTTTTTTGCCCAAAAATTAGAAACTGTTTTTTCAGAATTAAGTAAATGGTAAATGGACTGCATTTATAAAGAGCTTTCACAGACCCAATGGCCACCAAAGCGCTTTACATATTGCCTCTCATTTACCCATTCATACACACATTCATACACCGACGGTGGTGTCAGCCATACAAGGCACCATCCAGCTCGTCGGGAGCAGCTGGGGTTAGGTGTCTTGCTCATGGACACCTCGACACTTGGTCAGGTGGAACCGGGGATTGAACCACCAACCTTTCAGTTTGTAGACAACCTACATGAAGCTACTGCCGCCCAAAAGTAGTAGGAAATTACTAGTCATCCAAATTTTTATATCAGCTATGCATTCCGTGAATTGGTGTGTTTCGTAGGGGTGCGAAGAAATATAGAGCTGACATCAGCATAACAGTGAAAACTAATGCCATGCTTCCTAATGATATCTCCAAAGGGTAGCATGTACATGTAATGAGTGAACAGCAACGGTCCTGAGCCTTGTGGTACACCATACTGAACTTTTGATCGATAAGACATCTCTTCATTTACTGCTACAAACTGATAACGGTCAGATAAGTATAATTTAAACTACTAAACATGCTAATGCAATTCCACTCATGCCAACATAATTTTCTAACGTTGTGGTCAATAGTATCAAATGCAGTACTAAGATCGAGTAACACTAATAGAGAGATACAACCACGATCGGATGATAAGAGCAAATAATTTGTGACTGATGAGAGCTGTCTCAGTACTATGGTACGGTCTAAATCCTGACTGAAAATCCTCGCAGATATTATTTCTTTCTAAAAAGGAACATAGTTGTGAGATACTGCCTTAGTATCTTTGAAATAAAAAAGGTAGATTCGAGATCGGCCTGTAATTGACTAATTCTGTAGGATCAAGTTGCGTTTTTTAACAAGCGGTTTAATCATAGCCAGTTAAAAAGTTTTTGGTATGTATCCTAATGACAAAGATAAATGAATGATATTAAGAAGAGGATCTATGACCTCTGGAAGCATATCTTTCAATTGCTTAGTCGGTATAGGGCAGGGTGTGAACTAGAGACCTGCGCGGGACGGATTTTTCCGTCCCGCTCCCGCCCGCTCCCGCAAGATTTTGTCCCGCTCCCGCCCGCTCCCGCAAAAATATATGTTATTTTCTCCCGCTCCCGCCCGCGACAATCAAGTTTCGTCCCGCTCCCGCCCGCAAAATCCCGCCTAGTTTTTTATTTTTAGGAATAGCATGTCGTTCACTGATGAGGGCTTCAGATTAATCCGTCTCTGCTCCAGTATGCGAGCGACCGCAAATACTGAAAGCCCTCTACGATGCTGTGCTGGAACTTGGAAGCTTGCACATTTTTCTGTTACATCTTTTAGTGCACTTGACACTTTCGACTGACTTGCCGTAAACGTCAGGGAAGTTTGCCTTTCAAAACGGTGCACAGATGACACTTCAGACCTGAAGTTACCGACTTACGTGAGTATTTTGTTGCATTTGTAACAGCTCGCAAAAGGACGGTGCTTTCCATTGCTGTCGCATTGGCCTACTAGGCTACTAAAACATTTCCAAATATCAGACTTTTTCTTTGTTTGGTTTTGTAGTTTTGCATGTTCCTTTCTTTAATAATAATATCTGTAGCACTAAACAATCCACCTGTCATGTGGTGCAGACATTGCCTCTGTGTGGTAGGTTTGGCTGTTCTGCTGCGCCTATGAATGAACCACGCGAGAGTTAGCTTCCGACCTTGCGCCAGTAAATCGTTTTCATTTTAGTTATCCTTGTTGCTTGTGCATTAGATAAATAACGGTTTATTTGTTTCTAGTTGTTTTATTTCCCGCGGTAGTCCCGCGGGAGTGCAGGTCTCAGCTTTACACTCATATTTAATTTGCGGGAGTGCAGCGAATCCTCCCTCCCGCCCGCACCCGCAAGTGCACCTCATCATCCCGCCCGCTCCCGCAATAACCTTTCAAAATTTGTCCCGCGCCGCACTGTTTTGCGTCGCGACCCGCGGGTCCCGCGGGACTCCCGCGGGAGTGCAGACCTCTAGTGTGAACTACGGGGGAGCTAGAGGGAGCTCGGCTCCCCTTAATAAGACATGGGCTCCCCTGAAAACGTGATTCGTGAAATTTTGGGGGGTCTGAAAAAATATTGACAATGTTTTATTTTGACACGCTATTTCAGTTTTGTGTGATGTGATCATTGTGGAGTATTTTGTAAAATAGCAAAAATATCATTTATTCATGCATGACGGCGATTTTAACCTAATTCTCTTCAATAAAGATAACTTTACATGCTATTCTTGTCATGAGCATCAAGATGTGGTGGCGCTGCGGTGCATGTTTAGTACGTTAACTCAAAGATTCATAGATAAAATATAAATGTTGGAGGCCATTGATCTGCGCAAAGTCCTTGAAATCCATTCTGTGTTCAGGTAAGGCATGTTATTCCCAATTATAGTGTTGTGGCTGGGTTGTTAGCTCTGTGTGACTCTCGATGTCGTAGGACTAATTGAACGGATGAATTGTTTTATTCTTCTATAGCCTGACGAGTAATTTAACCCTTGTTCAAGTGAACTCAAAGACAGGCTGTTTGCTGTTTGACTTATCAATTTCTGTCGATATAAGAGCTATGAATGGGTTTCATAGCGTTTCGCAGCGCCGCGCATTCCGCGTTCTGTCTGAAAGGCGCTTCAATCCTCGGCACACGCAAGTGCACAATCCCCCACCCCCCAGTTGGAAAAAAATCGGGCTCCCCCAAAAGACACACTATAGTTCAAACACTGGTATAGGGTCTAACATACATGCTGTTGATTTATATGATTGAACAAGTTTCGACAATTCTTCCTCTCCTATAGCAATGAATTAATTAAAATTTTTCCTCAGGGAGACTACAATGCACTGATGCAATACTGTAGATTGTTGCATAGTTATACATTTCTCTCTAATATTATCAATCTTGTAAGTAATGAAGTTCATAAAGTCATTACTGCTGTGCTGTTTGGAAACGTCCGATGTTTTTTTTCTTCTACAAGTGTTGAAAGATAAGCAGATCTAGCAGTTTTACAGGCGTATGCAATCATTTTTGTATGCAATCATGCTCTCTCTCCACAAAATGATGTTTTATTAACAAAGTTCGGGAGGAGCACGCGCAGATAATTAACACGGGTGGAGAGCACTCAGCAATAAACGATGAGAGCTATAAATACCCAGCGGTCTCACCTCGTTGCATTGGCAGCTTTTGCAGCATAACAGCATTTGACCAAGCAGTACCTTCCTAAACACGTCTGATCTGAGCTCTTCCTGTTCGATGAAGAATCTTTCCTCCACCAGAATCAGGAATCTTTGTCGCAATCCTCTGGAGTTATCTCGCGGGCATCAGGCCAAACAAACGGGTCCTTGCCACCGCCGGTGAAACATGCTATGCTATCTACTTCCGGGTATTTCTTTAAACCGGACCGCATTCAAACAAATCCTGCCATAGAGAAATGGGCAATAAGGCAATGCCACCCTCTTCACGCGAAGGAACGGGTGTTTTTTCCATCGTCAGGCCGCTGCAGGCCTCAGCCTAGCCCAAGCCGCGCTGCAGTTTCAGACCCGGAGTCCAGTCCGTGAGTGCTCAGCTCAAAAAAAAAAAAAAAAAAAAACTTTTCGTTTTCCGTCCTTGGTTGAACTTCGCATCGAAGTTATTTCAGTTATTTAATCACGAGCCAGTTATACTGCCCTGGATACTCATTTTTGATCAGGATTCGGGATTCACTCGTTTTAAACCCGTTCTGTACAAATGATTTGCCGTCATTTACGTGAGGCTTCCTAGTGATAAACTCTCACACGTAAACGGTAAGTCTCACATTACGTGCAGCTTGCACACAGAATCACAAATAACCTATCTATCGTTAACACTGTCATGCAATTTATCTACAAAAAATCGCTTAGAAACTTAAAGTCATAGCATAAATGTATTTTCATTTTAATTTGAAGCGATTAAACCACAGCTCACTGGTTTTTCTGATTCAAAACGAACAAATCGGCAGGGAATGTGACCCTAGCCATAGAAACATTGAGGGTTCGTTTAATAATCGATAGGACATTATTTCATCTCGTCTACTTTCCCAGACAGTCCAAACCGTTCTAAACGTGAACTGCTGTCTTTGCTTGGCCACTTAAACTTCGGATGCCTGAATCTCTCCTCCCCTTCCTCGCGTCTTCGATAACGCACGAAAAGACAAACATCGGTCTCCTCTGCTCCCGCAGGAGCTCTGTTTTCTCTGGCTAATTTTCTACACTGCCACAGCAGTGATGTCTCCCCTGCTCCCACAGGAGCTCAGTTTCTCTGGCAATTTTCTCCACTGTCACAGCAGTGATGTCTCCTCTGCTCCCGCAGAAGCTCTGTTTTTCTGGCTAATTTCTCCACTGCCACAGCAGTGATGTCTCCTCTGCTCCCGCAGGAGCTCTGTTTCTCTGGCTAATTTTCTCCACTCCCACAGCAGTGATGTCTACTCTGCTCCCGCAGGAGCTCTGTTTCTCTGGCTAATTTTCTCCACTGTCACAGCAGTGATGTCTCCTCTCCAGTAAAAATACTGAAATCATTTGTTCTGCTTTTTCCGTAGACAGCGCGGGTCGAACGATTGTCTTTCCATCATAGCGGAGCTCGCGCAGTACGGGGGTAGCCACTTTTACACGTACGTACCTCAAATTATTTTCCGCTAAACGCGCCGTTCGTATTTCTCAACGGAAGACACGTAACAGCAGGTTGCCAACCGTTACGTATAATACGGAATCTTTCTGTATTTGACACATAAGTCTTGTTCCGTATTGAACTGATACGGAATGCACTTCGTTTTGTATTTTGAGAATCAATTCAGTGAAAATCCATGTCACACATCGCTTCTAATATGTCAGTCAGACTATGAATGAACGAAGACCTGCTATAATGGCAAATTCGGGGACTTGGCGCCCCCTCGGCGCCCAGTATCCGCAGCGCAGCCCATGAGCGAGCCGGACTCTGCAGCCTATACACACGGCCGTGCAGCGGCAAATGCGTTTTACAGGCTTCAGTAAATCGAATAAAAGGCAGGGTTGCCAGCTCTCACGCATCTGGTGTGACACTCACGCATTCAGCCTCAATCTCACGCTCTCACGCCCACCAAAGAAATCTCACGCTAAATTGGACATTCTTCTGTGCTGCGTGCTGCCTATCAGACTTTAAACGCGAGTTGAGAGCGTAGCCTACATTTGGACTACGTGCCCGTCTTTTTAGCAAAAAGACATCATTCACTGAATATCTACAGTGGCGTAGGACGAGGGCGTGAGGTGCTTGAAAGCAGCTTTTGACGCGTTCGACTCGAGTTCGAATCCGCCTTTTGCCGAACTTTCTCTCTTCCCCCTTTTCCCAACACCGAAACCGTGATATGGCTTTGTGCCTATAAAACAGCACAAGACCGTATAAGTAGCCTATATAGGCATTCTGTTTGTGCTGCGTGATTCAAAGAAAAGTCCGCACTTTGCTCACGCGATCAGCATGGTAATCAGGTGTTTTCTCCAAAATAAAAGCAAACTTGCAAGTGAAGAAATTAGGACAAAAGTATCGTAATTTTCCTATAGAATAGTGTAAGTAAAACATACTTTTGAAATATTCATTTTCATTTATACAGTACATTTATAGCCTACATGGATTTTACGTAATAGCTAAGAATAATCATATAAATCATTATTACATTATTATAATAATCGTTTGGCATTCTAAAACACACTGAGACTCTATATCATAACTAAAAAGATATTTGATCCCTCTTTAATGTCCAGGTACAAGTCAATGCTTTTCTTTTATTCATGTCACAGTTCATGGGGCTGAAGCCGGTTAAAGCTCTTAAATTTGAGCTCTCAAAGTGCACCAGATTGATGCATTTAACCTTAAAACGTACAAAATTCCCCCCCCCCAGAGGGACAAAATTCCACACAACATAGTTTTAAAGAATCCTATGGGAAAGAACAATAATTCATGAATTTTACTCCAAAAAACATTTTATTTTTTAAAAAATCAGTAAAACTGTTAGCCTAATGGCAAATTAAATTGGTCAAACCATACATTTGGCCTGCCTAAGGAGGGCCTACTAGACATTGCGTCCAGGGGCCTCTGATCTCTTAACCCCCCGAGGGATTAATCGATTAATTGATCGTTAATCTAAAAGATTTAAACGACGATCGATCATGGGAATTTCTGAAATTTGACATCCCTAGTTTGGGGGATTTTTACCAAGGTCGCTCCCCCGTCGTCGATCCCATCGTCGTTGCAGCTTTCCTATGGGAAAAAGAGTGGTCAACTAAAAGCATCCTGGTCCATTGCGTCAACGAACCAACTGTTCACTGCATTATCAAAGGTCGTTCTCGCTCACCAGCGTTAATGCCACTCCTCAGACGCCTCATCTGGATTCCGCTTGCGAGCAGTTTATATAACTGCCAAGCACGTTCCAGGCTGACAAAATCAAATTGCAGACTCTCTCTCGTTTCTCTTTCAGAAATTCATGATGCTGGCCCCAGAAGCGGATTCAATTCCAACTCCAGTCCCTCATTATTCTCAGCCGATCCTCCATCAAACCAATCGCTAAAACCCCTGGATACCTCTATCAATTCCATCCTCCAAGCAGTCGCACCGAGAAATTTCCAAACATATCACACCGCATGGAAATCTTTTATAACTTTTCACCTCACTCACAACCTGCTGCTTCCCGATTTCTCTTTTAGCCGTTACATACATTTCTCACTTTAAGTTGGTCTCCAAGCCGGGGCCATTTAAAAAAGCTACCTAAGCAGCTTTCAATTTTCCCTATAAATTAGCCTACGGTAAGCCCGCCCCTGCTGTAAACGATTCTCAAACGTTCCCTTCTCATTAAAGGAATTCAAGGAGCTCTTCCTACTCGCCCGGATACCAAACAACCCCGTACTATTGATATACTCAAGCGTTTTTCATGACTCCGTCTCGGTTACCATTCCTCCAACACGTCTAAATTCGATTAGAATATCCACCATTTCAGACTTACAGATCGTAGATAACAAACCATTATCTTTCTTCATTAAAGCAATCGGATTGCGTAAAGAAAGGTCAATTCGTTTACATTTTCAATTTGCTAACTCCCATTCAACAGTATCATTCTCTTATAAACTACTTGCAGCATAGATGTTCCATGGTCAAGTCCCAACTCGACCCACTATTTGCTGTCGATTACAATTATCCAGCCACAGGTTTCTGGTTCCAAAAACATCTTAAAGCAGTTCTCATCCAGTTAGGCATCGCAGCAAACCAATTTCCAAGTCATTCTTTTCGCTTCGGAGCAGCAACCTCAGCCGCACAAAAAGGTCTCTCTCAGCAACAAACTCAAACCCTGGGTCGCTGGTCATCTAAAGCTCTCTATACCCACATCAGATCCAGCCACTTCCACATCAGAAACGCTCACCAAGTACTAACCAATTAATTAGTTAATTCCCACCACCTGTTACGCTCCATTCATCGTCACTCTCCAAACCACTTCAAAACTATTTTCTGGCTCTCTGTATTCTCGCCCGTTTCAATAAGTAGATCTAATATACAGTGTATTTTTACAATTGCAGGCTCCCCCGTTCGTACGCAGTGATGGCTCCTCGTTCGTAGGCCGGGCCCTGTCCCCCTCCCAAAGCGCTGATCGAGCCCTCCCGTCCGAATCGCAGTGAGAGCCTGCCTGTCTTAATCGTCGTTGGACGGCCGCGCTCGAGTCGCCGTGCGGGCTCCCCGTTCGTCGGGTGGCGAGGGGTCTATTTCCGTGTCCCAGCCCCCTTCGAAGCGCTGGTCGAGCTTCCCGACCGAGTTCAGCGGTCGCCCTGCGTTCGATCGCCGGCAGGGCTTACCCATCTGATGCCGCGAGCACCCAAGCTCCTGTTGGATGCTGCGAGAGCCCTCCCGGTCGAACGGCTAAACTCGTTCCATAATCAAGCTCGTTTAAATCTGGCGTCATCGAGCTGTCAGTTCAACTGCTGGCGGGGCTTATCCGTCCGATGCCGCGAGCATCCAAGTTCCCGTCGGATGTTGCGAGAGCCCTCACGGTTGAACGGTCAAGCTCGTTCTTTAGTAAATACCTTCTCATGCCTTTCACTTTTTGGGGGGTTTAATTCCGCATAATTTTACGAGTGCTGTCCCAAGTCATCTGGCTTTTATGGGGGAGTATTATGGGTTCGGGCCGAATTCCGAGCACGAAGCCCTCCCCCCGGACAGCACGCCAAATACGCATTAAACTTTCTCCCTCTAATTATATGTAAGTGTGAACTAGTGAAATGATGTTTTATTAACAAAGTTCGGGAGGAGCACGCGCAGATAATTAACACGGGTGGAGAGCACTCAGCAATAAACGATGAGAGCTATAAATACCCAGCGGTCTCACCTCGTTGCATTGGCAGCTTTTGCAGCATCCCTCCACCACCCCTTTCGCCTCACTTTTTGTCATAAGCACTTACATACCGGGGGAGTATTATGGGTTCGGGCCGAATTCCGAGCACGAAGCCCTCCCCCCGGACAGCACGCCAAATACGCATTAAACTTTCTCCCTCTAATTATATGTAAGTGTGAACTAGTGAAATGCAAAAAACTTCTTATTTTGTTTTCTTCCAGCTACGCTCCATTTTTATGGCTGCTCTCTTTAGAGCCTGAGTGTGCTCGTTGTTCCACAGTGTTGGACTATTTCCTTTACTCTCTTTAAGCACAATGGAGCAACTGCGTCTAAAGTGCTAAAAAGAGAGAGTCAATCATTTCTGTTGCAACACCGAGTTCTTCTAAGCTATCTGGGATGCCGATGAGATGAAACTGATCAGGAAGATTATTTACAAAGCAATCTTTAGTGGCAGAAGTGATAGTTTGCAACCTTGGCTAAATTAAGTATAGGCTACATGAGATTAAATAATGATCTGAGATGTCATCACTCTGCTGCAGAATTTCAACGGCATCAACATTAATTCCATGTTACAGTTTTAGATCTAAAGTATGATACGACAATAATTAGGTCCTGACAAGTGTCCTGACAAGAGTGTCTATAAATGCTAATCCCAATGCGTCTTTTTCATTATCTACATGGATATTAAAATCACTAACAATTAGGACTTTATCTGCAGCCAGTAACTCTGATAGAAAATCAGCAAATTCTTTGATAAAATCTGTATGGTGCCCTGGTGGCCTGTATACTGTATTTTGTGCCTGTGTTGTTAGTAGATCACCTAATTATTAGCAGTTCTACCAGAAAGAGTCAGGAGGCAAAATGACATAACAAAGCATTAATTTATTAACATCCCAGCAAGCGAGTATTGTGTTATAAAGTTCTTTGGCGTAGGCCCCGTCCGTAGCTCACGATCAGAGGGTAAAGGTATTTGCATTTTCTTGCCTGAACACGAAGGCAGGGGAGCATCCAACCCTATAGTAGGTATGGGCAGGGACCATGCTGCTGGTGGTGGGGAGGATGGAGGTGAATGTTGGCATTAGCATCTGCAAACTCAGACATGTGTAAGTACCAATCTTTTATACTACAATTAATAGAACATGATTGGTTAGATGTGAAGGTAAAAAGTGACGTAACAATTGAGTCTTCATTGCAGAACTTACGCTAGAGCTTTAATTTCTGCTTGTTTGTAACCCTATGCTAATTTACTCTTGGTAGATTACGTTGTTCATTATGGAAATTATCCTGTGTTCTTTAATTTGCATGTTGTCATTAGATCAAGCGAAGAACTTTTCACTCCCATCTGCATTTTTATGGAATTGCACTCTCATGCTAATCTGCCCTGTTTAGTAAATCTGGCCTATAGTGTTGTACAGTATATAGTATTTATCAAATAAACCTTTTACACATTATTATTTGCCGTACAACCAATATCTGGCCTTCAAATAGCACATATATGTCCATACCAGCTAGTTGTTGGCTTCTTTACTAAGCAAACCCTGATGCAGATTGTAAGAAATAAAATGCACCATTAGCTGCAATAGGACGGATGATGATTTAGTGACTGAGGCGGCATCTACATAAAATGCCATTTGAAAAAGGCATTTTTGTTTCAAAACGCTCTCTGTCCAAATTAGCGTTTTCAGAAAGTTTCTCATTCACACCGAAATGCCAGAAAAAGCATGTCCACACAACAACGTGAAAACTGCATATTCAAATCTATCCACTTGTGAAAATGTTTTCAAAAAGCTCAGTTTTCGCAGGACAAATAAGCAGTCTCAGTGTAGACGGAAGGCCAAAACGTAGAGAAATATATGCGTTTTCAAAAGAAAACCTATTAGTGTGGACAAGGCCTGAGAGAGACAGAGGATGATACAAATTGGCCCTATTGTGATTGAACAATCAAGTCAGATACTGCTTCTGACCCAGCATGGCTGACTGCCAGAACTGAACCCCTCAGGAAGGACTCAGTGGCGCTATCCCAGGATGCCCTTTTTATCAGATCTCCCACACTGTCTACGAGACACTGGCCTGTACTTTTTTTCTAAACATACTAGTCTGTGTTGTGGGAGAAATAAATGTGTGTCACTCTCTGCAACTCATATTCAGTGTGTGAGTGAGACATCATGGCAGCGGGAGTCAGGATTGAGTCTGTATGCACCGAGGCAAAGGGTGAAACCCCAGCAGGACGTCTAGCAAAGCTGGAGGCAATGATGACTTTAGACGTCTGAGCATAAGCATGGAACATCCTCAAAATCACCCTCAATGAGGACAATCATGTCGACATGAATGAAAACAACCACCAAAAGATTTTGAGTTGTTATCCCCTTAACAACATAAAAGCGCTAGGCTGGTAAACACACCGCATTTGTCATATTCTCTTGATAAGAGAGACGGATAATAAGAAAAATCTAGAAAGGAAGCCTCACATACTGATTAACAGGCAAACAGACAATATCTCAAAAGTCCCTTCAGAAGTCTATCTCAGAAGTCGAGTCAGTTTACTCGACGGCCATCTTGGTAAAACCACAGGTCAGCCATTTTTTATGTATGCCACAGACAAAAGATTTTTTTTTACACAGTATAGGCATATAATTGGGATGGGTAAAGAATGGGTAAAGGACAAAATGTTTAAAATGTTTGTTAAGATTATGTTTCAGTTATATTTTTTATTTAATTATCAAATATATTTGATCAAAAAACAAATAAACCCCTTTAAAATGAATCCCCTTTAAGTTGAATTATAATAATATACATAATTATATATTATAGTATATACAGTTGTTATCAAAATTATTTAACCTCCATTCCATTTTCCCCAAATTCAACTGAAAATCCAACTTTTAATGACTTCTGCAGTCTCAAAATTATTCAACCCCCTGAATAGAATCCTTCACACCACTGTTACAGTGTTGTTTTATTATGTCACGTTTCTGGTTTCTCTGTCCTTGTTTTTTTCATTCAGTTTGTGCCTTGGTATTGTATTCTGTTTTCCCGTCATGTTAATTATTAGGTCCCTTGGTTCAGATGTGTTTCCCTGTTAATTGTTATGGCTCCGCTCGTTGTTCTGATTTGCCCCAGCTGTGTCTTGTTCCCTGATCCCCTCTGTGTATTTAAATCCTGTCTGCTCTTTTGTTCATGGTCAGTTATTGAATGTTTGTTTGCATGTATTTACGCTCCTCGAGTATCTTTGTGGTCTGAGTTACCCAAGTCTGAGTTTATTAAAATCTACTGCTGCATTTAGATCCGACTACCGCCTTTGCTTCCATGCAATTCATGACAGAATAACTGACCACCAGGTTCTAGCAGTTAGTAGCTACCCAGGAACAACCGACCGTAAAGCAAGAGTTATAATGATGGAAGACGGATTCTACCAGAATGGACGGTCGCTTGAAGAGTACGTGGGGGCTTACCTAAAGTTTTATCATGAGACAAATTTGAGTGAGGAAACACTAAAGTATAATTTCTGGAGTGGGATGGACGACACGCTCGGCGCAATGATTCTGTTAGATGCGGAACACCTCTCTTTTGTGCAGTTCCTGGACCGAGCATTGTGGGTGTGCGGTTCGTCACTCACTGTAGGACTCGCTGAGGAAATCAGCTTTGTTCCCAAACCAGGGCATTCCGACAAGAACGTTCCAGGTAATTCCAAGCACAGTTGACGTAAGAGAGTTTCCAACTGAGCTCTGAGGAAGCCCGTTCGCCGCATCCGCACTGCCGAGACCACCCTCCACAAGCCCGCGCCTCACGTGAACCGAGTCGAGCCCGCTTTCCATGACATGCCTGAGCTTCTTCCTGCCGAGACCGACATGCCTGAGCTTCTTCCTGCCAAGACCGCGCTCCACAAGCTCGCGCCTCACGTGAACCAAGTCGAGCCCGCTTTCCACGACATGCCTGAGCTTCTTCCTGCCGAGACCGACATGCCTGAGCTTCTTCCTGCCGAGCTCAACATGCCTGAGCTTCTGTCTTCCGAACCCGCACGTCGCTTCCGCCTTGACGAACCCGAGTCAAGTGAGTCAAGTGCCGCCGAGTCAAGTGAGTCAAGTGCCGCAGAGTCAAGTGAGTCAAGTGAGTCAAGTGCCGCCGAGTCAAGTGAGTGTGACGGTCTCGGACCTGTCAGCTCCTCCTCCTTTGCGTTGTCTGTTCATTACGTCTCCCCTGCAGGTGAGAGGAGCACAGGTGTGGCGTGTTGCAGGTGATTGCTCCAGGTCCGCGTGTGGTTGTTTCCAGTATCCTGGGTGTTAAAAGCTCTCCAGACGTGGTTGGGAGAGGCTGCCGCTTCTCCTTCTCTCCCGCACCGTTTTGCTAATTTTGTTTCTTTTTGCACGACACCACACATATCCTGATTGCATTTGTTCTCGTTTCGAGTTGTACATTTATACTGACTTTAATTATTTTATTTTACTTATTTCTTGTCTTTAATAAATATTATTTTGAATTCAACTAGTCCGCGGTGTCTCCCCTCTCTGTTGCATGGGCCGGCACGGGCTGCATGTAACATGAGTCAAGTGCTGCCGAGTCAAGTGAATCAAGTACAGAGTCAAGTGAATCAGTTGAGTCAAGTGCCAAGTCGAGTGAGTCAAGTACCGAGTCAAGTGAGTCTACCGAGTCAAGTGAGTCTACCGAGTCAAGTGCCAAGTCAAGTGAGTCTACCGAGTCAAGTGAGTCTACCGAGTCAAGTGCCAAGTCAAGCGAGTCTACCGAGTCAAGTGAGGCTACCGAGTCAAGTGAGTCTACCGAGTCAAGTGCCAAGTCAAGTGAGTCTACCGAGTCAAGCCCAGTGACGCGCCATCGCAGAAGGAAGAGAAGGAGGACTCGTTTGCCTCGCCAGGCTCTGGAGGGCGTTCCCAGACTCCTCGCCCTGCCGGCCCCGCCTCTGCGCCTCGCCCTGCCGGCCCCGCCTCTGCACCTCGCCCTGCCGGCCCCGCCTCTGCGCCTCGCCCTGCCAGCCCCGCCTCTGCGCCTCTGCGCCTCGCCCTGCCGGCCCGCCTCTGCGCCTCGCCCTGCCAGCCCCACCTCTGCGCCACGCCCTGCCGGCCCCGTCTCTGCTCTTCGCCCTGCCAATGTCTCTCAAGCTCCATGAGACTGTCCCAGAGCCCGTTGCCAGCCCGGAGGTTGTCCCCCTAAGTGCTCCCAAGTATTTTTGGGGGGGGGGGGGGGGGCAGCAGGAGGTCCCACGAGAGGGCCATGGAGGCAGCTCTGACATGGACCGTGTCGGTGCTTTTTCCACCTGAGCCTCCTATGCACTCGTCCAAGTGTGCTCCACCCTCGTCCCCTGCCAAGTATGCTCCACCCTGGCCTTCGCCTCGTCCTGCTCCGCCCTGGCCTTCGCCACAGCATGCTCCACTCTGGCCTTCGCCTCGTCCTGCCTCGTCCTGCGTCCTGCCTTCGCCACGCCATGCTCGTCCTGCCTCGTCCTGCGTCCTGCCTTCGCCACGCCATGCTCCACCCTGGCCTTCGCCTCGTCCTGCTCCGCCCTGGCCTTCGCCTCATCCTGCTCCGCCATGGCCACCGGCACTTCCTGCTATGGCCACTCTTACCGGTACCGTCATGGAGTCTATGGTCCCCGTCTACCCTGTCTGGTACTCCATGACGCCCCACCCTCCCGCCCAGGTCGTGTTCTGAATCGGCGTGAGGTCACGCCTTATGGGATAATGTTACAGTGTTGTTTTATTATGTCACGTTTTCTGGTTTGTGGTTTCTCTGTCTTTGTTTTTTTCATTCAGTTTGTGCCTTGGTATTGTATTCTGTTTTCCCCAGTCATGTTAATTATTAGGTCCCTTGGTTCAGGTGTGTTTCCCTGTTAATTGTTATGGCTCCGCTCGTTGTTCTGATTTGCCCCAGCTGTGTCTTGTTCCCTGATCCCCTCTGTGTATTTAAATCCTGTCTGCTCTTTTGTTCATGGTCAGTTATTGAATGTTTGTTTGCATGTATTTACGCTCCTCGAGTATCTTTGTGGTCTGAGTTACCCAAACTGAGTTACTGAGTTGCCTGTATTTTAGAAATATGGCTAAGTCACACGAATGGTCACAAAAGTTAGGAGAAGACATCATCGCCCTTCACAAACAAGGAACAGGATACAAACAGATAGTGAAGGCACAAAATGTTCCTAAAGACACTGTTGGAGGCATAGTTTGCAAGTTCAAAGTTAAAGGAACAGTAGTTGCACTATATGAATGGGATAGAAAAAAGGAAGCCATTAACAGCAACAACCAGATTTCTGAGAAGGCAGGTTCAGAAAAACCCTTAAGTGACTGCAAAAGACCTGCAGCAAGACCTGGTGGCAACAGACACTGCACAGTAAGACACGTACTAAACAGATGTGGTTTCCATGCCAGAACTCCAAGACATACACCACTACTGACTCAAAAGCACAAGAAAAGTGCTCAAATCATAAGTCACAGAAGTTTTGGGATTCTGTTCTGTGAGGCAATAATCCAAAAACTGGAACTTTTCGGCCCTATGGATCACATCTGGAGGAAGAAGAATGAAGCATATGCTGAAAAGAACACTCTGCCTACAGTTAAGCATGGTTGTGGCTCGGTGATGCTCTAGGGCTGCTTTGCATCCTCTGACACTGGAAACCTGCAGCATGTGGAAGGGAAGATATAGATTTATTGAAGTATCAGGAACTCCTAGGAGAAAACGTCCTGCCGTCAGTGAGGAAGCTGAAGCTTGGGCGTCATTGGATCTTTCAACAGGACAATGATCCCAAGCATACCTCAAATTCTAAGTACTAAATGTGCTTGCCATGAAGGGCTTTTATAATTTTGAGACTGCAGAAGTCATTAAACGTTGCATTTTCAGTTGAATTTGGGGAAACCACTTGAAACTTTTGTTGTGTTGAGCTATTTCAATTACTTTTGTTTGATTTGTTCATTGCAAAAAGCTGAAAGTCATTTTGCCAAGAATATTACCAATAAACCTGATTTGCAATGGGGGTTGAATAATTTCGATTATAACTGTGAGGAACACAAAATTGTTTTGTGAAATAAAAAAAATAAAAAAACTCCCCCCATGGCCCATGGGATCACCACCTGTAGGATGGACCGTAAGGGGCCGGTGCATTGTGGATCTAGCGGCAGTCGAAGGCAGGGGCCCGACGACCAGATCTCTGGACACGGAAACTAGCTTGAGGAATGTGGAATGTCACCTCGCTGGCAGGGAAGGAGCCTGAGCTTGTGCGGGAGGTTGAGAGGTACCGACTAGAGGTAGTCGGGATCACCTCCACACAGGCTTGGGCTCTGGAACCACACTCCTTGAGAGAGGATGGACTCTTTACCAGTCTGGAGTTGCCCACGGTGAGAGGCGGTAGGCTAGTGTGGGTTTGCTTATAGCCCCCCAGCTCAGCCGCCATGTGTTGGAGTTCACCCCGGTGACCGAGAGTGTCTCTTCCATGCGCCTTCGGGTCAGAGACAGGTCTCTCACTGTCGTGTGTGCTTACAGGCCGAATGGCAGTGCAGAGTACACGCCCCTCTTGGAGTCAGAGCTGGACGACGACCCGTGACTCTAGGGAGGACAACTGGAGAGACGTGATAGGGAGGAACAGCCTCCTGATCTGAACCCAAGCGGTGTTCTGTTATCGGACTTCTGTGCTAGTCACAGCTTGTCCATAACAAATACTATGTTCAAGCATAAGGGTGTCCATCAGTGCACATGGCACCAGGACACCCTAGGCCAGAGGTCCATGATCGACTTTGGTTGTTTCATCTGATCTCCGGCCGTATTTCTTGGACACTCGGGTGAAGATAGGGGCGGAGCTGTCAACTGATCACCACCTGCAGGTGAGTTGGATCCGATGGCGGGGGAGGAAGCTGGACAGACTCGGCAGACCCAAACGTACTGTGAGGTCTGTTGGGAACGTTTGGCAGAGTCCCCTGTCAGAGAGATATATACTCCCACTTTTGGCAGAGCCTCGACCGGACCCGAGGGAGTCTGGAGTTATTGGCGGTTGGGGACAGTATATCTGGACTGGCAGACTGGGGTGGTGGTCCCTCTTTTTAAGAAGGGGGACCGGAGGGTGTGTTCTAACTACAGGGGGATCACACTATTCAGCCTCCCTGGAAAGTCTATGCCAGGGTACTGGAGAGGAGAATTCAGCCGATAGATGAACCTTGGATTCAGGAGGAACAGTGCAGTTTTCGTCCCGGTCATGGAACACTGGACCAACTCTATACCCTCTCCAGGGAGCTGGAGGGTTCATGGGAGTTTACACAACCAATCTACATGTGTTTTGTGGATTTGGAGAAGGCATTCGACTGTGTTCCTTGCGCCGTCCTGTGAAGGTGCTCTGGGAGTATGGGGTCCGGGGGCCCTTTGCTAAGGGCTGTCCGGTCCCGGTACGGCCGGAGCAGGAGCTTGGTTCGGATTGCCGACAGCAAGTCAGACTTGTTCCCGGTGCATGTTGGACTCCGGCAGGGCTGCCCTTTGTCACCAGTTCTGTTCATAATTTTTTTGGACAAAATTTCTAGGCACAGCCAGGGGCCGGAGGGTGTCCGGTTTGGGGACCACACGATTTCGTCTCTTCTTTTTGCGGATGATGTTGTCATGTTGGCCCCATCAGACCAGGATCTTCAGCATGCACTGGGATGATTTGCAGCCGAGTGTGAAGCGGCTGGGATGAGAATCAGAACCTCCAAATCTGAGGCCATGGTTCTCAGTCGGAAAAGCGTGGCTTGCCCGCATCAGGTCTTGTGAGGGAAGGATGTAACGGGAGTTTGACATATGGATCGGTGCAGCTTCTGCAGTAATGCGGTCGATGTACCGGTCTCTCGTGGTGAAGAAGGAGCTGAGCTGCAAGGCGAAGCTCTCAATTTACCGGTCAATCTAAGTTCCTACTCTCACCTATGGTCATGAGCTGTGAGTGATGACCGAAAGGACAACATCCCGGATGGTCCCGCAGGGTGGCTGTGTAGTCCCTTAGAGATAGGGTGAGTCACTTGGGAGGAGCTTAGAGTAGAGCCGCTGCTCCTCCACATCAAGAGGAGCCAGATAAGGTGGCTCGGGCATCTATTCCGGGTGCCTCCTGGACACCTTCCCAGGGAGGCTGGAGGGATTATGTCTATCGGCTGGCCTGAGAACGCCTCGATATCCCCCAGAAGAGCTGGAGGAAGTGTCTAGGAAGAGGGAAGTCTGGGCATCTCTGCTTAGACTGCTGCCCCCACGACCTGGCCCCGGATAAATGGAAGAAGATGGTATGGTATGGTAACAATGGTGTTATATTTCGCTTCTATAGCTTAAACAAATTCCAAGGCAGGTGAATATAGATAAAGCAAACATGTGATCAGTTCTTAAAAGAGATAACTTTAAATCCTACAGCTGCCAAATTGAACATTACCATTTCTCACATTAACTCGTATGCCGTATTTTCCCTTTATACTGCATCTGAGTCCTCCCAAAAAGAACAAAAATGCTCAGGCACCCATATCATGAACATATTGGGAAAGGGAGACAGCTGTTCAGCATTGTCCTACCCAATGACTGATACATTTGAGCTCCCAAGATAGACCTAGAACAAACATACAATGTTTATCTTCAGAGTTTTATTCTCCTCAAGAGAATTCCAAAAACACTAGGATAGGATGTAAACGGAGATGGCTCAAGAACGGCTGCTCTCATCCAATTGCACTGGTATCTCTCCTCTTTCCCTGCTCCCCTGCAAATGCTTTTTCTGTCTTCCCTGGAAGAAGTCATCACCAGGGTGACTATATTATCATGCCTTTCTGATGTGTTGTTTTTCTTAGTCCGTGGTGGCCTACTGCCACTGGCATCGGCCGGCCAAAGGCCAGTGCGCTTGTGCTTGACAATCACATTAGATCTTATCACAGTCCCTTGTTGGTTAAAGGGTGTTGGACAGAATTAGAGAGCGCACTAGGGGTACAAGTGGAGGCCGTAGGAAATAGAACAATAATGGAGTGTCAAGGATTTGAAGAACACAGCACCCAGGAGGACACAGGGATGCAGGAAAGGGTTCGGGAACTCTAGGACAAAGCCAACATAACTGCAGTCCTGTGAATGCCAAGAGTTGTTAACTGCTTAGACATATTTATTGTTTAATGGGACTAGTGTAATGGATTTAAAGTGCATCCAGTGTTAGAGAGAACATATTGAGTGTGAATTAATTGACTGCCTGCTACACAAACAGTCTGTTGACTGCCAGCAGATGCTAAATGACAGTATTGATAAAATATGACAATATGCACTGCCATAGCTACAAATCTTTACCCTTACTTTTTCAGTAAAACAGGGAAGGGATGTGGTTTTTATGGACAGTACTGCTTTGATTAAATGCCCTATGACAATATGTCGGCAAAATGAGATCCAATCCAGTTAATGTCATTTTCTGATATCACCTTTTATATAAGATTAGAACATAAACCACACAATTTTATATTTCTCTCAGACTGATTGGTCCAGATGATAGTGTACTTTTCCATGACACATAAAGGCACTGTTGGCTTAAAGGAACTTGGGTTTGACTCCAGCCTGAGTCATGTTTTTTCCCCCCTACTTTCCTGTTACTGTACTTTACACTGTCCAATGAGAAAAAAACAAGAAATATATAAAAATGTACACAATAATATTTCCTTCAGCGGAGGGGCTCAGAGATTAAATTAGTATAAATACACGACTGTTCAAAAGAAAATTAAGCAAGGACATTACATTTAACAAAAGTGACAGTAGGGGGAGAGTGGGGACAGTTGCAACGTGTGGCAGTTGCAACATTGCTGATTTCTCCAATCAGGAATGAGCTGGAGTCATGACACTCCTACTGCACATGCTCAGTATGCCCCTCCTTCTTTCTAGAAGTTAGTAGCCACATGTTAAACTTCCTTATGGGAGAACTGAAATTCAAGGTAAAAAAGTAAAAAAAATTACAACTAGATTTTTTGTCATACTGTCTAAACGGTAAAAGTATTGATCTTTATAGTTTTATAATTTGAATGTGCAGTTTCTTAGCTCTTAACAGACGTAGGTACATTGTCTTCAAGCTAATTTGTTAGGCTAGCATCACTATTTTTAAGATGGCTGCCAGGGGTGGGACAGTTGCAACGCATTTTTGCAACTGTCCCCACATGGTGTTGCAACTGTCCCTCATGACAATAAAAATAACAATTAGATAAAATTGATATAAAAGGCAATTCAGTGGTTTGATAAAGAACATATTTCAATAGCCAGGTGTCTCCTCTTTGTATTTCAGCAAATTGCTTTTTTAAAATTCAAACTAGACTAGGCATCCATTAAGAAAAAACATACAGAGAAGAACAGTGAATCGGAGAAAGAAGAAGATTTTTGCATTGTATTTTTGAAGAGCTACTCCAGACTGAAAGGGGTGTGGCTTCAATGTTGGCAGTGCAAGACATGGGCTCTAGCCTGGTTAAAACCAGATCATTATCAGTAGTAACTGAGTTATGGTCTGGCAAAGCTTCATAGACAAATCATTTCCAAAGGGTTGTCACCAACGGACGTCGCTCAAATGCCTCTGGGCGCAATTGAATACCTAAAAACAATCAGAGCGATGAAGGAGATGAAGGGTTTTAACTAAAAGGAAACTTTCAAATCGCTTAAAACAGACGAGATAGCTGATTCGAACCATTCGAACGAGTGATGTTCCATGGTGGCATCCATCTTTGTAATATACAAAATCTTCTTCACTGTCGCTGCGCTGTCATCATTGTGTAAAGCCCGGCCCAACGTTTCTGATTGGTGCCTCGATTTCGACGGATGAGAAATGGGATTGAATGAGCTCTTTGCCAGACTTACTTGCAGAGCAAATCTAAATTTGCCGGAAGCTGTCTGGGTTTTCCCAGGCTAAATGGGCTCATGAAGCCTGCACTGATGGTGGTTCCATTTACATTTGCCACAATTGTGAGTCAGATGCGGAATTGTGAATACTTGAGGCTATGAAATAATCAGTTTGTTGATGAAATAATCAGTTTGGTGGTGTCAAATTGTTACTGCATGTTACTACAGTTGTAAACTTTAATATTTTGTGTAGCCTACTTGTTTTTTACTTTAATAAGTTAACTCAATGAACTCTGGTCTCAAATAAACTAAAAAAATATTAAACAAATTATGCAGAAGTTTGAATTTTATTACATCTAAATGATTGTTGCAACTGCCCCTCGGTACTGTTGCAACTTTCCCCATATATGGGGACAGTCGCAACATTTTTCAGGGTCCATTTAAGTACAAATTACATTCATATTATCATATGTACACATGTTGCAACAGTATGGGCAGGTAGGTGACATATATGGGTTTAATATTATTATTGTTTTGTCTTTCTAATACAAACAGTCACTGAGAATCTTAAGGAAATGTAAAAAGTGTTGCAACCGCCCCCACTCTCCCCTAAAGACTTAAAAAATATATATTTAAAATAAATGCTGTTCTTTTAAACTTTCCATTCATCAAAGAATCATGAACATTGATAATAATAATAAATGTTTATTGAGCACCAAATCAGCATATTAGAATGATTTCTGAAGGATCATGTGACACTGAAGAATGGAGTAATTTTATAATTTCACAATATTACTGTTTTACTGTATTTTTTTTATCAAATAAATGCAGCCTTGGTGAGTGTTTAAGAGACATTGACCCCAAACCCTTGAATTGTAGTGCATTTATAAATTTAAAAATATAATTTTAATTGTACTTCCTAAAATTCAATTGTGAATTTAAATTCTAGGTCCTGTCACCTCAAATCAAATATAAGAATTCAATGGTAAATATAAAAGCATTCTTGATTCAATCCTGAATGACATCCCTATATTGTATCTAATTTTGGGGTAAATGATTTCTCTTGTCCCCTCACAGGACTCTGCAGGAGTTGCTGAAGCAGCCAGGAGGGGAGGTGAGTCCTGTGGATGGACCATTGAGCAGCACCACATCTGTCGGTGCAAATGGCATCTCTGCCAGGATGCTTCGCAGCCGCAGCGGTGAGATCACTTACTCTGCTGTTCTCCATACATGCAAAAAAAAAAAAAAAAACTGTTATAGATTCTACATTTATGGATGCATCACTTTTGTACATGTCTGCCCGCACAGCTTCCCAACGGGGCTCACTTCCCATGAGTATTGCATGACAACGTACATTGTGAATCATTGGCTTACAGCTGCTCACTTCATTCTGTTCTTGTTGATAGCAAAAAACAACAAATATTTGTTTGTTTGTTTATTTGTTTGTTTATTGTTTAACGCCAGCTACCGTGGCTATATTCATTATGAGAAAAAAGTAAAAGTAAAAAGTAAAAAATAAAAAGTTAAGTAAAAAAATATAAAAGGTTTATCTTTAAAGGTGCCATGTGTAATAATTGAGGTAAAAATATCCAAAAAATGAGCTACACGCATCAAAAGAATGAGGAGAAATAAGGGCGATGATGTCATTAAAAAAATGAAAAGTTATAGTGTTGCAGAGATATCAACCTAAATTAGCATTAGCATTACTAGCCCCGGCCCGACAGGTGTTGTAATACCAGTTTCGGCCATGGGAGGCGGTATGCGGGCAACATACATAACCACCAGCCAAACTGCAACACACGAATAACTTGCACTGCTTGTATCTCTTTAATCTCTAAAAATCTCCAAATGCTCCACGTGAAACTGCGGTCTTACTATCGTGTCAATTGATTTGAATAATATGCGCGAGGGAGAGAGAGCAGGACCGCTCTCGTGTTGTATGAAGACGTGAGAGTGCGCGCGCGCGAGGCCGGGGCTCGCTCTCTCTGTCTCTCTCTCTGCTCGTAACGCGCCCTGTCAAGCGCAGCGGCAGCAGTCATTCTAGTCTACATCCCTCACCGATCAAAATAGGCTTTGGCGGGACAAAGCGGACTATTTGACGGTTTTTAGATTAACAACCTGAAACTAAAAAACAGACTAGAGTAGGCCAACTTTCTGGAGGTAAACTGCCCCCATCTGGTATGGAATATGTGGAGTATGAATTGCTTTTTTGACATATGGCACCTTTAAAGTAACACCAAGTAAATTTTCCTCTTCGGTCGCCCTACTGGTTGGAAACGAAATTGTCCATTGCTGCTGTCGTAAATAATTTAGCCTACCGTCGCACGCACGCTCGCTGTTTATCCAGCACCGGCATGAACGATGTCCACAGACAAGGTAAAGTATGTTACATGATTTCATAAAAGGATGATGTATTGCGACATCAGAAACGAAGAAAAACGAAATAATGACTATTGTAGCGCTTGGCGTAAAGCAGTCGAGTTTTGTAGTTCTTTTTTGTGCACGGGTTCCTACCCGAAACCCGAAGTTACATAGTGCCAGTAAAAGCGATACAGACCCCGTCAGGCTATGGCAGACGTGTCATTTAACTTATTTTAAGTCGATGTACCATCACAAGGGTCTTAGAAATATATTATGAAGGTTGAAATAGTTTTACTATTACATATACATAGTGTTACTTTAAGAGAAAGTTTATCTTTCTAACATGTACAAGTACCCTGATGTCGTTCCAAACCTGTATGACTTTCTTTCTTTCAGAATTGGACACCACTGACTTTCAAAAGCTCAAACTTTTAAATAAATAAATTGATAAACAAATAAACAAATAAATAAATAAGACATAACATTTTTGAATATAGGCCTACACAATCTTTTTAATGGCTGAGGAAAATTAAGCTTTGCCATTTAAAAGAAACAAATTGCATTATATTTTGTAATACATTATAATATATATATATATATATATATATATATATATATATATATATATATATATATATATATATATATATAATAAGAGAGAGAGAGAGAGAGAGAGAGAGAGAGAGAGAGAGAGAGAGAGAGAATATCAGAGAGAAAAATGTGTACTTTTATATATTACAGTAAAAAAATACTGCAGTACAATGATTTATTCACAATTTCATTCATTAATCTTCAAATACTTCAATCAGAATTATTTAGTAATGGGCATAAAATACTTTTTATTGAGATTCACCCTCATAACAGTGAATGTTCCCGGGTGTACATCTTGTTACTTGTGAGTTTGATCTATAGATAAAGTGCCTCTCTCTCTGGTTATTCTTGCAGTTTCTTCCCCATAATTTCCATTTCTCCTCAAGAGCCAGAGGAAAATAAATCTATAACCTCCTTTTCTTACTCATCTTTAAACACAAGCTAGGTCGTCTCATCTGCGATTGCACTAGGTGGATTTACACGGGCGAGAGACACAGCGGGCTTCAGACCGACAGTTGATGTGGGGTTTATGCTGATATCCAGCGTCTGTGCCAGGCTTAAGCGGCACACTTTCCTCTGCTCTTTATGAAAGGGATTTAAGTTTCGCTCCACAGTGCTTAGAGGTTTTAGCGATGTGACTGTTCACATCTCACTTCGTCATCAGTAATAGTGTGAAGATTATAGTGCTTGTGCTGTTTTTGGTCTTGATCTGGAAGGTGACATTTAATGTCACAGTTCAAAAGACATGTCTTCATGTTGGCTTTTATCCGGGGTTAAATTGGGAATATTACACGGCCACGGTGCCTGGAAGAATATGTGTGATAAGCTCTAGATGGTTCAAGGGCCTGAGGCTGTGTAATCACAAGATGCCTGGAAAGAGATGTTGGATATTGTGGCACCAATAGCAATGTTGAGCAACTATAGCAGCTGAAGCAACAGCCCCTTTCATATACAGTCAACATGAAATCAAAATCAACCATATTTACTTAATTAAAGCTGAAATTCCTGGCCCTATTGAGAACAATTCATCAGAGGATGAATTTAAAAAAGAAGTAAAACCTGGTATAATATCTATAAGAAGATATTTTGAAGAATGTCGGTAACCAAACAGTTGATGGACGCCATTGACTTCTATAGTATTTTTTTTCCTACTATGGAAGTCAATGGGGTCCATCAACTGTTTAGTTACCGACATTCTTCAAAATATCTTTTGTGTTCAGCAGAAGAAAGAAATTCATACAGGTTTGGAACAACTTGAGGCTATGTATTTCATTCAGGTCAGAGACAGATCTTTCAGACAGAATTTTCATTTTGGGTGAACCCAAGAGTGTATCATGCTTTCAATGTTTTTTTCTCTTTATTCTCTATCTTACCAAGATGCCCAAAGACACAAATATTGTATTTTCTGTAATTTTGCAAGAATATTCTGGCATAGGTAAAATACATCCACCCCATTTTCACCTTTGAAAAAAATAAAAACTTAAATAACAGGCATGAAGTCTAAACCCCAAGCCTATCCACAGTGAGCAGAGGTAATATCAGGCATCAGAAAGTGTGTTTATATGAGCACATGTGCTATGGCATGGCAATGTCATACAACACAAAGACGAACAGTCCAATTTTAGACTTCCCCTTATGCAGTCCGCTCTTTAATTCTCTGCCTCCGGCATTTCAGGCTTTGTTTTTATATGCCATTACACACACACACACACACACACACACACACACACACACACACACACACACACACACACACACACACACACACACACACACACACACACACACCACCTCACACTAAAGCATCACAGACGTCTACATTGCTTTAGGGCTAAGAACATACACAACAGGCCTTCAGTGGGAAATAGTGGCACTCCAGTGAAGAGCGTGAACAATGACGCACAAATACACAGATGCCACCCTCTCCCATATTAGTGCATCTCTGCTGCACATACTCAATCCCCCATTCAATTCACATTGCCATCCCCAAATATGACAGGCAAGATGTTTACCTTTGAGTTTATATGGGCTTGACAAGTCACTTTTGGGATCTCACTTTGTTATGAGTTATACGTCTGTCCCTGAAGCCAAAAAACTCAGCTAAATGGTAACTCAGTTCACTTCATAACATTAACATGGATGCTTTTGGAAAAATATGATAGTTAGAGGAATGGAATGACTATAAGCTTCACAGAGACTGTATTTTTTTATATATATATTTCTAAATATAATATATTTTACATATTTATTTTATGATATTATGTTGTATTAACAATATTAATTTCTTTTAATATTAATTTATTTTAGCACAAGTCTACTTGATTTAATTGCATGTATTTTTACTAGACTGAACAAAATAATAAATGCAACACTTTTGTTTTTGCCCCCATCTAAGACTTTTTCTATGTACACAAAAGGCCTATTTCTCTCAAATATTGTTCACAAATCTGTCTAAATCTGTGTTAGTGAGCACTTCTCCTTTGCCGAGATAACCCATCCACCTCACAGGTGTGGCATATCAAGATGCTGATTAGACAGCATGATTATTGCACAGGTGTGCCTTAGGCTGGCCACAATAAAAGGCCACTCTAAAATGTGCAGTTTTATAACACAACACAATGCCACAGATTTCGCAAGTTTTGCAGGAATGTCCACCAGAGCTGTTGCCCGTGAATTGAATGTTCATTTCTCTACCATAAGCCGTCTCCAAAGGCGTTTCAGAGAATTTGGCAGTACATCCAATCGGCCTCATAACCGCAGACCACGTGTAACCGACTTGAGAGGGCAAATGCTCACATTCGATGGCGTCTGGCACTTTGGAGAGGTGTTCTCTTCACGGATGAATCCTGGTTTTCACTGTACAGGGCAGATGGCAGACAGCTTGTATGGCGTCATGTGAGTGAGCAGTTTGCTCATGTCAATGTTGTGGATCGAGTGGCCCATAGTGGCGGTGGGGTTATGGTATGGGCAGGCATATGTTATGGACAACGAACACAGGTGCATTTTATTGATGGCAGTTACCGTGATGAGATACTGAGGCCCATTGTTGTACCATTCATCCACGACCATCACCTTATGTTGCAGCATGAAAATGCACAGCCCCATGTTGCAAGGAGCTGTACACAATTCCTGGAAGCTGAAAACATCCCAGTTCATGCATGGCCAGCATACTCACCGGACATGTCACCCATTGAGCATGTTTGGGATGCTCTGGATCGGCATGTTCCAGGTCCTGCCAATATCCATCAACTTCACACAGCCATTGAAGAAGAGTGGACCAACATTCCACATGCCACAATCAACAACCTGATCAACTCTATGCGAAGGAGATGTGTTGTGGCCAGCCTAAGGCACATGTGCAATAATCATGCTATCTAATCAGCATCTTGATATGCCACACCTGTGAGGTGGATGGATTATCTTGATGTCGTGTCTGCTGCAGATAAATATAATAACGCAACACAATCATCTGCTGGGTAACTCACGTTATTCTTTACTGAACTGGAACTGAGCTCAATTCTCAATACATCATATAGGTCACCACAAGGTGGCAGGCTTATCACGATGATAACCAATAGTACATACATTACACTTTCCTCCCCCACTAGATTACTCATTCTAAGAAATATGAAATGCATAACTATAAACTTCCTGCATAACATTTACAGTTAATATAATAGTGTTGCTAACTACAACATAGCTACAAATTAAGCCTTTGTGGAGGTTTTCTACATCTCTCAGGATAACATCTCTAAAAGCCTGGGTGAGGTTCAGGTGGATTCAACTGGACTTGCCATATCTGGCTTGTCTTCGTGCGACTCAGAGTCATTCACGTTAACTGAGGTACGAGGGGCAGATTATAGAATCTGTCGAATGTGTTGGGTGTCGCCCAGCCTGCAGCTCTGCAGATGTCGGTCTGAAGTTAACTGAGGTACGAGGCTGATGAAACTGAGGTTTCATCAGCCTTAATGACCTTGTCATTTGAATCAGGGGCAGATAAAGGTGAGGATTTTGTCTGGCGATCCACCAACTGATCTACATGACGTCTCCATGTGTTATCTCCCACCTTCACTGTGTACGTCAAGGGTCCCGTTCTAGTGGTAATGGTACCTGGTTGCCACTTTTCTAGTCTATAGTCACGTGCTAAGACTTCTTGTCCAACTTGGAAGTTTCTTGGGGGTCTGCATTCATGTGCACGAATTGTTTGTTTTCCACATCATGTCGAACATCAGGTTTGATGAGATCCAAGCGAAATCTTAAGTTTCTCTTAAGGAACATCATCGCTGGTGTTTGGCCAATTGTGGCGTGTGTTGCATTTCTGTACATGAAAAGGAAGTTGTCTATTTTGTGTTGTAGCGAGATGTTGTCATAGTCCATTAGCCAGCAGCCATATCACCCTGTAGCCCAAGACTGGTTGCCCACTGAAGCTAAGCAGGGCTGAGCCCGGTTAGTACCTGGATGGGAGACCTTCTGAGAAAACCAGGTTGCTGCTGGAAGAGGTGTTAGTGAGGCCAGCAGGGGGTGCTCAACCTGTGGTCTGTGTGGGTCCTAACGCCCCAGTGTAGTGATGGGGACATTGTACTGTTAAAGAGCACCGTCCTTCGGATGAGACGTTAAACCGAGGCCCTGACTCTCCGTGGTCACAAAAAATCCCAGGATGTCTTTCGAAAGAGTAGGGGTGTAACCCGGCATCCTGGCCAAATTTGCCCATTGGCCTCTGTCCATCACAGCCTCCTAATCATCCCTATATACTGATTGGCTTCATCACTGTCTCCTCTCCACCAGTAAGCTGGTGTGTGGTGGGCGTTCTGGCGCAATATGGCTGCCGTCGCATCATCCAGGTGGATGCTGCACATTGGTGGTGGTTGAGGAGATTCCCCCCCCCCCCTTCTATGTAAAGCGCTTTGAGTGCCGAGAAAAGCGCTATATAAATGTAATGAATTATTATTATTATTGCTTTGATTGCTTTCCTTGTAAGTCTGTACAAACCTTTCCACCAAGCCGTTAGTGGCTGGATGGTATGGTGCGGAAGTGACGTGTTTGACTCCATTCAGCTTCATAAATTTCTGAAACTAGTCTGAGACGAATTGTCGTCCATTATCCGTACATATCTGTTCTGGCAACCCATTCCGGGAGAACATTGTCCTCAACACAGAAACAGTTTTTTCAGATGTGGTTGTCTTCATTGGGATAACTTCAGGGCATTTCGAATGACAACTCGTAATCCACACATCAGAGTTCCTTGACACACAGAAAGCTGTTCTCTCCCCACTGAAAATGCTGGATAGAGTGGGTATCCATGCGCTGCCCATCTGTGTGTACTGTGATGTCATAGACTTTGGACAATGTTGGGTCATTAAGGGTCTCTCTCTGAATAATGGCATTTGTTACAGGTAACTGACTCACGATTGTGGTATGAAACACGTCAGCTGGATCCATAGTATGTGACTCTTCCATAGACTTCAATGGAAGACGCGACAAGCCGTCCGCATTACCATGTAGTTTGGTGCCCTTGTACTCGATATCATATTGGTGAGCACCCAAGAAGAGGGACCAACGCTGCAGCCGTGCCGAGGCCATCATTGAGACACCCTTTCTTACGTTGAAGATCGAGACCAAGGGATGATGGTCTGTGATCAGGGTAAACCGTTGACCATACAGATAATGGTGACACTTTTTAACACCCAACAGAGTGCTTCTCTGTCTATTTGTGCGTAGTTATGTTCTGCTGCCGTTAGTGATCTTGATGCGAAGGCAATTGGTTTTTCAGTGCCCTCTGGAAACTTGTGCGATAGCACCGCGCCGATTCTATATGGTGACGCATCGCATGCCAGCCTGATGGGCATGGATGGGTTAAAATGTACCAACACTACATCAGAAGTTATGAGCATTTTGGTCTTTTGGAAAGCTTGTTCGCAACTGTCTGACCATTTCCACTGTGTCCTCGCTTTCAACAGTGCGTTCAATGGATGTAGCACAGTCGAGAGGTTCGAAAGAAATTTGTGGTAGTAGTTCACAAGTCTGAGATATGATCAGAGTTGAGACACATTCTGTGGGTGTGGTGCGTTTAACACAGCTTCCATTTTGTCCTGTGACTTATGTAGACCATCTTTGTCTATCACGTGATCACAGTAAGAAATCCGAGACTTAAAACTCACATTTTTCTTTTTTAGCTCTTAGTCCATAATCACACAGTCGAGTCAGAACTTCTTGTAAGTTTTGGAGGTGATCTGAATCATCCTATCCCCGTTAGAATGATATCGTCCAGGTAACTCTGTGTTCCCGGGATGCCCTGCAGCACCTGGTCCATAGCTCTCTGCCACAAAGCAGGAGCTGAGGCAATTCCGAAAACTAGATGGTTGTACTGATAAAGCCCTTTATGTGTGTTGATGGTCAAGAATTTCTTGGATTGTTCGTCCATTTCCATTTCGAGGTAAGCTTGGGCCAGGTCAATTTTTGAGAAGTGTTCTCTACCAGACAAGGATGCGAAAATATCTTCAATGCGTGGCAGGGAATACTGTACTGCATGAAGTGCTGTATTAAGTCACTTTCAAGTCCCCGCAAATACGCACATCTCCTGTCTTCCCCTTTTTGATTACTGATACTATGGGTGTTGCCTATTCGCTCCTTTCGACCTTAGTCAGGATTCCCATTTTTTTCAAATGATCCAGCTCCGCCTCCACCTTGGGACGATTTGCATATGGGACTGGTAAAGCCCATTGCACACTGAGTCGAAATTCCATCCGAAATTTTTGCGCGTTAAAAAAAAAATCGACCTCATGTTATGTCAATCATACTTGCACACTGCCTCTGAAACTTTCGTCCGTCATAAAAAAATTCGGATCAGGTTCAATTTTCTGGTTTTTCGCATCCACAGCCAGCATCTGACAAGTTGATACACTTCGTCTGGCAGCACAAAGTACTGTATGATAAACAAACCTGTATACAGCTGTTCTGACCAGCGTTTCTGCCGGTCTTCTTTTTAATATGTGGCTCCAGTATCGCTAGCAAAGCATCAAACTGTTCCATTGACATTCTGAGGTAAATTCTGAATCGCTCGGGATAATTTCGCAACTCCTTGATAAGGAGCTGAAACGTCTCGGTTACGAATGTAACCCTCGTTCCCTGAGTGAGGGAACAGAGACGTTCCGTCGGATGACGACGAATGGGGTTTCGCTTAGAAAGCCTATCGACTTCGAGTATACAAAACGATCCAATGGCAAAGAAATGCCATGGGTCTGCGGAATTTGCATGACGTAACTCCACCCCACCTCGTGGGTATAAAAGGAGGAAGTCCAGCAGAATGCAGATATGTTTCTTCGCTGAGGAGCCGAGACTGAACTCAGGCGATCCCCGCGGTATACAGCGGAAGTGGCAAGAAGACGGAACCGAGACGTTCCCTTTCGTTCGTCACTCCGAGTTCCGTCGGATGACGACGAATGGGGTTACCAGTCTAATCACGCCACCTTCACAGCTGTCTTCCAGTGCCCTGCGTAAATCTGAGATCCCCGTCATGAGACAAGTAGGACTCCTATTTAACACAGGAATACCAAGGTACACTGGGGAGCATATCTCATAGTTTAGAGGAAATATGCAAAATATTGCCAGCCCAAATGGGGGGGACTTAGAGAATACAATATGACCCGAAGGATGCATATGGGAATACACTGGGGTATCCAGCCGCAGGTGGAAAAGTTTTAAACCCCAGGGGTGGCAAGGTGGCTTGCCAAGGGAAAGACACATGCTCAGAGAGGCTTACAGTGGGAATACATATGTGGGGGTTGCTCCGGAGAGGGACCATTCACACGGGAGACACCTAGCGACGCTCAGGCAAGAGACACTGGGTCGACGTCAGGAGTGCAGGAGGAACTCAGGGCTTTCGGAGAAGCTCACCTGAGGAGAATATCGCACGCACCCAGTCCGTAGAGTGGAATGGCGAGCAAGCAAAGACACCTGAGCGGGTCCTAGTACCGGCTGGTTGAAGCGAGTACACGAGAGGACACAGGCTCCACTCGGAGATTATAGAATCTGTCGAATGTGTTGGGTGTCGCCCAGCCTGCAGCTCTGCAGATGTCTGTTAGCGAGGCGCCATGCGCTAGAGCCCAAGAGGACGCGACACTCCGGGTGAAGTGGGCGGTCACACCAAGGGGGCACGGTCGACCTTGCTGCTGGTATGCCAAAGCAATGGTGTCCACTATCCAGTGAGACAACCTCTGCATGGAGAGAGCCTTTCCCTTCAGCTTCCCACCATAACAGACAAAGAGCTGGTCTGAGGTCCTGAAACACTGCGTCCTGTCTACATAGGTACGGAGAGCACGTACTGGACAGAGCAGTGCCAAGGCTGGGTCTGCCTCCTCCGAGGGCAGCGCTTGCAGGTTCACCACCTGGTCCCGAAAGGGAGTGGTAGGAACCTTGGGCACATATACAGGCCGGGGTCTCAGGATCACGTGAGAGTAAGCCGGCCCGAATTCCCAGGCACGCTTCGTCAATGGAGAATGCGTGCAGGTCCCCTACCCTCTTGATAGAGGCCAAAGCAACCAGGAGCACTGTCTTCATTGACAGGAACTTAAGCTCCACTGTTTGCAAAGGCTCAAAGGGAGCACTCTGCAGGGCAGTTAGAACCACTGAGAGGTCCCAAGAGGGAACGAGAGGAGGGCGAGGAGGATGTAGTCTCCTGGCTCCTCTAAGGAACCTGATGACCAGGTCGTGCTTTCCCACAGACTTACCTTCTATCAAATCATGATGTGCGGCAATAGCGGCAACATAGACTTTGAGGGTGGAGGGAGACAGCCTTCGCTCCAACCCATCCTGAAGGAAGGAAAGCACAACGCTGATCGGGCATTTCCGGGGGTCTACTCGGTGAGAAGAGCACCAGCTGACGAAGAGGTTCCACTTCAACGCATAGAGGTGTCTCGTGGACGACGCTCTAGCGGAAGTGATGGTAGCCATCACCGGAGGTGGTAGGGTACTCAAACCTACCTGGTCCCGTCCAGGAGCCACACGTGGAGGCTCCACAGATCGGGACGAGGGTGCCACAGGGTGCCCCGTCCCTGAGAAAGAAGGTCCTTCTTCAGAGGTATGGGCCAAGGAGGTGCTGTCGCGAGGAGTAAGAGTTCGGAGAACCAGGTCCGGGTGGGCCAGTAGGGCGCAACCAGAAGGACCTGCTCCTCGTCCTCCTTGACCTTGCGCAAGAGCTGCGCAAGAAGGCTCACTGGGGGAAACGCATACTTGCGGCCCCGCGGCCAGCTGTGCGCCAGTGCATCCGTGCCGAGCATACCCTCGGACAGGGAATAATACAGGGCGCAGTGGGTCGAGTCGTGGGAGGCAAACAGATCTATCTGTGCATCGCCAAACTGGTCCCAAATCAGCTGAACCGTCTGGGGATGGAGTCGCCATTCGCCAGGGAGGGGCTGAAACCGTGAGAGCTCGTCGGCTGCACAGTTCAGGGCTCCGGGAATGTAAATAGCACGAAGGGACCTCAGATGCTTCTGACTCCATAAGAGGGAGGAAATACGACATACGCCGCGAGCATAGACCACCTTGATGGTTGATGTACGCTACTGTGGCGGTATTGTCTGATCGGACTAGTACGTGTTGACCCCTGAGCAGCGCTCGAAAGCGGTGCAGGGCAAGGCGTACGGCCAGCAACTAGAGGCAATTGACATGCCCTACTGCAACACTACATGCGAGTATCACCGGGCTTCAGGAGCAAGCTTGCTCAACACCTAAGTGTGAAGAAATTCACTGAACTTTCAGGGGCATTTCTGCTCAACACCTGAGTGTGATAAATCTCACTGAATTTTTCAGGAGCATTTCTGCTCAACATGAGAGTGTAACAGCATGTCCATTGCACATGGCGCCCCAGCCCGTGGTGGCATCTGTTGAGACAACAACATGCCAGGAAGCTCGTTCCAGGGGCACTCGGGCCCGTAGAAACTGAGGTTCGACCACGGGGTGAGTACTGACGGCAGGTCAGAGTAACTGGTACTCGGAGGTGCCGCATTGCCATGCCCACCTCGGGACTCGGTCGCGAAGCCAAAGCTGAAGCGGTCTCATATAAAGCAATCCGAGCGGCGTTGCCGCGGCTGCAGATGCCATATACCCCAGGAGCCTCTGAAAAAGTTCAGTGGAACCGCACTCTTGTCTTGGATTTGTCTCAGACAAGTCAGCAGTGACTGCGCGCGCTCGCTCGTAAGCTGCGCGGACATGGCGACCGAGTCGATGTCCATACCAAGAAAAGAGATCCTCTGCTCGGGGCAAAGGTTACTCTCTTCCCAGTTGACCTGAAGGCCCAAGCGAGCTAGGTGCCGGAGCACGAGGTCCCTGTGTTCGTAAACCTGGTCTCGAGAGTGAGCTAGGATCAGCCAGTCGTTGAGATAGTTCAGGATGCGAACCCCGTGAACCCGAAGGGGAACAAGGGCTGCCTCGACGACCTTCGTGAAGGCGCGAGGAGACAGGGCTAGCCCGAAAGGGAGAACCGCGTACTGATATGCCCGCCCCTCGAAGCAAACCGGAGGAACGGTCTGTGTCGAGGAAGAATGGAGACATGAAAGTAGGCGTCCTTCAGGTCGATCGCTGCAAACCAACCCTGGGGCCGCACATATTCGAAAATGCGTTTGGCAGTGAGCACTTTGAACGGCATCCTGTGTAAGGAGCGATTCAGCACGCGCAAGTCCAGGATTGGTCGTAACCCACCGGTTTCTTTGGGGACAATGAAGTAAGGGCTGTAGAAGCCAGACCTCATCTCGGCTGGAGGGACAGTCTCGATTGCACCCTTCGCCAGCAGGGTGGCAATCTCGGCTCTCATGATGGGGGCATTGCCACCGACCAGAGTGGAGCGGACTCCCCTGAAGCGGGGAGGAGACCGTGCGAACTGAATCGCATAGCCGAACCTGATGGTGCAGTCGACCCAGCGGGACAGACGGGGAAGCTCTACCACAGGCGTCCCCCCGGAGGGGCAGTGAAGCGGAGTAACTGGCCCAGATGTGGGTGGCATAGTGGCCCGGTGTGTGGGGCACAGTTAACATCCGCGCCCGGACAGAGGAGGCCAGGGAAGGACCAGCGTTCCATGGGGGCCTGCTCTGTCGGGGGTCTGCCGACAGAGGGGGACAGGGCGAAACGGTCCGTTTTAGCGGTGGGGGGGGCCGGGGGGGGCTGGAGAGGGCTGTGGCATCCTCCCTACGGTCTTCCAGAGCCAGCCCATTTCTGGTGAACGGGGGGGTTGGAACCGTGGGAGGGCAGACTGAGGGATCTGAGCGGACGGCGGGGCCGTCGGGCAGAATAACGTCAGTCTGCTCATGGGCGGTTGAGAACTGTTGGGCGAAAGCACTCAACCGCACCGCCTGGGAGGCCGACCTGGGATATAGATATGTCGAGGCAGACGGATCTGCCGACATCCTGTACATCAGACCGGTCAGCCCCCAAAGGTAAGCATCACCTGACACCAAGAGCGTACGGCCACTTTCGTCGCTCGGAGAGCAAGGTCAGTGGCGGCACGTGTCTCATTGAAGAGCCTCGGGTCAGTCCCGCCCTCGTGCATGTCCCTGAGCATCTGGGTCACGTAGACTAGCAGAATGGTCATGGATGCAGTGAGGCGGCTGCCTGTCCTATGGCGCTATAGCATTTCGCCACAGATTAGTGTAGACGAAAAAACTACAGGCTTCGGACGGGTGCTTAGGATTGCGCCGGGAAGCACTCTGATGACACAGCAGCATCGCAACAGAGCGTTCAACCGGGGGGACCCCAGTGTACCCATGGGCAGCTGCCAGTGAGGGGAGGAAAGGCGGGTGAGACCAACGAGCGGTCCCGAGAAGGCCAGGGGGTCTACCAGGACTTCGAGATCTCATCATGCTCGTCCGGGAGGAAAGATATTGGGGTTTGCCGTGGACGCGGGTCGGCGGCCTCACCCAAAACAAATCGTCCCAGGAAAGCATGGCCGCCTAGTGATGCTGCTGTAGACACAGCATCATCCTCTGTAGCTTCAAATGAAAACGCACGGGCCACCCGAGGGTAGACTCGTGGAATCATCAGTTCACTAGCGGGCACCGTCATTGAAGAGGGGGGCTGGGGTCGTGGACTCTTTTTACAGAGTCGGCGTCCTTGTTCCAGACCAACACACACACACTGGCAGATCACTGCACAGAACAGCAGGCACTGTGAACTCGCCGCAGATCGCCGTCACACCAACACCGGAGAGAAAGGCTCGTCTCGTAGAGTGAAGTCAGAGATGACTGTGGAGTGAAGAAATACTCTTGGCTCCGAAGCGAAAACATATCTGCATTCTGCTGGACTTCCTTCTTTTATACCCACGAGGTGGAGCGGAGTTACGTCATGCAAATTCCGCAGACCCATGGCATTTCTTTGCCATTGGCTCGTTTTGTATACTCGAAGTCGATAGGCTTTCTAAGCGAAACCCCATTCGTCGTCATCCGACGGAACTCGGAGTGACGAACGAAAGGGAACTCTCCTTCCTCTCGGCACAAGATTGGATGGACCCCATATTTCCTCTTTTTCTCTTTTAAAGAAGAGAGAGGGCAACAAAATCATCCTCACTGCTTCACGAATCCATTTAGTATTTTTTACGTTTTTTTCCGCAAAGGTTTATTAAATACGCATCGGACTCAGTGTGCAAGGTTTCTGTGCGTGACGAATTTTTAGGCTGATGAACACGAAAAAACGCATATGAAAATTTTGGACTCAGTGTGCAATGGCCTTAAGGCTTTAAAGAATTATGGAGAAGTGTCTTCTTTCAACTCCAGATTCCCTTTTATTTCTTTAAGTGTTCTTATTCCTTTTTGAAACACGGGTTCCACATTTTGTATAATTTGCGCTAAAGTCATTTGTGTCTCTTTGTTTGCAATTTGCTGGGACACATCCAGGTTTTTTATTGCGTGCCAGTCCAGAGGTATTTTCCTCAGCCACTCGCGTCCGAACAATGCCGGTCCTCCGTTTTCCAACACGTACAGGTTCAGCTGCTGCTGATCTTCTTTGTACTTCACAGTTACTGGTAACTTTCCTTTCGGAGACACTTTTTCACCAGTATAAGTCTTTAATATCACTGATGTCTTTCGGTCTGTTTCGGATGTCTGTATTTTTGAAAACAGTCGCTTGTAATCAGCTGCTGAGATGACCGATAAAGCAGATCCAGTGTCTAACTCCATTTTGAGTTTAACTCCTGACACTTCAGGTGTGAGCCAAATAACTATTCGATCTGTCTCCTTAATATTAATACAGTTCCAGACATGAAAGATCATCCGTACCTGAACTTGTGTTTGAATCATTTTCAGTTACTTGATGTACAGTGGCGGATTTGCGTTTCACTTTGTGCGTTCTGTATTTATGTGTCTTCCCCTTTTCTGTTTTGCACACTCTCTCAATGTGTCCTTTTTTATGACACCTTCTGCACTCTTTATCTTTGAACCAGCAGTCATTTCCGTCATGAGACATTTTCCCACAGCGATAACATTTCAGCTTTCTCTCTGATTTCAGTGACAGGTTATTTGTTGCACATTCCATTGATTTTTGTTGCAATTCCAATGCATCTTTTGCTGCTGTCTCCATGGATATTCAGTGCACACTTGAGTGTCAAATCTTTTTCTGTCAAAAGTCTTTTTTGTGTGCTTTCATTGTGCATTCCACACACAAGTCTGTCTCTTAATGCATCTGCCAGTCCAGCTCCGAATTGGCAATGCTCTGACAATCAGCGTAACTCGGCTATGTATTCGGAAATGCTTTCTTCTTTAGCTTGTTCCGCTTATGGAATCTGAATCTTTCCGCAATTACTAAGGGTTTGGGGTTCAGATGTTCATTTAAAATGTCCACTATTTGCTTGAAAGTTTTATCCGCCGGCTTTTCAGGGGTTAACAAACTACGAAGCAGTCCATACGTCTTCGCTCCTTATCAGGCTCTGCAAAACAACCACTTTCTTATCATTTTCAATGCCGTTAGCCTCGCAGTACAACTCCACTCTTTCCACATAAGTTCCCCAATCCTCAGCATTACTGTCAAATGCGGCGATAGTTACAATCATTGACATTTTCGCTCGTTTGCAATTTGTTTTTTTTTTTTTGTTGTTTTTTTTTTACATTAATTGGCTTTCACCCTACTTTCATGTAACTCACAGCTCTTTTCGTGATTTCCATTCAGGTCTTGTTGTCGCATCCGTGGTTGTCGATCCAGACCTCGTCGCCAATTTGTTGTGTCTGCTGCAGATAAATAATAACGCAACACAATTGTCTGCTGTGTAACTCACGTTATTCTTTACTGAACTGGAACTGAGCTCGATTCTCAATACATCACTATATAGGTCACCACAAGGTGGCAGGCTTATCACAAATCGATGATAACCAATAGTACATACATTACACTCGGCAAAGGAGAAGTGCTCACTAACACAGATTTAGACAGATTTGTGAACAATATTTGAGAGAAATAGGCCTTTTGTGTACATAGAAAAAGTCTTAGATCTTTGAGTTCAGCTCATGAAAAATGGGGGCAAAAACAAAAGTGTTGCGTTTAGAATTTTGTTCAGTGTATTAATATCTTACATTTAGCAATTTATTTATATAAATTGTGCTACCTTGCAATCTAAAAACATCCAAGCTTATTTCTAAAATATTAAAGTACAGTGAAAATGATGCACATAGATTCTTGATTGAATGATTCTTCACTGTGGGTTGTAGTCAAAGTTTTATTTATACGATTAGACCTACCTTTTATTTTTACAATTTCAGTTTTAATTTTAATAGTTATTTTGAACTTGTTATATGCTATCAAAGTCACAGCTTAGATTTAAATATATGTGTTATTTAAATCTGATTCTGAATGATTGTATTGTTTTCAGCTTTTTACGACAGTCAATCGCTGTTTGCGGATACCATTCAAATAAAATAAAATGGAAATAAAAACAAAATTCTCTGTGACTTCTCTTATAATGACTTGCACGTATAGCAATAAATACGCTAGGGTGCTTTTTGCCCAAAAGTCTTGGCCATGCGGTATTTAAGTGTAAAGATAGGTATTACTGAAAACGTTTGGTGATTGAGGTGAGGATTGGGGTTAATCCATTCATAAAGCAGCTGTTTTTTCTGTTTCTTTTAATGTGCACAAATACGGACAGGTATTACAAGATTTTTTCTTCCTCCTGTTCCTTTTTTTTCGTTCATGGAAATAAAACAATATGTTGTAAAACGACATGAACAAATAAATAAATAAATAAATATGTAAGAGAACGGGTTTTAATTGTCTCCTAGGGCTCTGGCGGAGAATTAACCAATCGCATAGCACATGGGAATTTTAAAGACTCAGTTGTCGACCCTCTTTACGCGCGACCCTCATTTTTGCTAATGGCTCCTTTTAATTGAAAGACTTTGATAGCGATGCCATGCAAATTGATAACATAATTGATGAATCATAAGCCGCCAAATTGGCTAGACTGTGGTGACATGCGTTACCCGCCACAGTAGGTTTTAGCCCACATTTGGCGGGTTTCCGGGTGTTAATTTTGGTAAATGGTAAAATGGTAAATGGACTGCATTTATATAGCGCTTTCACAGACCCAATGGCCACCAAAGCGCTTTACAATTTGCCCACATTCACTCTCTCATTCATACACGACGGGCGACTGCAGCATGCAAGGCGCCATCAAGCTCGTCGGAGCATCTGGTTAGGTTCTTGCTCATGGACACCTCGACAGTGGAACCGGGATTGACCACCAACCTCCGTTTGTAGACAACCTCATGAACCACTGAGCACTGCGCCCATTTTAAACCCTGTTTACACACTATGCGCATGTTATTTGTCATTTTTAGTAGTTTTCTATAATATAATTATTTCATTTATTAGAATTGAATTTAGTTTAGTATTTTAGTACTTCAACTTCAACTTTAATTCAAGTAGTTGCAACACTTCTAATTTTAGTTTTTCATTTCATATTTACAATGTATTTTATTTCAATGAACAATTTTTTTAAACTGTTTTAGTTAACAATAACAACACTAAAAAGTTCCCAGTTCATGTCTGCACTTATGGGGAGATAGAGAAAAGGTATTTTGTAAATCTTGTTATAATTTTTGATAACATATTTTTCCACAGCAACTGAATGTTTATCATACATTAGATTTATAATTGTACACTAATGGTCACATGGAAAGCAACAATGCTGTGCGCTTTAGGACCTTTAGGAACCTGAAAACTGTTCAGCAACTGCTTTTGACATAATGCTAAACCCCTCAGTACGTAATGCACACAGCCCTAAAAATATTACATAATGTATCAAAAGCTGTTATTACCCCTCTGGACTTCCTTACAATGATTTTGACTTCAAAGGTCTAGTCAGAAATACCTAATGAATACATTAACTTGTACAGAGTACATCTCCCTCACTCATCTATCCCTCTCACTCAATTAGGTCACATATACTTAATCTTATGAACAATCAGGTTTGATTTCTCTTAATTATGCTTAAGCCTTGCATTCTGCTTTACCCCGACACACTCTCTTCATTAGTTCCTCCCTTTACTCTTCATCATTATCAAACACAGCCGAGAGTGTCAAGAGGGCACATAGATAGTAAATGGTGGTTAATATCACTGCTGATGTTGTATTAAAGCTAATGTCCTTAGGGCATCACACTCTTAGTTGATCAAGGTTTAGAAAAGAGACTTTGGTGAGAAGGGTAATACTTCCCTTAAACAACATAAAAGACAGCTAATCTACACCTGCAGAGACTAAAAAGCAGATAATACCTTAAATGATCTTGAGCAAGCTTGGTTCAACTGATGTAATTTGCATGAAAATAAACATTAGAATTACCCAGACATTCCTTTGATGGTGACATCAGAACAGTTCCAAACATTTTGGGTACACTTGTCTGAATTAACACACTGAAGGTTATGCTGTTGACTTTAATGCAACATTAATTTAAAGCATTAAAACAGATTACCACTGCTAGGAAATGCCAGGATGATTTCAGAATGTGTAACACAGGTTTGCCCTAAAAGAACGGCTGTCCACATCTCTCAACACATCGCTCTTGTTAAATGAGATGTGACTAATGAGTAATGGAACAAACAGGAAAAAAGAAAGCAACATCTAACATTCATTAAATGCATCAATGTCCTTCCTGTGCCGTCACCCACAGCTTTCAAAGGAAAATATGTCATTCAGGCTGGAGCATCTGAACCACATTTCAATGGTCAATATAGGGTCGCTGCATATAGAGCGGTTCAACAAAATGACTCAATCTACAGCATGTTTTCCCACTAACAGCAGCCTGCACAAAACAGAATAGTTTGTGCTTTTGAAAATAGCCAAACTCATCAGCCATTACTCCAGTGTCACATGATCCTACAAAAATCTTTTCTGTTCAAGAAACATTTAGTTTTATAATTTATGTTGAAAGTAGTTGTGCTGATTAATATTTATGTGGAAATTGTGATATATATTTTTTATGTATATATATTTTTATGTATAGAATTCAAAAGAACAAATCTGGTTATTATTAATCTTAATCTTATGTATCATTATACATGTCTTTACTATTGTTTTTGATCAATTCAATGCATAATTGCTGAAATCTTATTGACCTAAAACTTCAAACTTTCATTCATGAAATATTGTACCCTCATATACAAACTTTTCATTTTAATGTTCTTCTATCCTTATGTATTCCAGAACAGTACCATCTAAACAATGCAGGCTTCCCTTTTGGTACACCGGCCGGACTCTCTCATCCTCAAAGCAATCTCAGCATACCAGGCCTGGCGCTGAATAAGTACAATTCTCTAAAAGCAGTTGGTAAGAAGAGTGACATGCTACTAGTATGTGCACAAACATACTTTAAAGATGCTGAATTATTTGATGCTCTGCTGGATGTCATAATCAACAGTCCCTGATTTTGACTGAAAGAAGAATCAGCTTCTGTTGTGGTCAGGACCTGTCATGATCTTGTCTTGTTTTGTGTTAGGACTTTTAAGTTGTTGTGTTTTCTGTTCCTATTTTTTCTTTATTCATTGCCGATATTCAGGTCATGTGTTAGGTTTTGTAGTCCTTTGTAGGTCTTGTCCTTCATAGCTATATATTTGGTGAGCTTATTCTGTTACCCGGTTCTCTGGTGTCCGTGTTGGATTTGTTTAAGTTTATTCTGTTAAAAAAAACCTCACTCCTTATGGATCCAGCTGTGAGGATTAAAAGTCTCCGTCAAGGAGATCTGGACGACTATGTGACAGACTAGCTCATTTGGCCAAAATGGAGGTGATCCCTCTAATGATTTTTTAACAGGGGGAACCAATCAACAAAAGGACTACAAGCCCAACACAGGAAGGATAGGCAGTGAACACAGAAACAATTGGAACAGAAAACACCACAACTTAAAATTCTAACACAAAACCAGTGAAACAAGACATGAATCATGACAGGACCACACAGTTGGGGCACTTTCCCCAGTCACTCCTAGTATTATTTAACATCCCAGTGCTGGAGGCTAGACTTTTAGACAGACATGTACATTTAAGTGTTTTGCCAGAATCCTCACTACACAAAAGGTGTTGCTTATCCACTGCCACACTAGATGTTTAGCCTCATCAGACCTTTATAATGGCTTAGTGTAAAGAGGTATAATGAGGGAAATTTAGTTTTATTTTCAGTTCAGCTGCAAATAATCTAGTTCTTTCAGGTCAAAGAGATGATTCATTCTCCCTTGTTTATTACATCTCATTCAAACATTTTGATGTTTTATAGTTCACAATGCATATTATTTATCTTGGAATAATATGTTTGGAAGGCAATCAGTGGCCACTTTCACACACAAAATCCATTAAATTGCAATGAAAATGTCTTATTCTGGTAAATGTACCACATCTGCAATTCACACATGTAACAGCTACAGCACTAAAATGCTGTCAACTTTTAGTAATTTGCTGGAAATTACCTTTAAATAGACCCTTAATCTGTTGACTATTTTCTTCATCTGCTCACATGGAGAAAAGCTCTTTTGTTTCAGTTTCTGTCTAATCTGCTGGTACTTTCTCCACAAAATAGATAGCGTCTTGGTTACTGTTGTAACCTCTGTTCCCTGATGGAGTAAATTAGACATTTTGTAGATGTACTGACACTAGGGTTCACACTTAGGAGCTCCAAACACCTCTGATACTCCAGAAAAGGCCAATGAGAATTGTCGAGTGAAATTTGCATGCAACTCCCTGGACATACAGGTATAAAAGGAGGTGTTTTGCATCCACTCATTCAGGTTTGTGCTGAGGAGCCGAGACAGTGCCGAGACAGTGTTTTTTTTTGCACACTACCACATCATATAGGGGAAGGTGTTCAGTACATCCGGACAGTTTCCTGCAGCTTACCTGTTCGTACCTGATAACACACAGGAAAAAACTGGCCCAAACCTGGAGATTCTAAAATCACACATAAGTATTGTGGGTCGCCCAGACACACTGCTCTGCAGATGTCTGTTAGAAAGTCGCCGTTGGCTAGAGACGAGGATGCAACACTTCTAGTGGAGTGTGCTCGCACTCCTAGGGGGCACAGCACCCCTGGGCCTGCTATGCCAAAGCAATGTCATCCATAATCCAGTGTGAAATTCTCTGTTCCGAGACTTAGGTCATTGTTGATTCAGTTCTGTTGTAAAGATAATCAATTATTAAATGAGTTCATTTAATTTATAAAGCAGTTTTGACAAAAAATATGTCATCTTCCAGCTCAGCCAGATCAGTACAGTCAGATCAAGTTATATTCAGAAGGTTGAATATTAAGTGTCCCCAAAGCAGCAAACCAAAGGCAACAGTGGCAGTGAACCCAAACTCCATCAGGTGACAGAATGGGAAAAAAAACCTTTGGAGAAATTAGGCTCAGTCAAGGAGACCAGTTCCCCTTCAGTCGCTCACGTTCGACGTGACGTCGACGTTAGGGGATCACTTCAGGGAGCCCTATCAACTTCGAGTGTCTACAGAACAAGCCAATGAACGTTGGCGTGCGTGAAACGCGTCACGCGCCCCGCCCCGCAGCGCGGGTATAAACAGGAAGCGGACGCACGCACTCATTGTCTTTCGCTTCGGAGCCGAGCTTTCGTTTTGACTCTGAGTTTCTGCAGACTGCTGCATCGATCGTTGAAGACTTCAAAGAGAGTACTCTGTTCCAGTGCTGGTGTGACGGCGCGATCAGCGGTGGCCGCGAGCATTACAGCTCACAACTGCTGTTTTCACAGCATTGCTTGTGTGTGTGTGTGTGTCTGTATGTGTCGGTCTCGGTGGGCGTTCTCTCTCGTGAGTGTGTACCCCGATTACACCGCGGCTATCCCTGGGTGCTTCAGCACTGAGAGTTATTTTTTCTTTTATATTTTTTGTTTTCAACTAAAAGAGCAACACAAGCGTGACGCTGCATCCTTTTCAGGATGACATTCCGCTTGTGCTTTTCTGGGTGCGGTCGTTCCCTGGCGCCAGCAGACGGCCACAATTGTTGCCTCTCGTGTTTGGGCATTCAGCACGCTGAAGCAGCTTTTGTGAATAGTTCATGTTCTCATTGCGGGAATATGACTATGGCAGCGCTTAGATCAAGACTCGCTTACCTCAAGGGAGGTGCAGTCCCCTCGCCTATGCCCAGATCTAGTGTTCATTCTGGACCTCAGAATAGACCTACTTTTGCGCATGGTCAGGGTGATCTGAGGATTACCGTGAGGGCTTCCCCGCCGAGGCAATCTCCGTGGGCCCCTCACGCCTCTCAAGCGCTGCCGCCGTTGGAGCCCCCAAACGAACGTGCTGGCCCCTCTCGTGGTCAGCCAGCCGTGTCCTTTGGGGCCCCACCTGACGATCAGATGTCGATCCCAGCATCGGAGGGGGAGCTTCAGTCCTCTGGAGATGAGGATTCGGCTGCGTTACCCCTCTCTGGGAGTGTGGCGTTGCCCGAGTCAGATCCAGAATGGGCGGCTATGCTTTCCCGGGCCGCCGAGAAGGTCGGGCTTGTGTGGAACCCTCCACCACGTCCCGAGCCTTCTCGGTTGGACGATTGGTATCTCGGGGCGGGCCGTGCTGGTTCTCAGCGCTCCACCCCAGTGCCATTCTTTCCGGAAGTGCATTAGGAGCTTACTAGGACGTGGAAGGCGCCGTATAGTGCCAGAAGCTGTCCTAGTGGCTCCTCCCTCCTCACCACCCTCGACGGCGGGGCGGCTAAGGGGTATGTGGATGTTCCCCCGGTGGAGCGTGCCGTCTCGATGCAATTGTGTCCGGCGTCCGCTTCCTCCTGGCGGGGCAATCCACGCCTCCCGTCCAAGGCTGCAGAGCTGTGGACAGGCTGCTTCCGCCCTCCATGCCATAGCGCTTCTACAGGTCCATCAGGCCCAGGCGCTCATGGACATGAACGAGGGTGGTTCTGACCCAGAGCTCCTCCGGGAGCTCCGTGTGGCAACCGACCTCGCTCTCCGAGCGACGAAGGAAACTGCACGTTCAGTCGGTCAGGCGATGTCCACCTTGGTGGTCCAGGAGCGCCACCTCTGGCTCAACCTCGCGGATATGAGGGACACCGATAAATGTCGGTTCCTGGATGCCCCTCTCCCCAGGTTGGGTTATTCGGCGATGCGGTCGAGAGCTTCGCCCAACAGTTCTCGGCCGCCCAGAAGCAGACGGAGGTCATCCGACACATCCTGCCCCGGCGGACCGCTGCTGCTCCCACCGTCCGCCGGCCACAGCTCCTCCGTCCGCTCGTCGCCGAGGTCGACCTCCTGCGGCGTCCTCCGCTCCCGCTAAGCCTTAGCAGCAGCAGCCACCATCCAGGCTCGGCGTGGCAGGCGCAGAAGTTGACCATGCCGTCAGCCCGCTGCTACGGAGGCAAGCGCAGGTACTAACAACCCGACGGGCGACCCAGAGTGGATCAAGTTGCTCTTCAGGAGGTGGTGAAGGCACCGCTCCTTCCCCCGGTGGAGGGCCGGGTGGAGAATCTTGTTTCCTTTTTCTGTTCCGCCACTGACCCACAGGCCAGTGGTACCCTCATTTTCAACTAAAGAGCAATTCTGAAACCTCTGGGTCCCAAGAGGGTGCGCTTGGCGGTCGACGACGCTATGCCTTGTCACCCTCGAGCCCCTCTTCTTCGCCAGCGAGCAGCAGTGGCTGTGTTCTGGACGCACTGACGCTTCCGCACACTCACTCTGCCATTCGACGGAAGCAGGTACGTGTTGCACCACACACTCAGACCCCACTCCGGGCCGCAATGCCGTCCGAGTCGGGTCCCTGCATTCCGCCGCGCTGCCCCACGCCGGGTACGTCTGTGGTGCCGTTGGTTCCGCTTGCACGGTGTCTGGGAGCCTGGCTAGTGCTTCCCAGCCCGTCTCGATGGCTCATCCGTACTTGTCAGACTCGGCTATGCGATTCAGTTCGCCCGGCGTCCCCCTGTATTCAGGGGCATTCTGTTCACCCGTGTTCTGGCGGACAGTGCCCCTGTGCTCAGGGCAGAGATAGCAGTCCTACTGGCGAAGGACGCGATCGAGCCGGTCCCTCCAGCCGATATGAAGATCGGCCTCTACAGCCCATACTTCATTGTACCCAAGAAAGGCGGTGGGTTATGGCCAGTCTTGGACCTGCGTGTCTTGAACCGGTCCCTTCAACAGACTGCCCGTTCAAGATGCTTACGCAGAAACGCATTTACAAATGCATCCGTCCCCAAGATTGGTTTGCAGCAATCGACCTGAAGGACGCGTACTTTCATGTCTCGATTCTCCCTTGACACAGACCGTTTCTTCGCTTTGCGTTCGAGGGACGGGCATATCAGTACAAAGTCTTACCCTTCGGGCTGGCCCTGTCGCGACTGGCTTATTCTCGCCCAGTCGAGAGAGCAGTTGTGCGAACACAGGGACATGGTGCTCAGTCACCTCAGCCATAGGGCTTCGGGTCAACTGGGAAAAGAGCAAACTCACCCCCGGGCAGAGGATCTCTTTTCCCAGTATGGAGTTGGACTCGATCAACATGACAGCGCGCCTCACCAAGGCCCGCGTCCAGTCAGTGTTGAACTGCGTGATCACGCTCAGACGCAGAACAGCGGCTCCACTGAAACTGTTTCAGAGGCTCCTGGGGCATATGGCATCTGCAGCCGCGGTACGCCGCTCGGATTGCTTCATATGAGGCCGCTCCAACACTGGCTCCGCGATCGAGTCCCGAGATGGGCTTGGCAGAGCGGCTCGTGCTGGGTCCAAGTGACTCCGCACTGTCGCCAAACTCTCAGCTTGTGTCGGACCCTTTGTTCCTGCGGGCAGATGTTCCCCTAGAACAAGTGTCCAGGCATTCTGTGGTCTCCACGGATGCCTCTGCCACCGGCTGGGGGGCCACGTACAACGGGCATGCAGCTTCAGGTCTGTGGACGGGGCCTCAACTGCATTGGCACATCAACTGCCTCGAGTTGTTAGCAGTACATCTTGCATTGAGCCGCTTCAAAACGCTGCTACAGCGCAAGCATGTGCTGGTCCGTACGGACAGCACTGCGACCGTTGCGTACATCAACCGTCAGGGTGGTTTACGCTCCCGCCGCATGTCACAACTCGCCCGCCATCTCCTCCTTTGGAGTCAGAAGCATCTGAGGTCGCTTCGTGCCATTTATATTCCTGGCCTGCTCAGCCGTGCAGCCGACGAGTTCTCACGGCAGCAGGTGCTACCGGGAGAGTGGCGACTCCATCCCCAGGTGGTCCAGCTGATTTCAGGCGCTTCGGGACCGCACAGGTAGATCTGTTTGCCGCCTCGGACACGTCTCACTGCCAGTTGTTCTATTCCCTGACCGAGGGGACCCTCGGCACGGATGCTCTGGCACACAGCTGGCCCCCGGGCCTACGCAAGTATGCGTTTCCCCCAGTGAGCCTTCTTGCACAGACCTTGTGCAAGCTCAGGGAGGACGAGGAGCAGGTTGTGTTAGTTGCGCCGTATTGGCCCAACCGGACCTGGTTCCCCGAACTAGTGCTCCTCGCGACAGCCCCTCCCTGGCCCATTCCTCTGAGAGAGGACCTCACCCGCGTCCGGACCTCTGGAAACTCCATGTCTGGTCCCTGGACGGGACGCGGAGGTTCTAGGTGACCTACCCCCAGCGGTAGTTGACACCATCACTTCAGCTAGAGCCCCCTCTACGAGGCGCCTCTATGCATTGAAGTGGAACCTATTCGTTGAATGGTGTTCTTCTCACGAGGAGAACCCCCGAACTTGCTCGGTCAGAGCCGTGCTTTCCTTCCTGCAGGACGGGTTGGAGCGAAGGCTGTCTCCCTCCACCCTTAAAGTGTATGTTGCCGCCGTTGCCGCACATCACGATGCAGTTGAAGGTAAGTCGTTGGGAAAGCATGACCTGATCGTCAGGTTCCTGAGGGGAGCAAGGAGACTAAATCCTCCTCGCCCACTCTCTATACCCTCTTGGGACTTGTCTCTGGTCCTTTCGGCACTTCAGAGACCACCCTTTGAGCCTTTGCAGTCAGCTGAGTTAAAAATTCTGTCCTGTAAAACAGTACTCCTGGTTGCATTGGCCTCCATCAAGAGGGTAGGGGACCTGCATGCATATTCGGTCGACGAATCGTGCCTGGAATTCGGCCCGGCTAACTCTCACGTGATCCTGAGACCCCGGCCCGGATACGTGCCCAAGGTTCCTACCACTCCCTTCCGGGACCAGGTGGTGAACCTGCAAGCGCTGCCTTCGGAGGAGGCAAACCCAGCCCTGGCTTTTCTCTGTCCCGTCCGTGCTCTGCGTCTGTACGTGAACAGAATGCAAAGCCTCAGGACCTCAGATCAGCTCTTCGTCTGTTACGGAGGCCAGCAGAAGGGAAAGGCTGTCTCCAAGCAGAGGATGGCCCACTGGATAGTGGATGCCATCGCCTTGGCTTACGAAGCCCAAGGCGTGCCTTGCCCGCCCGGGTTGAGAGCCCACTCCACTAGGGGTGTCGCTTCTTCTTGGGCGCTGGCACACGGCGCCTCGCTGACAGATATCTGTAGAGCTGCGGGCTGGGCGACACCTAACACGTTCGCTAGGTTTTATAGCCTACGTGTTGAGCCGGTTTCTTCCTGTGTGCTCGCTTCAACCAGCCGGTAACACCGAAGTTTCCGCTCTTGTGTCGGCTTGCTGCGCCACTCCCCTCCACATGGAGCGGATACGTGCGCTTTTTTGCTCCAGTCGAGTTCCCCACTCTGGCGAACCCTGTGAGTTCCTTCGCACCCCTCCGGCAGTCGGACGTTGCGGAGCGTCCGACGCCAGGCCTAGTGCTCGTATGCTTGTGTAACTTGTGCTAGGCTGGGTTCCATATGTGGTGATCCCTGCGGCGATCCCATATGAGTATTCTTCCACGACCAGCTCCCTGCGGTGAGCCCGTGTCTTTCCCTTGGCAGAGTCCGCTCTGCCGTCACTGTCTGGTGTAGCCTCCCCCTTCTCAGGCTGGAGCCACCCCAGTGACATTCCATATGTTGCACTGCCCTTCTGGCCAGTCCATATGTGTATTCTCCACATGTTACCTCCCTTCGGGCAGGATGTGGCTTCCGCAGCGTACCTCTCCCCTGGAAAGGCACGCTTTCCCAGTGTTATCCAAGAGTTCACGGTGTGGGTATATGGAACAGCAGTTGAACTCCCTCTACGCAGATCTTCCGCCCCAGCAGTTGGGGGTCTGAGAGTCTTGCGTAGGGCGCTGGATGTGGCAGCAACCGATGGCGTTTTCCATGGGATCCCCTAACGTCGTCACGTCGACGTCACGTCGAACGTGAGCGACTGAAGGGGAACGTCTCGGTTACTGATGTAACCCTCGTTCCCCGAAGGAGGGAACGGGAGACGTGACGTCCCGCCGCCACAGTTGCTGACCATCGCTGTACGGCCGTCACTATCTCGGCTCCTCAGCGAAAAACAATGAGTGCGTGCGTCCGCTTCCTGTTTATACCCGCGCTGCAGGGCGGGGCGCGTGACGCGTTTCACGCACGCCAACGTTCATTGGCTTGTTCTGTAGACACTCGAAGTTGATAGGGCTCCCTGAAGTGATCCCCTAACGTCGTCACGTCGACGTCACGTCTCCCGTTCCCTCCTTCGGGGAACGAGGGTTACATCAGTAACCGAGACCTTTTCCTCAGACCAACGAACGAACATGGTGTCTGGACCTGTCTGGTTCTTGTGTTTTTGCTGAGGATCTGTGCCGATGGCTATCATGTCGACAAGGCCTTCACAGGGGATTGTCTAGTAGACACAGCCTCTGCTGACATTCAGCGTTGCGTTTTGGTCATGTCTAGGTGCAGGTCCACCATCTGATCTCGATGGACCAGATCTGGCTGACTACGGTAACATCGGGATAAGGAAGAGACAGACAGACTTATATTCGAGTAGATGCCATTCTTCTTGTAACATGTAACAAGTACATTGGATGTTATAGGAAGTGTTCCCGGTTTTGGTTGACCTCATTTATGCAGTCTAACAATCATTTACTGAATTGAATAATAGACATTGATAATGTCTTAAGTGTATGCCAGGTTAAAGAGTTGTGTTTTTAGTGTAGATTTAAACTGACAGAGTGTGTCTGCTTGCCGAACAAGGCTAGGAAGTCTATTCCAGAGTTTGGATGCTAAATAGTTAAAAGCAGTAAAAGCAACCGCCTGCAGTTGATTTTGATATTCTAGGTATTATCAACTGGCCAGAATTTTAAGATCGCAATAGGCGTGAATGACTATAATGTGTTAAGAGCTCGCTCCAGTACTGATGAGCTAAACCATTTAATGCTTTGTAATGTTGACAGAACTGGGCTAATATGGTCATACTTCCTAGTTCCTCTAGCTGCTGTAATTTGGACCAGCTGGAGTTTGTAAATTAAGCGTGCCAGGCAACCACCCAGTAGAGCATTACAATAATCTAGCCTTGAGGTCATCAATGCATGAACTAACTTTTGTGCATTTGTCATTGAGAGCATATGTCGAAATTTAGATATATTTTTAAGATGGAAAAATGCGGCTTTAATTACAGATGCTAAAAATGTGGCTTTCAAATTAAAGAATGGTATCTAAGAGCACACCCAGGTTCCTAACTGAAGGCAAAGACTTGACAGAACATCCATCAAGTGTTAGACAGTATTCTAGATTATTACTTGCGGAGGTTTTTGGTCTAATAATTAGAATCTCTGTTTATTCAGAATTAAGTAGTAGGAAATAACTAGCCATCTAATTTTTTATATCAGCTATGCATTCCGTTAATTTTGTGAATTGGTAAGTTTCGTTGTGATGCAAAGAAATATAGAGCTGAGTATGATCAGCATAACAGTGAAAACTAACACCATGCAGAGTTGAAAGATAAAGCAAATGCAAGAATGCATTTGGGATGATATCTCCCAAAGGGTAGCATGTACAGGGTGAGAAGCAACGGTCCTAGTACTGAGCCTTGAGGTATTCCATACTGAACTTGTGATCGATATGCCACCTCTTCACTTACTGCTACAAATTGGTAACAGTCAGATAAGTATGATTTGAACCATGCTAGTGCAATTACACTAATGCCAACCTAATTTTCAAATCTATGCAAAAGAAAGTTGTAGTCGATGGTATCAAATGCAGTAATAAGATCGAGTAAAACTAATAGAGAGATACAACCACGATCGGATGATAAGAGCAAATCATTTGTGACTCTGATGAGAGCTGTCTCAGTACTATGATATGGTCTAAATCCTGACTGGAAATCCTCTCAGATACCATATCTTTCTAAAAGGAACATAGTTGTGAAGATACTGCCTTTTCTAGTATCTTTGACAGAAAAGGCAGATTCGAGATCGGCCTGTAATTTACTAATTCTGTAGGATCAAGTTGCGTTTTTTTAATAAGAGGTTTAATAATAGCCAGCTTAAAAGTTTTTGGTAAATATCCTAGTGACCAAGGTGAATTAACGATATTAAGAAGAGGATCTATGACCTCTGGAAGCATCTCTTTCAATAGCTTAGTCGGTATAGGGTCTAACATACATGTTGATTTAGATGATTTATGAGTTTAGACATACAGAGATACTGTAGTATACAGTTGCATAGTTATAATTTTCCCTCTAATATTTTAAATCTAGTAAGTAAAGAAGATCATTAAGTCATTACTGCTGTGCTGTTTGGAAAAGTCCAGTGTTGGAGCTTTATTTTTGTTAATTTAGCCACTGTTTCTAATAAATACATAGGGTTGTGTTTGTTTTCTTCTAAAAGTGTTGAGAAATAAGCAGATCTAGCCGTTTTTAAGGCCTTTCTATACGCAATCGTGCTCTCTCTCCACAAAATACAAAAAACTTCTAATTTTGTTTTCTTCCATCCAGCTACGCTCCTTTTTTTTCTGGCTGCTCTTTTTAGGGCCCAAGTTTGCTGGTTGAACCACGGTGTTGGACTATTTCCTTTAATCTTCTTTAAGCGCAATGGAGCAACTGTGTCTAAAGTGCTGGAAAGGAGAAAGTCTATCAGGAATTCTGAGAAGGAGGACCCAGATGCAGAATAAACAAGGGGTGTCATTTATTGACAACAAGTAACTACACAGGATAGGTGAAGTAGGAATACAGTCCAAACAATAGGGCAGGGCACACAACTGGAGAACAGGTAGGTCGATAATGAGACGGCCAAAGATGGATACAAGGTAGCGGCTCAGGGGATCAGAGGCTTGACAGTTGGTGATGAGACTGTACATAGCACCAGGGTAGCTGCTAGACCAGGAGAGTCAACGACCAGGGTGCAACAGGATGCGGAGCAGGAACCAAAACATGAGAAAAGACTGAACAGGCCAAGACAACAAGCATTAAAAGCAAAATAAAACTGATAATGAGACTAGAAAAATAAGAAAAAAACTATAATAACAGGAAAGAACATTTCTAGGAAAATGAATAAACAAAAGTTCAAGATATAAATAACTGAAACTTGCAAAAATAAATAAAACAAGACATCAACCTTGTAGTAAACTAAATAGGAAAGAAATAAAAGATTAGTTAATAGTAAAATAAAAACAAGTGAGAAACCAAAAATAGAACTTGGCAGAACTAGATCAAGATAAAGAATGAAAGCTTAGCGTAAGTTCTGCCAGGAAGACTCAATTGTTACGTCATTTATTACCTTCTCATCTATCCAATCGTGTTCTAATACGTGAAGTATAAAAGATCCATACTTACACTCGTCTGAGTTCGCAGATGCTGACGCTTCCACTTAACACCGTCCTCCCCACCTCCACCAAGATGGTCTTCCCTCCATCCTTCCCACCACCACCAAGATGGTCCCTTCCAATACCCAAAGGGGGATTGGCTGCACCCCTGCCTTCATCCCCTGCCTTCAGGCAGGAAATGCAGAATACTCGGATTGCGAGTTACGGACGGGGCCTACGCCAAAGAACTTTATTGCATATATTGCTTGCTGGGCTGTTAATAAAATGTATAATTGTACAGCATCTTCTCTCCCAAGTCTTTCTGGTAGAACTAGAACTTGACTAGACTTAAAATCAAAAACAAAGGGGAAAAAAACTGGATAAAAATCAAAACAAACACAAAGCTAGAACTGACAGAGAAACTAAATCTAGCACTGACTGACAAGAAGCAAGAATGCATGCACACAATAAATGCGACAATGCATAAAACAAACCAGCAAAGACATGAGGGGAAGAGGCACAATATAAAGGGCACGATTATTACCAGAGCACAATTAGTGAAACAAGGACTAGACGTGGACTAAACAAGGGGGCGTGGTAATGGGAAACAAGAGGAGCAAACAAGAGGAGCAAATGGCCAACACAAACAAAGACAAACAATCAGCTCTGGTAATTACAACAATGGGTCTTACATGACCTCTAAATGCAAAAAGTTAATTCTACAAAAATAGACTGTATTTGAATCACTTTGTGGCAAGAAGAAAGTAATGAATGAGAAAAAAGGATACAAATATAATTTGATGACTATGTTACTTGAAAGAATGCCATCTGACATCAGTTTTAAAATTTGATACTGGATTTGATGAGGCAAAGACCAAAAGAGCATCCACAGGAACTGTACTCTATTTTTTAATTTTTGTTTGTGATTCAGGCATCTAGCCCGATATACAATATGTCCCCTGACATACACACCTTCTAAAACCTTCTTATTTACTTAATACAAGAACAAACTGAACAAGTGCATCTAGCAGACATTAATTCAGCGAGACAGAGTGAGCAGCTCGCAGGTAAATACCGTGAGAAGAGAGATAACTCATGTCCGATGCATGACCTTTAAACATTTCAGGCAACATAAAGTCAGTGTTTAATAAAATAGACAAGCTCTCAATGGACATCTCAACAGGAATAGAGACTGCTGTTTTATGTCCTTCATCAAGACTTGTTTTGAAGTTGATACGCCTAACTCATGGTTCCAATGGATGGATTTTACATTTTATTAGATCTTTGATCATTTAAAAAAATAATTTTTAAATATCTGTACATGCACTTTACAAATCTGATTTCAATTGGACTTAAACAATAGTTTGTGTTTTAAAAATGTCATTAAAACGCTTTGGTTCAACGCTGATATCATATCAGTCTGCTTTGTGTGAAGTCGAACTAACAGACCTAGAAAATATGATCTTCGTTCAGCATGTATACATGTTAATCGCACTCCAATTGGCCTTTGAGCCATTGTTCACATGCTCAGAAAGACATAATTGAATTTGATATGCAACATTCCTTCAACTATGACACAAATGGATTCCCTTAACGTACATGTTGATGGAGAAATTATATTTTAACGCTTTTCCGTGTGCTCGCAAAACAGTTAGGGGCTCCGATGCCACATAAAGACAGTAGCTCAATAACGTGAAAACCCACTGTAGCTCAATTATAATGTAGTTCAAATATGCATGTAAACAATCTTATGTTTGTATGTCTAACTTCTTCCATTTCTTCTCCTCTCTTACAGCCGATACTGCAAGCAGGGGTTACTACAAGAGCTATCCACTAATGGATTTCTCCCAGTATCATTCCCCTCCTGTACCTTTCCAACTGATGCCAATGCTCCCAAAAGACAAGTCCTATCTCCACCAGGTCCTCCCCTCCCATGACATCCATTCCCCTCTGTCCATCTCAATCCCAACCAACCAGTTGGAGAGGACCCGCATCCCAAAAACCATCACCCACCCTCAACTTTCCAGCTCAGCCTTCAAAGCTTGGGATTCTGGACAAAGACACGTACACCGGCAGACCTCACACCCAGGACACTCTGTTCGCCGACAGATCTACAGCAGCAGGAGACAGTACAGCATAGAAACACTACCGGAGTTCATCTCCCAGCCCACGGTCTATGGGGGACAACCGCTGTATCAGCCCCATCCCAAACTTAAGGCCTATCAGACCAACAGCAAGACGGAGGTCACTGTCTGAGGAAACAGGAACGAAATAAACAACACTGCTGACTGTTAATGGACTGTATGCACATGCGACTAAAATGTCGGGACTGTGTAGTCACCCCTTCTTTTAGTGCTAAACCACTCTTGTCTATGTGTATATGGTTTCTTCTATGTCCTACTTTTTCTGGGTTTATTTATCTCTGTCTTTTGTGTCACTGACAACAATGAGGTGAGTTTTCAGACTCGGAATGACAGAACACAGGAATGGTGCCCAAAGCCACATTAACTCAAAGGGGACAATGTCATCATTACGTCAGCCTAAATCTAAGTCATTAAGGGACATTATCCTGGCCATCTTTATTTAAACACAACCTCAGGATCAATTTTGTGAAAAAGACAAAATAAACCTGTTCTCATACCCTAGAGGAGGCAAAGAGCAAGATGTCCGGTCTCACAATAGGATTTAAGTATAAGCTTCGCTGAGTGTGTTGAGGATTTTGTGCTCATGAAGAAAGTTTTTTTGAGTTACTAAATTTCACAGTCTTCCTCTCTGGCTTGGGAAGTCTCATTGTAGAAAGTCACTCATAAATCACTAATTTGTTTTAGGGGAATGAAGTTGAGAAAAACCACAAAGACATAATAATCTCGTTTCAGTGGGTTACCTACTTTGTAGAAAAGAACCACGTGAAGCTCTCAATGGAAACTTGACTACAATTCTGAAAAGGCACCATGAAACATGTTTATACTGAAAAATACATTCCTGTAAAGCTAAAAACTGCATTTACTTTCCTTGATCTTTTTTTTAAAGGTTTATTTTTTAAATTTTTGTCTTTATTTGGACAGAACTTAACAGAAAGACAAGTGGGATGGGATCGAGAAGGGACCACATGCCAGGACTCAAACTCGGGTCTTCCAAAGCGCAACTGCATTACATTCTGGAATGCTGCCCTCAAGGCTATTGACTCTGTCTTAGATACATTTTCTGTGGAATTTCAAGAGAGAAATTGTTTTATGAGTCTACATTAGTTTTGACATTCAAATCACTCCAGTCATGGAGTGAAGACATCATCAAACATCCAACTTCATATTTTGATTGCTTAAAAGAACCTGATCTCTGTTTCTCAAGACCGCCTATGTTGAGTCCTTAATGTCATACTGAGTATTTCACTTTATAGTTGACTAAGGATGACTGCCTCATGGTGTGAGGCTGAAGAAATGATGCCAGCAGCTCTGAGCAATGATCTGGACCTTAGAACTGGGAATGAAGCACATCATTCTTGTAAAACAACTATGCAACGGCAAAAATATCAGCTCTAATGAATTAACCATCCTTGAAATCAAGACCTCAAAGCACTAGTTGTCTTGTAGGCAAACCTTGCACTGTTTACCTTCTACTCATGTGTCCTTTCTTTTACTTGGATTAGTGGAGTGAATTACCAGAAATTGTACCTCAGATAGGCAACAAATGTATCAAAATGTAAAAAAAAAAAAAAAACAAGATCTATTTAATACCATAGCAAGTCTGATGGGGAAAAGTCTGATACTTCAGAATCTAATCTAATTGTGTTGCATAACCATCTGCAGCATAATCAGGAGATTTAAATTCAGATTCTGATATGCTAAAAAACCCCGCTAGCATGATTGGAAAATTGAAAACCCAGAGTGATTACAGAACGCATTGAGTGGGGAGGGAAAATCACTGTTATTCATCTGTACACATACAGTTTACTTGTTAATTGAACTGTCGTATTTAAAAGCAATACCACACTCACTGTCTGGATATCAGCATGGCTTGATTACCTGTGGCCTTGTGCCTACAAGCCAATCAGATGTGCTGATATACAGACCAACAGCACTTGCTAGTGTGATGTTTCTTAAATGTTCGTAGTAATTAAATAAAATATATGTAGGCTACTTATGCTACCTATCTGTTCCTGTACTGTATCGTGCTTTACTTTTATTCAAGCCAGATATTCATGTGATGTGGACGCTTTTTCTGTTTTCACATTTAAGTATATTAAATATTATTCATGTACATTAATTTAATTATGTAAGAATTGTATTTAAAATTATTTAAGATATTTAAGACTGAACTACGCATATTTGTTCAGAAACGTCTAAATATATCTGACATAGGGGTGTTTGTAATCTATTCGTTACATTGATAATGCCTGTGTTGGTAATGCACTGTGTAAAAAATGTGGTAATAACCTAGTGGTATAAGGGCTCTGAACAACAATTGGAGAAACCAAAACTGGAATGACTGGAATGGAAAGCTGAAATAATTTTTTTAATAGGGTTTTATATTCACATTTTGACTAAATATGAGTTGATAAAACAAACAATAACAACAAAAATAATGCTTGAAATTGTAAATCAACGTTATCAGTTGAATTTGACGTAAAATGAGTGTAGATTTGTACTTCAAGCAGTCTCTTTTCAAAATAAAATTTGTCAGAAGGCGAAATGGTTTTGAGGATTTTTTGGTTTTATTTATAGGCTACTTACTTCTAAGAACTCCCTTAAACCATCAGCACTCACCAGGTACATTTGAAGGTGTCGGTGGTTGTCGAGGCAGAAAGCAGGAAATCTCATTTGTCTCACACACAGCACCACTGCGCCTCTACTTGTCACACAATGATCTGGGACATCTGGGATATATAGATGTCTTGCGCCCTCTTTTGGCGATACCGCATAGTGTATAAAATTCGTTTAATCAATAAAACACTACTTCAAATAGTATACTATTTTATTGGGCACACTCACTTGTTTGTTAGTCATAAAAAATATACGTTAGAGCATTCATGTTCCAAGGATAGTTGGAGTAGGAAAACAAATGTTTCCAGAAAAGCCAGTTTCCGTTTCCAGCCTTTTCCCTCAAGTCAACAGAAATATCAATTCTCCTCACAGCACCTTGGTGTTCAATCATTTTAATGATTTTTATGATATTACGGACATATTTTATATTATAACAGCATATCTTAAAAAAAATGTTTAAACAGTGAGTGAGATGAGAAAATCTGGATTACATTTTACTAGATAACCAAATTTTCCTGAAGCTTAAAAGGTTGAGCATTGTCATGGGTTTGATTCCCAGAGAATGCAAGAGCGAATAGAAAAGCTAGCATATACTGTACCTAAAAGCAATGTAAGTCGCTTTTATCCAAAGTGTCTGCCAAATGCAAAAGTAAAATAATTCACTACATTATATATACAGTTTGCTTAGTTGGCATTCATTCAAGCTTCACTAGTTTAATTTTCAGGTTTTTATTTTCAATATAATTTTGAAGACATCTAAATACTGTTAAAATTCCCATTTGCTTCAATAGCAGAATAAGAAATGTCCAATGTGAATACGTTTAAAACAAAAATACAACAAAACGCACTCCACACTGCATTTTTTTCCTTTTATTTTTTTTTCCTTTTTTAAAAAACAAGAAGTTTCAAATACTCTGAAACCTGAACCCCAGCCCTGACCTCCACCAGCGAATCGCTACAACCAGAGGAAAAAGAACAAAGGTTTCATCAATACATGATCCGAAAGTACAGCAATGCATAGAGATCTGGTGAACGTCACCAAACCTGGTTCCCTGCAGAGCCCATTAAATTGGGTCGTGACACCAGAGCACCAGTCGGGTCAGCTTAAGTGCAATGTTGGAAGAACAAACATGCCAAAAGGGTTCAAAATCAAGGAGGTCTATGATATCTCATATTTTTCCTCCATTTAGTTTGCCGATACAAGTGACTGTGAAACCTGTGGAGCAGAAATAGCCTCATATAATGGTCATGAGGTCATAACTTTATTGAGATGGGCAGAAGCAACACTATAATGGTGCCAAAGATATGTAGAGGAGATTGTAGTAACTGGTGTGCTTAAAGTGAAAAACTAGACCAAAGTATAGTTTAAGTTGAGCTTTTGAAGGTGTGAGAAGTTGGTGTCAGGGTCAAGATTGGTCTCTCTGTTGGCAAAGGCAACAGTGCCGTGTGATGCAAAACATTTGAGCATAATGAAGTAAATGAGAGCTTAAAATTCAGTGCTTAAGAGGACCTATCAGACACAGGAACTGTTTATATACGATTCGGCAAAGGAATATGAAGAAACAAATTTCAGCATAAGAAACAGCATATGTGCATCTGGAGTGTTTTGTGTACAGCCTATACACAGTAAGGTTGAAGGTGCTAAATTGTGTGTCATCAAGCAATTAAGACCAAAAGCTACAAACATGAGTCCCAGTGGATCTGCAGATCGGAACTGTCCAAAAAGTCTGCAGAAAATACACTGGGTGGGGTGTGCGAGCTGAGAGGGGCAAGGACCATACCCCCGCCGTTACAATTACTGCCCCCTCCTACCCCGGGTAAATCCAGCCAATCCATGCTATCCAGGGTGGGGTCTTCAAAGTCCAGGTTGGCGGGGTGGGGTGAGAAGCTCAGATCACTGGTGTCCATTGGAGATGGTGGATGGTCCAGAATACTGTAAGTGCTCAGCATTTGGTTGTGGAGGTCATCGATTAACGTCAATGGGCCGTCCGGCTCCACTCCGAGGAGAGGAGCACCGGTGGTGCTCTCCAGGAAGTCCTCGAGGTGGACAGTTCTAGAGCAAGGCCTGTCCTGGGTGTCGGGGAGCTGCTGGGAAGGAGAGGGAACAGGGTCGGGCTGATGTGTGGGTGGTGAGAGGTGGAGTGGAGGAGGTGGGGATGGAGTGGGTGGGCTGGAGTGAAGGTCTGACAGGGAGGGGTCTTGACTGGCTTTAAATCCAGATGAAATTTCTGCAATGTGGAAAGAAAGAAGAGAGATTTATTATTATTAATATATATATATTTATATTTTTTTTTTTTAAAAAAGAAGTCCAAGTTCACCAAGGCTGCATTTATTTGATCATACAGTAAAAATTGTAATTTTGTGAAATATTATTTACAATTTGAACATATTTTAAAATGTAATTTGTTCATGTGATGGCAGCAGTCTTCAATGTGTCACATGATCCTTCAGAAATCATTCAAATATACTGATTTGGTTTAATCTTTTTGTGGAAACTGTGATACATTTTTTCAGGATTCTTTAATAAAATAGAAAGTTTAAAAGAACAGAATTTATTTGAAATAGAAATGTAAGAAAAACTGTAATTTTCCATATATTTAAAGCATCCTTGCAAATTAAAGTCAATTTCTTTAAAAAAAAACAACAACAACATCTTGCTGACCTCTAACTTCTGAATGGCATATTTAATACTCTTAAAAACTCTTTTTACCTCCACTCTTGATCAGGATATCGAACAAATCATCTATTTGCTGGTTGTTAGAAACATTATCCTGTGAACAGAGAATAATCACCAATGTTACTATAGGAAAAAACATAGAAACAGAAAAAGGTGAAAGAATGAAGGAGAAAAAAAAGAGAAAAAGAACAAAGTAAGAATATGAGTGAAGGCCATACTTTAAAACGCTGAGGGGGGTGAGGGTTTGGCTTTGGGGAGGAAGGGGTGAACAAAGTATGTTGATCAAATGTTGGGCAAATGTCCTCCTAAAACAGATGGACATGATGGGTAGATGAAAATGGAAAAAGAAATGTGAGCTTTAGCAAAGAAGGAGATAAAGACAAAAGGAAAAAGGGTAACAAAACTAAAGCATGAGTATTATGAGTATAAATAATGCATGTGCGATACCTTAAATGAAGGGGGTGAAGAGGGTTTGTTCAGGGGGTTAGTTTCCTCACAGAAGAATGGCTCAAAGCTTGGTGGAGCGGACACTGGCTGGCTAGACTCCTGAACACTTGTGGTTTCCAACTGGAGCCCTACTTTCTGAACCTGGAAATGGGAGATTTCAGCATGAGACAGCTGCAGAGAGGAGATAAAGCACAACTATACACAGCCTAGCCCTTTATATTCCCCTAAGTACTATAATTGTAATACATATACACTGTTTTGTTAGCTCTCAATGCAATCCACAAATGCCCACAGGTCATTTCATATCTGCAATTTGAATGTACATTTGAGACTGTTATTCTGTGATGTTGATCCACGGGTCTATAACTGTCGACACCTTTGGAAACTCATGCATGTTACATAAATATTTTAGAAGTTTTGTTAAAGTGTCAGGGTAAACATGTAATTCCTTTGTACATTTGGACCATGCCGATGATTTTGAATGACTGAAAAAGCCCCAGTCTTAATTATACTGAGGTGGCATACGTGTTCAAATTCATGCAATGTTAACTCTATGTTGATTTCAAATAAGAATAGTAAAAAAAAAAATCCCTTAACTAACTTCCTCTTATAATGTGAAAATGTGCTTATCATCAGCTTTCATCATACGATATTTGTACATACAGACAAACCAAAATTTATTCGGACACCTTTAACATTTCTCACATTATCACAGTTTATTCGCTATAGTTTAGAAAATGGTAATAAAATATGACAAGAACTCAAATCAGTTAATATTTCACTGGTTTTGACCATCCTTCTGTTAGACTGTCTCACAAATGAATTAGACTGAATAGCTGTCAGCTTTTAAATTTAAGTACACAATTAGATATCAATTAGACAATTAGATAATTAGACAAATTACCAAGCAATGGTTGTTTTTTTTTCAGTCTGTGGTGTAAAAAGGTCGCATTAGCAATTAAAGAAAAAACACCTAAGCAAAAAATGGTCAGGTGTCTGAATTTTTGGTCCCAAATTTTTTACAAATATTTCTGTTAGTCCACTGTATGAATAATTTTTTGGTATAACAACTAATAGTTTACTTTATTTTGCTATCCTCACTTACATACATGAACTATAGTGCCCTGCACCCACTAGTAAAAAAATAAATAATTATATCTGGTGTCTGTTATATCTGTACAGTTCAAGTTGTCAGAGAGCTCCCGATCTCATGTAATTGCAATTTTTAAGAACCGTAACTGGTTTGAGTAAGCACATCCACATTGTTATATGCACATCCACATTGTTATATGCACATACTTTGGGGATGGGCTCTTTGACAGCTTGTGATTGGTTGGCAGAACTAGCCATATCAGCAGATGACTGGCTAGGGAGCTTGCTAGGGGTTGACTGCAATCTCTGAAACACAACAAACCAAGGATTATCATTACACATTAGGAAAAAATATAAAAATAAGTAAAACTGTTTTCAACATTGATGATAATAATAATAATAATAAGTTTCTTGAGCACCAAATCATCATATTATATATGGTTTCTCATGTGACAGTGTAATGGCTGCTGAAAATTGTATATATATATATATATATATATATATATATATATATATATATATATATATATATATATATATATATATATAAATGAAATTGTTAAAATCTTAAATGTTGTTTAGTCACCTGTAGAGTAATCCGTCCATTAGATTTGCTCTGAGGAGACTTTCCAGTCAGACTTTCGACACTATTACTGGTGAGTGCAATCAGATAACGGTTGCCATTGCTGTCAGTGACTAGCGTGGGTGTGGAGTGAGCTTTCAGGAGATCCAGTGGGAAAGACGTAGTAATTTGAGTACCAGATGGCTGATTGATAAACACCTGTGAAACCTGTAAAAAATAAATTAAAATAACGTGAAAATGATGGCAAGAATTGCATAAAAACAAAACGCACACAACAAAACCTGACCTGTGGTGTCTGTAACTGCTGACTTTGTGGCGTCTGCTGCTGCTTCTGATTGGTTTGTAGCTGCTTTTGTTGGCTCTGCTGGACGATGAGCTGCTGCAACTTTTGCTGCTGCTGCTGTTGCAGTAACGCGGTCTTCTTTTGCTGCTGCAATTGAGTCTTCTGCTGCTGTTGTAACAGCGTCTTCTGTTGCTGCTGCTGTAGTAACTTCACCTTCTGCTGCTGCTGCAGTAACTGCAACTTCTGCTGCTGCAGTAATTGCGCCTTCTGCTGCTTCTGCAGCTGCAACACCCGTGTCTTTCCATGCTCTTGCTGCAGTTTATGTGGGTCGATTTGATGCTGCTGTTTTTGCGGTTGCAGTAACTGCGTGTTCTGTCCGTTTGGTAGGTCCACGAGCATTTGCTGCTGCTGCACCTGCAGCCGGTGAATTTGCTGCAGCTTGAGCAGAGTCTGCTGCGAACACTGCGTCTGGATCTTTTTTAGGGGCAGGACTTGCTTCTGCAGGTCCTCTGATGTGTCCATCTCTTCCTTGACCTCTTCCTTCACCCTCACTTCCAGTCCATTAGACAGCAAAGGTATTTCAGCATTGCTCATGTTGTCTGCGCCCTCTGCAGCCGATCCGCGCTTACCCTGCTCCAGCTGAGAGCGCAGGGTCTCCACCAGCCTCTGCTTCTGTCTGAGCATGCGTGTCAACTCCTCGATCTGCTTGTCCTTCTCCTGAAGCATTTGGTCTTTGTCCAGAGAAAGCACTGCAGTTCCTGATGCTGCCACTGGACCTGGATCCTGACGCTGCAGCAGACCCGGACGAGAAAGGCTGCAGGATGCCTGCATCTGCCCGAGAGACTCCTCTTTAATTGGAGATCGGTGGTCTGGAGAGGGGTGCAGGCTGAGCTGTGTGAGAGGTGAGCTAACCTGTTAAGGGAGAAAAACAGGTTACCACAAGTTCTGGTTACACTTCATTTTAAGGTGTCATTGTTACAGTGTAATTATGCATAATTTACTGTTATTACTATGGTAAGTACATGTAACACATAACAAGGACACTGTAAAATAAAGTGTTAACCAAGTTCTTAATTTTTTGATTTTTTTTGCAGTGCATCTTCAAACACACAGACGTACCATTTCTCCAAACACATCCCCATTGCAGCTGGTCTCATCTGGACTCAATCCAGCCAGAGAGCGGTCGGAGGGTGTAGGAGATACAGGAGGAGAGGAGCTAGTGCTGCTGAAACGCATTATTTGTGGTGGAGTTGTGCTGTGGACCCTAGTGGTTGCCCCTATGGAAAAGGTAGATACTGGAGCAGCCGCGTCTTTGGGGTTTTGATGTGGGGCGGAACCAGATGACTGAACTGACACCTGCGGTAACTGAGCAGGCACAGTTTTCATAGCTGCAGCTCCTGCGGCTGCTGATCCATTGTTCTGCTCCTGGTAGTTCTTCAGTCGTTCAATAAGATCGTTCTTAGTTCCAGATACTGTCAGACCCCTCAGTTTGAGCTCTTGTTTAAGTTCTGCAACCTGAAAGTGAGCTCAATCAGTTCAGTTTCAAAATCTCCATAGTAGTGCGCAACAGAAGTAAAATTTCCTATCATATTCTCCAATGGTTCTAATATTGTAATTTTGTTTTGGTTCATGATCAAATCTGACCTCTTCATAAAATCTATATTAAGATTTTTTAAAAGCACTATAGACAAAAATAAAGTAGGAAAAATACTTCTGGAACTAAAAGCACTCAAGAAATCAAGTGGTCACTGTTATTGCTTTAGTATAAGTGAATAAATTACAACTGTTACCCACTTTGAATTCATCCAGATTTGGGGGTAAAGTGCTGGGCTTAGCTCCTCCTGCTGTAGGCTGGCTCTGACGATTGGGCCCATTCTGATTGGAGGAGACTGTTGAGCATGTGGAAATAGTCTGGGAAGGGGAGGGGCCCAGATTGGTGGATGGTTGCTGTTTTTCAGCAGGAAGTCTGGAATTGAACAGATTTATTTTTGTTTTATAGCTAATTCAGTTAGTTGTGTCTACACTTCTCTAGAATGGTGACTTTGCTTCAGAACCGAGAATTTATAACCTGCATTGAATGTATTATGGATCATATTTTGTTCGTTTACTTTGTTATCATAATTATGCAGGATTTAGCATTGTATTTTTGCATATAAATTGGAATGTTTTGTGAATCAAAACAGATCTGAGAACCACTGCTCTAGCAGACACTGTTCAAATGTTAGTAAGATTTTTGTATATAATAATTTTTTATTATTATTGAATTCATCATTTTATGCAGTAAGGATACAATAAATGTATCAAACATGACTGTAAAGACATTTAAAATGTTAGTTACACAATATTGCCATTTCAAATAAATTCTGTTCTTTTGAACTTTGTATTTATCAATTGAATCTGAAAATAAAATGTATCACGGTTTCCTCAAAAATATAAATAAGCACAACGGTTTTAAACATTGATAATAAATAAAGATCTGAAGGATCACATGACACTGAAGACTAGAGTAATAGCTGCTAAAAATGCAGCTTTGGTATCACAGAAAAATAGAAAACAGTTGCAATAATAGAAAATAATAAAAGTTTGTAATGTTACTGTTTTTAATGTATTTTTGATCAGGTAAAATGAATCCATATGATGTGTGGTTGTACTCACTTTGGAGGAGCAGGTAAGATAGTGTGGTAGTTGTAGTGCTGCTGTTGTTGGTTGATGATCTGAAGCTGAAGGAAAAGCTGCTGCTGGTGAAGGATCTTGGCGTACGAAGAGTCCAGCTGAGGAGGAGGCTCCCGGTCGTTCTTCTGGTCAGGTGGGATATACTGGTGATATTTGAGTTTCTTCACTTTGGGCTTGTTATCTTTGGGTTTCTTGGATCGATGAGAGATTCGATCTGTGCTGGACTTAGACTGCTGCTTGTGGTGAGAAAAAGCAAAGGAACAAACAAGAGAAGCATGAGTGATGAAATTGGTTTAGACTGAAAAATTAAACTGATGATAGGTTTGATGGTTTTTGCTTTACCTTTGTATGTCCCGTCGGTGGACGGGATGAGTTTGTCATGGTAAATTCACTGGTTAGAATCTGTGGCAGAGAGGCATCGGACGCAATGAGTGGAGGAGGTGGGGCCTGAGTGAGGAACTACGATATATACACTGGTTAAATACGTTATGTGAACTTAAAAGCATTACATTGTCCTCAACTATGCATATGTTCATTTGTGAGCAATAATAATTAGAACATTTAAAGGGACAATACAAATGGAAAAAAGAATAACCTTGACCATACAGCTAAATTTCTGTTTTTGTGTTCCAGAGAAGAAAGAAAAATACATGTTTGCAACAACATGATGACAATTTTCTGGGTGAACTGTCCTCTAGCTTACTGAAAGGACAAAATAAATATTAAATTTCTCTCATATTGAACAACTGAAATAGGAATATACCTGAGATGGTGAGAGGTCTCCATTCATATTAAGCATATCAGAGGGGGAGTGTTGAGGAGCAAGACCCAACGGAGAGTCCTGACTGCACTGGGGATCCGGTGACAGCGCATCACTACTGTCCTCATCCAATGAAGAGCTCTCACCCTTCGGAGACTCTGTACCTGATAATACACAAGAAATTAGTTGTCTGATATGTGCATAGACACATTTAAGAAATGAATGATAGTAAAACTAAACTTAGATTTAACATTTGGTTTGCGTATGAATCAATGTGAGTGAATCTTTTAAAGGAGTAGTTCACTTTTGAAAAAACTTTTGCTGATAATTTACTCACCCCCATGTCATCCAAGATGTCCACGTCTTTCTCTCTTTAGTCGAAAAGAAATTAAGGTTTTTGATGAAAACATTCCAGGATTTTCTCCATATAATGAACTTCAATGGGAGCCAAACGGTTCAAGGTCCAAAAGACAGTTTCAGTGCAGCTTCAAAGGGCTTTAAACGACTCGAGACGATGAATAAGGGTCTTATCTAGGACCCTTCGAGTCATTACTTGAAAAAAGATTTGTTAATTTTGATGAACGAGTTCGAACAGGACAGTCACGAACACTCATCACAGAACAGAGCAAGGCGAGCATTTGTGCTTAAAAAACTTAAACTTTGTTATTTATTTTTTAAATGAGCGATGGTTTCGCTAGATAAGACCCTTATTCATCGTCTGGTGTCGTTTAAAGTCCTTTGAAGCTGCACTGAAACTGTCTTTTGGACCTTGAACCGTTTGGCTCCCAATGAAGTCCATTATATGGAGAAAATCCTGGAATGTTTTCATCAAAAACCTTAATTTCTTTTCGACTGAAGAAAGAAAGACGTGGACATCTTGGATGACATGGGGGTGAGTAAATTATCAGCAAAAGTTTTTTTAAAAGTGAACTACTCCTTTAAGTGAACAAATTGACATTTTTTTATTCACTGAAGTTCAACTGTTACACAATTTAAATGAAAGGGATGTTATTGACAAGAAATTTTAAATTTTGTCAAATTTGCAAATAATAGATTTGCATTATTGTCATTTGTGGAGAAAATGCTTTTGGTGCTTAAACAGCAACCAACAAAGCTGACGTTGCTGTATTAGTGCGTGCAACATAAACACTGTTTGTGACGGTGGTTACAGACTAACCAATGAGTGCGTGCACAGGGAGGATGTTCTTGTGGATGAGCTCGATTGGACCAGGACGGTGAGAGATCTTATCATTGAGATCGTCTGCCAATCGAGCTCTCTTCAGCTTCAGCTGCTTGGCCTGCAGTGAGGGCTCGGCTGAAGTCTCTGTGGGTGAAACAAATTTAATCATTAACAACTGAATCACTTCCTTCCATGTAAATACCACTTAAATTCCCCTCTGAGAGTCTACTGACTCAATAAGTATTTTTTGCATATTGATCAGCTACCCGTTTTTTATAGTATCAGAAAGTGAGTTAATACAAAAGAATATAGAAGTTACAGACAGCTCCTTCACTCCTGGTCAAGGTGAGAATGTCTATAGACCTTTTCAAAACTCTGGGGTGCTCAGAAGCAGAAGTTGTCATAGTTGAGCAAACTTATATAGTGGTGAATAGAAACTACGAAGATATACATTTTGCTTTCTAATAGCATAAATATAGAGGGATTGATTGCAGTGGTTAACTAGTTTTCTGAAATGTAATGCAAAATATAACCAAAAAAGTTTAGTGTTATAAATGCACAACCGTTTGTATAAAAAAAAAAAATACAGTATGAATGATGCATTTCCAGAGTTATTAACAAAAGTTTTTTTTCCATTTTGTGAAAAGGGTCCATTGCAAGAGGCAGAAATTGCATAACAGAAACACGACGTGCAATAGATAAAAAAAGAAAAGAAAATTGAAATAATCATTTAATATTACTCTATTTTTATATTCAAAAGAGAATGATGTGACGCTCACCTTCTAGGATGTGCATCCTGACCAGTTCTGACCTCTCTGGCCGACTCCTGATCTTCCTCTTCAGGTAATCCTCAGTCTGCACCAGTAAAAGAGAAAACAACTGTCAACAAAAGTGTCAGCCAAAGATGAGAAGCAAGTGAAAAAAAGAGATAGTCACTTACGCGTGCTCTTCCAGACTTTTCCTCTGTTCGTGGAAGGCAGCAGGACTCTTCAGAGCTGTGTACAAAGAGAGAGATGCACTTACTTCCTGATGTGCAGTCGCAGGGACTGATGTGCATATTGGTTGACTGTCAGGTACTCGATAGATTAATCAGCCGTGTATTCAAGATCGGTGGCGGGAGCGAAAACACCAGCATGTTAGAGCTAAACTACTCCAAAAAGCTGCCAATGCATAGTGTTTTCTCACAATTACTCCTATGACTTTTCAAGTACTCTTGCATCTGTACACATATAGGGCAACGTCTCGTATTCTATATTGAGGAACTATGTAAGGAGAATGTAAAACTAGTCATTAAAAGGTCATTATGAAAGGTCATACGTTAAAAAAAAGAGAACATCCACTTATATCCACTCTCAAATCATCTGCTGACAGAACAAAGGGAGGTCAGTATGATAACAGCAAGTGTATATCCATCTGCATGGATAAAAATGTACTTGGCCTTGGGATGTCAAAATCTATATATTTTAAAAGATTTAAAATAATTTAGTTGCTAATAGTAATTATAATTTTAGCTATAGCTTGCCACTAGTCATTGACAGTATACCAGACAGGAATATTCTTACATTGGTAGTAAAGTATACTAGTAAAGTGTATGTGCAGTATATATTCACTACAACAACAGTGGATATTATTTCTCTAAAAAGGTTGAAAATGATCATTAAAAAAAAAAAACAACAGAAAACTGCACATGCGATTGAGCTGTAAAGTAAAAGGTATAACACAGAATAAGAATGTGATGTAACAGCTGAGCTTGGGTAACTAAATTCATGAAATTTCCAAAACCACAAGCTATGGTTAGTAATGATCATCCTCCTGTTCTCTGTGCAAGAGAAGTTTGCAATAATAAACCAACAGTACTGTACAAAAGTTTGGGGTCAGTACGATTTAAGCATATTAAAATTATGACACTAAAAGACAAGAGCAATGACTGCTGAATATTCAGCTTTGATATCAAAGGAATATATCACATTTTAAAACATAATAAAATAGAAAAATCATTTTAAATTGTAATAATATTTTACAATATTACTATTTTACTGTGTTTTTGACAAATGCAGCAAAAGAGACTTTTTTCAAAAATCTTACGACCACAAGCTTTTGATAGTTTATAATGGGGGACAATACAAATCTGATCTAAACAAAAAAGATTCAAGATTCCTCCCTATGATGATACTGAAGGGGGTGGATTCTGAAATCCACTGCTGCGCTGCTTCAATGTTTATGTAATGAGTGATTATAATCAAGGTATTAATCAATATTTTTCCTTCTAAATGAGTTCATCACATGAGTTGAATGACTTCTCTAGACTTATGAGATTTTACTTTGTTATAGAAGTCACCAGTGTGATTACTGAAATGTTCTTTTCATGTATTCCGTAATGTCTTTATTTTATATCTGAATGCAGTAACAGTGCTTGCTCATTTAGCCTGGCTTCCAGAAATGAATTATGGACTTGTTTAAACGTGTCAATACATACATCTGTTTTTCTAGGGTAACCTGACAACTAGGTCACAGGGGTCATTGGAAACAATAGTTTGAGTGACTATTTTGTAGTTAAAGCTTTACTTTACTGTGTTATATTAAAGTGTCCTCTCCTTGAGAGAAAGAATGCATTGAGACAGATGAGACAGATGTTTTGAGAAGACTCTCCCGTTTATAGTTAGAGCCTGGCCAAATCCAACCTTGGAAAAGCTGTGTGTCGGTGTGTGTGTGTGTTAGTCTTTTTGGTTACAGGTTAAGGAACCACTGGCATTTATTGGAGATTGACTTTGAGTCCAGGCTGGTGCCCAGCAACCCAAATCTGCGACCTGGAAGGTCACTACGTGTTTAACTTCAGGGTCTGATGTCAGCCGCATAATCAATGGAAATATGCTTCAGTCTATCTGTATGTGTGGAAAATTACTATGTTTATCTATTTCTTAGCCAATCTTCATTCCACCTGAAGCAAGGACATAATTACAAAGATCACAGCAATTATACACTTCCCCAAGGTCTAAGCTAAGCGGGGCAGCCTACAAACTCTTTGTGAGTCTTGAACCTGACTTCTGCTGATAAAACTGCAAACTATCTTCAGTAAACTTTTTTTTCAATTTATTGTCATTCTGACTCCGGGTCTTCGATTGTAAATCTCCTTACAATACATAGTGGAAAAAATAATTATTTAATCCCCTGCTGATTTTGTAAGTTTGCCCACTTACAAAGAAATGAAGGTCAATAATTTTTGGTAGGTTTATTTTAACAGATAGAGACAGAATACCAACCAAAAAATCCAGAAAAAACACATTATATATACACATTATAAATTGATTTGCATTTCAGTGAGTGAAATAAGTATTTGATCTCCAGGCAAAATTTTATTTAGTACCCTTTGGGAGAAACCCTTGTTGGCAAGCACAGAGGTAAGATGTCTCTTGTAGTTGGTCACCAGGTTTGCACATATCTCCGGAGGGATTTTGGTCCATTCCTCTTTACAGATCCTCTCTAAATCCTTAAGGTTTCTTGGTTGTCGCTTGGCAACTCGAAGTTTCACAGATTCCCTCCACAGATTTTCTATAGGATTAAGCTCTGGAGACTGGCTAGGCCACTCCATGACCTTAATGTGTTTCTTCTTGAGCCACTCCTTTGTTGTCTTGGTGGTATGTTCTGGGTCATTGTCATGCTGAAAGACCCATCTACGACCCCTCTTCAGCAGAGAAACAGCCCCAAAAGCATGTTTCCACCTCCGTGCTTGACTGTAGGGATGGTGTTCTTGATGTCATAATCAGCATTTCTCTTCCTCCAAACACGACGAGTTGATTTGATGCCAATGAGCTCAATTTGGTCTCATCTGACCACAGCACTTTCTCCCAAGCCTTCTCTGAATCATTAGATGTTAATTTGCAAACTTCAGACAGGCTTGTACATGTGCCGGGGGACCTTGTGGGCGCTGCAGGATTTCAATCTATTGTGGCGTAGTGTTAATGGTTTTCTTGGTGACTGTGGTCCCAACAGCCTTGATATCATTCACAAGCTCCTCCTGCATAGTTCTGGGCTGATCCATCACCTTTCTCATGATCATCCTTACCCCATGAGGTGAGATCTTACATGGAATATGGCCTTGCAAGGCCGAGGGCGATTGATGGATATTTTGTATTTCTTCCATTTCCGAATAATGGCACCAACAGTTGTCTCCCTCTCACCAAGCTTCTTGCTGATGGTTTTATAGCCCATTCCAGCCTTATGCAGGTCTACAATCTTGTTACTGATGTCCTTTAACAGCTTTTTGGTCTTGCCCATGGTGGTGGAGAGGTTGGAATGGAAGATACAGATTCTGTGGAGAGGTGTCTTTTATACACATAATGGCCCTCATTTATCATTCATTTATTTAATTCGTGTGATTTTACCAACGCATTTGATTTGTGAGCATATGTATTCCTTCAGTTGTGGCGCTTTACCTGACGTTTCATGGTTAGGTGGTGCGCACGGACTGGGTTCAGTAATGAAAGGCTTTCAATGACCAAAAAAAAATTCAGAATGACAAAATAATAAAAATGATATTATTCTTGCTTTACATAATAATACCGACATTCTTCTTCTAAATACCAAGAAGTGTCATTAATAATAAAAGTCATAAAAATAATAAGAAGATCTTCTGTGCCGAGACGGACCTCTTTGTGGCGATCTTTAGATCTGACCACTTTTTTTTCAACTACTGCAATAAACAAGAAAACTCATGCTTAACTTGATCACTATTGGTCTATATTAAGCAATAAAACATTTTTAACTCTGCTGGAGTGCGCTTCTCAAACCCCACACTATTAACAGAACTCATAATTTAGGTTGAATTAATCCCTAATTTAATCCACTTTAACCTTTAATCCCACTCTTTAAACTCCTAAATAAAACAGTTTTGTTTCTTTCCATTTCCCTGGTGATGGTCTCGATCTCCACGTCGGAGAAGTTTCTCTTCTTTGCCGTCTTCCGTGTGTCCATGGCGTAAAATGAGGGCGTGGGGGAAGCGGAGACTTGAATATATAGGGGCGTGTTATTCTAATGACGATCGTTTTCAGATGCGGCATTTATCAAGGGCAGGTATTGCGTACACCTAGATTTCAAAGGTACGCACAGCTTCATAAATCAGACGGTGAGAGGAGTGTAAGCATAATCTTACGCCAACATATACGCCCGTTTCTACGCAAGAATGATAAATGAGGGCCAATGAGCTGACATTAGGAGTACTTTCTTAAAGTGACAGGACTAATCTGTGTTTCACATGGGCACATAAACCAATCCGCAGGAGGCAGAATTCTTGATGGTTGGTAGGGAATCAAATACTTATTTCACTTTATCAAATGCTAATCAATTTAATAACCTTTATATAATGTGTTTTTTTCTGTATTTTTTGGTTGACATTCTATCTCTATACATTAAAATAAACCTACCATAAAAATGTGGGCAAACTTACAAAATCATCGGGGGATCAAATAATTATTTTCTCCACTGTACGTACTGCTAATGTTTAGTTAGACCAGTGCAGTGGCCTCAGAATAAACTTTCCCTTAAACATCCAATATCAATTTTAATCTAAAAACTTTCAGTGGACACACAAAGTCAGTGGACGCATAATGTGTCAGCTACCCTTATACAGTTACATTAAACCGTTACGAAATCTTAAATATAATCCTGCTACCTTATGTGTGCTGTAATGGAGGGGTTTTGGATTTGACATGAGCCATGAAAATGTGCATGTCATGTCATTTAATGTCTTGCAAAATGGTGCTATTGTAAATTAATATTGTAATGTAAGTGTTTAGAGCTATACTGTATAAAGCTAAATAAAGAGTTAATTTTTGGCTGACGCTTTTAAAGAGCAAAGCTAGAGCTGCTGGGGAACTTCCTCCTTTCCACAGAGGCCACATAGAAAACACAGTGTGAAGACTGCAAATCCTCTTGCCTGATGAGCAGAACACAGAATAAGGAAGTGGAAACAATAGGGGAAGTAGATCCACCTGATAACACAACAGGCCCTTTCACAATGACTGTGTTGGCAAACAAGAGTCAAGTCATCTATTGAAGACATGCTAGACCACAGCTAGTGGACTGTCCCATCAATTAATGTCAGCTGGAGCCTATATGCAAAATGCATGTTTTTTGACAACATGCATTATAATGCATATACTGTCAGAAACATGCATTATTTTGAATTGCCGTGGATATCTACATAAGCATTATTGAAATAATTAATTGGAATGGTGCAATATCCTTTACTACACTAACATGAAATACTTGTGGCTATAGCAGCACCACAACATCAACTTATTGGCATACCCAAAAAAATAAAAAAGTCTGTCATTGTGGATGTGTTTTGCAGCTAATTTGTGGAACATAAATATATAAGAATATTGTGAGTAACTTTATTGAACCTTTATATCTAAATATATATTTAAACGGCTTTAAAACCTTTAATGTATCATATTTGATACATCAGGCTTTTATGAATCATATAGTATGATATAGTGAGAATATGGAGCTAACGCTCAATTTTATTCATTTTATTTATTTAAAAAACACCTCAATTATATTCAAAGGCCCAAAATTAGCAAATATATGCAATTTATTTATATGGCGTATACCACGACCTGAATGTGGACATTTTGACAATTATAGTAAAAGGCTTGCTAAAAAAGTATAAATTATCAAATCACAGTGTAGAAGGCATTTAGTAGATCATATATACAACAGTTTTTTTCAGCAAAGTTTTGATCATGTTGATAACTTAGAAGCCTTAGAAAGTCATGTATCAAATACGATAGAGTAGGCTTTATAGGATTTTTTTTCAAATTTTGCAGAATATATTTGTTTCACCTGAAACTTCTGTAAGTGTTTATGCTATATTAATATAAAATAAACGGCATTAGTGATATTTTGATATATAATGCACAGAAATTCATAATGTTTTTATAAAGAGTCCAAATACTTATACCAATATATGAAGCCTGCACAAACATTCCCAAAATTAATGACATAATACATTGCAATCTGCATTTGCTGCAAGTACATTATATATATATATATATATATATATATATTATATATATATATATATATATATATATTATATATATAATATATATAATATATATATATATATATATATATATATATATATATAAACGTGTTATGCTCAACGTATCTACAGGAGTAAAAGGTGACTTACGAGGCATGATTCCTTGACTGACCAGCTCCTCCCGCGTCCTTCTTTGTTGTAGTTTGAGCTGAAGAACTGCATGGGGAGAGAGGAAAAGGGTTCAGATACAGAGAATGACAGACGGCTGCAGCCAGATGACTATAACATAGACAAGACAAGAGCTCAACCGGCCCTCTTTCGATATCTTACTAACTAAAGGGTGAATGCTAATGGGAGGGACTGTGAATTTTGAGGTTGTTTGGGTAGTTTTCATACTTCCCGTTTTACCACACTCAACCACTTTTTAAAACGAGAGGCAATAGGCGTTCTCTAAATCAGGAACTTGCATGCAGGCACAACACTGAGTGAGTTGCTCAATGACTATAAAGAGGGTGGTTGTGTGTAGACAGCTATTGAGATTTGTTTTTATTGCTTTGTTCTGTGAAAAGAAGCCGTTACGGTACCATTGTGCCAAATGTCACGTTGGAAGGGATGTGGCTCATGAGTATTGATGGCATCCCGGGTCGCTTTAGAGGTGTGCACCTGTCAATCCTGACACAATGACATCATCACCCACATGGCATTGCTTTGTGTGCACTAGTCAGCTGTTCTGACCTTCACAGCCACTACGATTGGGGATCATGAAACCAGAACACTCTGCGCTCAATTACTGTAGTTCAGCATGCCAAGACCAACCATTCACTCCCTTTTGGAACCTTTATTTTTTTAAGGGTGTAAGGTGACAAAACCAATTGCTGTTTTGGCGATCAGCTGTGAGGATGTGAACCCTGCGCTTTTAAATTAGGACCCCTTTGTCACAAGTTCCCATAAAATTCCAGAACACCTACTCCGTTTCTCACTTGCAAATTGAATAAAATTCTTCGTATTCTCACTTCATTATTACAGCTGTTTTTGACCACCCACTCCTTAGCGTTGCTAAGCACTATTTTTGTAGCTACTGAAGTAGAAACACAAGCCCTCTCGCACCTCTCCAACAACCTGGCCTGATACTGTAAATCAATAAGACACTTTAAAATGCCAACACTCTGTCAATCTTCTCTTTGCCAGCCTGGAAAATTCTGTGGGAGACCTAGAAAGAGTGGCATCACATTTAGATCTTGAAACAAAATTAAAAAAAAAAACTCAAATCATGCAGACAACTGGGTTAATCCAAGAGCCTGTGTGTCTGGGGTCTTAATTAAACGCGCCTCTTGCTGACCGTCCACAAAATCCCTAGGCCTGGCACAGTTTGCAGGTCACCCGGTGCTCGCTCCTGGCTCTGTACGAGCAGCTGGGGTGATCTCATCACTAAGACACTAGAATAATCAGGTCTGACGTGTTGAGATTCGGGATGAGCAAATAATGAAGGTATTAGGTATTAGGTTGGGTGCACACCTGGAGGGTGCTTTATTTATACTCTGTAAAAGCATAAAAACAACAGGGCCCACCTTCTTTGAGGCTATGATATGCATGATAGTCACAGTCCAGACTCCAAGACATCTTCCCTTGATCATTTTGGATGGGTTGATCCTCAAAAGAGGAAGTATCAATGTGAAGGCAGTGGTTTGTGTCCAGCATGTTTGTATCCAGTGTTGCAAGTCTCTGCAAATGTCTCAAAGTCAAAACTGATATTCCATCGATGGTCCAAAAGTGAGGAAAATGGATTGCTCGGTGCAAGGTATGTTAGTCCACAGCAACAATATTTACAGCGTTTCAAATCAAAGAAATGGAGAACAGACAGCTTCCACTTGGTTTCTTCCTGATTCAAAATCTGATCCTCTTATTTGTCTTTTATTCTCAAAGATGGCTGTAAAAGCGCCACAGCTGCGTCACGCAGAGACAGAAAATGAAGCAAATGCACAAAGGTGAGGACGGCAGAGCAGAGCCTGCTCTGCACTCAGCAGGAGACATTCACAGAACAGCGTGTCTCTCGCCCTCAAACACAGAGGAGGGTCCGCTGAGTGCCAATGAACGCTCGCTTCAGCTCAGCTGTTGCCTCTCGTTTACGATCTACAATATGGTAGACCACCATTTACCCCGCTCAGCTCCATTTCATTAGGTCAAAAAGCCAAATCAACCACTTACTATAGTTTTGAATATTTAATTGAGCTCTATATGATGAACAAGTTTAATTTAGGTTTTTATTCACATGTAAACATTCATCAATGCACACATCAGATATGGTAAACATGGAAGCTCAAGCTCACTTGACGTGCGAGAACCAATGAAGTTCATTCTCATGTTACACAGCACGTTTGAGCTTCCGCAAGAACCAATGAGGTTCATTCTCAAGTCCAGTAGGTTCGGTTGAGCTCTGTTTATGTTCACTGATCAATGTTTATATGTGAATAAAAGCCTAAATTCTATCCGTTCATCATATAAAGTGATCGAGTCTCTTCTGAGAATTTGGGCTAAAGTGCTCGATTCTCTGAACCTTTCTATGAACCTTTTGATGCGTCAAAGTGGTAGTTGCATAGCAGCCTATAGAGAGACAGAAATATCTCATTTTTCAATAAAATTCATGTGTGTTCTGAAGATGAACGAAAGTCTTACAGGTTTTGAAATGGCATGAGGGTGAGTAAATGACAGAATTTTCAGTTTTGGGTTAAGTAACCCTTTAATATCTGTGGAAAGCATGACATTATTTTCAGGATTATAAAATTTTTAAATGAAAAATGAATTTGCCGTCAGTAATTTTTCATGAAAATGTAAAAAGATCAAATTTTATGTACATACTTTTGTTTTTCTAATTGTTAGTGTTGAAAGATAACAAATGTTCTTTTATAAAATGTTCACAAACTATGAGCTTCTAATTGGTGTTTCTCACATGCACATCAAGTGAAAAATTAAACGTAGAAAAGGAACAGAAGAATGTAGGTTTCCTTTGACCTTTCCTTACTTTCTGGCAAAGTAAAGTACAGGAGTTTGCCTGTCAGAAATTGTCAGGCTCACATACACCACACATATTGGACTGTTGGCGAAGCCCCTCATCCCCCCACCCGGGTCCTCTCTCAGTTTTAAATAGTAAGGCCAGCTGGCCAAAAGGCTCTATATTCAGCTCAGTATCACCTGTGCAAGCACTGGATAGGGTTACCCTCCGCTAGAGTTCTTGCAAACATGACTCACGCACATTTTCTAACAAACACACACAAAAACAATGTTCAAATAAACAAAACACTAAAGGATGGCACTTGTAAATTTGGATGAAGCATGTTAATCACTTAACTCTTTCCCCGCCAGCATAAAAAAAGAAGAAGCAGCTGCCAGCCAACCAAGCATTTTTAATTATCACAAAACTTTCATTGTCCCATATTTTGTTGTATGAATATCTATACAAAACATCAAGAGAAAGAACAGTGTTCCCTCGTTTCAAACCGCAGCAACAAAAACAACATTTTATTCTAGGTTCAAGCTTTCTTTCTTTTTTTTTAATCAACATTTGAATGTGGGTAAGTTTAATTAAAAAAAACTAAATGTGAAGAAAAATTTTGAAATTTTCATCATTTACTTACACTCATTCCAAACATGTGTGACTTAAAAAAAAATGTATACATTTTTCCACAATTAATTTTAATGGGGTCCCAAACAACCCTAGAACAAAAATAAATTCTTTTTTTTTTTTGTGGAGATTCACAAAAAATAATTAATCGGTTTGAAATTACATGAAAGTGCGTAAATGGCTGAATGTTCATTTTTGGTTGAACTATTCCTTTAAAAAGTTATGCGTGTGTTAATCAGGTGACCGGAAAAATCTAGATAACTCAGCATTAAATAAATGTGTTTTTGGTCACTATGTTTTTGGTCACTATAATTTTCATTCAGATTAAATATGAAAATGTGTTCTCTAATGATAAACAGTCATATTATTATATTATACGTAAATGAAGGTCACTATGCACAGACTCCCCAGAGACAAAAACATTAGCGTGATCTGCTTTTAGCCCACAAGCTCATTGCTGTAATTATCAGTTGACGCTCATGCTGTCATTGACCAGAAGGGCCCAGCACTGCGAAGTGCCGACTGACCACAGAGGAAGTCTAGTGCAGTCTATGCTAAGCCCATAAGTCACTGATCCTAACCGCCACCGAAGAACAAAACACCACCTTTATCAAGTAAAGAACCACAGATAATAAAACCAAAGTTCATCTGGCTCTCAGACAGATCTACAACACCCAAATGAGTAATGCAATATAGTTTTTATTACAAGCAATGCAAACAATTCGTTATGACTGTTAGAATCCTTGCTGGTTGATCATTACTGGCTAAAGTTAACTTGGGATACAGAACTGATATAGTTCTTTTCAGCGTTCACATCCGCTTTGGCATTTACAACATTTATATTGAGATTAAATTAACCTGAGCTTCTTCCAATCATTTCCTCAATCCCAAAATGGAGAGGTTGATCTAAACTGTTCTATTTTCAGAGACAGTTTCTTTTTACTGTTAGATGTTTACACCACATTAAAATACTTTTCTTGCTGCTATTTTCCTTTCTGCTTTCAATCACTCACTGGAAACACCGTCATCGTTACTTCATTTTCCAGCACTAGCCAGAAGTTCCTAGAAGACCAGTTTTCCTGCAGCCTTCATTTATACAATGACGTAAGGCATACTACTGCCATAAAGTCATCAAAATGATAAACACATGAGAGCCAGACACACAAAACAAGATTATACAACAAATATCCTCAATTTAATCCAAATTGGGCAAGTTTTCATTAGAGTGAAAATCTGAAGGAACGAAAAGAGTACACAGAAAATCAGGCCAGCTGCTTGACTCCAGTAATATATGTTGCTAAAGCGCAGAAGGGACGTCAGATTGAGCTCAGCAAATGAGGTTAGAGGAGGAGAGAGACGAGTGAAGAAGAGAGGTTCACTTCCAAGCTCTCCTGCTTTTCTGAATGTGTTACATAACATCTTTCTGAACTCATGTCACCCAAACCTCTCTACCTCCTGCCCTACTTTCCGGCATCTCTGCAAATCATGACTCTTGTTTTTATAGGTTTTGACGTTCTCACACATATTTTGTTCCCTTCTAGGCTTTACAACTCTAGAGTTGCCTTAACCCTACAAAGCCTACTGTATGATATTTGATACACACATTTCTAAGGCCTCTAAATTATCAAGATGATCAAAACTTTGCTGAAAAACCTGTTGTACCAATCTTCTGCCTTATTTTTTTCTGATGAGTAGTTTATTTATTCTTTAAGTAAAATGCCTTTTAGTGTGATTCTAAAAATGGTCTCAGGTCGAGCTACTTACAGTGAAATCTTAACTGACATTTATAAAAGTTAGCATAAGATAAAATTGTATATTTATAGTAATATTTCAGGATGAACACTGGACAAACAATTTCGGTTTACTTGATTATACATACATCACTTTTAGAAAAATCATGTTAAAGTTTGAGCATCAAATATGATATATCAAGCTTTGAGATATGTTTTGTGTACATCTTCTAAACATCATTGTACTGCATTGCATTATGTTTTGCAGCCACAATAAAACTACAGAACTTTGATAATAATCTAACTAGGGATGCACGATATATCGACCACATATCGTTATCGGCCGATAAATGGTCTTTTTTGATGTTATCGTTATCGATCCGATAAGAAAATTGGGCCGATATATCAAAGCCGATAAATAATAGATTATTTACTTCAGTTGAGAGACGCGCGCGGTTCGCCATGATGATTCTGAATGATTGGATTCACTTCGAGAAGGAAGATACAGCGCAACATGTGCAGCACAAATCTGTCACATAAGCTTCATAAAATTATAATAAGAGCACGCCTGCAAAAGAATGTTGTGAATTCTTGTTCGCCAGTGTTTCAGCGCGTCGAGCGCGTTGAGGCGGAAAGAGCGCGTCGATGGAGTTAAGCCTTCATGACCAACACAGTCAAGTTCTCTTGAGGATTCGCAGCATTCTGTGCCATTGTAAGTCGTAATATGTTTATTTTGTGTATATAGGCCTATATATCTGATTTATCTAGGATGCGTTGGTTGACTTAATGAACGACGCGCGCAGGCGCAGCGCTTCATTGTTCTGGTGATCATCTTTATAGCGTGCGCGCAGCTCAAACAGCAATGCACTTTTATAACTATAATTGGGACTATCATATACATGCCATTATAATGAGAACACTATTGTAATAAAACGTTGTGAATTCTCTGGGTTTAGAGGCCGTTTCAGCGCGTTGTTGTGCGTCCAGAGCAGGGATTAGCTACACATTACGACCAGCACAAGTTCGATTGTGCATTCACGTCCTTTTGAGCAGTCGTAATATAAAGCTAATGTAATATAAATATCTGATTAATCTCACATATCATGCGTTTCGTGGATTTAAACAACCTAGAAAAGTTCTTCAGTTTCCGGTGCTCGTTCTCTTCAGCTTCAGCTCGCGCAGATTAAACAGCAATGCAAAACATTAAAAGCTATGATTTACACTGTCATATAATTATATTCACCATTGTAATAAATTTGTGAATTCTTTGGGTTTGCATTCTTCAGCAACCGTCGAGTTGATTATCCTTCTAGCAAAGCGATTCAGTTTAACGTTTGTTCTCTTCAGCTTCAGCGCGCGCAGCTCACACAGCAATGTCATTTGAAACAGTAATGCTATTAAATATGTTTACTATTAGGCTACTTTAATATTAAAATAGTTATTTAAAAAAAAGATTGCGTTATAATTAATAACTAACATTTATTTTGTTCTCGTATTATTTTCATCAAGTTTCTTGTCCAGGCGGTATACGATGTGCTCCCCAGCCCATCAAACCTTCACATATGGGGCAAAGTGGAGTCACCAGCATGCCCACTGTGCTCCAGGCGTGGAACCCTAGAGCACATTCTGAGTTGCTGCTCAAAGGCACTGGGAGAGGGAAGGTACAGGTGGAGGCATGACCAAGTACTAAAGGCCATTGCTGAAGCCATTGCTACAGCAGTTGAGTGGTTAAAGCGCTCCCGCCCCTCCAAACAAGCCATCGTGTTCGTCAGAGCTGGAGAGCAGCCACCAAAACCAGCCGCAAAAACATCTGCAGGCATCCTGGCCACGGCGAGGGACTGGCAGCTGTTGGTGGACTTGGAGCAGCAACTCAAGTTCCCCAACCAGGTTGTGCCCACCTCCTTAAGACCAGATGTCGTCCTCTTGTCTGAGTCCACCAAACAAGTGGTCCTGTTGGAGCTTACAGTCCCTTGGGAAGACCGCTTGGAAGAGGCGTTTGAGAGGAAGCTCGCCAAGTACGAGGGACTAGTAAGCGAGTGTCGACAAGCTGGATGGAGAGCAAGGTGTCTCCCAATAGAGGTAGGATGCAGGGGTTTTATAGCACGATCCCTGTCCAGAGCCTTCAGTCTGTTAGGCATTGATGGGGTGAGGAGGAGAAGAGCCATCCGCAATACCACTGAAGCGGCAGAAAAAGCCTCAAGATGGCTATGGCTCAAGAGAGGAGATCCATGGGGGCAGGGTAGCTAGATTTGCCAACTGGACACAAGCTGGGGTCTGATCAGCCACAGCTGGGTCACCTGGAGGAGGGTGTATGATGTTGAAAGACCCGAAACACCCAATGATTTCAGGAACATCACTGAAGATGTGTCCAGTAGCATCAGTAGATGTATTTGCACAGCTTAACCTGATTTAATCAGTGACGACCAGGAAAGACTGGATGACAACCACGAAAAGTGTGGTGACTACCGGAGAGGCGGTGACAGCTCGGAGAGACGGCAACCGGGGCAGAACGGGCTGGCAACCCAATCTGTGTCTTCTGTGAGGGGGACTCCCACAACAAGCTACGATGAACCTAAGGGAAAAATACCCCCAGGGGTGCCCGAGAGGGGGGGAGGATGAGCACCCCAATTGGACGGATACAACGGCATTAGAACAAGGCAACGAAGAAACGATTACGAGACAGCAGTGTACATGTGGCAAAATCTGTAAGAACAAGCGAGGCCTAAAGATCCACCAAGGGAGGATGAAGTGTCTGGTGGGGACAGGACAAACACAACGCACAGGTGTTCAACCTGGTGAGACGCAGGAGGAGCCAGGCCCGGAGTCACCCCATAGTGCCCGGAACCTCCAAGTGTTGCAAATGAATCCATCTAGCATCAAGTCTGAGAGGAGGCGGATCAAGTGGCCAGCAGCTAACATGACCTCACTGTGGAACCAGTTTGATATTGATGTCGATCAGATTCTGGAGACTACCATCAGGGGAGATGCCGACAGGAAACTGCAAGCCATGACAACGATCATCATCAGCATTGCATGCGAACGGTTTGGAGAAGAGGTGAATGAAGGAGGCTCCAAAGGATCTCACTCAAATAACCAACGCGAGATGAGAATCCATAACATCAGACAGGAGATGAAGTCCCTGAAGCGGCAGTACAGGCGGGCAGGAAAGGAGGAGCGCATTAGCTTGGCACAGCTGATGAGCATCCTACGAAAAAAGATCAGGATCCTCCGTCGGGCAGAGTGGCACCGGAGGCGCCGCCGCGAAAGAGCCCGAAAGCGAGCTGCATTCATTGCCAACCCCTTTAAGTTCACTAAGGAGCTGCTAGGGCAGAAGCGTAGTGGCCAGCTGGTCTGCTCTCAGGAGGAGATTGATCAACACCTGAAGGAAATATACAGCGACCCAGCGAGAGAGCAAGAGTTAGGGGAGTGCAGCATTCTGATAGACCCTCCTGGGCCAAGTGTGCAGTTCAACATGTCAGAGCTACAGCTAAAGGAGGTTCAAGAGGTCGTCAAGAAAGCGCGAACAAACTCTGCTCCAGGACCAAGCGGCACTTCGTACAAAGTGTACAAGAACTGTCCTAAACTCCTGCTGCGCCTGTGGAAGATCCTGCGTGTCATCTGGAGGAGGGGCAGGATTCCTGAACAGTGGAGAGTTGCAGAAGGGGTCTGGATTCCGAAGGAGGAGAACTCGAAGAAGATAGACCAGTTCCGCATCATCTCCCTGTTGAGTATTGAAGCTAAGATCTTCTTCAGTGCTGTCTCCAACCGGCTGAGCACCTTCCTCTCAAAGAACAGGTTTATCGACACGACAGTCCAAAAGGGTGGAATAGCTGGAATGTCTGGATGTTTGGAACACACAGGAGTGGTAACACAGCTCATCAGAGAGGCCAGAGAGAACAACGGCAATCTGTCAGTGCTGTGGCTCGATCTGGCAAATGCATATGGCTCAATACCACACAAGCTTGTGGAGTTCACTCTGACAAAATATCACGTCCCCAGCAGAGTCAGAGACCTCATCGCTGACTATTACAACAATTTTAGGATGAGAGCCTCTTCAGGAGCAGTGACATCAGGCTGGCACAAGGTTGAGATCGGAATCATCACGGGCTGCACCATCTCCGTAATCCTGTTCTCCCTGGCCATGAATATGCTCACAAAGTCTGCTGAACCAGAGTGCAGAGGGCCCAAGACGAAGTCAGCTCAACGTCAGCCACCGATCAGAGCATTTATGGACGACCTCACGGTCACCACAGAATCTGTTCCAGGCTGTAGGTGGATTATAAAGGGTCTTGAAAGGCTAATGGAGTGGGCACGGATGCATTTTAAACCAGCCAAGTCAAGATCAATGGTACTGAGAAGAGGAAAGGTGGATGAGAAATCCCGGTTCATCGTCGCAGGTGTAACAATCCCGACCATCACTGAGAAGCCTGTCAAGAGCTTAGGCAAGGTGTTTGACAGCACCCTGAGGGACTCCGCATCCATCCAGTCAACCTGCACTGAGCTGGACAGATGGCTGAAGTCAGTGGACCGGTCTGGATTGCCAGGGAAGTTCAAAGCTTGGCTATACCAGCATGGCATTCTTCCCAGAATCCTGTGGCCACTACTCGTCTACGAAGTGCCACTCTCGACTGTGGAAACCTTAGAGAGGAAGGTCAGCAGCCACCTCAGAAGATGGCTGGGGCTTCCAAAAAGTCTAAGTAGCATCGCACTTTATGGGCAACGTAACAAATTGCAATTGCCACTCAAGTCCTTGGAAGAGGAATTCAAGGTATCAAGAGCTAGAGAAGTGCTGCTATACAGAGACTCAAGTGATCCAAAGGTGGCAACGGCTGGGATTGAAGTGAGGACTGGTCGGAAGTGGAAAGCTGAGGAGGCTGTTCGACAAGCAGAGGAAAGATTACACCACAAAAGGCTGGTGGGGGTGGTAACAAGAGGCAGGGCTGGACTGGGTTCCTTTTCAACTCCTCACATTGACACCACCAAAGGAAAGGAAAAACGTTGCCTAGTCCAGGAGGAGGTGAGAGCAGTGGTCGAGGAGGAGAGAACCTGCAGGACAGTAGGAATGAGGCAACAGGGTGCCTGGACACGATGGGAGAACGCGATCGAGAGGAAGGTGACATGGGCGGAGCTGTGGAAGGCAGAGCCACAGCGGATCAAGTTTCTTGTCCAGGCGGTATACGATGTGCTCCCCAGCCCATCAAACCTTCACATATGGGGCAAAGTGGAGTCACCAGCATGCCCACTGTGCTCCAGGCGTGGAACCCTAGAGCACATTCTGAGTTGCTGCTCAAAGGCACTGGGAGAGGGAAGGTACAGGTGGAGGCATGACCAAGTACTAAAGGCCATTGCTGAAGCCATTGCTACAGCAGTTGAGTGGTTAAAGCGCTCCCGCCCCTCCAAACAAGCCATCGTGTTCGTCAGAGCTGGAGAGCAGCCACCAAAACCAGCCGCAAAAACATCTGCAGGCATCCTGGCCACGGCGAGGGACTGGCAGCTGTTGGTGGACTTGGAGCAGCAACTCAAGTTCCCCAACCAGGTTGTGCCCACCTCCTTAAGACCAGATGTCGTCCTCTTGTCTGAGTCCACCAAACAAGTGGTCCTGTTGGAGCTTACAGTCCCTTGGGAAGACCGCTTGGAAGAGGCGTTTGAGAGGAAGCTCGCCAAGTACGAGGGACTAGTAAGCGAGTGTCGACAAGCTGGATGGAGAGCAAGGTGTCTCCCAATAGAGGTAGGATGCAGGGGTTTTATAGCACGATCCCTGTCCAGAGCCTTCAGTCTGTTAGGCATTGATGGGGTGAGGAGGAGAAGAGCCATCCGCAATACCACTGAAGCGGCAGAAAAAGCCTCAAGATGGCTATGGCTCAAGAGAGGAGATCCATGGGGGCAGGGTAGCTAGATTTGCCAACTGGACACAAGCTGGGGTCTGATCAGCCACAGCTGGGTCACCTGGAGGAGGGTGTATGTTGTTGAAAGACCCGAAACACCCAATGATTTCAGGAACATCACTGAAGATGTGTCCAGTAGCATCAGTAGATGTATTTGCACAGTCATCAACGATATGGTCTGATTAAAATAATTTTCTTATTGTCCATGCGGAGGCGATTCCATTTTATTGATCCATGGCACATGCATTTTGTTTCTTTATATGCAGCCCAACGTTAGTCTATCCTTGTTTGCAATATTTAGGTATTTTATTTTTGTTAGGCAATAGATTTTTTGATAACACTTTACAATAAGGTCTCATTTGTTAATGCATTAAGTATAACAGAGAGCAATAGCCTTAATTGTTAGTTAATAAAATATGTGTGTTCATGTTAGTTCACAGTGCATTGACTAATGTTAGATAAAACTTTCTTAAAATGTCTTATACAATTGTTGGTTCATGCTAACTAATGCTAACAAAATTAAATCTTATTATAGTGTTACCATTTTTAATAAAGAAAGTTGCTAGGAGTGTAAAATTAATTTTAAAAGTTAAGGAATCTTACACTGGTTCAAACTAGGCTATACAGTAGTTTGATTTATGTTAAAAGTGTTTGAGACAAGGCTTTTAATTGTGAGCCTTCTGTTTATGTATACAGGCTATCAAAGTATATAAAAAATTTTATTTAGATTTATCGGCCAATATATCGGTTATCGGCTTTCAAATGTAAAGAATTATCGGTTATCGGTATCGGCCAAAATGTTCATATCGGTGCATCCCTAAATCTAACCATTGAAATATCATTAGTACTGTTGATTTTAGTGGTGTAAAGTATTTGAGTAAATGTACAAATACAAAATAGTCTGTAGTTTTACTAAGTATCAAACATATTAGATATTTTTACTCTCTACTTGACTATATTTTTTGAATAAGTATATATACTCTTTATTCCAATGCATTTGTGATGAGTAATGCAATTTGTCGTTCCATTTTGCACCTAACCCTTTCTGCAGCGGTTTATATCTGCTATAAAGAAGCAATATCGCCATCTAAGAGCATTGAAGCTACTATATCTTGTGCATTTTGCCTTTAATCACCCAAACTTGTCAACAAGGTTACTTTACACGAGTGCATTAGCAGGTAGTTGGTGAATCAGTGATTTGTATTGGTGACTTGTAACAGAGTCATTTTCGCCGTAAGGTATCTGTAAAAGTACTCAAATATGGTTTTCAGGTACTCTTTACACCTCTGATTTTCATTACAAACTTGGTTTAGATTCTTTCTAAAGGTTCAATAAACTGCTCCATTTGAAAAAAAGGAAAAAAATATTTTTTCAGACTATAATTTCACATGTCAGGCTTTACATAGATAAACCATGCACTATGTCTTAAGCAGAAGTGACACAAAGCAACATTGAGCATAGTTCTGCAAAGTTGTGCCGGGTCCCACCCACTGTGAAATCCTGTTGGTTTAAAATACAGATTCTCATAACTCTACATCAAATATCCTCTAATTAGACAGATTGAGAGAAAAGTGCAGCTTAGACACTGAAAATAAAGATGAAAGAACTAACTACCAAATGATTATTATTAATAATAATTAATTAAGTTGGTAACACTTTAGTTTAAGGTCCAATTCTCACTATTAACTAGTACTGTTTATTAGTATTTATAGAGCATATTAATTGCATGACCATTTTCTACATCCCTTAATCTCACCCAATACCTAAATTAACTACCGGTACATTACTATCTATTAATAAGCAGTCATTAGGAGTTTATTGAGGCAAAAGTCATAGTTAATAGTTAGTTAATAAAGAGAATTTGACCCAAACTAAAGTGTGACAATTAAGTTGAATAAATAAATACATTTTAAATTAATTAAATAATATAAAATGAATTAAAAATCGGTTATGCATGTTTTTGGAAAGATAGAAAAAAAGCCATTGTAATTGTTATAAAAAGCAATATTTTGTGGTCTCTAATTCTGATTGGACAATTGTGGCACATTGCATAGGAGTTTCACATTCAGTGTGGAGAAATTGCTTGTTGCTGGAAATTGTCACACTGTGACCAGGGTTAGGATACAATGTTGTTTTTTGATCTGTGGTGTCAATACCGATATACACAGATAATTGCCATGAAACAATGCACATTTTTTTAAACCTGAAAAACCCTGTAGTAACGTCTGAGTATTTAACCCTGGCCTGTCATGACTTGTTAGCCTGGTAAGGGAGAGTCACTAAGTTTTGTCCCACTGATCATTATCCTCCCTGTCTTTTGTAAAGGTGTCACTATTTTCAAGCACAATTGAAATCTGACACCACACTTTCCTTAATACTGTGCTTTTACAGAGAACTAATTACAAGCAAAAGCATATATTCACCAAATTCTGCAAACGTTATCCGAGATGGAAAGATTTCACCAGGATCTAATTTGGTTTGTGACAAAAGGTAGTCTCTGTATATAATCATGTGCAATCAATCTACAACCATTGATATGTGAATGAGTCGAAAAGCTGGAATTGCAAGAACAGACAAAAACAAAGCAGTTTATAGGAGTTGTTCCCTCGTATTCCTGTTTATGTCCAGTATGCTAAACATAAACAATACAACTTAATTATACACATTTGTAAGATGAATATCACTCAGGATATCAGAGCACAAGCAAAAAAAAATCTTGATCAAAAGTATAGTACAACAATATTGTGATAGTATTTCAATTTAAAAGTTGTAAGTCTTTAATGTAACACGATCCTTCAGAAATCATTCCAATACTGATTTTGCCCATTTTTAAATTTTTAATATTTAATTAAACAAAACTTACTGACCTAAGGTGTGTGCATATAGGCTACTATATATGACATTATATCAAAGTTTACTTATCGTTGGCCTCATTGTCTAGGTCATTTTTATTTGAAATATGTCTTGGGCAATTATGCCATGAGGCTAACATTATATACAAATTTGATAGTATTTCTGCGAAATCATGATATACCAGGAATCTGGTTGAAGGGTTATATGTATGCAGAATCACTGAGGATGTCTAACTGACAAAGCACTTTTCATAGCTCGAGGACATGAGTGCATTATTGGTTCTGGCATACGGTACTCGAACAAATCAAATAAATCAAAGCTCTAAACTGATGTAATCTTAAAAAGGCCACTTTATTGCAGTCACTGTCTGTGCCTGCAAGTACAAGTACACACTTCTTTCTTAACAGCAAAGCCAGATAATTCTAGGAAGTTTCCCAAGTTGTCATTTTATCATCAAAAACACAATAAGCGAGGTGTGTTTTCCAGTGTTATGATTCGCCTGACCTGTTAGTGTGAAAGACAGAAGATGCCTAGATGACTGCTTGAGGATTAAGCCCAGTGGATTGTGTCTAGTTAACGCAAAGCAATGGCTCTCTTTTCCCTGTTCCTCCCTCCATCCTGTTATGTTTAGGGCCTGTGTAAGCATGCTAGGATTAAACTTGGCAAGCATCTCTAAGATGTTACATAACAGCGCAACCCATAGACAGTCAGTGCAAAACCCACTGCAGAGTAACTGTGCTCTGGAAAGCATGCAAATCATGCATTTTCACAAGACTGTCTAAATGCAGACCACACACAGAAAAATCACTTTAAATACCAATTGCCAATGTTAACTGTGGCGATGGGGCAGAAAATGACCAGAGAGCTTCGATCAAACCATCAGTTGCTGTAAAAAATCAATATTAGTATCTCATGGTGACTGGCACCGAAGGTTTGAAAGTCCACATAACTTTTCTTTTATCTAATAACTCAAGTCAAGAAGGCATCTCCATCTGGAGGAGGGGATTCTCGCAGATAATCAATCACTCTTTACACAGACTTTTGCCAGAACGCTGTCAAACCTCCTTGTCCAAGACCATTAAACATGACATGGTCACTCTGTATGCTTCCTTGTCTTGCTGACCCAGACATTCTGTCCCAAAAGGAGTCTGTTCTTTTCCTCAAAGCCCTGAGCTCCACTGCCAGACCTCAGGGAGAAAACAGCTGGTTTTAACAACAGAGAGAAGGAAAACTCCTATTCATCACTGACACATCCCGCCCTTTCCAGCAGCCAGCTCGAGCAATTCCAGGACGGGCTCTTCACATATCTGTTTCCATAGTGTATCATTGTGGAGAATTCCACTTGAAAGTATGAAAGCAGTGAAAAAGAGTAGTAAAGTAAGTACAACACGTAAGTGTGGTTTAATGCTCTGTGGGTTTTTTTTTGGGGGGGGGGGGGGGTCACAGGCTAGTGCATGATTTTTTTTAGGATATATATATATATATATATATATATATATATATATATATATATATATATATATATATATATATATATATATATATATATATATATATATATATATATTCTGCTATCTCTGTTTCTTTTCATCCACAAAAGAGCATCTTAAATATGTTTGTCATCCTCAGGACATTCAAATCCGACCTGGGTCATGTCACCTTTCCCCTTCTCACCCCTACTTTTCTGTCTAGGATCAAAAGTGTTATGGATAAACAAACTAAAACTATTTTTTTTTTATTTGCTAATCATAATAAAGCTTAAAAATATTAATATTTGAAAAGAAATCTTACACTTAAATCCTAGAAATTAGAAATTCCATCTGAAATAAAATAAGTTAAATGAGTTAAACTTAATTTAAAAAAAACAATAGAAATTTATAAAAGAAACAAATAAAAATGATAAAAGCACATAATTACTAAAATAACTGAAATGTAACAAATACATGCCAATTAACATCTTCAACAGCTAAAAATCTGGATTGCTTAGGCTCAAGAGTATGTAAATGTTGTGGTTTAGTGAGACCTCAGTTCAAACAGCAATAAATCCTGTGCAGGACTTCACAAACAGCAGGCTTAACTATTAAACAAAGTTGTTAAACCTCAACCACAGATACCACACCTCACCTCAACATGACTTCATTCCCACCAGCAAACATCTACCATTAAAAACCCAAACGTGCAAGTACTGTACCTGAATGTATGGCCATATCCTTCCACTGCAGAAGGACACGGATACAATCACGTCCACACTTTATTAATCCATTTCAAGACCGGAGAACAGAGCAAGTTGAATGAAGTTGGCTGACTGAACTCCAGTCTGTTCTGCTGAGAGATAATTCCCGCAGTAGATCCAACAACACAGGGCGTGTCTGTGCGCCCCTCACCTTCCTCCGCTCAGCGCTGGCGTGTGTGTGCACGCCCTACAGATGTGGGTGTGCTAGCACAAGTGTTGGTGTCTCTGCGAGTCAGTTTCTTCCTTATAACTGGCTAAGTGCTGCTTTCAGGCTCCGCTTTCAGCTGTGTTGAGTAACTCCTAGTTTTCCTGCTCCTTGAAGCCTTTTTTTTTTATTCATTCCAGGAGAGTGGGAAGGAGAGATCAAAAACTTTGTGTACTGATTTGAGGGGTCACTCGTTTACTACAGAAGAAAACATCTGCAAACTACAAGCCAGAAACTGAAGCCAAAACACATTCCAGATCACCTTTGGCCCTCGTCATTCTCCTGACCGCCTGCTTTCTAAGGCAGGATTTCAGCTCTGTACACAAAGTTATGCAATCAAGTGTTTAGGACGGCTACCCAATACACACCCTACCTCAGCCTTTGTTCCCCCTCCCATACTTATTCACTTTAAACAGTTCTTAGCGATAACTCGGGTGGCATATTGTTAATTTTGTCAACTGTTGCTTGAATTTTCAAGACTATCAATGTTAAAAAAAAAAAAAAAAAATACCTCATAAAATGCAGTTATTTCTACATTCATGTATGTGGCTTGCCAAAAATTACCTATCATGGAATTTTGAAAATTACCTTTCATGTAGTGTGTAACATAGATCTAAGTGAACAAAAACATCCTGCAAAGTTTTAAATATGAAAGTTCAACGTATACAAAGTTATTGTCTCTCAAAAGTAAGAGTCGACTCTGAGTCGCTGATATGAATCGATAGACGAACGATGCACTTTCGTACGTCACTTGTACAAGTTATTTGAATTCGACACGCCCACTCAGTGCGCGCGCCGAGCAGACAGAGAAACCTGACAACAACATGTCGACGAGACTCTGTTCTGAAGTGCGAATCAAAAGCAAACTTTTTTTTCACTGCCCAGGGACAAGCATGTGAAGACTCAGTGGCTAGAGTTTATATTTACAACTATACCACACAAGTATAGCCACCTTGAGCTGTGTTCGCGTTATTTTAATGACGATCGCTTCACAAACACAAATGCTTTCAAGTGTGGATTCGCGGGTCGCCTGATACTGAAGGAACGTTCAATACCAAGTTTATTTGGATCAGCTTCCTCCTCCGAATCACAACCTGTAAGTACTATTAATAATTGTTGCTTTTATGTGTGTGTGTGGTGTGTGTGTGTGTGTGTGTGTGTGTGTGTGCGTGCGTGCGTGTGTGTGAGAGTGAGAGTTATGCTCAGCAGCTTCTAGGTCTCCAATGTCATTTTTTTTGTTTCATTTGTTATGTGAAGCATATTGTAGTACTGCAGTGCTTTATCAATATGTTTAAGCTTTGGGTTAACGCAAAATATAACTGACTGGGTCATCTGACCAATCACCGCCGATTAGCGTCACGCAAAGGAGGGGTTTGGACAAATGAGTCGTCAAACGAATCATTAGGGAGTCGGTGAGCAAATCAGGTAAAAAAGTGACAAAAGTGTTTTTTGTCATTGCATGCATGTAAAACTGTTGTTGGGGACTCCCAGAACATTATTAGGAACATTTTAAATGCCATAATAGGTACCCTTTAAAATAAAACAACTAAAAATAAATCATTTTGAAACTGCTTTTCAGTTAAAAATAAGTTTTTGATGAAAATCTTCTGAATTTTATTTGAATGTCAGTTCATTTTAATTCTGCATCCTATTTGCTACCTAAATTCCAATCCAATTAAAATTCAGGAATTTAATTGAAATTAAGGGCACTTTCAATTCAATTCTGAATGAAACATTGTTTTTCATTAATTTTCCAGCTAAATGTGGCTTGCCAAAAGTGATGCAATTAAATATAAATTCTTGACTGAAAATTCTCGACAAACTGGACCAAAAATGTTCTTCTGCAATATTAATTTTATGCCACCTTAATTCAAATTAAACCAATTTAAAAAAAAAAAAGCTAATTATTAATTTAACAAAAATTGTAACAATTATTTTATGGCATTTTTGTCAGAAAATATACTGTGGCTAAAACTTTCAATCCATATAAACTTGTTAATAACAAATGTATGCAAAAGCTAGCATTGTTTCCCAAAAGCCTTAACAGGAATCACTTCTGTTTTGTGCAGGAGAAGGGAAAGGTCCTGCATTAACATGTCTGCTTCTACAATCTAAGTGCAGCTCGGGGGGCTGAAGACCGAAAGAAGGGAGTGGTGACTGCAGGCCATGCGCTTCTATATGGGACTTTTAACTTTATTGGCATTCCTGCAGTTCTGGAATTGCAGAGTCACAAATACAATGAATAAATCAACAAATCCCACCACTCACTGACCGACCACAGCAAACCTTACATACCATCCCACAGATTTTTCAGGATTAAAATATAACATCTCCAATTTAGAATGAAATCACAGCATGCTGAAGCGTCTGTCCGTCTTCCTGCTGGCTCGGATTAATTTTCACTTCTCTAAATCGTCCTTTCCTCTAAGCATCCTGAAGTCAAACAGAGCGTCTGCTGTATATCAGAGAGCTGAACGCACATGCTTTGAAGAGTACTTCTACATATCACACAGATTAAACAGGCCATTTCATTTTCAATAATGTATAATTCCTTGACACCCTTCTCCCACAGGATCTAAATATTCTTCCTTTTATTTAAAGAAAACAATGCATTACATAACATTACACAACAAATAATTAATTTTGACTCTGTAAATGACACTGAATACAGAGGGAAGGAGAATGAACAGCCCACACTAGCAAAAATACTAAAAAGCACCATGTTGTTGAACACCCAACATAGTTTCAATGTAAAATTATATTACCCTCTGTCTTTCCAAACCCACCCACTGTCTCAAAGCGTCTCTTAGAAGAAACAGAGCAGCTGATATAAAGGCAACTTCCTAAGACATTCTCTGTCTCTGTTGTCACTGTCGAGACTTGTAGGTTTCTGCACATACCAAACTGTAACATTGCAAATGATCTAATTACTTCATTACTGTGTGCTAAATCGAATTAGGAAATCCTCCTATATGTACATCTATATGAACGTATTATGCTGCTGTACATCCTGTTGTTGTGAGAGACATCACAACCCAACACCATTGAATTCTACCATTAATCTTCTTCATCAAGTTACCTAATATAATGAATTCTACCACTACACAATCAGATTTCAAAATAAGGTGGATAGTAATACCATGGTATATCTTTTGAAGTAGACTGAAGTATATGAATATTAGGGCTGAGTATCAATGGAGATTTCCTGATTCAATTCGATTCACAAGCTCGTTTCCATTTTTGGATTGATTCAGTAAAAGAACTGCCGCATAATATTTGTTCCAGAAGCAGACTACACTGGTCACGTTGTATGTCTATTTTTGCATGCAGCCTGCAACTCAATAGAAACATGTTTCTTGCCACTATTTTATTGCATAACAGGAAATACACAATGCAAATTCACATTCACCACTCAGGTAAAATATGATTTATTTTGCTGTGGCACTGAAGAGCCAGTGGGATATCAGAATCATTCAAATGAAGTCTTTGATTAATTGGAAAATTTTAAACCAGCCATAATTAATATGGTAAATGATTCATAAAAAATATGGTAAATTTAATTTGAATGATTCCGACCATTGGTAATCATTACATACTGTGTATATAGCCATTAACAATGTTGGGGTCGGTAAGCTTTTTAAATGTTTTTGAAAGACGTCCCTCACGAAGGCTGCATTACTTGATTAAAAAAAATACAGTAAAAACAATAATATTTTGAATACCGGTATTACTACAATTAAAAATTATATATATTTTTGATACATTTTAAAATGTAATTTATTCCTGTGACGGCAAAGCTACATTTTTAGCATCACTACTCCAGGCTCCAGTGTCAAATGAACCTTCATAAATCATTCTAATAAGCTGATTTGATTTATAAAAGTTTTATTTATAAATCGTTGGTGATAATATATAAAACATGATACTGTCTGAAACTATCACACTGGCCAGTTTGCATGCACTCAAAAATACTTTATAATGCAATAATGCTGTTCACATTTAAACAATTTTAATTTAACAACATTGTATCAGGTTTCTGGTTCAAATGTGATCGTTTTTAGCAATATGAGAAAATGGAGAGAACTTTTTAATGTTCTATTATGTTGGCATTATGTTGGTGGGGGGGGGGGGGGGGGGGGGGGGCGGCTTGGTTTGACATTCTAAGGGAGTTTTGCTAATGAACTAGCACTGGGTCTAGTGGTTAACTCACCATTCTTGCGTTCTTTCAGAGGCAGTGGGCTCGGTACAGACTGCAGAGTGAGTTCCTGCAGCTCACTGGCCACCGCCTCGCTCTGAGGACTGGGCACGTTCCCCACAGCAGACACCATGCTGCCAGGGCTTAGCTCCTCCCACGCTTGGCTTTCTGCGCTGCCAGGGTGACAGGTGGGTGAAGCAGTCAGACCTGTGATGGGTTCATTACAGAGACGAGGCTGAATTAGAAACTGGAAAACACCACAGACAGACATAACACACATATAAAGGGCGTCAAAGGCTTTGCAAAGCCAGAACAGAAGGTCTTATTTCTGACCCGGTGCATATGAACATTGTTATATTTTGCAAGAGCACAAATAAAGACATCACACCTTTAACAAGTGACATTTCAAATCTTAAATTAAATTTCATCCGAAAAAAAAGTGACATGCAGCTCGGTCTGTGCTAACACGGAAAAAAAAATAGTCCCATATAGTGCCATGTCCCATTAGCCTATATAAAACACTATTCCTCGCTACTTAAACCAAGTGAAACCACTGTGGGTGTGTTAGGCTACATGTTCTATAAGCACAAACAGCATAAGTTCAGACGTGAATCATTGTGAAACTCCCACATTCTCACATCCAATATGACTGAAGGCAGCGATTTACACAAGTATGTAAATATCATCAGGTGGGGAACTCAAAGCCTCCGGCAGTAACTCATTTAGAAGAGTTTTAGAAAATGCTTTGTCTGGTATTTTTTTTCCAGACAGAACAAAGAGCGATTGTATTGACATCTAATCTATGAGGTTGAAAAGTACTGCAGAAACAGATTTCCATAGAATCCAAATGCCCTATATATAGAATCCATATGCCCATACATCTATGCATGACATGTTCATTTGTTAAATATTTAGATAACAAATATCTAAATTTTCCCTCACAACACTGCGGTTCAAAAATCTAGGAAGATATTTTTTAAAGCAATTATACTTTCATTAAAAAAAAATATTTATCAACAAATCAACTTATCAGAATGATTTCTGAAGGATCATGTGACACTGAAGACTGAAGTGATGCTGAAAATTAAAAAAGTTATTTTAAATTGTAATATTTCACAATATTATTCTTTTACTTTATTTTCTTCCAATAACATAAAAAAATGACAGACCTTAAACTTTTGAATGGTTATGTATGCTGAAATTGTAAAAAAAAAAAAAAAACCTGGAACAACAGATAATATTATTAAACTCCAAATATTTAACAAAATCTCAGAAAAAGCAGACGAAGAATTGTGGAAAAATGCAATTAAATGTCTTTTCTTTGCGCAAAGTTATCGTAAGATTTCAGAAGACTTGAAATGAGCAACTAGCACATTCTTCAAAATATCTTTTGTATGTTCCACAGAAGAATTGAAGCGGGCTATACAGGTTTGGAATGACAAAAGAGTGAGTAAATGACACATTTTGGGCGAACTATCCTGAGGGTGCACATTGCACACACATTGTTGCTCAATTTGAATTGTTTAACTTTGTCCACTCTATGTTGCTGATTTTATCATTTAGACTTCTTTTTTCTAGCCATCATTGTACTTTATATAGGGATGGGTACCGAAACCCAGTATAAAACAGGCCTGGGAATAAATTGACCACAGTATCGATACAATAAGCTCCGACATTACCAGTTCTGCTGTCGGTACTAGAGAAATCAAGACAATACACGTAGGCCTACTATTTATTATTGCTATACAGACGTTATCTTGCCAGTCGTTTCTATGCGATAATATTAAACCAGAAGAGACAGATCTCTCTCACGCACACGAAACGAAAGTCCCTGTGACGATGAAAGAGAGAACTAAACATTCAAACGTCTAATTACACTTTAGGCCTGTGATATTTATCCAAATTTATTTTCGATTTTGGCTTCCAAGGATTATAAAAAGATATGAGATAAAACTCTTTTTAAAAAAAAAGTCACGTTCCGTCTAGCGCACTTCCTTCCCTGCACACAGTGCACTATAATTTCTCCAATTTCGCCAATTATCCCAACAGTTTGGTAGAATGCATTAGGCAGAAAAAGGCTGGCACAAGCCCTGAAAAGACGTCTGCACGATCCCTGTAAAGGCTCCACATGGAGCATTAGATGCAGTTTTCCAATGAGACATTAAAAACAACTAAAAGCATTGTCTGACAAGGAGCACAGTGATTGCAGTGGCCACTCTGAGCATTGAAACTGTAGAGATGGCATTCTAATGCAACAAATACACATTATGCAACTCTCAGTTGGTGAGGTAATGTAGTACATCTACTACGCCCGGTTTCACAGTCCAGGATTAAACTAGTCCCAGACAAAAAAAGCATGCTTGAGCTGTTTTAACTGAAAGCAACTTGCACTAACATATCTTAAAATATCTCATTGTTTTGTCTCAAGATGCACATCGGTAATGTTTATCTTCAAGGGCATGTTTATAAAAGCTACTTAAATGTCCTAATTGAACAAAAGGCCTAATCCTGCCTTAATCTAAGCCCTGTCTGTGAAACCAGGCTCTACTGACATTAAAGGGATAGTCCACCAAATTAAAATTAATTCATAAGTTTCTGTGTTTTCATAATTTTTCATAAGAATGTTGGTAAACAAACAGTTTAGTTTTCTATTGACTTTCCCCATATAATGCAAAAATATTTGGTTACAAACATTATTTAGAATATCTTATTATATGTTCCACATAAGAAAGAATTTTCAATTTTGGGTAAACTATCTCTTTAACTGTATGTTGACAACTGACTTAAAGGGATAGTTCACCCAAAAATGAAATTTACCCATGATTCACTTACCCTTAAGTCATCCTAAGTGTATATGACATTCATCTTTCTGTTTTTGAAGTCCATCAAAGGGATTCCATTCATGACAAAAGTGTTTCACGCAGCTCGGGGGGGGGGTGTTTGTGTAAGAAAAATATGTATATTTAAAACTTTATCGACTAAAATAACTAGCTATCGACTTGCGCCACAAGAGTAACCTGTGACGCATTTGACATGTAGGAGTATCGTAAGTTTAGACGCCTGTCGCGGTTCAAACAAACAGGGCTGGGTAAATAACTCAAGATATTTCTCTTTAAAATTTGTCGTTTTAGACTTCTAATTCATGACTAGTGTTTTGTTTTAGCTCCATCCTCTGCACTCCCGCGTTCGTCAATGCGTCACTCTTTCACCGTAAATCGATGAGTACGACCGTCTGCCGGAAGCTAGTTATTTTAATCGATAAAGTTTTAAATATGGATATTTTTCTTGCACGAACGCATTGCTTTACTTCAGAATGCCTTTATTAACCCCTCAGAGCCGTGTAAAATGCTTTTATTATGGATGGATGCACTTTGATGGACTTCAAAACAGAAATGGACATTCACTGCCATTATAAAGCTTGGAAGAGCCAGGACATTTTTTTTATATAACTCTGATTGTATTCGTCTGAAAGAAGAATATCATATACGCCTAGGATTGCTTGAGGGTGAGTAAATCATGGGGTAATTTTCATTTTTGGGTGAACTATCCCTTTAAGGGCTAGAGATCCAAATATTAGAGAAGTAATTGCTGAATGCTGTTCTTTAAGAGCAGCCAAAATCATTGTCAAACTGCATGATTGAGTTTTTGCTTTCTGTAAACTTCATCCATCTTGTAAGCTGATGCATTCTTTATTATGAGCTCATCAGCATCCATAGTCTATCGACATGGCAATCCCACCCTGAACTCCCAGAAGAGAGGTGGGGTAGAAAGAATAATTTTTCTTTTGAACGGTTAACTTTGACAAGTCTTTTGAGACTATTTAAATGTTTTTCCTATTGCTGTAAGCCTAATGTTTACAATAAAGTTAGCCAGATATGAATTAAACAAATAAAATCAATAACACATGTTAACACTAAAACCTGGCTGGCTTATCACACTCAAGCTCTCTGGAATACTTGATCCTGATTGGTCAATAGCATGACTGAGAGTTCAAATGCTTTTATAATACTATGTTGTATATTTTACAGCTGTTCATGGCAACATACCAATTCTACTTTCATATCATGCCAAGCCTTCTTTTATCTCGAGTCAGAACAGCTCATTTGCAGCACTGTGCAACTAAGCAGTTGAAATACAGTAGTTAAGTATTCATTTTATGGTAAGCATAATTAGATGTTTAAAGGTTTGTTTAATACAGTAGTTCTCAACCAGGGGCCCTCAGTAAAATTCCAAAGGGGCCGCAGGATGACTTAAAAGTAATAAAACAATTATTATTAATATAAAGCTAATCTAAATTTAAATGCTAGACACATAAAATCAACATTTTTTCCCTTTAATAATTTGTTTTTAATAACAAGAACATACAGTTTTCGAAACTTCTGGAATCCCAAAATGAATCGTGGTTAATTTAAAACAACACTCCCAAAAAATATGGGGTGTGGGGGCCTTCGAGTCAGAAAGTTGGAGAATCATTGGTTTAATCCATAAATGGACTATTTTTATTAGTAGAATCGCCTAAACAATTTTACAAGTAAGATGAAATAATTCTATAATAATTTCATAATAAAATAAATACTAAATGTCTTTGCATTTATTTATTACATAAATAGCTGTACAATAAGCAGAATATTGTACAGTCAGCAGGTTATTAATTATCGCAAAAAAAACCCTTCAAGGTGATCCAAGACCCCTGAGATGAATCAGCCTGCAGGACTGTATTTTGTAAAAATGACAGACTGACTGCACACCATCTCCTATATATCAAATAGTGGGATTATCTTGCAGGAACATTCCTACTTTACTTGAGAAACAGTGTTCAGACATGCAGTGTTCAGGTTTAGAACACTGACAAGAGGAAAGACATTATGCTCTCTGACATTCTTCATTGTGCACGTCCACACCTGCCTTTAACCATCAGCCACAGAAGTAATTCTAAAAACATCACCCGAGCAATTCACAAGTGATGCAGGTAACCCCATGCCCCATTAACCAGACAGAAATACACAATATAGATTATTGACATGCCCTTAAAGGTTTAGTTCACCCAAAAATGAAATATCATTTTCATGTTTTACACTCATAAGAGATCGGCCATTCTGAATTAGACCTAAATTAGTCAAGCTGGTAACTATAGATGATTTCTTAACCAAAGCATTAGCTATTTAAACATCAATTTTAAAGTCAGAATGAAACAGAAGTTATGATAAGTCTTTTCTACACTATTGTGATGTATAATAGAGAGATACGCCTTCTCAAACAAGAAAAAAATGTAGAACAGAACTTAAATTTGTCCATTGGGAATTGATTGCTGTGATCTCATGTGAGCGACAGGTTGCCAAAAACACATCATCATATGTTTTTGCAAGAGGGAAGAGAAGTTATTTTGATTAAATATTATGAAGACTATGAAAAATAACAATAATAATAATGTGCCCAGATAAATAATTTCTATAAATACTGCAATATTCCATAAAAACAAATATGCCAATTTTGATTTGGTGAATCATGGTGACTTTGAAGAGCACAATACCTTAGTTATGAGATCCACAATAACAGATTTCACCCTCATTTCCCCTCACAGTTTGAGAGCATCTTGAAGGCCTGATGAAAGAGAGGACCCTCATTTGTAATGAAAAACAGCATACAAGTACTTTAACCACTACAATACCCCAAAGAGAAATAGGAAAATTATGCCTTGAGGTTATATTAACGTGTTGCCATAACAGTCATTGCAGATGCTTATGTAATAATCGTTGTGCATGCATCTCATCTGATATACTATTTGATGAGCATGCAGATAGAAGATCTGACATAAATTTGGCCATACATTTTTTATTAATATATAAGCCCCTTGATAGTTTGTATGTATCCATCAAGTGGAAGATCCGCATGTGTTGATGATTAGAAGGTGTGTCCCAGCACTAGCTCACATACTACTACATTGAGCACAAATATTATAATTAAAATACAGCATTATGACAGAGATTTGACTTAAATAATAAACAAACCGCGAAATACATTTCTTTACAACACTATCAATTATCGCTTGTTGTTGCATGTTCTGATGCGACATGGCAGGAAATGAGACGACTGCTGATACATACATTTGAAAAAACATCAAATTAAACATTTTAAACAAGCCCAAACAGGCCAGATATAGCAGGCCAGATCCTCGTCACGACAGCTGAATGTATGTAGTAACAGACACTAGTGGATCAAGTGAAATGTTCGCTGAGCAACAATACATGAGAAGCGGGTGAATTGTCACATTCCACTGCTTGTTATTACTATTCTAAAACTTTTACCTTTTAAATGGAGAGTCACATGCGAACCCGTTTGATTTCAACAACTTACCGAATCGCAAATTGAAACACAACCGTTCGGCTGTACAAAGGTATTCATGTACTCAAAAAATTGGACTGAGGCATCCGGCTACTCTCTGCAGCTCAACAACCGCAGAGGACTGTGAAGCCAGTCAACGCAATCACAGCACTTCCTGTAGATAAAAGTCCACTCAAAATAATACTGTCACGATCTTTATGACTTAAAAATACGGTATTATATATTAATTGTCTTCAAAATATCGGGAAACATCAAATAAAAATATAATAATTTTTTAAACAAAACAACTTTAATTATATAAATAAAAACAAACAATCATAAATAATGATAATAAACAAACAAACAGTTAGTAAAAGAGTTTAATGAAAAAAAATATAAAAATTATAAAATATTGTATATTTAAAAAAAAAACATAATCATTCGTTAATATATAGTCAAGCTATTATAACATCCCTGTGTTTGCATTTGCAATACTATAAAAAGGGCTAGGCTACTTTGTGTTAAAATAAAAGTTCCCACGACCAGTCTTTTTTCTTCTTTCTTCCCTCAGTAGGAAATGTTCATAAAAACAATATACAATAAAAATAAAATAATAGTTATACTGAATGCTAAATATATGTCGTACACATCAAAATAACTAACTTTGAGATGTTTTATTGAGGCACTTTCACAATTTAAACATGAGTCATGAACAAATTCACATTCTGTAAACTGTAAACATTTTAAAGGTTGAACATTCAGACAGCAAATGTGTATCCACATTCTGTGTTACTGCCTTACTATTTACGTCTATGAAAATAACATTTCTTAAAGCGATTCACATTTATGCATGTTTTGCAGCTATATAAAACAGTGAACAAGCCAAGTACAAAAATCTTTTGTTCTCACCACTAACCAAACTGACGACAGTTAAACAAACAAACAAAGCAAATCTCTTAAAATAAGGCCCCTCAGTCGTACAAGAACAGTGACATCAGAATACGAGTTTATATATAAAACCATCATTAACTAACCAAATAGTTTCATTGGCTACAATAACATGTAGGCACTACCTAAAAGCTATCAAAAATAACAGACAAGTCAGTTAGAGATGAGGTTACTTCATACATTACTAACCACAGCCTTCTCGGGGTTGTAAGACAAAATATTTATGACACAAGAATTGGTTCCGTGTATTTATTTCCTCTCTACACTCTTAGAAATAAATGTTCTTCATTGCATCGATGGTTCCTGATGAAGAACCTGTAACATCCATGGAAACTGTTCTTTCCACAAAAGGTTCTTTATATTGGAAAAGGTTCTTTAGATTTTTTTAAATATTCTTCAAACAACAAAAAAAGATTCTTTTAAGAAGGGATCACTGACAGGTTCTTCAGGGAATCAAAAATGGTCCTTTAATGGCATTGCTGCGAAAACTTTATTTTTAAGAGTGTACTAACTCATCTATGACTCTTCTATCTAGCTCCATCTTGTTTGGTGACCGTTTCCCATGGGCAAATGATTTCTTTCACGCCTCGTCTTGCTGCATCAGGACTGTCATCTTCCTCATCTTCTGAATCAATGGGGTAGATGCGGCATTCAGGTGGGATGTCGACTTTGATTTGAAAAAAGCTGTGAAAATAGATTGGTATTTTTCATACACTGTTAGCAGTTTCTATAAATTACACAGTATATAACTGTACAAGTAACTGAATTTTACTGTAGGACAGTTATAAAGTATGTTACTGAATTTTAAAGTTGCATTGTGGGAAATATCCCCTTGGCTTGGCGCCATTAAAATACAGTCTTTTTCATTTACTGTAAATCGAAATATAGTATTGTAAAATCAATCGGACCAAAATAAAATCAAAAAGCGAATACTAACTTTGCAATTCTTCTGGGCTGGGGTTGTGCTAGCGGCTCCACTCCAAGCGGTTGTACTTTGCCTCCGCCTGAAGCTACAGCACATTTCGGGGATAGGCTAGCAAAGACAGACGGGGCGTTGCATCCTCTGCGGAGGAGTCTGCTCAGGGACAGAGCCATACGAGACTTAGGGGCAGGTGGCTGGTACTCTTCCTCTGATACTGACGCCTCTGCAATGGATGGGAAATGGGAAGAGGAAGGCCCTCCGTTGTCATCAAACCTCCTCTCTGAGGCTGGAGTACTGTCGATAGCCACGCTGATGGGAGATGGGCAGGCAGCACTGTTGGGCAGTGTCATGAGCCCAGGGGAGGCAGATTGAGCTTCACAAATGCCTGAATACACAGCCAGATGGGGCACAGGTGCTGTGAACCGGCAGAGCTGTAGGGCACAGTTCATGCAATGCATGTATTAGTATTAATGACCATTGGTGTCAAACAACCTGGACTCTATAGACAATATAGTTCATTCCTGACAGATTCTGCGCTTGGCTTCTTATTAGAAATAATAGTAGAAATAATTAAACAGATATGTAGGGTTTGTTTGGGATTTAAAAATGAAACAAAATAATTAGATTACAAAACTCATTATGTTTGGATAATATGACATACATTGACAAAAATATTGGGACACCTGACATTAAACCAACAGGAACTGTAATGACATTGTATTCTAAATATATAGTCATTAATATGGACTTGGCCCCCCTTTGCATCTATAACAGCTTCCATTGGAAGACTTTCCACAAGATTTTGGAGTGTTTCTGTAGGAATTTTTGCCTATTAATTACTATTCAGGCACTGATGTTGTACAAGAAGGCCTGGCTCGCAACCTCCATTCCAGTTCACCCCAAAGCTTAAACCAAGGCTCAACCAACCTTGTTTTTATGGACCTTGCGTTGTGCACTAGGTCCCAGTCAAGGGCTTTTCGCAAACTGCTCCCACAAAGTTGAAAGCATAGCATTGTCCAAATTGTCTTGGTATGCTGAAGCATTAAGATTTCCCTTCACAGGAAGTAAGAAGCCTAGCCCAACCCCTGAAAAACAGCCCCATAACATTATCCTTCCTCCAACAAACTTTATGGTTGGCACCAAACCCAGACTCGCCCATCAGACATTCCACTGCTCCAGAGTCCAGTGGCAGCGTGTTTTACACCACTCCAACCAACTGTAGCCTACTTGGTGATGTGAGGCTTGCATGCAACAGGAAACCTATTCCATGAAGCTCCCAGCACAGTTTTTGTGCTGACATTAACGCAAGTTCTGGAAGTCTTCAGCTATGGAGTCAGGCGAGCATTGGCAATTTTTATGCGATCAGCACTCGGTGACCCCCGTTTTGTGACTTTATGTGGCCTTCCTGAGTTGCTGTTGTTCCTAAACCCTTCCACGTTTTAATAATACCACTTATATTTGACTGTGGGCTATCTGGCGAGGATGCAATTTCATGAACTGACTTATTGTGAAGGTGACATCATCACAGTGTGTCCCAATAATTTTGCCCATATACAATTTACAATTTATAATTTTGCCCATATACAATTTGCCCATACACCATTTAAAATGAGCAGTTGGTAAAATGCAATAGGAGCAGTTGGTGAAATTCATCCTGGATAATTTTAATCCATTTAAAAAACACAATCTACTGCAAATAAAAGAATTGCATTAGTATGAGAGCAACACAAGCATGACATCTAGTGATCACAATACAAAATACGTCATAGTTTTTCCTGGAAATATTTTCAAAGCACTGTTTTTACCGTAAGCCTATATTTAAGACAATTATGCCGTTTCACAGATAAGGCTTAAGCCTAGTCCCAGACTAAAATGCATATTTGAGCTTATTTTAATTGAAAGCAACTCGGATATATCTTAAAATATGTTTTGTCTCAAGAAGCAAATGAGTAATGTTTTTTTTTTCTAGGGTACATTTAATAAAACTAATTAAATGACCTAATTGATCTAAGGCCCTAACCCTGGCTTAATCTAATCACTGTCTGTGAAACTAGGCCTTTGTATTATTTTTTATGTGATACAGTAATTTATTTTTCAATTTCAATTTTTTTTTTAAATATCTATGCTTTGCTAATCTTACTGAATTTCTCTCAGCTTACCTAAGTTTTTTTTTTTCAGTTACATATTCAACAGAATGTTTTATTATTTTCATTTACTCACCTTCATGTTGTACTAACCCCATTTGACTTTATTTCATACACAACAGGACAGGTTTAGCAGAATAATTATGAAAGTGAATGGGGGCTTATCAAGCTTTAAAAGAAGACGTGTCCTGCACTGAAACTGTTGCCTTGAAAATCTTGCTTGGCAAGGTCACCATTCACTTTCATTGAATGGAAATAAGCAGCTTGGACATCCTGTTCTTCTTATATCTTATCCATATCTTCTTAGTGCTCTCGAAAATACAGCAAGTCATGCCGGTTTCAAAACACATGAAAATGAGTAAATTATGACAGAATATTTCATGTTTAAACAGTAGAAAAATTGCATGTTCATTTCCTATCAGGCCAGTTATTTTGACAAGTGGTAACTATGCACACACTGATGAGATACATACATACTGTACATTTCACTCAAAAACAATCATGAATGACAAAGACACATGATGTGAGCACAGATGGCAGAAATGGTTTTACTATATATTTCAATAAAGTAATGATTTACAAGGAAACTGCTACAAACATGGAACAAACATGAGACAAAAACAAACTTTAGTAATGAGCAGGGCAACATCTGATCATTTTTGCACATGTATAAACATGCATTATACATGTATAAAGTTTGACAAAACATAAATATGACATAAAGGTTTTAAATTATTGTGAATGAGTAAACAAGTCTGGGAAGGACTAACACACAATGGCCTAATTAAACAGCAAAATGTTGAATGATTGCACAAAAATGATTGCACAAATTGATGACATTTAAAAAAATATATCAAGCAAGCTTTCAAAAACTAGAAATATCTGTGTGATATTACAGACAGAGCATTAGCATAGCAACAAAATCTCTATTGCTCCCTATATAAACATATTGGCTTGCAAAATAGTTTATTGCTTTAACCAGAATGATGGTTATCCTTTTTGTTTATTATAAATAATTGTTAAAATCGATTCTATTTTTGCTTGGTTTCCTTTCATTTTCTTTGTTTCTTTTCCAGTTTGCTCATGACCTGTGTGATGTCCACCGGTCCACTTGCTGCAAGTTTAGCTTTCTGTTCTTCCTCCTGCTGTCTCAGCATGATGGGACTCAGGCTGGGACGCCTTCTCCTGGAATTCTGCTCCAACTGTGTCTCACTACAAGACATTAGAAATGAATAAAGATCATTCTTAATGTCACTTATGGATTATAAAGCAGTAAAAGGAACTAACAGAAAGGCACATCTAACCTGAATCTGTGTGCTTCGGGAACAACAGCCTTCTTCTGAGTTTCCTTGAACACCGGGGACTTGAGATATCGCCCATACGAGTCCTTAAACGACAGATCATAGCTAACGTTAATTTCATTCGTAAAGGCCACAAGCATTTGAGGAACAACGTTTTACAAGAGATCAGATACCTTTTTCATGAGCATATAAATGTGAGTCTGGGCAGCATCCAGTACATAACGGTGAGGATGTGCCAAACCTTTCACTGTTATGTCCATTGTTTTGCCATCAATGTTGATCCAACGTGGAGCTCCACGAGCCAAAAAGGTCCTAATCAAATAAGAGTAAAAATTACTAATGTAATTAGTTTGATTAATGGTTAAAACCTGTTAAAAAATTGAGAAAATATATATATTTTAATATTTTACATAAAACTATTTATATAGTATATAAATTGTTATGTAATTAATATTTTATTCAGCAACGACAATCAAGACATTTATAATGTTACAAAAAAATATTACTACCGTATATGCCGTATTTTCGTTTTAAGCACAACTGTATTCAACATTGAAATAATGATAAATATGCACTAAATCAGCATATTATATTGATTTCTGAAGGATCATGTGACACTGAAGACTAGAGTAATGATGCTGAAAAACCTCCGGAATATATGACATTTTAAAATATGTTAAAATAAAAAACAGTTATTTTAAATTATGATACAATTTATTATATCTTACTGTATTTTTGATCAAATAAATGCAGCCTAGATAAGAGATTCTTCAGGAAAAAACTAAAAAATCGACCCCAAACATTTGAACAGTAGTGCATTATTGTGACAGTTATTCTTAGTTGCCACCAAAACACCGTTGTCATGTAAATGATCGGCCAAAACTATTTAAATGAAAACAGAGTAGTGTAAATGGCCCCTAAGTGCACACTGTTATGTCTTTTACTCATTGGAGAGTTTTGCTTTTTTTAAGCTTATTAAAGTTATATTGCATTTAGATTGAATTCCCCTTTCTTCATCATCTTTGTGGACAAAACCGTGACTAATATAATATAATATAATGCTTACTTGTAAATTTGCTGAGCTTTTTCTTTCATTGTCTCTGCAGCACCCCATTTCAGATCCTCACATCCCTCCCAGAAGGCAAGATTCTCACCTATTCACCAATCAGATTATAGTCACAACCTCCCCTAATAAATGACAGTTATTGCAGTTTTGCATTTGAATATCAACCATTTAATTCCATTCTTAAAAAGATCACAAGCAGGTCACTTAAAAAAAATTTATAATACATACCACTGAACTCCTTTTTAAGGAAGAGGCGAAAATCATCCCTTCCCCGAGGGTCAGAAAGCAATTCCGCAAAGCTGAAAAGTCCAGCGCTCCACTCTCATTTTAGTAGGAGTCTCAACACTGTATGAACCAAACACACAGTACATTATCATCAAGTTTTTAAATGAGAAAAAAATGTGCTATTATTTAAAATAAAAATGTTTGTTTCTGACATTGAAACACTTTAAGATATTGAAGCTCACTTTGGCATGTTGAGGTTCCAGTACGTAATATCATCCGTTAACCAGGGGTTACTTGGGAGGCAGGAGTGGAGAAATGGGTCATGCTCTTTGTATGTTGTCGAGTACTTAACAAGTCTGCAAAAGATTACAATAAAATTGAAAATAAATTGTAAAAATGATTAAAATACATTAAAATCCTCCCTGTGGTGAAAATCAAGCTTTTAATGTTGTGTATATGTCTACGTGGTGTTTTTAATATGCTTTAAGACAAACCATGTGCAAATTCATAAGTCAACAACACCATTGCTAAGTATTCAAGTCTAAGTCTCAAAAACGCGGTTTGAAATCACTGGTGTTTCGGACGTCACAAACTACCTTGTAACCAATCACATTAACGAGTGGATCTCTGAGCTAGAGTGAGTGAGTGGAGGCGGGGTAATTTGCATATTCATAGAACCGCGTATACGCAATAAGACAAAGGATGTAGAGTTACATTCAAGCTATTTAAAGGCATGACGAAGGAAAATAACATTTAAATATGTAATTTTGGTGATCAAAGATGAGTTTTAAGGGATACAATTATTGACTACAGGGGGTATCCAGGGTATAATTAAAATATATTTATATGATTATATATTAAAATATTTACATATTTAAATGATAGAAAATATGTTTTTTAGTGCAGAATTCTTGATCTAATGCAATTCATAACAGGAATTGTTATATCACAGTAACATACGCTCCAATCGACACAGATGACTTCACCCTTGGTCTCATGATACACTGCTGCGTGAACATAATCTGCAAGAAAACAATGAATCGTTGGTCAAAAACTAACAGATTTTATATTTGATCATTGTCTTTTACAACTAAATATTTGAGCAAGTTCTTTGTACTTACAATTCTTCTGTAGTAGTCAGGTGTTTTTTTCTGAAAAACAATTTTAGAAGCAGTTTAAGTTCAAAGAAAGGGAATGGTGACATCTAGAGGATAGTGTTAAAAACAAAATATTGACATTTGAACATGTTTGGGTTATGAGTGAAGAGAGAGAGTGAATATGGTTGCTTTGTGGACTTGAAATGTCATTAAAAACAGGTATTCATATTTCAAATACACAGCGCCCAATTTATGATCCATTTTGAAGTCATCTGGTTACATGTGCTTCTACATGTAAGTTTAGGAATCAAATCTGTAGAAAAGAAAATGAGAAAGTAAAGACAAGCCTATTTTATTGAACACAATGAGACATTTGGATTGCTAGGCAGTGAGATTATGATCATTTAAATCCTATTGGATATAAGCTGACATTCTAGAAATATCCTTGATAAGCCTTGATAATCTCAGCAGTAATATCTGTTAATGTTGGTTATACAGTCCATTGTTTCATTGCAAGATTCTTCATCAGACACACACTATTTTGAAAGCCTACTTTTTATAATTTTGCCATTTCTTTAAAAAAAATGACCTATTTTGGCTCCTTAGTAGTTATAATTAAATGTCGCACATACCTTTACCTCCTCCAAATTGGGGTCGACCATCCTGTCGAGTCCATGGTCCATGGCACTAACCGTTCCAGGCTGTGAAAATAACACACTTAACTATAATGTCTTTCAAATGTTCTGATTTCCAATACACGAGAGTAGATGTTAAAACTTCATGCTGATTTGTACTCGGCTTTCGCCAAGATAAGCAAAACTAAGACGTAGCTTTACGGTACTATGCTTCTGCATCCATTTACGCTTCTTTCGATGTGGTGGTGTGACTCCCCTTCTGTCCGGCATTAACGGCTGCAGTGTACTTGGCGCGTCAGCACACACGACGGCTGCAACTACAGGACCAGCATGACAACCGTCTGGATTAAGCCGAGTAGGGGACATCTCTAGGGTCTTCAAGTGGGCACCTTCCGTCCTCAGTGTTTTGTCGACTAGCCCACGACACCTCAAGAGGGCTCGACAGTGACTCTGGCGTCCCAGAGTCACCCTCCTCCGTCCCCCACTCAACTCAGCCCAGCTTACTGACCTCTACATCCCCCTGCTGCTGAGACCTAACCACAATCTCACGACCTCTCCGTAACCCAACCATACGCGCCAACCCGTTTGACTAAGGCTGTCGAGCCCCACTGGTGCGTTATAAAGCAGTTTCAGTGGCAACGGTTCCGTATGGCATACCATCTACCGCAAAACACAATATCTGCCCAACCACCCGTCAATTCACCGCAACTCTTGGCCACCCCCGAAATCCGACGTCTCTAAGGGAAACCGGGTTGTAGAGTGTGCCACAAAACCTCGACAACCCACTTCCACTGGATAAACCTGGACTCTCCATCCTCCTGTTCTGCTTCAGTGGTTAGATTGCATACCGCAGTTTCTTCCTCTCATATGCCTCATTACCCATCCTCCCATGGCACTCTGTTAACTCTATCAGTTGAACAATGCAAGCTGATCCAGACCACAAAACAATATCTGGTCGTAGGTTAGTGGTGGCAATCTCAGGTGGAAAAATAAGCCGTTGATCAAGATCAGCCAGCATCTTCCAGTCCCTAGCAGCTTCCAGTTGTCCTGGGCGAGAATTGGTGTTAACACCTTTTCTTGGTGGTTGCTCGCCTGGGCGGAGGAATATTGTCTTCTGCGTGTAATGCTTTGCTAGAACAGGCGGCAACTTATTGGTCATACTACGCTTGCCTTCCAATGCTAAAGCCAAACATCGCAGTACTTGGTCATGGAGCCAAGTAAACGACCTTGGCTAAGAGCCACCTTACATCCTGTCAAAATGTGCCTTAATGTGGCAGGTGATGAACACAAAGGACAAGAAGAATCCTATCCTACCCAAGAGGTTTAGGTTCTGCAGTGATGGGAGAACATCATGTGTTGACCTAATAAGAAAACTGATCCTACTCTCTTCCAAAGGTCTTTCCAGCCCATCTTGCGTTGTTCCACACTCTCCCATCTCATCCACTCTCCCTGCTTGGCCTGGGAAATGGCCTTTATACACCTCATTCTCTCCTCCTGCTTTCGCACCTCGTTGACTACCAGCTTCCTCCTTTGAGCTATGCCTGCCTTGTGCCATTTAGGCGGAGCTAAACTGAGCCCAAAACCCCCTCTTCCATGCTGTACCTGTCCCACGATATCCCCAATTGGAAGGGCAGCCTTTGCCTCTACTACATTCTTTGCTGACCACTTTCTACCAGTTTTTACCACAGAGGCTGCCTCCCTTACACATTTGTCGCGTGACTCTACTAAGGTCATTTCCAGTCTGACCTTGGCACACTTAAACTCCTCGGTTAAAGCAGAGACTGGCAGCTGCAATATTCCTTTACTATAAAGTGCCACTCTGCTGAGGCAGCGTGGAACTCCCAACCATTTCCTGATGTATGAACTTATCAACGCTTCCAGCTGATCCACTGTTGTCAAAGAAACGTTGTACACAGTCAGTGGCCAGAGCAACCTCGGCAGTAGACCAAACTGAAAGCACCAGAGTTTTAGTTTGCCAAGTAGAGCACAGCTGTTTATGCTCTTCAACCCTTCCACTGCTTGTCGCCTAACTTCTCCCACCCGAACTGTGTCCTTTAGATCCCCATCGTACCATCTCCCAAGACTCTTCACTGGCTTCTCAGAAACTGTTGGTATTGCCTCACCATTAATGAAGAACGTTTTATCTACTACCTTTCCTTTAACTATCGAGATGCTCCTTGATTTAGAGGGCTTAAATTGCATTCGTGCCCATTCAATATTATCTGTTAACTTCCCCAATAACCGATTAAAAGCTTTATGTCAGGAGTCTGACAGCAGAATTAGGAAAATAACAAGATAATTCAAATTCCTTAAAATTCTAGTCCAGAGGTAACTCACCGGTGGCCGATGTACAACCCAGTAGGCCCGTTCTTGACAGTCAAAAACCACCCGGTCCGGCTTCTTCCTCTCCTTACCCGCCCTATACAAATAGGCAATAGGTCTTGTTATATGCTGGCACAAATAGTTTGACTTTATAAATTAAATATATATTGAAAAACAAATAAAGAAATCATTGGATCTTGAAAACATCAAGAAAAGAATGAAAAGATGAAAAGAAAACATATTTTCTCACAGTTGTATGCAAATAACAAAAATCAGGCATGCGTTTGCTCATTTAGATTACTCCAAATTAATGTGCGTATGCACCTATTGTGAATCTTGCGGAAATGTTTTGTGAGAAGTCCTTGGGAGAAAGAGAGTATATGCTGTCTGTACATAATAAAACATAATTTTCTGGCAAATAACATATACAAATAAGTTAATAACAAATCATTTGTCATCTTTATCCTATTGTTTGCTATATTAATTTGCTCGTTCAGTGTCGTTGTGAGTTTTGGTTCTGTAGGCTGTAAAGACCTTTGAAATTATTGAAATCCTTTGGCGAAGTGATATGGAACTGTAATGCGGTCAATAACTGCCTGGAACTACTTTCGCTGTGCGTTTCCATGAATATAATTGCACACCTTAGAATGTTCATCAACCAATCAGATTCAAGCATCAGCCCCGTAGTATAAGTACTGAATTAGTGAATGAGACCCATTCTCGGATTGATCCATGATAAATCATAAATATTCTCCAAAAGTTTAAAGGATAATTCCGGTATTTAACACTTTGAGTCTATTTTCTAGTTTGTTTTGGATGAACTAGAGTGGTGGACTTAAAAATTTTGACGATGGGTCCTGTCTCGACTTTTTGACTATTTTAGGATTGTCTCTGGGTGCTTCAGAGTGGCTGTCTACGAGCATACTAAAACCTGTCCTTAAAACAACCCTTAACGTTCGTTTTCAAAACTGTGCAACTCACCGAGTGGTTAGTGGTGTTCGTTGATGATTAAAAACAAATATATCGGCGCAATGTATGCTTTCAATCCGTGTTATTTACTATAGTGGAACTATTTTTTCAGATACCTCACAACCGCGTATAAACTTCCGCTCGATATTTGAGTCTGAAGCGTTAGCACACTCCCGACCACTTGATGGCGACAACCACTTTGCCGCAGTTGCTCTGCTCACGCTAGCCTTCTGAGAGACGGAGAACCAAGCGAAAAGACTACAACCAAATGTAAACAGACCCCTTTTCCGTTTCTGGTAGCGCAGTAATATCAACGAGCACTGAGTCCTCCAACAGACATCAATGGTATTTTAAAGAATGGCAAATAAAACATGACAGAAACTGTATTTCGCTACGCTACTTGTTTTGGAACATCAACGAACACCACTAACCACTCGGTGTGTTGTGAAAGTTGTGAAACGTTAAGGGTTGTTTTAAGGACATGTTTGTGTATGCTCGTAGACAGCCACTCTGAAGCGCTCAAAAGGCGATTCTAAAATAGTCAAAAAGTCAAGACAGGACCCATTGTCAAAATTTCCACCACTCTAGTTCATCCAAAACAAACTACAAAATAGACTCAAAGTGTTAAATACCGGAATTATCCTTTAAGTAAAGCACGTGTGACTCACCTGTACTGCTCTTTGGCCTGCATTACAATAAAATCCCACTTGTGATTCATCCATTTATAAAGATTGTTGTACTCTTCCTGGGTTGAGAAACAGACATAATTATAGTATTTTGTCATGCAGTTTATTATAGTAAATTAAAAATATTTTTATGCATTACAACATAATAGGTTTTATTTTAGCAAAAGATTTCAGAGAAATTAATATATTTATTAAGACAATGAAGAATATGACGTGGTATTACCTGTTCATACAGCTCCAACATCCCTTTCTTGCGTATATTTCTCTTTGCCAAATAGATTGCTGGAAATGCACATAAAAACATCTGACCTTGCCAATAAAAGCCAATTGAAAGATGTCATGTGAATCAACAAGAAAACAATTTATCAAATTCTTTATCTCAGACAGCTGTTTGAAAGCATAACGAATAACCTCACTGTGAATTATTGCTATGACAACCTATGAGCATGCATGGAAAATGAAAGATGATTACACACCATAGTCTGTGTCTTCCACTGGCCATTGCTGTGCAGGCCAAAAATATGGTGTCTGGAAGAAGAAATGTATGGAAAAAATGTAAACGATTAGTACAAAGAAGTATTTAAACTGTGTCGTCACTGCAAAAGGTGCAATCAAAATGTGTGGGAAGGCTTCATTAAGATTTTTTTATTTTTTTCTCTTATTCTCACAAAGGCTTGATCATTTATTTGATCAAAATACAGTAAAAACAGAAACACTGAAATATTAATACAATTATAATGACTTTCTATTGTAATATATTATATATATATATATTAAAATGTAATTTAGTCCTGTGATGGCAAAGCTGATGAATTATTTGATGAATAGAATGTTCAAAAGAACAGCATTTATTAGAAATAGATTTTTTTTGTTACATTATAAATGTCTTTACTGTCACTTTTAGTCAATTTAATATTTCAAGTTACCTGAAAGCGATACAGGGATGTGTCTGGTTTAATGATAAGTCTCTTATGATCTTGTAGTGGATAGATGTACCCAAACGCCACCATCATGGTCCCCATAGCTTGGGCCTCTAAACATTAAGTGTGAGAAAGTTACTTAAATTATCTAAGCAAGACCCAAATGAACAGTACCACATCTCACCCCATCATATTTTATAGAATTAGAATATATTTCTTCAAGCAGATCTGTAATATAAATACCTTGGCTGGGAGATATTCTTATCATTATTATACACAAAAAACAAAGTACTTGACTTACCCGAAGCATCTATTTTTAATCGATTAGCAATCCATGCAACAATATCTTCCCCTGAAAGAACAATATATGCAATAAACAACATTTCAGAGCAATAAAGTCTATCAGTGGAAAATTGGCCATTAGATTGAATCTAGGCCATTAGATTTCCACCAGGATTTATCAGTACACACACACCAAGAGAGACTATAGAGAAGAGAGAACTAGAGAGAACTAAAACCGTAACAAAATTAAGGTAACACATTAGTTTAGGGTCCAATTCTCACTATGAACTAGTTGCTTATTAGCATGAACACTTCTAAGATATTGGCTGTTTATTAGTACTTATAAAGCGCATATTAACGCCTTATTCTACATGACCATATTCGGCATCCCTTAATCCAACGATTCCAACCCAATACCAAAACTTAACAACTACATTACTAAATATTTATAAGCAGTAATTAGGAGTTTGTTTAGGCAAAGGTCAGGGTTAATAGTTAGTTAATAATGAGAATTGGACCTAAATTCTATTTTACGGACATAAAATCAAATATAAAAAAAACCTTTATTTCATTTAGTTTGACTTGATGTACTAAAATAACTAAAACTGGGGGAAAAACAAGAATAAAAACTATAGACCTTCTGTAACCCCACCCCTTTTTAGCTCTGTGCTCGTTGTGTTCTGTCTTCCGGTTTGTTTTTCGACAGCATGAAGGTAAGATCTAACGGATTCATGAACGAATTGCTCATTTTAAAATATTCCCAGTCTACTGACATCCGCATCCCCATCCAACATCACAATGCTCATGATAACTTTTGTTAACTGTACAACAAGTTAATGCACTTCACCAGCAAATTACTCTTCGACGGCGATGCCATATACACAGCTACAGCCGTTTTTCTAGGGCATTAAAAAATACACTTTCTCTAAAATTTAAATGAAAAATATACAAATATTTTTAAAATATTAACAAAAACTCTCAATGATATTAAAATAACACTGGAGAGAAGTCTCAAGACGGTCAATCAATACTAATATAAGGATATACGTATGAAACATAATGAGAAACTAAAAGTGGCAGAGAGGAGTATAAGTGAAAGAAATGCTAATTTGGAAGCAAAAATAGAGGCTGAGATTAACTATATACACAATTTATAAGTATAATTTATATTTATTCATTTAGCAGGCTTTCGAGTAAGAGATCCATCAACAGCATTACAGGCAAAACGACAGTGAGTATTAGACACAAAACTAAGGTGGATTCTTAAAATAGGTATCGCACTATGGCTTGGTCCACCAGTGTGCGTCCCGCTGAGGTCCTCGTGATAGGAGACTAATGAGAAGATCTCTGCAGGGGTGAATCTGAGTGGCTTCATTAGTGCCTGCTAGCCTGAGGAGCATACCATACCATTTCAATGAATTTTTAAATAAAAACCTTGGGTGTCTTTCCAATAAATCAATTATATATAAATGCTGTGAAGAATCACAGGCTCCAATTCAGTTTAAAGGATTAGTTTACTCAAAAATGAAATTTCTGTAATTAATTAAACAACCTCATGTCGTTCCAAACCCGTCAGTCTTTCATTCATCTTTAGAACACAAATGAAGATATTTTTAATTAAATCCGAGAGCTTTCTGTCCCTTCGGCTTCAGCTACGCAACTACCATTTTTAAGCCCCAGAAAGGTAGTAAAGACATCATAAAGTAATCCATGTGACTCCAGTGGTTTAACCTCAATTGTATAAAAAAATGCAAGTGCTTTGCGCAAAAAAACGTTATTTACATATTTATATATTTTCAATCACACGTTCACAACAGCACTATGGCGCATACGTGTTGTATTGACGTTGTTGCGTGAACACACCAGGGGCGTAGCCAGAATTTTATTTTGGGGGGGTCCTGTCTTTAAATGAGGGGGCAACATTATTTATATTTATATATATATATAGGCCTATATAATCTTAACACCTATAAATAAAACAGCTTGACACCTGCACAAATTTAAAACAGCATATTTACTTCACCGTTTCACCAGAAGACTCAGGACATAACAGCCTAAAAACAGCAGTGTTTATTCCTTTTTATAGAGTGTTTCCAGTCTGTGCGTGCTACGGTGGCCGAGAGGTGCAAAACAAATCACTATTATAAAAACAAAATAACAATTCAGAAAACACAATAACAATTCAGAAAACACAATAACAATTCAGAAAACACAATAACAATTCGGAAAACACAATAACAATTCGGAAAACACAATAACAATTCAGAAAACACAATAACAATTTGGAAAACACAATAACAATTCGGAAAACACAATAACAATTCAGAAAACACAATAACAATTCGGAAAATACAATAACAATTCGGAAAACACAATAACAATTCAGAAAACACAATAACAATTCGGAAAACACATTAACAATTCAGAAAACACAACGACATTTCATAGAAAACGGAAAAGGTAGGTACATTTTGAGAATGGCAAACTTGTCGCTGATTGGACGAGACACCTGTCAATCAAGCTTTACAGGAAGTAAGTAATTTGTGATCAAAATGGAACACACACATTAAACATTACTTTGAAGAAGGACAATCATATGCCGTGATTGTGGACATGCTGGCGACATACCACGACATTAAAATGAGCTTGTGCTCAAATGGCTTAAGTTTATCGCACCCATCAACATGCCAAAGATAGTTCGGTCCCATGGAGTGATATGCAGACATCCCAAGTCTCCCGGAAGTTCCCCGCACATTGATAGCGGCTCCCTGATGCCCGCGAATTAGTTAAAAACTCGGAGCTCCAGAGCTCGCGAGCTCCAAACCGCGCACGGCAGAGTGGTAGAGACAGAGAGCGAGAGACCTTGCTTGTGTGTGCAAATGTGCGTGTGTGCCTCACGAATTATGTAAATATTTTTTAGTAATCTTGTAAATAGTTTTAATATCGTGGTATTTCGCCAGCATGTCCACAATCACGGCATATGAATGTCCTTCTTCAAAGTAATGTTTAATGTGTTCCATTTTCGCATTTAGCAAAACAAAGTTGATTACAAATTTCTTACTTCCTGTAGAGCTTGATTGACAGATGTCTCGTCCAATCAGCGACAAGTTTGCCATTCTCAAAACGTACCTACCTTTTCCGTTTTCTTTGAAATGTCGTGTTTTCTGAATTGTTATTGTGTTTTCTGAATTGTTATTGTGTTTTCTGAATTGTTATTGTGTTTTCTGAATTGTTATTGTGTTTTCTGATTTGTTATTCTGTTTTCTGATTTGTTATTGTGTTTTCTGAATTGTTATTTTGTTTTCTGAATTGTTATTTTGTTTTCTGAATTGTTATTGTGTTTTCTGAATTGTTATTTTGCTTTCTGAATTGTTATTGTGTTTTCTGACTTGTTATTTTGTTTTTATAATTGTGATTTGTTTTGCACCTCTCGGCCACCGTGGAATCCATCGCAAATGAACGCTTTTTCTGCGCATGGATCAGGAAAATGCCGACATGCTTTGCAAAACACAGCATTTTTTGTTGAACTATATTCAAGCCATGTGAATTCACTGTATCATTTTGGGGAAAAGCAACGATTCTTTCCGGCAAACTCAGTGTAAGGAAATGTGGTCATCACTGGTTGTGAAGGGGGTTCATCAATTGCAGACAAATCATTGGGCATTGTGCCGATCTGTGTGGAAGTCTCACCGCTACACTCCTGTGATGGTCGTTCGGTTTCTGTGTCCTGAGAAGCCTCAGGTGCCGCTTCACTCGCTGTCGCCTCATAGTTAGCTGAAGAACAGTTTGAGCGCCTGCCATTGTCACTGCATATTAACTCACGCGAAAATGACAGCGTACGTTACGCGCAACACGTGACATAAACAAATCAAGTTTGAAAATAAGCCGCATTTTTCCGCGCAGCATTTTGATTGGTCAATCTATCATTCCTAACAAAACAATTTTTTTTTTTTTTTTAAGCAATCAGAAATCTGAGGGGACCGGACATGTAAATGAGGGGGCCTAGGCCCACCCAGGCCCCCTCGTGGCTACCACTGGAACACACGTAACACACGTGTGGTAATTATGTTTTTTTTCTTCATAAAATTGAGGTTAAACCACTTAACATGACTTTAATGACATCTTTCCTACCTCTCTGGGGCTTGAAAGTGGTAGTTGCGTATGTGTCCCTTCAAAGCTCTCAGATTTCAATAAAAAGATCTTCATTTGTGTTCCGAATCTAAACGAATGTCTTACGGGTTTGGAACGACATGAGGGTGAGTAATTAATGACATTATTGGGTGAACTAACCCTTTAAGCAATGTAGCTTATGTTACTGTATGTAGTTGGCTGGCTGCATTTAAGACCAAGAGCGGAGATTACAAGAGCTCTCCTTCCTTAAAACCATGCTGTCTAGAGGAGAGAGTCATTACTGCTCAAAGGTTGTCATGGCAATAGATTCTCAGTCTCAGACCCACATAAACAGACTCTAAATGCATTGACTGCACAGAATGACTAGCACTCCAGAGGAGTAATACAATTGCAGAAATCAATACAAGTAAGTAGGTGAGCCCACTATCCTTCACTGTAGATGCTGCGTCTCACATTTTTCTTCTAGTTTTTCTAAAGCTTCCTTCTTGAGTAATAGTACCAACTGATGTAAACGGCAGCCATTTTTGATGATCTCACCTGTTATAGCATGTGGGATGGTTGTGATAACAAGCCTCTGGGTCTGAGATTTCACTCCAGTTTTGGGGTCCTGCATCTCCAACACCACAGTCTCCACCTAACATGCAAAAAATGGGACATGCAACATGAGAACGTCTTGAGAATTCAAAATCCATGATGACAAATGTCCTTCTAAGCCTTTTTACCTTGTGGCTGCCTGTGTGCATGTCTCACTAAATTATTCCACCGTGAAGTCTTCCCTGCTGGTTTATGGTCTGAAGGGGCTGCGGCTGACCCCTTTGAAATATACTCAGCGATTGATTTGTGACTCAGCTGTTTGAAGTTTTTCATGCTTTGTCAGGGTCTCTGGCTTTTGAAGACTGTTTGTGAACTCATGCTACACCCTGGTATGGATCACAGAAAGCTCTTGGCCGAGTTATTGGGTCATTATCAGTGCATTGGGTCAAGAGCAAAGTAGTGCACCAATAATATATGGTCTAGTGGATCATACTGTCGGGTTTGAAGGTTTGAAGTATCGTAGCAGCGATAGAAGAGGGACTGCATTATACCAGAGGCTCATGACAAAGCTATACTAATACTATTAGCACACAGTGACCTTTTCTGAGAGTAAGCTGCTAATAAACAATTAACACCTATCAATGTAAAAAGTGTTTTTATTATTAGGTCATATCATCTTTAGAATCCATTATTTATACATTTATTTTATGAGTATATTATTATTATTTTTTTATTCCAGTTATTAATACAGCAATTTAACCTTAATGTTGATTTGTAAATGAATATGTATAATTTCATTCACAATTAATGCATTTTAATTAGAAGTGTTTGATTGAATCGTTGTGGATCAGAAGTAATAATAAAATATATTTTGTAACTGGAAAACATTTTAAAAAATATATCTAGGAAGAGGACAAAAAAAGAAAACAATGTACACGGAGTGTCAAATCATAAAAAAATCCTGACTTGAAAACAAGTACAATAAATGCAACAACAATTCAATCAATCAAAACAAACATGACAAACGCAATTTACTTTGACATTTTAATCAATCTAGTTAATTAAAAAGTTCCTCTGTGACCAAAACATGGATACTTTTCAAAATAATATGGCTAATTTTCTGATGCAAGGCAACAATATTTTTTATTAGCATATAGAAAAAGATGCTTTAAAATTCCGAATGGATGGAAAAGATGGAAATACAATTGAAAGTCAAATGGGCAGCTTTAATTAACCATACACGACAATATGAATTCAAGTTGCCTAAATGTACTAGTGCGCTCAATTACACTTTACAGGACCAAGACCAGCAAAAATATCATTAGACCTTATGGCTTGAAATACTATTTGTGAGATTATATAAATCAAATGTATCATTATTCTTATCTCATTGGCGAGAATGTAAATAACACAGATGGTGATGAGCCATGGATGGAGATCCAACCCACCTTCTTCAGGCATGCCATGCGCGGTCTATAACGCTGCCCATGGTCCCGCACATTCCTTATGGTCATATTCGCTTCTTCACGCCAGTCTCTCGACGCTCGTAGACGAGGAAATGAAATGGGAAATACTCGGGAGGTAATCGTACTATCGTTTTGGCTATGTCTAATCTATAATCATCACTGATGCATACAAAGACGATGACTGTGTGCGCCAATCAGGTAACAGCTCTGAACCTGCACGCAGAGAGCAGTGATAACACAAATACGTCTTCACCGGTAGATGGCGCTCGTGTCGTTGTTTTCACATGAAAGCACCTGAGGATGATGATGTGCATACAAACTGTACACGATCAAAATGGAAAGAAAACAAAAGCTCTGAGCTGGATTTAATATTATAGTCCATAAACCATGTTATTATTGTGCGTATCCTTTTATATATAGATAAAATAAGAAAAATTACATCACATTTGTGAAGGCATCATGTTTTACATTTAAGGGACAGTTCACCCAGAAATGTAAATCATGTCGTCATTTACTCACCTTCCAAACCTGTATGATTTTCTTTCTTCTGTTGAACACAAAAGAAGATATTTTGAAAAATGTTGGTAACCCCAGACAGTTGATGGACCCCATTGACTTCTAAAAGAATATGACTTCTAATAAGTTAATGGGGTTTGTTAACTAATTAATCAACTGTTTGGTTACCAACATTATTTTTTTTAAATATCTTCATTTGTGTTCAGTAGAAAGAAACTCATACAGGTTTGGAACAACTTGAGGGTGAGTAAATGATGAAAGAATTTACTAAATAAAAATTTATTTTTGGGTGAACTATTCCTTTAATTGTTTGACCAACTGGGACATTGATTAGCCTATTATTACCTTTTGAAATTTGTATTAAAAAAGAATATTGCTTGTGTTGTTGTAATTCGAGGAGGTATTGCTATAAAAGTATGTAGCAGACCTTCATAAATTTGCTCTTGGCTTGATACCAAGTTCAGACCTAAAACTTTATTACACCAATTACAAATTCATTATTTACACAATGGCAATTCCAGATGAAAAGGATCCTAACAGGATGGAAATAAAAACCTTAAGTTAGACACTGCTCTGTGAGGGATTGGGAGTTGGCTTACACTATATACACATCTTTTGAAATATTAATCACTGGAATTTTACCAAACAGGACAGAGTAAGACCATGAGTAAGACCAACCAATCACAAAATATTTTTTTTTTATCAAAACCATTGCTATAATACTGAAAGAACTAACTTTTGCTAGTTAAATTGACATTGCAGCATTTTTGGATGAAGTGATAGCCATAAAATAATAAAATTGTTAGAGTTTTATTGATTGCAGAAAATAAAAAATAAAGACAAAACCTGTAATACCTATAAATTTGGTAGTTTTCATGTCAGAATTTGTGTTAGGGACATGGCAAAATGGCAACATCCACTCAAACCAAAGTAATCAACTGAACTATTTTATATAATATATTAGGACATGCCGTGGAATAAAAATAGGAATGGACTATTGTATAAATATTCTAAATGATAAAAATAAATCTGACAATGATTTTTTAAAAAATATCTTTTATAACATTAAACCACACCCGGGTATACGCCTATTTTTGCGGAACACGTGAACGCGCCGCGCGCGTCAGTGCGAGTGATGTATCCATGAAGTCGTTACTACAAAGATGGCGGATTTCCTGCCCTCCCGGACTGCTATAGTTTGTATTCCCAATTGTCTTCTCTCCAACGGCGAAATTGATCAAATTAGGAAGTCTAAGGAGATCGACAAAAGCCTGTCTCGAGAGAAGACTTATGTGAAGAAACTAGTGAAGATCTTGTTGTTAGGAGCAGGCGAAAGTGGCAAGTCAACTTTCCTCAAACAAATGCGCATAATTCATGGGCAGGACTTCGATCAGCGGGCCAAAGAAGAGTTCCGGGCTACAATCTACAGCAATGTTATCAAAGGTACCACGACAATAACTTGAAATCGAGAGAGACGCGTTCATTATTGAAAATGAACGGTCAAAGTAATTTCAGCGGCAGGTGAAACTGTTTGTCGATTCCTTTCACTTAACTTACGTAAACTTTCGATTGCTCACCCAGCCCATGGACGACGCGAAGGCCAGTGCTGTTAAATGTTGCTATTGTTCAACCCCTGTTTTACATTGTCAGATAACACATTTGACTAAGGAAAGACTGTTTTTAAAAAAACATTTTTGTATGTAGACTATGTTCAGGTTTCACATAAAACCTTTCAGAAACCTTGGCGCCTCATAGAGAAAGTGCAGAGTACAGCGCCTACTTTTGGTCTGGGTTAACTTAGTCATCTTTATGTGTGATTGTTTTATGACATATTCTGATAAGTGTACCTCAATATATGACTCCTGAGACATACATGATAAAACAGGCGACAGAACCCGGAATTATTTTGGTAGGCTATATAATATATATTTTTTTTTCAGTCATGTTTAGGTCCTGCTTCCATTTTCAAACAAAATGCTTGTTTTTTCATTGCCTCAATATGAGTCAACATCATTAAATACAAACATTTATGTAATATTATATATATATATATATATATATATATATATATATATATATATATATATATATATATATATATATATATATATATCAACTTACATGAATTAATGGATATACAGGTTATTTAATACGTACAGTCAAAACATATACCATTTATTAAATGTAGAGCTACTTAAAAATATGGGAAATGACATAAAAGCCCTAACAATTTCTTTACAGTTTGAGTGATGAGGTTGACAACATGCATATAAGTTGTTTTTAATAACTATGTTTGTTTTGTATATTTCTTTCTTTAATTACAAAACACATTAGAACTCAAATGACCTTGTTGACCTCATAAAAAAGGGAAATATGACACAAAAAGCTTTTCAGGATGGAGACAGACAATGATTTTTCATAAATTTGATGGTGTGTTGACTTTAAGGAGACATTATGGTCTGAGGATACATAGTAACCGTTTCATTTTCTTTTTTAAGGTCATTATGTCAGCAGCCTCAAGTTTATTTTCATTGTATCCTGATTACTGCAAAATGCCAATATCTCTTATGGGTGTCCTGTTTAGGTGTCCGGGTGCTGGTGGATGCCCGTGAAAAGCTGCACATCCCTTGGGGAGACCCTGAGAATCAGGTTCACGGGGAGACAATTATGGCCTTTGACACTCGCTCGTCCTTGATGGCCAAAGGGATGGTGGAGACCAAAGTCTTTCTGAACTACCTGCCCACCATCTCTGCCCTGTGGCAAGACAGTGGTATTCAGAATGCCTATGACAGACGAAGAGAGTTTCAGCTGGTAAATGAAACGATCACTCATAATTATATATTTAATAAACCTTGTAAATGATTGTGCATCTTTTTTTCATTTGTTCTTAGTCACCAAGAAGTACATTTTTGGATCTAGAATCCATCCACTCAATCTTTTTCATAGGATTTGTGTAATTGTGGGGGTTGTGATCTTGAAGGAATGTTGATCTGTTGTTAAATAGCTTGGTATTATGAATCAAGGCAGTTAAGCACAGTGTACTTGCATAATTACTCCTATCAAGCTTGTGTACCATTCAGCAGTACACTCCATACACAAAACATTAATCATGGTGTAATGCCTACTTATATTTTTCATACATTTGAAATGTAATTTAGGGGCCATTCTTGAATTTATTGGACTGATAATGCAAAAAGGAACTTAAGTTTGTGTTTGCTAATATTGACAGTGATTGAAACCTAAGAGTAATTCACTAGTATGAGTTAAACACAAATAAGGTGACTTGTTAGTCATGACAGTGAGGGCGTTCTGTCTGCGGCTTCAGTTTGCATGTCAGTTATGAAGATAGCATCATTCATGTTCAGGGGTAAGTAGAAACCTTGTGACTTAGATTAGGATATAGCTCATTTTCCAACTAAAAATCCTCATTGTTGTGATTGGCATGTTTATCTGTATTTATTCAGTGACAAACATTAATTTTTTGGTACATTTAAGCCAGTGACTAAGTAACTTTCTCTACCTAAGGCTGATTTGCATAATACACAAATCAAACCAGTAGAGTCCACAATGCTGTGCTTTATTTTCCTGAAAACTTTTGCTTACGAGGGCCAGAGTAATCTATATATATATATATATATATATGTGTGTGTTATATGATTTAATAGTGTGAATAGTGTGTCAGGAAAGGAAAGGGTACAAAAAATAGGGCTTATTGAGGCACAACACAAAGTCAAAGCTTCACTTTCTGCACCACAGTTCACATAACACATACCTAATTATGATTGTCTTTTTTTTCTCTTTAGGGTGAATCTGTGAAATATTTCCTGGACAATGTGGATAAACTTGGACAATCGGTAAAAATAAATAGTGTTTCTTAAATGTTAATTTCATCATGTACCGGTATCTGGAGCACAGGGTAACTGGTATTATACCAGTATGTACATGATACAAGTTAATGACACTTCTTAAAATGAATGGGGAAAAAAGCAGATTTATTTATTATTTATTACATTATTTATAATGTTTTTTTTACTGGTTCTGATTCATTGCATTGTAACATTGGTACAGTTTAGGGGTGGTGATATGACCAATATCTTATATCACAATATTAGTTATTTTATTTCACAATATAGATCACAATATACCTATTTCTGGTTGAAATGAGGTTATGATATCAAAATTCTAATGTGCAAAATGCGAAGCCCAAAGACGAGAAATTGATTTTACATGAATTAATTGATGTGAGAATAAGAAGTAACAATATGAGCAACAGAAAAAAAGTGGCTGGACAAAGAGAAACTGAGCAGACCCAGTATGACATCTACGCATCTGTTTTTTCCCCAAAATATTTACGTTCATGTAAAGGCCCTTTCACACTGAGTGCGATGCATTAAAGCAAAGCGAAGCAAAGCAAAGCGAAAGACGAATGGTGCTTTTACGCCAAATGCGAAACGATTGATCGCCTTTGGCTAATTCACGTATTCTATGTATTGTGTTTTATCCATTTGATTACCTGTCACTTTATAACAAATTGATTTACCTAGAAACACAAATTAGATTAACAAATGGGGTTTACCTAGAAACACAAAGATCTACAAGCTTATGAACCTTACAAGAATTCTTTGACTAAATACATCAAGAAAATCGCTGCTGGGTAACAGGTGCAATAGAGCTACAATTAGCATCACCATTTATGAGATTATTACTGTTTTTGTAACAGTAATAAGCCTCTTCTAGTCGACTATTAGGGGGCAGGCCAAAAAAAATATCCCGAGCCACATTCATTTTTTTATTTCTTAGATATATTCCTCTAACCTCTAATAAACGACAGCATATTTTACTATGGTTCTGTGAAACAACAGTAAAACCAATGTAACTCATATATCGAGCAGAAACAAAGCAACCTCGGCTTACGTTTTCAGGCCTTCTCAAACGTCTCTCCAGCACTGAAAAGCTTTTCCAGTATTAACATGGGTCCTAAATCTTGCCTGATGGTAAACCTTTCCCCCCTCCAGTTATTCCTTTAGCCTTTTCGTCTACGAGAATATCTCTTATTGCTGCAGTCTTTTTGCCTATATCCTGCTTGCTCACTCTCTCTCCTCCCCCATCATGAGCGTAAACACTAGCAAATATTCACAAAATTGTTTGTTTGAGTGTTGATTTCAATTTTCAACAGCATTTCTCAGAATCACTTACTGTACCTTTTAAACTGGTAAGGCTTAAAACACAGCACTGCCACAACCATGATCTGTGAATATACCTTTGTTAGTGTGTATGTAATAGAATGTCTACCTGTATATTGACTACCGTTATATCGCTCACCCCTAATATAGGTGCTAAATTTTTTAGTTTTAGTATTTGGATTAGTATTATGCCTGTCTGATGTTTGTTTCCATTTAATCTGCAGGACTACTTGCCCAACCAAAAGGATATACTGCTGGCACGAAAACCCACCAAGGGTATTCACGAGTACAACTTTGAGATCAAGAATGTTCCTTTCAAGATGGTGGATGTGGGAGGGCAGCGGTCGGAGCGCAAGCGATGGTTCGAATGCTTTGATTCGGTGACCTCCATCCTCTTCCTAGTCTCATCCAGCGAGTATGATCAGGTGCTCATGGAAGACCGCCAGACCAACAGGCTAACGGAGTCGCTCAATATCTTCGAGACTATTGTCAACAACCGCGTCTTCGCCAACGTCTCCATCATTCTCTTCCTCAATAAGACAGACTTGCTGGAAGATAAAGTTCAAAAGGTAGACATCAAGGACTACTTCCCAGAGTTCACAGGGGAGCCCCACGATCTGCTGGATGTGCAGAAGTTCCTGGTCGAGTGCTTCCGTAACAAGCGTCGAGACGCCGGGCAGAAGCCCCTCTACCATCACTTCACCACCGCCATCAACACAGAGAACATTCGCCTCGTCTTCCGTGATGTCAAAGACACCATCTTGCACGACAACCTTAAACAGCTCATGTTACAATGAAAGGCACCAATTGGCCTTTAAGAACATTCCATTTTAATTAGGGGTTTACTTTATTTAACAAAAAGTACAAGTGGTTCAATACATATTGTGGTTGAAGAAAAATGGATAGGATAATTGTGCAAACATATTTTCTTTTTTGCATAACATTACGTCATATATATATATATGCAAAGAATTTGCTATAAAAGCTTGTAGCCATATCAAATATGCCAAGGAATGGTCCTCAGTTATTCACCAAAATGCTGTAATTATGATGGTTTTACTGTATGTTTATGAGCGCATAGTTTCGTATAATGGAACAGTCAACACTCCTCTAACCCTTAGGCTTAACACCTAGTTTTGGATAAAGCTTTTTTTTTTTTTTTTCAAAAAGAAATCGTAAGAACTCAGGGCTTTCAATTTTTAAATCAAAGAGCTCTTCTGCACCAGTGAACACGTGTGTGTTTTTTTTGTGTGTGTTTTTTTTTTTTTTAAATGGGCTTGAGCCTGGTTATATTGTCTATTTTTTTGATAGAATAACATGGTTTCACTGCCTTTGTCTTCCCTCATTCAAAATGCCTTTTTGTTGCACTCTGATCATGACAATGTTGTACAATTAAGGTAATTTCGTAAGAAGTACTTATTTGTCATTTATATGTAAAGGGAAGGTGTCTTTGCCGTTCAAGCCTGTACAGAAGATCTGTACATACAATTTCTTTTGCTCTGACAGTTTTAATTTTCTCCTGAGCTTTATATTTTACACACTAACGTAATACCATACTTTTACTGTATTTTTCTAAAAGCCCTGAAAATCGATATACAGTAGTCAACTTTTGAAATCGATCAAAGAAGTTCGTCAAAGTTTGATTCTCTTCAAATGTTGACTACTGTATATTTCTTTCCTCTATTTTTTTATTTTTATGAATTCACTTTAAAAACAGAAAGTTGCCTTGTGTTTTTGCTCCTGTGTAGGTTAAAGTGGACAGCTTTAGCTCAGGGTTTTATAAAATGACTGTTAAAGCAGTCCAGGTGCCTTTCTCTGTATTGGTTACTACAGACATTTGTTTTTGTTTTGTTTTACAGGGCGCCTTGCCTTAAATGTCTGTAGATCAACCAAAGCTGGTTTGATAAGACAAATTGAAATGTTGATGGAAAGACGAAGTCTTAATGTAATCTTAAAGAAAACAAGCACTGTAATCTGACTGTTGGTAGTAAATTGATATTAACTGATTGCCTGATTTAAGGTCTTTATGTATAAAATCTGTAAAAGAATTTGCTTAAACAATGTTGTGTATCTTTGTCATGGCCATAATCACTTGCTTTTGTATAGTGTTTTCTTATTGTTTTTTGTTGATCACATTTGTGTAATTCTGTTTATTAAATCTGATTATGTTATCAGAGTTGTTCTTTTCCTTTTTTTTCTGGTGAGTTGTCATTTCAGTGAAAAAAAGGTTATATCGACCCAGCATCCCACTTATAAAACATCCTATCATTTCTAAATAAAATTCCAGTTCCCGTGTAGATTTTGTTTTAGAAATCATGCAATTTCATTATTTAATAACTGCTACTTTTCTAAAGATGTGTTTAAGATGTCTTTCAATTCAATATTTTATTATTGAATTATGTTTGAAATATCACTAATTATAAATAGGATTAATTACTCACCTGGGTCCAATAGTATTATAATATTTGGTACTGTATAAAATAGAATATGCTTTTAATTGTTTGTAATTAAATACATTATAACAAATTGTTATTTTGTAACGTTTCCCAAAAATATCAGAAAAAATAAAGCTGGGTTAAAAAACACTTATTACAGGGATTGGGACTTTACATTTGAAAAACACAATGGCAGCCAATGTAAAACTCGAATTTTGTCCTGATCTGAATAAGCTTGATGCTTAAAATGCCGCGTAGGCTGCAGCTCAACTAGGTTTGCCGTTTATGGTTTCCGTTTCAATTGCTGTTTCGTTCATCATTATTGTTCAGTTTTACCTGAAACATCCAGTCTTCGACGTTCATTCTGGAACACATTTTAAAGGTAGCTTCAGCTTTATATGTTGACACGTGCGTTTGATCTGTTGTACAAAATCAATTTATTTTATGTAATAATCACAACGAATGTCAAATCAAGTCGAACTGTGTTGTCATTCAGTCGTGTGTGTGACTGCGAAGTCGCATTCCTCTGACACGTCGTATTAAAAAACAATTTAACTTTAATAATTAATGACGTGACATTATCTCAATATGATACATACAGTACATTCCAATACAGTGCAAGTGTGACAGTAAACGTTGGACATACAGCAAGACACATTACTACACCTGTATACCCGGAACATGCATTTTATGTTTGATATTTAATGTATGTATAAGAGAGATATATAGAGAGAAGGTGAGCCACATTTTTGTGAAAGTTATTCATCATGATTAAATCAAAATTTACATTTAATTTATTTACTTTATTAATGCATTTCCTTTGTTTTTATTTTCAACAACAAAAAATAATACTGTCCTTTTTCTTTTCATACCATAATTTTTTTTACCATTTAAATTATTTTTAAAATAAATTAATAATTTTATTCTGCAAGTAGGCTATGCATTGATCAAAAGTGACGGTGAAGACATTTAGGCAGGGCTTAGATAAAGCCAGGATATTTAAGCAGCTTTATAAAACTTTTGCTGATGTGCAAAAACAATTCCTGATGTGCATCTTGAGAAAAAACAATGGTAGTGACATAGCCTATTTTAAGATATTAGTGCAAGTTGCTTTCAGTTAAAACAGCTCAAACGTGCATTTTATTCTGGGACTAGTTTAAGCCTTGTCTATGAAACCAGGGGATATAATGTTGCAAAACTTTGTATTCATCAAAGAATCCTGAAAAAAAAGAATAATTATGATTTTCATAAGCAGCACAACTGATAATAAGAAATGTTTCTTGAGGACCAAATCAGCATATTAGAAGGATTTCTTAAATTAGGGAATAGGGACCATGTAACACTTAAGCCTGAAATAATGACTGCTGAAAATTCAATCATTTAAAATACATTGTTCACAATATTGCTGTTTGTATTTGTGGTCAAATAAATGCTGTCTTGGTGACTTAAAAAAAACATTGAAAAATCTTACTAACTTTTGTTATAAATAAATATATATATATATATATATTACATTCACAATCGTTTGAAGGTGTTTTAGCAACTTTGATTAATGCTTAATTAATGTTTCACCTTGCACATGGATGTCTGTATTGTGACTGTTTGTGTGTGTATTTCTATGGACAGATGCAGGTTATTAAGCATCCTGTTGAGAGACTGCATACTGCTCTCCTGTCCACACGGAAAGATTTAATAAAAACATTTCAAAAATTCAGCAGAGCAGAGAAGACGTTTCTAGAAGATGGACTCCTGCCTGGCAATTCACTTTTCAGCCCCATCACCATTCACTCAGACTCGGACTGGATTCCTGCACATCCAGAAGATCTTCAAGACTTTCAGAGTTTTTACATCAAACCATACCGCCGTTCTCCAAACAGTGGACATAAAACCATCTATATTCAAGCTATTGGTTAGTGTACTAAAAATGTAAAACAGCTTAAATGTGTCATTTATTATCATGTTTACATTTGTAATTTGATCATGTTGATAAATGCACAGGCTCTTTTGGTGAAGGAGCGGTTGTGGCAGAGCAGTATGTTGAATGGATGAAGGACTACTGTCAGGCGTTCTTTTACGGACTAGTGGTCAAGCTTTTACCACCAGTAACAGTTGCTTTAACAGCCTGTTCATTTCGGGTCAACAACAACACACATAACCTTCAGCTTCATGCTGGTTAGTATTGCTGCAACAGAACACAACCAGAATATAGTCAGTGAGGCACTTACATTTGGCAGACTTAAATTTGGTCTGGGCTTCATTCGCCTAATTTTCACAATCCAGTCAATTCCTGATGGATAAAATCTGTTGTGACTGAACTACATTATGATAATTGCACATGGGTTACAAACAGTAGTTCACTTTAACTTTTAAAGGTGCCCTAGAATGTGAAATTGAATTTATTTGGGCATAGTTAAATAACAAGAGTTCAGTACATGGACATGACATACAGTGAGTCTCAAACACCATTGTTTTCTCCTCCTTATTTAAATCTCATTTTTAAAAAACACCCCTGAAAAACAGGCGAATCTACACATAACACCGACTGTGACGCAACAGTCGGGATCATTAATATGTACGCCTCCAAAAATTTGCATATGCCAGCCCATGTTCAATGCCAGGCGGAACTGTGCAGCCGAATCATCAAGTTCTGCAGGTGAAGAAACAAGCGAGGATCATAGGAAAAATGGCAGATAAATGTTACGTTCCAGCCAGGCTGTGCAGAGGAGGTGAGGACTTTTCATACCCTTCCCACAGAAAAGGAATGTCAACAGGCGTGGTTGATGTTTATATATAATCGGATACCGCAACAGTTTAATTCGAAGTTGTTAGTTTGCTCTGCCCATTTCACCACAGACTTATTTTCTAACCTGGGACAATATCAAGCAGGCTTCTCTCAGTGAATAAATTATATACAGAAAGCGATCAAAGAACAATCTTTCCACACAGCGCGAGTTTATCTGGACACTTGCCAAACTCGTTATGAAATCAAAGATTCACGTTACACTGCACAACAAAGCTCTTACTGTATGTACATCATCGTGTTTGCATTGGTGAAAGCATTAGAGAGAGTGCAGAAACTGCGTTGCAATGATAAGATCTTCAGTCTCGCGATCAACAGACTGTCATCTGCTCAATGCTCATCACGGCAACTTTTTATGTGATGGAAATAGATTTAAATACTCTAAAAACTTCTCACGATTCGTTAATCTCGATAGCTGTAATAGTAAAAATGTATAATAGCTGTAGTAAAAGTATTCGAGAGAGTTTCACATGTAATACTTTGCTATTTCATATGCAAGCATATTAGCCAATCACAGCAGTGGCCGGTACACTGAATCCCACAGCAGACACGCCCCTTCAAACAGAGTGTTCAAATCAGAGGCTAAACTTTGATCTAAAAAAAATACTAACATTATAAGGGCAACCCAGAAAACATTTTAAACCTTTAAACTGCTTTCTTTTATTTACAGGAGAGCTGTTGAACTTCTTGAAAAAGAGGAAGCCCAGAGATGCTTTTTGCATTGTGGGGATCACCATGGTCGACTTGTACCCTAAAGAGTCATGGAATTTTGTTTTTGGCCAGGCTTCTTTAACTGAAGGTGATTTTTGATTCAGTTGCAGTGGTCTTATTAACTTGTGCTGAAAGGAATGTTGTCATTGTACCCCAGTGTGCGTTTTGATTTAATACACATTTTGTCATTTTAGCAGTTATATTAAGTTTGAATGTTTTTGTTACTGTAGGAATGGGAGTCTTCAGCTTCGCCCGATACGATGATCATTTTTATGAAAGAAGCTATGCAGGGCGGCTTAAGAAGAAAATAGAGCTAAAGCAAGGAGACTATTCTGTGTTTGATAGTTACTACACTCCTCCAATCACCAGTGTTCTCCTCCTCCGCTCCTGCAAGGTGAAGTGACATGACTGTGCTTCTAAACTCCCCAACCCTTACACAGAAAAAACTGCATCAATGCTTTTTATGCTTTGGAATATACCATATATTTAAACGCAAAACCAGTGAACAGATATTTTAACAAAGATTTTTTTATAGATGAAAAGACATTATCTAGGTCAGTGGTTCTCAACTGGTTTGGCCATGGGACCCACATATTCCAGTGGTCATCAGACTGCGACCCACATTTTTCAGAATTTGAACCAAGCAAATTTATTTCTCAAAAATGGCACACACACACACACACACACACACACACACACACACACACACACACACACACACACCACACACACACACACACACACACACACACACACACACACACACACACACACACACACACACACACACACACACACAACACAAAGCAACACACAAAACTGAAGAATATCACTAACACTGATCATCAGTATAAGGTAAGTCTATTAAATAGCAGTAAGTTGGCATGAGCCACTATAGTCATCAAAAATATAGAAAAGAAGACAAAGTGAAAATAAAGTGGTATTTTGGGTAAGGATTTGGCTAAAGTTATGGTAAATACGCAATACTAACATGAGCTGTTAATGAAACATATGGACACTGATCCTGATGAATATACCTGCATGCACATTTTTCCCAGCTAAAACACAACGTACCAATTATGTAATTTATTAGTATGATTTTGGTAATTTCATGACTTATTAATTGACAACGTAACTAGGACGCTGTATGCTCGTAATTTCCTTTGCTCTATAGTGAAGTGATCCAGCTAGCAATTTTGCATTTAAAAGACGTCTAATAGCTGTCCAAACACAGCCCTGACATCTAGGCTAAAACAAGGCAAAATTTCAGCGAAATTTCAGCGAAAAGTTAGTAGATGTCTAACCATAGGCCCAAGAATAGACTGGTCATCAATTAGATAACATGTCAAAGAAATGATATCAAACACCTTGTACTGTTGACTTTGCTTACATGATGGACTATCATACATCTCGCAAGTTATTTTGGCAAAAACGACATGTAACCAAATTCAAGGTTATTTTGGCTAGAAGTGGGTTACTCATAGCCGGACTATTTCGGGTCTATAATTAACCTAGACGGTGAAATGACGGCTAATGCTTGCTGGGGATATATTAGCATTTGCGTGCAATTGAAGAGCGCGCACCGTGAGCACAGTATAACGTCTGACAAGAAAACTTACTAAAGTAATGTTAGAATAATGACACTGACATATAGCCTGACATCTGACAGCAGATACTATCAGCACAACGTTTTTCTCAGGCATTCTTTACTTAAACTGGATCTGACAGTGGAGTCAACTGGAGTTCATTCACGTCTTTCAAACTAAAAGTCTCGCATTTGTATCATACTTTATTTGTTGTTGTTGTTTCTTTGACTACACAATCCGCGACCCACCGAAAACAGTCTTGCGACCCACTTTTAGGTCGCAACCCACCAGTTGAGAAACACTGATCTAGGTCATTGTGTGGTAGAAAATGTGTGTGGATGTCTGTAAGTGCACTAAACATTTTATTTGAGCATCTCTTTTAGACCCTGACTCATGAGATTGGACATATATTTGGAATGGAGCACTGCCAGTGGCTAAACTGTGTCATGCAGGGCTCCAATCACTTAGTGGAGTCTGACCGTCGGACACTTGTCCTGTGCCCAATCTGTTTACGTAAACTACAGTCTGCCATTGGATTCAAAATAGCTGACAGATACAAGGTTAGCCCAAATCTATTTGGAGTAATTTGCTCTCTAGTGTTCTGGCCCACTGATGTAATCAATATAACATGGTATCAATCAATATACAGTAACATATGTTACAGAATGTAAATATATATATAATGCCGGTATGTACTCTACAGGCCATACTGCACTGGATTGAAGATGGAGCTGACAGCAATGGACAGCATTCAAAACCCACACAAGCCTTTCAAGAGTATAAAGACTGGTTGTTTAAGTGCTTACAAATATTGGACAGTGAAACACCATGAACCAGCAAGTATGATCTTTCGCTATCTGCCGACAAGCAATGTCAAGACAAGTTGAGACATGCTATATGCACATTCTTGAAAAGAGCTTTGGTGAGAAAGCTTCTGCTTGGAAAATACAGTACATGTATTTGTAAAGTAGTGCTTTTGGTTTGTATGTATGGATCAAACAAAATAAAGTTTTATTTCTCTCTTTCCTTTGTTTTTGCTTTTAAGATATCGGTCAAATCAGAACACAATTTTCAGACAGCAGCCTAAAAAAGTATGTATTTATTTATTTTTGATCTGATTTAAAGATTGTGTTTTGTGCAGAAAGAGAGAACATTGCACATTCACATTCCACTGAACATACAGCAGATAATTCCTTTCCAGTTATAAAATTCAAGTCATGTGACAGTTGTTCGACAACAACACATACAGTTTTACCTAAAGAGGTAAGTGATGACGTGGTCATATAAGACACTTTCACATTTGAATTTGGCTTTGCATTACATTGGACATCCTTCAACTTAATTTCACAGTTGCATCAACCTGAGCTCTGTAAAGTATTGAATTCACAGTAATCTCTATTTAATAAATATATATAAATGTTATCCACAGTTGAAAACACTGTCGTGAGCATTGAAAGACTAAAGATCACCCTATGGAAGCCTGTTTCCACCAGCTAATTGTGACTTTGTTTCTCACAATTGCGAGTTTACATATTTCAATTCTGACGTTATAACACGCAATAGAGAGATATAAAGTTAGAATTGCATGATATAAAGTCACAACATTTTAATTGTGAGAAAAAAAAGTCATTTGTAAAAGTGTTCATATGGATTTAACATTTAGTTACAGGAACTGGTCCTGTAGTATACTAGTTAAAACTGACCTGAAATGAGCTGAATATGAAGTAATGAAAAGCAATCCATCACTTTCTTGCAAATATTCATAAAGGAATATTAGGGAAAAACAATATAGATAGTTCCTTTTTAAAATAAAGCATCAAATACCCCATGTCATTTCTATAACATTTAGATTTTGTATTAAGCTATATGAGTTTTAAGTTGCTGCGCTTTCAACTTAACATTATCTTTGGTCATCATTGCTTTACCCATCAGTGCCTAGTAGTCACCCAGTCATTGCTTATAATCGCAAAAACCACAAAAATGTGGTTTCCTGTTACAGATTATGTTCGTTTCTTTTGTATCTAGGACTCTAATCAACAAAAGTCCCAGTGTTTACTTTCATTTATGATCTCAGGTATAAACAACAATTGCACATCTTAAAGGGACAGTTCACCCGGAAATTATAATTCTGTCATCATTCAGTCATGATCATTTCACATTTCATGTCGTTCAAACCCATAAGCCTTTTGTTCATCTTCGAATCTCAAATGAAGATATTTTTAATAAAACCCAAGAGATTTCTGTTTCTTCTTTGAACGTCTGTTCCACCAAAACTTTGACACTAGTTCATAAAGGGATAGTCAATAAATTCATATGAATCAAACGGTTTAATCCAAGTTTTTTGAAGAAACATTTTATATGATAAACAGCTTTGATTTAAGCTTTTATTCCTATACAAACATTGATCAATGCACATGCACATGCGTAGAGTAAATCAAATATTCGTTAAATAAAGTATCAACTTTCTTGACACCTAAGAACAAACCTCTAGCTCTTGTTTGTCAATGATGACAGAATTTTCATTTTTGGGTGAACTAACCCCTTAAGCAATTATTATGAATCATAATGTAGTTGTTCTGCAGATACATTCATTTGTAAAACATTTCCTATGTAATCAACAGGTCTGATAGATCAGTTCAGTTAAATTCACAAAGGATGTCTTTTTTTCAAGACTTATCTTGGTTATCCAATTCTAGGAATTCCTCCGGGCTGTCTTTGTCTTTGGACACTTGCTCCACTGTGGGTTTATTCCGTTCACAATCCCTCCTTGAACACAGATGACCTGTCTTAGCTGGACGTACAAACCCAAGGAAGATGGCACCTAGTCCCATTCCCGCAGCGCAGGAGTAGAATGCAGCACTGTACCTTTGTGTAATATCCACAAGGACACCTAGAATATTTGGGGGCAAATGCAGTAAGTTGCTTGTTTAGGTTTGCATTAATATACACTCTTGTTTAAGAGTTTGGGGTCAGTAAGATTTATTTTGGAATAATTTAAACTTTTATTCAGCAAGGATGCTTTAAATTGATCAAAAGTTGAAAAAACAACAACAACTGCACAACTGTTTTCAACATTGATAATAAGAAATCCAGTTGTTCTTACCTCCTAATGGTGGACCTGCCAGTCCTGCAAAGCTCTGAATACAGACGTAGACGCCTACAGCTAAGGGCATCCTCTGGATCCCTACGACATCATCCTCGGCCAACATTGGGATGTGCGTGGATGCAATGTTCCCGAGTAAGAAGCCATAAAGCACACTGCACACTGTTAGTCCCCAGAAGCCATTTACCAAAGTGAACAACACCAGGACTAGGCACATCAGTGACACGCATACGAGAAGTACAAATATCTTCCTGATGTGCCCCCAGTTCAGGACCCATCCGATAGAGAGACGTCCAAAGATCTCAGCGATGGCCATTGTTGACAGCATATAGGCAGCCTTGTCTCTATCGGTACCCAAACTGGCACTGAGTTCCACCACATACAGTTTGGGGCAAAAAAGCCCAGTGTTGCAAAGAGACCAAAGGCTGAATAACACAAAAAACTACCTTCTTTTAGCACAGTCAAATCCAAGAGCTTATGTTTACTCGTAAAGTCCTGTTGTTTTGGGAGGATCTGAAGTGGTTCAGCTTCTACCTGTACCTTCGCAGTTTTGAGGTCCCGTTCCAGCTCATCAACTGACTGTACACCTGAATCTCCAGAGCTCACAGAACCTTGCATTTGTTCTTCAGGGAGAGAGTATGTGATGATCTGCTCAGTTTCTGTTGGAGAAGTCTTTGGTTTGATGACTATGGGACGGAGCAGAGCCCCACAGACAATAACGCTGCCCTGCAACGTTCCAATCACCACCATTGTGTACCTCCAGCCAATCCAGTTCTTTAGGGCTGTGAACGCTGCAGAAACAATATGAGCGACTCTTTATGTTACGATAACAAAACTCTTGTTTTAACATTATGACATATACTATTTGATGGATATTGCAGTTGAGCACGCCTCCCCTCACCTGGAGCAAAAGCAAATATAGCAAATGACTCTCCAGTAGAGGCCATGGCTGTGACCACAGAACGACGCCTGCTGAAGTACTGGGACAAGATTGTGACGGTTGGCAGAAATGTCAAACAGTAACCCAGTCCTACAGAGAGGAAAGGACATCTGAAAATCATTAGATGCTTTGTTTTGCTTATAACTGGTAAATCAATCTTTTCAATCAAACATACAGTATACAGTGCTGGTCATAATTATTTGGTAAATATGATCAAAGATGGCTGTAAAAAATAAATCTGCCTTGTTAATCAAAAATTGTTAGCAAAAATCTAACCTTTCATTGAAATAAAAGAATTGAAAATGGTGGGAAAAACACATTATGAAATAAATGTTTTTCTCCAAAACACGTTATTAAATACTTTTAAGTATTTACCTCCTTTTTCCAAGATAACAGCTCTGAGTCTTCTCCTATAATGCCTGATGAGTTTGGAGAACACCAGACAAGAGATCAGAGACCATTCCTCCATACAGAATCTCTAGATCCTTAGTTCAGCCACTCTCATTTTCTATAGGGTTCAGGTCTGGAGAGTGGGATAGCCATTGCAGATGCTTGTTTTGTGCTCAGTGACCCAGTGGCTCAGTTTTGATTTTGATGTTTGTTTTTGAATCACTGTCCTGTTGGAAGATCCAAACATGGCCCGTTATAATATTTCTAGAAGAGGTTGTCAGGTTTTGATTTTTTTATCTGTTGGTATTTGATCGAATCCATGATGCCATGTATCTGAACAAGATATCCAGGACCTTTGGCAGAAAATTAGGCCCACAGCATTAAAGATCCAGCAGAGTATTTCATTTAAAGTAACACTATGTAGTTTTTCAACCTTCATAATATATTTCCAAGACCTGTCTTTGAAAAAAGCCGTCTGCCATAGCCTGCCCGGGTCTGTATCGCTTTTACTGGCACTATGTAACTTCGGGTTTCGGGTAGGAACCTGTGCACAAAAAGAACTACAAAATTCGACTGCTTTACGCCAAGCGCTACAATAGTCATTATTTCGTTTTTCTTCGTTTCTGATGTCGCAATACATCATCCTTTCATGAAATCATGTAACATACTCTACCTTGTCTGTGGACATTGTTCGTTCTAAAGCCGGTGCTGGATAAACAGCGAGTGTGCGTGCGACGGTAGGTCGGTAGGTAAAAAAAAAAATTATTTACGACAGCGGCAATGGACAATTTCGTTTCCAACCAGTAGGGCGACCGAAGAGGAAAAGCTACTTGGTGTTACTTTAACACATATGGTACTTTTCTATCCCTGTGTGCACCAAACCCATCTTAAGTGTTTGCTGCCAAAAAAGCTATTTTTGTTTTGTTTTATCTGACCATAGAACCCGTCCCGTTTGAAGTTCCAGTAGTGTCAGTTACTTTTCAAACGTTCTATGGACAGATGAAAGAAACCAAAAAAATGCTTTTTTGCAGCAAACACTTAATATGGGTTTAGTTCATAAAGGGTTAGTTCATAGTTCATCTTGTTCAGGTACATGGCATCATGGATTCAGATTTTTTTGTTTTGTTTGTTTTGTTAGTTCATAGTTCATCTTGTTCAGATACGTGGCATCATGGATTCGATCAAACACCAACAGATAAAAAATCAAAACCGACAGCCTGTGCTAGAAATCTTATAACGGGCCATGTTTGGATCTTTCAACAAGAACAAAAACAAACATCAAAATCAAAACAAAAATGGGTCACTGAGCACAAAAGCAAGCATCTGCAATGGCCATCCCAGTCTCCAGACCTGAACTTATAGAAATGAGTGGGCTGAACTGAAAAGAAGAAGCGCCAACATGGATCTGGGAATCTGCAGGATCTGGAGAGATTCTGTATGGAGGAATGGTCTCTGATCTCTTGTCAGGTGTTCTCCAAACTCATCAGGCATTATAGGAGAAGACTCAGAGCTGTTATCTTGGAAAAAGGAGGTTGCAAAAAGTATTTAACAAAAGGGGGCAAATAATTGTTCCCAACGTGTTTTGGAGAAAAACATTTATTTCATAATGTGATCTCCCCCCCCCCCCCCCCCCCCCCACACCCCACTTTCAATTATTTTACTTCAATAAAAGGTTAGATATTTGCACTTGTTTTTTACGGCCATCTATGATCATATTTACCAAGGGGGGGAATAATTCTAAACAACACTGTACATTATTAGTTTTTCTTGTAAAATGTCTTAATTTACAGACAATTCTGAAGAAGTTTAGTTGTACTTATATATTTTATACTTGAATATTAAATATAAACATTTAACAGATTTGAACAGTGTTGGGGGTAACATATTACAAGCAATGCAAGTTACCTAATAAGATTACTTTTTTTAAGTAACTAGTAATGTAACACATTACTTTTAAATTTGCAACAAAATATCTGAGTTACATTTTCAAATATTGTGAATATGTTTTACCATTTATTTACAGACACCTCTCATGTTGAGAGAAATCAAGAGAAAACATGATGGTTATATCTAGACTAAATGTGAGCATGCATTTACACAGCTCACTTGCACAAAAACAGATTCAGTATTCCACATACATGAATAAAAATAGTGAAATGCAAACTCAGAATAATTTGAATAATAAAAGCCTGCAATAATTAAATGTTATGTTAATGTAATCTCACTTTATTGTCTTTGCTGCTGACCTTCAATGATCCAGTTCAACCATACTAATAAGTAAAAATGACTTTAGATAAACATCAAATTTGTGTTTCATTTTTGTATTTTTATGAATAACACGACATAACAGTGGAAACTAATTCCATGTTTACTTATAATATTACCAAGTGGCACCATATATATTGAAAATAGCAGAGGGCCTAACACAGATCCTTGTGGCACTCCATAATTAACTGACGTTATCTTATGCTATCTTATCTTATGATGATTGTTTCCTGTTTATCAAAATGGTAACAATCTAATAGGAATGATCTAAACCACCTGGTATTCAGGGACAGGCATTAAGGTGGTTTCCTAGTTTCCACTGTTATGGCATGTTATCCAAGTTGACAGAGTGTGTTAAATATTGGATGGCCAATAATTTTCTTTTAAGTTCAGATAAGACTGAGGTATTACTTATTGGACCAAAAACCTCTACACATCTCTTAGAATACAATTTGCATTTATAAGGATGTACTGTTTCTTCATCCTCTCAGTCAAAGTCCTGGGTGTTATATTAGACCACAACTTGTCTTTCGAAAATCATATTTAATATATTTCAAAAACATTGCTAAACTATGGAACATGCTATCTGTTTCTGATGCAGAGAGTCTTCAGTGTCAAGTGATTCTTCAGAAATCATTCTTATATGTTGATTAGGTGCTCATAAAATATTCCTTATTATCAATGATGAAAATGGGTTGTGCTGCTTAATATTTTTGTGGAAACTGATCATTTTTCATGGTTCTTTAATGAACAGAAATTTCAAGAGAAATATAAATATTTTGCAACATTATAAAATATACAATACATTTTACTCTTACTTTTGGTCAATATAATGCATCCTGGGTTAATAAAAATAGGCCTATTAATTTATTTTTTAAAAATCATGCTGACCCCAAACTTTTGAACGATAGTATAGTGCAAGGCTTTACCTACCGGTCACAATCCCAATACTGAGGTACATCTGATTGATGGAGCTGTGAATGCAGTTGAGATTGTGCCCAGAGATATGAGAAATCCACCAAACATCACAACCGGCTGGAAGCCGAATCGATTACTCAGCACTGATGATAAAGGAGCTGAAGGTGCATAGACATGGATGCCAAAGTCACAGAAATGAACACATACTGTATAAAAGTCAACATGCAGCTAAGCTGAGTTCTAAAATTTAAAGCAAAAGTGACAGTTTTTACCTGTGAAAGTCATAACAAAGACACATATTGAAATGATCCATGATACTCGACTGTTGCTCTCCCCAAAATCGCTCATTAGGTCCTTGAGGAAAATCCCAAAACTTTTGATAACCCCATAAGTGAACATCTCCACCAGGAAAAAGGCCACAGCCACAATCCAACCCCAACCACCATCTGGGACCTCTGAGTACACTTTAGAGCCGAGGCAACCTTTTAGTCGGAAAATCCACTGTGCCATTTTGACCTATGACCTGTGAATGTGACAAAGACAAATGTAAGCTATATTAGGTTTATAAGTATATCAACTTTTACAGCCACTCACATCCATCAGTAAAATACATTTAAACACGTCTATCATCCATATATCATCCGTCTATATCAGCTTTAAAATTTGTTTAACTAGTTTTAACAGGTTTTAGGGCAGAGTGTTTCTATTCAGTTGGGCATCTGATGATGTATGCTTGAGACCAGTGTTGTTAATGTTTAATTAAAGCTGAAATAAAATAAAATATAATTATTATACAAAGAAACTTGAAATAATGAAATAAAAAATTGTGCCCTTGTAATCTTTAATCAAAATAACCTTCCCATCCATGTCAAAACACCATTTCTTTCTCTGATGATGTGCATTGGTGTGAGGGCAGAGCAACACTCACATGAGATCACAGCAATAGCAAACCACAACGATCCAATCAATTCCTGATGGACAAAATCAAGTCCCCTCTAAATTTTTTCCCGTTCGAGAAGCAGTTTCACTCAGATATACATAAAGATTAAGTTAAACTTATTTAAAATATTAATAAAAATAAAATAAATTAATTAAATGACAAAAGCACATAACCAAATTAATAAAAATTAAAATGAAATTAAAATAAAATTCTATAGTATACAAATAATAAGCTACTATATATGCTAAAAACATACCTGTTACTTGTAACCATGTTGCCTCAAAATTGTATTATTTTTTTATTTGATACATTTGGTCTATTTAGATGTTTATTAAATGTTATTGGTAGAAAATGGCACAATCGCACAAATCAGTTTGACACTGTAGATCCACATTTAGGTAACAGGGTTTAAAAATGCATCACATACAAAAATGAATTGAAAAAAAAAAACAGATCATATAAATTTATGTTGACCTCCTGTGGTAGGTGAAACATTTTTATCAAGTGGTGCCAAATGACATCCTGCTCACCCTCTCTAGACGTAGGCCTAATGGGTGGAGCTTTACCTAATTTAGGCTAGATCATGGGTAGGGTTAGGGCGTGGCTAGACCTTCAATTTACCGACCATGTCTTGAAAAAGAACAAAACTTTGTGAAAAGTGGGGAACATGGGTGCTTAGTTCTCAAACAGAAGGCTGCGTCCTATAAGGCAGCAATACTCGGCTACCACGTCATCAAGCGCCGCTGAATAGCCATCTCAATCTGAAGGAACTTTGGAAGGCAGCCTTTGTCTCACGTCCTTCATTCAGCTCATTTTGAAGGATGCATCAAGAGTATCCTTCACTTCCTTCAATCACCCACAATCCTTTGCTCACATTCCAATTCACAAAAAATAACTGATGGACAACTAGTCAGTACTATTCATTACAAAATGCTCATTATGAAATGTAAGACAAAAAATTATGTTTTTTGGATATGAAGGCACACGTTTGGGTGTAAATTAATTATTAGGCTAACACTAAACTGCCAATAATGTGAGCCAATAGGAGACCACTGACGGTCGTCATTCACTGTATTGCAATAATACAAAGCCAGTTGATATAGCCTAAAGGTTTTTGATGCAAAGTATTTTCGTGTCGTGAGTCCGTGGGGGCGGAACGTAGCCGGGTCATTCCTACTACTCGGTGCCATTTCAGCTTGGTAAATTTCTATAAAAAAAAAGTAAAAATTTCAATAATTTATTAATTTTATCTGAAGAAAGGCTTGTTACACTACAAGAAAAATATATTGGTCCAGCTCAGGATATCACTCTTTAATAATTTTGACCATATTCTTCACACATGCAAAGGCCAAATGTCCACCCTGTTACAGGACATTCTCATCTAAATTAATAAATGTTTTGAATTCACAGTTATTGTAATATTTACATTTTCTAAGAGCTCAAATGTCCCTCACTTTACCCCGCAAATGTATTTTAACAAAGTGTTCATTAACGAGCATTATCTTGAAAAAAGTTGTTTAAGTTGTATTTTAAGCCACAGTGGTAATTTCAACACATTTCTTTTAGAATAAAAAGACATTTCAATGGAATTTTGCCGCATTTTGTAATTATTTCATTTTGCCATTTCATTCCCTAAAGTTAACCACAAATATATGCATAACATTTGTTGAACTTATTTTATTAACTTCAAATAAAAAACACAGAGGTAACAGGGCGGACAGAGGGGTAACAGGGTGGACATCACTAGCCTGGCTCCACCCTCCTACGCACTTCCGCTCAATTTCATTTTCCTTCAGTACTACGTCTGGGACTGTGCTGTAGACTTCGGTTTCCAGAAATCAATTTTTTGTAGGGCCAATCAGCGAACAGAGGGAGTGGCTGAGAACGATGACGTTGATGTCGACTCGTGTGTTATTTTGAGTTGTAGTTCAAAATAAGAAAGATGCGAGTGAAGGTCCGTTGTGGCAACGCTGCCGAATATCAAGAAGTTAAAGCCGGAGTAAGAACAATCTTTGCTTTGTTTTGTGTTTATGGCTATCCTCCCACGGGGTTCGGGAAAAGACATGCGTCACGACCAAACGTTAGCGATTGGTTATGGCAGATAGAGTGACTCTGGGTAGATCCAATAGTTTAAGACTTCAATAGAGTTCCCGCCTACAAGGAAGTTAACGGTTGTCAATGGAGCGGTGCCAGACTCTATGTACAAATGAAATGTACGAGAGTCTGGTAGAACCAGGCTAGGACATCACACCACTGAACAACAATAAATGTCATCAACTCATTTACCCTGGCAACCCTAACAAATAAATGTATAATAAATTAATTATAAGTACCAATTCAAGCTGTAAACACTCATTTATTTAGCATTTACGCCCACTCTGTTACAATATGTCCACCCTGTTAGTGTGCAAAAGAGTAACAGGAGGGACATTTTATGCTAAAGTTAGCCATTGCTACAAATGTGATGAAAAACAAGCTAGTGCACAGTGATCATTGAGGAAGATTTTTAACCTGTTTATTAACCATATTTTCAAAATTACAAACAATTATCAGTTTCCACTATAAATAGGCATAACAGGGTGGACATGTTATGCTTTACCATTTCAGTGAATCATTCTAAAACATTGAAAAAAGAGTGAATTAAGGAATGATACTTTGCTTCTTGAAGATAATTTGCCACCAAAAAGTATTAAAATTCTTGAGAGACATGTGATTAGAGGAAGTCAATGGGTGTGTTCAGAGGGATTTTCCATCAGAGTAACAGGGGGGACATTCAATTCAGGGACACAACATTTTTTAAAGACTTTAAGTATTGAAAATGTAAACTAACAAAAAATATATTTTTGTGAGGAATATTACAAATAAGAATATACAACAATATTGAAAAATTTTGAATTTATTTTGATTTTTATTACTTATATTTGTGGCTGAAGTTGTGTAAGCTTACTTGGGGACATGGCAGTTTAGCCTATGCACTAACATCATAGTAATTTTTTTTATTAATTAATCCTGGGTACATTTATTGTGCTCTATGGTAAATGGGGATTAAAAATTTAAGATGATCATTTAGAAACAAGTATTAGCCCATTTTTACTCAAAATATACCACATTATGTCATGAGGACTCAAATGGCACCGAATGCTAGAATGACCCAGCCATGCGCACCGTCTCATTCTAGCGTTTTGTGCTGAGAAGGACTAGCCTCCGAAGGACTGGACTAAGAGGACACAGAACTAAGGACTAAGAATTACTAAGAACACACACACACACAGACACACCCTTACTAGTCACTAGTAGGATGCTGCCGCCTTTCGTTTGTGGGTGGCGGTCACTCACTGGCAGGTGTTTAGCGTTTCCAGAGGGATGTTACGTCATGAGGGGCGGCGGGACTCGATTGTCAACAAACTGATGCGCTTGAGGCAGCAGAACAACGTTTGAAAAACTTTCAATGAAGTCATCGATCAGCATTAGGTAAGGTGAGCCTAAATAATTCTCGTAATATTATATTAAGTCATAATATAGCTTTCTATGCAGTTTAAAGCTTAAGTTTGTAGCATTTCTTTGTAGTCTTTCTGTCCAATGTTATTACAGCTAGCCTAATTCCTATTCCCATATTCAGACCGCGAAACTTCCTCAATAACGTTACCGCTGTAACTCCTGTGTGGCATGATATTGTCCCAAATAAACATTTATTAAACGTATATTAAGTGTAATTAATTTTGTAATGATTAAAAGTGTAATGATTATTTAATGTTTGAGCAGTGAGCACGTCTGTTTGTTTTTCCTAAATCACTTGTTTTCAAAGTAAGGTGAGTTAGCATAATTCCCCCCTCAAACCATCTTGGACTATCTGTATATTTTCTCAGCTCATTGCCACGTGGTCGTTTCTAGATAAAGAACACGTATACGCGTGTCCGTTCCTGCGTATATTCCTGTGTGGGCACTTAACTGACCAATGTCAATAGGAGTTTAGTAGAAGGATTCACTCAACCATTGATATAACATTTAACAACCAAAACAAGAAAGAGTACTCACTCACCTGTTCCTATGAGAGAGGGGAATGTTGCTGATCTTCTGCTGTGCTGTGGTGTGTCCACTGCCAAGAGTGAGTCCATGTGTCTCAAACACCGAGCTCCTCTATGGTGGGAGGTTACAGCTGTTGAGTAAGTTGAGGATTGGTTTACAATCAATGTTGAATGAAACGCCACACCAGCAACCCCCCTTTCCCTTGAGCTGGAATGTCAAAGGAACATGCTGTGAGCCTTGTCTCTTCTTCCCCACTATAGTGTAAAATGGGAACTGCATGAGTGACTGTGTACTGAACGATTTAAAAGGACTTTTGTATTATGTCAAGTTTGTTACATAAGCCAATAAGATCTGCTCAAACCGGACAGTGAAAAGACTCTCCTCAGAGACATCCGGAGGGCTTTTTGCTGTGAAAAAGTGGCAACCTCTAATTGCTACATTAAAGAGATATTTCTGCCTAATTTTCCCCTTAAAAACAAACTTTTTTTTAAAACTTCATTTAAGTTGATTTACTGATGTTAAACAATATATAATAGGTTTGAGTTGAATAAAACTAGGTAATATAGATGTTACTTTTTTATAGTGTACTGTTAGTGTGACTAGGCTACTATATCATAATAAAATCTAATGGGTACATTTATGTAATTCAATGGTCTCTGCCAGGTAGAGAAACACTTAGGCTAGTGCATAGAAAGATAGAGCATGGTAGATTACACATTCTATCAGACACATAAAATATCAATCATATAACGTTAGTACCTTATTAAGGTATTTACATACTTTATAATTTTTTTACATGGCAAAGACATTTGAATAACTATTATGTATCGTTTATATCTACATTACATATTTAATTTAACATGAACCTGAACTTTAGTTTTTAAATTTAACTTTGAAGGTAAGGTAACTGTCACGGGTGTGGTGTGGGTAGAAGAAGGCAGGCAGAGTCAGAAAGTTCCAATTCCAACATTTACTCAATTCCAAAATCAAACGGGTACAGGCAGGTAGAAGACACAAAACACCAGGTAACATATACAACGACCGAAAAGGACAGACTGAACAGAAGCAAACTAAATACACACACTGATGAACAGAAACAGGTGACACAAATGATGATAATTACAATGCACAGGTGACAACGATGAAGACAAGGTGTGTAGACATGAGGGATGCTGGGAAGTGTAGTGAAGAGACTGAGACAAGACAGACTGTGACATTACACCCCCCCTCCGGAAAGCGCGACCTCGCGCTGCAGAGGAACCAAGGCGGAGCAGATGGAGGGAGGAGCCAAGGTGGAGCAGATGGAGGGAGGAGCCAAGGCGGAGGCGGGGCTGACGACACCAGGGGGCCGACTGACAGGGGCGGAGCAGGTGAGGGAGGAGACCAGGGTGAAGCCGTAGAGCCGACGAGACAGGGTGATGCTGAGGGACTGGAGGGACATGGTGAGACCGCAGGCTCAGGCGACTGAAGTGTAGACAGGGACACAGAAGGACACGGTGGAGACAGAGGGAGTGAGGACCAAAGGGGAACTGAGGGGAGTGAGGAGTCTAACAGAACCGGGGAGACGAAAGGACGAGGCGTAGCCAGAGGAGAGAAGTCCAAAGGTGAGGGAAGGCCGACGAGGGACCAAAGTGGATCCGGGGGGACGAGGGAGCCTGGTGGAACTGGGGGACTGAGGGGCCATGGTGGAGCTGAGGGAGGTAAGAGCCAAGGGGGAGCAGATGGGACGAAGGGCCGAGGTAGAGTCCTGGTTGAGGAGGTTGGAGGCGGAGGCCAGGGATCCACCGACCAGGCTGGATCAGCGGGGCTGGTAGGCAGAGGGACGGCTGAAGGGAGCGATAGAGGAGGTGGAGAGGGAGGCTGGGTGGGAATACGTCTCTGGTGGGGTGGTGACGTGAAGCTCTGGCTGGGCGTGGTGCACTGAAGCTCTGGCGCGGGCGTAGGCTGACGTGAGCGGGCTATGGTTGGGCATGGCTGAAGGTGAGGGTCTCTGGCTGGACGGCGGCTCTGGTGGACGGCGTTCGGACGCGGTCTCTGGCTGGACGGCGGTCTGGCTCTGGCTGGGACTGGCGCGTGAAGGGCTTGACGGTGGACGGACCAGCGTGAAGGCTTGACGGGCTGGACGGACCAGCGGTGAAGCTGCCGGCTGGACGGCGCCTGGCTGGACGGCGGGGACCATGCGGTGAAGGCTTGACGGGCTGGACGGGACCAGCGGTGAAGGCTTGACCGGGCTGGACGGGACCAGCGGTGAAGGCTTGACCGGGCTGGACGGGACCAGCGGTGAAGGCTTGACCGGGCTGGACGGGACCAGCGGTGAAGGCTTGACGGGTGGACGGGACCAGCGGTGAAGGCTTGACCGGGCTGGACGGGACCAGCGGCGAAGGCTTGACCGGGCTGGACGGGACCAGCGGCGAAGGCATTGACCGGGCTGGACGGGACCAGCGGCGAAGGCTTGACCCAGGGACTTGGATCGGGTGACACCAGCGGCGAAGGCTTGACCGGGGCAGGACGGGACACAGCGGCGGGATACGAACAAGGCTTGACCGGGCTGGACGGGACAGCGGCGAGGCTTGACCGGCTGGACGGACCAGCGGCGAAGGCTTGACCGGGCTGGACGGGACCAGCGGCGAAGGCTTGACCGGGCTGGACGGGACCAGCGGCGAAGGCTTGACGGCTGACGGACAGGGCGAGCTTGACGGTGACGGGACCAGCGGCGAAGGCTTGACGGTCTCTGGCTGGACGGTCTCTGGCTGGACGGTCTCTGGCTGGACGGTCTCTGGCTGGACGTAGTGATGGCCAAATGAAGCGTTTCGAAGCATTATTGCTTTCCGATACAATTGTGTCGAAAATGGTTCATTACTCGAAGCTTCATTCAGATAGAAATTGCAGCACCATCTCCTGGTGAAGTTAATGTAATGCAACAAAGCTGACAACCATAAAATGCAAGTACTGTAGGCTTATGTTAACGCCCCGTTTATGACGTGTTTACCGAGGCGATCAAAGCTGAAACAGTGTTAGTGCTGTGAAACTCATTTCATGTGTTTACCTTGATAATAAAACATTAAGCATGATGTGTGTGTGTGTAATTATTTCTTTAGACAAGGACAGAAGATTAGACCAGCTTAAAAAAGTTGGAAACCATCACAGAAATTCTAATGGTTTCTATTAAACTGGCTTTTACCATTTAAACCACTACAGTATTCTTTTTGTAGTGTGTTTGGCACATATTCCATTAGGATTTAATGCCCCCACCAATAGAACCCAACACATAATCAGTAGAGACCCACAGACACCACTATAATTTCCATTATAACCAATACAATTCCCATGAAAACCAAATCCTATAGAATTTCTGTAATGGTGTCTATAGTTTTTTTTTAGCAGGGCAGTATCATTTGTGAAAGCTTTATCTTGTTTAGCTGTGGGAAGCATACCCCTATAACTTGTTAACTGGTGGGACTGATATTTTTGTATGTTGAAAAGGATGTGCTTGTGGTACTAGTTGTAGTTGTATAATGTAGCAGAGAGTTTTTGTAGTTTCTGTCTTTGATGCATATTTTTATGTAACAATGTTCATATGTTCTCAAATTAATAATAATAATAAAATGTGTCAGAGGGTGTGCTTTAGGTAGGCTACATCATACAGAAGGCTTATACAAAGTGTTCATTAAATGGTGTGGTTTTTATTCAGAAATATTATTTTCTCCAGTCTTTGGTGAAAGGCGATTTCTTTTCTTTTTTTAATCAATTTCACCAGCTTTAGAGAATATCCTCTCGCATGGAACAGATGATGCAGGATCACACAAAAAAGGCTTCACTTTTATAAGAAATACAGCCGTCAGGTTTCAAACCTGTCGACACTGGATTGGCCTGTCAAAGCAATCGGGTGGTTCACTACAGGAGTGAAGCAGTCTGTTTGCTTCAGACGTCATTTTCACGTGACTAGTGACGTAATGATACAAGCTCCGAAGCAGTGGTTCATTGCAAGGACCGTTCGAGTTTGAAGCAAGCTTCGGAGCGTCGGTGTCAGACGTAACATCACTAGCTGGACGGTCTCTGGCTGGACGGTCTCTGGCTGGACGGTCTCTGGCTGGACGGTCTCTGGCTGGGACCAGCGGCGAAGGCTCTGTGTTTGGAGTGGGGCTAGTAACATCAACGACGGTGAAAGATGATCCACAGGATACCAGCACCCACTCCACATAGCCCTGGAAGTTTCCCCGAGGCCCATCCCCTCTGGTTTTGTAACCAGATAACTGGTGCTCTGGTCTCTGGGTTGAGACCTGCCCGGAAGAACACACAGAGGCTGGTGTCATCATAATGGACGTAAGGTACTAAGTCCAAATACCTCTGTGTGTGGGCCTCGAGGGACTGATCCTCTTGCGAAAGGAGGAGGATCTGGACAGCTGCGAAGTCCATGTTGCGGTCGGTCGTTCTGTCACGGGTGTGGTGTGGGTAGAAGAAGGCAGGCAGAGTCAGAAAGTTCCAATTCCAACATTTACTCAATTAATTCCAAAATCAAACGGGTACAGGCAGGTAGAAGACACAAAACACCAGGTAACATATACAACGACGACAAGGACAGACTGAACAGAAGCAAACTAAATACACACACTGATGAACAGAAACAGGTGACACAAATGATGATAATTACAATGCACAGGTGACAACGATGAAGACAAGCAGGTGTGTAGACAAGAGGGATGCTGGGAAGTGTAGTGAAGAGACGGAGACAAGACAGACTGTGACAGTAACATAGTAGTGTATTTTTGTTTAATACATATTTTAATTTCTTCACAATTTTTTTTTTTGGGGGATTTTGAGATCAAATGGTACCCCTGCAGACCATTGTTATTTTAGTATCATTTATACTTAAGTTTTTATTTTTATTGTTTTATTGTAACCCTGCCACAGAACCCCTCTTGGATTGGCCTGATTCATTAATCACATTGTGTTTTATACTACTTTTTTATTAGAATTTTGTAGCAATCAGAGTATTAGTTTTTCTCTGCCAAATATATCATAATTTAAATGACTGTTTTAATTATTATTATTTTTTTTAGATTTAGCATTTAAAAATGGCACAGTTTGGATTATGTGCACTGCTCCTTTTCTCTGGACTGGTTCATCATATCAAAAGCCATTTTAGAAAAGAGGACATAACTGGTGAGAAGGAACGACCCAATTTCATCATTATCTTAGCCGATGATATTGGGTGGGGTGACCTCTGGGTGAACAGGCCTGATAACTTCACACCAACACCCTGGCTGGACTCATTAATGCTGAAGGGCAAAAGGTATGTTGTTATTAAAATTTGGCTATGCATGCCTCAGTTTTGTGCCTGATTATGTCTAATTTTGGGTGCTTGTGATTTGCAGATTCACAGACTTCCACTCTCCTGCCTCCACATGCTCACCATCCCGCGCTGCCCTCCTGACTGGCAGACACGGGCTGCGCAATGGGGTCACTCATAATTTTGCAGTGCGGTCAGTCGCAGGCCTGCCACTCAATGAGACAACATTTGCTCAGCTCCTGCATGAGGCAGGTTATTATACAGCAATGATCGGTAAGTACAGAAACTCTGAGAACATGCTGAGAATAATATTATTAACGTCCTGAGAGCAATGAACTCTACACTGTGCTGTGATTAGTTCCTGATTAACAAATACGCATTATAGTCATGGCAACTAATAAGCCTCCTGAGCTGAACTCATATGTCGTAATATTTCTTTTCCATTTATTTATAGTGCTTATATTGATTTTAAAACAGGAAAATGGCACCTTGGACACAATGGTTCCTACAATCCTGTTCATAGAGGTACAATTTTGTTCCTTTTCATTCCATTTTAATGTTTTAATTATGCATGATATTTTTAAAGATGAATTACTGTTAAATAAAAATGTATTAAATAAACAATATATAGGAATATAAACACATTTATACAGTGCCTTGCGAAAGTATTCATAGCCCTTATTTTTTTCACATTTTGTCATGTTGCTAGCCTTATGTTAAACTACTTTAAATTACTTTTTGTTCACATCAATCTACACTCCATACACCATTATGACAAAGAAAAAAACTGATTTGTGACAACTTTGCAAATTTATTAAAAATAAAAAAATGAAATTATTACATTGCATAGTATTCATACCCTTTTCTGGGACCAGTGTTGGGTGTAATGCATTAATAATTCATGAATTACTGTAATTTAAGTAAGGGATTACTCTTCATTTTTCCGTAATTTAATTACAGTTACTTATACTTATAGTAAATACTGTATAGACAATAGAACAATTCTTTATAAAATAATAGTAGATTTAACATTAAAATGTACCATCTAATGTTAAAATGTATGTTTATAATGTAACCTCCCTTTAAATACTTTCGTCAGTTCAATAATATTTTATGCAATTTTATATTATTTATTTGAAAGAATTAAAAGAGCAGTTTCATGTGTATCCTTGTATTGTTCAACTGGTTGAGGTTGATAAGGAATTTAGAAAGTTATTAGTAATAAATAATTCACTATAATACTTTTTAGAGAGTGTATTTAGTACAGTAATCTAATTACACTGTTGAAGATTTAATTAGTAGCTAGTAATTAATTTCTTCTTTAGGTTAACTTACCCAACACTTTCTGGGACACTTGAAATTTAGCTCAGGAGCATTCCAATCTCGCTTGTAGATGTTATTCCACTTCGACTGGAGAGTAACCCGTGGCAAATTTAATTGAATGGGTATGATTTGGAAAGGCAAACACCTCTCAATAAAAGGTCTAACAGCTGAAAACGCATATTAGAGCAAAATACAATCCATGAGGTCAAAGGAACTGCCGGTAGAGCTCAGAGACAGGATTGAGTCAATGCACAGATCTGGGGAAGACTACAAAAAAATTCAACTGTATTGAAGGTTCACATAAGCATGTAGCCTCCATAATCCTTAATGGAAGAAGTTTGGAACAAAGACAAATGGAAAAAACTCTTGGAGATTTTCAGAAAAGCACTTAAAGGATTCTGGTCTGATGAACCTCAGTTCCAAGCATTATGTATGGAGGAAACCATGGAACCATGCACTGCTCATCTCCTACACAATCAGGACATGACGGACAGGACAGAAGGTTCACCTTCCAACTGGACAATGACCCTAAGCACACAGCTAAGACAATGCGAGGGTGGCTTATGGACAACTCTGTGAATGTCCTTGAGTAGCCCAGCCAGAGCCCGTGCTTGAACCCAATCGAACATCTCTGGAGAAACCCGGTGGTCCCCATCCAACCCGACAGAGCTTGAGAGAATCTGAGGAGAAGAATAGCAGAAAATCACCAAATGCAGATGTGCAAAGCTTGTCGCATCATACCCAAAAATACTTTAAAGGATAAAAGGCTCTAAAGGTGCTTCAACTAAGTACTGAGTTAAGCATACACATACTTATGCAATGTATTTATTTCAATTCTTCCCTTTTAATAAATTAAAAAAATTGTCACAAATCATTTTGTTCTTTGACATAAGGCAGCAACATAACAAAATGTGAAAGAAATGAAAAGGCACTATGTGTGTGTGTGTGTGTGTGTGTGTGTGTGTGTGTGTGTGGGGTGTGTGTGTGTGTGTGTGTGTGTGTGTGTGTGTGTGTGTGTGTTTCTTGACATGAAACATGGATATTTCTTGGCATGGAATTTGAGAGATATATATTTTATTTATTTATTTATTCATTTATTTTGAGTAATTTCATGAGGATATGTTTACTTTTGTGTGTTCACACTACAGGTTTTGACTATTACTTCGGTATTCCTTATAGCAATGACATGGGCTGCACTGATGAACCAGGCCTCGACCTTCCCAGCTGCCCTCCCTGCATCCTTAATCAATATACTACTAGGTGTGTGTTACTTTCCAGGTCACCATTAAGTCAAAACACATATCAGATGCCATATAGCCTGATGTTTTGTATAGGCCTATGTCTCGTGCTTTACTGTAATATGTAAAATGTTCACTCGTCAGGAAGCATGAAGGATGCTACACCCAAGTGGCACTACCTCTGTTTGAAAATGAGACAATAATTGAACAACCTTTGGATACATGGAGCCTTAAAGACAGATATGCCAGAGTGGCAGTCCAGCAGATATTTACAGCCAGGTATGTTCACTGCTTCTGACCCTAGTTGTATACAGAAAGTCATATATTTCTGATTTGGATACCAACCTGAGCTCATTTCCACAGTGGTTTGACTTCCTGGCAAATTGCGCTTTTGGACATTACTTATAACAAGTATTACTTTCTATTCTGTACTATTAGTATTTGTATCCTTGCTAAACCTCTTGAACTCGGTTAAACATATGTTAATTAAAAAGGTCTTGTACAGGTTTTAGGCTCAGCACTTATGGTGAAACAAAAAAAACATTCTTGATTAAAAATGGATTATAAAAACAGTTTTGCTACTCACAGGGGCAACTGTTTCTGGACTTTGATCAGGTCTGGTCTGTAAACAAGTTTGCTAGGCAGGGAAGTTGCATTGTTGACCTTAGACACAGTCCAAGGATAGATTATCATCTGTTGGGGTGCGCGCAGCCAAGTCTCATTTATTTATCATTTCAGCTGTGCACTTGCACAGAGAATCGAGACCTGTAACTGTTTTAAAGTCAATATCACTTTACTTAGTTCCTCACTTAAATATGTTTGAATCAATAAATTATATTGACATTAAAATGGCCAATAACAATCATGAAACTCTAGATGGTGGATGCTGATGGTTGCTTAACGCAACCTGCTGACAATCACATTATTGACTACTACACAGCACAAGCTGATTGGTTCCTGTTGCATCTGTAGCCAATGAGCTTGCTACTCAACATTTAACAGTGGTATTAAATTATTCATTTTTAAAAATAAATATAAGTGAGCATTGCAATGGATGATGAGAGATGTTATCTAACTAAAAAATAAATTACTATGCACAAATACATATACAGTAGAAAGTTCACATGTTTGGGGTCAGGACGATTTTTAAGGATGCATTCAATTGATAAAAAGTGAGAATAAAGTAATTTTATAATATTACAAAATTGTGAGCTTTCTATTCATCAAATAATTCTGAAAATAATACATTACGATTTTCACAAAAATATTATAATGATTTCTAACATTGTTACAGGCTGGAGTAATGTAATTTTGCTAAAAATTCAGCTTTGCCATCATAGGAATAAATAACATTTTAGAATATATGAATAAATAGAAAGCAGGTATTTTTAAACTGTAATACTATTTCACAATATTATTATTTTTATTGTATTTCTGATCAAATAAATGCAACTCGAATATCAGTGGATAAGTATAAGGGTATCACTAAATTGTGCCTCTGAAACAAAATTTGTCTTCTGTTACTGTACAATTTGGATAATATTATTTGTTTTGTGTTAATGTGTCTGTGTAGCATTTCTAAGCAGCAGCCGTTCCTGCTGTATGTGGCTCTTGCTCACATGCATGTCCCACTGTTCCATAACACCTTCCTAAACGTTACGACACAAGATCCTTACACAGCCAGCCTCAGTGACATGGACTCATTGGTGGGGACAATCATGCAGGCGCTCAGCACTGAGCAGCTGGAAAACACATTGATATGGTTCACTGGTAAGTTATTTCGCACATATTTTACTCGGTGTGTTCAGTGGGATTAGTCGCTTTCCTAAAGGCTCGGTTTGCAAATGTATGAAATGCATCCATTTCTAAGGTGACAATGGCCCGTGGGAGCAGAAATGCCAGTTTGCTGGGCATGTTGGGCCTTTTGTTGGAAGATGGCAGACGAGCAGAGGTAATGCAGAAGCTGCCATATAAAAAAGTCTCTATTGATTTATTTATTAAAAACAAATGGCTTTTTATGGCTTTGTAAGGTGCCATACCATTAATCTATCATAAATAGAAGATATTCAAATGAACGAACATACAAGAGTTTGTGAGTGCAGATTTTATCCTTGTCTTCAGTTGTTTTAGATAACAAACACACTAATTGAATTATCATGTTATGGTCTGTTTTCATTCTTTTGAGCAGGTGGTGGCTCAGCCAAGAGAACCACATGGGAAGGAGGTCATAGAGTTCCCACAGTGGTCACATGGCCTAAAAAGATCAAACCCAACAGCACCAGCAGTGCCCTGCTGAGGTACTGGAAGATTATGAACATTGTGTAACATGATTGTGTTTGTTTTCACCATATGATGACGAGCTTTTAATCCTTAGTGGTCTGGATATCTTCCCAACCATCCTCTCCCTGGCTGGTGTGAAATCACCATCGGATCGACGCTATGACGGCATTGATATAACATACATTCTGCTCAACGACTCTGACGAAGGGCATAGGGTACAGTCAGTTTGGATGACACACTACTTTACAGACCAAAAGAAAACTTGGGAAATTTGCTCTCACTGTCTTTCTAAAAAAATGAACTCTTGTTCCCATTATCAGAGTCTCATGCATCCAAACAGCGGCACTGCAGGACAGTTCGGGGACCTTCAAACCGTCAGGCTGAAACATCACAAGGCTTTTTACATCACAGGTCTCTATTTATTAAGAAAAAAAAAGAATCAATTAATTTATTAATTCATAAAAATAATAAAATGTTTTGTTTTGACAAATACTTATTTTAAACTAATTAATTTATTCTTAAAAATGTAGTTAAATATGAAATATTTCTCCATCTCATTATCTCAATCTCAAGTCAAATAAACTAATACATTTTAAATTGATAAATAAATAGATATTTTTTGAAGTATTTCATTTGTATAAAAATGCTGTTTTGTGATTTATTAATTTATTGCTTAGTTACATTTTTTTGATTGATAAATGGATATTATAAACATTTTATTTAACGTTTTAAAATAATACATTATTTAAATTGATAAGTAGACAGTTTCAAACTCTAAATCATTTGAAAAATGCAATTAAATGTAACATTAAAATAACAAATTAATAAGTTACATTTTAAAATTGATAAATATAAACAGACATATTTTAATCTATTTCATTGTTTAAATATGTAGTTAAATGTAACTGAAAAATTATTTTTAAATGGGTAAATAATAATAATAATAATAATAATTCATTACATTTATATAGCGCTTTTCTGGACACTCAAAGCGCTTTACATAGAAGGGGGGGAATCTCCTCAACCACCACCAATGTGCAGCATCCACTTGGATGATGCGACGGCAGCCATATTGCGCCAGTACGCCCACCACACACCAGCTTACTGGTGGAGAGGAGACAGTGATGAAGCCAATCAGTATATATGGGGATGATTAGGAGGCCATGATGGACAGAGGCCAAGGGGCAAATTTGGCCAGGATGCCGGGGTTACACCCCTACTCTTTCGAAAGACATCCTAGGATTTTTTGTGACCACAGAGAGTCAGGGCCTCGGTTTAACGTCTCATCCGAAGGACGGATGTTTGTTTATAAAAATAAGACAGTTTGTTTAATTTATATATTTTAAAATGTAGTTAAATGTGTTAAATAATAAATTAGCAAATATCAATTCTTTAAAATAACAATTTAAGTGATTTCATATTTAAAAATGTAGTTAAACGTAAACAACAAATAACAGTTAAATAGTAAATCATTTTTTAAATTGATAAACAAGTACATAATTAAAACTTTAATGTATAAAACATTATTTAAATGTAACAAAAATAACTTATTTTGTCTGCTCTCTTGTATAAACTATGGATTTTTTCCCCTTTGTTCCGTTAATATACTTTTATTGGTTGGTATAGCGGTTCTAATGTTCTCCCTCAGGTGGATCAGTGGCGTGTGCTGGAGGAAGTGGACAACCGCAGTATCACGACCCCCCTCTGATATTTGACCTCTCTCAGGACGAGGCAGAAGAGACACCTCTGAACCCCGAGAGTGAAGAGTACAGATCTGTCCTGAAGGAAGTGGAGAGAGAGAGGGAGGCTCTGCTATGGGACATCGCCACAGACAGGGTCTCTTCGGCTGACTACACCATGATGCCGTCTGCAGTCCCCTGCTGTCAGCCAAACCACCCTGCCTGCCGATGTCACAGTCTGAAATGTGGTCAGTTGACTCAGCCTTGAACTCAGCACTGTTTGTCAGTGTGTTAGATCCTATCAACATACTAAAAGCACTGTCATTTTATACACTGAGACGAGCATAGTTCAAATATTGAGTGCAATTTCCCAGAAAACCACACTACTTTACTAAGAATATGCTGATGTGTAAAGTTGAGTCTCCGGAACAGGAAACTATAGATGTGCAAGATGTTTTAATACTTTTGTATCCTGTTGTTTCATGATGAGCTAGAACAGGGATTTTCTAATCAGGGTCCCCCAGGGGCCTGTAAGGGGGCACTTGGGGGTCCTTTTTAACACCGATACTGATTTTTATATTACTGTTTGATTGTGCTTTCTAAAAACTGGTCAGAAATCAAGCTATAAGCTTTTATAAATTAATTTTATTTTTAATTTATTTATGCATCTTAAATTCATTAATTTGTTTAATTTGATCATATGATTTTTATATAAATTACTATTAAAAAATACAACATTTACAGTAATAGTGTCATAAATTGCGTAACAGCTGGCTTTCCCTTTCCCTAGTTTGATATCATGTCTCCATCTTGTGGTAATACTGTTGCCATAACTGTGACCGCATAACTTAAATTAGTAATATGATATTATGTTTTGTTGATTACTTTGAAATAAAAAAATACAATTGATGGTAGCACCACCACAAACAAATCCATTAATTATATTCCCAGGATTACTGACAAATAATGTATTTGAAATAAAACATTGACCCACTGTATCCAATTCATGCTTTCACATAATTTTAACAAAAGTACTAATTTTGTATTTTGTAAGGCATCTTTTAAGGCTGGAATACATTACATGACTTTTAAAATCTGAACAGATTTTTAAACACTAGTCATCATTCACTTGCCGGCTGTGTAAATAGTTACAGAGGAAAAACTAAACGAGCGAGGATCTCACACTACCTGACTTTCAAGTCATTACAAACTAACGCAGAAACATTGTGCCTTGTTGCTATATGAGACGCGTGACAAATTAAAACAATGTGTTCTAAAATTGGCTCAAAAGATTTCACACGTTTGATATCCTCCAAATGGATGGAATCAAACTTTGAAAACTTTGAACTCATACATTACACAATTTTCCGTCAAATCAAATCTGCAGACTGGCTCTGACTTTCAGAAACTAGCATCAATTTGTCCAGACTGAAAATCTGGACAAAAGTCATGTAGTGTATTCCAGGCTTTAGTCGAAAATACTTTGGCTGCTTCCATGCGTTGGTCAGTAAATAATAAATATAATGGTATCGGTTGGTATAGTGAATGGTTGTTCCAGTGTGTTTTCTCATGGATCAGAGGAAATTCAATTTCATTTTAGCCACTTTGTCTTTATTGGTTTGCTGTTAGTAAACGCATAGGTGAATCCAAACATACATGAATGTAATCCAGCCTGACAGGTGTGGTGGCTCTTGAAATGAATGTAAAACCACATTCCACAACTAGAGTAAAATCACTCTTCACATCTAAGAATAAAATGCAAAACTTCAAACTGTTAAAAACTGTAACTTAAAAATCATTTAAAAACATAATGCTATTGTGTATTCCTAATCATCTTACTGTGATCTGCAAAACAAATAACACCTGTGTGTGAAAAGAGATCACCTTTTTTTAAGGAAATAAAAAAGTTCTCTTTCCTGTTAATCAACAATAAGTCCCTTTGAGTGCGTTTCTGTTCACTGTAACATCCCTGCAGAATATAGACAAACAGTCAATGAGCAGCGTACTTACAACCTTGTGCAACATTAAGTTAGTAAGAGGAAAATAAAAGTACCTTACCATTGCAAACAATGTGCACTGTAATTTCTAATGTATCTGGGTTTTTTCTTAGCGCATAAAGTTTCTGTATGGAGATTAGTGTTCTGACCATAAATTAATCAACTAGGAAATTAAATGCCAAAGACGACACACTCTCAACAACCACACCAATTCTGAACAGATAGTAGTAAATTCTGTCATCATTTACTCACCCTGCTGGAGGTTCTAAACCTGTATGACTTTCTCTATTAAAAGGGAACACATAAGATGATATTTTGAAGGTTTTTGTCTAAACAGTAAATGTTAATGGGGGTCCAAAACAACATTGGACAGAAAAATTTTAATTTGTCCAAATATCGTCATTTAAGAGCGTCCTTTAGGTTTGGAATAACACAAGGGTGAGAAAATGAAGACAGAATAAAAAATGTTGGGTGAACTTTCCCTTAAATTACCCCAAAGTTCCACCAGAGCAAACATGCAACATGTTTTTACCATTGGGAAAAAAGGGAAGTCCTTTAGAAAGTGTCAATTCAGGCAAAATTGGGTTTTGAAAATGCTACAATAGATCAGCATGTCATGTGGTATTTCTTGTTTGACGATAAAGTTGCTACAATCATACAAACACAAAACTATTTTGATTTAGAATGGAGAAAATTAGAATCAAGGTGCCATAGTGATTTATATGATGCTCTATGTACAGTTCCCTTTCTCGCTCACTACCATGGATTCATAATTATTCGTGGCAAGTGCAATTTGCTCACGATTCTGAATGGCACATTTGCAAGTGCATTATCTCTGTTTGTTCACATTGTTTGTTGGGAAAAACACAGCCTGTCTAATCAATCAGTGTATCTTCTGTAAACAGTCTGTAACTGAAAACAACAACAGTTGACCAATGCAAAAAAAAATGTGATGTGTTCCTCCCTTTACAGCTACATTCACTCACTCATTCTGAGATCACAGTAGAAGAAACTCTTGGATGCTGACTGAGAAAGAGCTGTTGGGAGGACTCTTTGAACACAAGTCTATGACTCTACTAATTCCCATGGGAATTAATTAGTATCTGGTTGGTAGGTAGTGCTGATTATATGATTGTCCGTCTCCTGACATTGCATTGAATCAATCTCTATGGCTTGTAAAACAAGCTTGTTGACATCAGCAGAATTTGCATCAAGGTTGCTGACAGTCTCTGTCACAGGGGCGGTTTGTGTGCTCACTGCTTCCTCAATTCCCTCAAGTATCAAAATGCCACTGCCGGGCTGATGACATTTTGCATTGAGCTTGTTCACTTCACCTATATGCTCCACATTCGCATTCATGGCCTCTTCCTGGACTTTGCTGTAGTCTTCATCACTGACTCCATTCTCTTGGACCGTATGGTCTACTGTTAATTCTGCTTTATCATGAGCTTTAGTATCTGGCATGTTCTCCTCACAAGCATCATGGTGTGCAACATCTACAGTTGTAGCTGTGTTTTCAAGTATCTTCTCTCTGTGATGCTCAGCATTGTCTTCCTTGACAGCACTGAGATCCAGCGTTATTTCGTTATTATGGATCCTTACTCTTGGTTCTTCTTCATATAGGTCCTCTTTAGGGGTTTGTCTCACAGTGCTGTCCTGTTCAAGTCCAGTGTCTTGACCTCCCTCCTTCGCATCATTGATATCACCAAGAGTCCTTTCCTCTACTGAGGTAATGTCAACAACATCTTCGCCAACAGACGTTTCTTGATCAAGATCTTCTTCATCGCTTGTATCTCCTTGCAGAGGCTCGTCTTCAAGGTGTCCTGTCTGTCTGTGGAGCAGGATATTCACCATCATACCTTTGTAGATCTTTGGCGACCTCATTTGATCCAATGTTTCCAAACTTTCCACCCTCTTCCTCAGTCTCTACAGAACCAACAAGATTCGGGTGGATTTCAACTACTAGTTTAATGCAATTCTCTCCCTCTTGAGGCAGCTGTTCATGGTCAATAACTTGCTTCAGGTTATGTGCAATCTGATCTGCGTCACTCAGTCTCGACTCGGAGTCTGAAACGTCTGTAAGTTCATTTGGAGGTCCACTGAATGTGGCTCCTGGACTTTGTAATGAAGGGAGGTGAGGAGCAGGACTGCAAAGAGAAGTATATCATTAGGAGATAAGTGGTCTTAATGTTACAACATCATGTGCTTTTTCATTGCGACCAGTTTTTACCTCTCTACAGATTCGTATGGAACAGGGTTGGGCCATAATTCTTGGGCCCCGGCCCCTTCCTCCTGAACCCAGCCGAGGTTGGAGGAAGCATAATTCAGAATGGCCTCTGTCACAGTGTAAGGGGTGTGACCCTGCACACAGTCCTCAATGTGCTTGACAGGAAGCTGAGTCTGCAGGAAAAGATGGAGTTGGCTATCTGACAGGCATACTGTCATGTGCAGCACCCTATAGAATGAAGACAAAATGCCAGGGGTTAAACAAATGTTTAACATTCAAATAATATTTCTGTAATGCTATTTTTATCTCTTTCATTTGTAACAGCAGCAAAACACTAAGGGCCCTATCATACACCCGGCGCGAGTATTTTTTGCTCGTTTCAGCACAACGCAGTTCTCGGTTTCATGTCCTGCGCCAACGTTGTTTAAATAGCAAATGCATTTGCACCCATTTGTGCGCCCATGGGTGTGCTGGTCTGAAAACGAGGTGTGTTCAGGCGCATTGTTGACGCATTGCTATTTTGAGGCAACTGAAATTGACTGCACCATTGACCTGCAACTGAAACCTGGTCAAAAGTCAATGCCACAATATATTTTTTGTTATTTAAAGACTGTTAGTAATATGCGCCTATAGACCACAACTCACGTACACTCTTGCTTATTACACACACAGGGACGCGCAGAAGCACACAAACCAGCCAAATATTAAAAACAAAAGGATTAAAATGTAAAAGATTATTATTGTAGACAAAGATATGGTGAATCCAGCTCGTCCCGTAGATGGTCTGCTTGCGCGCTTTCCTCGCGGATGAGCAGATCCGTTTCCTCTCTGGAGAGTTCAGTCTTTCCACTATCAAATTCCATCATGTAAATAAATAGCAAATCCGCCCTGGCGCGAGCGCAACTAGCTTTTAAAGGGAATGGGAGATGAGACTCTGGTTTATTCCACGTAAAGCCCAAAACACACCCATTACTCATTAAGAGAATAGTCAACCATTTACACCATGTGTCGGGCACACCGACCATTTTTCCCGTCATTAAACTAGCAAAAGTGGATTCGGAGACGCCCTAAGTGCGCTTGCACCGTTAAAATAGAGCCCTAGAAGACTGACTAAGAAGTTAGACTGACTTATCCAAGAAGCTCTGAAGACCCTTTCTCCTCCTTTCAATGAAGTCATCGGTAATAAACGAGAAGAAAGACTTTTTGGGCAGATCAGGAACAGGCCTGTGGAAAATACAGCAATGCATTATGGGTACTGGGCAAATTTAAAAAATAAAAGGCACCGCTTTTTTTTATGGAATAAAAGTCACTACTACATGGCAGTATAACATTGCTTACACAGTACATTTAAACTAAATTATTTTAATTTTTAATTGGCATATCTAAACAAATGATTTCTTATAAGTATATACATATATTTTTTAATTAATGAAGCACTTTGGCTGAGACGTAGTGTCCAGTCAAATGTTTGGAAACATTACTATTATTAATGTTTTTGAAAGAAATCTCTTATGCTCATTAAGCCTGCATTTATTTATTCAATAATACAGAAAAAACAGTAATATTGTGAAATATTATTACAATTTAAAATAAGGTTTTCTATTTGAATATACTTTAAAATATAATTTATTTCTGAGATGAAAAGCTGAATTTTCAGAATTATTACTCCAGTCTTCAGTGTCACACAATCCTTCAGAAATAATTCTAATATGCTGATTTATTATCAATGTTGGTGCTTAATTTTTTTTTATATAACCTGTGATACTTTTTGTTTGATGAATAAAAAGTTTAAAAAGAACAGCATTTATTTAAAATAGAAAACTTTTTTTACAATATACACTACCATTCCAAAATGTTTGGAAAGAAAGTAATACTTTTATTCAGCAAGATGTGTTAAAATTGAAAAAAACTGATAGTAAATATTTATATTGTTAGAAAAGAATTCTATTTATGAATAAATGCTGTTCTATTTAACTTTTTATTCACAATTGAATCCTGAAAAAAGTATCACATGTTCTAAAAAATATTAAACAGCGCAACTGTTTCCAAACATTGATAATAACCGAGTATCAAATCAGCATATTAGAATGATTTCTGAAGGATCATGTGACACTGAAGACAGGAGTAATGGCTGATGAAAATTCAGCTTTGCATCACAGAAATAAATTATATTTTAAGTATATTCAAATAGAAATATGTAATATTTCACAATGTTTTTCTGTATTTTCTATCAAATAAATGCAGGCTTGATGAGCATTAGAGACTACTTTCAAAAAATTATAAATAGTAATATTTCCAAACTTTTGACCAGTACTGTATGTCTTAGCCATACTGCCACTTGGAAGTGTTTGTGCAAAGGAACTTACACCAGACCAGAATTCTTTTGCAGCTTTTTCTTCAACCACACAAACTCGCTGTATCGCCGCCTCACACAGGATGTTTTGGCAGTGAATGCTTTACTGTTTGTCTGGTAAATGAAACCAAGTAACCAAATTCAGATCATTGATACAGTTAACATGAGGCCCGACAAAAAACACTGTTGAACAACAGAAGAATAAGAACATTTATACTAGTGATTATTATTTTAATCTTATAATTAACTGAAGTGTTGCACATCTTCAAAATACCAAACTTTTAAGCAGTGTGCATCTTTTTTGCTGTGAGTTAAATTGCCTTTTGTACAGAATTTCAGCCATAGCCCACCTTGCGCTCTAGATACTGATATACACGCGTCATTAAAAAGATAAAGATAAAAAACAATAGAGGCATGGATAAATAAAATGAGGACACAGCTATCATTCAATCAACACCACTGCTAAACAATACAGGACTACAAATCAGTTGTTAAAAAAACCCAAAACTTTTATACATATAAGTTTTAAAGAAATTCTTTATAACAATGTCATCTTGAGATCTAAATCTGTGCATAAACTTGTGTCTTAAGAACTAGTTTGACCAGCTAGCAGTAAACCAAGGGGTAATCAGTCTTACTTTTCCAATTCAAATCAAACTGATTGATCTACCTTTATGTAAAGACTTTAAAAAGTTCAGAAGAAAAGAAATAGATGACTTTTAAGACTAGTCGAAGCAGTTTATGCAACTGGCCCTGATTTCAAGTAGAACCGGTCAATGAAGTACTTTGTAACTTGGAAAGAGTCACATTTTTATATTGTAATCTTGTAATATTATCAAAAATACTCACATGAAGGAAAATTTTGAAGTCCACAAACGAGTTCCACGACCCTTCGTTCTGAACACGAGGATCCTGAACTCTCACTGCAATGAATTCCTATAGAATAAATAAAGGAACTTTTTTAAAGATCAATATGTACAGTTATCAAACATGTATGACCCATCTTCTAAGCCTCAATATCTTAGACCCATAAGATATTGTTGCTTAGGGGTTTTAGTACAATATAACAGATTTGTCATTGCACATAACTGGAAAGAATAAGAAACTGGAAAGAATAAGAAAGAGATCTTACATCTTGCTCTTGACTTCTGATCATCCTACCAGAGGTAACATGGCACCATTGACATCTGTGGAAAAACAGTGAACGTGAGGCATCAACCACCACAACAACAACAACAAACATCCCTTATCATGAATGTTTTACTAAGTCTATGAACTCACATTACGTTGTCTTGGGTTTTCCATAATTTGAGGATAGCAAATATCTTCACAAATCTATAAAGGGAGAAATCAACAGATTCCTCAGACCTGGTAACGTTGCGGTCTACTCTCCAAAACATCACAAATAGTTGATTTTGAGTATCTAGGGAACAAACATCTCCTGACACGCTCTTTTAACCCTTGCGATGAATCATCTGCCCCTCCTCTTCCTCTAAACCCCCATTAATCATGACTATTCATCAACTTTGTGATTTACCCGTGATTACAGGGTAAATTCGTTGAAACTGAACATGTTAATGTTAGCAGTATTGTTAATAACTTTGACATTAATGTATTGGATTAAATCGATAACTTTTTGTCTGTGACCTGTCACAACACTTCTTACACCAGAGAATAGTTAGAAGAGACGTTTTCAGTTTATTTTTATATTGTTAAGTGTGATACTTACTGTAGTAGTGCTCGATTTCCAGGTTGCAGTACAGCTAGCTAGCGCAAGTTAATTAGCTAAAATACGAACGTCAACAAATAGAGTAAAATCACAACATTCATCCCACCCGTTCGAAAAAATGTTTTATGGTATTTTACTCAGATTGTATTACATACACAGATAAAAACAGATACGAGATATTAAAAACACGTCCAAAACATTGAGTCAGCGAGTAACGTGATCAGCTTCCTTTTTCTTCAGCTGTGAAATAAACAAGCTGAGGGGAGATACTGCCATCTTGTGTTCGGGTGCTTAGTCTGTTCTTTTCTTCTTCTTCTTCTTCTTTTTGTTTTATTGGCAACCGCACTTTACAGTGCATTACTGCCATCATCAGGTAGCTTGGATCGCTTAGTCTGTTTATGGATTATTAGTCTATTTATGTTAATAATAAAATAAATAGTAGGCTCACTAAGTTTGAGACACTGACACTATGAACTGCTTATCTTTTCCCTTTAAAGAAAATGTATTTGTTCGCGGCCTTGTAGAGGATAAAGCGGTTTGGAGAATGGATGAATGTATTTTTTATAAACTGCATTAAGAATGTTTACCAATAAAGATAATACTATTTTGCATCAATTTCCTGACATCTGAACATAAAGCAAGGTTCAAAATACACATTTCATTTTGTAAAAATTAGAATGCCAGTTTTTTTTTTAAATATAGCCTAGCCTAGCCTAGAGGGTATTTTGGATAACTTATCACTCCATTAGAAAAAAAGGCTACCGTCAACAGACAGAAAGAGAAACATTTTCACTATGTTTTTGGGAATACAATGTTATAGGGAATAATTATATATAAATCAGGCTATGATATTGTAACAGTAAAACCCTTCAGAATAAGATAAATAAAATAAAATAAAACTTAAATGTATGCTACTCGTGGAGATTTGTGTCAATGGCATTTCGATATAGGGGAGACTGGGGATGGAAGTAACACTTTTTGTTTGAGCATCAGTAAACTTAGTGGTTGTTTGTGCTATATAGATATCTCAAACTTTGAAACAATAGCTACATTTGTTTACTAGAACAATAACTCACTTGGACCAACATGTCCTACAAAAGTCACAGATAATGTGAGTTAATGTTAAATATAAAGAGTTTCGTTGTTACAACCTACTCCACTATTGGGGGTGAGTTGTAACACTAGCTGATGTAACGAGAGATAATTTGCTGAGTTAAGATCCACACTATCTAATTTATGCAAGAACTTTATCAAAGAACAGAGTATCAGATTTTAAAGTTAACTACTTAAAGTGACAAAAAAAACATTGTTTTTCTTTTAGGACTTTAAATTGAGCACAAAAACAACTGCAGTGTGTGTGTACTTGTAAAGATCCACTGAAGGCAATATGTAAAGAGAACCCAAGTGCAGTTTATTTATCAATTTACCAAAACAAAAACATGGCATGGCGCATGAAACAAGACCACGACATGCCGCTTACCGACAGAGATTACAGTGAAACACAGCTTGACAAGGACACATGGCAAACACAAGGGCTTAAATACACAGACTAATGACAAGGGACACCTGTGAACAATGAACAGACGATTAACCAATGACAAGACACATGGCAGGATCACATGACAAACAGGGAATCACATGACAGACATGACATGAATAAACCAAAACGTGACAGTACTATAATCCTGTCACATAAGTGTTCAGTCACAGCTACAATGTGTTGCCAATTTTTATGTGACTTTTGGGATAGCAAAAAAAAAAAAAAAAAAAAAATACCCTGGACTGAAACATAAAGATGCGATAAAGATAAACTTTACCACCTAAATCCTTCGATGCACAACAAAAAACTCATGTAAGGATATGACTAATAACTGGACTCATTGTTAATATCGTTTTTAATAAACTGTTACAACTATACCCACCCCAAGCAGCCATAGCATAGCTAACTGTTTTAGCATGTGGGTTTGAAGTTAGCATGAATGCAATGCATCAATTGAACTATAGAAATGGCTATATTTATGTTATGTAAGTCAAATAGTTGTATCTACAATACAATTAATGCTATACAGGCAAAAAATAATCTTGATAAACATTTTTATTTTATTTCCTGAAAATCAGTTTTCTTGCCTTCGCTGCAAGAAGCTTACTGTATATGAAGGAAAATGCCTGATTTCATGCAATAATGTGCTTTTTAAATCCTCATATCATTAGAACTATATTTTGCAATTGTAATGTGGGATAAACATGCATAAAAAGAAAACACTTAGTCTAGCACAAAATACTTATTTTGACTCAAGGGTGCAGAAATGTATAATAGATATGTGGTATTATACAACCAAGATCTTATAATAATATGATATTAATGGTATTTTCAGAGTCATAAAACAGTCTCTGATGTCAGTGATGAAGAAAGATCCATTCTACATGACGTCTCGGTGGTTTGTTGAGCATAAGAACTTTATCCACTGTAATCTTCTTTAGCTTCTGTTGCAAGCAGGTGGGGATGTCATATGGAGCTGCTGAGACGGACAGGGACAATGAGATATTTATTTCATTTGATAGCTGCTTTAAGCGTGTATTCTGGCTGGTGAGTTTTTGACAATATAACAACATAGTGGATCATTTGTATAAATGATTTAGTACTGCCAAAATGTTGATATTTCTTCTTTTTCAACAAAAGAAATGGAGGACCCAGAGGTCAGACAGCAGAAGCTGGACAATCAGGTGAGCGTCTTTCTTTTTTCTTCTTTTGATTAGACATTTACTTGTGTTGCATATTTTATCAATAACATTTATTTGTCCAGTATTATTTTACCTTTATTGTCATGCTTAATGTCACGCTTGAATTAATTCTTACTTCAATAATGGAAACAAATACAAATAAAACATTTTTTACACTGAACCACATGAGTTCGTTGCTGGGAATATGGTCTATAATAAATAATTGGATGTTTAACAGCAGTTTTAATCATGTCAACTCTCATAGCGTTCACTTTTAATAAAGAAACAACAAAGAAGAAGGGCAGATGCCCGTATGGTCACAGCGAATCATGACATCCGTCCCAAGACACGTAAACAGAAAGCTGAGGCTGATGATACAGCTTTATTGATAAGCCAGTCTCAGAGCAACACTTCCCTCAATGGTTCGTACACACTTACACTAGGTCTATATTATTGTTAACATATAATTGTTTATTAGTGATGATTTTCATTTTGTAGAGTTTGATAGAAAATAATACCCTGCCCTTTTCTTATCAGACACACAACCTCTGCAGAGTTATGAAAACACCGTGGAAGAAATTTGTTTAGGGGAACTGGACATTTCATCCAGGACAGAAGAGGCATCGGAAGAGGCAGCTCATTCTCTTCAGGTTATCACTAAGAAAATTGATCTAGAGATCAGCCCGCAGCACAGCACCGCTAAATGCTCTTTAGACACAGAGGGCCAAACAGATGGAAAGAAAGCTAAGAAGAAGGCTGTGAAAAAGGGGCAAACAAAATGTAAGTGTTTTCACTATTTTCAATTATCCTTTTTACATCAGCCTCATTGTGATGTGTATGGAAACTTGTTTCCACCACTGAATAACAAATAAAAAAGGTAATTGAGATTGTTTATATTTATAGCAATTTTGATTTTTGAGATATAAACTTGCAATTGCGAGTTATAAAGACTGAATCGCAAGATATAAACTTGGAATTCTGACTTGCAAGATCTAGAATTGAATCTAGAAGTCAGAATTGTGAGGTAAAAACTTGCAATTGCGAGAAAATGTTTCTGAGAATTGGAATTCCGACATTATATTCAATTCACATTTATTTGTAGTGCTTTTCAGCTTTACAGAAAACACATGTTTTCACATTAAAATCTCTCATTCAATTTTGAGCATCCAGATGGTATAATCAAACATATCTTGTGGAGCGCTTTCGGAGTATGCATTTATTTGTCATTTTAACTGTTTGACTTCCAAGATTTTTTAGTCTGTTGTGCCCTCTATAGGCCATAACCAGCAACTTGAAGCTTAAAGTGTTATGACAAAGCATTAAAGGGGGGGGGGGGTGAAATGCTGTTTCATGCATAGTGAGTTTTTTACACTGTTAAAGAGTTGGGTTCCCATGCTAAACATGGACAAAGTTTCAAAACTGAAGTTGTAAGTTTGATGGAGTATTTCTGTTCCAAAAATACTCCTTCCGGTTTGTCACAAGTTTCGGAAAGTTTTTTTCGAGTATGGGTCTGTGTGACGTCAGGTGGGGCGGAATTTCCTTATACGGGTCTTAAGAGCACTTCTCCCGGAAGGGCGCGCGCAGCTGTAGCCTAGAGCGTGCGAGAGATCAGAGAGATCAGACCTGGGCTCTGCTGCGCTGCAATAAAAAAATGGCACCAAAAAAGTGTGTTTTTGGTTGCCAGGGCAAGACAACACTGCACAAATTTCCAAAGAACCCAGCGTTAAGGGACCTGTGGATGGATTTTGTTTTTCCAGAGCAGCAACGGAGTTGTGCAAGTGTTCTTGTTTGTTCCCTTCATTTCGACGGTTATAGTTATAGGCCCAGTTCGACGCCGGATTTGCAGATCGCCTAATACTTAAAGATGGAGCAGAAAGGATAAAGGTTCACGGTTGTGCGTTGGAACCGCAGGCGGTGAGTAAAACTCCTTCAAATGTCTGTGTGTTGTTAACTATCGGCGTGTAAGCTAAGCACAGCAAGTAAACAACATGATCACGTACAGTTAATGTATCGATGGAGCATGCGATGTATGGTGTGTGTGTGTGTTTGTGTGTTTAAATACATTTGTTTAGCTGGCCACTGTAGGTGTCAGTTTGTTTATTGTAAAAATAAATCATGTCCTCATAAACCACGAGTCTGTCTGTTTACAACACACGCAAAAGCTTCGCGCGCTCCCGCCCACACGGCACGCCTCCACCCGCTCGGGGTTTTCCGGAAAGACTCGGTACAGCCTGTCTTTCTTTTATAAATATAATAAAACTAAAGACTTTTTGGAGATATGAAGGATGCAATACTACTCTATAGGTACTCAAGATTAACATGAGATTGAGTGAAACTGAGTGTTTCACCCCCCCTTTAAAGTCAACTAATCGACTAGTCTGAGTTTATATCTCGCCATTCTAAGAAAAAAGTCAATTGTGAGATAAAAAGTCGTAATTACCTTTTGTAATTTGAATATTCCGTGGTGAAAACAAGCTTCCATAGATGTGTCTTTACATTTTGTTTAATTACACATTCTAGTACTTGAACCAAAACCAGCATTAGAAGCCAAAGAAAATGAAGGGAAAGAGAAAAAAACAGTGAAGAAGAAGGATAAGACAAACGAATCTAAGGTGCAGACGGGGGAACAGTCTCGTAAGTGTACCGGAGATGTGTCTCCATTGTTTACCATGACACAAGTTAAAGGCCATTTCCTGTGGCACGGTGGCAATTCCTCATCCATAAATAGGAAATAAACTGACATTGTTTTTGATAACATTCCAACTTTTCAGCAATTCAGACTGATTCAGTGGTGGAATTCAACATTAATGAAGAGAAAAAACCTGAATCAGAGAGTGAGGATGAAAGAAAAGATTGGGCAAAGAGCCCCGTCCCTCCTACACCAAAGAAACAACAGCTGAAGCCAAGTAAAAAAAAATGGTCTTGTCATATTAACCTTTTTGGTTAGAGATGGTTTCCCTTTGATTAGGTCTGTTTGATGACATTATTTTTCTGTCATTGTAGTGAGATGTCATCTCAGTGATAGTGAGGAAGAAAAACAAGACGAAGAAGAGGAAGACAAGAAGAGTGAAGCTAAAAAAACATCAAAGAAGTCTAAAAAAGGAGCAAAAAATAATAACGATCTTGCTTCTTTAAATTCCAACTATAAGGAGCCCTCCTCTGACAGTGACTCTCTGGACATGGCAAAGGTAAGATTTAGAGAGAGAGAGAGAGCTTTTCATTTCTTAAACAACCATGTAGGAAGACACATCAGGGTCACATTCCAGGATGACAACCAAAAACTAAAACGTATGTACCTCTTGATGGAAATAAATGTTGTGATGTTATTTCCATCAAGAGATGCATACATTTTTGGTCAAGATCTTGTATCATTGTATCATTGTATTGACAATGCAAGAGTCAAGTACTCTGTAAAGTCTCCTCCAGCACATTCTAAAGACTTTCAATGAATTTAAAGGGATAGTTCACCCCAAATGAAAATTCTGTCAGTAATTATCACCCTCAAATTGTTGTTCCAATCTCGTAAGACTTTCGTTCATCTTTCATGTGTTGAGAAATTGAACTGGCTCACTCCTTCATAGGCTGCTAAAGTAATTGCAAAAAAGAAAAGTTAGTAAAGAAATCGTTAAAATAGTCCAAGTGACTACAGTGGCTCAACCTTAAGTTTATCAAGCGATTAGAATACATTTTGTGCGAAACCCCGAAAATCTTCTTTCTGATGTCGCAATACATCATCCTTTATGAAATCATGTAACATACTCTACCTTGTCTGTTTGGGCATCGATCATTCTAAAGCCGGTCTGGATAAACAGCGAGCGAGCGTGCGTGCGACGGTAGGCTAAATTATTTACGACAGCGCCGGTAATGGACAATTTCGTTTCCAAACAGTAGGGCGACCGAAGAGGAAAAGTTACTTGGTGTTGCTTTAACATGCTAGAAACATAATCACTGCAATAATGATCCAGTCATAGACTTTTAAGCATGTAAATCCAAATTTTGGTCGAGCAGTGTATTATATATCCTTGTTTTTTTCTCTCTTATCCAGTCCTCTCCTATGTCTTTGGAGGATCTGGAACAGTTTTCCATGCATCCTGCTCCAAGAGATGTGACTATTCAGTGCAGGATCACCAGAGACAAGAGGGGAGTGGAAAAAGGGATCTATCCCACCTATTACCTCCACATGGAAAAGGAGGATGGGAAAAGGGTTAGCAGGAGTGTGACTGTGAATAAAGAAAATTTGTAAAAAATTATATTTTTTAATCTCTTAACACATCGTTATTCTCTTGTCCTATGGATGGGCAGGTATTTCTGATGGCTGGCAGGAAACGAAAAAAGTGTACAACTTCAAATTATTTGATATCAATCGATCCGACAGATTTATCTAGAGATACTGACAGTTACATAGGCAAACTAAGGTGAGTGCCATTACAGTGTGTTAAGTTATCACAAATACTTTTATTGTTTGTAATTCTGCCTATGCAAAGATATATGATTTGTCTCCTTAGGTCAAATGTCCTAGGGACTAAATTCACTGTGTACGATAATGGTGAGAATCCAGAAAGAAAACAATTCATCAAAGAAACGGATACTCTGCGACAAGAGCTAGCAGCAATATATTATGTAAGATGCTTTGTGTGCTAATCGCCCATTAGATGTCTACAGTAACTTTAAAAATATATATATTTTCTTTATTGTGGTTGCAAAAAAGCTTTATCTTTGCTGTCATACAGGAGAAAAATGTTCTGGGTTTCAAAGGTCCCAGGAAAATGACAGTAATCATTCCTGGTATGCACGAGAATGATGAAAGAGTCGTTATTCGACCAAAAAGTGTGAGTATTTTATTGAGGATTCTAGTTTACATTTGTTGTTGATCATTTGTAGCAATATTATATTTCTTTTGGAAATACACTACCATTCAAAGGTTTGGGGGCGGTAAGATTTTTAATACAGTAAAATTGTAATTTTATTCAGGATTCTTTGATACATAGAATGTTCAAAAAGAACAGCATTTATTTGAAATTGAAATTGTTTATAACATTATAAATGTCTTTAATGTCTTTTGATCACTTTAATGCATCCTTACTGAGTAAAATGTATTTATTTATGTATTTTAAATCGTACTGGCTCCAAACTATTGAACGGTAGTGTATAATGTCTTGGAGATTTATGTGTTTCTTACGCTTCACTCAGATAAAGAATATAAAACACATTAGTTGTTTGATTCACTGATTAAAACAACTGTCAATCATGTGTATATTAATAAGGAACTCTGAACGCATGAATCTCTTTTGCATGTCCCAGGAGCTGGAGTCTCTGCTCACCCGATACGAGAATGGTAACAAAGAGAATCTTGTCACCCTTGTAAATAAATCACCCAGCTGGAATGAGCAAACTCAGTCGTATGTGCTCAATTTCCATGGCCGAGTTACACAGGCATCTGTGAAAAACTTTCAGATTGTCCATCCAGATAATGGTGAGTAAAGCTGAGAGGTAATCCTTTTTTTTCTCATTTTGCATCTTAAAAAAAATAAAGGTTCTTTATCGACATCAGTGGTTCCATTAGGAACTTCTAACATCCATGGGACCTTTCCAAGCTTTATAGTGGAAAAGCTTCTTCAGGTCAATAAAAGGGTTCTTTTATGACCTGTTCACTAAAATGTTCTTTGGGGATCCAAAAATGGTTCTTCTATGACATCGCTTTGAAAAAAACACTTTTGGAACCTTTATTTTTAAGACTGTATAAATAATTTACATTCTCAGTAATCCTTATCAATGAATATACTCTCTCCAGAGGACTACATCGTGATGCAGTTTGGCCGGGTAGCAGAAGATGTGTTTTCCATGGACTACAGCTTCCCCATGTGTGCTCTACAGGCATTTGCCATCACTCTGTCCTCCTTCGATGGCAAACTGGCCTGTGAATGAGCCTCATCCATCTGTATTTTCTGTTCTTTTAAAAAGGGAAACTTTGCAGTACTTTTAAATGTCTTTGCAGTCAGAAATTTTTTAAAGAACTGGATATTTTATATTATCTGCAAATTAAGACGTACAGTAGAAGATGTATCTGCTTTACTAATTATTATGAATCTACAATTAAAAACTTGAAAGGTATGCAGTTTGTTCATATTTGTCCCATCTTTAAATGCTAAATTGATAGTCTGTTTTCCAAGACTGTTTAAGCAAATCATTTTATTTGATATTTTCTTTTTATTTCCTTCCTTTATAGTTTTTCCTTTTTGTTTGTTTCTTTGTTTACATGAAAAGAAAAGCTTGGCATTCCTTGCTAAATAAAGGCTGAATTAATAATATTATGCAGTTACTCTTTATTAGGTTACATCGACTTATTTTGCTTCTTACAGGCCTACATTATTTTACTTTCTTTTTGAGGTATTTTATGATAACCGTAGCGTAGTAGTGGGTTCCCCCCCAGAAGGGGGCAGTAAAAGCCGTGACTGTTTTTTTATACGTCTGCAAACTAAAATAGAAGAAGAGAGGAACAAGTTCGTATACAACTGCATCGGCCCATGTTGAACTCTAATGTATAACTGAAGTTTATCCATGTAGTTTGAATATTATCATTCGGGCACCTCACACCAGCGCCCATCAACAATCCTCTCTGGCTGAAAGTTATTTGTGGAAGTTGGCTCTGGCATGAATTGTGACTTTGAATGGAAACTCCCTCTTTTTGGAATTGAGTTTTTGCACGCTTTGCGAGTTTCCAGACACATGAGCGACGCCTGTTAAGACAGGAACTTTTCATCACAGTTGGATTTAAGATATATCGAGAATGCGTGACCGAACCAAAGAACTGGGCAACGTGAGTAAAAAAGGGCAGTGCACTCAGGAAACCGGCTAACGGGCTAACGGGCTAACCCGCAGATAGTGTAACCTCTGCCACAACTGCGATTTATTAACACTTAGCGTTCTCACGGGTGGCAGGGCTGCAGCTATGTGACTGACTTTTAATGTCTCTTTAAGCAGAGTGTTGAAAATATAAGTCAAATTTCACAAACTGGAAAGCTAACAACCTCCTCCTACACTGCGCTCTTGTCTTGCAGTGTTTTAGGTGGAGTGTGACTTTATTTAGGCTACGTTACATACACACTAGCTGCAATGAATGTTTGCTGTTGATTAAGTGATTTGTCTGGTATATATAACACAAATAACAATCTTTAATGTATCTCACTAGACTGCTGGTGATGCCTCGGACGAAGATGAAACCACGGCTCTTATGATTAAGCCTGGATCTGGGAGCTCAGCAAATGAAGAGAAAGAAAATGAGGCTTTCTTCAAAAAGGTTAATTTTTGGTTCATTTTAGCACATTTTATCGTATCACTCAATAGTATGCACATAAACTATTAGGGAACTGTAGAGAAGAAGCTTATTCTTTGTGTAAACGATCCAGAATGAGGTCTACTCCAAATTTAATCGATACTTGTGTGACCTTGTAACGTCAGTTATTCTGCATAAATTAGGCTACATTTTTGTTTTTTAAATTGTAGTCTGTGTGGTTTGTGCTTACAAAGTTTCCTGAGCGAAACAAATTTTGTCACATTAATATCTTCTATTTTCTCTGTATAGGTTCAGGAATTCGAGAGGGGCTTGAATCTATTAAGAAGAAGGTGTCGGAATTGGAGAACAAACAGAAAACAGTGTTAGGAGTTGCACTTCCTGAGGACAGTGAGTAGCTTAGCTTAGGGTATTTTTTTATATTTCAACACATTTCTATGAAATAAAAAAAAATAAGAGTTTTTTCAGTTCAAGTTTTATCATACAACACAAAGTTCAGGATGATTATTTGTTTTTGTTTTGTTTTAACGACATGTTATGATTTTTAACCGTTTTGTAGGTTACAAATTTTCATTTGTTTATGAATAAATAATTATAAAATACATTTTTTACTTGACCATAGGTATGAAAAAGGAACTTCAGTCCCTCAGAGAAAACATCAAAGTCCAGGCCAGCCAGATACAAAAGAAGTTAAAAAGTGAGACTTATAAATAAACATAAGTGGTTGTTATTGAACCTTTTCCGCCGGACCTAGTGGATGTGAAAAATTAAACAATACATTTACGTCACAGGCATCGAACCTAAGAAAGCTGAAGGTGAAGACAAATATATTCCAATAAACGTAAGAATGCGGCGAACTCAGGTAAGTTACTTTTAATCTATATTACATATGTAGCCTATTTTATTGATTATTTGTAAACTGTTGTTTTGGCACAGAATAATCTGCTCCTCCTCTTTTCTTTTGAAAGCATGGTGTTCTGTCCCGTGAATTTCTGGAATTGATGGGTCACTGTAATACAATTCAATCCCAATACAGAGACCGAAATGTGGAGAGGATACATAGACAACTCAAAATCAGTATGTGCTTTTTCTGTCATGTTTTATTCCATTGATAATACTAGTGTGTTCTTACACAGGTCTCTCATAATATACCGGTAGTCATTTTAAATGTGCACTGATTTTTTCCCCCCTATTTAAACGTTTTCTTTTGTATTATCAACAATGCTCTGTGTTAGTATTAGACCAAGACTTCAGCCAGTGCAACATAAAACAAAAAAATTGTTTGCTACTGATGCTTTCATATGTATTATTCCTGCGAAATAAATAAAACTAATGTGAATCTGGTTCCCCTCACAGCTGGCAACAATGTCACAGATGAGGAGCTGGAATCAATGCTTGAGAGTGGACAAACAGACGTTTTCACACAAAATGTGAGTGTGTTGTTTTGTGTAGTGTGCATGTATTGGTGTGAGTCTTGCATTTTGCTTATAGTTATTAATGGCTTCATTTTCTACAATTACCTGAAGAAAACCGTCCACAGCAGAGTGATATTATTTATGACACTCTTCTTATTACTTAATGCCACATTTCAAGTCTTCTCTTTTGCTTTCTTTGGAATGGATGTTTAATTTGGGTAAGGCATAAAAAAAAATTGTTTGGTTCCGGTTTCCGACCGACCCTGTCAATTTATGTGCGACCCAAATTTATTTTATGAGCTTGGGGAAGAAATAATAAAAATTAAATAAATACACATAAAAAACTTTGAGGCGAACTATAATTTACGTGTTTGTACAGCACCGTATTTGTATAGCACGCGATGCAAGATGCCTGTTGCCCTCCAGCAAAACAAACGAGGCAGCTACATCGTTCACCGTCTCGTTCGTCAAACTGAACTATAATACATATACAAGTCTTTTTTGTTTTTTTTTGTCATTTAGGACACTTTTATTCATATACACACATACAAATGCATGCATTCATGCACGCACACACCACATGATACGTTAAAGTGTAGCCTAACCTCCATCTGCGTCCCAAGTTTCATTAAAAATCATCCCAAATCCCAATCCCCTCTTCTGCTCCACTTCTTTCACCATGTATTTGTTCGTTTCTTTTATAATTTTTATGCAATCCAAACTTATCCGCTTGTCCGGGACAAATGGATTTTTGAAGGTGTGTGATTAGCCTGATTAGAACATCAATAACAAACAAAATACATAACTAGGGAATCACTAAACCGAGAGAATGATTCTGATTTTATTACATTTATTGTATGTTGTTGCGATCGATTCTGGATAATAAATGTATTACTGGCGGTGAGGTTGCGCTGTTGACGCTTGCGCAGCCTCGAGAAGGAGAAATCTATATGAGCGCAGCACACACACACCCAGTTAACAACATACTGTAACTGCCTCTAAAAGTCTAAATGTGGAGTTTCTATATTTTAAAATGTGTTAAGCAGCCTCAATTATTTTTCCTGAATACCATCTACAACAGTTCAATAAACAGTTAAAATTTAGTCACTTACATTTTAGATGTAATATTGGCTGTTTTTGTTCTGTTTCAGCAGCGAAAATAGTTCCAAACAAAAATCAGAGCAGAACCACGGCGCATCTCACAGGAACACTCATTGTTTTCATTACTGAATGATTCAGCATTTTGACCCGAATCGGTTGAGTCAAAGATTCAATGACCCATTCTTAAACATCTGTCTCATTCTTGAATGAATCAACCGTTTATGGTTTAAAACGATGAATGAATCAATGACTCACTCATTAATACGGCCGCCTGCCGCCACCTATTGGCAATTTAGTGTTATGTTTATAAGTAGCCTAGTATACTTCTTTCCAATGTTTCTTATTTGTACATTTAAATCAATTTCATAACATTATTTTATGCAATTTTAATTTTTCAGTGTAAATGATTTAATTTGATCAGCCCTACCTATGGTAACCGTAGCCTATGCTTCATCTTTCATTTTAAATTCCTAAATTTGATCAATAAATTCAATTATTTAGAATAATAAGACACTAATGGGGCATTTAATAATATTGGGGGAGGGGATGCCCTTCAAAGGTGCAGATATTACAATATGCCGATTTAAATATCAAAGCTGATTGAACACTGATGAGAATATTGCTTCAGAATAAATAAATAAATAAATAAATAAATAAATAAATCCGGACAAGCAACTTTTTTCTCGGACAAGTGAATGACAGATTTGTGACAAGCACATGAAAAGGCTTAAGGTCGAGCCCTGAATAATTTCCTACCTATCCCTGATTGCTGCCACTGAAAAGATGGCGCCGTTGTATGTGGCTCGCCGTCTGTTGCTCTCCTTCACGTTTTTAAATTTTCTGATTTTATGTTTGTTTTTATGTTTGTCTTTACTGACATCGGACTGCAATATGTCATATGTGTATGATCGTCAAACATTACTAAATATCCGCATAACTATTGATTCAACCAAGAGTGATGTTGACGAATACTGCCGATTTCCACCACCTGCGCACCTGCACCTTCCTACACAACTGCGCTGGTATCCCGCTGATCTTCCCTGGAGGCGACGGCGTCGGAGGAAGCGTGGCAAGCGGGGTGGAACTGCTGCTCGATTAAAGTCTCTTGCGCGGTCCTCGCCTATGTGTACTGGTCCTGCGCTAACCTGCGAGCGCCGCCTTGCCAGTGCCTTTGCATGGTCTCTCCCCTCACATCGGTGGCTTCGACCTGTTACTCGATGCTCTTCGTCTGCGCTTCCGCGCATTGTCTCCCCCAGCTTTCGACGTCGTGGAGTGAATGCTCTCAATCTTCGCTCACTAACGCGAACAACACAGCTGGAGGAAGCTGCTCCGCCGGCGCCACTTAAAGTGGCATTGATCAACGCCCGGTCAGTAGTAAACAAGACATTTTTAATAAACAATTTCTTCACGTCGCAGGATTTGGATATTCTATTTATTACTGAGACATGGATTAAGCCTGATGAGTTAAGTCCTTTCACTGAACTAGTCCCACATGATTGCATTTTCTTTAATTCACCGCGGCTATCTGGCCGTGGTGGGGGACTAGCGTCAGTGTTTAAAAAACATTATCCCTGCCGCAGTCTAATAACTAGCCCTTGTCGCACTTTCGAAGTGCAATTGGTGCAGCCCACATCAACTAACTCACTGGTATTTGCCTTGGTTTATCGTCCGCCTCAGCCGAATAAGGATTTTTTAAATGAGTTTGCAGAGTTTGTGGGGGATCTTGTTACTAGATATGATAGAATTTTAATCTTGGGCGATTTCAACATTCATGTGTGCTGTGAATCTAAGCCACTCTCCAAAGAGTTTCTAAATCTTGTTGCCTCTTTTGATTTGAATCAGTGGGTGTCTGGCCACACTCATATCCAGGGACATACTTTAGATCTAATTTTATCACGTGGTTTACTTGTATCGGACATTGGCATTGGTTGTGCTGGCATGTCGGATCATTTTCCGATTCTGTTCTCTCTACCTTTTAATGATACTACACACAAGCATCATACTTGCTCACGGATGACTCGAATTTTTAATGACTGTGCAGTGGAGGATTTTCTGGCATTATATCCTGGTTTACATGAGACTCAAGACATAGACATGGTTCCATCTTTAAGCTCCTTGGATGCTGCTAATCACTTGAATCTGTTTAATTCTATTTGCTCTAATGTCTTAAATGCTGTTGCTCCTCTTAGGGAAAAGAAACATAAACATAATCATGCTTTAAAACCATGGTTAAATGAAAATGTTCGTTCTCTCAGACAGATCTGTAGGAGGGCTGAACGCAAGTGGAACAAGGACAGATTACATGTTTCCTATGAAATTTTAAAGGACTCCCTCTCTGCTTTCCAGCGAGCTGCTAAAGCTGCTAAATGTCACTACTTTTCTGAGCTGATTAGACTTAACAGTAATAGGCCCAATGTTTTATTTTCAATAATTGATTCTGCTCTGAATCCCCCTACTAATCAGTTCCCAGAGATGTCGGACTCTCTCTGTGAGGAATTCGCAATATATTTTAATGAGAAGATCTCACTGATTAGATCGCAAATGCCTTTGTCAGCCTGTATTCCACTTGGAGTCCCCGTATGCTCTTCCATATGGTCTGTCTTTGAGCCTGTCTCCTTTGACTCTCTAAGTGAAATTGTTGCAATTTTAAAACCTACTAGTTGCTTTCAAGATGCGATTCCCACTATTTTTTTTAAGCAGGTATTTCGTGCTATCGGTCCTGATTTGTTGTCTATTATCAACAAATGTCTTTACACCGGGGATGTTCCCAACAGCCTGAAACATGCTTCAGTTTTGCCAAAGCTTAAAAAATCTAACTTGGATTCGACAATTCTGAGTAATTTCCGCCCAATTTCGAATTTACCCTTTATCTCGAAAATCCTCGAAAAAGTGGTATTAAGTCAACTCCAGTCTTTCTTGAATGATAGTCAGATTTATGAGAAATTTCAGTCTGGTTTTAAATCTCGTCACAGTACGGAATCTGCACTTTTAAGAGTCATGAATGACATATTGCTGACCACTGATACCGGGCAATCTGTGGCTTTGGTCTTGTTAGATCTTAGCTCTGCTTTTGACCTGGTCGATCACAATATTTTAATTTCTCGTCTCGAAGCGTGCATGGGTTTTCGGGGTACGGTGCTACAATGGTTCCGCTCGTACTTATCAAATAGGACTTACTCTGTCCGTATTGGGCAACAGTGCTCTTCCGAAATGAAACTGGGGTCCGGCGTTCCCCAGGGTTCTATTCTTGGCCCGGAACTGTTCAATCTATATATGCTCCCCTTGGGTTCTATTTTATCTCGACATGGGGTTTCTTTCCATCTTTATGCCGATGACACCCAAATGTACTTGCCTTTGAAGCGTGATGACAAGCATGCTTTAAAGCCAATATTGGACTGTCTGGACGAACTGAAACTCTGGCTTTCTAGTAACTTCTTGAGTCTCAATGAGAGCAAAACAGAAATTATTTTGTTTGGCCCCAATGATCGTAGTACTCATGAGGTTGATCTACAAACGTTGTTACCATATAGCACTATCTGTGTTCGGAATTTGGGGGTCTGGTTTGACAACAACCTTAAATTTGATAAGCAGATAAGTGCTGTGGTTAAGTCCTGTTTCTTTCACCTTCGTCTTTTAGCCAAGGTAAAGCCCTTCTTGTCTGTTAAGCATTTCGAGATTGCCATACATGCATTCGTAACATCCAGATTGGACTATTGTAATTCTCTATATATTGGTGCCTCTCAGAAATGCATCACTCGTTTACAATTAGTCCAAAATGCAGCAGCACGCCTTCTCAAAGGGAAGCGTAAATTTGAACACATCACACCAGTCCTGATATCGCTTCACTGGCTACCGGTTAAATTCAGAATTGATTTTAAAGTTCTCTTATTTGTTTTTAAGTCATTGCAGAACCAGTCTCCACAGTACCTATCTGAATTACTTCACCCAATCACACAGTCAAGATCACTCAGATCGGGGGACTCTAACCTATTATCTATCCCTCGAACCAGACTAAAAAATAGGGGTGATCGCGCTTTTGCAGCTTTCGGACCTAGGCTATGGAATAGCTTACCGGCTCATATCAGATCTGCCCGCACCTTATCAATTTTTAAATCTTCTCTGAAAACGTATTTCTTTTCAATAGCCTTTAATATATCTTGATGTGCGTGTCTTTGTATTGTACTTGTATTGTATGTCTCTTGGCCTTGTTAAGCACTTTGGTCAACGCCAGTTGTTTTTAAATGTGCTATACAAATAAAATTGTATTGTATTGTATTGTATTGTAAAAAAAAAAAAAAAAAATCCCTACCGACCCATGACCTCAACTGACCACCAACCGGAACCAAACTTTTTTTTTTTTTTATGCCTAAGATCCTTTTAGGAACAGTTCCTTATTAAATTCAATTTGATGTTATCTCTTTTTTTTTTGATGAAGTTGATTAACCTGTCTGTCCCTTTAGTGATATAATCATTCATAATAAATAGGGAAATTTCAGTTGAAAGTATCTTGGTATGTTTTTTTTAATTTTTTTTATTCCAGATTAAGGAAATCTGTGTTGTTAACATCATTAAAAGCATCATAGAAGTAAATGCCTCATTTTCAGTACCTCCTTTTTATTTTATTTAATTCCTCTTCCCTTTTAAACTTTTGATTTCAGTCATTCTTGTCTTCCAGCTTATATATTCAGTTTTCTACAACCCTTCCACCCCCTTTGAAGCATCACCACCACAAAACATTTCACTATTCTGTCCTATGTCACATGATCAGGGCCGGCCCTAGCATTTTGGGGGCCCTAAGCAGATTTGTTAAAAGGGACCCCCCTACCTAAGTTTTGACCTAACTGGCCCACATCCTCTAACTTACACATCCTACACTGACACCTTTTTGTAAAATTTTATCAAATTATCTTACTCTGTATATGTGTGAAGATAGATTTACTTAAGCAAACCTTTAAATGTTTTAGTTTAACCATTACTTTCAGAGAAATGTATCTCAATTGAGTAAATTTAATGCTTTCAGGCAAAAAAAGACAATTACAATTGAGTAATATATTATTATTAATAATAATAATAGTGAATAATTTAATTTCTGTGCTGGCGTGTTTTAAAGCAGCATGAAATGAAAAATGTAAAAGTGTAAACAAATGTTTAAAAAAAATTCCATCTAAGTATTTGGTGTTGTTTCAAAAACAACAAAGCGGATACAAAAATCTAAATGGCTGTTTGAAAACATGTAAATACTGTTTTTTGCAGGGGCGATGCCAGGATTTTATAAATGTGGGGGCACAGGGGGGACCAAGAACCAGTCAGGGGGGGCCATGGGAAATCAGAAAAAACCAGGGGGGGCCAATCATATTCCAGGGGGTGCCAGTGCCACCATAGACCTAATAAATATATAGACACCCTATTGGCTGCTGGAGCTATGTCAACCTATGTCAACAGCGCCGCCATATTGCGGAGGGCAACTTTCCCATACCTCTCATTACGGGAATTGAGAAAAATGCCTGTTTTGTGCGCTGCTTAGGACTGTAGAAAATCAACACACAATTGAAAACAGGTCTCTGGGAATTACCTTTCACAAACAAGACTGAAATTTTTTTTCTGGTTGTATTATGTCATTATATAATTAGTAATAGTAACGTACACCACGTACAAACCACTGAAATCTGTTGATAAATGTAAACGTTATAATTGTTTTTATCTAGGAAAACCGCAGCTCACCCGTTTACTTGCATTTGTTCACAGCGCAGTCTTGCCCTCAGCAAAATGGCGGACACGTTGACGTATCGCAGCAACGTTCCAAAGCGGCCAATAAGGCGTCTATGTATTTATTATGTCTATGAGTGCCCCCCCGTGCCCCCCTTCTAGACACGCCCCTGCTTCTTTGTGACAAGCAGGTGTCAGAAATAAAAATTACATTGTGTACAGAGATAATCATGGTAACAGCTGTATTTCTGCAGTTCCATTAACGCCACCTACTGTCAAATAGTGAATTTGCATTTTATTTCAGCTTTTTTTTTTTTAGATCAGTGCTAAAATCAGACTGAATTTTTACACTGCAAATACGCAATGTTGAAAATTTTAACTGGTCAATGGAAAAGGAGCTAATGTGCGTAATAAAAATGTAAACAATTTGGATGAGGTACCTAGAAGTTTTTTGAAGTGCCCACAACAATACCGTGCATGTTCATTACTGCAATATAGATCCCTTTTTCCGCCGACGTCACAGTTACGTCACGGCGCTAGCTGGAGGCAAAACAAACGGACAACTGGAGGCGGCCAATACAAACCAGCACAGATTCGGCTACATAATAAGGAGCTTAAATTAACATTATTATTATTAAATGTCATCTTGTTGTGTTGTTGGGTGCAAGAATCGATGAAAAATGAATATGCTGTATCTGGAATGTTTATTTCTTGAAAATATTCACATCATTAACATTGCACCGTAATGTCACTCTTTACATTGTCGTCTTCTCGGCGCTGGCTCGGCAGAACTGCGGATCGTACACACACAAGTCTTGTACACATTCAGAACATAGTTATAGGCATCTAAAGATTTATATGCCCTCAGTTTCTCTTTACGCTCGGTTTCTCTATCGGATAGGTCGGTGTAGAAGTCAGGCCACTCAACAGAGGTAACGTTAATCCTGTCAGATCGTCCGTCATTGAGTGACTACGAGTCGGCCAATCTGGTTCCGTCCGTTAAAATTAACTTTTGCAAATAACAATCGCGGTCCTGGACATTAAGTGACCTTGCACATTAAAATAAAATCGGATTTTCTCCAGTCATTGTTAAAAAACAAGCTAACAAAACTTGAAATTAACATTTGGGAAGCGGTCAGAGTGATCGTTCTGCCTCCACCTAAGCTCCGCCCACAGAAAAACGTCACCATGTTTACCAACTGAAAAGGGGTCTATAGATGATAGTGATACTGTTGTTACATTGGCATAGACACTTGATACATTAACACATGCACTGACACAAGCAAACTTTATCAAAGTTATTAATTCCAAGCATTAAGGTCTGAACCCCTGGCATTGGGCTCCCTGGTGGCCACGGGGGCCTCATGCAACCACTTAATAGGTAGCAACTGCTTATTATCTAGGCACTAGAGGCCCTGTCCCATATAGGACCCTAAGCACTCGTGGTCTTCCTCTGAGTCCGCACTTTCGTGACGTAAGGCCAACAGTGTGTATTAAGGGCGCATATCGACCGCAAAGTAGGCGCGCGCGAGTACCCTCCTGACATCTAAAATGATAAATGGGACACCCTACGGTCTCATGGAGTCCACAAGACTAAAAGTGCATATGAAGTGTGCCATTTGGGACAGGGCCACATGACGTGTGATTATGTGAAAAATCCTGTTTTACCACACAAACCCTGGTGTAAAATCAAATCTTTCTTGCAGATTTTGAATGATGCTAAAGCTACGAGGCAGGCTCTGAACGAGATTGAGTCGAGGCATGATGAGATCATCAAACTGGAGAGAAGCATCAAAGAACTACATGAAATGTTTCAGTACCTTGCAATGGAAGTGGAAGCACAGGTGAGATCAACACACTGGTTATATTTAGTACTTTCCATAGATGTCTAGCAAAAAATATCATGTTCTATATCAATTTAATAACAGTGATGTATAACAGTGATGTATAAATGTCTGTTTTTTCCCATATTTTTACTGTAAATCTGTTTTTTAAGTGAAAAGTGAAACTTGTTTTTTCCCAGGGTGAGATGGTGGACCGCATTGAGGAGAACATTAAGAGTTCCCATAATTATGTGGAAAAGGCCGTCGAGGAGACGAGCAAAGCTGTAGAAACTTCAAAAAAAGTGCGCAAGGTGAGTCAATGATTTGATTATTTATTTATTGGCATGACAACATTAAATCATTGGCTATGATTATCATGATGGCTTCTTTTTCTTCATAGAAAAAGATATGGATTGCAGTATGCCTTGCTATTTTAATTGTAATAATAGCTATTATCCTGGGTGTCACTTTCAGCTGAGGTGAGTCCCATCAGTTGTTTTGAATTTATGCAAAATTCAAAATTAATGCAAGCTATTCAGATGAAAGGTGTCTGTTATAGCCAAATGTCTTACACCTCTGTTTTTACTATTCATATTTGTTTGATTTAAATACTTTTTTTTTTCCTACAGTGTTTTCCTTTATTAGACGACTTTCCCGCCAAGCACTGGGTTTTTCTTCCTAAACTTCTTCCTGAAGTCCCCAATGCAAACAAAATTGCCATGTGTACACATGACCATTATTGGTGTCCCAACTCTAGCTACATGTATTTCAATTTTAAAGTGTTAATTTGTTGTTTTAGCTGCTTTGACCTACAAAGGACATGATTTCAGACTCCTGAAAATGTGTCAGTGGCACCACTTGGTTATAAAAAGTTAAATGGTAAAAACTGTTTGAATTAACTGATTACTGTATTGACTGGATTTCCAGGATGGTGGACTTCACTTGCAGAAACCAACACTTAAACATGGTCATATAGGGTAGATTAGGAAAAAATGCTAATGAGATTCATAATATATAACAACTTCCATTTGGAGACAAGCTCAAGAACTCTGAGGAATCGGCTATTTGTCTTTGCCCTACTGTGTTTATAAGATGTCTTTTGCATTATCTGTTGTGATGTATCCTTTTATAATTTCATTTCAAGCTTAACATTTGCTGAAAATAGCATGTGAGGTCATCTGTATATACATATGTAACTAATTTTATACTCTGCTTTGCATTATAGAAACTACCTTTCAAAATATTTCTTCTCTTGCCTTTACAATGACATGTTGCATACATGTGTATATTTTAACACATTTGTGCTCAGAAATTGATATGTACAGTTACTTGTTTAATGCCTCAGCCTTGGTGCCTTTTCTTGAGCATTTACTGTATGGCGCTGTAAATGTCAAGATCACCAAGAGTGCTTATCTGGTTTCACTGTGCAGCCTCTGGACTTACTGCCACACATTTCATTCATTACAGTGTAAAATTGTAATTTTTAAATAAACTACATGTATATTTTATTGTTTTGTAGTCCTTTTTTTATTTCCTTGTCTTTAAAATAATTGTTAGATTTTAGTGGATTATTTACTGTTTGAGTACAACTGATTGCAGTTGTTTCGGCACAAGCAAATAGTATTGTGGCAACCTAACATCATCCGTTAACTGTTAATATAATAATACTAATACTAAAATGCATATTTGAGCTGTTTTAACTTAAAGCAACTTGCACTGACATATTTTAAAATGTTTTTTCCAGGGCACGTTTAAAAAATTTACTTAAATGTCCTAATTGAACTAAGACCTATTCCTGACTTTATCTTAAACCCTGTCTCTGAAGCTGGGAAAAAATATTAACTTCCTATAGGGTTTGGTTTAGGGTTAGTTGCATGTAATTATGCACAATTTATAGTTACTATAGTAACATGTAACAGAATGACACTATAAAATAAAGTGTTACCAATTTATAAATCTATTTTTGTATATAAAAGCCATCAAGCTTCCCATCAGTTCAGGGAGTCACTTTGTGAATACAGATATATTTTTTTTTTGTTGTTGTTGAAAAAACTTTTAAATGTGTATATTTAAAATAATTCAAATTTTAAAGCCTATATTAGATTGGTCAGTCCCCTCATAATTCATACACTGGATTACATGATACACAGGGAATCCCCATGACACTAGTGCCCGACCTGTGCGCAGAACTACACCTCCCAGATTGTGTTTACTCTCTGCTTCCATTTATAGCAACAGCCTTTATCGCTCTGCCTGTTCAACACGTTCTGGACTGCGGCACAACGAAATTCAGGTAACATTTTGTTTAGTTGTTTATTGTGAAAATATTACCAAATTACATGAGTGAACAAGCTTGGGTTTACCCAGTGACTGATACTGATATTTAAAGTATAAAAAGTTTATATTTCAAGATAACAAGCTGTATCGTGTTTACATAAACGCCTTTTGTCTTTATATTTTTACTTATTTACCGAGCTAAGTTGTGTTTTCAGTCGATTTTGTAGCTATCACTTTTGTTTAGTAGCCTATAGCTATACGCCCGTGAGTGATATAAATGAAAGTGAAAGGACGTCAGGCAAAATCAACCACACTGGCTTTAACTTGTTTAAATTAATACATTTTTTAGCTAACCGTGTGATTTGTGTATACATTTCTGAAATACATAACTAGACAGTTACCTCTGATAAGTTATAATTTAATTTTGAGTGGTCTGTTATCATAACAGACCACTCAAAATTAAATTGCAACGACGTGGACTCATTTTATGTAAAGCTGCTTTGAACGATTTAGGCTACTTGTGAAAAGCGCTATACAAAAAATAAATGTGAATTGAATTGACTTAAATATTTACTAAACTCTTGACGAATTGAAAGGTGACCGTTTCCCTATAAATCCGAGATGAACGACGGAAGAAAGCGTTCCCTTGTAATGGATACCTCGTCATACTCGCAGGTAGTTTTCAACGATGTTCCTCATCATATCGCAAACACCGCGGTTTCGTGCCGGTTCTGTATATCTGGCAACCCGGGTATCTGAAGGGTACAAAACCATGAGTATGATCGGTATTCTATGATATTTTATTATTATTTCATAACTTTTCATTATATAAAGGATAGTTGTCTTTTTTGCATTCGAGTTATTTAATCTGTAAATTGTTCAGGTTGGCTGGAATTCTACAAGCGTATTATAGCTTGAATTGCCATTGCTTGACCATTATCGGACCTGAGCCGATTGTGCATCAGTGGTTTTCAAAGGTAGGAATTCATCCTGTTAGCGGTCAACACTGCACATTTATTTTACTATTTGTTTATCATAACTTTCCAGTTTGTTTCCATCATGACTGAACTGGTGATTGGTGCCAAGTCTTAGTCTTAAAACTAAATGTAATATATCATGTTTGTGACATTCAACTAAGCAAATATTCATTACTGGAGGACTTGGTGTGTCCTCGCTGGCGTCTGTGGTTGGGGCCTGGGCCGTTGCATAAACGCTAAGACTATACTATAAAGCACTGTTTTTTTGTCAAATCATTTTTTTTAAGACTTTTCATAACTTTTTTTAAGCACAAAAATGTAGGTTGGTCTAATTGACACCAAAAAATAAGACTGACTGCCCCTTGACTCATACTTTTTTACGTACTTTCTTAATACTAGATATTAAGATACTGTTTTAACATAATGGCTATGATCATGCAACTGTCCCCTGGTGTAATTACTGTGCATCAATGCCATGGATGTGACGTGACGTTGTGCTGCTATTTTAGTAAAGGCAGAACCACTAACTTGAGTGGTCCCCATCTACTCATCCTGCTACTCAGGGGTCCTAAATCAAGGAACCTTGTGATGTGTCAAGTGTCTCAAGAATTTGGCTTGCTGCCATTTACCACTTTCTTGGCAGTTAATTAAGACTGGACCAACAGAGTGAGGATTACTTGAGCATGGCTGGGTAGTTTATACGTAAGGGATAATGTAGAGTGAGGCGGTTATAGCGAATACAACCCCGGCAGGCTGATTAGGACCCCGACGCGAAGCATGTAATATATTTATTACATGGCTTGGTTGAATTCCAATGTAGAATGCGGTCTGTTATTTCTTGATAATAAGTACACTGCACATAATACGCGCATAAGTATAACACACCGTTGCCATGAAAAACAGAGCGTTGCCATGGATTCTGTAGAGACGGAACGGACTATTTTCTTTAGCGGAAGCAATACAATCGTTTTTAAATCAATAACTCCTTTTTAAATCAATATTTTGTGTCAAATTATTGATTTATTTGGTAGGTAGCCATGTAATAAGCGGAATAATTTAGAGCGAGGCGGTTGTTATAGCGAATACAACCCCTTCAGGCTGATTCAAGACCCTGACGCGATGTCTGATATGAGATTTAGAAAGTAATAAGTAATGCAATATTTTTCAACAGAGTTATTTGAACAGTAATCTAATTACACTGAAGTGTAAGTAGCTAGTAATTAATTACTTTTTTAGAGGAACTTACCCAACACTGTGTGTGTGTGTGGGGTGTGTGTGTGTGTGTGTGTGTGTGTGTGTGTGTGTGTGTGTGTGTGTGTGTGCGTGCGTGTGCGTGTCCGTGTGTGTGTGTGCGTGCGTGTGTGTGAGTGTGCGTGCGTGGCACTACTAGGGCCGGATTAAGAATTCAGAGGCCCCTGTGCACAATGTCTTGTAGGACATTGGCACATTCTAAGGCACAAAGCCATATCACGGTTTCGATTTTAGTTCGTTGGCAAAATATAACGCTAGAGACCTTTATGTTAGGCTATACATTTTACATCTCATATGTGTTGGGAAAAGGGAGAAGAGAGAGTTTGGCAAAAGGTGGATTCGAACTTGGGTCGAACAGGTCAAAAGCTACTTTCAAACACCTCACGCCCTACGACATATGCCACTATATATAGAGGCGGGCGTCTTTTTGCCAAAAATACAGGCACTTAGTGCAAATATACGCTCTGTTATCGGAAATGACGCTTCCCCTCGCTTGAGCCCAAGCCCATAATGCCGATTGGGAAATCCGGGTTTTGCCACTATACCCTATACCAGGGGTGGCCAACGTCGGTCCTGGAGAGCCACAGTCCTGCAGAGTTTTGTTCCAACTCAAATCAAACACACCTGAACCAGCTAATCAAGTTGTTATGGGTTACTAGAAAGCTATACAGGCAGGTGAGTTATCAGGATCGGAGCAAAACTCTGCTGGACTGTGGCTCTCCAGGACCGGCGTTAGCCACCCCTCCCCTATACTAAATTATGATGATGTTGAAACTCTATATGATACAGATATGTTTGTTCTCAGAGAACTACCTGCCCAAGGATGATGGAGAGTTTTATCAGTTCTGCTATGTGGACAGCATCGGTTATGTCAAAGGAGCCAGCACCCCGTTCTGCTTTCAAAGCCCAGCAGAAATAAGCCTTGACTGCAGCTTGGAGAAAGACCTGTTAGTTATAACAACACAGGTACAGCTTGGACACCATCTGGAATTAAAGTTTCTAGTAGCTTTTCCTTTTTGACAGCCACTAAAGGTTTAATATTAATAGGAGCAGACAGAAAAGATGGAGAAAGAGAAAGAGGACTTTGTCAAAGAGATCGAGCACTTAAAAGAAACAAATGAGATCCTGAAAACTGAGTTGGGGGAAAGACTGCACGAGATCTGCCGTCTCAGGGTTAGTCAGATTCTCTTCCTTTTACAACACTTGTAATATGTATACTTGTTATTTAGTCTTTGTGCTACCTCCAATTGTACTGGATGTTTTTGTAATGTTTTTGTCATAATGTCTCATCATTTTTAGACAGTTGTCTTTGTGTAGTGGGGAATGTTGTACTACTTGTTGTCCTAATCAGTGTTTGTTTTACTATTATGTATATACTATCCTATAGCTTTAACTAGGATAGTATACCTTTACTATCCTATAATTAGTTTTTTCAGTTTGTACTTGATTTTTTAGTTTGTTTTAGTAAGTTTATGTTGTCATTTTTATTATTTCTTTAGTTATTTATACTTATTTCAGTTTGTTGTCAAGGCAACATTTCTCATTTTCATGTAAGTTTTTGATCTAATATTTATATTTATTTGAATTCAGTTTTTGTGTTATATTTTGTTAACAAATATCAACGCTGGTTCTACTGCATTGTTCTTGTACTGACGAAACACCACTATATATCTGCAGTGGTGAATAAAGTGATCATAAATGTGTCTTTATACTAAACTGCAGAGCATTGATGATGGGAAGTCAAAGGACAAGCCGGAAACACCACTGCCAGATGTAGAGAGTTTTAACGCCACTGAAGAGGTAAAGATCAAGCTAACACCCGGTTGAAACATGTCTGTAATTTTATATCTGTAATTTAATCTTTCTGATTGAGAATTGTATGAGATATATAACTTTTATCAAACAAAATGATTCACAGTCACTGAACGCTCTTCATGAAAAGTATAAGAGAGCTGTTCAAAAGATCCACATGCTTAAGAGTGAAAGGGCTGAGTTACAGCAACAGGTTGAACTCCAGGATACCGAAAACCTCAGGTGAGTTTCCTTATGGATATCTCTGTATCAACATACGTTTTTATATGCAAATGTAACCGGTCCTACTCAACCCGCTCCGGTTTCGGGTAGGGGAGGCGAGCACGCTAACAAGGACGTTAAAGACGGCAGTCGCTAGTGTGCCTCTATAGAATGTTTTATTTTCATCTGTCCTTTTTCTCCAGACTGAGTACCTTGCTGAAAGAAACAGATCAAAATTACAACAAAGTACAGGACCAGGCCAAGTTGTTACAGGTTTGCAAATGCTTTCTCGTTATATGTTCTTACCGTTAATGATAATTAAGAATGAAATGATTTATTTCTGTGGTCATAATCCATAACAAGACCAAGACACAAAAATACAAAAGACAAAAAGAGAGAAAATGAAAAGTAAACCGAATCAAATGAATACAAAAACAAGGTGTGGCATAACTACACTGAACAAAATTATAAGCACAACACTTTTGTTTTTGCCCCCATGCTGAACTCAAAAATCTAAGACTTTTTCTATACACAAAAGGCCTATTGCTCTGAAATATTGTTGAGCAGGTCGGCGAGTTCGCCAGTTGACTTAAATTTGGCATTTATTTTATTTTAGGTTGATGTGCAAAGCAGCAGGAAAGACAATGAGAAATTGCTCATCGAAATACAGGCCCTCAAGATGAGTAAGACTCTGGAGGACCGGAGAGCTGAAAACAAAGCATTACAAACATCCATGTTAGAGCAAGGAGCCCAAGAGAAAGAAGAAAACAAAGTGAGGCTTGTTTTTATAGAAGTTTGAAGCATCATGACTTCAAATCATTAGTCAGTAATAACTGTATCATCATGAAGTAATCTCTTTGTGACCGAACACTCAGGTCCAGATTCAGGCTCTGCTTACTCAGCTGGCTGAGGCCAGAGGCCTGCTTCGCAGTGAGTGCAGAATTGCAAAGAAGCCAACAAGCGTACAGAAGGAGCTGAGCAGGAATTGAAGGAAGTGAAAAAGAAACTGGAAGAGATTACCTTGAAACAGGCTGAGGGCGAGAAAAACCAATCAAATCCAGGTATTACACGGTGTCATGTTTGTTTTTTAACTTATGCATTTCACTTTAAATGGGTGGTTGATTATGATTTAACTTTTTTAACTTTAGTTAGTGTGTAATGTTTCTGTTTGAGCATAAACAACAAGAAGTTACTATGCTCAAAGTTCAAAGCAAAGGAAGATATTTGCTTTTAAAGAAATCATTTTTAAAGGACTACAACAAATGGCTGGTAGGAACTACACAACATTCCTCCAGAGTTAGTGACATCACCAACTAGAGTGACCAGACATCCCGAAAAATTCGGGACAGTCCCGAAATCTAAGCTGTTGTCCCGAATCCGGCCCTGATTGTCCTGAAAATTATAAAAGGCTAAAAGTTTTTGAAATTTTCAGTGCATGTCTGTGTGAGGTAAAAGGACACAAACTGTTGAAGCTCCGCCCTCTGTGCCGGCAACAGCAGCTCATTTGCATTTAAAGGGAGAAACACAAAAACTGTGCGTTTTTGCTCACCCTCAAAAAGTGTCAATTTTAAAATGCTATATAAAATTATCTGTGGGGTATTTTGAGCTAAAACTTCACAAACACACTCTGGGGACATCAAATATTTATTTTACGTCTTATGAAAAGGGCATTATACCAACCCCTTTAAACTTTAGTTTTTTTGTGAGTATCAATAAGTATTTCAATCCTGATTCAAGACATTTCTGTAATTACAGGTACAACTTCAGCAGGCACAAGACAAAATTTACGAAATGGCTGAGACATCAAGATTAGACAGAGAGACGGTTGAAAAAAGGAATGAGGTGATCTGTTTTGTTATGACACAGATTAAACACTGTTAGGTACATTACCGTTCAAAAGTTTTGGGTCTGTAATATTTTTTAATGTTTTTGAAAGTCTCTCATGCTCACCAAGGATGCATTTATTTGATAAAAAAACTGTAATATTATAAAATATTATAATGGAATTTAAAATAACTATATTTTAATATATTTTAAAAATGTAATTTATTCCTGTGATGGCAAAGCTAAATTTTCAGCAGTAGTACATTTTAGGAACTTAATACAAAAGACGTTGTAGAGTTCAAAGCACGGAACTACATGCCAGTCAATTATTATTTAATAATAATTCAATTATTCTTATTTGATGTAGTCCCCTCTCCCTCCTTTTTTTATCTCCAGGAACTGCAGGCAGAAGTAAATAAACTTCGTAGGTTGTTGTTTGACTACCAGGTTGCATCTGTTGCCGCAATGTCTGATCAACTACCCAACACTCAAAGCCCACCCACCTCCCATTACTATGAGAGCATTGATGATTTGACAGGTCGGTAAAATAACAGTTATCTTAAAAGTTTAAACATACAGTTAGACAAGTGAAAAATGTGTGTTAACCTGATAACCTATTATATTTGTACATTATAGCAAATCCTGCAGGAACAGAGATACAGGTAATTATCTTGTGTAAACAATATTTCGAGAATGAGTTTCCGCAGAGGTCAAAATTACTGAATTGTATGCATTTCCTGATGTGCAGATTAAGGTGTGCCAGCACTGTCAGGAGGGTTTTCCTGGCATCAGCGAGGAGGAATTAGAACAACACGAGCAGTCTCACAAAGTGTGTCCATTCTGCACTCAGATCTTTGACGACTGGCAACAGCAGGAATTTGAAGATCATGTCTACGGTCATGAGGATTAGTCAGTTCGGATTTCTATATCTGATAGAATATATTTAGGAAAGTATGGTGTCGCTTTTTAAGGTACTGAATGGTCCAGGATTTTCTAGATATGCATCAGCTACTATCTATCTAAAATAGGGAAATTACATGTTTTTATTATTATTATTATTATGTAATGAATGCAATATCATTGAATAAATAGAATAGATAGAAGATACACAACATACATAAGATAAAACTATTACCAATTTTTTTTATTATTTACCAAAACCTTTTTTCTAGTGGTGACCCAGGTTTTGAAATAATAAACATAAAACATATTGAGACTTGTTGGGTTGTGAGAAATGTGACTAAGTGGATGATTTTATTAGCAGTTTTTCCTCTCAAACAAGCTTGGCTCACACAACATTGTGACATTCTTTGACATTCACCCTTATCTCCTCCTCCTTCCATGACAATATATTTACAAAATAATGTCTTATTCTCAAGGTGTCATTTGGCTGGCCTCCTCAGGCGTAACGTCTTGCAAAAACAGTTCTGCGAACAGAGCTGGCAGCCAGTACTGTGGCTCCACTGTAGCTTGGGAGTCCAGCCACGCTAAGCCTTCTTTCAGCAGGTGATCCTGAAAACAGTGCAAAAGGTATTAGAGGACCTATTATGCTTTTTTTTTTTTACATTTTCAACTTTCTTCAGTGTGTAATGTTGCGGTTTAGCAAGAAAAGGTTCAGTAAAGTTGTAAAGCACAAAGGTTATGTTCACACTGCGAGCCAATTCCGTTTTTTTTGTTTTTTGTTTAGCTGTTCACATTGTTGTTTTAAATGTGACCAGTATGCGCAAAAGAATGATAAAAAGATATCGCGAAGGGCGCTGTCATTCAGAAGTCAACGCAAAGGCTGAATCTGAAATCGCCCTCTATACCCTCAAATAGGCCATTATTTGAGGAGACCGCCATTTGTAGTGGTGTCCGAAACCATCAAGTGCACTAATTCTATCCCACATTGCACTGCAATAACAAGTGTACAGCCAATGTATGCTCAACGGCTGTCCGAATTCGCTCACTCATTTTCATTTACTCCTTCAAGTGAAATGTATTAGTGGACTAACATAGGGAATAGTGAATGAGGGTTTGGGGGTGATTTCGTATTCAGCCTTAATGATTATGTGTTTATTTATAGTTTGATCTGCCATGGCTATATAAAAACAAAGTTTTTAAACATTTATGATACAAGCCCCCTCATGTTTTGCAGTTTCTTGTTATCTCTGTAAAGCTGCTTCGAAACAATCTGCACTATATAAATAAATTTGACTTGACTGTAATACTTATGAGTTCTGACATCACTGTCCTTCCACTGACTACCTTTCACAACTGTCTTCATAACGTTGAGTATGTACAATCTTTTATGTGACTCCCATGAGCATAGACAGGATTGTAAAAAATGTGGATCTAGAGTGACTTTAAAAATCGCATGAATTCAGATATGACTAGTCAGACTGAAGGTTGTATTGCAAATCATCTTGAAAAGATCAGATTCCATGTGGTTTGTGCTGTTCACACTATCATTAGAAAAACAGATCTGAGTCACGTGGAAGCAAAAAATTGATTTGGGCCACATTTACCTGCAGTCTGAACACAAGCAAAGTCCACTCCAAAGGGAGTTATTCTCTATATCATTAAGCTCTGTTTTTGAACTCCCTGAAAGAGGGGATTTATAAGACAGAACTAAACAGACAGACTGGGAAGAAAGCTTCTGCAACAAGGTAAAATATGTGAAAAAGTGTTGTTTTTTTGTTTACATTCAAGCATGAAAACCTATTCAAGTAGACCCCAAAAACAAAATCAAGATTTTGCAAAAGGGCAAAATAGGTCCTTTTTAATTTATAATATTATATATAAGTATTTAAAGTGGGTGTTTTGTTTTTCCTGCACACTTACAAGAACGTGACAGGCCCGCTCTCTCTCCCACTTAAGGCTGTCTCTGATCTCGCTACTGTCACATAGCCCTTTTTCTGTAAAACAAGGCCAATAATCAGATCTGACATCACAGAAGTGTAAAGGCCTCAGACTTTGTGAGTCTAGTATTGATTACCTCTGCTAGCTGAAGGACAACAGTGTGATCCATGTTGAGCTCTGCTGGGACTGACTGGACTAGATAAGAACCTCCAACAGGAATCATCCCGAAGCCATTTCCCATAGCCTTGAGCTTCTTGATGGCCCGCACCAAGTCATCCCTGAGTGACGACATGAATGGGGGTGATGAGAGAATTCATGTGTTCAGAATCGCTAGAATACAGTATGTACAATCAAAGACACTCACTGGCTCACATCTTGAGCAAACTTCCCTCTTCCTTTCAAGACACGGTGGTGAAGTTCCTCCAATGTGATGAGACCTGCACAAATAAAGTCATTTATTGATTAATACTTACAATTATTTTGATTGAAAGTGAAAGGTTTTAGGGAGGCGTACTGGGAGGGGCTGTCTAGGAACGAGTCAACGTTATTTAAGAAATATCTGAATGCCATGATTGACCAATCAAAATCAAGTATTCCAGACAGTTGAATAATCATAATAGAGCATTTGTTTTGCCACACATATATGCAATATCTCCAAGGCACAAAATACTACCATCGATATAAGTCTGTTTAATTGATAATATGCAATACAATAACCGCGTAACCACTTTAACACAATGAAATTACAAAAACTTACCACCATTTCTGTGTTTTAAAGCTAAACAGACTTCAATGATCTGTACACCAAGCTCATAGTAGAAATCTCCAACTCCAAGCATCTCAGACCAAAATCCTTTTCCAGCTGCACAAAAAAAAAATTAAAGTTCATAAGGTCATATAACTTTTTTCACTGAAATTCTAATTATTTATCATTATACTTACAATAACATAACTAAACTATATATAATTTATATATAATATAAATATTTAAATTATCATTATATGAATGAGTATAAAACAAAGTCATAATAATTGATCATTTACAATAATTTATATAATTATAATTTATAATGTCAATTATACAGATTTCATATGAGCACAGTGTACACTCTAATATAATACGGTAAATAATAAAATGACATATAAATTGAAACATTTACGATAAATAGCCTACATACATGCAAGTGGATCAACCCCTATGGTGGCACACATCTCTTGGAACTGCACCCTGAATTGAGAGTTTTTACGGATTTCTTGTTTATGCTTGCTGGCAAACTCCTCCAAATGGGTCTTAAAGGTTTCCAATTGTTTTGACATCTACAGGGACAACACATACACTCTGAAACTGTTGTTTCACATCAGTAAAGCTTGCTTTCAATCAAAATCCATGTCGTGCTTATCAGGGTACACGCACCTGTGCAATCTGGTCCTCAGCCAGGACATTACCTCTCTCTTTATACTTTGCCTGCGACAGTAAACAAATTAGCTGGATGAAAATGCTAAATGATTTTCCTAGGAAATAAATCTCGCTGAAGAGCTGTGATCATACCTCTGCAAGTTTCTTCTTGGCGATCGCTCCAGCTCCGACTCCTCTTCTGTGCATGATGTCTAAATAAGAATCTCTAAAATACTACAAAATGAAACGGTATTATTTCCCTGTTCTGACAACTATAGTAATTTTCCTATTCAGGTGAATAGCTTACGAGCTACATAGTAACAAACCGAGACAGAATGACGAAGTAGGCAAACTAAACTAGATATATTACAATAAAACAAAATAATATGGTTGTTCTCTTTCAATTATGCTCTTTATCTACAAAGTTTCCAACAATCCGAAAAGAAGACATCAACAGAAGTGTATTTTTTCTTCTGTACACGAGTTAGGTCTCGTCGTCACTAACGCTTTGGTGAATGTGTCGATAACGACACCCATCGGACTGGAGAGTAACTGACGAAACAATGTTGCTGGTCAAGTTAAAATTCTGTGGGATATTCACATGAAATTATTTTCTTCGCATTTAAAATGGACTTTCTGCAGTTTAGAACACAAAGGGGAATTATTACAAACAATCCTCGCTGTCATTAATCAAAATGTAGTCACGTCATCGGAAAAATAATCATCAACGCCATATGTCTGATATTTCCATGAACAGCTTAATGTATGTGATTTATAAAACAAAACCCCATTACAAGCACATGTCTACATAAAACTTGCACGTATGTAATATTTTATCAAATTTAGTAAATTCAATATTCAAAATAGGCCTATCATCAAACGTGTGCTGCCCAAAACGTGACGAGAAATTCACTATATGCTTCATTCTCTTAGTCTTCACTAAGTTTCTGCAGTCGTGTCCATCTATGATAGTCGTGTCTGTATTTTTGACTCTACTGCTATTAAAGCTTTAAGTAAACTTAATAGCTCAAAATTTGACTCCTTGACTCGAGAACCGTCCCTGTCATCATGAACGACTCATTCAGAGAAGTTTTGTGAACCGAATCAAACGATTTATTGAAAAGAGCTCAACAGACTCAAATGAAGGGTTTTGGCCGTAATGGCGGCTGGCGGCTGCTATTTAGAATTCCATTATGATGTCATAATATTCGGGCCGCGGTAAAGTGCAAAGTTGAGCATCAGTCTGTTGAGTTCAGGAGGAGAAAACAGCGATTGCAGTGACAGTAAGACTGTTGATATTTGCTAGTTCAAATCGGATTTTTTGGATATTTTATCAATCTATTGCAGAAGTATCATAGCAGACATATCAGAGAACTGATTTTTGCAAGTGATATTGCATTTTTGGGAAAGTGCCTTTGTCAGTCCATTGTGATCGATTGCGATCCGTTGCGAAAATGACATTTCTGAGCAAAGTTTTTGGGTGCTTAAGCTTCTTCTTGCCAAGACACCACTTGTCAAGACAGTGCAGTGATGGCAACTTAGGATGTAGCAGCATTCAGGAGGAGCCCATCCAGAGACCTCCAGAAGATCCAGACATGGAGAAAGAGATGGACTATGAGAACTCTCTTGTTGAGCTGGAAATATTTCCAGATTTCTCCAGTGCGCCAGAACCACTGATTCCAGTGGAGGAGCCTGAATCCCAAACTCCACATGCTGGAGTGAAAATATTTCCACGTTCCTGCACAGTGGCAAAGCCATTGTTGATCCAGGTGGCACCACAACACCCTCTACCAGATGAGCTGGAAACATGGACATCTTTCTCCACTGTGGCAGAACCATTGATGGCTGAAAAGGAAACTCCACCTGATGAGGTGAAAAAATCGCCAGGTTCCTCCACTAAAGGGGCGGAAACACTGATGGTTCAAGAGGCACGGTATGCTGAGGAGGAAATACTGCCATCTTTCTCCACTGTGGCAGAACCATTGATGGCTGAAAAGGAAACTCCACCTGATGAGGTGAAAAAATCGCCAGGTTCCTCCACTAAAGGGGCGGAAACACTGATGGTTCAAGAGGCACTGTATGCTGAGGAGGAAATACTGCCATCTTTCTCCACTGTGGCAGAACCATTGATTGCTCAGTTTGAAGAACTTGAAAAAGAATTGCTAAGTTCATTCACTAAAGTGGCAGAAACACTGATGGTTCAGGAAGAACCTTGGCATCTCAGTCCACTTTCTGAGGAGGAAATATCTGTCTCCACTGTGGCAGAATCACTGATGGGTCAGATGGCACCAGCTGAGGTGGAGCAAGAGCGTCCACCTCAAAGGAGAAGGACAAAGAAGGAGAGACAGACAAAGAAGGAGAGACAGACATGCTCTTCAACTATAAGACTTCCAGGTGCAACTCCACCAGCACAGCCAATACATGCTTGGACGGATTTCAGTCCTGCACAAGATACCAAGGCCGAGGAAGAGACGATAAAAAAGGAGAGCGAGGTTGAAGATAAAACTCCTGTAATGAAAATGACGAGGTGTGTACACTGTAAACATTGTTGGTTTAACTTAAAGTGAGTTCATTGAAATAAAATATTTGAGTAAATACAAGGAAGGAAATTGGTTTAATTAATAGAAACTCAAAGTATTATGCTATTAACCACATTAATTATGCAAGTTGATTCGACAAAAGATAAAAAGTTGTGATAACAAATCATGAACATTTATATTTTTACAGTGTAGAAATAGTGGAGGTGGATCTGAGACAAGAAAGGAGAATGAAAAAGGAGAGAAAGACTGAATATGATACTCCACCACCAGCAAAAGCAAAGCTTGCTTGGACGGAGATGGATGGAGACAGTGCAAAAGTCACACATACGAAAAAAAGAGAAGATGAAAAGAGAAGGCCTGAAAGACAAGCAAAGATAGAAGATAGAAAGACAGAGCAGGCAGCAGATATTACTCCACCTCCTGCAAAGGGGGAAAAGACACACGTACAGGAGCCTGAAAGCAGCAGCAAAATCAGCCAGAAGTCCAGCAGAAAGCAGAATGGACTTCTTCTCCTTTATAAACTGGCAGAGAAAAAGGTCACTGCAGAGAGAGAGAAGAAGAAGAACAGAAAAGAGGAGAAAATACAAAGGCAGTTACTGTACGAAAGATACGTCAATGATCCATCCATGAAACACCTGCTTATCAACAAACATAACAGGTTCAGCAAGTCATATGGCTGTTTCACTCTCATCATCTGAGCATCAAGAAAATATACAATGAAAAACAAAGCAAATAAAACATATTTTTATAAGATATTTCTGTTTTTTATTTTCTTCCAAAAACAAAAAACATTAGCTAATCCAACAGCTGAACACAGCTGTGTCTGTCTGTCTGTCTGTCTGTCTGTCTCAGTTTATCTGTTTGTGTGTGTGTGTGTGTGAGAGTGTGTTCAAAGTGAAGTTTAGTTGTGACTTTTTCACCTGTAGCCTCATATGTTCACCACTAGATGTCCTGCCTTTCTACCTTTTTATGTGGCATATAAGGTTAAATTGCTATCATTCTGTTGGACCGTGCTCACATATTTATGCTATTTTTATTTTTAAATATCTTTGAGATATATATTGTTTTTTTATCCATATTTTAAATTAGCTTAAGTAATTTAGTTGTGTTTTTGTTATTCTTAATAGTTTTTTAATGTTTATGAATCAGTTAAAGTGTATTTTATAGGTAACATAATTTTTTTATGGTTTTAGTTTTAGTTAACTTTAATAAACCAAATTTATGCCATTGAAGAAGTGGATTTTGGAATAGTTCACCAAAAAAGAAAATTCTGTCTTCATTTTGTTTCTTTCTTCTGTTGAAAAAGATGACATTTCAAACAGCATTTTTTTTCTAATGCTAAAAAAAAGCACAAAAGACAATGATGATATTGAAAACAATTTAATTATAATTAGGCTAACAGATTTTCATTTAGAGATACATGACAAGATATTTCAATGTGATTTGGACACTTTTTGCCATTGAGATGTCTAGGAAAAGGTGTCCCAATCACATGTGAAATATTCTGGTACACTCCTTTGCTCTTCAAATTCGAGGGTTGGTTCTCCATGTCGCTTTAGAGGCACGTCCTTTTTAGCTTTATTGATTCCTGTGGGTCACATATATAAAACATGATAAAATGCAATTTACATGATGGTAAATCCTGATTATTTTCACTTGCAGAAAGCAACTTACTTGAAGGCATCGGCTTTACTCTGAACCCACATCACAAACTCTTTTTTCAGCAGATCATTGAAGATGCGAGTGTCTGAATCCTCTGCCATAGTTGGTCTGTAAATGAGCATTAGATGCTGTTACTTTATGGAAATATATGTAACATATACATGCTGTCCATTTCCCCAAACTTACTCGCTCTTCTTCTCTCTCTGATTGAGCAAATAGTTTACAAAGTTTTTCTGAACCATCGAGTCCATAATTTTGCTGATGTCACTTGCAATGGTGGATTCAGCATAACGACGACTAAACTTCTGGATGCCATTTGTTGAGCTATTAATGATATTTGAAAACAAAACAAATAAAGCAGCCTACAAACAAAACAATCTTCTATTTCTTTTGTCTCGACACTTTACTATAAGGCCCCATTTTTAATTAATGTTATTATGTAACATTAATGTTATAATGTATTAACTAACATTAGGCCTAATAAATTTGTTACAGAATTTATTAATCTTTGTGATGTTGTTTAATAAAAATACAGCTGTTCATTGTTATTTCATGTAAGCTGTCCATTAAATAAATTAACAGATACAAGTTTTGATATTAATATATAGTAAATGTAGAAATTAACATTAACTAAAATTAATAAATACATAAGTTAGTTCATTTTAATAGTTAACGAACAAATGGAACTTTATCGTAAAGTGTTGCCACATTTTTATATACATATATGTAAATGTATTATTTGAAAATGATTTGATGATGCTTAATTATGATCTTACCTGCTATCAACAGGCTGGGATCCTGCACATGACCATGAACTTCCCAGGCATATCAAAACCAATGCAAATATGGCAGCCTTCATTTTTCCTTATTTAATGCATCAAAACAGATGAGAAAACACAATTCACGACAAGTATAGTTGAATTTAAATGATTTTAGACCTACCTTTTTTGGTTCTGGTCCCTATAATGGCTTAAACTGGTGCACAACTACAGCAATCGTCTCTGGTCTTTTATACAGTGTGATTGACATTAACAGCAGAACAACAATTTATTTCCACATCATTAAAACAATTAATAATTAGGGCGATAGACATAAAATCTGATAAGGCTGCTTTTTCATACAGTCTAGGTGTCAAATCTTTTTACACTCTTTGTGGTTTGTACTGGACAAATATCATGTTTGTGGAACTGGAAATAGTGAATGACCCCATTAAACCATTAGTCAAACATATTTTCACTATACAAAATCTGACTAGTGTTTGTTGATGTAAGGAAATGTACCGAGCTAATGACTCGAGGTGCACATTTTAAGGCATTTTAAGAAAAGCAAACAGATTATATTTTTCTAAAAGGTTCTTATGTTTTTGTAGCCATAACAACAGTGATGGATATGCAATTATTAAAGGAAAGAATGGTAAAGAGATGTATTATTAGATTTAAACAGACAAAAATAACCATTGATATTTCTACGAATTCTGCTATAATTCTACTATTAATATTTTGAACAAGATCGTCTTACAAGTAGGCTAATGTTGTAAACATTTTGACTGAACATAGATCTGAATATATTCGGTGCAATGCGTGCATACAAACATCCTGTATTAGACAGATAGATTCTTTATTGTCCCATATCTTCTTCCATAGCACAAAAATATCACATATGAGGAACACATAGGACATGTGACACATATATTATTATAAATATTATTAATATATTATAAATATATATCCAAATATTATAAATGCAAGCATGTTCTTGGCACAGATTAAAGTTTTAATTTGTGTGGATATGCCTGTCCACTACACTAAAGGTACACATTTGTATTTATTATTATTTTACAAACGCAATTCTAAAATAATACTTTCTCGTGGAAATAATAAGTTAATTAAGTTCGTTCAAATATCTTCAATAAAACAATCAATCGTAATGCTTCAGTGCTTTTGTGACTGACATTTCTAAAGCTTTTATTTTGAAATAAGAACTTCCGGTGTGAGTAGATCCATAAAATTTCGTGTTTATTTCTGTAGGGACTGAAAGAGTCAAGCGTAGTGATTTAAAAAAAAAAAAACAGATAATTTCGTCGCAGTTGCACGTTATCAAAGTATGCATTTATTAAAATACGCGTGTCAGCAAACAAGAAAACGCCTACGCCAGCGTTAGTTGATAGTTAATCGGATATACCAACTAAGAAAGTTATTCCATGGTCATGATGGATGCAACCTCAGATCTATTTTGGCCGGCGATCCTATTTACGCTTCTTGCAGTTATAGTAGCAGCAGTTGTTTTGGGCAGAAATAAAGGCCCCGCGCCGTCAAAGTGCACCCATCAATCTAGTGCTGCAGTTGTGGAGGAGAGAGCTGGTCCAGAGCCTGGAGCTTCCTCACAGTATCATCCTGAGAAACACTGTAATGAAACCAGACAACAGCTGCAATCTAGTGCAAAGAGCCTCAAAGCCAAAGATGAAACTCTGAAACAAGTAAAGGTAAGGATTTATTCTGCTTTTAATGAATGCTTTTGTAATTGTTTACAAGTAAAAACAAATAAATAAATTACAACTCAATTAAAAACACAAAGAAAATTATTTCTTGAATATTTCTCAGTCACATTTAAGATTAGGGTCCAATTAACTAACTATTAACAACGACCTTTGCCTCAATAAACTCCTAATTATTGCTTATTAATAGTAATGTAAGTGTTAGGTTTAGGTATTGGGTAAGAATATGATTATGTATGGTCACGCAGAATAATGCATTAATATGTGCTTTAAAAGTACTAATGAACAGCCAATATTCTAGTCAAGTGTAGTGATTTTTAAAAACAGATAAAGATAAGAAAGTAGTTAATGAGAATTTACCCTAAACTGAAGTGTTACCTATTTCTCTAATTCTCTAAAAAACATTTACTGATTCTGTCTTTGCCTCAGGATTCAAACTCTGATAAAGAGGAAGAAGTGTGTAAGTCTGATTCTCCAGTTCACGCCACCATTGGATGGGGGGAGATTTCCTCTGAGTCAGGGATAAGGAATGCTCTGAAGGATTACGCTCAATCGCCTGGTATGATAATAATAACCCTCTTTACAAATTTCCTGTTAATTTGTCTTATAATATAAAGACTTTGTGGGTTACTGCTTCATAAGTGTTATATTAGACTGGTTTTAAACTGTTTTTTCGGACCTCAGATTTGGTATTCACAGAAATTACTTCAATAAAGCATTGTACACACATAACCCAATAATTATTTTAATAACAAGAATTGCTTTGTATTGGAATGCATTCTCAGGTTCCATTTTTGTTGTTGTTGTTTTTCAATGTTACTCACATGCTATTACTAAATATTGTTAATGTTTGTTAAAACTTTGATCACTCCTGTAGTCATTTAGTGGTGTTGTACACATTGTTGCTCAGGATACATTATCTTTATTGCTATAGAACAGAGGGGAATTGTCCTTGTCAGTAGGTTTACCCTTGTGAAAAAGAGGTGCTCTTAACTGCATTGAATGCATACTTCAAATATTAAAGTATATTTAAAAAAAAGCTGTACTTGCAGATAATATAATACTAATGAAATATAAGCCCACTTAAATGTACTTAAAGTCCCCCTGTGGTGAAAATCAAGCTTTTAATGTTGTTTATTAACCTGGGTGCCAGCCGAACTTGGCCACGCCCACAACAAGATGATTGACAGATTATCAACAGTAACGTAATCATCCACGTCACCAAAGAGCGCTTGGGTTGAATTCGTTTACAACAAAGTATGGCTGCCGCTGGATAATTTAGATGTGTAGATTCAGCCACCGCGTCTGTTATAGAAGATGTAGACAGCGCATTCATTTTAAAAGAGGAACAGACATCCGCGATTAAGGCATTTGTCGATCCAATTGAGTGCCGAGGCATTTTCTTTCCTGGTTCGGTTGAAACACGCCCCATAATCACAGCTCAATAGAGAGCCTAAGTCCCTCCCCTTCCGGTCGACCACCATGAGACCTTATTTTCGGAAAAATATTGTATGGTAGTCAATGGCGAGAGACAACAAATATTTGGATCCTGTTTGAATTGTGTCCTGAGTTACACATATGATGTTTGTCAATTTAAAAGATACATTTTAAAGTCAAGAAAGTCGCAGTTTGATATAAAACTGTTGAGGTTTAAGACTGAAAATTCGTAATTACAAAGACTACAAACCCAAAAGGCGCGCATGTGACGTCATACCTTTTCTCTCAATGAATGAAGCTAACTTTGTTATGTATGACAACGTCAGGCTAGTTGTTATATGTCCATGTGGTGTGTTTAATAAGCTTAAAGACAAGCCATGTGCAAATTCATAAGTCAACACCATTGCTGAGTATGATCTCCTATTAAAACTGCAGTGAAAAAAAATACAGTCTCAAAAATCGCTGGTGTTTCTGAAATCCTAACGTCATAAATTACCTTGTAACCAATCACGTCAATGTCTAATTTTACTTTAAAGTACATTTTAAATCATTAGATCGTACTGTAAAGAAGTACACTTGTTTTGATGTGGTTTCTAACACACCAAAGCACTTGTAAAGTACTTGATATTCATTTGAACTGTTTTGGAAACAATTCCTTTGTCGAAGCAGAGACTAGGAAACTTGGGATATCTTTCAAGCAGAAGTTATTCTTTATTGAGGACTTCGATGTGCGTCGCTGTAGTCATCCAAGTCTAAGGCAGTTTACCTTTTAGTTTATGTACCTTTCAAGGGGGAGGGATTTACATAGAGGTGGAGACACTCTGAAACAAAGCATGTAAATGAAGTACAAGATTCAGCTCGTTACCGGAAATTCCCCATCCCTAAATAATCTCATCAGCATAACAGTGTGATTCAAATGCATAGATGCTAATCCAATCAGCCGGACTATTCAACGACTTGGACAGGGGCTCCGAGAGCCATTAAAGGGATAGTTCACCCAAAAATGAAATTAAGTCATTAATTACTCACCCCCATGCTGTACCAACCTCGTAAGACCTTCATTCATCTTCGGAACACAAATGAAGATATTTTTGATTAAATCTGAGAGCTGGGTCACTCCTCCATAGGCTTCCTAAGGAATTGAAACTTGACGGCCGAGAAAGTCATTGAAGAAAATGTTTAAATAGTTCATGTGCCTACAGTGGCTCCACTATAAGTTTATCAAGTGACGAGAATACTTTTTGTGCGGAAAAAAACAAAAATAACGACTTTATTCGACTATTCCATTGCTTCCATGTGGGTCTGAGACGAGACTTCAAGAGATTTCCAGGACGCATGCGCGAGAACGGAGGTTCTTCTTCTACTACACAGCGCGCGTCTTACAAGCAGAGGAAGACGCGCGCTGTACATAGTTGTAGAAGAAGAGCGTCAGTTCTCGCGCATGCGTCGTGGAAATCTCTTGAAGTCTCGTCTCAGGCCCACATGGAAGCAATGGAATAGTCGAATAAAGTCGTTATTTTTGATTTTTTTTCGCACAAAAAGTATTCTCGTCGCTTGATAAACTTATAGTGGAGCCACTGTAGGCACATGGAATACTTCAACATTTTCTTCAATGACTTTCTGGGCCGTCAAGTTTCATTCCCTTAGGCAGCCTATGTAGCAGTGACCCAGCTCTCAGATTTAATCAAAAATATCTTTATTTGTGTTCCGAAGATGAATGAAGGTCTTACGGGGTTGGTACAGCATGGGGGTGAGTAATTAATGACTTAATTTTCATTTTTGGGTGAACTAACCCTTTAAAGACAAAGGGTGAGAGTCTCAGTAATCTGATTCATTTAACTTACAATAGAGAGAACAGCTGATATCATCATCACCATAACCTTAAATGCTAAATTCAATGTACTCTACCTTAGTTTTTCATGTTATGTTATGTAAGGACATAAGATCAGCAGATCTTAAACAGATTCTTAACTTTGTAATCCCACAGTCCCCTCTTTGAAAGTTCTAATAACTCTTATAATACAAATTTTAACACTTAAAAGTTAATTCTTATAACCTGTGATTGTTACAGGCACAAAGCACATGCTCTGTGTTGATTTTCTATAATTGCATGCTGACACAGAAACAAACATGCAATTAGGGTCCGTGAAGTTCTTACGGGTAATAGTCTTTTCTGGTTGGAACTGTTATTTTCTCGTGAGAGGCGTGAGTCATTTGTTGAATGAAACACTTGATACTGTGGACACATGGATAGTACGCCAGTAGAAGAAACAACAGCAGAATAGCTATTTCCTTGATCCACAGCCAGGGTTTACCTAACAAGTTTCCATGAACCATGAAGAATTATCTTCAGTCATCCTGTGTAATTTTGCTGAAAGATCAATAATGTCTTGTTGGATTTTGTTCAAGTTCTCTGTTGCATCCATTAACCCGGTGCAGCACTCAGGGACGATAATGGTGCAGGCTCCCCCTTGCGTTGCAAGAATGTAATCCAAGGCCACTCTGTTCTGTAAGATCATTATCTTGTGCGAAGCGAGAGTGTCCGTGATGTTACCCACGGCCAAAGCCGCATCATTTGCCAATTTCTGTACAGAATTCGATAAGCTTCTGACTTGATCAAGGGCCTGCATGACACCATAAGACGAGATTAATGCTCCAAGAGTTCTTGACCACCATGTTTGTGTACAGGTGAGTCCTGGAATGCTGCCATCTTCTTTGTTTGTGGTAGAAGCTGAATTTTGTAGATGTGGTGAGCTTGGGGTAGAGTGTGTATTTTCTCTGATAGCCGGTAGAACCTAAACCAGGGTGCACCTGCCGTTGAATTGGCTGGGTAGGATGTTGTAGACAGAAGTTCCACATAACCAAAAAGTGCCAGTCGGTGGAGGAATCATACACCACTGATTTATTGCAAAGAGTTTCGGGAGGGATGGTGTCCTAAGGATGGTGCCCTTCTAAGTCCTTTTCAAAAAAGACAAAAAAGCTTGTCGCTAAAGGGAAGGAGCAATCGCAGCCACAAATGTGAAACACGATGGATTGGTCATAAAATAGTTAACGTGAAAAGAAAAAAAATGATGATAATAAGTGTCTGTAACTTATTGGCAAACAATTTTTAAGGCAAATTTTGTCTACTAGGTAAATTTTATTTTACTTTTGTTAAAGACGATAAATTGACCCTTCGCAAAGACCCGCCCTCCTTAGTTACTGTCGCTAATATGTTCCGACAAGCTACGCCGCTCTCACGCTCTCACCATGTTCTCACACAGTGAAAAATACATCGCGGAGCAGAGAGGAGACTGACAACACGCGGACAGACAGGACAGACCAGGTTACTTTTCGGTTACTTTTGATATTAAGCATGTTAAACAAAGTCTCACCATTCAAATATGGTCATTTTTTGAAAGAAATTTAAACAATAAATACCGTTGTGTGGCTCTTTAATGTGCCGTGACAGATCGCTGTAGAGCATCAGTTAAAGCTGCTTGTGATCCGATCATCTCTTCCTTCTAGTTCATTTATAGCATCAAATAAACATATATTAACATAAGAAGGAATGTTGTTTTAACCGCGGAAAGGCGCCAGTATATTCAGTTTTTCAAGTTCAAATCCTCTCATGTTAATCTACTATCTCTCCTTACTGCTTTGTCCGACCAAATGGCGGATGGCAAAGTATGATTGGTCAGAACACCTGTCAATCAAGCTCCATGCGAAGGGTCAAATTGACTAAACAAATCCACAGTTTGTAGGCTTCACAAGCATTACTGTTTAGCTGTTTGGAAGCTGTTTTCACTTTGCTTTTACTTACAAATAATTTACTTGTGTTTTGTAGGATGGTAAATTTGTGAACATTGCAGTGGTTTGACATCTTCCTCTCTGCAATAGACGCTGAGAATAAACCCTTGAAGTACATGGCTGGCATGCTGAGGACCTGCCAGCTTGAAAAGATGATGACCAAAGAAGAACTGGAGGAAGAGCAGAGGTGATACAATACACCCCTAAATATAGCATAATTTGTTTCATATTACACCATTCTCTGTCTGAATACTCAATTCTGATAGGCTGGAAGGTGTGTGTTCAAACATGTAATGCACAAGTAGTTCCAGTCAGTTTAAGCACGGATCTATTTTAATGCGGTGACTTAATTGAAGCACACTTACACACGTCACTCGCACTCGGAGATCAGAGATCGTGCTGCACTCACACAGAAACATTCAGAAGCATGGAAACTTGTCAACCTGCTTTTATAAAAAATAAGTTTGCTACTGAATCCCTGCATTATATTTATCAGCTGTTTTGAAGTAATTAAACTCACAGCTTCACTGTTAGTTAGAAGAGACGCTGCACATATGCACGCTTCACACATGCACATCTCTCTCTCTCTTTTGCATAATTCTTTCAAATAAATGTTATAATGAATTATAGTCAACATCAGTCACTCTGCAGCTCTCCCCTGGTTGCCCACTGAAGCTTAGCAGGGTTGAGTCTGGTCAGTACCTGGATGGGAGACCTCCTGGGAAAACTAGGTTGCTGCTGGAGGAGGTTTTATTGAGGACAGATTCCTAATGCCCCAGTATAGTGATGGGGACACTATACTGTCAAAAAACACTGTTCCTTCGAATGAGACGTTGAACTGAGGTACTGACCATCTGTGGTCATAAAAAAATCACAGGATGTCATTGGAAAAAGAGTAGCGGTTTAACCCCAGCATCCTGGCCAGATTTGCCCATTGGCCTGTCTATCATCATTGTGTCCAAATCATCCCCATATACTGATTGGCTTCATCACTTTGTCTCCTCTCCACCAATTAGCTGGTGTGTGATGGGCAGTCTGGTTCAATATGGCTTTAATGCACTTTGCGAAGGCAAACATGAACTTTAGGTGTTTTTTTTTTTTACTTTTCAAAAATCCTTTTTAAAGTTCTGGTGGCCAGTGAGAACATTTACCAGTATCAGGAGGAGAGTTTAGCACTTAGCTTTTGTTCATTTCCACCACCATTCAAAAGTTTGGGTTAGATTTTATTTTCATGGTTTTGAAAGAAGTCTTTTATGTTCATCAAGGCTGCATTTATTAGATCAAAATACAGTTAAAACAGTAATATTATTAAATATTATTATGATTTAAAATATCTTATTTTAATATATTAAATGTAATGTATTACTGCTAAATTTTCAGCATCAAACTTTTATTATTATTTTAAGTTTTGAAAAAAATTTGCTGTTTAATTTTTTTGTGGAAAGTTTGGAAACCAAAATTCATGTTCAGGATTCTTTGAATAATAGAAAGTTGGAAAAGAATAGCTATTATTTTAAATAGAAACTTTTGTAGAATTAAAAATGTTTTTACTGTCACTTCTGATCAATTCAATGCATCATTGCTGACCCCAAACTTTTGAATGGTAGTGTTTCTTCACATCCTTTCTCTCTGTCTCAATACGAGACGCAGATCTCAGAACTTTAATAATAACATTTAATTCACATTGTACATACATGTACATACATCATGTACATAGATCATTATAAAATAAATGTGTACACTATAATCAAAGTTCACTTTGAGTAAGTCTTACCCTTGTTGCATTTATAGTTTGTCCTCAGAGACTCGCAGGATGTGTTGTAATATCTTGTCATTATGTATGACCCATGCAAACAATCTTCCTATGTTTTAACTCCACCCATAATCAATATTTTGACAAATTTGCTCTTAAATAAACGTAGTCAGCAAACAGTTCTGTCAGGCAATTTTACCTTAATATTATAATTCCACAGTTTCAGACGTTTTTTTTTGTTTGCATTAAACATTGCATGTAGTTTGCATCGACCCAATATACTCAACTAGGTAAACAACGGCATTTTCTGTTTGAACAGCATACACTTTAACACACCTCAGTGATCATGTTAGATGGCCAAGAGGGACAGATTCAAATCGCATAAAATGTGAAGGGCCACAAATGAAGACTATTTATTTACCCTGCTTAAGACAGAATTTGTAGTTTTATTTACAATTGAGACTTTATATCAGGCAAATCTGACTTTATAACTCGGAATTGAGAGTTTATATCTCGCAATTCTGAGGAATTCTCGCAATTATTTTTAAAAGTATTTTATTCTGTGGTGGAAACACACTATAATTATACAGCCCATTTAACTTCGTTGTACTCAAGGTAAAGCAAAATAAACACAATCACATATAACAACAACAATAAAAAATAAATAAATACAAATATTTAATACTGCAACTCAGTTTGCGGTGTATGATAGAGTTCAGTTCATTCAATAGGTGTAAAATAGTTCAGTTCTTTCAATACGTGTAGTAGTTCAGTTTGTGTGTGAAATATGCTTTTGCTTACAGTTATGTTACACCTAATAACTTGTCTTATTTCTTTTTGCATTACTTTAACATGTGAACTATCACCTAACTGAAAGGCTTGCCTTTCTTCTTTAATGCTGCCTTTAATTCCCCATTTATCCATGGCTTATCATTTGGATACATTTTAATAAAACATTTTTGTATGACTAACTATCCCCACAAAAATGTATATGTCACACATTGATTTATTTAATCTAGATCCTCACTGGTGTCTATAAAGACATCCCATGCTGTGACAGTCAAAACATCCTCTAAGACAGTCCATGGATTCATCATTCCATATCTGAATGGTTCTAAGCTCAGGCTTGCTGGTTTAAAGCCGCTGTTTATAAAGAGGAACCAAATGAATAACATTGTGGTCTGAATCTCCTAAGGGTGGTTTTGAGTACCCCTTGAATCCACTCTTAATATTACCAAAGCACAAATCAAGAACCCTTTCTCCTCTGGTGGGACAAGTAATATACTGATAAAAATGGGGCAGTACATGCGTTATGGAACAACCATTAAAGTCCCCAAGTACAATTTAGAGCGTCTGGTGCAATGTTTTCCAGCCGAGTCACAACATCATATATAACGTCTGCCGTAGCCTGGAAATTCGTCCGGGGATGAATATAAACGATAGTAATGAAAATTGTCCAAACTCCATAGAGGTAAAAAGGTCTTAATGACAAGGACAAAAGTTCATATCCTCAGAGCAATAGGACTCCCGCAGTGTGTAGTTTTTGCACCATCTCTCGTTTATGTAGACTCACACCTCCACCAACTTTTTTCCCCGTTACTAGATCACGATATTCTCGCAGGTAAAGAGTTGGCAATCGTGTCTTAAGCCATGTTTCTATGAAACACAGCAAAAACGTCTCTGTACTCAGTGAAATACCTTATAGCCGACTGAAATTCTGATAGTTGCTTGGAGTCGGCAAGTATATGATGCCTGCAGTTTAAAAATAGGTTCAGATTTCATGTAGTGTATTCCAGCCTTTACGTGCGCGCGAGTGAGTCTCTTAAAGGTCTCATATTGTCAATAATGTAATTTCGTGCTTTTTCATGATAAGAGGTTATATAAGTTTCAAAACAGTCGATCCACAGACAAATGCACACAGCCTGCATAAATTAGCTGTGCCTTTTCACGAGGTGTTGTGACTTCCGTAAAAATGTGATGTCAGAACTACTCAGTCACCACCCCCACCAATGGTGGGTCACTCAGAAAACAACAGGCCAATCAGAAGAGAGGCTCATGAATATTAAGTAGATAGGCCAAAATCGACCTGTTCTTGGCAGAGCTCCTGAGAAAGGAGCTGTAAAAATATATATTGTGATGGTTTTTGGTACTTATACAGCAAATATATAATCAAACTTCAGAAAGTTGTACAATATGGGACCTTTAAAGGGGAAGCATCAGTTCAAATCCTATAGGCATGTTTTTATTCAAATTTTCATGAACTCTTAATGAAATGTTTACTTTTAATCCATTTACTTGTGAACTATGTAATATTATATTATCTTTTATAATATAATTTAATGAATGATTGCAGTTATCTATTTATTTATACTCATTAGTCCATATTTAATGTGGGTTACACCCTGTCTGTGCACAAATAAATTAAAGAAACTGAAGGAAATGTAACAAGTGCTGCAACCGTCCCCACTCTTCCTTCTCCATCTTCAGAGAGGGAACACAAATATGCACAGGACCGTTTGTAAACAGCTGCCTGTCAGCTTGTATCGAATTGAGTGGAAATAGTCTTGGCTATTGGACCTGCAGTCACCCTATGACTATTGATTCAATATTAGTGGTTTGCCCATGTGCAAGACCCTGCTGCAAAGTGTCAGGAGTCTCCACTGCATTTAAATGCCGTAACCATAAAGTCACACTGCCTAATATTCATCCTACTTTCCAGCTCAAATTATAATAAAAATGCATTCACATTACAGGCAAAAAAAATGACTGCAGACAGGCCGCGAGTAGTATTAACATATACTATGTAAGTGATTGACAGGACGTGTCACTAGTGATTGACAGGGAATCCATGTGTTTCTGATTTACAGTGCCAAACTGACTGGAATGTATATGCCTTGTAGGTATAGCGACACATTGTTGTGTTGTGACATGTCTTCCCGTGCTGATGTCCGGGTATGTTTTAAAAGACAAAAACCTTTTGTTTGACTTATGACCCTCTTTAGGTAGATTTATTTATTCACTCATGATTGACAGGGAATCCATGTGTCAACAAAAATCTTGGCTCCTTCCATCCTGTTGGGGAGGAAACTTTTCAAATTATACCGGAGGTGTGTAACAAGCACAAGGGATACACGTTGATTCCTAAGTTCCGGGTACAGTGCAAACATGCAATACTCAAGAAATCTAATCTTAGTGAGGTCAGAACACAAAACTTTGTGTTGAGTGATCCAGATAAAGCTTCAAAATATCATGGAAGTCACTAGCACTTTAACATCCAGCACAAAATTAAAGAGATGAGCTTAGGATGTTTCGACTATTACACATTCTCCAAAAATGGCTAATATAAAGGTTCCATCAAAGCGACACGATATGTAGTTAGATATTTGTGTGTGTGTATGTGTGTGAATAGTTGTGCTAAACTCTTTGTGCGTATTTTTACACGCCAACATATTTTGTCTGGGGTATGTCACACCGCTGTGATACAAAGTTTTCACACTCTTGAATAACTTTCAAACATAATCTTTATACAGGTGTTACTGTATGGGTGTCCAAAACATCTGTAAAATTCAAAAGACCAAATCTGTAAGAAAAGAGGGCACAGCAAGTGACAGCATACATTGAAAAGTAACGTTTATAATAAATACACAAAATTTTGTTTTGTAAGTGATGTTTTTATCACTCCACTAGTGTTATTCTTCTTATTCAGATAGCACTATTTTGTTTGTTAGACTCTTCTTTAAGTACTGTCAATATTGTGTCTTTTAAAATAGTATACGGCTTATGCAGCAAATATGACACACACACAAACTAAGCGTGACTGCTCTGTTTACTTCATCATCCATCACTCTCATAACACCGGACATTCCAGGAAACATAAGTACCAAAAGCATTAACACAATATACAACAGTCAACATTCAGTGTTTATAGGAATAAATGCAAATTAAGAATTTAAGTGATGGTATTTCAGCTTGAGAGTGTTTGACTAAATTGATATTTCTTTTAGTGCAACTTTACAGCTATCTGATTTCGGTTTACACAAAGCATCAACACGAAAAGTAAGTTATGCTGTTTTCCACTTAATCTGTTACAACTGAATCACATCTGACTATTGCAGAACTGCACATTCATTAATTTCATCAAGTTTGAGGCTGGTAAACAAAGTTCCACACTCTGGTAAAACCCGCAGATAAAAAAAAAAAGTGTGCAGAAATCACCATGTAAATTCAAGACCCCAAATCACTAAGAAAATAAGTTACGCCATACAGACATCGTATATGATGCACGCAGAATATAGAAAACTCAAATGATGAGCAATTTGTACGTTTGTTACACGTTTGTAAATATGGTTTTGCAAATGACTTTTTATCACACCACTAGTAGATATAGTCATCTTGTTGAGATGACACTGTTCACATTTCTTTTATGTTTTAGGTGAAGACAGTTTGGTTTTAATTGTTATCACCATCTTCTTTGAACTATAAAGTTACATTTTGAATTTTACTAGTCTTTACAAGGACATGTAACTTTATAGTTCTTAATGTGTTTGCATTACAACAGTGTGGCATAACAAATCTGACAGAAGAGCAAAACATTTACAAAGATTTTTAGCACATATAGTAACTTTATTTGAGTCAAAGAAGATGGTGATAACAATTGAAAACAAACTATAATCTTTAATGCTAAGCAGGACTTTGAAATAAACTATTCTGCAGACGTTAAACAACTTAATATAATATTACATATAATATAATATAATATAATATGAAATACTGGTTTGTCAAAAAAGAGATAGTTCAGTCATATATGTGACCCTGGACCACAAAAGCAGTCTTATGTGTCCATTTTTTAAAATTGAGATTTATACATCACCTGAAAGCTGAATAAAGAAGCTTTCCATTGGTGTATGGTTTGTTAGGATAGGACATATTTGGCCGAGATACAACTATTTGAAATTGAGAATCTGAGGGTGCAAAAAAATCTAAATATTGAGAAAATCGCTTTTAAAGGTTTCCATTTCTGTTGGTGATTGTGGTGCGTCCACTTACAAAAATACAATTTAGATATATTTAAGGTAGGAAATTTACTCAATATCTTCATGGATCATGATCTTTACTTAATATCCTAATGATTTTTGGCATAAAAGAAAAATCGATAATTTTGACCCATACAGTGTTTTGTTGGCTATTGCCACAAATATACCCGTGCTACTTAAGACTGGTTTTGTGATCCAGGGTCACATATTTAAAAAAGCCTCTTAAATGTAAGTCCTGCGTGCATCACACACACGTTTTCCCATGTGCGGAATAGCATAAACTTACATCGTTTTGTCTTCACCTAAAACAAAAAAGAAATGTGAACAGTGTCATCTCAACAAGATGACTATATCTAGTGGTGTGATCATCATATACGATGTCTGTATGGCGTAACTTATTTTCTTAGTGATTTGGGGTCTTGAATTTACATGGTGATTTTTGCACACTTCATTTTTTTTATCTGCGGGTTTTACCAGAGTGTGGAACTTTGTTTACCAGCCTCAAACTTGATGAAATGAATGAATGTGCAGTTCTCAGTGCAATAGTAAGATGTGATTCAGTTGTAACAGATTAAGTGTAAAACAGCATCATTTACTTGTCGTGTTGATGCTTTGTGTAAACCGAAATCATAGATAGCTGTAAAGTTGCGCTAAAAGAAATATAAATTTAGTCAAACACTCTCAAGGTAATAGGAAATACTATCACTTAAATTCTTAATTTGCATTTATTCCTATAAACACTGAATGTTGACAGATCTCAAAGAAGAGTCCAACAAACAAAATAACAAAATCTGAATAAGAAGAATAACACTAGTGGAGCGATAAAAACGTCACTTACAAAACAAAATGTACAAATTTTGTACATCGCTTGATAGAACCTTTATATTACCCGTTTTTGGAGGATGTGTAATAGTCAAAACATCCTAAGCTCATCTCTTTAATTTTGTGCTGGATGTTAAAGTGCTAGTGACTTCCATGATATTTTGAAGCTTTATCTGGATCACTCAACACAAAGTTTTGTGTTCTGACCTCACTAAGATTAGATTTCTTGAGTATTGCATGTTAGCACTGTACCCGGAACTTAGGAATCAATGTGTATCCCTTGTGTTTGTTACACACCTCCGGTATAATTTGAAATGTAGGTTTGTCAAAAGAAAAAAAGGTTCAGTCATATGTTTTCTAGTAAACTAGAAAACTTCTAAATGAAAATTGTGTTTTACTCATGTGAGGAAACTGCTTGGTTACAGTACTAATACGAGATGCTGATCATCAGTCTGTTTTAAAGAATAAAATAAAGTATGTTTTATTTCCTTGCTTTTTGTGGCAAAGTAATGTATAAATGTTTGAACGTTTAAAATCCCTATGTGTCTTATTTTAATTTTGAAGTAAAATATGTAAATTTGTTGTTTTGCAACAGACACACACACACACACACACACACACACACACACACACACACACACACACACACACACACACACACACACACACACACACACACACACACACACACACACACACACACAAAAGAAAAAGCTTTTGATGAAGTGTCATTCTTTAAACATCTAGCCTAAGCAACTGTCGTAAAACCATTAACAAAACCATTTAGGATGCACTCTCCCCCCGCCAGTAAACACCTTAACTGAGTTAGACATTTTTTTTTAAATTCTTTGTCTTTTTAACACTGATCCTATTGGCGTCGGGAAACAGATACAGATGTTCTAGAAAAAAAACAACACCTTTTCTTGTTGAGAAGAATATAGTACGGTGTGTGTGTGTAATTGGGACTCTTTTGCTTGATGAAATGTGTAGAATTCTTTGTCTTAGGCATTAGCATAAACCTATAGTTCAGCTACTGATCCTACTGAGGTACACACACACACGCGCTCACACACACGTTCTTAAGAGAACATCCCCAGACATGTTACATGTTTAATGAATATAGCCAGTGTTAATGATATTCCTGAATGGAATTCCAATATGCTGAAAATACAATCAGCATCAGTTTCATCCCCAACAGACGAGTCAAGGAATCAAGATTTTTGTTGACACATGGATTCCCTATCAATCATGAGTGACAGGGGGGCATAAATCTACCAAAAGAGGGGCGTAAATCAAACAAAAGGTTTTTGTCTTTTAAAACATACTCGGACATCAGCACGGTAAGACATGTCACAACACGACAGTGCGTCGCTATATGTACTGTACCTACCTGGCATATACATTTCAGTCAGTTTGGCACTGTAATTCAGAAACACATGGATTCCACTAGTGACACGTCCTGGCAATCACTAGTTATAGGGGTTGTTACGTCCTGTAGTGTTTTGCATACGTCTATATCACATTGTATATGTTAAATCTACTGCCGCGGCCGCCTGCTAAGTACCCCTGGACTAAAGGTTCTAGGCTAATCTCATTTTCATGGCCAATCAGTTCTGTACCTTTAATAAAAAAAGAATGTCTGTCTGTTATAGCCTGATGTTTACCCCCTACTAAGTTCCACACTCATTTACACTTTAAAGGGAGCAAATATTTACAAAGGTGTGCTTGCAATTGTTAGGTTAATAAAAAATGATGAGATATAATCAATCTGTTTGCCCATTGTTCCTTTAGACCCGGATAGGCACTTCACAAATTTACATAATTTATTATTTGAATAGGCTAAATACTCTCCAGATCTTGCTGCTTTGCTCATGTAAGTAAATCCACTGAAGGCAAGTTTGAAGAACCCAAGTGCAGCATTTATTCAAAACAAAATCAAACATAAAACAAAGGCATGATGTGACATGACCTCAAAACATGAACATTAACACTTACAAACAGTGGTTCCACAAACGATACTTGACAAATACACAAAGAAAACACGAGGGCTTACACAAGACTAATGACTAGACAAGGGACACCTGTGAACATAAGACAATCAACCAATGACAACATGACACATTCACATGGGAAACAATATGGCAGGATCACATTACTATAAAAGGGGATCACATGAAAGACATGAAACAGGAACATGAAACAAAACCAAAACGTGACAAATCCCCCCTCTATGTGAGGCTCACGATGTCCAACATGAAACAAAAACACAAGAGTCCAGGAAGGCGGTCCTGGGGGAGGGATGATGTGCCAGGCCCATGCAGGGGAACAGGGCTAGGACCGTGGCATGACGGACCTGGGCCGTAGACGGATCTGGCAGGCTATGAATCCTCCAGGGTGGATCAGACAGTTCAGGGCACCAAGTCGGCGCCGGCGGCCATCTTGGCAGGAAACTCTGGAACGGAGGCCATCTTTGGACAAGACTCTGGAATGGCGGCTGCTATCTTGGCCGAGGGCTCACGGTCTGGAGCCGATGTGTGTGCTGCCCACACACACAATGATCAATGAACACTATGATCAGCGCTGCGCCTTCTGGAGCTGACTCAGGTGCAGCGGCCATTTTGCCCTAAGACACAGGCGCGGAGCAGTCTCTGGCAGGGCAGGTATAACGTGAAGAAGCTCAGGCTCGGAAGGCCTGACGTGAAGAAGCTCAGGCTCGGAAGGCCTGACGTGAAGAAGCTCAGGCCCAGAAGTCCTGACGTGAAAAAGCTCAGGCTCGGAAGGCCTGACGTGAAGAAGCTCAGACTCGGAAGGCCTGACGTGAAGAAGCTCAGGCCCAGAAGGCCTGACGTGAAGAAGCTCAGGCCCGGAAGGCCTGACGTGAAGAAGCACAGGCTCGGAAGGCTTGACGTGAAGAAGCTCAGGCTCGGAAGGCCTGACGTGAAGAAGCTCATGCTCGGAAGGCTTGACGTGAAGAAAGCACAGGCTCGTAAGGCTTGACGTGAAGAAGCTCAGGCCCGGAAGGCTTGACGTAAAGAAGCACAGGCTCGGAAGGCCTGACGTGAAGAAGCTCAGGCTTGGAAGGCCTGACGTAAAGAAGCTCAGGCTCGGAAGGCCTGACGTGAAGAAGCTCAGGCTCGGAAGGCCTGACGTAAAGAAGCTCAGGCTCGGAAGGCTTGACGTGAAGAAGCTCAGGCTCGGAAGGCCTGACGTGAAGAAGCTCAGGCTCGGAAGGCCTGACGTAAAGAAGCTCAGGCTCGGAAGGCTTGACGTGAAGAAGCTCAGGCTCGGAAGGCTTGACGTGAAGAAGCTCAGGCTTGGAAGGCCTGACGTAAAGAAGCTCAGGCTCGGAAGGCCTGACGTGAAGAAGCTCAGGCTCGGAAGGCCTGACGTAAAGAATCTCAGGCTCGGAAGGCTTGACGTGAAGAAGCTCAGGCTCGGAAGGCTTGACGTGAAGAAGCTCAGGCTCGGAAGGCTTGACGTAAAGAAGCTCAGGCTCGGAAGGCCTGACGTGAAGAAGCTCAGGCTCGGAAGGCCTGACGTGAAGAAGCTCAGGCCGGAAGGCTTGACGTGAAGAAGCTCAGGCTCGGAAGGCTTGACGTGAAGAAGCTCAGGCTCGGAAGGCTTGACGTGAAGAAGCTCAGGCTCGGAAGGCCTGACGTAAAGAAGCTCAGGCTTCGGAAGGCTTGACGTGAAGAAGCTCAGGCTCGGAAGGCTTGACGTGAAGAAGCTCAGGCTCGGAAGGCCTGACGTAAAGAAGCTCAGGCTCGGAAGGCCTGACGTGAAGAAGCTCAGGCTCGGAAGGCCTGACGTGAAGAAGCTCATGCTCGGAAGGCTTGACGTGAAGAAGCTCAGGCTCGGAAGGCTTGACGTGAAGAAGCTCAGGCTCGGAAGGCTGACGTGAAGAAGCTCAGGCTCGGAAGGCTTGACGTGAAGAAGCTCAGGCTCGGAAGGCTTGACGTGAAGAAGCTCAGGCTCGGAAGGCTTGACGTGAAGAAGCTCAGGCTCGGAAGGCCTGACGTAAAGAAGCTCAGGCTCGGAAGGCCTGACGTGAAGAAGCTCAGGCTCGGAAGGCCTGACGTAAAGAAGCTCAGGCTCGGAAGGCTTGACTTGAAGAAGCTCAGGCTCGGAAGGCTTGACGTGAAGAAGCTCAGGCTCGGAAGGCTTGACGTAAAGAAGCTCAGGCTCGGAAGGCCTGACGTGAAGAAGCTCAGGCTCGAAGGCCTGACGTGAAGAAGCTCAGGCCCGGAAGGCTGACGTGAATAAGCTCAGGCTCGGAAGGCTTGACGTGAAGAAGCTCAGGCCCGGAAGGCTTGACGTAAAGAAGCTCAGGCTCGGAAGGCCTGACATGAAGAAGCTCAGGCTGAAAAGGCCTGACGTGAAGAGACTCAGACTTTGACATGCTGGCTTTGGTGTGAACTGCGGGATTGTGGAGCCCCTTATCCACAATTCCCACAGTAAACAAGGAACCGCTCAGCAGAAGGGTATGGTATTGTATGTATGTATTCCTCCAGGGGCCAGTATATTTTCCCCCAGGGAGCCGTGAACTAATGGGTTCATTCAAACTCACACAAAAATGTCTTTGAGTGTCACATCATTAAAATCCACCAAGCAACATAGTCCACACAAATCTTCAATATTGACAAAGGCGAAGAAGGGCAACTGCTAAGTTCATGTTGAGGTCAAATATTCTGTAAGTAAGTCCACTGAAGGCAAGTTTGAAGACTCAAGTGCAGCATTTATTCAAAACAAGTTCAAACAAAGGCATTGCATAAACTCAAAACATGAACATTTACAAACAGTTGTTACACAAACAATACTCGACAAAGACACATGGCAAACACGAGGTCTTAAATACACAAGACTAATGATTAGACGAGGTACACCTGTGAACATAATCAAGACAATCAACTAATGATTGGTCCAGTCAACCAATGATCAACATGGCAGAATCACATGACTATAACGGGTTCACATGACAAACATGAAACAAGATCATGAAACCAAACCAAACGTGACAGCTCAGTAGATCTAGTGTCATTACTATACAGTTGTGTTGATAACATACACATTGCAGAATCTTCAAAATAATTGGGATCATAAAAATTGCTTCTTAGCTTATTCAGGGCAGTACTAAATAATTAATATTTAGCAGATTCTGCAAGGTTTATGCAAATGTTTGGGCAGTTATTGTAACTAATTTGAAAAAGTGATTTAGATATTTTATTGCACATGCATTAATCATATTTTAAAAAAGTAATCTGATTTACAAGTAATGTAGTTACGAATCAATTACTTTTTTTTTTTAAATAATGATTAATGCATGTACAATAAAATATCTAAATTACTTTTTCAAATAAGTAACCCAAGTTACTTTTTCTCATTTATGGACAGACACCTCTCCTGTCCATGTTAAATAAAACAAATATATGTATTTAATCTCACTTTATTAACCAATGTCTTTGCTGCTGACGTTCGATGATCCAATTCAACCATTCTAATAAGCAAAAATTACTTAATCACTCGTAGTCACATTTGTTTGAAGTAAGTGTTGAACTTCTCTTCTCCTGTGTGTGTCCCATTCTTTTGTAGTCCAGAATGGCAGCACAGATGAAAGGTTTGTTTGAACAGCGCCTCTATAGTACAGTAGTGAGTTTTCATCTCCTCCAGCTTATTCAGTCTGGATAAGACTTATTCAGTCTTATTCACTCATTTATAGAGTCTTATTCATTTCACTCTTGGTGTGAAACGGCCTTTACGTGTGTCAAAAATAGATTTTTTTATATATATTAAAAAACAAACAAGCAAGAAACATTACATTACTGAGAAAAGTAACACAAAAGTAACGAAACGCATCACCTTCCATGAAAAGTAACTAAGTAATGCTATTTGTTAGTTTTTAGGGAGTAACTTTCCCCAACACTGGCTGTTGGAATGTACAGACTGCAATATAAGTGTGTGGTTCCGTTACAGGGTTCAGCAGGAGCAGTTGGCTGCCATCTTCCAGCTACTCAGAGACAAACAAGACACGTTCGGTGACGTGACCGAGGGCGATTTACAAGAACAGCTTAAACTCTACTCTATTTGACAGATCAGCTCAAAAGACTGTACTGAGAGACGCACTGGGATGTTTGTATATGTGGATTTGGTTAAGCTCCTCGTCATTTTCATATATTCAAATACTTGTTATGCAAGTGTTCAAATTAATACCCGTCACAAATAATTGACAAATGATTTTATTAGATCAGATTTATTGAAGTCACAGATTTCAGTGAACCTATTCACTGGAGTATTCAAATATGAAAAAAAAGGGGTTTGTTTATGACTTGCATGTATTTATTGATCATTCATATAATACTGTACATAAAATGAGTGATGAAGAATCGAAAAAGTGTGGATAAGTTTAGTAGCAGTATTTTTATGATATTCTTTATTCTTTAACTTCACTTTATGGGTGTAGTGCATTGTCAGTTCAAACCAAATCCATATTAAAAATGTACGGTATGAACTGAAATAAAATGTTAAATCAGGTTATTTATGCTATGTGTTAACACTGTGCTTAAGTTACAAGTATGCAAAATGGACAACTTATGCATATTAGTTTTGTTTTATAAAAAAAAAAACACTTTTTGCTTTATTGTATATTTTAATAGTTATTAATGGTTTTATTTTAAACACTGCCCATAGATCTGTGCTGGCCAGGATAATCATATCATTATAGTCATAGTCATTCATATGGAAGGGGCGGGCTGTAATCCAAAAATAAACAAATGGTTTGATGATGTAATGAATTTTGAATAGGTAGGTTATAAAACTCTGTGACAAAGTCTTTCACTTAGATTGCATGCATATGACCAGACTGATAAGATGAGTGTAATTAACTCATGAAATATGCTGAAAGTCTGGGGCTTTGTTAGTCTCATTCCGACTTGTTGTGTGCTGCTCTATCTAGTACTTTGGATGAATCTCTCTGAACACTTCCACAGGTAAGAAATAAGTGTACTGACTAAGTAAATCATTTGAAAATATTCTAAATTTGTCTTATGGTGAGATATTCTTATTATACTAATTTGTTCCTGTTTTTAATGTACATTTTCCTCCTCGTTAGCAAAACTTTCATCATTTCTGCACTGATTTTATCACCACTTGGAAATACTAGTTTGGACAAAACGGAAAAACCCTTTCACTCTGCTGAGCGAGAAGTGAACATTACAGCTATTCCGGTTCTCTACAAGAAAAATTTTACAAAACTGCCAGTGTGGGATTTCGAAGATGTTTATTTGCGAGACCATCAAGCAAGACAATCTGTAAGTGCTCATTTTTTCAATACTATTCTCACGTCACGGTGCAGCTGAGCAGTCGTTTTGATCCTTTGAAAAATCACATTTTCCGTAGACATGTCCAAAGTCCCTTCAAAACACAGAGGATCCCAAGTTCAAGGAAGCTGCCCTTTCTGATATTCAGCTGTGGCTATACAAAGGTCAACTCAACATAACAGAATGGAATCGATTAGCACACTTCAACAATCCTTTTGGCTTCATGGAGTACACTTACAATGGTGATCATCATCAAGACAAATTACACAACATTTCTAGCAGATTTTTCAAGTTCTATGGGTGTGTAAAACCTCTGGCACATCCTGCATATGTTTGAGAAAGGCGTGTGGTAGGTTGTTATTGCTTCATCACAGGCTTGATGCATTGTAAATAATGTAAACAGATACCTCTTTCTTTATTCAAAGAAACATTGTGGGTTCAGTATAATTAAGCTCAAATCAGTCGACAGCATAATTTTAATTACTCGTCCCATCTTTTCTTTTAAAAACACCATGGAATCAAAACGGACAATTCTTCCATTTCCAATTCTTATGGAATATTGCAGTGTTTGTTATAAATGATTTATCCGTGCACACTTTTTCAAAATTCATAATCTTTAATCAGAATAGCTTCTCCCTCTTGCAACGACATCTCTTGTTAACATGTTTACTGGTGGGAGGCTACTCACATGATCAACTCGACATGAATCAATGGGATAATGTTCATCGCCCTGTATTTTTATCGTTTGAGAAGCCATTTCATGCAGATATAAGCCATAATAGGGTAAAGATTGATGCCGCCTTTAAAAAAGTAAAAGTCTGGATCACAGTGAGGCACTTACAATGGTAGTAAATATGGTCAAGTCACAAAACTAAAATACTAGTTTCCGTTGACTTTTGTCAGGGTAGCGCCATATTTAATTTTCGGCAGGGATGAAAACGAGGCTGTGAGGGATAAAATAAAATGCGTTCAATGGATGTTAAACAATATACAGATTATTCAGCTGATGAAACATCTTTATGGAAAAAAAACTTTCAGTGCAAAAACAGTTTTAAAAATGTGAGTTGTGAAAATGACATGATCCGGAACCTTTGTTCAGTGCTTGCCATTGTAAAGAATGTAGGCTAAGTCTATCCCTCACCTTACTTTGATTTTAAGTCTGTAACCTCTATGGGCGTGGTTACGGATGTTAAGCAGACACCCAAACCATCAAGCCTACGTCATCGGGCAAGGTCCTCCAATGCAGAGGGAAGGGGCATTTTCACAATTTTTTTTGTGTGGATTGACTTGCATGGATGAATTGTTCACAACAAAACGATCAATTTAGGCAAACAAAGTAAGTATGGTCAATTTTGATTTCATGGGGACTTTAACTTGCAACCTTGAAATATTGGATGATTGGATGACAGCAACATAGTGTCGGGCCAGATCCGGGCCATATCTGGTACATATGGATTCCATGCAGTGCCGGCCCGAGCCTTTTGGGGGCCCTAAGCAAAATTTGATTTGGGGGCCCCCTTCCACTACGCGGAGTCACCTGTGCTTGACGATTATTGACACAAATGTCACGCAATTCTGATACATTATAAATGAATACAGTGAGGTTATGTATTAATACAAAATAAATACTTATAAAAAAAATAGATGCCTACTTAGATTAAAAAAAAGTTGTAACTTTTACTTTACTCTTTTACTAACTCTTTAAAACTTCTTAAAACAAACTGTCTCAAAACATATAAAATAAATTATTTGCTAAAATAATGACAAAACTGAGAAATCAGAAACATAATAAGAGCAAGGGTTCAACAATGACAATTATTGTTGAAAACTGTAAAAATGTCTCAATACAGTTAACTGTCCTCAAAATCTTTTTTATTATTATTATTGTAACAGACTTTGTTGGATTGTACATGACAGAATCCAACAAAGTCTGTTACTATAATACCGGTAATGATGTACTGGCGCTCGTTTTATGTGTGTATGCAATGTTTTTTTCCCCTCGGGGCTTGCCGTAGATGGGAATGGGTCGTGCACACTTGGTACTGGAGTGTCGCGGGTTTTTGGAGTTAGTGATCTGATCAATGTGTGGTATAATAAAGTGGAGAAGAGTTCAAACTGCTATGTTTATTATTTTTCAAACTGCCACCCTTACACCTAGGCAACTATGCGCAGTTGCGCACTCTTGTCTATGGATGCGCGAGGTGTCTAGATTATGCGGATGACAAACGCGGAGACACAGCAGCAGTTGTAGGCAGGCATATTGCCTTATATATTTATAAATATATAAATATATTTTATATATAATAAAATATATTATATCTTATATATTTTATTTTTATATTTTGCATTGTATTGTTGTTGTTTTTTCTGGAAAGCACTTTGGTTCACCTTGAGTGTTGTAAAGGGCTGTATAAATAAATGTTGATTGATTGATTGATCATGAAATCAGAATTTTCTTGTCTTGAATTATTCATTCATTCAGCCATATTCATGAATTCATTTATGTCACTTGTTTAAGTCATCTAAAAATATATATATATTTTTTAAACTCGATTGGGAGGCCCCCTGGTGGCTAGGGGGCCCCAAGTAGCCGCTTAGTTCGCTTGTGCCTCGGGCCGGCCCTGATTCCATGCGTCAGATATGGGCCGGACTTGGGCCGACACTATGTTGCTGTCACACTTTGCATTCCTCTATGTATTTTTTTCCCACTGAAGAGGTGAAAAAAGCAGTGGACTTGATACCAAAGCCCAAGTCTTCAATATTACTGCCTGTGCCTGAAGGCTCAAAAGATGGCTGTATCCGCTGTGCTGTTGTGGGCGCTGGTGGTATTCTCAATAACTCAAAGATGGGCAAAGAGATAGACTCCCACGATTATGTTTTTCGGTAAGCGTGAAACTTCTTTGCGAGTTGAGTTGACAATTGAATGAAAAAGTTATTATTAAAGGTCATGACTGTGTATTCTGATACCGTTTATTCTTAAACAGAGTAAATGGGGCTGTTACTCAAGGTCACGAGGAGGATGTTGGAAATAGAACATCAGTTTATGTGCATACAGCTTTTTCCTTATATGCCACCCTGCTGTCATTAAAAAAGGAGGGCTTTCACAGTATTCCACAAGATGAGGTCAGTATTTTTTACACTGAATTCTAAAATAATATATTCATTGTAATTTGCATATACTCCCTGCTGTGCTCTTCATTAAGAATTATTTATATAAGTTAAGTTTTTTTTTTTTTCAGTTATTTTTATGTTATTGAAAGAATCCTCTTCTGTTCACCAAGGCTACATTTATTTGAACAAAAATACAGTAAAAACGGTAATATTGTTAAATATTATTACATTTCATAATAACTTTTTTCATATGCATTAAAATGTAATTTATTGCTGTGATGGAAAAGCTGCATTTTCTGCAGCGATTACTCCAGTTTCCAGTGTCACATGAACCTTCAGAAATCATTCTAATAGGGATATATTGCATATTATTATATTACAATAACAGAATCACACAAACACATGCATATAACACTCTGGTGTTCAACAGGGTATCAAATATGTAATGATCCCTGAGGGCATGAGGGACTTTGATTGGCTCCAAGGCCTTCTGCAGGGAAAAGTAGCCAACGGTTCATTCAAGGGTGTGAGGTAAAGTATCCAGCTCTGACAGTAAGCAAGATGAACACGGTAATATTTATACAGAAGTTCTTTGAGTTAATTTTTACCACAGCCAATCAGAATTAAGTATTCCAGAGAGCTTATAAATAAATAATCTTAAACCTTACTATGTTTGGCTCCTTGATAAGTGTTAAATATTTATTACTGTGCTCTTGTTTTGTTTAAAAACCAACATTTGCATTTATTCTTTCTTAGGCCACTGAATTATTTCAATGGGAATTTTAATGAGAGTAGATTCTACGTTCTTCACCCTGATTTTCTTCGATACATTCGCAACAGGTAACATTTAAGTTTACAGTGACCAGTTTGTTTGGTCAGAGAACAACCTAAGTGTGATCTATCTCTTTTGAATGACCCCATTTTTTATTATTTTTATTTTTTTTATAGATTCATGCCATCCAAACAAATGCAGGGCAATCACTGGGCAATATACAGACCGACCAATGGAGCGTTTGCTTTGTTCTTAGCTATTCACACATGTGATATTGTAAGTAAATGCATATTTTTTTTCTATTCAACTTTTTCTTTAATATCAAGCTGTTTGTAGCTTTTTAAAAACTGAAAAGTAATTTTTTTGCTCATATCATCATAATTGCATTGTATTAGTAATACTTTATGAACATTACTTGAAAATGTTTTATGCTCAACATCAGGTGGATGCCTATGGATTTATTACAGAAGACCACCATAAGTACTCCAACTATTACTATGAAAAGTTAAAAAAAAGAGTCATTTTCTATATTAACCATGACTATGGCCTGGAGATAAAGACCTGGAAGAAACTGCATGACTCTGGAATCATTAGACTCTTCCAAAGACACTAATGTTACAGTCTTGTTTATTTTGTCATGTTTGTGGTTTCACTGTCTTTGGTTTTTCAATCAGTCTGTACCTTGTTTCTCTGCCTTGCTAATTGTTTTCTGTTATCAGTCATGTCAATCATTAGGTCCCTTGGTTCAGGTGTGTTGTCCCATTAGTTTGTATGGTTCCGCTTATTGTTCTGATTTGCCCCAGCTGGGTCTTGTTCCCTGATTCCCTGTGTATTTAAATCCTGTCTGCTCTTTTGTTCCTGGTCAGTTATTGAATGTATGAATGTTTGTATCTACGTACCACGAGTGTCTTGTCTTGTCTTGCCTGTTCTGAGTTACCGTCTGTATTATTAAAGTCTACTGCTGCGCTCCGCAAGCCCGCACGTCTCGTCTGCCCCGCCGAGCCTGCGCCTCACATGAGCCCTGCCAAGTCAAGTTCCGAGTCAAGTGAGTCAAGCTCCGAGTCAAGTGAGTCAAGCTCCGAGTCAAGTGAGTCAAGCTCCGAGTCAAGTGAGTCAAGCTCCGAGTCAAGTGAGTCAAGTGAGTCAAGCTCCGAGTCAAGTGAGTTAAGCTCCGAGTCAAGTGAGTCAAGCTCCGAGTCAAGTGAGTCAAGCTCCGAGTCAAGTGAGTCAAGCTCCGAGTCAAGTGAGTCAAGCTCCGAGTCAAGTTCCGAGTCAAGCTCCGAGTCAAGCTCCGAGTCAAGCTCCGAGTCAAGCTCCGAGTCAAGCTCCGAGTCAAGCTCCGAGTCAAGCTCCGAGTCAAGCTCCGAGTCAAGCTCCGAGTCAAGCTCCGAGTCAAGCTCCGAGTCAAGCTCCGAGTCAAGCTCCGAGTCAAGCTCCGAGTCAAGTTCGTCTGCCGAGTCAAGTGAGTCAAGTCCATCTGCCGAGTCAAGTGAGTCAAGTCCATCTGCCGAGTCAAGTCAAGTGAGACGCTGCCGCAGGAAGAGAAGGAGGATTCGTTCGGTTCGCCAGGCTCCGGTGAGCGTACCCAGGCGCCTCGCCCTGCCGGCCCCGCCTCTGCGCCTCGCCCTGCCGGCCCCGCCTCTGCGCCTCGCCCTGCCGGCCCCGCCTCTGCGCCTCGCTCTGCCGGCCCCGCCTCTGCGCCTCGCCCTGCCTGTACCCTTCAAGCTCCAGGAGGCCGTTCTCAAACCAGTTTACAGCCCGGAGGTTCCTCCCCTGGATTTCCCCAAGTATTTTGGGGGGGGGGGCACTAGGTACCCTGAGAGGGCCATGGAGGCAGCGCTGACATGGGCCTTGTCGGTGCTATCTCCACCTGAGCCTCCTATACCCTGGTCCCCTGCCAAGTGTGCTCCGCCCTGGCCTTCGCCTCGTCATGCTCCGCCCTGGCCTTCGCCTCGTCCTGCTCCGCCCTGGCCTTCGCCACGCCATGCTCCGCTCTGGCCTTCGCCTCGTCCTGCTCCGCCCTGGCCTTCGCCTCATCCCGCTCCGCCATGGCCACTGGCACGTCCTGCTATGGCGACTCTTACCGGTACCGTCATGGAGTCTATGGTCCCCGTCTACCCTGTCTGGGACTCCATGACGCCCACCCCTCCCGCCCAGGTCGTGTTCTGAATTGGCGCGAGGTCGCGCCTTATGGAAGGGGGGGATAATGTTACAGTCTTGTTTATTTTGTCATGTTTGTGGTTTCACTGTCTTTGGTTTTTCATTCAGTCTGTACCTTGTTTCTCTGCCTTGTTAATTGTTTTCTGTTATCAGTCATGTCAATCATTAGGTCCCTTGGTTCAGGTGTGTTGTCCCATTAGTTTGTATGGTTCCGCTTATTGTTCTGATTTGCCCCAGCTGGGTCTTGTTCCCTGATTCCCTGTGTATTTAAATCCTGTCTGCTCTTTTGTTCCTGGTCAGTTATTGAATGTATGAATGTTTGTATCTACGTACCACGAGTGTCTTGTCTTGTCTTGCCTGTTCTGAGTTACCGTCTGTATTATTAAAGTCTACTGCTGCATCTAGATCCGACTACCGCCTTTGCTTCCATGCAATTCGTGACAACTACTAACAAACAGTGTTGCCAGATTAGGACGGTGATTTCCAGCCCAAAAGCTCACCAAAAACCGCCCAATACAAGAAAAAAACGCCCAAAATTTTACTGCCAAAATAATGTGATATAATTGTATTGCCATGTCATTCGAGGTTGATAAGCACCATTTTTATCTCCTTAAAACAAAATAATGATGATAAAATAAAATAAAAAATAAAAAAAATCCCAGGAAAACGGATCAAAACCGGGCAATAATTAAGGAGAATTAGCAAATATGACTAAAATGTCCAGGTGGACACTGTCAAAACGGCAATCAAGAAATGTACTGATGACGTTAGCCCTCAGAAGTAGCTGTCACACATTGTAGAACATAAGGCAGAATTTAGCAGTCAAAACTGATTCATTGTTGATTCAAACCTTTTTCAGCAGCTGTCAGGGACAGGAGAGTGCATGCAGTCTGGATGGTGTAAACGTTGCAGATGTCTGGTTAGGCTAGTGCACATGGACCATGGACAGGAGTCGTCCCATATTCGATTCTAATTGTAGTTTTTTAACTGAACTGTGCTCTCCTCTCAGAGTTATATTAACCATCGAGTCATCTCCCACCACATGTGTACGTTTTTAGAGTTGATCACTATCTTACTCTTTACTGTAGATACAACTTACTGTATATGTAGGTCACTTTGGCATTATCGATCACTAGAATATACAGCTACAAGTTATCGCGCTAAATCGCGTCTGCCTGCTGATCGCTGATTGGCTATGAGTGCGTGCGTGCTCGTCGGTGACGTCAACACCAACGCCAGCTGACTCTGCATGGGTGTGTGTGTGTGTGTGTTTTGTCATGATGACAGTGCCACATGCACACTTTAGTTTAGTTTTTTAACCAATTAGACTTTAATAAGTAGATGTTTGAAAACCGCCGAACTGACCCCAAACCAGACCAAATTTTGTCCACCCGCCCAAACCTTTTTTTACCCGCACAATCAAATTCAAAACCGCCCAATTGGGCGGGAACCCGCCCAATCTGGCAACACTGCTAACACATCAAAAACAAAAGGTAGACTCTGTTCTGTCAACAGGTGTTATTTTAAAGGTTCTCTAAGCGATCCTGGGTGACGTCACTTCTTGTTGACGTTCGAACTATTGTCAAACAAAACGGAGGCTAGCTAGACCCTCCCTCCTCCTCATCCGCGCACTAACCCCTCAAACTCACCCCCAAACACTTCTTGTTGGTTATTGGCTGGAACAGTTTGTTATGTTTCGTAGAGCGGGTCGCTAGAGTTTGTTTTTGTAGCCGTTTGTGGAGCCTGGGGTGTCCGCAGAGACCGCGTTTTTTTACAGTGTGTTCAGGGGACAGGCAGCCAGCGGATATTGAGGAGATGTTTGCTGTATGTGACAAAAAATGTTTTGGCCTTAAAAACACGTGACATCGCTTAGAGCACCTTTAAAAGATATTTCCAAGTTATGATTTTATGTCTTGGTGGTTGGTTATTCATGGGCAAGATGGACAAAGTAAAGCTATGGACTTAAACTAAATGAAACTTCTGTGAAATGCTGCGAGTGAAAGCATGTTTTTGGTTTCCTTTTTTTTATAGAGAAAGCTGATAGATATTTACACATTTAAATATTTAAATGGGCCAGGTTTGTGTGTGTTCAGTCTTTTATTGTTATTCATTATACATTTGATAACATTTCCAATATAAAACTGTTTTTAATTGTATCTATTTATTAATCATTACTCTTTTAATGATTTTTTAATCATTAGTTTTTCTTTTAAATGCAAAATAGATTAATGTATTCCTAAAACTGGGCTTCCAATAGCCATACACAAACATAGGACCAACTTTTAAAGAAGTATGCTATTTATTGATATTTAGATCTATATTTTATGGTATATTTTTTTTTAGCTCCATGTCCTATCTAACAAATTCTAGTTCTGTGGATTGTAGAAATGTGTATTGATACGCATTATCAAACAACATGAAGAGAAGAATAAAAAGAGGTTACACTTTATTTATGGTGTCTGTTACAGTTTGATTATGCATTTAAGTAGCCTACTGTGTAATAATAATTAACGACTTGTACTTACTGTGAGGTTAGGATTGGGGTTTGGTTTAGGGTTAGTTGCACGTAATTATGCATAATTTATAGTTATTACTACAGTAACTACATGTAACGTGTAACAAGGACACTGTAAAATAAAGTGTTACCTAAAAAGACAAATGCGAGTTTGATTTCATGCTGATTTATCCAAAGTACTATTGAACAGCACACTTCTGTGAAAGACTTCTTTAATTTACTAGTTTGCTTGAGTTGTAATCTGATACAAATTCACTGCATCATAAAACCATGTATTTATTTTAGGATAAGTGGAAACCGGAACTAGTCATCACACTGTCTCCAGTAAATATTTGTCAAAGTTGGGTCCCCAGGAAAGGTACTGTAATATGTTAACTTAGCATATTGGCACTGTATAACATTATACATTAGTAATCCCGGAGGGGATCATTTCACAATATTTGCTTTTAGTGGCAAAATATGAGGTGCATGTTATATTGGGAGGAAGGATTCACTAAACTTGTTTAAGGTGTTAAAAATGACAAACTCATTTGGCATGAAAGGCAAACTCGAATATATAATTAAATATGGGTTTATTGCATTATGCAAAAAAGGCATAGAAAAACAAAAAGCTTACAGGAAATATAGCTTACATTGACTACAATGTAATCAGATGTGAATATTATGTTGGTTCTCCCTTATTTTTGATTACAGCAGCGATTCTCCTGGGCATTGACTCACTAAACTTTGCACATGTATCACGCTTAACTTCTTTCCAATTCTCCATATGTTCTTTCCAAGATCAATGTGACTTATCACTATTCAGCTTTATAATTTCACAAAGGTTTTCAATGGATTTAAGTTTAGGAGACTGAGGAGGCTAGTTGACAACTTTGTTTCATGCGTCATGCGTGGTGTGTTTGGGATCGTCATGTTGCAAAGTACACATTTGATCTCCAAACATATCCTCCATCATACTTGGCTAAATTGTGTTCAGCAGGATTCCCAACTATTGATTCATTTTCAAAGTGCCAGCAAATTTGGAGACCCTTCCAACACCTTCTGCAGACATGCAATATGTTGTGAGGATATGTCGATTAGTGACCATAAGTGAATCTTTTTTAATCTTTTTGCCACCTCTGACCCCCCTTGTCAGAAACATCTGACACAAGCGCGCATTATTACTCAAACAACTGTTGAGCAATTTATCTCTCGGTTTGATTGTGATCTTAATTTTATGGGTTGTAGCAATGATGTTGAGCTCTTAATGCAATCTTTTAACAATTTCTGCTCTTCTGTGTTGGACGAAGTGGCTCCTTTAAAGATAAAAACTAAGCCCATCTGTAACACCTCGCCTTGGATGACGGACGATGTGCGTTGTCTAAGGAGGAGGTGCCGTACGACTGAACGTTTGTGGAAATCCACCGGGCTTGAAGTGCACCGTCTGTATCTTAAGGAACTTATGCAGGATTTTAATAATTTAGTTGCGAAATTTAGGACTGCTTATTTTTCTAATTTAATATAAGCGAAACCCTAAGGTTTTATTTGATACCATACATATTGTACCTCCTCCAGCCATTGTGACAACAATATGTTCTCAAAATGATTGTGATAGGCTGCTGTCTTTTTTTATTGATAAGGTGCAGTCTATTAGATCAAATATTCTGCGTGGACCACACTTTCTTGTAGACTGTATTTGTTCACCTATTACCATTGAGTCTTTTAAACCAATCAGCCTCCCTGATTTGCTAAACTTGACTAATAAAATAAATATGTCCTCTTGTCCATATACCATATACCATCTTCATTATTCTCAAAAGCACTCCCTGTAATTGGCCCTAGTATAGTAGCTATTGTCAATTCCTCACTGGCCACAGGCTGTGTTCCATCCTATTTTAAACATGCCACTATTCAACCTATATTAAAAAAGCCTAATTTGGACCCTACAGTTTTGAAGAACTATCAGCCAATATCCAAGTTGCCATTATTGTCCAAAATTCTCAAAAAAGTTGTGGCTAATCAACTTACAGATGTTTTAGAGAATTTGGAGTTGTATGACAAATTTCAATCAGGTTTTAGGAAGAGACACTTTACTGAGTCCGCCTTGGTGAGAGTCTGTAATGACCTTCATATGGCCTCGGACGCAGGTCTATGTTCAGTGTTGGTACTTCTAGACCTTAGTTCTGCCTTCGATACTGTGGACCACCACATCATGATTAGGAGATTACGTGAATGTGTGGGCATATCGGGAGTTGCCTTAGATTGGTTTACCTCATATCTCTCAGCTAGAAGTTTTAATGTCTATACTGGTGATTCCCACTCTGTATCATCACCCCTGTTTTGTGGTGTTCCACAGGGTTCAGTGTTGGGCCCAATATTGTTTATTTTATACTTGCTGCCTCTGGGTCAGATCATTAGTGATTTTAACATTTCTTATCACTTCTACGCTGATGACATTCAGCTTCATTTTACTTTCCGGCAAAATGAGTCATCCAAACTTACAATACTCTTAGACTGTATAGACGCCATAAACAGCTGGATGGCTGAAAGTTTTCTGCAGATGAAACTAGATAAGACGGAGGTTTTAATTGTAGCACCAGACAGCGCTATCCCTCTGATTATGCAGAACATTGGACCTTTGTCATCTGCGGTCCGGACTAGTTTAAGGAACCTTGGGGTGACATTTGATAAATCCCTATCCTTTGAAACCCACATCAAATCGCTGACCAAATCATGTTTTTTCCACATGCGTAATATAAGTAAATTGAGGTCTGTGGTCTCTCACTCAGAACTGGAGATGCTCATTCATGCCTTCATTTCCTCCCGTATTGATTATTGTAACTCACTTTTCTCTTCACTTAACAAATCTGTTCTTCATCGACTGCAATCTACACAAAATTCAGCTGCTAGGTTACTTACTCGTTCAAATAGGCGCACCCATATCACCCCGATACTCTGCTCCCTTCACTGGCTCCCTGTAACTTACAGGATCCAATTCAAAATACTAACCATAACCTATAATAGGGCCTTACATGGCCAGGCCCCTGCTTATCTTGCTGACATAATTCATTTTCATACCCCTCTCCGGTCTCTCAGGTCTAATAATCAAAATCTGCTATCTACGCCACGCACTCGTTTAAAGACATGTGGGGATAGAGCCTTCGCCGCTATGGCACCCAGATTATGGAATGCTTTGCCAACCAGTATTAGGTTTGCTGAGAATGTGGACAGTTTTAGGGGACAAGTGAAGACTCATTTGTTCAGGTTAGCTTTTGGGTAATCTCTGTACTTTATATATTGATAATTTTATCTGTTGTATTATTATTATTATTATAATTTTTTACTTTTCTATTGTAAAGCGCTTTGTGACTCAGTCTGTGAAAGGCGCTGTATAAATACATTTTACTTACTTTTACTTACTTACTTACATGTTTAATAATACCATTATGTTTCCCACATGCTTAATGGCGCACCATGCATTCATTTGATATTAAAACACTTCAGTTGTCCTATACGAACATATCTGACACCATCCAAGGCTAGGATGTTTGATTTTGACTTTTCAGACTGCAGAACACGGCTCCAATCTTCCGTACTCCAATCCTCGTGGTCTTTGGCAAAAGCAAGGTGTTTTTTTGGAGTAGATTATTTTTTAGAATTTACTGGTACACAACATTCAGACATTCAGACAACATTCAAATGGTTTACAGATTACGATAAAATTGGAGGTTGGAGATCTCATTCATGTCTTTAGATCACTTTCAAGTGATTTTCATCCTGTCAAAATGCTGTCCAGCCACAGCACTTGACAATTTTCATGGTAGTGGTCTCACTATGCTTTGAAATAATTCTGTGGACATAGTGAACATTTATATCCAGCACATGAGCCGACTGACTAGATTTAGCCATTTCAACAATATCCTTATTGGTTGCAGAGATACAGCTCTTTCCATTTGGCCATTTTTACTAAAATTCATTAAATAACATCTTAAAATATAGCTAATATTTGCCATTTGTAAGGCCGTCTAACTCGATCCAATGGCGGTATTTGATTAGAGGTGAAGGTCATACGCATGTTATGTCTTTTCTCATGGCAAACGGATTTTCTCTCCCTTTCTCATGGCAAAAGACATTTTCTCATTGACTCGTTCTTTCATCTGACTCCATACATTAAAAGGTTTAATGCACACTGGTAAATTCCCAAATAAAATGAAAAGGGCGAAAGTTGTTCCACTGTACAAAACTGGGGATAGACACAAGTTCACAAATTACAGGCCTATTTCTTTATTACCACAATTTTCCAAAATTTTAGAAAAACTATTTTCCAATAGATTAGATAAATTCTTAGATAAATATAAAATACTTTCTGACAATCAATATGGATTTAGATCAAATAGTTCAACATCACTGGCATTAATTGATTCAATTGAGGAAATCACAAACGCTTTAGAACACAAACAGTATACAGTTGGAGTTTTCATCGATCTTAAAAAAGCTTTTGACACAATCAATCATAATATATTAATTAATAAATTGGAACGGTATGGGATCAGGGGCGTAGTATTGCACTGGGTGAAAAGTTATTTAAGAGATAGGAAACAATTTGTAAAGTTGGGGGAATATTCATCGTCGTGCTTGGACATTACTAGTGGCGTCCCACAGGGGTCAGTTCTGGGTCCAAAATTATTTTTGTTATATATAAATGATATATGCAAAGTTACAAAGATAGTAAAATTAGTACTATTTGCGGATGATACCAATATTTTTTGTTCTGGGGGAATTTACAGGAGTTAGTGGAGATTATTACTTCAGCAATGTATAAATTAAAAAGATGGTTTGACAGAAATAAATTATCATTAAACATTAATAAAACCAACTTCATGTTATTTGGTAACTGTAAAAAGAGTATACAAATTCGGATACAGGTAGATGGGGTGGACATAGAACGGGTTAATGAAAATAAGTTTCTTGGGGTGATAATAGATGACAAAATATGTTGGAAGTCTCACATAAAACATGTACACAATAAACTTTCAAGAAGTATTTCAATATTGAACAAAGCGAAACATGTTCTGAACTACAAATCACTCCACATTCTTTACTGTGCGCTGATATTACCATATCTAAACTATTGTGCGGTGGTTTGGGGTAATACTTACGGATGCAGACTATTATCTGTATTTATGTTACAAAAAAGAGTCATAAGGATGATTCATGGTGCTGGTTATAGAGATCACACAAATGTATTATTTTTAAAATCCAAGACATTGAAATTTACTGATCTGGTCTATGTTCAAACAGCACAAATAATGTATAAAGCAAAAAATAACCTACTCCCTGGCAATATTCAACAACTGTTTTTTAATAGAGAAGGGAGATATAATATAAGGGGTGAGTGCAACTTTAAACAATTATGTGTCCGTACAACATTAAAAAGTTTTTGTGTTTCGATATGTGGAGTGAAGTTGTGGAACAGATTAAGTTCAGTACTTAAACAATGCCCAAGTATGACTCAGTTTAAAAAGCGCTGTAAAAATAAGGTATTTGCAAGGTACAGAGAGGAAGAAGTTTATTAGTTAGGTGACAGTGTATTTATATCTTTTTTTTTTTTTCATTTTTTTTTTTCATTTTTTTTTTTATTTTTTTTATGCAATTTATTATTTACGATGTATATAAACATAGGTAAATATGTATGTTGTTTTTTTATTTTTTGGTGTGTAGAGACAAATAGAACAAGATGTTCGGTCAACCGGTCAATTAGTTAATTAATTATTAAAAAGTAGTGGAGATGGGGTGGGATTGAATAAGCTTATGCTTCTTCCTACTCCTTTTCGGTGTATAAGATAAAATTGTCTTTCTGTTATATTAATTGTTATTATGATTGTTTTTTTGTTTTTGTTTTTTTTACATGTTCGAAATAAAAACTTTTCATTCATTCATTCATATCTGTGCATCATTAAATATAAGCGAAAGTTAATGTTTGACTATCCTTTTAACTCTAATGAAAATAAAGTCAAAGTCAGTTAGAATAATCAAATATAACAATTTATTACGTCAGGTAAATGTATCATTACAATTTCATAATCAATTCAAAGATAATCAATGTAAACCATCAAATGTTCTGGAACAAAGGGGACACATATTTACTCGACATTAGAAGGCTACATGAGGTTGAGAGAGTCGGCTGTTTATGAGATACAGAAAAGGGCCTGAGCTCTCACTGCGTTTCATTATATAGGCTAACCATGGATATTTGCATTCAGAAGTTCACACCTTTTGGGGGGTAGGCTAGAGACCACATTCCTTTGTGTGCCAGTTATCTCTAAACTCTTAAAACCTTATTACCTTTTGATTTACTTCTTTGGGAATGAGACATTTGTACCAGTCACACATCGACCAGTGGTCAAGTCTATCTCTTCAACCAGTTTTTCCAGTCTTACACCACATAGTGATTTATGATATCATAGGCTGCGCACTAACAAGTGCTTTCGACCTTCTTTTTGATTTGAATGGAATGCTGAAAACACTCGAGGTTCAGTTGTCCCACTGCCTAGAAACACAAACAAATGCTTCTTCAAGCACCTCCTACTTGAAAAACCACGGAAAAATAATTTTAAACAGGAAATGATGGAATATACATATGCTGATCTATTTGCACTGAATTGGCATTACCTGAGGTAAGTTTTTACAGAAGGTAAAATTCGCCGTAATCTTTACTAACATTGTCTGTTTGGACGGGACTAAAATCACTGAGAAGCTAATAATTACTTTACCCCACCTCTCCATGTTAAACTAATCCCGTCCGAATAGGGGTCTAGACTAAAATGCATGTTTTAACTGAAAGCTGACATAGTCTTAAAATATGTCTTAAAATAAAAGCCCTGTCTGTGAAACCGGACCTTATGGTTTAACTTGTTTTCTCCATGCTGAATGGTTACTCAGTGAAGGACTTTTAATAAAAATGTGAAAAACTATATCAGTTCTTTCTGTTTATTCGAAGTTATTTCTGCAGTTCTTCTGCTGCTTTAAATGATCAAGAGCTAGCAGGATATATTCTGATTGGCTGTCAAGGTTTAACACAGTTTCATCCCAAGAAGTCATATATTGACGTCTTGGGACGTCTTTTGACCATACGTCAATAGGTGGTTTGCAGTCACGTGATTGTGTTGACGCGCGAAATTCAGATGGAGGGCAGGAAGTGAAGAGCGCAATGGACGAGATGGAGGAAAGTCCGTACTGTACTACTTTTGAGGCTATTACAAGAGAAATATATAATTAGAAAATCGAAACATATGTTGGACATGATCCTTACGTTATGAAGAGGACCGATTTTCAACTGAATTGAGAGATTTGCCTGCCATCGAGGCGGTAGATATCAGCAACTACCTCGTCTTACAGACATACTTTGACTTTACAAAGTTTGGAAACTGGTACGTTACACAAACAGCCACATAAGTGTATTTAAACACCTGAATTATGTAATTATAAGCCACATAAATAATGTATTAACTCACATTTGACGAAGTGATCACTGCACACACACACGGGCATTTTCCCATTCGGCTCCTCCCGACCGCAGACGTAGGTTTGCAAGGCATTTTCCCCGGTGTTTTTCTGTCAATTTCTTGTATTTTTCCCCCTTATGAACAACAACTTTTGGCACACGATAAAAACTCCTCGTGGTTTGATCGATTTGAGCAACCATAAACGACGCAAAACATAGGCATATTGAGTTTGTTATAGTGCTTCCTAAATATAGAAAATCACTTCCTGCCCTCCATCTGCATTTCGCGCCATGGCAACGCAGTGGCGTGACGTCACGTGAAAACAAGCTATATCCGCCTTTTTAGGGTACCCTTAAACGTCGGTAAATGACGATCCTGGGACGTCATACAACTGACGCTTTACCTTTAACGTCAGTAGGTGACGGGGTAGGTTTAGGTCTGGGGCCGTATTCACAAAGAATTTTATCTTACCACTAGGAGTACTCCTAAATCGCACTAAAATATTTTAGCTAGGAGTTTTCTCTTAAAAGTTATTCACAACGCCTTTCAGACCTACTCTTAGTAAAGAAAAATGACAACTCCTAAACTAAGAGTGAGTCTTCGTTGCTATGGATGACGTCAATTCTCATGCACGAGCTTCCTCGCAATGATCACGGTGATTGGTTGTTAGATGACAGGGCCACCATGCGGAACATAACACAGACGCAACAAATCATGGAATTATGACATCTAAATATGTCTATGTCCTACGCAAAATAATAATAGTAGCCTAATGTCATCGAAATGCATATCATGTTTTAGCAGGCCCCAGTGAAGTGTAATTCTAAAAAGGCAGAGAGAGAGAAAAAAAGTCGTGAATTAAATTAAATTAAATCAAGTTAGCCTATATGGAAACCGCCACTTGCCTAATAATGAAAAACGACACTTGCATTAACACTTTGCATTTAATTGACATCCTATTAGCCTAAATAGACTACTTAAAGCAAGGAAATGTTGCTCCTATTGAAGTAATGTAATAGTTGAATGACGGTGGATTATGAACTCGCCAAAACGGAAAAGAAAGCCCATAACGCAGGATCAGTTATGGTGTGTTCACACCGAACGCGAATAGAGCATCAAATACGCGTCTATGGCGTCTAGTTAGGCGCTTGAATATTCGCTCGAGTTCAAATTTTTCAACTTGCGCGGAAGATATTCGCGGCAAACGCGTCCGCCAATTCGCGTCATTCGCAACGCCCGGCGCGAATGATGCGTCTATTCGCGTCTTTGCATTGACTTTGTATGTAATCTACTCGCGCAAATAACCTAATTAAATTCGCGTTCGGTGTGAAGTTGAACACACCATTACTGCTACTGGAGTTGGTGCTGAAAAAAAATGATAAATGGGAAATTCGGCACTGGGATATCAAGCAAAACACATGGAAGAGGATTTGTTTGCAGATCAATGCAGCATTCACGCTTGTGTCGTGGACCGCGGACGACTGCGAGAGGTGGTGGTGTGCGCTACAATCTTTTGTGAATAGGTCTTAGTGAGTTAGGAGTCCTCTCGACTTCTTTTAAGATGTCCCAGACTTAGGTGCTACTTTTAGGGCTAAAATGCTTCGTGAATTACTCTTAGTGAAAAAAATTAGGAGTCGTAAAGTTAGGAGTGACACGCCCATTATTTTTAGGAGTTGCTCCTAAATTCGCCAGTTAGGAGCTACTTTTAGCCTTAAAATTCTTTGTGAATACGGCCCCTGGGGTATATGGAGCCAAAACAATATCATTAATAATTCACACACAAAAAATGATTCACACATGCGTAAACAATTTCACATGCATGAAACCTAATTCACGTACTCACAAAAAAAATTCACATGCGTAAAAAAAATGTGTATTCACAAAAAGCAATTCACATGCGCAAAATAAACTTAAATATTCATAAAATACATTTCACAAATGCAAAACACAATTCGTAGACATACAACTGTGCACAAAAACCTTTGAATGTTTAAAATGTACGAGCTTATCCTTGAATGTGAATGTGCAAATCGTCATTCACGTACGAATCGCCTTGGATTTGTGTGTGTGTGTGTTTTTGAGACTTTCCTGTCAGCGTAACACAGAGCACTCGTACTCTTTAGCCAATCAGATTTAAGCTTATCAACCGACCAATCAGTATCACGTGAGGGCGGGCCTACCTGCATGTTACGTCATCAGCTTTCGACCACAGTTCATGGCTGAGCAGAGGTAAGTGCAGTTGATCAATTCATTTCTGTGTTTATTGAAGTTCGAGATCAGTTGAAGCAATAGTTTATTAACTATTATTAACCGATGTAAGCAAGTGTTGTGGTAATCAGATGTCCCATATCGTGTCAAAAAATATGCCTGTTTTGTTATATTTTATCAGACAGACACTTCAGTCTAAGGATTGGGAGAAGTGTTCCTCAGCGTTGTATTTTCTGAGTGCTCCATTTATACTCGGCTCCGTCCGTCTCAGGCATGCTCACAAGGAGTTGCAGGTGATGGCAATTAACCTGAGGGAGAAAAACGGAGGAGAGCAAAACACAGGGCACACAAAGACATTCCTTAAACGTCAAATTACAATGACTCTGGGTTTTATTCACCGACATCAGGATGTTTTCAGTGCAAGTCATGGTACCACGAATGCCATCTGTGAAGAAGTTATATCTGCAAAGACGGCCTTTGAAGAGAATGCAGCAAAATGTCTAATTGTCCTGACTGTGACGGTATAGCTATAGGAAATGTTAAAGTGTTTTTATGTTTTGTTTTTTTGTCCAAGATGTTATAATCTTCACCAAAATGTTTGACATTATTTGACAAGACATACATGCACACACACAAAAGACACCAATGCACAGAAGCACACACCTATAGCATACAACATGATCAGTTAAGTTTTAAAGGGATAGTTCACCCCAAAATGAATTACTCACCCTCATGTTGTTCCAACCCATGTTGTCTGTGTTGTACGTCACACGTAGGCTCACTATTGGCCGACGCTGATCGTGTGTGTGATGCGTGTGACATACAACACAGACGCTCTACACTATTACACTACGTAAACTATCTTGAGGTCGACAGAGAAGGAAATTAATACTTGATTAAAGTCGTCATTTTTGTTTGTTTTTTTGACCACAAAAAGTATTCCCGTCGCTTGATAAACTTCAGATTGAGCCACTGTAGTCACTTGGACTATTTTAACGATTTCTTTAAAGTCGGCATGAAATCAAATTTGACAAATCTTCTTTTTATATGTAATATTGTAGTGTTTATTATAAATGATTTATCTGTGCACTTCATTAATTTTTTAAAATTCATGTACCCTTATAATCTTTAATCAAATACATTACCCTTCCCTCCCCCCTCGAAACGACCTCTCTTTTCTTCCGGTCACGTGCAATGGCGAAAGGGTGCGGCCAGAGCCGATGAGGGTGCGGCTATCGGAGCACAGCCTCTCAGAGAACCTGTCAGTGTCAGTGTCCTCCAACGATCCAATCAATTCCCGAAGGACGGAATCAAGCCCCGCCCTACATTTTTTCAAATTTCAGAAGCCGTTTCACTCGGATATACGTCACAGCAAGGAAAAAATGACAATCTCAACTTCCGTTTCATGCCGACTTTAATAACTTTTCGGGGCTGGCAAGTTTCAATCCCTTAGAAGCCTATGGAGGAGTGATCCAGCTCTCAGATTTAATCGAAAATATCTTAATTTGTGTTCCGAAGATGAACGAAAGTCTTATGGGATTGGAACAACATGACAGAATTTTCATTCGGGCTGAACTATCCCTTTTATTGCATTTTTAATGAAATATTCGTTAAACTTTCTATTTAATGAAATACATTTATGCTATATATTCCTTGTTACATGTCAGAATAAATATTTCTTAAAAAGAAGTGTATAGCCTATTCTTTGATTGGCTGATCCTATTTCAGTAGTCCACATTCACTTTGACTTCAAATACTTAGTAGATTAATAAGTAGGCACTTCTACTTTTCTTGAAGTAAAAATAAATTACGTTCTTTTTCTACTTCTAAGTAGAAAATATGTGTGCTTTTTACACCACTGATTATGCATATAAAACTGTATACTAAAGTATCCTATTGCAGTAACATCAGGTTATAAATGAATTCACAAGGGCATCTGACTTAATTTACATAACATAATAAGAGCTTCTCACTAACATAAATGCATGCAAAATGCATTACCTCAGCACAACAACAAAAACGCTTATTTACACACAAGGTAAAACAGACTGAATACAGTACGGAAACGAAAAACATAAGGAAACCCACATTGAGCACATCGTAAGCACACTACGACTAAAATGAGAACTTACGCAGAATTAAACAAATCACTAATTAATTATTTCACACTGCACTGCATCATGCACACACAACACACTCAAATATTGCAACTTACTCTTAATTGCGGACTGCAACTTCTGAAATCCCGATTCATCTGGTGGAGCAAAATATATAAAATGGGAGGAGTTGGATCTGGATCTGGCTCGCCCCCTGGATCTCGTGTTATGCAGTGAGGATCATCTTCAACGATAGCTTAAAAGAAGGAGAAGAAATTGCCCACAAACCCAATTGGTTCTAGCGTCTATTTCAAAATGCAAAAATAAATCTGTGAGAATAGGCAGTTTAAATGGCGGCGCGTAGCATACATGTGTTGACAGTTTATTACGCAAATGATGTTCAAAAAATGTTTAGGCAGCTCACTTGAGTCGTCGGTAATCGGCTTAATCAGTTTACAGGTGCGCTTGCAAGCTTTCACTGAGGATGTTTTTCCAAAGGATATTCTTTGTCACTTCCCTTATAACTTTAATACTCCTGTATATAGTTGTAACCTTTTACCTTGAAAACTACATAAAAGCAAATGTGCGGTAAGAAACGAAAATGCAGGCTACTGAATTCATATGTGTCATTTTTGAATTCAACAATTTACTTTCATTAGTAGGCTATAACTAGACCTGCAATCCTTCTCCTTAGACAGTATTACAACTTTTGGGTGGATGAAGACAATGTCACAGATTCTTTGCAGAGAGTTGAGGAGCCCGACCAAACCAACAGTTCTGTTGTGACTGACGCAGGAGCAAACACTGTTCCTCTTGGGACTCACTCAATCAACCCTTGTGCCCTTAATGGACAAGCACAACTTTACTGCTCTGCCCCAGTGGAAATTTGATGATCTGTATCGATTGGATCCACAGTTTAAACCGAGTGTAAGTAGCTACAGTGTAGCCTACAACAACAATAACTTAAGAGAAAGGTTTGTGAACATCCTGCTAATGGGTGACATGACGGGTATATATTCAGAAGTATAACCCTGCTGAAAAAGAAACGGCTCTTAAACCAGCCTAGCCTATTAATGGTGTGCTGGTCTAGTCTGATCCGTTAACTGGCTTTCACAGCTTGTATTTGGGCTTTTTCACTGCCATTCTTTGTTGATTCATTTTGAACTAGCACTGAGTGATGATCACACAATTTTTTTGTTCTGTAGCCTACATGTGAAACACGTTTAACCCTATAAAGCCTATAATATTTAATAATTAATTTCTAAAGCTAAGTCCTTTTAGTATTTTTTTAAATGTCCACCTTCAGGTTGTGGCACGATTCTTTTTTTCTATGAAATCTTTTTTTTTTTTTTTTTTACAAAGTAGTAGTACGGATGACTATTAGTAATATTTTAAGACAAACATTTACTGGCCTGAAGCAACTTATGCTTTACTTGATTTATTCATACATTTGTTTTAAAAAATGAAGTAGGCCTATGGATAAATCAAGTAAACATTTTTATGCATTTTTTTTCTATCGCATCACAAACAGAAATTCATCTTTTGGCCATATAAATTACTGCACCAAATTGCAGATGTTTGCTCAGTTTGGGCCTGTGTTTTTCCTCCTTTAGTGTAATCGGTATTTTTCTTTATTGTACTATATGAGCCATAAAAGACTGATATAAAACGCATACAATACTTCTTGAGTTTGGAAACATTCACATTTTTAATGTTTTTAAATCGAGTCTCTTATGCTCACCAAGGCTGCATTTATTTAATAAAAAATATTGTAAACACACTAATATTGCGAAATATTATTTAAAATTAAAATAACTGTTTTCTATTTTAATATATTTTAAATGTTATCAAATCTGAATTTTCAGCATCTTTACTCCAGTAGTGTCACATTATCCTCCAGAAAGCATTCTAATATGCTGATTTACTAATGATCGGGTAACATTTTTATTATTAATATTATAATCAATGTTGAAAACAGTTGTGCTGCTTTTGACGGGTATATACAAAACTTGGAAAAAAACATTTTTTGTCTAAAGGTACAATAAACTGTTCCATTTACAGGATTTACACAGTCTAAGATGTTTCCAACATGTTTTTCAGGAATGCATGGCGTCCTTCCGAAATTCCTCTAATCCAGTGTTTATGGAGAAGTTTATCCCAAACATTCAGCTGTTTTTACAAAGCGATCATCTCAACGTGAGTGAGTGGAACCGGCTTTATCACTTTAACAACCCTTTGGCTATATGGGACTCAATTACACAGGTTTGTTTTATCATTATATGAACATGATCATATAGATGGTTTACTATTATAGCATTAATCTAAAATAATGCAGTATTTCCTCCTTTTTATAGCCATAAAAGCAGCTGTTGACACCATCCCTAAGCTTGCATCTACCCAGTTACTACAAGTACCTACAAGAGCGAAAGATGGCTGCATTCACTGTGCTGTGGTTGGGAATGGTGGAATTCTCAATGGCTCCAGGCTAGGAATGGAGATTGACTCTAATGATTATGTGTTCAGGTGAATTGTTATTTTAAAAGAGAAAATGTGTAAACCAGGATATCTTGTAAAGGTTATATATCGACTGATTTATTATATTGATATTGACTTTTTTTAATGTAATGATTTAATAAAACCACTTATTCACTTGTTTGTTTCTGATAGATTGAATGCAGCCATTATAGCAGGACATGAGGAGGATGTTGGGAAAAGGACCTCTGTTTATGTGCACACAGCACATTCCTTAATCCAGTCCCTCATGATACACAAAAACAGAGGTTTCAAACAGATTCCCACTGACAAGGTTGCGTCTTAACTATCACTTGTTCCTTTGAGCTGCTTTGGATTAACCTCTAATAGTTTTTTTGTTGGCCTTTTTATGGAAGGACATTAAATATGTTCTAATCCCTGAGGCTCCAAGAGATTACAACTTTCTCGAGTCCCTTATGAAGAACAGAAAAATACCATCAGGAGCATATAATGGACGAATGTAAGTAATTCAAACAGAAATGTAATTATCTATCAATATTTGTCATCATAAACCAAAAATAAGAGCGATTAACCTTGTTGATGATTATCGTCTACACACTAATATTGATTTGTTTATGCCTAACGCTCTTATTTTGAAGGCCAAGGAATTATTACAGTGGGCATTTTAATGAAAGTTCTTACTACATCCTCCATCCAGACTTTCTGATATATGTGCGAAACAGGTAGGGGCTCAAATGTACACACATTAGTTAGAATGTTTAGTGCATGAAGTTACCATTTCATTATTTGTCATTTCATGTCTCTCACTTTTCATTTTAGGTTTCTTAGGGCAAAACAATTAAAAACTAAAAGATGGTGGTTGGTCAGACCCACTAATGGTGCATTTACACTTATGCTGGCTATGCACACGTGTGACATTGTAAGTGATCTTTAAAAATATGCACAGTTGTTTACTTATTGTCATTTGTTTCTTTTATCAGATGACCTTACCCCTAAGTGTATCATCTTATTTTATCTTCACGTAGGTGAGAGTCTATAGTTTTAGCACGGTCGACTATCGGAAATATCCAAACTACTACTATGACACCAAATACACTAAACTAGTGTATTTTGCTAATCACGATTATAGTTTAGAGATGAAAACCTGGAAGAAATTTCATGACAACAAATTTATCTGGCTGTATTTGGGAAAATCTGATATCTAAGTGAATCTGTGTTTCTTAAAAGTAACTCAGTTTCCTTATTGACCCATATAATTACTAGAAAAGGAATGTTGCAAATGTTGAGTGCGTTTTATAACTTTTTGCATTGTTAGTCTACTTTGTGTATCTGTATTATGAAATAAACAATGAATTAACTGGGAAATTCCAGTCAATTTTGTTTTGTTATATCATTACGTGCAACCATATGAGGAGGTCAGACATTAAACTAGTTCAGTAGTCTTTTGTGTTTAGATAATGTTAATTATTAAAAGTCATGGATTATATTGCACAGTGATATTATCCGTGCGTCTCCTTTCAAGTCGTTTCTTCATATTGTAACATTTAGGGTGTCAGTAAATGACAAATTAACATCTAGTTTATGGTTGCATGTACGTTCACTGAAAAAAATAAGCATTTTTAAGATTTACACAATTTAATTAATGGTACAATTTCATCAAACTTAAATGAATCATCCTTAAGTAATTTCCTTAATAAATTTTTCAAATAAATTACGTAGGCTAAATGTAAAAAAAAGCTATTTTTTTTGTGTAGGAACTTTTGGGACATTACATCGTTAAGGCACCAGATGTCGCACTTACTTTAGAAACAACAGTGACTTCACATAAGATTACAGATGTCTGCCTTGACTATATCTCCGAAATTACTGTCAAAGCATATGGAGAGACGTGTGAGAGATAACTGTTAGGTTAGTCTTATTGATTAACACATATGTTGTAAAAACAAACTGTAGTCTACATGTAACATGCAAATATATAGACAGCTTTGGAACATTGCATTCATCGATGTAAACATTTAGAGAATGTTATAGAATATATTCGCCATTATACTTTTTCTTTTCTGGAATCGTTAAATTGAAGCGAGAGACTTAAAAGCGCACCTTTCAGGAAGAGAGTTACACCAGGGAGGCGCGTGACAGACGCGCGCGCGCTCACGCACCGGTCACTTGTGTTGTGTCAAACGCAGTCAAGTATGGCATTGCGATTTCCTCAACAGGAACAGAAATCATAAACGGGATTATACTTATTGAACTACTTCGGTTTCGTGGAATAAGTGGCTTTAAGCGTTTAATCGACCTCACTACGTATTGGTGAGTAGCTATGTCTTCCTTCAGTTCTACATGGCAAGTGTAGGCTACTACTATTCCCTATTTAGCTTTTGATTAAAAAACATTCAGACAAGTAACTGGTCAGGAAAGTTGTCATTATTGTTTATGGTTATTTCAAACATCTTATTATTTGTACTACGGTACTTTCCATAACAACCAAATGATCACAGAAGCGCTCTAAGGTTGTCTTGGAAGTGATTGGTTGCTTGTTTATTTCAAATGAAAGAGAAATTAAATACAGTTGCCTATAGACTCAATATTCCATACACTGCTTTCTTCAGAAACGGTGTTTTATGCTCAAATATATTAAAGTGTATTATGATAATGATAACACTGCATGTTTGTTCTTCCCATAGGTTTCCATGTGATGTTTCTGGATTTAAGGATGGCTTACATTCAATATATACGAGCTGCTCAAGAACACACATGTAGCATAGGACCTTAAAAACAACTTCAATACAAATTAAAAGCTAAATGTTTTGTCCATATTTAAAAATCATAAGTTAGACCAAAAGCCAAATCCTAGGCTTCGTGAACCGAGAGAACCATGACATTGTGAATCCAGATTGTAACACACTTCTGGGAGCTGGACAAGAGCCATGGGCAAGGAGCAGGACCTCCTTCTGGCTGTGAAGAATGGAGACCTTCCCTTAGCTCATAAACTTCTGGCCAAGATCAAGACCAACCGAAATAGTGAGTTATTTTAAGGCACATTATGTTTTTCTTTTGACAGTTAGTCCTTTACTAATAATATAGTTTGTAGCATTATGTGCAATTTTTCAGACATTTGTAAATGTAGTTAACAAATTCATCATGTACTGAGTCAATATGTTATCAGCCACAGATCATATTATACATCATGCGTTAAGTATTTAATCTCTTATTTAAAAAAAAAAGTGTTTCACATTTAAAATATTTTAAATGTGCTAAGCTGCAACTTGATACCCTGTACAATCATTCTTGAAAATGCTGTTATCGTTTCCCAGATTACTCTTCAGGTGAAGAATTCATTTTCTTTATTTAACATCTGTGCTGCATTAGCAATAATGCTGGATATTAATCACTGAATCAGCCTTGTATGACACTAAACAACAACTGCATCCAATCTGAACATGAAAAGACCATTAGCATTTCTTGGCCATTCCAGTAATGTGTGCATTATGACTTTCCGTAAACACTAGATGTAAACAGGTACCTTTAGACATCAACTATAGTTGGAATAGTATGCCAAAACCTTTAAAACAAGTAGTCTGATACTCAGTAGGGTTCAAGTTAGTGCAGTGCACCTGCAGAGGATGTTTTCAGGACAGTCTGTAAGTCTTTCCCAAGCAGATGAAGACCGTATCGACTGGAGGCCAAACAGGGTCAGTTCCTGGCGGGCCAGACGGTTAATGAACTCCTCTGCATATCTGAATGGTGATAGTCAGTCCAATTATGGTCATATTCTGCTACAGTATATTGATCACAGTGTTATTAATATTGAATATAATTATTGAATGTGTTCCCTGTCAGTCAAATTCATAGGCTATCGATCTTAATCATGTCAAGGCTTTTGATTAAGTGCCTTGGAGATTTTTGGAACTGGGTTTCTTTCTAAGGGTTTACTGGATTTGTTGTTTAACTTCTCAGTAACTTTATATATTTATATCAAATTAATGTCTTTCTGGTTTGAGCTGGACTTTGTTTTATTGTGCTTTTATGAAATTGTCAGAAAATGATTAATTTTGAGTTAATTTTTAAAGTCGCAATGAAACTGAAGTAGCGACAGATCTGCTGTTGTGATGTACATACGACTGAAATAGATTATTGGAAAATAAAAAAAATGCAGGGCGCGAGCTTGTTTCTATCCATCGAATGTTTAACGGATGGGCGCAGATCTGAATCTGAGCTTGAGGTCGAATTTAAGAAAGTGGCAGGGATTAAGTGGACTGAAATGATTGGGGAAGTCCATACGCCACCAGAGAGAAGTTATGCTATTTTAATTAAAAATTAAGAGGGGATAAAAACTATAAATCAAACGTATTTCAAGATCGATAACATGCATTTTAAAATATATTGGGTGAATTTTCATTTCATGCCCACTCGGGTCTATCATTCACTCACAGTTTCTGTAGATTGAACGTAACTTGTATTGAACCCGGAAAAACCTTGAAGTTCCTTCTTCCATTTAGCTAAAATCTAGTATCTTCTAGTGTTCTTCCCTGCCCCCACCTGTCTTGTTACAAATAAGGGATAACCCATATGGCAAACTGACAGATTAACTTTATAGAGAGCTGGATTTCAGCACAGCATTCACTGTTCCTTAACAATAGGGCTAATTTGCTTTCAGTCGCTTTTGTTCCCTAAAATGTAGTAGCCATGTAAATGACGGGTAAATACCGGCACGACACATACGTTGACTCCAAGCCAGTGATTTTTTTCCACACAAAGCATGTTAAATGCAAGCATATACACGTTTTAATACTCTCTCCTCTTGCTCATGACAGATGGGTCAGGCTACTCGGAACTGTTTTGGAATCTGCTCAATGAGTTAATCCATGAGCGATGTTGTCAGTCATCACTAGATCTAGTATAAACTGTGTAAGCCGGCCGTTCCTTCAACTGAGCAGACCTGCATCTTACAGTCAGCTTTTAAATATTCATCGAAACTAGAGATAATTAAAGGATGGACAGTATTATTAGCATTATCTGAGAGCTTGCATACATTTTCTATTTTTAGCTTAATTAGCCTACAGAACGCAAGGCTACTGTAGAAAACACAAACAGCGCAGATCAGAAGACACATGCATCTTAAATCTAGACTCACATTTATTTGCTTACTGAATGTGACTGCATGTGAATGCGCTCTTCTGACTTTGCTTTTAAAGGGATCTTAAGTTTTTTGTAATTCCTGTTTTGCATAATTTCCGTACTTCACTTTTGGTATCAAAATAACCATCATGTATATGTCATGAGAAAAGCAATTGTTTGTACCTGTAATAATTATATGAATTTAGTTGCGTAGTTAGTCCACTTTTCAGCTTTGATCCGTTTCACGGTTCACTGTTGATGCAAATTATAGTGAATCCCTACGGCTTCAAAAATCACAACACAATCAATCGTCATTGGCTTATGTACTGTAACATGTAAAACAACTGAAGTGTATTTTCCTACTATTGTGGAAGCAATATATTGTTATCACTATACCACGGGTATGTATCCACCAAGCTTCAGCTCATTCACAACAGATTTTCTTTTTTTTTGACAAAACGTTACTGGCTGTGTTATTTCCAATAGCATTAATTTCACACAAATTGGCAATTAAATAGAGGACACTTTCATAATCAAAATGTCAGTGCGCAGACTAGCAAGGTGAATTTGATATCTGACTGTTTCTCTGCAGCTTTGTTTACAGTCTTCAGCACCAAATCAACCTTACAAAGCAGGTGACAAAACCAGACTATGCTAGAGATAAAATCAGAACGTCTGCTGTCTGCTTTCGTTGTAATGATTTTATCATCATCCAAGTGATTGACTAGGATCAATCTGTGAAGTTTATCTTAAATACCAACTCCTCCATGGTTGGGTAAATATTTTGAGACGAAATAGACAGATAATCATGTATATTCATTAAAGGTGGGAACCTTTTGGTACCTCACGATTAGATTCAAACCGATTCTTGTGGTTACGATTCGATATATGCATTTGATTCTAGTTGACTGTTTTGTGTTACTTGTCCTATTTGACTTAGACAGTTTAAATAAAAAAATAAAAAGGGTAACCGTGACTTTCTCACAATTGATCAAACAATTTCGTTTTTTTTTCTCGCAATTTCCTGCAAAAAGGTTTTAGAAAATTTACAATTACCTTTTTTTTTGTGGCGAGTTTATATCTCACAATGGGCTCTATGCACGGCGGTATTCGTGAAGGTCTAAGGATGCTCGATAACTTCCGCCGATCGTAGAGTCCAATGCAATACCAAGAATTTATCTTGAATTTTATACTCCATGGTTATACTAAAGAAACTAGTCACAAAACAGACAAAACAGACACCCCTCATTGGTTATCTTCTTTTTTAAATGATATTAAATAAACATAACTATATATGAAATGACATCTAAACATATGAAAGTTTTATTTCAAAGACGGGAGGACAGTACATTTTGAAGACTCTGCCAAAATCCCGTTTTCCTCGGTTTTCCTCCGCTTTAATCTTCCCAACCGGAAACTGAAGAGCATCCTTGCGTCAAATGAGGAACTTATGGTGCATATAGCCTATTGTGTGAAAAGGTCAATATTGTGATTTAAGTACAGTTTTTAGTGCTTCATGTCATGAAATGTGGTAGAAGAAAAAAGAATGAAGAAAAGTGTTTATATAATAATTATTATTCATTGATTTTTTTTTTATATGGACATATTCGTACAACCCAAATGGATAGTAGTTTGGAGAATTAGAATTTTTTTTTTAGTGAAACTTTGCATTTATTATGTAGATTTGTGTGAGTCCTTTGCAAGATCATTTACATTATTTTAAAAGTACATCCAGCCAGTATAAGTCACCCTTGTGCACAGTCACGTGGTGTGTGTTACATAACCGGGTCCTTTCGTTTATCTTCGCTCATCCACTGACAGTGAGCTCAGACACCTTGACAATTTTCCACTTGTTTTGTTCAGGGAGGCTTTCATCATGTGGCAGAGTGTTGTTTAAGAAATGATCCGAGATCCAGTGTTTTGGAAAGGTATTACAGTAAAACCTTTTCCATATTTTGTACTGGTAATTCCCTTTGAACACACTGTCACAAAGGCTCATGGGATAAAAGTAATATGACTGCTGGGTCTGGATGCTGAAATCCACATGGCTAAACCTTATGCAAAGATGAGAAGTTTGTCTTTTGTCATTCCAAGTTCTTGTCTTACAGTCTTTATTTCTAATGCCACCTTGTTCCAATAAAATGGGCTTTTAGTTTTTACACACGGTTATAGAGTAGAGCGGTTGTTTGCTTGTATTTCACACTGTACTGTTTACTGGAACAAAGTTGTTAGGTCATTCAACTCTATACCCCAAATTGATTCTGGCAAGTCAAACCCAATCAGAAGTGATCCATCTAATTAAAGTCAGTATCTAATCTGTTGAGAGCTTTACCTCCAACACCCGCTTGTGTTCCTTCAAAGTTTGGGATCATGTGACACCGACACATTTAGTTGTTTTTTTAACATTGTGTATTAAGTCATAGAATAGTCCTTGAGTCATGACTTTTTATTTATTCAATTTGGCCTGAATAACACGTCTTTTTATAAAAAGGTCAAAATATATGATATTTTTAAAAATATTAATGACCTTGTCACAGTCTATAAGGATCTTCTGTTTTTTTTGTTTGTCACATGACCACATGATGACTTTCTGGATGTTAGTTGCACTGCACTTACTTTATTTGACTTATTTTAATTTATATTACTTTTAATTTCTTTATAAAATACAGTAATATTGTGAAATTATTATAAAATAATCTTTGTCACATGATCCTTCAGAAATCATTATAATGTGCGATTTGGTGCTCAAGAAATATTTCTTACTCCTATCGATAGTTGAAAGCGGTTGTGCTGATATTTTTTTTATCATGATTCTTTGATGAATAGATCCCAAACCTTTGAACGTTGCAGTATGCCGTCTTCTGATTCATGTGCAAAATACACTCACCTAAAGGATTATTAGGAACACCTGTTTAATTTCTCATTAATGCAATTATCTAATTAACCAATCACATGGCAGTTGCTTCAATGAATTTAGGGGTGTGGTCCTGGTCAAGACAATCTCCTGAACTTCAAACTTAATGTCAGAATGGGAAAGAAAAGTGATTTAAGCAATTTTGAGCATGCCATGGTTGTTGGTGCCAGTATTTCACAATCTGCTCAGTTACTGGGATTTTCACGCACAACCATTTCTAGGGTTTACAAAGAATGGTGTGAAAAGGGAAAAACATCCAGAATGCGGCAGTCCTGTGGGTGAAAATGTCTTGTTGATGCTAGAGGTCAGAGGAGAATGGGTCGACTGATTCAAGTTGATAGAAGGGCAACTTTGACTGAAATAACCACTCGTTACAACCGAGGTATGCAGCAAAGCATTTGTGAAGACGCACAACCTTGAGGCGGATGGGCTACAACAGCAGAAGACCCCACCGGGTACCACTCATCTCCACTACAAACAGGAAAAAGAGGCTACAATTTGCAAGAGCTCACCAAAATTGGACAGTTGAATACTGGAAAAATGTTGCCTGGTCTGATGAGTCTCGATTTCTGTTGTGACATTCAGATGGTAGAGTCAAAATTTGGCGTAAACAGAATGAGAACATGGATCCATCATGCCTTGTTACCACTGTGCAGGCTGGTGGTGGTGGTGTAATGGTGTGCGGGATGTTTTCATGGCACACTTTAGGCCCCTTAGTGCCAATTGGGCATCGTTTAAATGCCACGGCCTACCTGAGCATTGTTTCTGACCATGTCCATCCCTTTATGGCCACCATGTACCCATCCTCTGATGACTACTTCCAGCAGGATAATGCACCATATCACAAAGCTCAAATCATTTCAAATTGGTTTCTTGAACATGACAATGAGTTCACTGTACTAAAATGGCCCCCACAGTCACCAGATCTCAACCCAATAGAGCATATTTGGGATGTGTTGGAACGGGAGCTTCGTGCCCTGGATGTGCATCCCACAAATTTCCATCAACTGCAAGATGCTATCCTATCAATATAGGCCAACATTTCTAAAGAATGCTTTCAACACCTTGTTGAATCAATGCCACGTAGAATTAAGGCAGTTCTGAAGGCGGTACAATGTTCCTAATAATCCTTTAGGTGAGTGTATATACTTGTGTGCATTGGTATGTATGAAACATTGCAAGGTTGTCAGAATGATAACTAGGGGTGTCACGATTTCGATTTTAAATCGAAATCGATCGAAATTAAGTCACAATCTCGATAATCGAATTCAAAAATGGAATCGTCGATACTGCCACGCCCCCATGTCACGTCCAGTCGGTTTGCAAAGCGGAAAAAAACAGCGTTGAAGTGCTGCGAGTCCTCTACCTCAGTAACAGCCAGTCAAAAGATAGCATGGCTGCAGATGCAGGAGACCCATCGACAGGACTTCTGACCTCCTCTTTCACTAAAGTCGCCGGTGTGGGACAGTGGGAGTATTTCTGATTTCCAGTGAGTTATGTTGACAACGTTCACATTCGCGTTCAAAGTTTGCGCTTAAAAAAAAGCCACAGTTTGCAAGCTCTGCTACTGTGTGCGTCAGCGCGTGTACCATTCTTCCACTTTTTAAATTAAAACTTTAAATTGACAAAAACAGCAGACTCAGAACAGTATAAATCTTTATACAATAAATCTAGCATGTCACAAATAACTTGATTCTCCACCTCCACGAATGAGACAAGTGTCGTTCATTTCCGCACCTAGTCTATTTCTGCTGCACGCGCCGAGTTAAAGCGACAGCGCACAGTTCGTGGTCAAAATGAACATGACACGAAAATGTTGTAATTTCATCATTAATGCATTTAATTAAATTCTACATTAAATACTAATATTTTTCACAGTCATGTTTGTACTTTAAGACCGAGGTAAAGCAAGGAAAACATATATGTATCTGTTAAACCTTGTTTGTTTTGTTGTGAACTTGAATGTCATCTTCTGTGAATAAGACTGCAGTTACAAAAGAGAAAATACATGGCAGGTTATTTTGCTTAAGTTTCTAATTGACTGAAGATATAAGTTATTGTAACATTATTTTGTTAATAAATGTTTTAAATTTGACAATGTAGTGTGGTACATTGCGAACAAAGGTCATATATTATATTACATAAAAGTCTAGTCTAAAAATGTCATCGCAAACTGTGCTTAAAAAAAATAAATCTAAAAATCGAGAATCGAATCGAACCGTGACCTTAGAATCGAAAATGTAATCGAATCGAGGATTTGGAGAATCGTGACACCTGTAACGAGTCAATATGTTTAAGTTCTGTTTTGTGATCTTGGTTTCCCCTGTCTTTGTGGTTTTTGGTTTAGCCCTGTTAAGTTTTCCCGCTCCTCGTTTGTGTTCAGTCTCATCACCTGTGTTCAGTTAATTATCCAATCATTTCAAGTGTATTTAAGCCCTGTGTTTTCTCCCAGTGTTTGTCGATCGTCGTCTACGTATGGTTGTGTGTAAACCCATGAAGCCCTGGAGTTTTGTTCTTGTTTTGAGTTTGGAAAGTTTCATTTTGTAATTAAAAACTATTATATGGAAATTCCGTGTCCTCGTCTTCAGCACCTGCACAAACCCTGACAGAACGATCGACCGTACAATATAAAAACGAAGATGAGCCAGAGGAGATGTCACCGGAGGAAAAAGGTGAAACCAATTAACACACCTATCCTCTTTCAAGATGAGCGCTCTCTTGAGGAGTATGCAGGGCTTTACCTGGAGCTGTATGATGACATGTCGTTGGAGGAGGAAGAATTAACACAAAGTTTCTGGGGTGGATTAAAGGACCCGTTATCCCAGATAATTCTTGTCAAGGACCTCCATCTATCCTTCCTGGAGTTTGTGGATCACACGCTGTGGGCGTGTGGATCCAGCTACCACGTTGAAGATCTCCCACTCCAGCCAGATCCAAGCCCGCCAACGCCTGAGCCCATCACCTGCACGCCAACGCCTGAGCCCATCACCTGCACGCTCACACCAGAGCCCATTGTCTGCCCACCAGAGCCTGCACACCGCATCAGCCCTGCCGCCAGATCGGTCCCTGGACTTCCCCGGATGATATCCGGTATGACTGATCCCCCACTGATATCGGTGCGATTGGCCAAAAAGAAGGCTCCCAAGGCTGGGGTTCACGTCAGCCACATCCAGCCAGATCCTGAGCCCGTCGCCTGCCCGCCAGAGCCTGAGCCCGTCGCCTGCCCGCCAGAGCCTGAGTCCAGCCCCAAGCTCCCTGATTTGCTGGCCCCGTCCAGTTCCGAGTCCCTTGAAATGCTGGTCCCGTCCAGTTCCGAGTCCCATGTTGACCCAGAGCCAGAGCCCGTTGACCCAGAGCCAGAGCCAGAGCCCGTTGACCCAGAGCCAGAGCCAGAGCCCGTTGACCCAGAGCCAGAGCCAGAGCCCGTTGACCCAGAGCCAGAGCCCGTTGACCCAGAGCCAGAGCCCGTTGACCCAGAGCCAGAGCCCGTTGACCCAGAGCCAGAGCCCGTTGACCCAGAGCCAGAGCCCGTTGACCCAGAGCCAGAGCCCGTTGACCCAGAGCCAGAGCCCGTTGACCCAGAGCCAGAGCCCGTTGACCCAGAGCCAGAGCCCGTTGACCCAGAGCCAGAGCCCGTTGACCCAGCGCCAGAGCCAGAGCCCGTTGACCCAGCGCCAGAGCCAGAGCCCGTTGACCCAGCGCCAGAGCCAGAGCCCGTTGACCCAGCGCCAGAGCCAGAGCCCGTTGACCCAGCGCCAGAGCCAGAGCCCGTTGACCCAGCGCCAGAGCCAGAGCCCGTTGAGCCAGAGCCAGAGCCCGTTGACCCAGCTCCAGAGCCCATTGATGTCAAGTCAGTTCCCGATCCTGAGCCTGTCCTCCCCAAGAAAATTTTGGGGGGGCGCTATACGCCTTCGTCGTGGCCGGCCAAAGATCCACGGAGGCCTGAAAAAATAACACCGCCATGGCCACCCGAAGGGTCCTCACCGCCATGGTCACCCGAAGGGTCCTCACCGCCATGGTCACCCGAAGGGTCTTCACCACCACGGCCGCCCGAAGGGTCCTCACCGCCATGGCCACCCGAAGGGTCCTCACCGCCATGGCCACCTGAAGGGTCTTCACCACCACGGTCACCTAAAGGGTCCTCACCGCCATGGCCACCCGAAGGGGCCTCACCGCCATGGCCACCCGAGGGTCCCACAGCTCCGCCCTGGACGCCCGAGGGTCCCACAGCTCCGCCCTGGACGCCCGAGGGTCCCACAGCTCCACCATGGCCACGCCCACAGCCTGCTCCACCATGGCCACGCCCACAGCCTGCTCCACCGTGGCCACGCCCACAGCCTGCTCCATCGTGGCCACGCCCACAGCCTGCACCGCCTTGGCCACGCCCACAGCCTGCTCCACCGTGGCCACGCCCACAGCCTGCACCATCGTGGCCACGCCCACAGCCTGCACCGCCTTGGCCACGCCCACAGCCTGCACCGTCGTGGCCACGCCCACAGCCTGCACCGTCGTGGCCACGCCCACACCCTGCACCGTCGTGGCCACGCCCACAGCCTGCTCCGCCGTGGCCACGCCCACAGCCTGCTCCGCCCTGGAGGCTTCCTGGACCTGCACCATGCCCTCGTCAGCCTCCAGGGCGCCCACCCTCCCACCCCTTTGGATGTTATACGGCGCGAGGACGCGCCTTCGGGAGGGGGGAGGTACTGTAACGAGTCAATATGTTTAAGTTCTGTTTTGTGATCTTGGTTTCCCCTGTCTTTGTGGTTTTTGGTTTAGCCCTGTTAAGTTTTCCCGCTCCTCGTTTGTGTTCAGTCTCATCACCTGTGTTCAGTTAATTATCCAATCATTTCAAGTGTATTTAAGCCCTGTGTTTTCTCCCAGTGTTTGTCGATCGTCGTCTACGTATGGTTGTGTGTAAACCCATGAAGCCCTGGAGTTTTGTTCTTGTTTTGAGTTTGGAAAGTTTCATTTTGTAATTAAAAACTATTATATGGAAATTCCGTGTCCTCGTCTTCAGCACCTGCACAAACCCTGACAACACCCCTAATGATAACATAGCTTAACTGTAATACAGTGCAAAAAAATCTAACCTTTATTCATAGAGGTTTTGCAACAAGATGTTTGTCTTCTAAATCTTATCATCTCTGGAAGTTGCGATTCAAAATGGCTTGCCATTAATTAAAGACAATCTAAGAGCTTATATTAGTTTGCCATTTTCACAAAATGGTCTTTCAGTGACTTTATTATTGTTAGCATAAATCAAATTCCTAAAACTTGTGTATACTAGGGTGACCAAATCGTCCTGTTTTCCAAGGACATGTCCTGTTTTTACGTGCTGTCCTGGTCGTCCTGGCTGTTTTTTATAAAGTGATGAAAATGTCCTGGTTTTCATTTATTTTTCATTGGGCCATTAAGAAAGAAAAACAGGATAAAGAGGAAGAATAAAACTAAATTGTGCTGAGTGTCATGGTTTTCGATAATCAAAATATGGTCACCCTAGTGTATACTGTATATATGGCTATTGTTGATTATGCCTTAGACACTCTCTCCTCTCACACGGTCACGTCCGTTCTTCAGATTCACTCCGTGCCTGATTGTTGTTGTGATTTAAACGTTTTTTTAGGGGCGATAGCCGCGATACTATTCATAAGTAAAGGTGGAAAGATGCCTTCAAGCATAAAAAAATCAACAGACCCTGTGACAAAGAATGACTTGATATAAGGTGTCCTTTAAATTTGCTCATTATGTTTATTGTGTGGGTTTAGGGAGTGGTTGAGCCCTGTGAGGTTACTGTGGCTCATTTCATTTGAAGGATGCCCACATTAGAAGCAGCTCTTCCATTCAACGAGAAAAGACCACTGTTGACAGACACAAAGGGTGTTTGTGTTTCCACGCACGCTTTTGTGTGGATACTGTGAGTGAGGGAAGGAGAGAGGGACATAGATGGAAATTGAGAGATTGGGTGGGTTAGCCATGTCTGGAATGTTGTCATGTTGTAAACTCGAACTCCTCTTGAAAGACCCACATCAACTTTCCCCCCCCCCCCCCCCCCCCCTACAGTCATATGTAAAGTTCATAGCTCTGTTGGCATTGTGCCCTCTGCCCGCTGGCCGTGGGGTGGTCTGTTGGAGTACAACAGGGGCTTGTGATTAGCCCAACATGAACCGAAGGCATGGCTCACAGACCCCTCAGATCCATAGGAAATCTTTGACGGCAATTTGATACAATGTCAGCATTTACTTGTTGGATTGGCCAAAATAGATGTAGGGAACTGCATTGATCTGTGTGTACTCCACATGTATGTTTTGTGTTTTTGCTACTTTTTCAGTATTAGTTAATTAAAATGAACTAATGCAACAGTTCTTGAACATTTTGTCACAACATGGGGTGTGTTCATTCTTGACAGGTTTAATTTGAAAACAAAACAAACAAACTAAAAACAAAGGCTGTGTCTGAAATCTCCACTCAAACCACTACTCCCTAACCCATATGTAGGGGGTAGGGAGTAGAGCACTATATAGTGAGCTCACCAGCATAATAGAAACACCACTTTCGGACACTACTCGATCTCTCTCGGCGCCGTTGATTACGGCATTACTGTCGCAAATTCGTATTGTCGCGCTGCTCTCCTTGACGTCCATCCGCCATTTTTACGATCAGTGCAATGCATGATGGTATGTAGGGCTTGGGTTAGTGACCATCGGTTGTACACTACTTTTCAAAATGCATTCTGGGATACATTGAGTGGTCTATATAGGGTATAATAATCATCACTATACATTCGGACAGCACTACAAAATGGCGAGCTCACTATATAGTCCACTATATAGTGAGTAGTGGGAGATTTCGGACATACCCAACTCTGTGATTTCTGTGTTAGTGTAGTTCATTTGAAAAAGTGTGAACGCTGCCATCCGAACCTGGTGTGCACCAAACTAGTGGAAAGTTTGATTCAATGAAAGTTTATTTAATAAATTTGCATTAAGACTATATAAATAGTTTTTTGTTGACAGTAACCATATACATGGAAAACCAAATTCAGACAGACAAACAAGTTGGGAAGGGATTTGAGCATTGTTTTTCAAATTTAACATAACCCAGCCATCTATGTAGTTTAAATTCGTACTATATTATAATTTTATATACATTTAAAAATATAATTATTTGTAATATTGTGGCCATGTTTTGAATGAAATACTTACTTACCATTGTGCAATATATACTGTATACTGGCTACGATTTGTGAAAAATAGAATACGGCAAGCATTGTTCCATGATAAACAGTTTACACAGTACTACATTGCATTTTAAATGCAATTTTTACGGTTTTGTGTAAAAAGTCTGATCATGAAAAGTAATGAGTCAAGAACCAGGTGTTTAAAATCATTGCTGCTATTACTTCATCACATGGAGGGTTAAAGTTGAGTGTATAGAGAGCTAAGTCCCTCCCCTCCGCTTCCGGCTCATGGACCTTATTTCGGAAAAAATATGTATGGTAGTCAATGGCAAGAGACAAGTTATCTTTTTATTCCGTCTGAACTGTGCCCTGAATTACACATATGATGTTTGTCATTTAAAAGATAATTCTGAAAGTCAAGAAAGTCGCAGTTTGTCATAAAACAGAGGAGTAACTTTTAGTTTTATGTGAAAATCGCTCAATGAACTACATCTCCTGGGAAGCGAAACAACGAGCAAGATCCATTGCTCGTGTGTGTGCTGTCTGGTACAAAACACTCAGGCATGACGGCGTAATGTTACGATTATAACGTAAGAATATAGAAAAAATGACAGACGTTAGCTTCAGTAAAGTAGCTTCATTCATTGAGAGAAAATGTGCGCCTTTTGGGTTTGTAGTTTTACGTATCTTCACAGTCTTATACCTCAACAGTTTTACATCAAACTGCGACTTTCTTGACTTTAAAATGTTTTTTTTAAATTGACAAACATCATATGTGTAATTCAGGGCACAATTCAAACGAGATCAAAATATTTGTTGTCTCTCGCCATACAATATTTTTCCGAAATAAGGTCCCATGGTGGTCGACCGGAAGGGGAGGGACTTATACAACACTTACTATTTCTGCCATATCTTTACATAATTAAGAGTAATTAGTAATATAGACTATTATGCTAGTATCCATGGTGTTTCTATTCCTGTCCAGACCTTGGTATTTTCATTACTTATTACATTATTATTTTTTTTTTTTAAATTACCTTTCCAGGCAGTGTGCAATATAGCTGTTTGTAAATGTAAAAGGTCTGTTTTAAAGATCAAAATGCACAACAACAAATAGTTATTGTCATCTAAAAGAAAGAATCGATTTTGAACTGCTGAAATGAGTTATCAGCAATTCTAGTCTCACTTCCTGTTACACAACTACATAACAATGTAACAAATTTGAATAATACCAGCTTATTGTCTTCATTGACTGCCTGCTAATGATGTCTACTTTCACCCACTCTCAAACACTAGTTATAGCTGTGTTTGGTTCGTGTTGACATTTCTAAAAGACTGTTTTCAGCGCTGCGAATCCACTTTGCATGCACTTCAAATGGGTGAGGAGTTCCCCCAAAAATGAACTCGCCCTCAAGCCATCCTAGGTGTATGACTTTTTTCTTTCAGCCAAACACAGTTATATTAAAAAATATCCTGATTCTTCCAAGCTTTACTATAATGGGGTGAATAGTAACTACGATTTTGAAGCCCAAAAAAGCACATCCATTCATCATAAATGTAATCCATACGACGCCAGGGGGTTAATAAAGACCTTCTAAAGTGAAGCGATGCATTTTTTTTTTTTGAGGAAAAAAGTCCATATTTATAACTTTATAAACTAGAATCACTGGCTTCCGGTAACAGCTGTACGCGAGTTGAGTTCTGACCCGACTCGACTCTTGTGAATGCTCGGATGGACGTTAACGGAAGCTATCCATAATCCTTATGGATAACTTTTATGATGGATGGATGCATTTTTTATTTATTTATAAATCTCAGTTACTATTGTTTACTCCCATTTTAAAGCTTGGAAGAGCCAGGGTATTTTGGCTCAGATTGTGCTTGGCTGAAAGAAGAACACTTTCAACACTGTTGAAAGGTCACGCGTGTTCCGGTTCAAAAAGGTAGTTTTTTTTTGTTGTTGTGGAAAATGGCTGATCGTTGCGCTAGATGAGACCCTTATTCCTCAGCTGGGATCGTGTAGAGACCCTTTAAAGTTGCATTGAAACTGCAATTTGGACTTTCAAACATTGAACCCCATTGAAGTCCACTATGGAGAAAAATCCTGGAATGTTTTCCTCAAAAACCTTAATTTCGTTTCGTCTGAAGAAAGAAAGACATAAACATCTTGGATGACGTGGGGGTAATTGGGAATAACAAATGCAGTTTTCACAATAAATACGATTTTTCTTTTTTTCTGATTGGTTTTAATCCAGAAGATGTGGGGGCAGGAATTCATTGTTCCCACTATGCTGGAGGATACAAATAGTTATAGATCCAATTTCCTGCTGTGTGATTTGGAGCAGGAGACGGGATCTTTTTTGAGGCTGATGGTCTTATATGGATTGGATGGCAAGCTTTCTAAGCAAGTTAGTGGTTTAAGTGTATAAGGATGTAAGAAAACAAAGAAAAGTTTAGGTTTATTAGTCAAAATGGGGCAGGCAGTTGTGTGTGTACTGACAGGTAAGTGAACACCGTTTACATTTACAGTTAAGAGATTATTTTCCACGTTTGAGATAAAAGCAGTCAGGATGCTGTAGTTCAGGGATCATTTCAAATGATGACATAGCTCCATGTTGTTTAGAGGACAGACTTGTCTACTGTCACTGACAGTTAGGACAGTCTTGCTCTGCGTTCCTCGCTCTTCACTAGTGACCTACAGTAAATCACATTTTCCCATCAGCGACAGGTGGAGCGTATGATTTTTCAATGTTTCTGAAAATTTTCATTTCATTTTTCTTTTCTTTTACTTCTCCACATCATTATAACATTTGGTCTCACTTTATGTTTGGTGTCTTTATTATGTACTAACATATAAATTAATCTTTTGATAGAATGCAATTGTTTTGTGCAAAGTATTGTGTACATGCATTGTTTTTCACATTGTACTTAAAAATACAAAATACCTGCATGTAATTACAGCTGTAATTCATGTCTGTAATTACATATATAATTACACCGTTGACCTTTCCCTTGTACCCTACCCACCTTTAAACCTACTAATACCACCTAACCATACCCGTATCCCACCTCAATAGCAGTGTTTAATAGTGTTTTGCGATACAATATGAACACAAGTACATTGTACTTATTTTTTGATGGGAAATACATAGTTATTAAAGACACCTAATATAAAGTGTGACCAAACATTCTAACTTGTAGAACCGTTCTTTTTTTTAACATTCACAGTACATATTGTTTTAAAGCAGCTTTACAGAAAATGCATGAGTGTATCAAAGTAATGTCCATATGGCAGTAATATACATCTATAGGCTACATGTTATGTGGTTAACTTCATGTATTATGTTAAAGGTTCTCTAAGTGATCCTGGGTGACATCACTTCTTGTTGACGTCCGAACTATTGTCAAACAAAACGGAGGCTAGCTAGACCCTCCCTCCTCCTCATCGCGCACTAACCCCTCAAACCCACCCCCAAACCATTCTTGTCGGTTATTGGCTGGAACAGTTTGTCATGTTTCGTAGAGCGGGTCGCTAGAGTTTGTTTTTGTAGCCGTTTGTGGAGCCTGGGGTGTCTGCAGAGACCGCGTTTTTTTACAGTGTGTTCAGGGGACAGGCAGCCAGCGGATAGTTTAGGAGATGTTTGCTGTATGTGACAAAAAATGTTTTGGCCTTAAAAACGCGTGACATCGCTTAGAGCACCTTTAAGCTGAACCAACAAACGTGTGTTAGGCAGCAAATGCAACTAGTGCTCATAATGTTTAAAATACAAGGATTATGTTACAATATTGGGATGATGTTTGAAAGTTTGTCTGTCGATCCAAAGTTGCAATGGCAACTTGCCATCATCTGAAATCTTCGCAATTATCGGCATCGCCTGAAAACATCGCAAAGGCTGAATCCGAACAGATCCAGATATAATTGTAATACGATTATGCAATTAAGAATGCTTGCCTAAAGGGATGTCTTTATTTTGGATTTATACAGAAAGAGTGTGTCTGAGCCCAGAACATTACGAAGAAGGCTATTCCAGAGTTTAGGAGCCATGGTACCATCAAACACCCAGGGTTGTGAGAGCTTGATGGATTGTTGTGTGATAGAAGATTGGTTAAATAATGCTTCTGAATAATTCTGAATGCTTAACGCGTAAAATTATTTAAACTGGGAAAATTTTCAGTCCAATGATCTAGTAAGCAAATTTATTCAACAATCAGTTCAAACCACAGTAATTAAGAAAACTAGGTTAGTTACATCAGAGATGGCAGAACAAATAGAGACTCACGTTGCGTTTTCAGTGAATTAATCATTCCACTGTGTGTTTCGCTTTAAAACACGAGCTCTGTCATATTGACAGATATGTCATCTTGGAATTGCTCTGTTTATCTGTGACTGATTCTGAAGAGCACGAGCCACGCATCGCGCTGTGTGAAATAGACTGAACAGAACGTCAAAACATCCTACGCTGGCCTGATGATATCAAACTGTTTGTCAGCTGGATAAAGCTAACCAGCAAGTGAGGTCTCCAAGTGTCCTTTATTGAAAAGACACCTAAATTGACCTTGAAAAAAGCTTGCAGAAAATCCAGTTTTTGTGAGAATCATCCTTCAATCTGATGATTTACTTTGCTGGATATAGCAAATGATGACAAAATGAATGTATTATACAATATAAATGGTGTATGCTTAATTTAACCATAAGGGTGCGATTTAATCACAATTCAACAGCCCTATTAAATACAATAAATTGCACACAAATTACAAAGGAGCAAGACAATTTAGGGCTATATTATCAGGTCAAAAATCATCTACCTATTAAGCACCATATAAGATATAAAATATAAAATATTGCCTGTTATAAGAACTTTATCAACTGCATTCTGGATTTGGACTAACTGTATCTTGTTTTTTGAAGATGCAATGACACTGGGACTTTCCACTGTTTGTATCACTCCGCTTGTTTGCGTTTGCATGTTCCAAAAAGGAAAGAGAGTAACACTTAAGTTGCTTAAAGTTTATTCCTGGAAATCACTCCTAATTTAGATTGTTAGGAATCCTGCATTGCTTATAAGACAGTGTTTTTGACAAGATTGAATAATGTGACCATCTGTAGACATTGGCTGAGCCTCAGGAATGGTCTCTCTCTCTCTCGTTCATCTCCGTTCTCTCCTCTCTCTCTCTCTCCCCTCTCTCTCTCTCTCTCTCTCTCTCTCTCTCTCCTCTCTCTCTCCTCTCTCTCTCTCTCTCTCTCTCTCTCTCTCTCTCTCACTCTCTCTCTCTCTCTCTCATCTTCTCGCACACGCGTGCGCACACATTTCCACAAGGAACGGTTGTTTTATGGAAAAGAGCTGTGTAAAGATTCTGATATTCTCAGAATGCAGGCTTGGAATAGCATGAGCGTGAGTTAGTAACAGAATTACCATTTTTGAGCCCTTTAAGACGGTTTTGAACAGAGAAAAACTTTTCAGACTTTTCAGTTCATAATTGTTATAACATAAATATTGTGCCGATGACAAAATAGACACGTAATGAATGTTTTGTTACTCACTGGAAAAATATGACACAAGCGTCAAGTGCGTCACTTTGAAACAAGTGCTTTCATGCCATAACATCATCATGCCTCATACCTCTTTAATGGAGGGATCAGCACTGACTGATTTGTTTGAAACATCACATCATGTCCTGACTTTTATTTCCATCTGTTTTCCTAGAGTTACTGGGCTCCACAAAGAGGCTGAATGTGAACTACCAAGATCAAGATGGGTAAGTTCTCTCATTTTCCACACGGTCATTCCAAATTGTGGAGAACAAGGAAACTTGTATGCAATAACACATGAGCAGCAGTGGGATATGGCTCTATATCAAAACAGATGATATAAAGGGGTGAAGTCAGAGACTCTTTTCCCCAGTTATCTCAAAGGCAAAAAGTGTCCCAATCAACCTGAATTCACACTACATAAATATAACATATTTTGGTGGGTCGTTTGGTGAGTCATCCAAACCTTCCCCCTTTAGAGTTTAATATTTATGTAGTAAACTCACTTGACTGAAATTTATGAATTTTTCATGTTTATAGCTGGTGAGGAGCAGATTGAAGCAAACGGAGCACATCGGACACAAAAGCTTTAATCACATGTGCAAGGTTTATGTGCACCTTTGGCTGATCAGAACATTGCGTGTCCCACCTGTTTAAACACTGAAAATGTGCTGTTCTATCATGTCGACATCCTTCTTTTTTACAAGAAGGTGGTCTATGCTTTCTGACGCTGTGACTAGTCAACCCTTACTCAATTTAAAAACCTTTAAAAATCTTGTTGAAAATGAATTGTCACGAAAACACAAATAGGGATTTCTTCTTATTAATAGTTTAAAAAACACCTGTCAAACTAAACTCAACATACATGAACAAACATATATTATTTTACTTGGCTATTGTTTTTTTAGTATATTGACACACTTTGCCAATCTGTGCATCATTTCCCCACTCATGAAATGCATCCTCCTCCATCCCTAAAGCAGTAATGAAGTTATCAAGAACATTAATTAATTAAACCTAGACGAACATGTTACCTGCAGGGGATAACTGAATATTTGACTCATCCACCAATTATAATTTCCTCTTTGTAGAGTCTTCTGAGTTTACAAATATTGTTCCCCTAGTAAAATAATTGGTGAATAAAGATAAAACACTTGAGTTTAATCATCATTACAAAATGATCCGTATAATTTTGCGTTGCTGTGTTTTTTAAATCAATAAATGATTTAAGTTATTTTTTTGTAATACCTTTTTTTTTTTGCCAGTCCTGTATTAGATTATTGCAATATAGGGCCCTATTTTAACGATCTAAGCCCATGGTATAATGCACACTTAGAAATTCAGTCCGAATTCAACTTTTGCTTGTGTAACGACAGGAAAAATGGTCGGTGCTTCCGGCGCATGGTCTAAAAGGGTTGTCTCCATCTCTTAATGAATGGGTGTGTTTTGGGCGTAACGTGCAATAAACCAATCTCCCATTCCCGTTCAAAGCCAGTTGGCGCTCGCACCATGCCGGATTCGCTATTTACATGGCGGAATTTGCAAGCAGAAAAACTGAACGCTTCTCTAACGAGGAAACGGATCTACTCGTGTGCGAGATTAAAGCACACAAGCAGACCATCTACGGGACAGAGAATACATGCGTTGTGTACCAGCCTATAGGCGCATATTACAAACGTGCTCTTTAAATAACAAAAAAAAATATTAAACCAGGTTTGAGTTGGTCAGTGGTGCAGTCTATTCAATTGCCTCAATATAGCAATGCGCCAACAATGTGCCTGAACACGCCTCGTTTTCAGACCAGTACACCCATGGGCGCAGAAATAGGCCATTTAATCAACGTGGCGCAGGACGTGAGAATGATAACCGCGTCGGGCTTAAACTAGCAAAAAACACTTGCGTCATGCCTGCCGCTGCAATGGGCCGGGTGGATGATAGGGCCCATAGTGTACATGGGCTGTACACTGTAAATCAGATTGCATTACAAATAAAAACAGAGGGAAGTACAGGACTTGAAATTGTTCACACATTACAAAATGTCTGGCATTACTTCAGTTAAGTTTTTTTAAACAGGAATTTGTATTGTAAGGATTAAACACATAATACGTCCTATTATATTAACCTATGTTTGTTTACTGCATGCCGAGTAGAGTCGCAAACACATTAAAATTATACTCTGTCTTGACTTGTGTTTGTTTGCTGGGCCTATAGCTGTGGTTTTGTATGCTTTCACTGTGTGTTTGCATATATTGTATGCAAACATTGTGTAGTAACACCTTTGTGCGCAAACAGGAAAGAAAATGCATAGATGCATGTCTAAGAGATAAAAATGTAATTCTTCTGTTGTTTCTCCTCAATATATGACAAACTTACATGTATCGTAGGTTTTCTTTAAACTATAGCTCATGGTTAGTCAAAAGCAACGTGACATGGTTTGACTCGATTTCTCATGACTCTTCCCATGATTCCTTTACTTTGAGCTACCATCACTGTTTGAAATCAAAGCTTAGACTGTTGAGAGAGCCACAGACTCAAAGCTCTGATCACTCTTAAAAATTCTGGACTGTGGCTCTGGGAAATGTTGTCTGGAGATGAAACTATACTTTAATGTACATTGGTTGTGATCCCAAATGCACACAAAGGAAGATGACATGAAAAAAGATTTTGTATTTGATGATAATGATTGAGTTGAATGAACAACTAGACGCCCTAAGGTATGTCGACATATGAGTAAGTCACAGATGAAGACAAAGATTTTTGTCTTAATTGTCCTTGGTAAAACTTTTGTTTGGCCAACTTGAATTAGTTTGTTCACTGAATTTCTCATTCAACTAGTAAATTCCTGTCAAGGGAACCACTGATTTCTTGTAGGGGTGGCGATATGGCAAAAATATCATATCATGTTTTTTTCAGGAAAATTACGTTTTTGTTTCAAGTTGGTTATTACTATTTTGCATGTGACTGAGCATTGCAGCCAAACTAATGTCCCTATTTTAAAAAACAAAGCCCAAGTAACAAAATATGAAATAAAATAGAATGGCAGACATTTAGGCCAAAGTGGCGAAGATAAAAATCTTTGTCATTATTTTCTTTGTTATTAAAAAAATAAGAACAAAGATACACATTACATAGCTTAATATACAAATGAAATAAACAGTGCTTTATTTGTTCAGATACTGTACAGGTGTATTTAGCAGTAGCATTGAAGAAAGTAATTAAAATAATATCTTATTTTTTGTTCAGCACAAGAAATTAATACAGGTTTGGAACAACATTAGAGAGTAAATAACATAATTTATTTTTAAGTCTCTTTAAGGACAAGCATCAGTTTAGCCTAATATTAGGCTACTGTCGTTTTAATGCATTTAGTCGCACTCGACGCATCTAATATACACGCATATAACACACGCCTACTTACAGTTGCCAGAACTGCCACTGATAATGCACTGTAACACGATACTTCAATATTTCCTCAAAAGCAGATTGTGGAGAAATTTTAATCGTCCACGATCAAAAATCGTGATATCGCACACCCCTAATTTCTTGTTTCAGAAATTGTAAAGAAATGTAATTGTTCATTGTTTTATTCTTAATGTTTTAAAGCCTACACTCTGCAATCTCTGCCTCAGAAAAAGAGAAAATCGTTCACAGTAAAATTATTTCAGTCAGCATGAAATGAAAATTCATCCCTTTTTTAAATGCATGTTGTGGATCTTATTGTGAACCATTAAACTATGCATACATTTATTATTATTAATTTTATTATTATTTTTTGACAGTAATTTAATCAAAATATCTTAACTCGATCTTCTGGTGAAACGACAGACTACTTTCTGTTGAAATATGCCGAAATTCCAGTCATTTGGTTTGCTTAAACCCCGCCCCTTTCTTACAGTTGACTGCAAGCTTGCATTCAGATCTTCCTCCATCCAATCAACAACTGACAATTAAACTCAAATCCCCACACTACATTTTTTTTCTTACTTTTTCGATAAATAAAAAACTATAGCCGCGTTTCCATTACCCTTCAAATTTCGCAAATTTAAATTGCGAATTGAATATACGCCCAATGGAAACACGTCAATTTCGCAATAACTCCCATTCATCGCAAAAAAGTTTTTACGCTCTGATTTTTCAGGCAATTCGAAAAAATCAATATTTCGCAAAACTGCAATGGAATCAGTTTTTTGCACATTTACAGGTCACCTGATGTAGATGGCGCGGTATGTTTGGACAGAATACGAGACAGAGTTCTTTATTAAATTCATAAAAGACAAAAGAATTACAGGAATACTGGATTCTAAACCTCAAAGAAATGCCACAATCAAGACCTCGAAGCAGATATGAGGGAGAAACACCCAGAAACACCAGCTGCTCCAAGTATAAGGGTCTTTCCTGACAATTAATGCTTGGATAACACGCATACGTCTCCTTCAATTAATAATAATGGCCAGTTCAGTGGCTGGGATATACGTAAACATCCGTCACCGTGATTTTTTTAAAAGACTTATCGCGAAAAAAATTATGTTTTAGTCGCATAACATCGGTTATTGGAAACGCCGTCAATTTACAATAGTTTTTTGACATTTAGAAAAAAAACGCAAAAGTTTTGTGCAAATCTGTAATGAAAATGCGTGCACCACTCTACAGAAGAAAAGATCTTCTGCTACTTGTTACATAATACAATCTCTTTAATAATCAAATTGAATAAACTCAGTCAACAAATATAATTTACTGAAAACTGATTTTTAGTATCTCCAATTAACAAATGCCTAACTGTGATGGTTAAAACAACATAAACAATCTGATAAAAAACTAAATTCATGCTGTAGTGCATACTGGGAGCTCGTAGTTCAGCTCAGATTTGTTCAAACTCTCTTAGGCTATTCAGTCGGTTATGTTTTTATGTAATTCTCATTTCTGTATCTGTGACTCACTAAGCCCTGTATGCTGGGCAGAATCTAATTGCTTTTGTACAGTGTGTGCACAGGTTGAATCTGTTGTTGAATTTGGGTGTCCCATTAGTCTTGAGAGGATAGTTGAAAGCGTATCTCAATGAAGTTGAGGGCCTCACATTAGCATGAGTGCTAATTTGCGCTTTCATGAGCAGCAGGGGAAGAACTGAGTAACCGGCTCCTGTGGGACCTGCAGCTGAGGTGTTGGAAAAACAGTTCATTATTCATCATTGCCACTGGCGCTGATAGCTTTCTTTCTTGCTTTCTTTCTTGCTTTTCTTGCTTTCTTTTTTTTTCTTTCTTTCTTTCTTGCTTTCTCTCTTGCTCGCTCGCACAGTAGCTTTCGTAGGGTGACATACTAGTGTATAAGAGGTGTCCCTTGTGGATGTGTTTAAGAAGTCTGGATCAGACAGTTTGTGCTGCTGAACCATAGACTGAACACCGCATTCTTCAGATATGTGCCATATTAATCATCAGTGTTGTTCACTCTCAACATCTGTGACTGCTGAACATTAGCTGTAGGGTGCTTTTTTCCAATCTTTTATTTGTTAGTTTCACAAAACTCATTCCCTCGTATGAATTAAACCGAGTCCCTGTTGGAGTTATGAGGAGCAGGGTATATATAAGATAAAGGGGGTTGTAGGTGCACTGCGCCAGTACAATAAAGGAGAAAACTGAATAAAATGGGTTCAGAAAAACTTAACTTAACCAAGTGTGAAAACCTTTAAAGCGATAGTTTACCCAAAAGTGAAAATTCTGTCATTAATTACTCACCCTCCTAATCGGAATACAAATAAAGATATTTTTGACCAAATCTGAGAGCTTTCTGTGCCTCTGTTGACAGCTATGCAACTGAAACTTTGACACTTAAAAATGTTCATGAAGAGATTGTAAAACTAATCCATATGAGTTGAGAGAGGTTTAAGCCAAGATTCTTTGAAGAGACATGGGCCCGGTTCCCCAAAACGTTCTTATCGCTAAGTAGTTCTTAACCTATTCCTTAACCTCTCTCTTAACATTATGGCACGATTCCCGACACGTTCGTACGCTAAGTATATCTTCTGTAAGTCACACTTTCGTAAGGCTGGTCAGGACCATTCGTAAGCTCTCTCTTAGCGTTGTTTGAGCTCAAGACGCTAGTCGCCGCCACTGTGCAGCAGTCTTTAGAAATCAGCGCAGCGCAGTACGAGTCAAACTATGGTGACAATGTTGTGGCTCAACAATGATTTTGTTATGGACATTTTAAGACTAATAATAAAATATGTTCGCAATGGATACAGACCTATTTATGAAGTTGACTTTATTTGGTATCAGAACCAACATGGTGGTAATTCGTAATGTTATTAAAGGGTTTAAATTGTCAATCACTTGTGATAATTAAAATCTGGCAAACAATTTGGCTCTAAATAGCTAAGATCTGTAAATGGGTAAGCATGGTGGTGTCCAGTAAGTGACCAACTATGACAGCGATCCAACGTGTCCTTGTATTGAATCAAAGACGGCGCCGGCCGCGGAGCCGTTTATGCCGTCCATTTCAATTTTTTTTATTCAGCAAAACTTAAGCCCTTTTGACATTTTGCCTAACGTGGCTATATTAAAATAAATTCGCCACCCAAGACAACTCATTATGGAGCTGCTTGCCAATCAATTCTGATTGTAAAGTACCTTACCATTAATAGTGGCACAACGGGATAAGGAGGGTGGATGATTAGCGAGGGATACCCGGTTCGTCTACCCCTCACAACATATCGTGTGACCATTTGATAATTTAATTAATAGTCTATATTTTACTTATAACTTAAACTATGTTAAAATAAATGTTACTGGAATAATTTGAGGAATGTTTCATTTGCAACTCGTGGTCTTTCTTAACGCCGTAATGCACCTTCGCGTGAAGTGGAAAATCAATTCCTGAGCAATCGATGCCAGCTAATTCAGCGCCTTCACTTGGGACAGCGCCTTTGTAACGTTGAACGTAAGAGGCAGCGTGTTAAGAAGCTTGCTAAGGTTCACTTCGGGGAACACACTTAGGAACTTAAACAACTTTGGTAAGATATCTTTCGAGTCTTCTTAGCAACTAAGAGTGAGCGTTATTGGGGAACCGGGCTATGATCATTTTATATGATGAACAGATTGAATTTAGGCTTTTGTTCACATATAAACATTCATCAACTCGTGGTAAACCAACAGAAGCTCAAGCATATTCATTTGACGTGGTTTGTTCTTGTGTTACGCAACACGTTTGAGCTTCCGCAAGAGATTTTGTTCTCCAGCGTCAAGCAGGTTCGATTGAGCTTCTCTTTATGTTCGCTGACCGATGTTTATATGTGAATAAAAGCCTAAATTTAATCTGTTCATCATATAAAGCGATCGATAAAATTTGAAGAAGTTTGATTTATATAGCGCCTTTCCGTAGCTCAAGGTCGCTTAACATTGTACATTACAATACATTTACACACCCTTACACATATTACAAACACATAGGAAACATTTCGACTAAACCACTAAATTCATATGGATTCGTTTTACGATCTCACTTTTTGAAGCGTCAAAGTGTCAGTTGCGTAGCTGTCAGAAAGCTCTTCATTTGTGTTCCGAAGATGAACGAAAGTCTTAAGGGTTTGGAACGACATGAGGGTCAGTAATTAATGACAGAATTTTTGGGTGAAAAACCCTTTTAAAGTAATTCGTCTGTCCACAATGAATGTGAAAAATTGGTGTTTAATGTAAAGTTAAGAGGGACATAATATTCATCACATAGTTGTCATCACTTTAAGTTTTTTCCTACTTACAACATACTTATTTAAAGCAAAATATAACAATGGTCCAGACTTCAAGAGGAAAACCCTGAATGCCTATACATTATCTTTTCTCAGTCAAATGGCCTTCTGCTATAAATAAATGTAAAAATAATAATAGCCTGATAAAACATCTGATCTTATCTTTTAGTATTCATATCCAATTGGTCTCAACTGATGAAATATTTTGGCTCTCGGGGCCAAATATCGTCACTTTGATGACTATTTTGACTGGTAGGTTTTTTTTTTTCTTTATAAAGCACTACGTCTGGCCAGATGGAAATGTATAACTATTCCAAAAAAGTATGGTAGTTAGTTATAATAATAATAATATAAAAGAATAGCAATAAAGTAAAGAACAAAGCAACACATTCACATTACAGTGACAGGTCTATTAATTTGTATTTACAGATTGTATTTACAGGAGTGTTTGAAAGCAGCATCTATCAGCGGGTACCGAATATACCTGGTACTCAATATACAGGCACTGCAGTTATGCTGGTATAATAATGGTAGTACTGGTACTTTTGACAATCCTTATTGGCACTTATATATAACTTATAATTAGTTCATAATTAACAACTTTGGAAATTTCTATCGTATATTGATCGCTGAACTTGAAATGAAACCGAGTACATTACATCAATCCATTCACTGTACTCTGTGAACTCTGTTAGGGCCCTTTATTCTATATTTTAGGTGTTTTTGGTAAAATGGGGTTGTGTGACGAGTGCACTGTAAAATGCATAAATGTCTCATCCATCATTAAACTCAAGTCAGAAGGGATTGTGATGCTGAGTTACACAAATGGACTGGAAAGGAATGTCTCTAAACGGGTCCAACTTTGAATAAATACTGAGTAACTTTAATTGGAGCATCATTGAACCGGTGCACACTGACATCGAACGACAGCATATGGTATAAAGCAAAAGCTAGCTGCTAGTAAAAACAGGGACATTTCCTCTCTGAGACAAGCAAGTCTAAAGAAATCTTGGTATTCAGTTCCTCTGATACATTTTTAATACAAATTATATATTTATCTGTCTCAGACAGACATGCTTTATTGGGATTTGCACAGTTCCACCAGATTCAGTTTTAAAGGGTACCTATTATGCAACGCATTCTCACCCCAAGGCGTCATCTAACTGACAATTTTGACCATGCTTCAATATTCGACGCTAAAGGTACCCTTTAGCGTCAGTTAGTTGACGCGATCCCAGGGCGTCATCTAACTGACGCTAAGGGTAACGCGTCAGTTAGATGACGCGGGTAGGTTTAGGTCTGGGTAGAAGGGCGTCATCTAACTGACGCTAAGGGTAACGCGTCAGTTAGATGATGCCCTGGGATCGCGTCAACTAACTGACGCTAAAGGGTACCTTTAGCGTCGAATATTGAAGCATGGTCAAACTGATTCCAAGGCGTCAGTTAGATGACGCCTTGGGTGAGAATGGGCTGTATTATGGCATTTAAAATGTTCCTAATGTTGTTCTGGGAGTCCCAACAACAGTTTTACATGCATGCAATGACAAAAAACACTTTTGTTGTCTTATAATATGCATTTATTTTGACCTGATTTGCTCAGCGATTCCAAATGATTCGTTTGACGACTCATTTTTCGAACCCCGCCTTTGCGTGACGCTAATCTGCGGTGATTGGTCAGATGACCCAGTCAGTTATTTTTCGCATTAACCAAAAGCTTAAACATATTGATAAAGCACTGTAGTACAATACGCTCTATTCTTTATGACAACTCCAATAACAACGACAAACATATTACATATTTCAAAAAACACACACAGCTTGGAGACCTAAGCGCTGAGCAACTGACACACACACACACACACACACACACACACACACACACACACACACACACACACACACACACACACACACACACACACACACACACACACACACACACACAGCTTGGAGACCTAAGCTGCGTTGAGAGTAACTCTCACACACACACACACACACACACACACACACACACACACACACACACACACACACACACACACACACACACACACACACACACACCACACACACACACACACACTTATTGAGCATGCTACAAAACCCTTAAAAGCAACAATTATTAATAATACTTACAGGTTGTGATTCGGAGGATGAAGCCGATCCAAATAAACTTGGTACTGAACCTTCCTTCAGTATCAGGCGACTCGCGAATGCGAATCCACACTTGAAAGCATTTATGTTTGTAAAGGAATCCTCATTAAAATGACGCGAACACAGCTCAAGGTGGCTATACTTGTGTGGTATAGTTGTAAATATAAACTCTAGCCAGATTCTTCACATGCTCGTTCCTGGGCAGTGAAAAAAAAGTTCGCTTTTGATTCGCACTTCAGAACAGCTCGTCGACATGTTGTTTTCACTGTTTTCTGGCGCGCGCAATGAGTGGGCGTGTCTTATTCAAATAACTTGTACAAGTGACGTACGAAAGTTAGAGAAAATGCATCGTTCGTCTATCGATTCATATCAGCGACTCAGAGTCGACTCTTACTTTTGAGAGACAATAACTTTGTATACGGTGATCTTTCATATTTAAAACTTTGCAGGATGTTTTCGTTCACTTAGATCTATGTTACACACTACATGAAAGGTAATTTTCAAAATTCCATGATAGGTACCCTTTAACCCCCAGAAACAATCTGAGTGTCAGGGTTCTGTCACTTCTGTCTGGAGTATTTCTTGGTTCTGTGACGGAGCTCTGACACTCCTGTTCTGTCATGTCTTTGTGTGGGCGTGCGCCTTCGAGCGCTCTCTTGTCTGTGTGCCTTGTTTCATGTGCGGGGCGTGCTTTTTGGATCCCGGCACACATGTCTAGTTTGATTTCGGTTCTGTGTCGGGATTCGGACATGCATGGTTCACGTGTTTGTCGCTTTCGCTCGTTCTTGTGCGCTCTGTCTTGACGTGCGAGCGTGCGGTTTCGAGTTTGCTCGGACCGTATGTTCTCCTGTCTGCATGTCTGTTTAGCACGCGGTTCGTGTTTTCATCGGCCACGTGCTTCCATAGCCGCGTTTCCATTACCCTTCAAATTGCGCAAATTGAAATTGCGAATTGAAATTACGCTCAATGGAAACACGTCAATTTCGCAAAAACTCCCATTTATCGCAAAAAAGTTTTTACGCTCGCATGAGGAGGTTTTTCAGGCAATTCGAAAAAGGGATATTTCGCAAAACTGCAATGGAAACAGTTTTTGCACAATAACAGTCACCTGACTTAGAAGACGCGGTGTGTTTGGGGTCCGTGATATACGCAAATAATAATAGGCCTAGGCTAATAAATATCATCATTATTATAACAGTTATTAGGCTACATATTAAGAAGACGCTTTTATCCAAAAAAGGAACAAAGCAATTCGTCAAATGTCATACATAATGGTTAGACAACAATAATACAGGGCTAAGATTATCACAAATAAACACAAGATTTTGATGCATATCCAAGTGTTTGCTGAGCTGGCATGGCACGGAGGCGCGGCCGCGAATAGTGCTTTTTCCTATCAACAGTAGAAACAACTTAAAATAGGCATACTCTTCTGGTCATACAGAAAATAATAATACATTATTCGCAACTATGATTTTATTTGTGTAAACTCATAATAACAAGAAATCGTTGTGCTTTTGTAAAATAAAACAATCATGCGCTTTCATGATATCCATGAACTGGAGCGCGAGAACTGAAACAAAGTATAGCCTGGGCTAAAGCTTGAAATGTCCACTTTAAAACGAACAAATTCGAATCGAAAGCTAATACCTTCTGCTTATGTAATCAGTATGAAAGGTGTAGGTCTATTTCTCTCTGGTGCATTCGCGCGGCGCGCCTCAGCGGAGATGGTTTTTAGCCGACACTGATTTAGAAAAAAATTGTTTATTAATAAACAATTAAAATGCCTCGTTATTTTTTCAGAGACATTTATTATCATTAGCCTATAACTTACCTAAATCACCTTTCTGTATTCTGTGGTTCCAAAGACATAAATATGGCTCTTCTCATTCAGTATACTGCGGGAAAAATATAATTTCCAGGTTCTAATTTGGCCTTAGAAAACCATTACAATCGACTTTTTTTTTCGTATTATGTTGGGAATATTATAAATGTTTAATAAAGGGGCAAAAAGTCATAAACAAACATCTGAAATTTAGTCGATATATTATTATTTTTGCGCAGCATTTGTGTAGCCTACAGTTAAAAAAAAATGGTGTTCAACTTTGCATTTAAAAAAAAACAACCACCGTTAATTTTTCGTTTTGAACACGGGTTAAATAAGGAAAAACGAATGGAAACAAATGTACACTGAGTTTGGACAGAGTTCTTTATTAAATTCATAAAAGAAACAATAATTAGGCTAAGGCAATACATGGATTCTAAACCTCAAAGAAATGCCACAATCAAGACCTCAGAGCAGAAATGAGAGAGAAACACCCAGAAACTCCTTATGCCGTTCGCAGTATACGGGTCTTTCCCTGCCATTAATGCTTGGATAAATGCTATGCACGTCTCCTTCCATTAATAATAATAATAATAATGTCTAGTGTGGATGTGTAATGTCCCGTTGTCATGATGTTTAAATGACTTATCGCGAGAGGAAAAAAAGGACGTTGTATCGCATAACATCAGTTAAAGGAAACGCCGTCATTTCGCAATAGTTTTTTATCGACATTTAGAAAAAATCGCAAAAGTTTTGCGCAAATCTGTAATGGAAACGCGCCTCATGTCATGTTTTGTCTTGTACTGTGTAGCATGCAGCTTGTGTTTTTCACTAGCTGTGTGCTTTCATGTAGTCATGTTTTGTGTGAATACGTGGCTTATGAGTGTTCTCATTGACTGTGTGTTCATGTCTTGTTTTGTGTGAGCACATGGCTTATGTTTGTTTTACTGGCCATGTGCTTGTGTTTTTTTTTTTGTCATGTTTGGTGTGAGCACATGGCTTGTCATGGGTTTCCTTGTGCCATGTGCTCTACTGTCGATTGTCTAACCCCACCCATCTTGTTACCTGATTGATTAATTTGCCCCACCTGTCCTCCCTCTTTACCTGCCTTGTTTGCTTCCTATTTATTCCCCTTGTGTTTGCAGTCCCGTGCTGGTTCTTTGTCATATGTACAGGTCAAGTCAAGTCACGTCACATTTAAGAAATAATAATCCTTTAATTTTGCTCTTCCACTTATAACAATCCCTTCGATGTATCATATATCTGTAGATCTGTCGTGACTCTTGAACAGTACACTATCCAGTCCCTCCAGAAAAACGTGATTATGCGATCGCATAATTCAATGCATAATCAGCCAAAGTCTGCATTTTTATGCAGGGGCCGCATTTTTTCAAATACGCCGCACTTTCGCCACATAAATTGCCGATTTCCGCGCAAAATGTGCAGGGCTTGCATGATTTTATAATCCCCGCATTTTCATTGCGAAAAAGTCACATATATCTTAGCAGAAAGTTGAACAATTTTGAGTTTACTTCTCACAAGAGCAGCCATTTTCACTTTTTATTTCTCTTTTTCATCAAACCGCAGTGTTTGTAAGTTACCGCAATTTTTGCAAGTTCCCACAATTCATTGCATAAAATTGCATAAATATCCCATTCCATCGCATTTTTAAGAAAACGTGCCGCATAATCAAGGATTTTTGCCCACAACAATCACAAAAAAACTCTGCATTTTTCTGGAAGGGCTGACTATTTATTACATGTGTTTGGTCCATGACTTATATATGCATGGTGACGGAGTAGATTTATTTGGCCTAATCCATATGAGTTCAGTACTTTTAAAGTATGTAAAGAAATGTTCTTTTATTCATTTTCCAGTCATCCATTCCCTCAAACACATGCATATTTTAGAAGCTGGACCATCCCCTGTCATGAAGCGACTGTGAAAGCAGAGATCTAATTGCTAATTGGGCAGTGCGCTCTTGCTGTGCCGTCAGGGCTGATCTCAGTGCAGTACTCAATTGAACTCTGTGACAAAAAACTGTGCCAGACTGGTCAACATTTCACACCAGATGGGTTTTTGTTCTGCTAAATGAGATTCATTTTTGTCATGTTCTGTTTGTAAAATGAATGAAGGCCTTTTCTAAGATATTGATTCAGTGTGGTTCATCAGGGCATAAAAATACACCATATTTTTTTGGTTACGGTTTATATTTTCTTAATTAAATCTGAGGAGTTGCTACTTGGCCAAATGCTTTAATTTAACCATACACATTTTCTTTTAACATCTTTTAACAGTTTCCAGGAACTTTTTCCTGATTTTCTGTTCTTCAGTTTTTCAGCTCTTCATCATGCGGCTCTCACTGGCACTGCTGACCTCTTGTCTCTGCTGTTGGAGGCACAGGCCACTGTGGACATCAAAGACAGTAACGGTGAGACCTTTTACCATTTTTATCCCTTAGTCAATGATTTTCGTTTCTACACAATGTTTTTTTTGTACTTTTGTACACAATGTACTTTTTCATATCAACACTTTCCACCGAAAAAAATAAAATAAACATTATTAATAAAATAATATTAACAAATGAATAAATATTTATTTATTAATTTGTGAATGATAGATAGATAGTACATACATATATGATATTGTGTTGTGCATGAGCTGAGCATAGAAAAACTATTCATTGTTTTTTCCCTTTTTTTAAAGGAGCTATATTCAAACATTCTTCCTATATTGTTTATGAAAGCCTGAAGACAGATTTTTATGTGAAGGACTCGTGACGTTTTTGCTAGTAAAATCAAAAGTATGTGATTTCAAAAGTACATGCATGCTCCTTAGAGCCTCTCTTTTGTTCATGAAAGGCTCAATGCTTATACAATGTTCAGGATAATGCCGAAAGAGACATTCTGTAATGTCAATGCGTCATGCAAAGAAAAGGGATTAATTCAAACTATAGTCTCACATAGCCAGATCTATTTATACTCTCAAATTTACTTTAAAATCAAACTAGCATAACAGTAGCATAAAAGCTGTGAAAATAATGATTTTCTGCTCACTGTTGTAGGTATGCGTCCATTGCACTATGCTGCCTGGCAGGGGAAGGCCGAGACTGTACTTATGCTTCTAAGAGCTGGAGCTTCTGTAAATGGGGCTTCACAAGATGGACAGATCCCTCTCCACCTGGCTGCACAGTACGGACACCATGAGGTGGTACGTACCTCCCTACTCCTCTACTTTTGACCAATTTGTGCCTGTCTACGCTGACACAAGGGACAACAATATCAAGAGTCAAATACTGTAGATTCTAGACTTGCGTACAAAATTGGGTTTAGTTGACAGGTATGTCAACCTGATGTAGTCCGGTATGCTTGTAGCTCAGTTCTCTTGGTTCTTTTGGTCCTTTAGGTCTGGAACATAAAATAAATGATACATTTGTTCGTTTAGCATTCATACTGTCATTTTTAACACTAAACCTAAAGCTACAAAACATAAGGCATAAGGATAGGGCCACAACCTGATTGGACTGCTTTAATGACATATATTGTGCAATGTAACAAACATCCAAATCAATGCTGTGTGTTAGACTAAATGGACGTTGCATGTGTTTTCATATAGTTGTATTTTTATCAGAACTCACAAAGGGCTAATAAAGTGAGTAAGGGAATCAGTGCATCAGTGGAATAACTCTGTTGCACATAAATGAACATCAAAAATACAATAAATAAAATACAAATAAAAAAAAATACTCCTGTATCGAACTGTAATAGAACTGTGACATCAAATCCTGTTTTTGGTTTGTTGAGATGTCTTTAGTCTGTTACATTCATATTTCAGCCGAACCGTACCAGAGTTAATTTGCATGTGGACAGAGACCCTCTGAAAATGTAGGTCTCTGTTTGCTTGTTTGGTTCGGATGGCATTGTCACACTTAGGCTACGTCCACATTAATCCGGATACATTTGAAAACGGAGTTTTCGTTTAAAAACGCTCTCCGTCCACACTAGCGTTTTCAGGCGTTTTCAGACGTTTCAGTGTGGATGAGAAACTTATAAATTCACCTTACTGCGCATGCGTGAAACCTCACAAAAGCTCACTGACAGATGGAAAAATAAAGAAAGGTATCGCGCAATTCTTCTAACATGATAATTTTATTTAGCAAAATATCTCCCCATTCACTGATGCGTCCAGGTCGCACTCAGTCACCATATGTTTGGTCTAAAACGCGACTGCTCTCCTGTATTGCCGCAGGACAGCAAATGTGTGTACATTTTCTGTCATCTGTGCAGTACTGTGATATGAAGAGTGTGCAAAGTAACATATTTTAGCAACAGTGTGAAAGTGAATAGCACATAACAGGCACAATACCGGTAAACATCAGGTAAACATCTATTGGTACAACATGGATCACATGACTAAACTTACGTCATCGTTTTCAAATACCTCCGGCTTCACAGTCCACACTACAACGCGAAAACGGAGTTTTCAAATTTATCCACTTTGGAGAGCGTTTTCCAAAAGCTACGTTTTCGTTGACTTAAAACGCCGTTTCAGTGTGGACGGAAGGCCAAAACGGAGAAAAAAATATACGTTTTCAAACGAAAACGTATTAGTGTGGACATGGCCTTACTCTATTGAACCACACTCAAATGAACTAAGCAATCACACCAGAGTTTGTTTATAATCAAACCAAACCTACCAAGTGAACACACACCAAGTGATTTCCATGCAACAAATTCCTTTTATTTTTTATGATAATCATAGAAGTTTGTATTGCCATCACAAATTATGGGTCTGCATTTGTTATATCTAGTGATGCACCCCAGTAAACATTTTTTTCCGAAACTGAATTTTAAGGAAAGCGGAAAATACAGTTTATTTAATAATCAACTAATAAATCACATTTATTTAAAAAATCAACACACAAATGAAATTCGAGTTGTATATTCTACTACAATTCGTAAAAATTTTAATGATGGCTGCAATAACTTGTTTTCATTACAGATTTATTCAAACACACATTAAATAATAAAGACAGGCTAAGTAAATATAAAATGGATATATAATATAGTGCAAAATTCCCCCCTCTTAAATTAATGGCTTTTCTAGGTAAATGTAACATAGTGGGCCAAAATCATTGACTGAAGCGCTGACATTTCATTCAATTTAATAATATTATAATACAAGTATTTTCAGTTGCTAAAATTTCAGTGCATCACTAGTTACATCACTCAGTAGTTTGTTCAAAATAAATGGGCGAAAAGGCTGAATGCAGCACTGATAGTGACTCAGGAATGTACTGCGACTCAAACCAAAAAAATATTGCTTTTGAGGCTGTTTACAGATCTCTGGCAGCTAGATAAAAACGATGTGTAGTGTTTTATGTTGTCTAAAAGGAAAGGAAGGAAAATGCAAGACATGTCGTTGCACGCTCAAGGCAAAAAAGAGGTCCCTACTCCTAGCAAAGATATAACATTACTTTGCAGATCCAGGGCTTTGTTTCAAAACAATGGATTTTTTTTTAGTTAACCTCGCTGTGTATTTGATACCTCTCAGAACCAGGTTAGATTGACCAGTTGTTTGGCTTGAAATGCTGAGTATTCCCTTTCCAAGTGTCCTACCTATTCTTACAAAAAATGTCACAGGATATACAGTGTGCCATATAACATAATAATTTACAAAGGATCAATGGTATTTCTCTGGCTTTTCCCTCTTAGTCCTTGACCTTTTTGGATGCTATTTCAGCTTTTCATATATGTGTAGACTAAAACCGATATGACTTTTTGACATTGTCTTCTATTGTGTAATCCCAGAAACCTTATGCAGGCAGACACCGCTCCTCTGACCTTTCACTGTATCTCTGTTTCTGTGTCCCTCAGTCTGAAATGCTACTACAGCACCAATCCAACCCCTGTACTGTCAACAAGGTGAAGAAGACCCCTCTGGACCTGGCCTGTGAGTTTGGCAGACTCAAGGTGAGGCGGGAGGAGATTTTGAGAGTGACGCTCTCAATAATAATAATAATAATAACAACATCTGTTGTGACCTTGGCCTGGCACTATACTCCCTAAGTGGGATAAATGGTCTCAAAAAGCATATATCAGAGATAGGGGTGTAACGAGATCTCGTGCCACGAGATCTCGCGAGACTAAAACATGACGTGATTTCTCGTCGAGTAAAAAGCTGTCTCGCGATCGCGATATCGCCATGATTGAGCGTGAGGGTGAGATTATCATAGAATATTCCACTGCTACACTCACATTCTCCTAAACTGTCGTTTTGCGGTTTTTATTTAAAAAATCATTATAAAATAATGTAAAAGTCTGCTCTGCTCATCCAGCTCGAGTTGCCGTTGCAATCAGTGCAGCACGAATTCACTGATCGCGTGAGGCACTTGTAGAATGCACGCTCAGCACCGCTGCTATACACAGAGTATGCGCGATCACGATAGTGAAAGTAAAACACAAGCTCTCTGATGTGGATTGCGCACAAATTAGGCCGCATACATACAATAGTCCATCTCCCGATACCCATCTCTGGACTGTTTATTTGCGGCATATGGTGTCAGTTTGCACTTCGAATATTGAGAGAGTACTACTGTAATGTCTTAAAGACAACAGACAAGAGGCTCCGTTTCTGAACTAATAATCGGAACGCTAGAACAACTGTGGAGACAAACAAACAGCCTCGGTTTCTCTACCGGCCTTTTCTGAACTCACCGCATTAACCCTATAACTGCTGGTGCAAAATAAAACAGCAATTTCAAAACAATTATAAAGAGTCTGTGTGCTAACTTTGATTATGGTTGCACTTGCACTTATTGTTTGCACTTAATAAGACTTCTAGAGTTCAGTTAGGATGTCACACACAGCCTCAATCAGAAGTTCTGAAAGCTATTAAATGTACAGTAAGGTCTGAAGAGACTAATGTGAAATCATGCAGGAGAAAAGCCAGTCAATAAAAGCCTTTTTCAGTGCTTGTATATTGTTTTCTTTCAATGCATTTGATAATTCATACTCATAATGCATGTCATTTCAGGTCTACTTTATAAGATTATTAGTTAAACATTGCAAAAGGCACCTGCATACTATTTTTCCAGTCATGAATTTTTTCATTGAGGATTTCTGAAAAATTGTGCAAAAATCTCGTCTCGTCTCGTTCTCGTGAACCCAATCTCGTGTCTCGTCTCGTTTCTAAAATAAGCGTCTCGTTACACCCCTAATCAGAGATGCCACAAAAAAAAAAAAGAGAGATTGATAATAATCTTCTAGTTTAGCTGCACAGTGCTCACATGCACCAGCAGGTAAACAAACGATATCAAACAGAATTAACTTTTGTTAGCGAGTTAAAGCCTTATTGACAATCATTGAGTGAAGATGGTTTGATTTAAGCTATCACAATTTATAGACAAACTATTCAGAATGTACTCACCATTTGCAAGTCCCTATTTATAAACAAGACCAATAAACAAAGAAATAAGATTTTCATTACATTGAGTTACACAATCATTTGTGTTCAACTAGATAAAAGTTTGTTGGTGGTGGAAAATGATTTATCCAATATCGGCTGGTGTGTGTATAATATTATTAAATTATCTTTTGGAAATCTCAAAATGAATATAATTTTTTTTATACTGTACATTACAATTTTGTCATGCCTACATGCATCTGTAGCAAAGACTTTATATACAGAAAGCTGCACCTCAGTCTCAAGCAGATTGTGAGTCGCAAGTACCAAAATGTGTGGCCTACTGCTCTCTTAAATGTCAAACACACAAAAAGTCAAAATGTCATCTTGGCAGGTATTTAGTTAAACACAGTCAGTTTTGGAACCTAATTAGTTTAGAAAGATAACGTAAGTTTTGTAACATTTTATTGGATCCATGCATAAACTCTTAAAGTGGCAGCAGTCTAATATTCCTGCAAAAGAATAAAAGAAAAATCACTCTCTGCTCTTGACTAAATAACTTTTGTAACTAATTGTAAACATTAATCTTTATTTAATTTTTACAATGAAGACTATCTAGTGTTATTTTACATTTGATTCCTTTTTAATTTCGAAACACCTAAAAACTTAAAGCCGTGTCATTTCATATCTCTCTTTATCCTATTGCATTTATTTGTTCTTAATTTATACTTATTATTCTTGTCTTTTTACTTTTTATTTTATTTTATGAAATTGAAGGAAAGTAGGTTTTTGTTTGTATATGCTGTCAATTATAGTTCTTTGAAAGAAAATCGGTATCGGCATCACACTTTACACACATCACAGAAAATTGCAATCGTTGCATCTCTAGTTTTTAGTGTTTTTTTTTAATTTATTTATACAAAATAGTATTGAATTTTATATTGATAACTTGTTGTTATTGGCCATAACATTGAAATAATTATCAGATTATGTATCGGGCACAATAGTTTTCACTGGAGCTTGATGATGTAGGTGCAGTGGAATTTTTCAGCTATTGGTATTTCTGCATCAAAGTTAGGGCTTATCCGATCTAAAATTGCTGTGCCTTTTATAACTTCCAAAGAATATATCCCAGTCTCAGTGTAAGCTTATAGCACTGCATCTATTTCCACACTGCATTCTCAAAAATAACTATAAGCAGGAGTTCATGACATAACAAAGCTTGAAAGAGGTCTTGTTTATTTTTGCGAAGACTGTATTACGTGCGCATTCAGTGGCAAAGAATATCAGTAAGCTCAGCTGAGATAGCTTTCCTGATGACGGAGATATCTTTAATTCACCTCAAACTAGATTCGCCAGGGTGAACTATTTCTATTTAATCTTTCACCCAAGACATTTGGAATTCTAGAATGCAAATGCTGCAGAGAGTCGGCTGATGGAATGAGTCTAATTTAGCAGCACACCAGCGAGTCAGTTGCTGGGCTGCAGGAGGATTCTGCCCCAGCTGGAAACTGAATTCCATTTGACAGATTCTCAATGCCAGGGAGTACAAAGTCATATGCCTGGGCTGACAACCATGCTGGTTGTTTTCCTGAACTTTAAATTGGCATTGACATCTTGTTTAGACCCAAGTAGGCAAAACTGTAGCACTTTTTGGCTGAATGTTCTCTAGTTTTGGATCACTTTCTCACCGTTTCTTAATTCTATCTTACAGGTGACCCAGCTGTTGTTGAGCAGTAACATGGTGGTAGCTCTCCTAGAAGGAAACGGCAGAGATAACACCCCCCTGCATCTGGCTGCTCGCAACGGCCATAAGGACATCATCAGGTCCACTTTTCCTAACCCTTGAGTCCTGTTGTGTTTTTCTAAATCTTCCTTTAAGTCTACATATCAGCTTGTGCACTCAAACTGTTGTCATTGTTTCAGAGGAGAGGTAAGCTCTTTTTAAAACATAGTGAGCTGTATTCTACCTACATAGGTGGTTATGGAACCTCACAAGTGAATGATTTGGAGTGCTTGACATAGGCAGCAAGTCCCTGCTCCACACAAATAGCAGGGAGACTTGACTTGCAATTGATTTTTAATGGAGTTTGACTGTAGCATGCTACCAAGTAATGGCTCGATAATCTAATAGGTATATAAAATATAATTTTTATACAAAATCGAGAAGGCAATATAAATACATTACCTAAATTTTGATATATCCGTCACATCTGGAGCATACATATTATGCCTTAAACTTTCTATAGGCAGTCAGTTGCAATAAGAGTGAGAAAATATGGGTGTTAATATACATGCAAGCATGCCCGGAGGGAGGTTGTCTGTCTTTTTTGCAACACACTGTAGTATGTTGTCAAGCAGTCAGTCTGGCAGACTTTGGCTGGACGCCTTGTTGACATGTTTGTCGAGCAAGTGAGGTGAAGAGTAGAAGGTGTGGAATGAGTGTAGTGTGTGTAGTGCGTTTGTTAGTGTGTGGATGTGTTGACCTGGGCTGCCCTCCCCTCTGAGTGCGCTGTGATGGTAACATGCATAGGAATGAGGCCGAATAGGGTTACACCAGCCAGTCAGCTGCTTAACATACTCCTCTAGCAGTAACCATATATGACAGTTCAAGCTTCAGCTCTCCCCTCCACTGCCTTTCTGGAATGCTGGAACTTGTAAACATGGGAAGGAATGACAGTGGTAACAGGCGGCCGCTCTACACTTCTTAGTATAAAACATTCAGTTGCTTGGCCTTCATAAAAACTGAATGAATTTATGCTGAACAAACCGATTTGTTATTTCTTGATGTGTTGAAACAAGAAATCAATGAACATTTTTACTTGGGTGAATTATTATTATTATTATTATTGTCATGTTGATTACTGACTGATAGTTCAAACAAAAATGAACATTCTGTCATCACTGACTCACCCTCGTGTTGTTCCAAACCTGTATGTCTAGGGACACACAAGAATATATTGGTTGATGTTTTCCATAAGTTTAAGGGGTCTCCAAAAAGTTCTACAAATTTGGTCCAAATGCACAATGTTTGAAATCGTTATTTATGGATAATTTCTGAAAAGCTCTGAAATGGACAAAAGCTCTGAAATGGAAACTTTGGGTGAACACGTTTGGTGACCTCTTTTAAAGAGGGAAGGCAAGCCTTTAATCTATTCAGTTGGCTGAATTAATCAATTAGCTTAATGGAAAATGGAGACTGTACTGCTGCTTTGGATACTGAATCCTGAAGAGACACTCAGAATGTACAATTGATTGATGCACAGGCTGTTTTTGTTGCTCAAAAGCTTTAAATTGCCATGACTTTTGACCCCTTGCTGGTGGTCTTGAACTTACTATCATTATGTGGTTTTAGTTTCAGTTCAGCCCACTCACTATGCAAGTTTTGGTGTTGATTTTGGTTTTGTAGTTGTATTGTTGGAGGCATAACAGAAAAATGTCCTACATAGTTTTGCTAGTTTCATGTTTCTCATACTGTATTATTCTATAGCCTGTTTCTTCTCGCATATTGAATTAATTTCAACAGAAATCAATAGTTTATATCAATTTGTTGATTAATTTGGCAAATAGCAATTTAATAAAGGGCATACTACAGTATAATACCTGATGACCATGTCAGGTTTAATCTTGTGGTTATGAGCAGCTGACTGTACCGTTTATTAAAGACATGAGTGATTTTGTTCGTGTCTTGTGGACAGGATGGCTCATGTGTCGCTGTGGTCTATCACTCATTTTTAGACTGCTGCTAAAAGCTGGGATTGACATAAACAGAACCACTAAATCCGGAACGGCTCTGCATGAGGCTGCCCTCTACGGGAAAACGGAAGTAGTAAAATTATTGCTTGACGTAAGTAGATGCATACAGAATAATAGGAACGGTGTTGATTTACCATCTGCATATTTTCTGTCCCTACACAAGATGCACTATGGCAATACAGAATTTATTTCTAAGTGAGTTTAAAGTGAACTTATGTCAGATTTATAATCAAGAATAAATACTCTGGGAAAGACAATTCACAGTAAAGTGCTCGAGTCTGTCATATCAGAACACAGTAATATATCATTTTGTATTTTTGTTTGTATACAGTACAAAGTTTTTTCTTTATTGAACTAACCATCACATTTCAATCCACTCGTTTACCATCTGTCACTTAGACTGGGATTGATGTGAACAACCGCAACACCTACAATCAAACAGCCCTGGACATTGTGAACCAGTTCACCACTTCACATGCCAGCAAAGAAATCAAACAACTCCTTAGAGGTGACTCAGAAATTTTCATTCTTCCTCTTCCTCTTCCTCTTCCTTGCCCTTTCCTTTCCATTTCCTTATCTTTTTCATTTCCTTTGATGTCCTTTTCCCTTGCCTTACTGTTTTTCTTGTTCCTCTTCCAGGCCTTCCTTTTCCCATTTCCCTTTCCATGCCTTTTTTCCCTTTCCTTTCCTTTCCTTTCCTTTCCTTTCCTTTCCTTTCCTTTCCTTTCCTTTCCTTTCCTTTCCTTTCCTTTCCTTTCCTTTCCTTTCCTTTCCTTTCCTTTCCTTTCCTTTCCTTTCCTTTCCTTTCCGCTCTTTCTTTCTATTGTTGTTCTATGTACCTTATATTATTTAATGTCAAGCCACATGTTTTTGTTCATTGTTAGCTTCGACTGGATGTAGACAATAGTTGTCTAGAGGGTGTTTTGTGTTGTGTGTTCGTTACTGGGAATCTGCTTTCATAGCTTTTGTCATAAAGCTTATAGAGTTGCATAACATTACTGTCCTGGGGCATATCGATGGCAGCCATGCCTGGAGATTTAGCTAAAAGTTTTGTTTACCTGTTTGCGTGTCTAGGCGTACTGTATGTCTGGATGTGTTTAGTCGCTGCACCCTTTACTGTCCCTCCTGTAATCCAGCAGCATGTTGTCTTTGAAGTGCACGCTTTGATTCGAGCACTAACAGCTGAAGGAGCTGTGTTTGAAGATATGAGGGGTGTTTAGCATCCCTGTTCTGAGCTCAGCTCCTAACTAAATTTTCAGATGTGTTAAGTGCTGAAGAGTATTTAAACACTACATTACTCCTCTTTAAATTCTGCTTATTACACTTTATTATTGGAACAAACCCCACCTGAGTCTCGAATAGTAGTAGTTTTGTGTACCTTGGTTAATATCAAGACCTCAAAAATGACTTCCACCCCGAGTAGAGGAATGATGAATATTTTCAATGCAAACTGTTTTTCTGTCTCTCTCATTCTCACTTATTCATGAATCCATTGTCCTGGGTTGTGACATTAGATGCCAGTGGAGCATTGCAGGTGAGAGCTTTGAAGGACTACTGGAATATCCATGACCCCACTGCACTCAACATCCGGGCAGGAGATGTAATCATGGTAGGCTTAAAAGCAACACCCCACTATTTCTCACAAGAGGTGTCCTAATTTAATACTGTTAATGTGCGTTATGCAATTGGCCTATATAATTGGCAATGTGCTTGAGCGTTGCCTTGATCTGCATTCTTACCAATAACTGTATTCTGATGCATCACAGAAACATCAAAACCCCAAACAACAAAGTTTAGACTAATGGAAGAAAGAGTGAAGCTGAAAGCAGTTTCAGAACGCTGAAAATATGCACTAAGATGCAAGACAACCCTCAGCATTGCTTATTATATTTCTAACTGATATAATCATGCCCGCACATAAGACATAGCAGTAACGTGAACAAGTGAGGATGGTAATTTGGTCTTCCCTACAGAGAATACTTTAGCATGTTGCAACAGGTTTTTGCCAATCAACCTTTGATCTCTGACTTGAATGAGCCGTAGCTTGTTTGTGCTATAGTAGTGTGTGTTCAGCCTAGTTTCCCTTCATAACAGTGTGCTTCACCCCCACTAAAAGACTGTGCGTGTACTCTATAGAGTGCAGCCCGAGGCTCAGTGCTGCATGTACGCTATGTCGCTGTTCACACCTTGTCTGTCTAGATAGCTTTAGGCGTCCATTCTGCTAGCATAAAAGACTGCTGTGCTTTTGTGGCAGTGAGACATAAGAGACTTTAGGTTGTTTTAAAAGATAGCAATGATAGATAGTTCAATTACAGCAATATTAGGACTTTAGGGAGTTGAATTAGGGGTAAATTAACACATATCTCAATGATTAATAAAGTAAGAGGTAAAATATGAATCGTTATTCACCTTTAAGAGACGTGATTCATTTGCGTATTGTATTTCAGCACAAAAAAACGTATTTACTAATCACCAACAGTAGTTTACCCAGGCACTAAAATGCTGAAATAGCACTTAGCCATGAGTAGCCTATTTTTCATTCTTTTCCTCGCAAACATGTCGTCTTTTAATGTAAATGATTTATTATTGAATTATATAGTAAATTGCAAATTGCAAAACTCAGCACTATTTACCTGGTCTAAATAGCATTGTGATGTTTCTTTCCTGGAAAAAAAATGTGGTAAATTGAATTCAAATAAATGTTTATTCATAAAATTATTATAGAGTTATTTATAGCTTTTTATGGATCGCAATAATGCTTCATTTTATTTTATTTTTATTTTATTTTAAGAAGTCAAACATTTTATGTAATTATTCGGTAACACTTTATTTGAAGGGGTGTGCATAAGACTGACATGACACTGTCATAAACATGACATAACACCTGTCATGAACATGAAGGAGTCTTTATGAATGTTTATGACTGTTGTCATTAAGTGTCATTCGGTAAATTATGACACTTTTAATGCAAAGTTGACATTGTTTAAAATGTCTTTGTTATGACAACTTGACATTAACAAAGACAAAAATGTCTTTGTTATGACAACTTGACATTACCCAAGACAAAAATGTCTTGATTATGACAACTTGACATTAACAAAGACAGAAATGTCTTTGTTATGACAACTTGATATTAACCAAGAAATCATAACCTGTCAACCTGTCACAAATATGTCATAACAGGTCTAATTATCAAACTTCAAGCATTTTGCAGTGTAATAACCCTTAATGACATCTTTATAACTAGTACAATGTGTTCCACTTTACTTGAGGACAGGTAATATTCATGACACAGTTATAATGGTGTCATGACGGCCAAAGTTGTGACAGGTTGACAGGTTATGATTTCTCGGTTAATGTCAAGTTGTCATAACAGAGACATTTCTGTCTTGGGTAATGTCAAGTTGTCATAACAAAGACATTTTTGTCTTTGTTAATGTCAAGTTGTCATAACAAAGACATTTTAAACAATGTCAACTTTGCATTGAAAGTGTCATAATTTACCGAATGACACTTAATGACAACAGTCATAAACATTCATAAAGACTCCTTCATGTTTATGACAGGTGTTATGTCATGTTTATGACAGTGTCATGTCAGTCTTATGCACACCCCTTCAAATAAAGTGTTACCAATTATTCTAAACTGGACTAAACATAATAAACATTAGAAAAATAGAAAACTATTGTTTTCAAAGCTGAAGTAGGATAATAGATTTTTCAACCCAAATCAATATTGCATGTCCACGTGTTTATTCAATCTTCTTCACATTGGGCATGCAATCATGTTTGCCCCATTACCAGATTTGTAGTTTTTCTTTTATTTAATTGACTTCTAAAAACGCTCTAAGCAAATGTATTCGTAGTGTCTATTTCCAGACCTGCTTTAAACACAAACTCATGTCAGTCAGATGCACTGACTGCTACTCGGGTCCTCTCTGCCATGTGTGGAATGTCAACTGACTTAATTTACCGCATTGTTCAGCCAAATGAGGAAACGGTCACAGGCTTGTCCATGAGGTTAGAAGAAAAGGTTAGAAAATGGTTATTTAAAACTTGATGACACAAAGGTTATTCAACTTTGAATAGTGGAGTGTACACTCACTGTGTATTATAATTAAATCGTAGATTATTTCAAATGATTACACACAAAAATAAAAGAGTATTCTCATTAGCCCGAATTCCTAAAAATGTGTAAGTATTTTAACACAGTGTCCTAACCAGATGCAATGCGATAAGATTCTAGCGACAAGCTTTTTGTCTGTCCACACCAGACACGACAGAGACAGAATCAATACAAAAACAGCCAATTAGAAGAGCATGTGGGCGGAGTCTCTCTCTAAGCACACAACACTCGCAACAAAATGGATAAGTACATAATCAAATTCATGAATAATGCACCATTTTAACATGATTAAAAATACACTGAGTGAATGAAATAGTCTTTGTCATAGAGTACACTTCTTTGTTCACTTTGAGTTCAGTTTGAACCTTAAATAATCCTTTCATTTATTTTCAAGATCTGAGGTAAATTAACCATGGTCGCTTTCAGTGTGGCTATAAAGGTCATGCGAAATAATATTCAAACTCACTTAAGACGCTTTTAACACTGAAATTAATCACATAATCAGTTATACTTTGTATGTTGTTCTTCTAGTCACGCCGTCGTGGCTGGTTAGGACAAAAACACTGATTAACATGGAGAAGATAACTTTTATCACATTTCGTTGTGTGTCTGGTTAGGACATGGTGTAAGACCTGTTGGTCCTGAATATCCTGTGATCTCATTGGTCTGTTCCAGGTTTTAGAGCAGCACATGGATGGACGTTGGAAAGGGCACATCCATGACAGTCAGAGAGGCACTGACCGTGTGGGATTCTTTCCTCCCTCCATCGTGGAAGTCATTAGTCGCAGATCCGGTATATTGAAAAAATCTGTTTATTGTTCAACATACTCAAGCATTTATTTGTTCACGATAAAAATATGGTCCATTGTCAAATTATGATAACCTATCTACTTGGCTACATTTCCTACAAGATAAATTTAGTTACAGTATTATTATTTTTTGTACAACAACACTGAATGCTATGGGGTCCAAAAATCCACTAGGGATTTTTCCTATTTCAATCAAATGTTTTTCACTCTGAATTATCAGGGCTCTAGCCTGCGACCAAATGGTCGCATTTTGCGACCTTTTTTCTTGCTGGTGCAACTAAATTTTATCAGAGGTCACACTGGTATAACCAGTACATTGTCCAACTGATAAGAGCTGCCTTTTATGTTGCATATGAGAAACATCAAACTGCAAACGAAAGGAAACCGCACTACTCGTTTGAGCTGCGTGGACTGTTTATCGGCTCGGAGCAATGATAGACAGCGCAGCGCAAGCTCAGAATAGGTTTACTTGTGGGACGATATTAATTCTCGAGCAGACAGCACCGTTACTACACAGCGCTGGGAGATCCAGTGAGAAAGAGTTTGAATTTGCCGCATAATCTATTGGGAAGCGTTCAAATTTGGCTCAGAATTGTGTTTTATACCACAGATATCAGTTCAACCAGCACTGACGTGGAAACCAGAAGAGACATTGTTCCATTAACGAGGAATTTATAGAAGGCTTTTCAATCCACAAATCGCCATCATTCATGGATTTAATGCATCAATACAAACTGTAAACATGGTATTGTGGGCAGAATTTTTTTTTTTTTTTCAGGGTTCGTAAAACCTTTTAAGTGAAATTCAAGCACTTTTAAAGCGCTTTCAATTGCTTCACACTTTTCCCAACACTCTGCTCTAAATATTATCCAATTTTAATGTTATTAATTATCCAATTTTAATGTTATTTTCCACTTTTTAATGCAAAACAATTGTAATTTTATGATTAACTTTGTTTAATAATCCTGGCACCACCATCTGTAGAACTTTGTGCACTGGTGCAACTGCTCTCAAATGTTAGTCTTATTATATTATCAGCATTTGTATTGAAATATTGTCACCCTTTTGCTTTAAAGAAAACTGCATGAAGTTTTTGACTTAAAAGTAGTGCAGAATTATTTTTAATAACTTTTTTTTTAATCCTTCATAATCCTGAAACTTTCATTATTTTCAGGTTTAAAATAGAATTTGAATCCCAGATTTTAAATGCGCTCTCTGACATTTGTATCCCACAGTATGCATATCAAAATAATGCATACTGAACTAGTGCAGTTCTCATAAATTCTTGTATAGACATGTGGACATGTAGTCCATTGATAAAGGCTCACGCAGACACACACTTTAATGGGATTAACAGGAACATATTGGGGGCAGGCGGATCAGCTTTAGAGCCATGTGCCTCTATGAAAGGGGGAGCTGGCCTTAGATTGCTAGGGCCTGAGCAGAAAATCTTTCCTTGAAATGAGTCTGGTATTTTTTTTCTGTGCGCGAGAGCGAGCGCAGCGGCAGACTCAGCATTCTGTCATGTCACAGCATCAACATCCTGCTGCTCGTACGAAATTAGCCTCCACTATAAGCTCCTGCTTCAATACTGCTGAAGAGGACATGATGGAGGCAAAACCGCCAGATTAATACCCAACCACTTATCTCGTTGTGCTGGGGTTTTTCTCCCACCGTTTTATCTCATCAAGATGCTAAACCTCCCCAGGTCCGTCTCAGTCTTTCATGTTAAAAGGATAGTTGACACAAAAATTAAAATTCTGTCATTCCAAACCTGTATGATTTTCTTGTTCTATGGAATGCCATAAAAAAAAAGTAGTTTCATACAATGAAAGTCCAATGTTGTTTTAGACCCCATTTTTATTTACCGTATTGTATGGAGAAAAATAGGTTGACATGGAACAATATGAGGATGAGTAAATTATGACAGAATTTTCATTTTTGGGTGAACAATTCCTTTAAAGATGTCATTTTCTTTTTTCTCTTTTGTTTTATTATTTATTAATGAATAATAAAATGTATATTTACACTAATTCAGAAGCTTGGGGTTAAGATTTTTGTTATATTTTTGAAAGATGTTTCACCAAGCCTACATTTATTTGATCAAAAAATACAGTAAAACCACTAATGTTGGTATATAATAAAATAATAATATTTTAAATAACTGGTTTCTATTTTAATATATTTTAAAATTTAATTTATACTTGTATGTCAAAGCTGAATTTTCAGCATCATTAATCCAGTCTTTTATTTGAAATGGAAATTAATTTTAACAAATGTATTTACTGTCACGTTTGATCAATTTTTAATGCATCCTTCCTGCATGTTTTTTAAATGTACTAACCCCAAACTTTCATAAACTACCTTTAGTTTATATAATTTAAAGCATGTCTCTAATGGAATCATCTTTCTCAAGGATGATGTTTCATTTGTGCCCATGGTGCTTCATTTGTGTTTCGATGTTGTGTCCATAGGGGGCGTTCTCTCCCGACAGGCCTCACTGCCCAGCCAGAGACATCACATTCTGTCCCGAGCCCTGCCCTCACACAGTTCTCATCACACCTCTCACACTGATGACTCCTACACCTTATACTCATCCACCCGTCCTGTACTGACTCACCACAACGGGCTGGATCGGCACTCAGGTAGCGTGAGAATTAGACTCTTAGGGATTAATTCAAGTATACACGCCTGCAAACTTGTAATCTAACCTCAAAAGCCCATTCAAGCATCTTTGAGAGCAAAAAAGTCCTCCATCCTTGACCTGCAAACAACATAAATTGCAATTTAGCCCAACACATTTTCCAAACTCATGTGATTCCTAGTCTAAAGCTTATTTTGACCGGCACTGACCCTAAATGCCATAACACACCAAGCCAACGTTTGGCTGTCAGCTCTTTTTTTGGGGTGTGTTCTGCACCATGGCCCGTCAGCACTACTTGGATCTCATTGGTGGCTTTTTGGCCAATTGAGCATGTTGAATCGGTGTCAGGCAGTCTATTAGACGATCACTCTGATTGGCTTTTCAGTTTAGCGAACCACTGTATGAGAAGAAAAGTGAAAGTGATGAATTCAAGTTAAGATGACACAGATAAGGCGTCATCTTACCTGAGAATTCTAATATGCAAATATTTTCATAACGACATGGTCTTCGGTAATGAAGAAACATGGTTCGAAGTGGAAAGCAAGTGCTACTTTGCCGAATGTAGTGACGAATATAGACTACTACCACCATCTGATATAGACAGTTATTCCCTCTCATACAGGCACAAGAACGTACAGTGTGTGCTAGTTGGCCATTGGCTGTAGTCTTTGCGCAGTGTTCAAGCAAAAACATTTAACGTGACATGAAGAGAACACGGTCTGCTTTCGTCGCTGCTAGTTCTTTGATGTCGGCCTTAGGACTCCGCCTCTGGCCCTTTAAAGTATTTGTGTTTGCTAGGTGTGCTTCCCGACAGTCCCAGTGCCCTGTGTAAGCCAACTAGTCCCAAAGATCCAGAGGATATTTGGGTCCTCAGGACCTCTCTCAATGGTAAGAGTTGTGCGTCTCCCCTAGCCTGTTTTCTCCTCCTCACGTCCATCCGCTGGTCCTAAAGCCTGCACACCAGTGACTTTCGTGTCAAGTTAAATTTTTCCCAGCTGTTTCACAGGGTTCCTGTTCCCTTAGGCTATATATGTCCTATGTTTGTCAGCCTACAATCAGCTTGCCATTCACGTTCCTTAATTTGCACGAGTCCTCCTCAACTTTCCCTTGTACTCCTTAACATTCCCCTTGTCTAGAGAGACCTTGCTGGAGTTCAGAGGTCGCAGTGCAAAAAATCCCCCCCCCCCCCATTTGTTGGCCAATGTGAAGAAAAGGAGTTTTTTTTTATGGGATAGTATTTCACCAACTGTTCTTTTTCTTTCTCCTATGTTTGTCTGTTCCTCTTTCTTTCAGCAGGAGACAGGAACAGTGTGGGGAGTGCAGGCAGCATGGGTAGCAGTCGTAGTGCTGGCAGTGGACAGAGCACTGAGGGAAACTTTCCTCACAATGGACCCCATCAGTCACCTTCTGTTGTTCAAGACACCACCAAGGTGAGCTTCAGTCTCACACATGTCCAATGTTCCCTTTTAAGCCAGGGCTGGGCAACTCTGTCCCTCAAGATCCACTTTCCTGCAGAGTTTACCTCCAACCCTGATAAAACAAAGTAGCTTTCTGCAGTAGCGCTAGCCTGACTACGTCAGACTTCCTACTTCCGCTAATTTCATTTCACTCCTGTAGTCAGTCTGAGATAGCAGCCTATCTTTCTGTTTTCCACCGGCCTGAAAACAGCCGGGCCAATCAGCAAACAGAAGGCGGGCTGAAAGCCGTGACGTACTCGCCAAGCGCCGAGTTTAAGAGTTAGGTCAGAGAAATCGAAAACGACCGCGGATAGTGAGACACGGATGCAAATCGCTCTGTTGTGGAGAATATTCCAAGCATTAGCAAACTGAAGCCCGAACAAGAAGAGTGTGTATTAAACATTTTGAATGGAGGTGATGTTGTGGCCCTACTCCCTTTGGCAAAAGTTTATTACCAATCGTCAGCGAGAAACTAGGGAGCCTTTTGACAGGTCAGTGTCTCCTTTCTTTTCCAGGTCTTAAATACCGTAAAACTTCAAATAATAGCCCGGGCTTTTATTTGCCCAAATCGTCGAACTGCACCGGCTTGTATTTGAGACAGGCGTCTAAAGTTATATGAGACAGGCCTTTATAATTTAGTGTTGAGATGTTGTTCTTTGAGATGTTGTTCCTAGAGTCTCTAATCTCTAAAAATCTCCAAATGCTCCACGTGAAACTGCGGTGTTCCGACCTTTTACTAGTCGATTGATTTTGATTAATATTTGCGAGGGAGAGAGAGCAAGACAGTGCTCGTGTTGTTTGTTTGAAGACGTGATAGTGCGCGCGCGGCCGGGGCTCGCTCGCTCGCTCGCTCGCTCTCTCTCTCTCTCTCTCTCTCTGCTTGTTAGCGCCCTGTCAAGTGCAGCAGTCATTCTATTACATCAATCACCGATCAAAAAGGTCGTTTACAGCCATGTTCACTTCGGTATTTCGCTCGCATCAAGTGTTTACAGTGGAAGTTTGATCATAGATTTGAGTTCGATGCATGATGTCTGTGGTTCGATACGGCTGTGTCGCCGCATAACATACGTCATAAACAAACTTATCTGATTGGCTTACGGGTAACCAATGATTTTAAACTTCAGAAATCGCCCCCTAGCGGGAGAGAAAACACTTCTCTATTATGCTATGCCAGACTCTGTCTACGAAGCAAAGTGAAGTAGCAGAGTCTGGTATTACCAGGCTACAGTAGCGCTGCTTCCAAAATCAAATACTTCCCTACTATATAGTTTGCGAAAAACGGTACGGCAACATAGTAATATGTCCAAATACATATTATTCGAAAAACAGTTGGCGAAAAGTTCCCGGATGACCTACGTACTACTTCCCCCGAGATTCTGAAGTGCGCATTCGATGGACACTTTACAATTCCATGTGGCCACGGGAGAGGATTTATGAAAGGAAATGAGGTGGCGCGACTGACGCTGGTAGGTCACATGACAGTAACAACTTGGTGGATGTAGTGCGTCCGAATTTCATTCATACTTCTTTCTCGATTCATACATATACAGTATAACATACATTTTAACGGTCTGAAAGTAAATTCAAAATCAAATGTAGTACCTACTCGGACAGTATATTATTTCTGACGCAGGGTAGTCATTTTGAAGACCTTGATTTGCTTGTACAGGTGTGTTTGATTAGGGTTGGAGCTAAACAGGAAAGTGAATCTCGAGGGCCAGAGGTGCCCACCCCTGCTTTAAGCTGGAGATTTTCTGATTCTGTCTGCATGGCCATTGATTTTTATTAGGGAACTGAAGCTGTGAGAAAACTTGTGTGGAGAAATATGCAGCACTGATTAATTCTCAAGATAGGAACCCTATCACATTACATAGATTTCATGGTTCATAGAGGCACCAAAGGGAAAAAATAATTACTGTTATATAAATAAGCCCACAGAAGCCATTTTTGTCGTGTGCTCTCAGTGTCTTATTTTTCTTGTAATCTTGACAAAAGTTATTTTGAGTTTTCCTTGAGCTTTCTTGAAAAAGCAAGTCAGAAAATTAATGATTCTGATTTAGGTCATTGGTATATTCTGTGTTTTTGTTTACACTACCATTAAAGCATTATAAGTTTCTATGCTCACCAATACAGCATTTATTTGATCAAAAATACAGAGAAAATATTAATAGTTTAATATTATTACATATATAAATATACCATTTATAATAACTGTTTATATTTTAAAGTGTAATTTATTCTTGTGATGGCAAAGCTAAATTTTCAGCATCATTACTCCAGTCTTCAGTGTCACATGATCCTTTAGAATCATTCTAATATGCTGATTTGGTGCTCAAGAAATATTTCTTATTATAAATGTTGAAAACAGTTGTGCTGCTTAGTGTTTTTTCCTGTATATACATACAGTATATATGTATACATACACTATCTACATACAGTATATATATTTTTTGACTATTTGATGAATGGAAAGTTCTATAGACAGCATTTATTAAAATGGAAAACTTTTATAACATTGTATTTACTGTAAAAGTGATCAATTTAATGCCTCTTTCCTGAATAAAACTATTAACTTCCTTGAAAAAAATCTTGCTGACCCCAAACTTTTGAACGGTAGTCTTTGTGCCTGAAGGGTCCGGCAAATAGAAAAGGATTTTGCTAAGGAAGAACAGTAAGGGAACATAGCTCTCATCTCTATCACAGTGGTATTCCCACTTATAACATAACACAATAATCTCTGCATTTTATATGCAGTTGAGCATAGGGTTACTCCTACTGCAGCATTTATTGCATTTAAATTACCATTGCGCACTTAATGTTGATTTCATGCTGCGATTTATCCTCAATATTCTCAATGATTGGTAATGATGTCTGTAAACGTCTGTAATAGAGAGTCTTACATTTGAAATGAAAGAGATATTCATTTATGTTCTTGTTGATAATTGTAATTAATGTTCATGTGTAGTAATTAGACTCTCTGTGTGAAGTCTTTTACACACAGTAGTGGTCTCTGTGAGCTATTTCTGCCAGACAGCTGTTGAGTTAAATGTGACACAGTGCTGTGTTTTTCCTACATGTAGCTGCCTCCCTCTGCTGGAGAACTGGTGGAACAGTGCAGTCAAGCTCATGACCTCGCAAAACACATGGACCCTAATTCAGGTCAGCACTGTCTTCAAGAGAGTAAGCAGTAAAAGCAGGGCTGAAGAATTGAAACGAATCATAAGACAGATAACTTGGGGAAATATATGGGGAGATCTATATATAGAGTGCTGGGTAGTAACTGATTTCATGTAATCTGGATTACATAATCAGACTCCAAAAATGAAGTACTTGTCATTAGATTATTTTCTATTTTAAAATACTCGTAATCAGTTACTTTTTTATTGATTACATGTTATTCTCACAATGGCAGTGAATTCTTCATATTGATTATCCCTACCTCTTTTTTATCTTTTACATTTTCCTTTCTAAAAAAAATTCTTGGATGGGTTCAGAAGGTCCTCAGGGAATTACACACATTAGTCATGAGCCTATCACTGATAACAGACCCACAGCATTTGATCACTGGAATTACAGAAATCATTTCACTTTCAAGAAGTGCTTTCTCAACATTGCATATCTAATCAATTCCTGACGAAACACATTAATTATTATCTGAATTATCACTCAGTGAGTCAGTTAACCATGTATTAATGTCTTTGGATGGCTTTTGTCTTTCAAACACATTGAATGTACAAATTCAAATAGTTTAGGTTTAGGTCAATAATAAAATTAAGTCAAATTAAGTTCACGGTTCTCTGATGTCTATTAATGGTCACATGATATGCAGGTAAACAAATGAAAAAAAATATATTTTTAGCTTTGTTAGTAAGTGTTTTATTTTGATTTTAAAGAAAATTATATTCAATTTTTATTGTATACTTGATAGTTTTGGTAACGCTCTACAATAAGGTTCATTAGTTTACATTAGTTATGTATGAACTAATATGAACAATGAGCAATACATTTGTTACAGTATTTATTAATCTTTGTTAATGTTAGCAATAAAAATACAGCTGTTTATTGTTTGTTCATGTTAGTTCACAGTGCATTAACTAATGTTAACAAACACAACCTTTGATTTTAATAGCGTATTAGTAAATGCTGAAGAAGAATTGTTCATTCTTAGTTCATGTTAACTAGGTAGTTAACTAATGTTAACTAATGAACCTTATTGTAAAGTGTTACCATAGTTTTTAAATTAAACTCATGAACCATGAAACTCATGTGATATCCTTGAGCATGTCTTGCCCATGAGAAAGACAGATTCAGAGAATGGTGTAATACAAATTTCACCTCAGCCCTGTGTGTTCATTAATTAAATGGCCATTTATTTAATATATCTATTGCGGTTTAAAAGTAAAAAAAAAAAAAAAAATCCGCCCGAGTCCCAAGACCACAATAAAAACATGAGCAAGGCAGCTTAAAATACCTGTTCATACCTGCTCATTTTTACTTATAGACCGATACTGTGCAGTGTCAGATTTCAGTAGGAGGGAAGGACACAACAGAGGCAAAGTTGTGTGTAAGTCTAAAATACCAAGGAAAAGAGGAGAATTTGAGAGGGAGAGAAGATTATCAATGGCACGGACACAAGAGTGTTTTTGTTGTGGCTTTGAATTGAAGAGGATCTAAAAATAAGCATGAGATCAAGAAATGCTCCTAAAATCAGCTTATTTTATGGAGGTGAGTTAAATAGAGGCGTATTAACATGCATTTTATTGCCACTGTGAACATTTTAAAAAGGTACATATCAATTCAATCTTATTATCATGCTTTGTTACAAGTTAATGGGTTGTCATTTTATGGATTTTTATTATTTCATAACTTTGTTAGTTTCTCTCCGAACAGTATCTTGGGTGTACTGTTTGTTATCATAGAAGAAGGTATATGCTTGTCTGTCTCTCACATGAACACATACTTTCACAATCACTCATCAAAACAGCCTTAGGTCTTAAATCCTCATCTCTAAATGTCAGTGATTGCGCTATTCTGGTATGATCCATTGTTAATGAAGAGGAAAAAACTGTGCCTCGGGTCACAGGAGAACATTTTTTTCTGCTGAGACATGTACTCCTTCAGCACTCTGATTTATAAACATGCAGGTACAATAACATGTATGAAAGACTGCTCTGGGAGTCTATACTCCACAGCCAAAGGCAATAGCCGAGTCTATGACCAACGTGTGTGTGTGTGTGTGTGTGTGTGTGTGTGTGTGCGCGCTTTAGGTGCTCTTGGACGGAGGATTCCAATGACAGCTCCAGACCTGGAGAACAACATGTCATCCATCCACAGCAACTTCTAGATGGCAGGGTGAGGCCAAGGCAGAACAGCATACTATCATTTACTACATTGTAAAGTTTAAAATAATATATACTGTTGTATGTGTACTGTGAGCCAGATACAAATTTTCTATATTCAACAAAAAGACTTGCAAGTGAGTGCAATGTACTTGATTTGACCTTTCATTTCCAGTGTAATCGATGTAACTATTTTTTGCATTTGTTTCTTGACTCATTGTTCCAGACTAATCTTTTTTTTTTTACAAAAAACTGGATGGTAATAATAGGGTTATAATAATAATAAATTTCTATTAAGCAGTACTAAGTTATTATTGTTAGTAGTATTATATTACAAATATTTTTATACATTTTACAGTACATATGGGATCAACAATGTAATAACTGTAATAACTAGTGCTGTCAAAACGATTAATCACATCTGACATAAAATGTGTGTGTGTGTATATTATATATGTTAGTGTGCGTGTATGCTGTATGCGGCCGCACACACACACACACACACACACACACACACACACACACACACACACACACACACACACACACACACACACACACACACACACACACACACACACTACACAACACACACATCATAATATATATATATATATATATATATATATTATATATATATATCATCAGCGATTAATCAATTTGACAGCACAATTAACCAATTTTATATAATATGTAAAACCATATTTTATAATTATTTTATATAATATAATTATAATTGATATAATACCACCACTACTACTACTACTACTGCTAATGATGATGATGATTACTATTATTAGGATTATTTTGTTTTTTTTTTGCACAAAATTGTATTAAAGTTGATTTTTTTTTTTTATATTTTTATTGTTCAATAAGCTAATTAGATGCCACTTGGTGAGGTCTTGTGACAAATATAGTAAGGTCATGTGATAATGTTGCATACAGTTTGAAATGTTTATTGTGAATAATGCCCACTCTTTCACTTTCTACTTTTTTTTTTGGCAGTATGCACTGCACATGCACACTATTTATTAAGTAGTAAACTAGTATTCTCTTAGAATAGTAGCCATAAATAATCATCTGAATCCTCTTTATTTTTCTTTTGTTTTCAGTAAATCACCTATTAGCATTTTCACATCTAAATGACCTGTGGCCCTTAATATGGCCTATTCTTCTTTTACTGTATGCATAATGCTCAATCATTTCTTTGAATCAGGATGCTGAGGCAATTTACCAGTGGCTCTGTGAGTTTCAGCTTGAGCAGTACACATCGAATTTCCTCACAGCTGGTTATGATGTGCCCACAATCAGCAGAATGACCCCTGAGGTGAGCCATCTTTTTGTGTATCAGCATTTAAGTACACAGGCTTATGTTTGCATCTTGCTGGATTTCTGGCACAACACATTAGTGTTCACTACTGCATCTAAAAGATATCAAAGCTAAACATACCATAATCAGGTTTCTGAGATGCTTTTACGAAAGCTATTAATTTGTGAATTGAGTGAATCAATCTTTTTGTATGGTTTTAGGATCTCACTGCTATTGGCGTTACAAAGCCTGGCCACCGCAAGAAGATCTCTATGGAGATCAGCAACTTGAATATCCCAGAGTGGTTGCCGGATTACATTCCAGTAATTCAATGCTATATATTAATATAAACAGTTTTAAACATTTACCTACATGTGCTGTAGAAGTTCAAGGTTTATGACACACCTAATGAGAACTTAAAGGTACAATATGTAGGATTTTTCACCTCCAGGTTTCGCTAACCTCTTACAATAACAAAGGCGTATATTGATGACGCAAAGTATTAAGAGTAATTATGGATCTTGTCGTCAAGCTGATGGATCTTTTATGGATGAGTGAATACACTGATGTTTTTAACATGACTGGTATGAAGCAAGGTGCGATTGCTAAAGAGAGACGTAACGTTTATACCAGCGCCACACGCAACGCGAGTCCCGTGGATATAATGGAATAAGGACATTTCATTCTACTGAACTTCATGCAAGTGTTGAATTAATACTCACACAGGTCAGTTTATTAGAGGAATTAAACGTGAGGTAACGCAGCGCTGTTTTACTTGCTCTAACAGTTACACTATCACACTTAACCGCATTTGAGTGTGTTGAATGTTGTTAGTTGGGTTGTTTGTTGGCTATATGAGACTAGCAGTAAGCTAGATCAACATTAGAATAACATACAGATCATATTCTAACATTTCATCATGTTGAACTAAATAACATTGATTAGTTTTATGTACATTTGCTCACTTGTCTAATAAAGTACATGCAACACTCGCGTCTCTGTCAAGTCGAAGTTAGTCGCGGACGTAGAGCTCTCGGCATTTCGAAAGAGATGCATCAAGCATCTGCTTGTTGATCTTCGTTTTAGTCCTCTTTTTGTCTCAAAGTCTGTTTGCCATGGTCCATAATGTTTGAACAAAACAACAACAGCGTGAGCGTCCTGCTAGGCATAACCCAGTTGTTCAACGTCTGTCGCCATGGTCACTATGGTAGTATGACCGGAAACCGAGGGTAATGCGGATAGACGCCATTGATTGGCGACTCCCTCACCCCTGCTCACACGCCCCGTTTGCTTGGTTAAAATCGCAATTTTCTCACAATTTACAAATAGTTTTAAAACATTTGGGATATTGTAAGTAATCAACTAAACAAAATATATAATATTGGCCTAGTGGTTTTTGGATATTTTACTGCAAAAATCCTACATATTGTACCTTTAAGTAGTTAATAAACAGATAATTGCTAAATTTGACTTTTATATGCTTAAAGGGTTAGTTCACTTGAAATGAAAATTCTGTCATTAATTACTCACCCTCATGTCGTTCTCACCCTTTCGTTCATTTTCAGAACATGGTTGGAGATATTTTTAATTCAATCTGAGAGCTTTCTTGAGCCTTCATTGACAGCTACGCTACTACCTTTTGTGTAGTTCAGTGTTTTTTTTGCACAAAAAAAACATAATTTACCAATATTTATAAAATATTATTCTCCAACGCACATTCACGAGAGCACCACGACACATGCGTGTTGTTGACGCGAGAGCAGACGTTGCGTATACGTGCATTGGAGATTAATATTTTGTAGTAAATAAAGTGGTAAAAAAAAAATTTCCCAAACAAAGAACTTGCGTCACTTCATACAATTAAGTTTAAACCACTGGAGTCAAATGGAAAACTTTATGATGTCTTTACTACCTTTCTGGGGCTTGAAAATGGTAGTTGCGCAGAATAGAAAGCTCTCAGATTTCGTCAAAAAGATCTTCATTTGTGTTCCGAAGATGAACAAAAATCTTACGGGTTTAGAACGACATAATGGTGAGTAGTTAATGACAGAATTTTCATTTTGGGTGAACTATCCCTTAAACCATCAGAAGCATTGTCAATTAATAAAATAAATGAATAGGAAAATCATACTTGTCTGTTTGTTTCAGTCTGATATTGCGAAATGGCTCAGTGCTATTGGGCTGCCACAGTACCAGAAAAATCTAGCAGAGAATGGATATGACTCCATCAGCATAGTGCAAGATATCACATGGGAGGATCTACAGGAAATTGGCATCATTAAGCTGGGTAAGTGGATTGATGGATGCTACCGTTACATTTTTTTTTAATGACCTTTAATGTTTTTGAAATAAGTTCCTTTTGTTCACAGAGGTTGTAATAATATTTCTGTTTTCCTGTATTTTCAATCACATAAATGCAATTTACAGTTTTCTATTGTAATATATTTTAAAATGTAATTTATTCCTGCAGTGTTTTTCCTCCAGTGCTCAGTGTCACTTGATTCTTTAGAAATCATTCTAATATGCTGATTTGGTGCTCAAGTTAAAAATAAAATGAATTATTATCAAATTTGAAAACTGTTCAAAAGAACAGTATTTATTTGAAATAGAAATCTTTTGTAACATTATAAATTTCTTTAGTATCACTTTTGATCAATTTCATGCAATTTTTGGTGAATAAAAGTATTAACTTCTTTCTTGACCCCAAACATTTGAACAGTAGTGTAGATAGATAGTGTTCCACAAGTGCATTTAAATGATGCACTCAGATTAGAAATATACCAGATAAACAACTCGGTTAACATAATGTTATGAATGCCCATGTACATCAGATTATTTTTCCTAAAAGTATGTCTGTGGATTAACATAATGTTTATCTACAGGCCATCAGAAGAAGCTGATGCTTGCTGTTAAGAAGCTCAGTGATATACAGAAGGCTCGTAAGAACCAGGCCGAGGGGCAGGCGATGCTACAGCGCCAGAGAATTCCCCCTACCCTCGAGCTGGTGGCCATCGAGCACCACGAAAGCTCCGACTGCCCCTCGTCCCCTCTATCACCAAAGATGCTCACCTTCCAGGACAGCGAGCTGAGCATTGAGCTACAAAACGCCATGGCTCTGAGCGGATACAGTGGAGGCCAAGATGGTCTCAGCAATGTGGGTGGAACAGCCATGCATCTTAGTCAAGAAAGCATTGGTACACGGTCAGGAGGGTCAGGACGGTCGCAAGAACGCCCAATGGCATCGGTAACCCCCCACAGCCGTTCACAAGAGAGTCTGGGCAGTATGGACAGCAGTCCCAGCAAGGAACAATATGCCATCATGGAATCTCAGGATAGAAGCCAAATATCACCTATCAAAATGGCGCCGGTGTTGCCACTACAACCCAATCACCCCTTATCTGGCAGTCCAGCAAGGACGCCACCCATAATCACTAGTAAAATAGCACGCTTTGCATACCCACCCATCCTCACCAAACCCAGACCGGTGGTTTCTCCCTCTCAGCCCCATCATGGATCACCTCTTCAGAGGGGCTTCAGCTATCTGTCGCATCAAAAATGCAATCCCAACATGGGAAGCCCAGGTCCAATCAGACCCCAGCAGCCAAACAGAGACACACCCCAGTCCAAAAAGCGAACTCAAAGTCTTTCACGCTATGCTATGTCGGATGGAGAGAATGATGAAGACGACATCTCAGCCCCTATGACAACTTCTGCCAATGTGCCATCTTATGCCACGCTTACTCGCAAACCCGGCCGCAACCAACCGTCTTACGTCAGTGAGCGTCAAGTGGGCCGCAGTCATTCCTTCGCCATACGTGCCAAGAGGAAAGGTCCTCCTCCTCCCCCTCCAAAGCGACTAAGCTCTGCCCCGAGTGGGGTAACAACAAGCGGGGTTGAAACGGAGAGTGCAGGAAGTGTCCGCAGCATTGCAGCCAGGCTGGAGAACAATAAAGGAAGCCCCAATAAGACATGCAACAGCCCTGTTTTTAAAGCCATGATGCCAGCCACCCCACCAAAAAATATGGGGAACCGTAGGAGGACTGCTAGTGAATCTTCAACGTATGAAACAAAGCATGGCATAGAAAATCCTTCAGATGAAAACATCGGCCCTCTGAGCAACCAGCAATGTGCAGATTCAACATCCTCACAGGAGAGCATACCTTTTGCTGAAGAGGGCAAAGTTACCATCAAACAAAGGACCAAAATAGCACCTGCTAAGATGGAGTGTGAGGCCGGTGTTGAAATTCTGAAGTCGGCACAATTTATCAAATCGTCCCTAGAGGTACATGAGTTTAACTTAAAGGAATCAGACACGGTCAAAAGGAGACACAAGCCAAAGGAACTGCAGATGATAGGTCAGGGCACCAGCACGCAAATAGGAAATGAGAGGGCCACAGGGACCGAGATGGTCTCGCAACGCATGCAGAATGGTGGATTGACAAAAAATCCTTTTAAATCTGGCCTCTCTCCAAAACCAGGCTCTCCACATAAACCTCCCACCCCTTCTAAGCCCACACGCCATTCTACTGCAGCAACCTCAGGTAATGCTATTGCTAAATTTTTTTATTTTAAACACATTCATAACTACTTACAAAACATACACTGTGTGGTCTGTAAAAGGTTTTTTTTGTGTGAAAGTAATAAATACTTTTATTCATCAAGGACACATTAAATTGATTAAAAGTGACGGTAAAGACATGATGTTACAAAAGATTTATTGTCAGAAAAGATTGTAAGCCCATTTTACTTTTCTTTACATTCTACTAAAAATGTATTGTGGAGAACTTTATTTATCTGGATTGATTGGCTCCAGTGTTATTTTAGTGTTTTTATATTTTGTGATAGTATTTATTAATATTTTGAATTAGCTATTATTTTTATATTTTCAGTTTATAATTTGGTAACACTATTTTGAAAGTCCACTTTAGACATTCTACTAAGTATACTTAAGTAACTTTGCAACTACATGCCAGCTACCAGTCATTACAGTATTAGACTGACATTATTATAGTGTTAGTAGTAGACTGTCGTCTTAATATCTGCTAACACTTTATTTTAAACAGATATTCTACTGAACAGACATTCTACTGACTATAAGTAACCTTGCAATTAAATGAAAACTTGTTCTACTAACCCTAACAGTCTACTAATACTAAACTAGCCCTGGGAATTCTCACAAGCATTTTCCCATAATTATATTTATTAACTTGCGATCCAAGGTTTATGCTCTTACTAAATTATTATCTCCTCCTTTGGCTAAAAGTTTCTTCAGGAGTGACAATCAATGTCGCCCAGAGCGTGGCCTTTGCCGTTTCACCTCCCTGCAGTCCTCTAGCGCACTGTCCCCCAAGCAAAGCAACTCAAGGTCAGGCTGCGCTGGCAGGAAAGCCACAGGCTGTGACCGAAGGCCAGGACGCGTTGGTCCACAAACGACTTGAACAAACCAGCACGTCTCTCGAGGCAGCACTTAAAGTTGTGGAGAGAAAGTTGGCTCAGGAAGATCCAGCAGAAAGGTAACACAAACCACTTATTTTTGTCTCTTTGTATCTATCCTCTGTCAAAGTAGTATTAAACAGCTTGAATCCCTTTTTTCACACAGTAGAGGAAATTGTGTATTTCAATGAGACAGCCTTGCAGATGGTACCATAATGACCGAATGACCACTTGTCACAACAAGCCTGCTGGGAAATCTAGCTATAAGTGATCTCCCTGAAACTAGTGCCTGTTTTTCCTTTGACTCTTTGATCTGTTTGGCTGCGATGAAGACAGATTGTTGATGTCCTTTATCTCATGGACAGAGACAGATGGTGTCTCAACAATTTAGACTTTCATTTGATTCCCCTCCTATTTTATCACAACAAATCCACTTGTCAGCAGTGTTGCTGGTCAATCTGTCTGCGTTGAACCTTATTTTGCATTTTGAACAGATTTAGCTCATAGCATAGCATATGCTAATCAAGGATAAACCCCCAGTCAGTGTGTTTTACATAAAATAACCCCACTTCTGACTGTATACTAACTTCTGTATACTGTGCTGTATACACAATACTACCGGTATATAATAGACTTATATATTATTATTGATATATTAAATATATATGGTTATTTTAGCTATATTAATGGCTAATATTACCTCCAGTTTGTCTATCACATTGAAAGTTCAGGTCAAGTGCATCTCATTGTAGGAAACTGTACGCCAACATTGCATCGCAGATGGTGCTCAAGCGCCTAAAAATCGCAAGCTCTCATCGAAATGTAAAAAGACGGCAGGTTGCTGTCAGTTTAAACACTCCTTTATTAAAGACCCCCTGTGGTGAAAATCACATTTTTAATGTTGTTTATATGTCTATGTTTTTAATATGCTTTAAGACAAACCATGTGCAAATTCAACACCATTGCTGAGTATCTTCTCATTAAAACTGGAGTGAAAAAATCACCTGTGTTTCTTGCGCCACAAACTATCTTGTAACCAATCATGTCACGAGGGGAACGGGCGTTAGCATATCATTAAGGGGAGAAGCCGCGTATATTTTTCTGTTGATATGAAAAATCGGGTACATTTAGCAATATTGCGGGTGAATTATGTATGTGATGTATATTACGATGTTTTGATGAACTATATGCCTTTCTCCACTGATGTTCAAAGCATTTCTAATTGTTAGATTGTTAGAAGGCAGCTGTCTGACTCTGAGATGGTGAACGCGAACATGGTTTGTGTAACATTAGCAACACATTATTAGCTGTTTGATAACGTAGTCAAGCCAAAGGCTAATCATATTAATTTGTGCTATGTATCTGGCATTGTAGAGAGCGATAAATAAAACTCATTAACATTCTGATACATCGACTTAGAGACGAGCCTGTATGAGTGAGTAGAGATGGGGCTCATTTGCATATTCATGGTTCCACACGTAGCCTATACTAAAGGATGCCAGGGCATAGAGTTAAAAAGCTATTTAGGGCACAAATAAAAGAAATCACAGGAAAAAACTTAAAATATGTAATTTTGGTGATCAAAATTTAGTTTTAAGGTATAAAATTTTTGACTACAGGGGGAATTTTAGACATACTCACAATACCTCGTTATTAAACCCTCTCAACCTTGTTTTTGCTCTTCTTTCTCTCAGGGGCATTAACACAGTGAAGTCCGCAGGGAACATTCTTGATGATATAGGGAACATGTTCGATGATCTTGCTGACCAGCTGGAAGCCATGTTGGATTGACCTACTGTAATTCCTATAACCTTTGATTGGGCCTTCACATGCCAGCTTCTGGATGATTTAGACATGCAATGTCTAACTTCTCACACTTTGTTTACAACACACCTTGGTGGTCCTGCTTACAAGTATTGGTTTTAACAGTTGAATTAAATTTTCTAATTTAAGGTACTAGTTGCATTGATCTGCGGTGGATCCTGCCTCGAATTTCTACAAAAGATCCGCTTTCACGTCTCTAACCTTATCCCAAAATGTTGCTTTCTGCATCTTCGGTTTGCTCGGAGAGGATATCTGCAGTGAAGATTGCAGAATGTAAGCACTTACTGTTCAGATCTACTGTACTAAAGCTCTTCCCACAGAGACACTTTTAATTTCCTGTTGTGCTCAGATCAAGACTCACAGTTGGCCTCTAGCAAATGGATATACGGTGTAAAATCTAAGTGAGATACTACCAGAACTCAGTTTCAAGTGCTCTGAGACTTATCAATCTTCAATTTTGTTTTCTGTATACTGGAGGATCCTTTATTCGGTTCAAAAGTAAGCAATAATACAACTGGTCAAAACATAACTAAGAAAACTGCACAGCGGACATCATCGTGTAATGACCCAAACCTCATGGACCAAGTATGTTTTACTATAATGAAACTTTATATCCTGCCAACAGATTCAGTGTTGTACAGTATATTTGTAGTTGCACTGTACAGTGTATGTTTAAACCTTTGCTTAACTAGATCTTAAAGTGTTAAGAAAATGACACTTCTTAACAAAATAATAGAGCCATAGTATATTTTGACAACCGTTGTGTTTTGGGAAAGAGAAAACATTGTATGGATTACATCTATTATATATTTTTGTACCAGAATGATAATTTATTTGCTTTGTCAGGTTAAAAAGGGACAGTCCCTCTTTGTGAATCCTGTTATTCTGGCAAAACTAGAAACTGCAAAGCATTACATTTTCTGGCTCGGCTGACCAAAAGGGAACTTGCATTTGAATAAACTGGGGCCCATGTGGTTAAAACAAAAATATCACCAAACTAGAGGACGAATGAGTTCGAATGGAGCTTTAAAGTCTCAAACGGCTATTCACTTCTGTGAATCTTGTGCACTTTTACAACATTTATGTAGTGTATGTACTATGAATATTTTATTGTATCAATTTATTTCTGCATGTATTGTACACTGGTAAAACAACCAGTACTTGACTGAAAGAGACTTTCTCTAACTGTCTGATGTAAACTACATTGTTCAAAAATCTGCGAGAAGACCAGACCATCCTGTTCTTGCATGTTTTTTTTTTCCCCAAGTAGCAATCTGGAATTCTAGATTTTGTATTATGTGGCATAATAATATTTTAATGGACTTTATGAAAACGCACCGCTGGTGCTACAGTATCATTTAAATGAGCACTGTGTACTTTATTTCTCCAAATTCATTCCTTTCTGCAGTGCTTTGTGTGGCATTGCTCTGTCAAAAACTAGACACATGGTTCGTTGCTTTGCCTGAATGTACAATACAGTAAATGGGCAATTCATCCATTTGAACTACTTGAAGTATTATGTTTAATAAATCCTTGAATTACATGACTTGTGTCGTCATGACTCGAGTTTTGTTTTATAATATAGTACCAGCTCATTGAAAGTGTCCCTTAAACTCACAGGATTTCTTGTTTTATTGTAAAGACAAGCTCCAGAAACATTGGGGTAAAAAATGAAAGAGAACTGAATAAAGCAGAAACTCCAGAGAGGGAGAAAGGTGCAGAAAAAGAACATGTTCAGCCATTGAGCCAGCTGTCCTGACATTTGGTGTAGTCACAGATCTCGTCTGGTTTGAACCACAGGTTAATCTCAGCGTTGGCACTTTCCACAGAATCACTGCCGTGAATGATGTTCCTGAAGCCAAAGCAATTTAATATTAGCAAAAACTAGTGCAGGTAAATAAATGAAAGTGACAGATGCATCCTAGTTAGTATTTGTGCTACTGCATTTGTAAGAAAATCTGCCTGGACACATTTGTGAGAAAATTTAGCCGAGAGAGCCAAGTGTCTCAATCATAACAGATGGATATGCATTTCTATGTACTAGATTTGGTATTTGTTCAAAGGTTGCATGCATTTTGTAGGATGGTTTGTATTTATTTCTGAAATATTATCTAGGCTCATTTATTTATATTTGTAAAACACAATACATATGTTACTCCACTGCATTTTCGCTCAAATTGACCTTTGTCCTGTTTGTTTTGCGAGTCGAGTTTTTCCTTTGCAAAGCAGATCGAGATTGTTTCCAAAATGCTGGATTTGTTTGTTTAATTATGGCACAAAATTAACTCCATACAACAGATCCAAAAATAAGATTGAAACAATAGACTTACAAGGCAAAAAGAACAGCATTTGTAGAAACGAACATAAATCGTTTAGAATGCTGTAAATCACTTTACTGTCTGTTTTGATCAATTTAATGCCTTGCTGAATAAAATTTTTAATTTCTTTCAACGTGGTCCGATCAGAAATCCGATCAGACCGGTCAAACTAAAATGGATTTTCAGAAATTTGAATAGGATTTCGAAACACAAATGAATGTAGCTCAAAATGAATCCGTAAAAGTCGCATTTCATTTCATGACTTTTGGTCGTTCACACTTGGATTTCAATCGGATATGCACAAAAATCGGATTTCGACTAACAGTCTGAACGCTGTAGTTTGGACAAATTTGTTTTGTGTTTATGACATGTTGAGAAGACGCTGTTTTCAGCGCTACAAATACACTTTGAATGCATTTCAGAAGGACGAGGACTCGCTCTGGAATTGATACAAAAAACCTCTTTGTATTGCTGTGTATCAAGCGCTAAGGAAGCCTTCAGAGCTTCATTTCCGACACGCGCTGTAAGCGGTAGACCAATCACAACAGATTTGACAATCTGATCAGATCAGAGTATAGGACAGGCTCATGGAAAGGACGGGTTTAGATAGACGAATGGTTTTCAGACTTGAAGTGAATATAAAATTCAAGTGTTTTTTGACCTTGGATGCATGTAAACCTATTGCAGGAGAACAAACGAATCTTTAAAATAGCACTTTAAAACAAAGTCATCAAAATTACATTTTAGAATACAGTATGTGATCTTACCGGACAACCTGAACGCAAAAGTCACCTCGGATAGTCCCAGGCTTGGAGTCAATGGGATTAGTCTCGCCGAGCATTACTCTACCGGTTTTAATAACGTTAAAACCCTCCCACACCTAAAAATATATCATGGAAATAACATTAGTACAGTCAACTTCATGAAGTGTATGAAGAATATTTATTAGCAATAAGCGAGAAACATTATTCAATTCAAAGTGCCTAAGAGCCGCACTCACCCAGCAAACATGCTCCTTTGGGGCCCGAATGGGGCCCTTGCGGGCAGCCTACTGTGGGCCCAGATACCGGCGTGAAATGCGGGGCACGTGTGGGCCCCACACTTTGGGACCCAGGTGGGGCCCCAGTGGGACAGCCCAAAGTGTGGGCTGACTGTGGGCAGGCCCACAGTAAATAGAGTGGGCCCCCATTGGGGCCAGTTGTGGGCCCACAGCAAACCCTTATAGGGGCCCATGTGGGGCCATTGTGGGCAGCCCACTGTGGGCCCAGATACCGGCGTGAAATGCGGGGCACATGTGGGCCCCACACTTTGGGACCCAGGTGGGGCCCCAGTGGGACAGCCCAAAGTGTGGGCTGACTGTGGGCAGGCCCACAGTAAATAGAGTAAATTCTCCCCATTTATTCGCATGGGCTTACCCACTGGGGGCCCGTGTGGGTTTTCTGTGGGCAAACCCACAGAGGGTTGCCCACAGTAAACCCTCATGGGGGCCCCATAGTGAAAAACAGCTGTGGGCCCCGCATGGGCTAACCCACTGGGGGCCTGTGTGGGTTTTCTGTGGGCAAACCCACAGTGGGTTGCCCACAGTAAACCCTCATGGGGGCCCAAATGGGCAAAACTGCTATGGGCCCCACATGGGCTAACCCACTAGGGGCCCTTATGGGGTTTTCTGTGGGCAAACCCACAGTGGGTTGCCCACAGTAAACCCTCATGGGGGCCCAAATGGGCAAAACTGCTATGGGCCCACATGGGGCCCCAAAGGGTTTGCCCTTGCCCACACTGTCCCACAGAAAACCCACACTTACCCACAGTGGGCCCGCACTGGCATGTTTGCTGGGCAGGGAAAAATAAATATAAATGGGTTTACCATGGCAACCACAGGGCCAGAGGACATATAACTGACAAGCCCAGGGAAGAATGGCCGATCCTTTAGGTCACCGTAGTGCTGTCTCAGAAGATCCTCATCGGCCTGCATTAAAGACAAGCAAAAAAGACCGCATCGGAGAAAGTTTTGTGAATTATAGGTCCGTTAATCCCACATCCCCCTTTGACCTAAAACGTTTTTTTTTAAGACTAAATCTTCATTTTGAGGTCATGTTTACTGTAAGGAGATAGTCACATGAGGATATATATATCTTTGCAGACCACAAGGAACTAGTAATTGGTTTAACCCCTAAAACAAGTGCGTGTCTGAGAGAGTTTAAAGTCCCTCACACTAAAAATAGAGTTTTCTAAAATTATAGACTAAGGAAAAATCTAAAATATATAGTTTTTAATCTGTTAAGTAATAATAAAAATGTAACAGTCAGAGAATCAAATTAAATTGCAGTTCTAAAACAATTATATACAAATTACAATATTTTTTTAAACTATTCACTAGAAAATATATATATTTTTACATATAATATATATATATATTTACATAAACTTATTTTTTTTGTCAAGTTAAAAATATATTTATAACCATGTAATGTGTATATACAAATAGAAATCAAAAATATATCAAGTTTGTTTTTCTCTGTTCTTTTAAATAAAACAGAAACCTATATAGTTTTAAACATTTATTAGAAAATCATATATATATATAAAGCAGAAAATTTGATATACAACATTTTTGTCAAGTAGCATCCTTCCGCTAGAAGATGCTGAAATAACACAATGTTGCTATGAGAGGTGCGTAATATTTTTGATATTACATATGATAAATATTTTTTTAAATGTAGTAATAATAAAAAAAATCGTGCATTTTTGTTCCATTCACATTACACAATACATCCACAAATAAAACTAAAGTTATAGCCTACATGTGACCCCCATTAAATGGATAACCCAAAAATGGAAATGATGTAGGCCTAATCATTTACTCATCCTCAAGTTGTTCCAAACCTGTATGAGTCTTCTGTTGAAACCGTGTACCATAGTAGTCATAGTCAATGGGTACCGTCAACTGTCTGGTTTACCAACATTCTTTAAAATATATCTTTTTGTGTTCATCAGAAGAAATAAATTCATACAGTTTTGGAACAATTTGAGTAGGCTAAATGATGACAGAATGTTCCAATCCCTTTAATCTCGACGCGCTCTTTACCACTGTTTGGCTATTAAAAGGCAAGTCCAATATAAACTATTGAGATTAAAACGGTGAATTTAATTTACCTGGATTAACTTCATAGCAACTAACTTGAACCCTTTCTGTTCGAAGCGCTTGATGATCTCTCCGATAAGTCCCCTCTGCAATCCATCAGGCTTGATGGCAATGAAAGTGCGCTCTTCGTTTCCAGACATTGGGCTAAAAAAATAAATAAAAAATACCGGTAAAACATACACGACAGCGGCTGACAGAACTGCATTCAAACTTACATTGTCCCACATTTGGCACACTGGGCTGGAGGTGTGGATGGGGGTTTCGTTGATGAAACCCCTGACCCCATCACTAGTTACATTTCAAGTGACAGGAGAACATCCTTCTGTCTTGACGGCTTACTGTAACTGTAACTGGCTGCTTAAACCGTGACTAGTGATCTGATCTGATCGCTGTCCTCAAGCATCCTGATTCCTGCCCCCAGCACGTTATCTAATCACCTTTTCATGTTAACAAACTTTATTTAGCCAAATCTATTCTAAAATAAAAGGCTGACGTCATATTCAAATAATAATTTCATTCCAATTTTCATTTAAACGGACACGATTGTACAGGCGATTTATATTAATAAACCGCGGTGATAATTTTTCAATAGCCTAAGCTAAATTAAACTAGCAACTTATCTGCGCGTGTGCAGCAGCATGCCATTATCTCAGTATTGTCATATTTCGTTTGTAAGATTCAACTTTTGTCAAATTAACAAGACAAGAAAACACAGAGACAATATTTTCCTTACTTTCTTTGACGACAGTCCACGAGTCTGAAGTTGATCACGAGCGCGCGTGCTTTCACTAATCCATGATGATCTGCAGTTAGTGTTTTATGGAGGTGGGCGGAGACTGATTCCAGAGCTTTTCAGTGGAATCCAAATGATACAAGTAAACCTACTCCTTGTATGCAAAACATATAACTCCTTAACAAATCTTGCTTGATTTTACGCAATTATTATTAGATTGTTTTTTCCACCGAGACAAAGTTCTTTAAACTTTAAAAAAGACAACGCATCTTTCTGTTCATTGTTACTTTTTATTTCCACCAACAATAGCCTACATCTGTATCTTTAAAAAGTCTTAGGGGCTTGTTGTCACATTTTTTACTCCAGCAGTGAATATTTCTATTAAATAAATTTAAATTACTTATTAATTCTTTTTAAATGGTTATCATGACAATAATAACATTTTACATTTAATAGTTTCATAATATTTTTTTCTATTTTTAATAATAATTTTTAACATTTCCAAAAAATAAAAAAATGCCTATAGTAATTTACATTTCAATTGATATTTTAATTATTTTTTTATTTAGTTAAAATTGAAATAAAATGTTACATTTATTACAAGTTACTGTTTCTCTTTTTGATTTCTCCTTTTCTTATACATTTTCCCCTTCTGTTTTGTTTGTTTTCCCTCCCCATAAGAGTATAATTCTGTATGGGTCCCCGTTTATAAATGCATTAATAATATAAAAGATTCAGTTATTCAATGAATGTTTTTTTTGTATTGTAAATTTAGTCTCATGTTAACACTATTTTTAATGGAGCTACAGTAATTCTAATTGCATATCAAAATGTATTATGCAATCATGGAAAAGTACATTAGAACATCAGAAAATATCTGATTCGTTAAGTGCATATACAGCAATTTATCCTCTGGGCACTAATTTAACAGCTCCAGTTAATCCACAACATTTTACGTATATACTGCACATGGCCATTATCTTCATCTGTAGAATATATCCACACGGTGGAAGTTGGTGGAAGATTTGGGACCCATTAGACCATCTGTGCAGTTAAGAATTATGAATTAAATCTCTGCTCAGTTTCAGCATTATCCTTGCATAGTTCCATGAAATGATTTATGCAACGGTGTCAGTGTCTATACATGCACAGTGTAGTGGCACTTTTGGCTGTTGTTTTATTTCACTATTAATTGACCATAGAGTCTTTTGAAAACTTGTAGTGAAGGCATGCAAGGCAGTTCAATTTCAGCTTTGTACAAAAGAGCCTGGAGGGTTGTAGGTCTCAGTCCTATTAAATAGGACTAAAGTATAATGCCCCACACTGACAATAAAATGAAAAGCAAAAGTGTGGAAAAGAGTGTTCATTGCTCATTGTCCACTGAAAAAAGTTAAACAACCACATTTATATAAGTGCATTGTTATATTGGTCTAATCGAAAAACCATGGGGTCTGGATTAAACCCGTTTTTGTTCAGTTTGTCTAAAAGCAAATAATACTCAACAGAAAAATGAACACCAGACACTCCTGATGTGATGTAGCCTATATTTTTTAAAAAGGCATCACAATAAGCAATACGTTATTTTGAAGTTGTCTTTATTCATACAAAGTAAACTAAATTAAACATTTACTAAACTTTTTTTTTATTCTATCTTAATTGAACATTCTACGTTTATAGTCAATTTAACTTTTGCTTCATCTGGTGAAATTTTGTAAAACTAAAATTCCCCAAAAGATTTGGGGGGGGCTTATGTCAAAATAAATGTATATTGATTAAGTATGGGCTTTACAATAACAATTCGGTAACACTTTACAATAATGTTCATTAGTTAACATTATAATTAACTAACATGAACTAACCATGGCCAATACATTTGTTGCTGTATTTGTCAATCGTTGTTAATGTTAGTTAATAAAAATACGGCTGTTCATTGTTTGTTCATGGTGCATTAACTAATGTTAACATGATTTTAATAAAGTATTAGTAAATGTTAAAATGCTGTATAAGTGCAGTTCATTATTAGTTCATGCTAACTAATGTTGTTAACTAATGTTAACTAATGAACATTGTTGTACCTTATGTGTTACCAACTTTGCGTGAATTATTTTGTTTGGGATTTTAAATAAATAAATAAATAAATAAATAAATAACTAAATAAATAAATAAATATATAAAAAAATGTATAAGAACTAATACATTTGGCTGTAACAAATTATTATTTAAAAAAATCAGTTTACAGGTATGCAGTCACATACACATAATGAAAAAAGAAAGAAATAAGTAAAACACAAAGGTTTATCTGTAGAATTAATCAACAATACAGACCAACTTTTCCATATAAATACAACCCTACCAAAGTTTAGGTGTCCTCAGTCTTTTATCCATTTCAGATATGACCATGACATGACAAGAATGATTGCTTATAAGATCTGTCTGGTTTTGTCAATAATTCATGTTTGCATTCTCAACCCATTATTCCTATTTGCAGTCAATGCAGTTTTTGGTAACAGAGGGATTTATGGTGCTGACCCTGAGAAAAAGACAAGAAACAAACAACTCAAGCCCCCAGCAACCTCAGTACCCAAACACACACAATGGTGGGTTAATCATGTTACTGACCAAAGTTTTTTAGCAAATGTTGGGCCTTTACAAATGTGTCATGCAACACAACCTAACATAAGTGATCTAAAGGTGCAGACTCAGTCACATTTACCATTGTTCGACTAAATTTCACAGGCAAATTCCAGTCATTTCAATAGGAATCCACACAACTGGAAATTTTGCACATAGGTGAAATATTTCCTCAAATATTTCCTCCAGATTTGTGCTTCCTGCACTATTGATCATAGACAATGGAGCTTTTTGCCTAATGTGAGCACACCTTAACACATATTTGAACATGCGGTCTTCTAGTTCATCATGTGAGTAAGAACCACTGACTAAAGGGACTCGATGGCCAGGGCTCTTATTTCCACAAATCCTTCCTTCTAACAGAATATGTACTTATCTGACTAAATGGATAAATAATCCTCCACTAATCTCTCCAACAGTATTAGATGGTTTGTATTCCATGCTCTATTTTTACCAGGGCTTAAAGTATAAGGATTAAATGAGGTAGCTGCCAAGTGGTAGTCTGAAGTACTGCCTCCTTAACTTTGATTTAAGTCACTCTAGATCTTGTCCTTTCTCCTTCAACAGAAATGTTGCCCCCTTTTCATTTTTAACTGCTTTATAACACATTGCTTGTCTAAATAAGTATCTTGTGGCAGAATGTCAGCCAATCAGCACAAAAGCATTATGCAGTGCTCATTGAGGTCCAACAGATCTGGGGAGAAACTGCAGGAAATATTAGCAAGTAAAAAAGTCTATTGTGAATTACACAATTTTCACTACTATCTTTTCCATTTGCTTATAATTACATTTGTACAGCTTTATAACAGGTCACCTCATGTAATTGCAAATCACTGTGATTTTTTTGGTGCTCTAATTTTCCGCATCATTTATTTGTCTGCGTTGTAGGAAGCAGAGTGCACACAACCAATAATAAGCAGGTATTCTTAGTGTTTGATTTCCTTTCATTAGAGACTTCATTAAATTATTATAGTACTCAGATGAGGTCTGCTCCAAAGTTAGAAGACAAACCAGAAAGTAAATGCTTGCTGTTCTTGCTGGCTAGAAACTTTAGTATGACAAAATTCAGTATGACATCCACTTAGTTCCCTTTCAAGGAATTTCTATGCTGCGTCAGCTGCTGACACTATGGGGGACATGCCCTTGCAGAACCCAGTGTCTGAGGCACGTGTACAAACACGCCATACAATGGCCCTTGCAGTACGATGACTTAGCAAGATGCACCCCAGCGTATAAGAAGGCCGCATGAAAACACGTCATCAGCTTCTTTGTCTTCAGGAAGTTGTTTGTTTAGGTGCTGTGTGAAGATAGCAGTGTGTGAAGAAAGGATAGAAGGTAGGCAGAATAATGGTGAGCAGACAATTCAAGCGTTGTGTTCCCTTCTTGCCCGCGTTTCTAAACGCCTGGCTATAGACATGAGCTGTGTGTTATTTGACTGGGAGCGGAGCATACACATTCAGCCCTCGAGGGGGCTTGATGCATAGGCGCCGATACCGTGGGTGCTCCGGGGCTCGAGCACCCACGGAAAATACTGAGCACCCACGGAAAATACCGAGCACCCACGTGCTAGACTGCTAGTAGGCTACACTCATTTAAAATCAAACATTGCAGTTGGTGCTATGTTAAGCATCTGTCACTGTGATTGGTTATGTCGATGTCAGTTTCGCCTGCTCCATATCCTATCCACCAATCACAGGCAGCGTTTCTCGGATGAAAGCGCCTCTGATCGCGGTTACGTACGTGTCTACACTTTTGATCTCCAATCCTGTCTGTATTTGTGAGAAGTGGTGCTGTCCTGAGTTGAAAGAGAGCCTACGACGTTACGGCTTTATTATCAAGTAGGTGTGTGTGTGTGTGTTCGTGTCGACCGCTGTCCATTTCCTAAAAGGGGTCGCATGAACACATATTCTCTATGAGCGTAATTTACACACACCGGCGGCGCCATTCGACGTCTATCCGCGGCGTCCAGCAACGACTCAGGACCTTGTTCAAAATCCTGCCGTGCCACAGAGCGCGCCGTGATTTACATAGTTTTATATTAAATTTACATTTATTTGTCTCAAATCGTCATTAATGTATACTGACTTCACCCTGTGCTGCAATATACATTTAGTTTTACATTCATTTACAGAAATCAGCTGGTTGAATGAAAATTGCTAATGTTAACGAATTTTAAGGTGATATTCTCAATTCATTCAGTTAAGGGACTGTAAAGTGTTAACTGCAGACTTAGCAAGGGTTGCATTTAATTGTACATCATAACATAACATAGTACAGACATGATCTGAATTCCATAATATCCTTAACATAACATTAAAATATTGCTTGTGTAACTGCGCGTCCAGTGTGCGATACCTGGAGGCTCGAGTTGTGACGCGGGCACGCGGCGCATTGTCTACTATATTTGCTTGCTTATTTATTAATCCAGGCAATTTGTTGATAAAACATTTATTAAAATGAAGATACAATTTATACAAAACGAAATTCACTTTCAGCAGTAGAACTGATAAGAGTAAGGTTCTGAAATGCAAAATGTTTTTGACTAGACCTACTTTTTTTTCTTTCTTTTTTTTAAAGGGCCAGCGCCCATGAGCACCCACGGAGTAAAACATAAATCGGCGCCTATGGCTTGATGCATACATTGCGATGATTTATTACTGAGAAAGCTCCGCTCCCAGCTGACTTTATGAGTAAAGAGTCAAGTCGCTGAGCCCCACGGCTCAAGCGCCGCATTTGCAGATGCAGAGCACAGGCTACAATAGTTGTTATTCGATCTGCGTCATCAATGTTCGCGGCAGCCATGTTGTTGACATAGAAACCACGGCAACTGTCAGTCTGTCAATTGACAAGTGAGGCAGCATTGGTATTATCCATGGTATTATCGCTGTATTTTTTTTAAAACAGCGTGATGGTGTTTGTGTAATACACTGCTGTTCTAACAACAGCAATAAGAACCCCGGAGTTAGTTTATATGCGATACCGACTGTCAGAAAACGTGAAGGGAGTGAGACAGAGGAGTTGAGCCAGCGCAGGAGAGACTTGTGGCTAGCTAGGATAAATAGGCTAAACTTTCAGCCAACTCCCCACAGCAAAGCCTGTTCCCATCATTTTACCACAGGTAACATTATTGATATATGTCTCATACTGTGTTATTTTGTAACAATGATCCTAGTAAAAGTTAGTCTGGAGCCCTGCGAAGTGTAACGGTATGCGGATACTGTATGAACGAGATAGTTAACGTTATAAATATCCTGATAAGTTACGTCTGGCAATAAGGACGGATCTTTACTTAAGGCTATTGGGTCTATTTGATATGGGTCCACACCAATCAAGCTTATCTTCTCTTGATACAGACGAGATGAATCCATTAGGCTACTGCTCACCTCAACTCAAATCATGTCAACAATATGGCCGTGGTTAGCTACTTCCGGTGTTTGCGAATAAGGCATATAGCTAGTGAGAATCTCAGACGGAGCAGGTAGAGGAGCTTGATGGAGTTCCCCTCACCTCGCTCATCAGCTCCATTGTCTATGTGCCAGAAGCAGAGGCCTGCTCAGCGGTTTCTTTCATAGAATGCGAGGACTCATTGCTCGTCTGTAATTCTGATATAATAGACGTGGTGTCTGTAGAAACGGATATATTTAATAGATCTGTTTCCTGCTCGATACAGCAAACCACTGAATACAATGAGCTGGTGAAATGACTCATATCACAGTCTGAGTTTAAAATGGTCCGGCTCAAAGCGTAAGACTACGGAAGGTCGTTTAGATGAACAATATCTGCGGAGTCATAAGTGTGCAGCTACACTGAGCCTTCCCTTTCTACCAGACCTGCACAACAAAGATTCAGGCATGTGGAGACATCCTAATCACTGAAGGCTCCTGTTTTGCCCTCTAAACTATGTCCGCCGACATCGAGGTTGGTGGGCAGAGCGTATCTGGAGGCTGCAGACTGGTTGAGCTCTGCACTCTATGACAGTACTGCAAACTTACCAGACAGATCTGCACAAAACCTGGATCAGGGGGAGGGTTTATCTCCTGAGGTAGTCACTAAACTGCGTAGCCACAGATCTAGCTCTCTACGTCATCAAGCAGGCAGCCCACTCTATTGGCCGGTCAATGGCTGCTGTGGTGGCAACAGAGAGACATCTCTGCTTAATTTGTCAGGGATCAAGGAGTCAGATAAATCTAAACTAGCAGCTAGGTGGAGCGCAGCTTTAAGTTACCTTTGTCCGGATTACTGTGTTCCCAACACCTGTTCATTGTTGGAAATTTCATATGGATCCAAACCGTTAATAGTGCCGCTTTGTCCACATACCGTTCCCTGGCTTCCCTATTTAACGTATCCCGGTAAATCGCACATCCTTTTAGTGATTTTAACATATTTTTCTTTCTATATAAGTTTCGCTCAACTTGCTGTATGTTACATTCGCATAGCTATCAAAATGGCCGCCACGCCAAGTATGAACGACGCCCAAGCCCTATTATGCGGTTGTTAAGTCTGACGTCACGCGTGACGTTTAGCCTCTTCCGGGCCCAAGCGCTCCGCTCGTCTTTCAGATCCTAGACTACATAAAACCTTTTCTTAAAGGGCTTTTTTTCGCTTCAGTGCCAGTGGGTGTTACTAGGGATTAAGGGATAGCATCCACTGAGGCGAAAGTTTCTTCATTCGTTTAAGATTTGTAACTTACCTAATCAACTGCCGCCATTTTCTCTTATCTTTCTCGTCACAGGGAAAGCGGTAGATGACAGTTAAATGTCACTTGTTTTTTTTTAACTCCGACCTATTTAAACAACACGGGAATACGTTAAAACCCCGGCGAAAGCGGTAGGTAGGTAGAGAGGACCCGGCCTTTGGACCCGGAAACAGTATTATCGGAGAGCGCTTACGTCACGACTTAACAACCGGATAGGGATGTTCGCCGGAGTCAAATGTGACGTCACGATATGGGCTTGGCCGCAAACTGGTTAGCAGGAAAAACCAAAACGTGCAGCAGTCTACCTGTGTTTTGTCAGCATATGATAATTCTTTGTCCGAAGAAGCTAAAAGGAGATATAAGGTTAAGCTTTTATATAACCAGGGTTCATGTTCTCTGCCTGATCCATATCACCTGAGTGAGAATTGGAGCAAAAGCCTGGACACATGGCCAGATTTGACATTCGGCGACATCTACCTGTATCTCATCGACACGCCATCTATGTTTACCAGACTCGATGAAGGCGTACAAATCTTTAGATGTCTATAAGTAAGTCATAATTACCAATATTACTTGTTTTAACTAAGGATAACTGGTAAATTGCACTGTCAACAACATGCTCACACCATGGAAGTATAATCAATGTTATTATTGCTCAGTCACACTATGCACACAAAAAGTTATGTAAACAAAGACTTTGACTTTGACACGTATTCCGAGGTATTTTGTACAGTTATTCATTCATTAATTAACCCATCAATGCGATAGAACCTACTAGTAACATTTATTTACAAAATTAGTTTTAATTTTTAACCCAAAATGCATGTAGCAGACGCGACCGTGGTCCGCTGGGTTCTAGACGCCTAATTGCAGAAATCCACAGCTTTCTTCTTGATTCAGGCTGTTTAGGTACGGGGTAGAAGCTCTTTGGGTTACTCTTATCGAACCTGTTAACACAGCCGATCACACAGCGCGATACAACCATTTTTCTTCTGTGTTTGCACAGGTTTGCGCTGCGCAGCAACAAAAGTTATTACCTGTACATCTATAACTGTTGGTGCATCTGGAAAGACGGCTGGAACTGCATTCCTTGTCATAAACCTGTGACCGTTTCGATTAAATGGTTCTTTAAAATCGTCTGGTCTAAAATGGTCACTCCAAATCCTCAATTGTTTTAGAGTCTTTCTGCCGGTGTCTCCTTGTCCAAGCCCGAAGAAATAATCCAAAGTTGAATCCTTTCTGGATCTTAAAAAGGAAATTTGTGAAAACTTCGCGATGAACATTTATTAGGTTTGTTTTTGCAATTGCGAAATGCACACCGAATCACCATGTTGCCTTTGTTTACCTCAGCAATTATTACTAAGCTAGCTGACCTCCCGACTGTCATGCGCTTCTGTTCTGTGTTTACTTTTTGACGCAGTAATATTACTACTAACCGGAGCGAAGTATAATTCCGCCGCTGCTGAGAAACTAGTTCCTGTAAATGTAATGCAATCATTAAGATGAAAAGGATAGTTTGATTTCTAACATTATTCTCTCAACAGACACTTACATCGATAGTCTGGCGTTATAATTGATTTGCTTTTAGTGTACTGTGGAGTGGGTAAAACTGTTTTAATGGCATGCTAAAAGATACCATTGATTCGCGCTAGCCTAGCACCGGCCAACTACGCAACTGGCATCAATGGAATTTAAAAAAATGGCAAATAAAACACGACAGAAACTGTATTCCGCTACGCTACTTGTTTTGGATCATCAACGAACACCACTAACCACTCGGTGAGTGTCAGAGTTTTAAAAACTAACGTTAAGGGTTGTTTTAAGGACATGTTTCAGTATGCTCGTAGACAGACACTCTGAAGCGCCCAGAGGTGATTCTAAAATATTAAAAAAGTCGAGACAGGACCCATTGTCAAAATTTCTAAGTCCACCACTCTAGTTCATCCAAAACAAACTAGAAAATAGACTCAAAGTGTTAAATACCGGAATTATCCTTTAACATCTCAACATTTTTTTTTAGGTTTTCATGACCTACTATAGCTAATACTTTTGTCCCTCCAGTGGTTAAAAAATAAAATTGCATGTGTCTTACTGTCGTAATGTGGGTTTTGTGTCTTGTCTTGTTTTGTCATGTTCAGTGGTTCCCTGTCTTGTTTATTAGTGATCCCAGGTGTTTCCCATTTCCCACGCCCCCTTGTTATCCTGTTAACTCATTTGTACTCATGATTTAAGCCCTGTGTTTCTGCCCTGTCCTGGTGAGTTGTTAAATGAATGTTTCATGTCTATGTTGGTGTTTCCAGTTTCTAGTTCTTGTATCCTGTTTCTGGCTAAAGTTTTAGTTTGTTAATAAAGACACTGCGTTTGGATCCAGCCTCATCTCAGTTTCATTGCACTTCGTGACAGAACAACTCACCAAGACAGGATCCAGCAGTTGTCAGCAACCGGGCTCTGGGAGAATATCTGTCGACGTTAAAGCAAGAGGTATGATGATGGAGGACGTTTTCTACCAGAATGGACGGTCGCTTGAGGAGTACGTGGGGGCTAACCTAGAGTTTTATCATGAGACAAATTTGAGTGAGGAAACACTCAAGTATAATTTCTGGAGTGGGATGGACGACACGCTCGGCGCAATGCTTCTGTTAGATGCGGAGCACCTCTCTTTTGTGCAGTTCCTGGACCGAGCGTTCTGGGTGTGCGGTTCGTCACTCACTGTAGGACTTGCTGAGGAAATCCGCTGTGTTCCCAGACCAGGGCATTTCGTCAAGACCGTTCAAGGTAATTCCAAGCACAGTTCAAGTAAGAGAGTTTCCAACCGAGCTCTGAGGAAGCCGCACCGCATTCGCACTGCCGAGACCGCGCTCCACAAGCCCGCGCTACTCGTCTGCCCCGCCGAGCCCTCGACTCACGTCTGCCCGGTCGAGTCCGCGGCGCTCCACGTGAGCCCAGCCGAGTCAAGTGAGTCAAGCGCCACCGAGTCAAGTGAGTCTACTGAGTCAAGTGAGTCTACCGAGTCTACCGAGTCTACTGAGTCAAGTGAGTCTACCGAGTCTACTGAGTCTACCGAGTCTACCGAGTCTACTGAGTCTACTGAGTCAAGTGAGTCTACCGAGTCTACTGAGTCAAGTGAGTCTACCGAGTCTACTGAGTCAAGCGAGCCTACCGAGTCTACTGAGTCAAGTGAGTCTACTGAGTCAAGTGAGTCTACCGAGTCTACTGAGTCAAGTGAGTCTACCGAGTCTACTGAGTCAAGCGAGCCTACCGAGTCTACTGAGTCAAGCAAGCCTACCGAGTCTACTGAGTCAAGCAAGCCTACCGAGTCTACTGAGTCAAGCGAGCCTACCGAGTCTACTGAGTCAAGCGAGCCTACCGAGTCTACTGAGTCAAGCGAGCCTACCGAGTCTACTGAGTCAAGCGAGCCTACCGAGCCTACTGAGTCAAGCGAGCCTACTGAGTCAAGCGAGCCTACTGAGTCAAGTGAGTCTATTGAGTCAAGTACGTCCAGTAGTGAATCAAGCCCAGCGAAGCGCCGTCGCAGAAGGAAGAGAGGGAGGACTCGTCTGGCTCGCCAGGCTCCGGAGGGCGTTCCCGGACTCCTCGCCCTGCCGGCCCCGCCTCTGCGCCTCGCCCCGCCTCTGCGCCTCGCCCTGCCGGCCCCGCCTCTGCGCCTCGCCCTGCCGGCCCCGCCTCTGCGCCTCGCCCTGCCGGCCCCGCCTCTGCGTCTCGCCGTGCCGGCCCCGCCTCTGCGCCTCGCCCTGCCTGCGCCCTTCAAGCACCTTCCTCCCGTGGATTTCCCCAAGTATTTTTTGGGGGGGGGCAGGAGGTACCCTGTGAGGGCCATGGAGACGACGTCGACATGGACCTCGTCCGAGTCTCCTCCGCCCTGGCTCCCTTTCGAGTGTGCTCCGCCCTGGCTCCCTTTCGAGTGTGCTCCGCCCTGGCCTCTGCCTGGTCCTGCTCCGCCCTGGCCTCTGCCTGGTCCTGCTCCGCCCTGGCCTCTGCCTGGTCCTGCTCCGCCCTGGCCTCTGCCTGGTCCTGCTCCGCCCTGGCCACCTGTTCAGTCAGGCCCGCCTACGCTCCACGGCCCAGGCCCGCCTTGCCTAGGTCCAGGTCCTGTTCCCCTGCATGGGCCTGGCCCCCCATCCCTCCCCCAAGACCGCCCTCCTGGACTTTTTTGGTGTTATTGGGCGTCAGGAGCCGCCCTTAAGGGGGGGGTTATGTCGTAATGTGGGTTTTGTGTCTTGTCTTGTTTTGTCATGTTCAGTGGTTCCCTGTCTTGTTTATTAGTGATCCCAGGTGTTTCCCATTTCCCACGCCCCCTTGTTATCCTGTTAACTCATTTGTACTCATGATTTAAGCCCTGTGTTTCTGCCCTGTCCTGGTGAGTTGTTAAATGAATGTTTCATGTCTATGTTGGTGTTTCCAGTTTCTAGTTCTTGTATCCTGTTTCTGGCTAAAGTTTTAGTTTGTTAATAAAGACACTGCGTTTGGATCCAGCCTCATCTCAGTTTCATTGCACTTCGTGACACTTACGGAAGAACATTGCTTTGGTTGTGCTTCGGCTTTGCTCTTCTTCTAAAATATAAATCATTGTTAGATTTATCAAAGTGTATTGTTGTAAAGTAAAACAATATTTGGAAGGTGGATTTTTTTTTGGTATATATATATATATATATATATATATATATATATATTACAACAAAATGTTCCATTAGCAACAGCTGCTCTAAACACACAGCAATTATTATTATTATTATTTTTTTTTTAAATTTCAAAAATACAGATTTTCAAAAATAGGGTTTTAATGGGTGAAGCGAGTATGACTTTAGCCTACAACAAGTGTTTAACATTTTCTGATATCAACAAACAAACATTCCTTTCAGCAAAAATAAATAAATCAAATTCAGCCAGTTAATATTTTTCCCGGCCCTGATTCCACTTATAGCCACACGAGGGTGATGTATAGGCAGCGCAGTCATTTCGAGTCATTTCAGGTGGCTTCATAGCTTCATTCTTGGCCTGCCAACAAACACACATTATCGACAGAGCAATCTAGCTGATGGATCCTCACTCAGCTGCCCTCCTGCAAGGATGAATTCGGGAGAACTGTAAATGAGGACTACCATATGGTTGCAATTTATTGCGATTTACATATAAATTGATATAGAAAGAGATCCCATCCGTTCACACTTAACTTTCCACTTGTTGTCCTGGCTCGTTTTAGTCCTCTCGTCTGGAACGGTAGTTGGGTAGGCCACAAGTTTAGAGGTGAGCCTTTCAAAAATCTAGTCTTGTAAGGCATGCGGCGATTATGGCGGGAAAGAAATCCAGTGCTATGCTGTTGTGGATGTCACCGAAACAAAGGTTATTATCATATTTACAGTAATAACCTAGTAATATTTAGATAATTATAAACACAATAATATATGCTACTATTAGAAGATAATGTTGCAATAATGATTGATTATACATAGGCTAATTGTATTTGGTTCACATCTCATTTATTATTATTTCGTTTTATGTCCAAGTAAATTATTTGTTTTATTTGTATTAAAACAACAGGTTTTAACTTTTTAAAAAAAAATTCTTATTAAAGCTGTCTGGAAGGCTTTTATCATTATCATATAAGTTTTTTTGTTTGTTCTTTTTTTTCTCCTTTTGCTACATTTCAAATCTTTTTAAGTAAATATTTTATACTCTTGTCCCAGACTCAGACAGTAGACTCTTAAACTATTTAAATTCATCATAAAAATATGAATTATTACATGTATACCTCTGAAATATTTGTATTTGCATTGCTTTATGGGACAGGTGGTCAATGACTTATACTGGCATTTGTTTTCTATTCACACACACACACACACACACACACACACACACACACACACACACACACACACACACACACACACACACACACACACACACACACACACACACACACACACACACACACACACACACACACACACACACACACACACACACATATATACATAAAGTTGCTGTAATAAGCCATGACCAGTATCAATCTAGTATTATCTGTTTTGTGCTTCAGCCTTTTTTATTCTTGCTGTTTGGACAGTGACATTATGAAAATGCACTTATCCTCCTTTTCTGGTGACTTGATGGATCGAGAAAGACATTACATTATTTCTGGTAAGCTATATAACCAAAGTCATTTAATTTTTTTTATTGACTGTTGTACAACTCAATTCAATGGTGTCAAGGCTGCAATGTGATCATTGTTTTATCAAGGCACACATGAACCAAGTCATAGCCATTACAGTTTTACACTTTTTACAATGGTAGAGTCATGAACCCACTTAACTCCCAATAATAAGATTATCTCTGATATAATGCTTTCAGTTATTAGGGTGCATTCTGGGCTGTAAGGGTTTGTAAGCAATGTTAGTCAAAAAGCATAAATTAGTGCACACTTTGAAAGTATGACATCCAGATAACTTTGGCTTACTTTATTCAGTGTATTGTGAAATCTAATATTGTTGTTTTGGGTTAATTTGTTTGTGTCAGATTATTGTCATGCCTTAAATGTGTAGTATTAAGTGGCCTCCAGGAGCAGGCCTGATAAACTTGTAATGGATCATTCTAATTGGTGAGCACCACTATGATGGATTCTAACTGCCGTTTAGATGATGTCCTATTCCGTACTCCATAGGAACCCATTGTTAAAACGGGGTAAAAAGAGCAACTGGATTAATTAAAGCTGCCGTCGGCAACATTTGTTTGATCATATTCAGTGAATTCGACACTATAATCCGACAGAACAACATAAATAAAGTGGTTTTAGAAAAAAACCCAAGTTTCTAACTCCACCTGGAGCGTGTTATTTGTTTTGCAAAAATCCACAGCTCCCGGTTCATTGGGTCCAATCAGCGCGGTTGAGGGGGGGATCTGACTGTCAACCACAGATCGGGCACACGCCACCCCTCGCGCACGTTACATTCACATGCACACGCCTGAAGTTCGCGCAGTAACGAAGAGTGGTGGCGGATGTATCTCGCTTTCAAAACACTAACAGATCAAGTAAGCTCATTTAGAGTATAAATGACGTTAGCAATTGCAATCTATCGGTAGATTAGCCAAGGCAGCATACCTCCAAATACTCCATGGTGTTGATGGATGCTGATGAGACGGGCGCGTTCACAGAAAACCTGGTGCACACGCACTGACGAGCCCGAACTCGGTGAGTCGGTGGGAGGGTACCGAGTTGAGAGTTGTAAACATTCAAAATTTTGCCTAAGTCCACTCAATCTGCCAGACTTGCCGACTGGAGCTTTAAACATAAACTTTTTGAACATTGATAAACATTCAAATGAGCGCAGGGTTAAGGTGTGCTGTTGTTAGCTGCACCAACAAAAGCCATAAACTGAAGAAATTCCTGGAAAGTAAATAGCAAATCTAAAAAGAATATCCGTATACGGCACAGGCACATATGCTTTGCATTTCATGTCAAAGGTTGACAAGAGAAAACAAGAATGGTTTGCAGCACTTAAGTTAAAATACCCATAAAAAAGGTATATGTGTGCTCTTATCATTTTGGGTGATCAGCCCAACGGAGCGACGTAGGGCCACCCTCCCGTGGGCTCACCACTTGCAGGAGGGCACATAAGGGGCCGGTGCAAAGTGGATCGGGCGACAGTCGAAGGCAGGGGCCTCGACAGCCTGATCCCTGGACACGGAAACTACCTTTAGGAGGTAGGAGCCTGAGATTGTGCGTGAGGTTGAGAGGTAGTGTTGTCAAAAAACTCGGTACTTCGGTACCAAGTCGGTACTAAAAAAATTAAATGGTTACGGTACCAGCTTTTCTAGGTACCGAGTAGGCTACCGGGTTAATCCGTTTCTTGATGCGCTGTCACAGTTACAGTTTTTCTCGATTGCTTAAACACATTTGCCCACTCTGACATCACATTTTCAAAAGAGTTAACACATAGGATAAAACTAAAGCTCAATGGCCAAAATGACTAATTTTGTTAGCAAAATGCTCTAACACTCACAAAACATTAAAAACATGTAACATAAGCAAATATTTCCATCAAACACCACAACTTGTGGTCAAATTATTTATTCTTTTAATCAATCAATACACAATGGACAACAAAATACAAAATACAGCCATCAATATGAAATTATACTTTACAAACTCAAATGGATACTGGAAAAGAAAACCTACCAAATGAAACTTATGGGTGAAAAAATAATAAATATATATATTCTATAAAGTAAAAGCAAAAAGCATGTCAAAATTTACATTACTATATGACAGTCACATAAATGGGATTGATAAAAGATCTGCATTACTGTATACACAGTTTTTTCTGCTAACAGGGCAATACAGTAAAGCTGAAATAGTGGTATACATTACAGTAACACTGTAAATTACCTGTTCATTCTGAAAAAGCCTGACAATAGATGCCACAGTGCTCCGACTCAGAATGGGCTGGACCCTTTGTCCAGCCTCTCTAAAGGACAAGCTATGATTGATAACATGGTCAATACTGTAATTGTTTTTCATTTGAAAATTTCATGTTTTTAAATTTCAATTGAAACTTCAGCTCGATTTCATCCTCTTGCTATTGCAGCTCCTCCACCACGCATACAAACTCCTCTTCCTCTGGCCCCTCTGCCATGGCCTCTTACTCCTCTTGCTCCTCTTCCTCAAACTCCTCCTCCCTTCCTCTGGCCCCTCTGCCATGGCCTCTTACTCCTCTTCCTCCTCTTCCTCTTCCTCTGGCCCCTCTGCCATGGCCTCTTACTCCTCTTCCTCCTCTTCCTCTCCTCTGGCCCCTCTGCCATGGCCTCTTACTCCTCTTCCTCAAACTCCTCTTCCTCGGGCCCCTCTGCCATGGCCTCTTGCTCTCCTTCCGTGCCTATGGCCTCTTTGATCCATGCTTGCAAATAGCAACACAGAGGTGGCATCTTTTATAGATGGATGAGGACTGATTGCTGATTGAAGAGTTGTGCAAATGAGTTTCACACAGGTGGATAGAGATTTATAATTATGCAAGTACTTTCTATCAGCTTTTTATAGATGTTTTCCTTTTGTTCAACACAGTGAATCCAATAGAGTTTGGGGTCTTTCAATGAGATCTGTGGTAACTGTTTTGAAAAAGGATGTGAAAAATGTGTGAAACAAATGAAAAAGTGTTAAAGCATTTGCAAGAGAAGACTTCTGCTGTGCTAATAATACAATGATGAAGATCAAGCGGATCCCAGTTTCATTTAGCGAGCCTTAGCAAATGAGAAAAACTGTAATGTGGCGGCTCTGAATCCACTTGTTGACACGAAAGGAGGAAAGAGCCACATATGGAAATATTTTGAATTAGGCTAATGTCACGTTGCCATAAAGGGCCGTTCACATGTTCACATAGCGCGTTTTTTGCGTGTGCAAATTTCAAATGTATGGCGCGGCAAGCGCGTTCATAATAGAAGCGACGTGCGAGCTTGTTTTTCCAGACGCGCCAAGTGCTGTTCATGGTCGCAGATGCGAGAGCAAGTGCTTGGGGAGAGAAGGAGAAAGCGGTGCGAAGTGTGTTCTTCGTGATGACAAGGTAGTATCAGCAAAGAATTAATTGATTTCTTGCCCTTGCATTAGAAATCAGCTAAGCTTTGAAGACATCAGGCAAGAGTGACATTTTTGGCAGTATTGGATTTAAAAAAAGTATAGTTAAGTCAAATAAAACATGCTTTATCTCCTGTATAGTTTGGTAACACTACAATAAGATACCATTCATTAACATTACTTGTGTTATATCAACACATTGAGTGAACAATATATTTTTTCAACATTAAATAATGTTTGTGAATGTTATTTAATACAAACACTTCATGTTCATGTTTGTTCACCTCATTCATTGTGCATTAAATAATGTTAAAGGTGCTAAATGTATACTTTTCTACTAAAATGAATCCTTTTTTTATTGCCTGTGTGTGAAGGGGTTGTAATCACACATTACAATGATCCACTTGTCGAGTTTTGCTATTACCTCTGATGGCCAGTATTCCTATTTATATGTGAAGTCTCCGGGTCGGATTTACCGCGAAATCCAACGGATGTGACGTGCATGCGCGCTCCCGAGCCTCTCTCCTTATATACAGTCTGTAGACGGTCAGGGAGTTACGTTTTTCGGCTTATATCTCGGCCAATCTTTGATCAATATTCGCAAGACTCTAATCCTTCGTAGTACTTCGTAGGGCCTTTCGAACGAGCCCACCCCCGAGGTCCAACTCGCCCGGCTCCCCGAGTTATAGCCGTTCGAAATCGGGGGTCCCAGCGAACGGCGATCCGGTAGGGGGTGTCGCCGAGGCCCGCCACTCTAGGTTCGGGCAAGGGTCCCCCTGGGACCTTCTCCCCCGAATTTGAGCTCTCTGGGTCTTTGCGTTCCAGAGATACGAGCGATTTTCTTATGAGATCGTGACGTCACCGGCGTCCGCAATTTTGCAGCGCGCCTGATGGTTTTCTGCTAATATCTCCGTGAAAACACCACCAAAAACTATGGAACTTATATGGTTCTTTTCAGCTAGACTAGATGGTCCCAACGAGCTCGGTCCTCGCCGAATCCGTCTAGTATTCGCTGAGATATTTGCGTAATAGACGGTATTGTCTATGAGTTCGAGCACGAGCGCTCTTGTAAAAATTGCTTGCAATCTGAAACATCACCGCTTGAGGCCGCTAAAAGTTACATAGAGCACCTTTAACATATAAAACTTTTGATTTTAAAAATGTATTAGTACATTTTTAAATTAACCCTAAGGAGTAATAATTGCTACAGTATATAACTATTGTTTATTGTTAGGTCATTTTATCTAATGTTATCTAACAAATAGAATCTTATTGTAAAGTGTTTTTAATACTACAGTTTCCATCTATACACATGATGATATACACTTTAATATGTACATTTAATCTAAATTAAGCTTTGGTACCGAAATTGGTACCGAGAACCGTGGATTTTCACTGGTATTGGTATCCCACCGACAAAGTCTTCCATTGAGGAATCAGATCCGCCCTGAGTACCTCAAGTCTATAGATGTTGTGGGGCTGTCTTGGCGGACACGCCTCTGCAACATCACGTGGCGGTCGGGGACAGTACCTTTGGGCTGGCAGAGGGTGGTGGTGGTCCCTCTTTTTAGAAGGTTAAGAAGAGTGTGTTCCAACTACAGGGGGATTACACTTCTAAGCCTCCCCAGGAAAGTCTATGCCAGGGTACTGGAGAGAATTCAGCCAATAGTAGAACCTCTGATTCAGGAGGAACAGTGTGGTTTTCGTCCCGGCCGTGGAACACTGGACCAGCTCTATACCCTCTTCAGGGAGCTGGAGGGTTCATGAGAGTTTGCCCAACCAATCCACATGTGCTTTTTGGATTTGGAGAAGGCATTCGACTGTGTCCCTCGCGGTGTCCTGTGGAGGGTGCTTTGGGAGTATGGGGTCCGGGGCCCTTTGCTAAGGGCTGTCCGGTCCTTGTACGACCGGAGCAAGAGCTTGGTTCGCATTGCCGGCAGTAAGTCAGACTTGTTCCCGTTGCATGTTGGACTCTGGCAGGGCTGCCCTTTTGTCACCGGTTCTGTTCACAATTTGTATGGACAGAATTTCTAGACACAGCCAGGGGCCGGAGGGTGTCCAGTTTGGGGACCACATGTTTTCGTCTCTGCTTTTTGCCGATGATGTTGTCATGCTGGCCCCATCAGACCAGGACCTTCAGCATGAACTGGGATGGTTTGCAGCCGAGTGTGAATCATGACTGAGATGAGAATCAGCACTTCCAAGTCTGAGGCCATGGTTCTCAGTCGGAAAAGGGTGGCTTGCCCACTTCAGGTTGGTGGAGAGTTCCTGCCTCAAGTGGAGGATTTCAAGTATCTTAGGGTCTTGTTCAAGAGTGAGGGAAGGATGGAACGGGAGATTAACAGATGGATCGGTGCAGCTTCAGCAGTGATGCGGTCGATGTACCGGTCTGTCATGGTTAAGGAGCTGAGCTGCAAGGCGAAGCTCTCGATTTACTGAATCTACATTCCTACTCTCATCTATGGTCATGAGCTGTGGGTCATGACTGAAAGGACAAGATCCTGGATACAGGCTGCCAAAATGAGCTTTCTCCGCAGGGTGGCTGGGCGATCCCTTAGAGATAGGGTGAGGAGCTCGGTCACTCGGAGTAGAGCCGCTGCTCCTGCACATCGAGAGGGGCCAGCTGAGGTGGCTCGGGCATCTGTTCCGCATGCTTCCTGGACACCTTCCTGGGGGGGTGTTCCGGGCACGTCCCACTAGGAGGCCCCGGGGAAGACCTAGGACACACTGGAGGGATTATGTCTCCCGGCTGGCCTGGTAACGCCTCAGTGTCCCCCTGGAAGAGCTGGATGAAGAGTCCGGGGAGAGGGAAGTCTGGGCATCTCTGCTTAGACTGCTGCCCCCGCGACCTGGCCCCGGATAAGCGGAAGATGATGATGATGGTGATTTTTTCATTTGCTCAAATGTAATGGAAAATGTAAATTTAAATACAGAAATGCATTGCCATTTTCATTTTGCATATTACATTTCAAATTGAATATTGCTATCCATTTGCTTCCATAGAGAATCTTGGCCAGTCCTTTGGGAATTTGCCACTGGCTCTTATATATGTAGAGACCCTGAAAAATGTTTGGGTTTCTAAATGTATAACTTTATTTTTTTTCTGAGAAGATATAATATAATTTCATTTATTTTGTATTTGGGTCTGGAATGATACACACACATACATTTTATTGTGTTTTTGGAGAGCGGCAGTCTGACGATGAGAACTGTGGACTTTGACCCTTGGAGAAAAAACGGAAACAGTTTTGTTGTGCGGGATGAGTGAGTGAAGTTCGGTGTTCTGAGAAGGCTGACAGCAGTCAAAGCTCAGGAACAATTTTGAGTTTTGTGTGAACTGGGAAAGTGTCACGCATGAGTTTTCAGCCGAATGGGAAGAGAAAAATCGCGGGAGAGTTCAGAGACTGCGCATTTCAGTTTCGCGTGAGTGAAAGAGATGGAGAGAACACGATGATCACATGTGAGATAATCTGTGTTTTTCTGCGATCACGTTGATTATATATATATCTTTTAGATTAGTTCTAGATTGTGAGATCCGGAAGAATATACCCGTGTTTATTTTTTCAAGTTCAGTGTTGCAGTTTAACCAATTAAACTTTAACTAATTCGTTTGACATCCGGAAGAATACCCTGTGTTTTTTTTTAGTTGATTTCTTTGGGTAAAAGTGTCGCAGTGGTCGAAATCGAGAGATCTACTTTCGCGGATGCATCTGGCCACCAAGAGGAGGGAGGAGTTCGAGATCCACTAAATGTCCCTGTGGATTGCGTCCCGGATGCTGTGTATCATCTCGTCGGGGAGTGAGAATATTCTGGGATATCAACGGGAATTCTTGTTTTTCCTGATTCGTGAGTAGGCCTACTACACTGTGTTTTTGCATCAAAGAGCTCCAACTAGCGCGCCATCTGTGTACTTAAAATCCCAGCTGGGTCAAATTAATATTTTCGTGACATTTGTTATTATTTTTATTTTTGGGTTATATGTGATTATTAGTTTTCATTGCTGGGGTGGTTTGATTTTGTGCATTGAATTATTTGGTAATTCAAAGAGTGAAAAGACAAAAGAGCACTGAGAAGAATAAATACATGTTTATTGATCTGCATCATTTTGTGTGATTTCCTGTGGAAAGAATTGTATAGCGTTAATTAGGTCTTTCTTTGAGAGATTTGTATTTTAAAATCTAAAGGGAAACACAGTAGTGTTTTAATATCATTTCCAAACAGCAAACATAAATCTGACACTATCAGGTGAAGATCTGAGATCTGGGTAATATTGACAGTGTAACTGATGGGAAATGTGCCTCCACCGGGGTAGTGGATAAATTTAAGATCCCTTAGAAAGATTTTTATTTTGTGAGCCACAAGATCAGGGGCGCCGTATCCACCTTATTCTGCTCTAAACAATGCGCGCCGCCATGACGACGACTCCGGTTGCCTACTTCCGGTTTGCACTGTATTAGCAGTGAGAGAATGAGTTCAGGCTCTATCTATGTGCTGCTGTTGGTTGATTTTACAATTCAAAGAAGATAAAAAAAAAACTTTAGAAACTGGGTGCTTTGAGCATAAGATTAAAAGGAGAGAATGCCTATGTCCGGTTCGGATCAGCTACATTCAGTGCCAGAGAGTAGACGTTTTTGGTTAGCTGCGCTAAAACTGAAGCATCCAACGAAAAAGGTGTAATACGTTACCAGTATGGATGGGCATTTCAAGCAAAAATAATATTCGAAGATCGCTGGGTATTATTCAATTATTATTCGAAAATAGCACCCCTCCATCACGCACACATAGCCTACATATTTTTAAATAAATATAGGCCTATATATATATATATATATATATATATATATATATATATATATATATATATATATATATATATAAAAACTAAACATATTTTTTATATTTAAGTTTCACAATATAATGTTTTTTATTTATTTGTTTATTTATTTAATCTATGTTGATTATATGAAAAGGGAACCGCATGAGATGAGTCAGATATGATCATAATGCCCAATATATCGGAAAACATTTGGAATGGCTCAGACATGATTTTGACCACTTATTAAGTTTTGTTTTGTAGAAAGCCTTTCTGTAAAGTGAAATTCGTTTAGTAAAAATTGTATCTTCATTTGTATCAATGTTTTATCCACAAATTGCCTAGAATAATAAATATGACTGACAAATAGGCCTATAGCGCGTCTTATTAATAAACGAAACTCAGCGTATAAGTTAGGCTACTTGCCTCACATACATGAGAAGTATATAGAAAGCTTGAAATGTGTACTTTTAAACAAAATAATTAAAAACGAGCAGAAATGGGCTGCTCTCTGCTTATGTAAGTTAATTCGTATGAAGTGTGCATTTCTCTCTAGGCGCGTTCACTACTGCGAAGATGGCGAGTCAGCATCATCAAATTTATCTTTGCAGTCGATACTTACAGAAAACACTAGTTATTAATAAACAATTCAAATGTTTAATGCATAATCATTACTTTTGCCGTTTTTTTTATTCTGGCAAGCTTATGCGTGCGTTGTGATGCAGATTAGGCAATATTACGAAAACGCTCATTATGGTTTAGTATTCTCTCCCATAGTATACATAACTTCCAACCCAACTTCAGTCGTGCACGGGCAGGGGCAGCCCTACTTATTTATTTCACATATTTTCTAATCAGCACATCACTGCGGCGTTCTGAGCAAGCGGCGCAATCTTCATAAAGCTTAGAACCGGAAAAGGACAACCGGATTCCGGTTCAAACCCGCTATGAATCATGGGTAAATTCGCTAACCAGGAAAAAGGTGGATAGGGGGGAAAAGTTAGGACAATTCCAAGGGCCCCTGACTGACAGGGGGCCCAGCAAATAGGTAAAAACTTTTTTTTTTTATTATATTTAAAACATCATCATTGAGTATATTTCAAATAATAATAAATTGAATTATGTCTTTGATTTGACTTATTTTGGCAATAAAAGTTAAATATCCCATTGACTAAAAAGTAAATATCCATATTGACCGACCACCCCAATGTATCTGCATGAAATGGTTTGGTCCTGCCTAAGCACGCGCATCGGTGAGACGGTGACGGTGTTTAGCAGACAGTCAATCGCAAGGCGAAGGCGCCGGCGTGCTACAAATACAGAGAGACCATAATGTCGAATAGTAAGATAAAATCTGGTTTCCAGAAAAGGAAAGAGAGGAAAGGAAAGGCTGTCGTTCTGTATACCAGTTTTTCACAAAGAAAGGTGGGTAGCCTTTAGTCTGTGAGTGGTAACCTGTTGTCCATAGTGAAATAAGCTAGCTAGCTGCAGGCTAGTGTTAGCCTACATTTCATCAACATTTAATAAGTGCAGGGAAGCGTTTAGCAATATATTCATATTGAATCATCCATGCCCCTTTTAGCAGACTTAACAACAACAACAGATGGGTCAGCAGCACCCCAGTCTCCCCATACTAACTGCACCCCTCCCTGTCCCTGTCCCAGTGAAGAAGGTGAGCAACATTGTGTTAATGACTTAGCATCCTTCCAGGGAGTCTGTGTGGGGTTCTCTGTCTCTCTTGCTCTTTTTTACCATAATTTTTTTTTTGACATCAACAAAAAATATTTTTGCCCATTATGACAATTAAAAAAAAATCTCCTGTCTTTACAGTAGATGCAGTTAGAAACAATAAGTATCTTACCTCAACCTGCAAGTAAGTTACAGACAGTATTAAAATAATCCAGTTTGATCAGTTAATTTAGACTGAATTTTGGCCGTAAATGACATCTATACAGACTTTATTATTTTCCATCATGAAGGGCAACACACACACACACACACACACACACACACACACACACACACACACACACACACACACACACACACACACACACACACACACACACACACACACACACACACACACACACACACACACACACACACACACACACAGTATCTAATGTATTTGTGTCAATGTTCTGTAGTGTTAGTGTTATTTATTGGTGTCTGGCAAAAAATATATTGAAATGCATACTGTATGCAGACTTGCATTTATAAATCACCAGCAGTAAATATTGTGCTAGTACTAGTATTGAACTACAAGGAGCAAGACAGTTGCAAGCCTTTGATTAGAGTTATGTAAAGCTTTTGATGGGACAGGTCCTAGAGATGTGGTGACAACAGCTGCGTTGAGGGGGCCCAATGTGATTTTTTTGTCATGGGGCCCAAAATTCGTGGCGGTGCCCCTGCACAAGATTCTACCCGGCAGGAGGGCTACATATAGTAAACAGGGTTTCCGCGGGGCATTAAAAAGCATTAAAAGTCATTAAATGGATTTTGTGAAAATTAAGGCCTTAAATGGCATTAAAAAGCATTAAATTTGATTCCTACAGGCATTAAAAATGTTGATAGTTTTGAAGAGAATTTTATATCAATTTATTTGAATATAGCCTTCATATGTCGCAAAATATGTACGTTAGTGTGTGATAAACCTATTTTTTAGCGTATAGTAACATTGTGGTGCGCGAGCTGATCATCAGAGAAAACCGCGCAGTGGATTGAGCGCGCAGCGGCACAGACGCGCGAGCTGGTCGAGCATCTCTTTAAACAGACATCAGTGAAAGGTTTGTAGTTTAGTCGGATGTCAATGGCAAAGAAAATCAAACAAGGCATGTAGCTTATTATTAACGTTAACTGATGAGAGAGAGAGCGCAGTTCTGTTGAATGTGATTGCTAAATCGTTCACTCAGCACGTGTTATTTGGATGACGACTAAATCAAGTAAAGTAAAACATGACCTGTTACCTGATTTATGTATAACGAGTGATTCCCTACATTATTACTGGATGTTTGCAGTCAATAAGTTCCATGAATGCAAACATCCAAAGCGCGCACGGTCCCGCAATTAAATCAGCGTCTCAGCGCGCGAATACTGAATTGAATTGTCTTTTACGTCTTGCGCTTGTACGGAGGAATTCACACTAAATTATGTAAAAACGCCCATATTTGCGAGTATCCTAGTAAACAAAGTCAGGTATATCAAGTGAACGTAGCCATGTTCAAATGGGGCCCGTGTGTTCGGTCTTAAAGGGGCAGCACTTAAATAAACCCACTGCTGTTTTAATGTTAATCAAACAATGAATGGTCAAATAAATTACTCAGTGCTCTTGACTAAATAGTCTACCCTTTTCAACTTTCAAAAGATCCATCTATATTTAATTTATCCAGTAATGAATATGCATTATGCAATATTTTTCCACATTTGATTACTTTATTCAAATTGCTGTACCTGTAGATCTACCCTAAAAACTCTAAAAACACTGCATTTCATTCGTAGCCTTTCTTTGTTCTATTGTATTTATTTGTAAGTTGATTATTCATTCTTATTTTGTTGCTGACTGCTTACCTTTAATAATGTTTTAAATTCACACTAATTAGGCTGGCAGTTTTTGTTGAAGTATCAAAATTGTATTAAATAATTTATATTTCACTGGTGTCTAAACATTTGTACCACTGACCCAATCCTCAGCACTGAGCCTTCTGGAGCTGCTCTAGTCTAAATATGTGCTGTGCTATTCAATGAAAGATAAAATATGATAGAGCAATAGAATGTACAGTAACAGAAGCCATACAATGCATTTTAGCAGGCTTAATTAAGCATTCAAATAATTGAAAGAAATATATATTTGATGAACAAATTAAGCCAACTAATATGATTATTACTAATACATTTAAAAATTACAAATGCAGTGAAAATTCAGGGATCAGTTACGGTATCGGTATCTCGTTCTGCAAAAAGTGGTATCGGTCCATCCCTAATTCTAAATATTGTGATATTTTTTTTGTTGTTGTTGAAAAAATACAATTGTTTCACGCTAAATCAACACTGCAGCCCGTCTGAGATATAGAGCTATTTCTCATGGCTATGAGCATGATATTAAGTATATAAGTATATAATACAACTTTCATTCTTCAGGTCAATCATATATATTAATGGGGGAAAAAGTCAGTTTCATTATACTTTCAATGGTTAAGGCGATTTCCCATTTCCCAAGGCAAATTACGCCTATGTGTTCCAGGAATATATATTGTATATATCCGTGGTGAGTCATGGGTCGTGTATGGCATTACAAATTTTCAAAATGGCATTAAAAAGGCATTAAAAAGGCATTAAATTTAATTTGAAGATACCTGCAGAAACCCTGAGTAAACCAGATGTAACCTATTATTCATTTTGGGTATATCAAGCAGGCAATCTTTGGTCTTTTTAATCTATTAGTCCTACTTTTTTCCCCAGAGCAAATAGATATTGAGCCAAGGGCAAAGATAAGTTTCATAACTCTTATATTTAACTGAAATCCTGTACTAGCGCTGCTGTTGTAGCTACTTTTGACTGAACTGTTTGATTGTGTTTATTTCCTATCGTAAAAACTTATTACACTTTTATAATGGCTATTATTGTTTATTTAAATATTTTTCAATAATTATTTTATAGCATGCCTTTATTTGGTATTGAGAAAGGGTGCGTGGGTTAGTGATTGTGATTTAGAGTTTAGTGACAGTTATATTGTTACACCATTAGATGGCAGCAAAGACTGTCTTCTGAGTGAGTCAGGAGCAAAGACTTTTGTATTGAAAGGGACAGAAAACAGATCTCATTCCCCATTGACTACCATAGTAGGAAAAAATACCTACTATGGTAGTCAATGGGGAATGAGATCTGTTTTCTTCCAAATATCTTCCTTTGTGTTCAGCAGAACAAATAAACACATCGAGGTTTGGAACAACTTGAGGGTAAGTAAACGATGATAGAATTTTCATTTTTGGGTGAACTAACCCTTTAAGATTGTAAACAATAAGACGCAATTTACAAATGCATTATTAAGTGCTGTCATGGAAAATCCCCTTAACAGTTTAAAGGACAAAGTCAAAGACATCGCTTTCCTCAGCACACATTCAAAACTGATTTTGTGATTGAGTATGAGATTCACCTGAAGAATATCAACTAAATGTAATTTATGCCATTACTTAAGCCAGGTTCACATGGGAGGATAATTATGCCGATTTTAGCCTTTATCTTTAGGATGCTCTTTATCTTAAGGATGCTCTTTATCTTACGGATACTCTGATTATCGTAAAATAATCTGATCAGATATTCCTGCTGTGTGTGATGGTGTGTTAAACTGTTCTCGTCTGCTCGGAAGGACGTCGGGACCCCTCCGGTCTCAAATCGGGGATATCCAAAATGTTGGATTTTTTTGGCAGAGGAAGCACCGGGAAACAAAATCAAAACAGTCGGCGGCATGGCGCACCAGAAAGTCCGGTGGACGTCGGAGATGGTGGACCAAACTATCGCCACTGCATCCTCTTCGTTTGCCATGATTGTTTACTCTGAAGTCACGTTTGATCTCGAGGGATTTTGCGAGATTTTCCGTCTGACCTGGGAATGCTCGGGAGTCAAATCGGTTTGTGTGTGATGTGTTGATTTTGTACACACACTGTACGACCAAAACTGTTAGACTAGTGATTTATTTAACGCCGTGTGTGGGGTCTCTCAGGTTTGGAAAATCGGCCGACAATTTTAATATCGTCCCGTGTGAACCAGGCTTTAGTCGATCTCTCTTTCATAAGTGACAATTTAGAATTATTAACGGAGGCTCGGGCTGAACTTTTAAACTGTCAACTTTGAGATTTGAATCCGTGGCGGAAGGAAATAGTTCTACACAAAGGAGGTTTTTTTTGTGTAGTATTTGATAAATCACAAGTGTCGACTGTGTCGTTGAACTGTTGTATAAATGTATCACACTCGTAGCTGTGCAATATATTAGCATGCTGTGATTACCTTTGCCGTGCTGACAGCCATATCACACTGCTACTCGCACACTGTGTGAAATTGCTCATATATTATTATTTTATATAATTATATTTTATTTTAATTTATACCACGGGCTGTTTAAATACTCGATTCTGATTGGCTGGAAGGTGTGCAGTAAAACCGTTTAATGCACAGGTAGTTCCAGTCAGTTTGATTACAGTTCGAAATTAATCCGCTACTATAAACTTTGGTAACCATAGTAACACAGTTCCACTTGCAAACAGCGTGAGAGACATCGTTTAACTTATTTAGGTAGGGTAAATGGACCCGCTTCGCGCCGGGTGGTTCTTCATCTCTACGTCGTGCATTAAAATCCTTTAATGCATGGCTAGCCGTGGATTATCCCTTACATAATATAATATAATTAATATAATATAATATAATATAACATATGTAGAGGACAAAGGCAAATGTTTTTTTATTTATTTAAACTTTAAATTACCAATACAGAATATTATTTGTGTATTTGTGGAATGTATTATGACTTTTCAGTGGGATAAATGCTAAATAAGGGTGGTGCACATAAGGTTTCATGAATTACCAACTGTGATTGCACTTTTTAAACGATAATGCTTATTGTTGTATTATGCACTGAGAGTTTTGCTGTGGTGTTTAGACAATCCATCTGTGCTCTGTCTGTCTGTATTAGCTAGTGTATTCCCAAAAGTCAGAAAGTTGTATAAGGAAGGTGAGCAGTCATGCCAACAGCTTAATTTCTATCACAACAGCCTACTTTACGTCCAGACTGATGCGAGGAAAACAAGATTATATTTTTGAGTAACACAGTTGATATAAGGGTGACTGATGCAGCACTGTCAGAAAGCTCTAACACAGCAGCGACACTATGATATTTTCATCACTTTGTGACAAAGTTGCCATGCCAGTTGCAAGTTACCAATGAAGCTTAATGGCCTGGGATCTTCATCACACAGTTAGGAACTACTAAAATTGGATTGTGCATGTGAGATGGAGAAAAGCGAGCATGGAGGTTAAGGATGTGATTTGAGAGTAAATGTCATTTTGCATTATGATCGTCAAGTAGCCTATGTGTGGTGCAGTGTCAGATTTACATAAAGCTAAGTAGTTATGTTACTTGTCCAAGTAGTAAATTAAATGATTGACAAAATGGTTTATCTAAACCATTTTGACATGACTGTAATATAATTAATATTATCTACCTTTCTTAATACTTTATTGCTGTCTTAATTGTTTAGCCCAAAATTAACATTTTTGTAGTAGTTATTTACTTAGTTTCAATGCCATATTCTGTTATTTTTCTGTGGAACACAGAATTTTTGAAGAATCTTCATGCAGCTCTTTTCTGTAAACATTTTAGCACCATAAAAGCAACACAATCATGTCATTGTCGCTAATACGTATATATTTGTATGATTTCATTTATTTGTTTTTGTACAATCTGCTTACACCCCAATGATGGGTATGTTTAGGATTGGGGTAAGGGGTGGACCTTTATGCTTACTTTTCCACCTAATAATCATTTTTTTTATGATTAGCATTTTATGAATTTATTTGAAATTGCCACCTCGAAACAGTCACAATTTCCTGTGAGATTAGGTTGATAAAAGTGATACATACATCTTGTATGACTTCAAAAGACTTGAATAACACACATTTCCAATTGCTTAATATGAGTAAAAGGCAGAAATTTAAATATTAATTTGAGAACTCTAACTGGTTCACTGAACTGCCAGACTCAGTGATCCTTTTGAAAGTTAACAGCTCACTGAGGGGAGATTATCTGTGATTTTGATTATAATATTACCTTTCATCACACAAATCTATTGTATGACTTCAGTTTGGGTTAGTTATTACTTTTTTGAGACAAAGGATGCATTGATCAAAAGTGACAGGAAATAGGGCTGGGTAAAAATATCGATTCATCAATGCATTGCAATTATTTGTTTCTCAATTCAATATCGATTCATCAAATCCTATGAATCGATTCAGCCCACCGCCCAGTGGCGGCGCTGTGGGCAACACTCATCAGAGCGCGCGCTGACACGGAGTAAAGACTTGTTTATACTCGACGCGTCCGTTTCTTTTACTGTCTATAATCCGCACGTGAGCGAAGATGCGCGCGGCAAAAATGACGCGTTTGGTGTGCAAGACCTCATTTCGCTTGGCTGTGTGCAAGGCTTTTTTTGTAACAGCGCGCGCGGCACCGCATCCGAGGATGAACGACTTCTGACAAGCCGAATCTGTCCGAGTATGTATGTCACCGCACCGGTGTTGTGCCGAATTTCGACTCCCTGCCAGAATCCGACTCCCCCTCGCGTGCACGCGCAATGACGTCACCACACTAGTCGCTGAATTTCGACTCCCTGACAGAATCTGACTTCCCTTGCACGTGCAATGAACTTGGTGCGACTGTTTTATTGTTCGTCTGTTTGTGCTACTTACTTAAAGTTTGGTGTCTTTTTTTTTTTTTTTTTTTTTTGCAGGTGTTTATTAATAAATATAATTATCAGTGTTTTCCAGAAAGTGTTGCAAAAACCGATCACTGGCATACAGGATATTAGGCTATGTTTAAGTGCATTATACTTACCAAGTCAAATATGAAATGTTAATATTATAATATTATATTTAACATTTATTCCTATTGTGCACTGTTTACTATACTATAGACAGTCCAATAATACCATTTGCAATAAGTTCTACTTCTAATTCTGCACATAGATTATTCTAGATATACTCTGCCAGTGCATTTTATTTAAATCAAACCCCAGAATTATTTTCGTGTCCAAAGCACAGGTGTAAGCAAAGTATATAAATCATACTTCCCTAATTTTTCAGGTTCACAAAGTCAAAGACACATTAAACTCGTGCTGGTTACACCTCTTACTTAATTCTTTACTATGGTAAAATAATTTCTCTGTTTTACATTTGATATTGTATTGTGATAGGCACTTTTAGTTCATTCTGACATTTGCCAGTATAACTGGGTGGCTATAGTCATCTGAAGTGAACATAACACTTGTCCGTTTCAACATACCTACAACTTTGTAATCAAAAATTATTTTGATGGTGCACACTTTCTGTTTCCAGGATGATTAACTGTATTTCGGTGAAAAAAAAAAAAATACAAATAAAACAGAAATAGGCTACATGTAAAATGCCTATAACTGTGAAGTCATTCAGACTGGTGCTTTTCTGCAGAGGACCCATGGACAAAGGTGTCATCAAAATGAGTTTTCTTTTGCAAAGCTGAAATTGGAAGGGGAGTTTAAATTCGGCAGGTTCTGTGTTTAAAACTCACAGTGATGTTATGTGTCACTGCATAAATACACACACACACACACACACACACACACACACACACACACACACACACACACACACACACACACACACACACACACACACACACACACACACACACACACACACACTGACACACACACACACACACACACACACACACACACACACACACACACACACACACACACACACACACACACACACACACACACACACACACACATATAGTATAGAAATACTAAAAGCAGACAGGAATTACAGGTGTGGAAACTATATGAAAAGTAAAGGATTTTGTTTTTTCCTTTTTTATTAAATGCCAAGCAAATTACAAATAATAAACATGACAATAGTCTAACACATAGCTATACAAATGTAGTCAACAACAAATAGCCTAGTAAAAGAACATATACAATCTAAAATAATAATAGCCTACAAGTAAAAGAAAGAAAAAAAAATGATATAAACAGAAAAAGGAACAGGTGAGATCCTCATCTAAACAGCATTAAAGCTTCACATAGAGACCTAGTGCGTTTTGTTTGACTATTCATTGAATCCAAGTAGGCCTAGTAACTCAATACATTTTGTCAAATCTATCTGAAATAACAAAAAGTTTCCTTTAGCCCATTTTTGTTTATATTATTTCCCCATAATCAAACAAACATTAACAATAAAGGCCAAATTTGGTGTTAATCTTTGTATATCAAAATAAAAAAAATACATATTATTCAGAAAAGTAAACTGCCTAAGCATTTACAAAGCAAACATATGAGCAGTAAAGTAATTGACCGCCGCGTATAGTGACGTCATGGGCGTGCACACAAGGGGAGTCAGATTCTGGCAGATTTTTTTTTTTATCACCAAAATGCAGTTAATCATCCTGGAAACAGAAAGTGTGCACCATCAAAATACATTTAAAGTTATAGGTAAATGTTGTGGACAAGTGACAAGACAAATCTGAATTGGACAAGTGTTTTGTTCACTTCAGATGAATGTCAGAATGAACTAAAAGTGCCTATCACAATACAATATCAAATGTAAAACAGAGAAACTATTTTACCATCCATTGTAAGAGGTGTAACCAGCACGAGTTTCATGTGTCTTTGACTTTGTAAACCTGAAAAATTAGGGAAGTATGATTTATATACTTTGCTTACACCTGTGCTTTGGACACGAAAATAATTCTGGGGTTTGATTTAAATAAAATGCACTGGCAGAGTATATCTAGAATAATCTATGTGCAGAATTAGAACTTATTGCAAATGGTATTATTGGACTGTCTATAGTATAGTAAACAGTGCACAATGGGAATAAATGTTAAATATAATATTATAATATTAACATTTCATATTTGACTTGGTAAGTATAATGCACTTAAACATAGCCTAATATCCTGTATGCCAGTGATCGGTTTTTGCAACACTTTCTGGAAAACACTGATAATTATATTGATTAATAAACACCTGCAAAAAAAAAAAAAAAAGACACCAAACTTTAAGTAAGTAGCACAAACAGACGAACAATAAAACAGTCGCACCAAGCTCATTGCACGTGCAAGGGAAGTCAGATTCTGTCAGGGAGTCGAAATTCGGCGACTAGTGTGGTGACGTCATTGCGCGTGCACGCGAGGGGGAGTCGGATTCTGGCAGGGAGTCGAAATTCGGCACAACACCGGCACGCAGTTTGCGAGTCTAAATTGCAATTCATTGCAAAGATTTTTTTGTTAAGGATTTGTTTACTGTGTGTGATTCATTTAATGGAAAGCACATTCACTTCTAGTCGTCTTGTTGTTCATTTTAAATAAACGTAGAGCAAGTAGCTAATCAGTGTCTGCTCGTTTATTCAAACTAAGTTGTCCTATATAACAGACGAAGGTCGCAACGTCCCCAAAAACTGCATGTGCACTAGTTTGATAACAAATGCTTCAGAGTTAACATGTTATATATATTGTACTAAAATGTTATGAGTTATATGATGGATATGTCGGTAATGTATCCTACATAGGCACAGTAAATAAGCCAAAGGTTCTCTGATCAGCTGTTCAGTGTTATTTATTGTGTTGACAAAGTAAGTTAGCACTTTGTAATGTTATAATATCTATGGTTGCACTTTGTTTTATGAGTATGCACATTTTGTGCTTCTGTTTACATTTATTTTATAACGTGAATGTTTAGGAAGAAAAATATACTTTCTACTAACAGTTACATGCACTTTAGATTAGAGATGTTAATAAAGCACCTGTTTGTTACAGTTGTGCTTTGTATTCAACACATGTACAATATTGTACAGTTTGTTCTGCTAAATAAACCATGACAGGAAACATGCTTGGGTCAATTTGTTCTTAAACATTGGTAATACTGCACACATTATTTAAAAATATACCCAGGTACTTAATTACTTGTGTATTTACTTATTATTGAATCGATATCGAAGCTAATAAGTCAATATCGAATCGAATCGAAATCGAATCGAATCGAAGCCTCAAGAATCGAAATCGAATCGAATTGTGAAATTCCTAACAATACCCAGCCCTAACAGGAAAGACAATTATAATGTTATTAAAGACTTCTAATTCAAATAAGTGCTGTTCTTTTGTACTGTCTATTCATAAAATAATTCTGATATTTCGGATCACGGAACAAGGTCATACAGTTTTGCAACGACATAGTGAGTAACTAACAGAATGTTATTTTTGAGTGAACTACTCTTTTCATGTTGTCTCTATTACAAAAATAATACATATATTTTTTTACAGTTTGGAAACATGACTTCCAAAGAGTCAACTAATTATAGAAACCTAATTCTCAACTTTGTTTGAACCTACTGCGGTATGAGTAAAAATCTCAGGTTTTCATCTGTCTTGGGACTTGGTTTGACAGCAGAACATCCTGAAAATTGAGTGGTTTTGGGATCTACAAACACAGAGTTAGTGTTGTTGTGAATCCCAAACGCGAACACCAAGTCCCTGCTGAATAACTAAATATGAGAATTATACAGTGTGATTCACAAAGCTACTGACACGCAGACACCACCTCTTCTTAAAAATGCTCTACGTGAGCGTAAAATAAATGCCTTAAAGCAAGCATAAGACTTTTTTGTCAGCGAGTTAAAGTCTAGGAAAGGGTCACCGGGGCCACATGATTTGTCAAGGACAGAGGAGGTCTCCATTAATATAACATTAACCTTCCTAACCTGCACCTACCTTCCCCGAACCTCTACTTTTGTCTTCATTAGATGCCATGACGTGTTCTCCGAATAGCTCAGAGTGCCTGTTAGCAGACGTGGAGCATCAAACACCCTGTGAAGACTTTGCGTCTGTGAAATCGTTTTTCCAGCTGGGTACGACGGAAAACATTTTCATTGGAAAAACGAAAAGCAGAGAAATCCAGTGAATACAGATATTTTCAGAAGCCGTACTTTAGCTTTGTACCCGAGCAGATAGTTTCATGGGAGCAGGTCTACTTTTTTTCAGGTGTGGGATTTGTTGTGCCTTGTCATTACAGAGGAGCAATGGGAACTCAGCCATCACTGTTGTTCACCTCTCTTGTCATTCTGGGAATGGATTGTACAGGGATGAAAAAGACAGCAGACAGGCTCGAGATAGAAGGCTCAGTTGAACTGTCAGATATTCTGAGCCTCTCCACATGAATAAGACTCCTTAATGTTGGTAACCTTGAGGTTTGTGTTTGCTCTCCATAGAAACAGACTGCTGAATCTTTGTTCCCCTGGTAACCTGCAACGTGAGGCAGTCCAGCTGGTGAGAGTGGCATGCTTATTGGAAAAATTCTCCCTATACCAATTGAGCAAATAGGGTGACGATGATGAGAGAGACTGTAGGTGGAACTGCGACGACAACGTCTGAGGGAGAGCTTTGGCACAGTCTTACATTACATAAAGCCTCAATGTTGCTTAATATTCACCGCATCTCCGTCCTTCTGGCTCTGGGACTCTGTCTTTATCTTATTGAGGAGCTTATATTCTTCCAGTACTCTTCTCTCTGGCTGCTTATTTTCTCCCAGCATTTTTTTGACAGTGCAGGATTTGACTGAGCAAAACTCAGCTGTCAGAACAGGAACAATGCCTCTCCTTTAGGCAAAGTCTGCATCTGCTTTAGGCAACGGGACTGCATGACTGATGCACCACTTTGACCTCAGGGCTTGGCATTAATGCACTTCTTGCTTGTTTATTTGAACAAAAGCAGTAATGTGTGTCAAATGCATGAGATAAGTTCGCCTAGTGTGTCTTCTTGTAGTCTTTGAAGTGAGGCGATGAGACCGGACTCCTCAGATGCCTTATCAAATAATGAAAGCGTTGGGGTTACAACATATTCAGATTGTTTGGTGAACACCCGACAGATACTGGTTTGAAACAGCAGAGGGCAGTGTTCTCTTTGCATCACGTAGAGGTCTGTCAGGCGAAGGCTGTTTGATTTTAGGTTTGATTCAGTGGAGGTGTGTTTAGGCTGTGTAGCTGTGAGAATGTTAGCATTAATTAAAGATGTTTTCAAGTTTTTCAATTCTAAGAGTTACAAATGGGTGATATTTTATTTTTGTATATTTGTATAGGCCTGCATTAATGTTCATAGGTTTGGGGTCAGTCATTTTGTAATTAGAATTTTTCTTACTTTTATGTAGCAACGATTTATTAATTTGATCAAATTGACAGTAAAGCCATGGGGTTATGTTAAAAAGATCTTCATTTCAAATAAATGTCTCTCTTTTGAACTTTCTGTTCTTTAAGAATACTGAAAAAGAAAACAATGATGGTTTCCACAAAAATATTAACTCTTTCCCCACCAGTGCTTAAAAAAAAAAATATTTTTCAGCATTTTCACAAAAATGTCATGGCCCCCAGAATATTTTTTTGTTTATGAATATCTGAACATGCAGTGTATCAAAAGAAAGAACAGACTCTCTCCTACTAAACAAAAAAGCATTATTTTTTGAGCAACACTTGAATGTGGGTAAGTTTCATAAAAAAAAGCAGTATTTTGTCCTTTATGTGTAACTATATGTGTCTGCACCTTGACGCTTTATCTTGGCCAGGTCGCCGTTTTTAATGAGAATGAGTCCTCTATGTGCTAACCTGGTTAAATAAAGGTTAAATAAAAATAAATAAATAAATGTATAAGTTTATATCTCTTGTTTTTGCATGTTCCTCGCACATGTTTTGATCAGAAGATTCAGAACTTTTTCAGAAGATGCATAATAGAGCCCCCTTCCCCGTATAACAGTGAAAACACGGAAAGCCAGAAAATTCTGTCAATGGCGGGATAGAGTTAAGCAGCACAAACGTTTTTAACATAGATAATAATAAGAAATGTTTCTTAAGCACTAAATCAGTGTCACAAGATCATTCAGAAATCCTTCGAATATCCTGAAGTATATATATATATATACTTTAGCTTTCATGACGCACACACGCAAGGTCTCTCGCTCTCTCCCTCACTGCCATGCGCGCTACACGGTTTGAAGCAGTTCTGTCTCGCATGCGCGCTCTAGATTTACGGGAGATTTGAACTAATTTGCGGGCTTCAGGGAGACTTGGGATGTCTGCGACTCTGTCAACTGCCTATTGTCTGAATACCGCGCTAACAGAGCTACGTAAACAGAGCGAACATGAGAGCATCCGACTGCAGACGTCAATAATGCAGCGTAATGGAATAATCTCCTGATAATACTCCACTTCCCGAAAGTTATAAACTGCCCACGGAACCCAGTTAAGGTACACAAATCTATTCAACAAAAATAGTGATGCAGTTAAGTGTTTTTTCGCTCAGCCGAGCCCTCTCTGTTGCTGTGTGCAGCTGTCAGTCACCTCTTCCTGAACGTCCACTCACGCACTCACGGGCATGCACTGCGGTCTCGTGAGAAAACGCATCTTTTTGATATAAAGTTTTTCTTTTTCCCGAATACAAATATTTGTTCGAAATAAGTATTCGTAAAAAACACGTTATTTGTGCCTTTCCGAATACCGTATTCGGGTTCGGCTCCACCCCTAATATATATATATATATATATATATATATATATATATATATATATATTAATTATTTATATAAAGGCTATATACTGAATGGACTCACATACGTATATTTACTTTGAACATTAATGTAGGCTATACATTGAATTTTGCATTGGTTTGAAAAATATCACCCATTTTTAACTCTTAGAATTGAAAAACGTGCTAAAACACTCTTTTGATTCATAAAGTACATAAAATACATAAAGTAAAACGAAATAGAAATAGAAAATGGATGTAATGAGGACCACGTTCCAGTGAAATATCTTCACAGTCCTCTATGAAGGGCATCATTATGTGTATATTTTGGTGTAATTGAGTGGCACACACATATAATATGCAGTCTCTATATTGTGCTTTAAGGAGTCCTAATATGCCCTTTTACAAAGTATTTTACAAAGATGTTGAGTGATAGTTTCAGAGTGGTATGTTTTTTCATATATTTACGATGTTATCCACCATTTAATCATATTTGTTGGAAAACTATGGTTATAGAAACAGTAGTCGATCACAAAAAACATGGTTCAGTTTCCTAAGGGACGGTGAACAAGCTTACAAAAGCTACAGTAAACAATGCCATAACACTAATGTTGGCTAGCAGGTGAGCGTAGCAACAACAAAACTCATAATTAGAACTGTTAATAGAAAACACAACTACAAATAATAAGACATACAATGGAAACTGCTCCATTTCAGGAGAAGCTTTTATGTGTAGCCTGCATCGTGGTTCTGGAAGCTGTTCTTTGTAAAATGTGCAGCGCACAGATACATCAGGATTATAATGTTTATAGGAACAGTTTAAAATAACTTTACCCATGCTAAGTGTCACGGCGTGGTGCAGGCAGAAGAAGAGGCAAGAGTTCCAATGCAAATACTTTTACTAAGTAAGACACTTCAGGCAGGTACAAACAGACAAGGGTAACTCACGCAACATAAGACTAACTGACAAAAGAGAGACTGAACTAAATAAACACACACACACACACACACACTGATGAACAGAAACAGGTGACACAAATGACAGGAGCGGAGCAGGTGAGAGAGGAGACCAGGGTGAAGCCGTAGAGCCGACGAGACAGGGTGATGCTGAGGGACTGGAGGGACATGGTGAGACCGCAGGCTCAGGCGACTGAAGTGTAGACAGGGACACAGAAGGACACGGTGGAGACAGAGGGAGTGAGGACCAAAGGGGAACTGAGGGGAGTGAGGAGTCTAACAGAACCGGGGGGACGAAAGGACGAGGCGTAGCCAGAGGAGAGAAGTCCAAAGGTGAGGGAAGGCCGACGAGGGACCAAAGTGGATCCGGGGGGACGAGGGAGCCTGGTGGAACTGGGGGACTGAGGGGCCATGGTGGAGCTGAGGGAGGTAAGAGCCAAGGGGGAGCAGATGGGACGAACGGCCGAGGTAGAGTCCTGGTTGAGGAGGTTGGAGGCGGAGGCCAGGGATCCACCGACCAGGCTGGATCAGCAGGGCTGGTAGGCAGAGGCGGAAGGGCTGAAAGGTAGCAGATGAGAGGAGGTGGGAGAGGGAGGTTGGGTGGGAATACCGTCTCTGGCTGAGCGTGGCTGACGTGACGCTCTGGCTGGGCGTGGCTGGACGGGACCAGCGGTGAAGGCTTGACTGGGCTAGACGGGACCAGCGGTGAAGGCTTGACTGGGCTGGACGGGACCAGCGGTGAAGGCTGGACGGTCTCTGGCTGGACGGTCTCTGGCTGGACGGTCTCTGGCTGGACGGTCTCTGGCTGGACGGTCTCTGGCTGGACGGTCTCTGGCTGGACGGTCTCTGGCTGGACGGGCTCAGGCTGGACGGGCTCGGGCGGGCGACGGGCACAGGCTCTGGCGGGCGGGCGACGGGCACAGGCTCTGGCGGGCTGGAGACGGGCACAGGCTCTGGCGGGCGGGCGACGGGCACAGGCTCTGGCGGGCGGGCGACGGGCACAGGCTCTGGCGGGCGGGCGACGGGCACAGGCTCTGGCGGGCGGGCGACGGGCACAGGGTCTGGCGGGCGGGCGAAGGGCTCGGCGGGATGAGACTCCGGAAGAGCGCTGACGAGATCTTCTCCCAAGCAGATGGTGAAGGGAGAGTTACAGCTCGCCAGCACCCAGTCCACAAAGGCTGCAAAGTTATCCCGGGGACCTTCTTCGGTTAACTGCTCTCTGCATACGTCATTCAAGCTCACCTTAAAAAACGTGCAGAGGCAGACATCCGGGTAGTGAGTAAGATGAGCAGTCTCTAGAAAGGTCCGCGTGTGTTCCTCCAACGATTGATTCCCCTGCTCTAAACACAGGAGGAGGACAGTAGGGATATCCATTTTAGAGTGGTCAGTAGTTCTGTCACGGCGTGGTGCAGGCAGAAGAAGAGGCAAGAGTTCCAATGCAAATACTTTTACTAAGTAAGACACTTCAGGCAGGTACAAACAGACAGGGTAACTCACGCAACATAAGACTAACTGACAAAAGAGAGACTGAACTGAAGGAACTAAATACACACACACACACTGATGAACAGAAACAGGTGACACAAATGATGATAATTACAATGCACAGGTGACAACGATGAAAACAAGCAGGTGTGTAGACAAGAGGGATGCTGGGAAGTGTAGTGAAGAGACGGAGACAAGACAGACTGTGACACTAAGTTAGTCAGGCTCTGGAAGGTCAAACAAATGAGTTGTGGAAAAAGCAGCACATTTTGGACTCGTCTTCTTTTCTGCGTATTCCGTGGGCAGGGATTATTTAAACGAGGAACATTATGACTTCATGAAGCCCGGAAAAACTGTGTTGTAGTCCAAACGAGCCGCTCATTGTAGTTCTTGCATGGAAAGTGGATTCTTTGGAGTGGACTTTGAACTTTGTAACCTTGCAGATCTTTTTTATGCTCAAACCGCAACATTACACACTAATTCAAGTGTAAAAAGTGAAAAGCATAAGAGGACACCTTTAAATTTTAGATAGAGAAAAATATGTCTGTTGGGGACTGTATTGTGACCTTTGTGTTTTAAGCATATGCTTTTTATTTTTGCTAAAGCCAAATTCCACTAAAATTTTTTGAATGTAAATTCTGTTTGAAAAGCTTCTTATACTTTAAATGCATCCATTGTGAATAGCAGGTATTTTCTCTTCATGGAGAATTTTAAGATATGAATTAAGCCTATGCTTCTGTTCAACGGATGAATCATTTTCCATCAAGAAAATTGTATTTTCTGGGAATCCACAGAATTGCTTCTACCCTGAATCATTTCATGTTGTTGTCACTTTGTAGACTGATCCATTATCGCACTCATCCCGCTAGCTTGAACTGTTGATCACTTTGTTAATTCACTGTGACAGAAGGCTTCCTGTGGTCTCTGCCTCCTGAGACCCTGTAATTCATTTTTGTCCCCTATAAGAGACTCAAGATCTGAATTCAGGGGAAGGAATAGCTTCTGGCCTGAAACCATGTTCTAATAAAGACTCCATACTGGGCTTTTCAGTGATATCCCATTTGTTTGATTAAACCTTGGCAGTCATTTGTCCTATCTCCTCAAATACTTACATGGCCAACAAATGTCCTGGACCGCTGGGTCTCGGAGGCTCTACTCTGTATTCCTTTACTTCATAGACATGATTTACTAGTTCATTTGGTTTATACTGCATGTAATGATTTGTAAACACTAATACTTAAAGACTGATAAGTTATATTCCATGATATATAGTTATATTTCAGACTAATTATACTTTACAGTTATGTTGGAAATTATTTATGAAAGATTAAGCAGCCAACTGTATTGAATCTGACAGTAGCTGCATCACAAACCGTAAGTAAATTATTTCATAATGCTTACATCACGTGCCATAGCAAGTGGGCGTTAATATTGTTTCTAATACAATGACGCTAACCAATCACAACAGTGGCCATTTACTGACAAGCCTTAAAGGAGCTGACCCTTAAAAACTGATAATTTCAGACAGACAGGTCAGAATGAAGGTTGAAAATAATAATTTATAGGCTATATATATATATATATATATATATATATATATATATATATATATATATATATATAACACACTCACCGGCCACTTTATTAGGTACCCCATGCTAGTAACGGGTTGGACCCCCTTTTGCCTTCAGAACTGCCTCAATTCTTCGTGGCATAGATTCAACAAGGTGCTGGAAGCATTCCTCAGGGAGTTTGGTCCATATTGACATGATGGCATCACACAGTTGTCGCAGATTTGTCGGCTGCACATCCATGATGCGAATCTCCCGTTCCACCACATCCCAAAGATGCTCTATTGGATTGAGATCTGGTGACTGTGGAGGCCATTTGAGTACAGCGAACTCATTGTCATGTTCAAGAAACCAGTCTGAGATGATTCCAGCTTTATAACATGGCGCATTATCCTGCTGAAAGTAGCCATCAGAAGTTGGGTACATTGTGGTCATAAAGGGATGGACATGGTCAGCAACAATACTCAGGTAGGCTGTGGCGTTGCAACGATGGTCAATTGGTACCAAGTGGCCCAAAGAGTGCCAAGAAAATATTGCCCACACCATGACACCACCACCACCAGCCTGAACCGTTGATACAAGGCAGGATGGATCCATGCTTTCATGTTGTAGACGCCAAATTCTGACCCTACCATCCGAATGTCGCAGCAGAAATCGAGACTCATCAGACCAGGCAACGTTTTTCCAATCTTCTATTGTCCAATTTCGATGAGCTTGTGCAAATTGTAGCCTCAGTTTCCTGTTCTTAGCTGAAAGGAGTGGCACCCGGTGGGGTCTTCTGCTGCTGTGGCCCATCTGCCTCAAAGTTCGACGTACTGTGCGTTCAGAGATGCTTTTCTGCCCACCTTGGTTGTAACGGGTGGTTATTTGAGTCACTGTTGCCCTTCTATCAGCTCGAACCAGTCTGGCCATTCTCCTCTGACCTCTGGCATCAACAAGGCATTTCCGCCCACAGAACTGCCGCTCACTGGATGTTTTTTCTTTTTCGGACCATTCTCTGTAAACCCTAGAGATGGTTGTGCGTGAAAATCCCAGTAGATTAGCAGTTTCTGAAATACTCAGACCAGCCCTTCTGGCACCAACAATCATGCCACGTTCAAAGTCACTCAAATCACCTTTCTTCCCCATACTGATGCTCGGTTTGAACTGCAGGAGATTGTCTTGACCATGTCTACATGCTTAAATGCACTGAGTTGCCGCCATGTGATTGGCTGCTTAGAAATTAAGTGTTAACGAGCAGTTGGACAGGTGTACCTAATAAAGTGGCCGGTGAGTGTATATATTGCTAAATACCTCAAGGAAAAATTCCATGTCATGATGACCATGTCATTTTCATTATTGTTAATTAAGAGACTATATTTGGAATATTTTTACTTAATTTGTCAGACCACGGATCATTAAGTCCATATGTTATGCATCAACAACATGGTTCTATACAACTTTGCTATAAAAAAATAAATGTTTTCACACAAAACCAGGTCACAAAAACTAAATATCACTATTTTTGTGGATCGGTTTGTGATTATTCAAGATTAATCTGCACATCCCAGTCAGAAGCATTGTTAAAATCATCTGGAGCTTCATGAATGACATCTGAAGCCTCAGCACAAAATTACATTGTAAAATTGAAATGCTTGCCACTTGTTGATGTTTATAAATCAAAGCAAGGCTTTTTGGGAATGTGCTGTATGAATCCCAGGGGTCATTCTATAGTTGGTACTTTTTCATGTTGGGGCAGAAATATAGCTGCAGTGCTCTTTAGCTCTGCCAGAGCCTGGCCTAGAGCGGCCCTCTGTTCTGTCTGAAATGAAACTGTCTTGAACACAGTTTAAATCCCCCTTTGAAATAAATCCTTATCATCAATTAGATGTCAAGGGAAAGTGTCTGACATCACCTGACTCTCCTAATGTCTCCCACATTAATAGGTGTCTTTTTCAGATTTCATCTGCCAAACCGCTTCAGCCTGCCTCTCTCCCTCTGTTTATAGACCAGCATGAATAAATGATGAAATGATAATACACAGCAGCAGAACCTTTTTTTTCCCCTCTCCCAGAGACGACTCTGCAGGAGACCGGGGACTTGCCTGTATTAAAATGCATTAACAGTAAATCAGGTCAGGCCCCCACTGCCTGCTATAGTTTTTTTTTGTTTTTTTCCCGCTTTCGAGGTGTGGGTCTGCAGGCAAACATCCCTGCTAGTTAACATGGCTGAGATTGGGATCGAATCAACGGAAAGCTAAAATCTAGGATGAGTATCCACAGAGAGATACACTCAGGTGTATGTAGAAGACCCCAAAACTGATTGTTTGCATCTGGAGACTATGATATAACCACTTTACAACAAAACAAAAAATGTTAGAGGGCAGAAAATCTGGTCTGTATGATGGTATACACAGTATACTGTATAATGTTAAGTTTAGTTGTTTATGGTTGCCAAGCAACACTGAATCTTGCAGCACAACTGCGCTTAAAGGCCAATTCACACCGCACCGACAAACATCAACAGTTGCATAGTTAATATATTGCAATATATTGCATAGTTGTGCTTGAAGTCAATACATTTCTGATATTGAATTGAAACCAGAGACAACCAACAAAATATGAATAACTGATTATTGTAACCGACTCCTTCCACCAAGTGATGTAAAGTCCGATTCATGTCCGCGATCCTGTTCTTTCAGACAGTTTGTTCAATGAACCGGTAAAAAACCCAAAAACAATTAATCGGTTCCTTATGTCATCATGCAATGTCACTAAGCATTTCTTTTCTAACAACTCAGTGTCATGTTATATTAATGAAACATTCAAATTAAAAACAAATATCCCCTTTGGACATCCCTTTTGCCCACTACTTTATACCTGTACCTTTACCATCAAAAAATAAAAAGAAATATAGCTGCGAGCAGCGATTACGGGCCCAAGCCGGTGGCACCGCAACCCTGGGGCACCAGGGTGGCGGTACCGTCGGCTTTGGCCCTTCATCGCTGCTCGCAGCTATATTTATATATATATATATATATATATATATATATATATATATATATATATATATATATATATATATATATATATATATATAAAGCCAGTGGCACCGCCAGCCTGGTGCCTTTAGCGTTATTGTGCACGACGTGACACAAAATATCTGCTCGCTATCTGCCGAACGGCTCTGGTAGTCCCGCTTCAGCACTGATGATGTTGTAGAATTAGTGCGCTCTGGTTGGTCTGGATTATTGGGGATTTTTTAATTTATGCAGAAATAAGTTATTTATAATACAGATAGAGAATAAAGTTAGTGTTGATTAAAATGAAAGAAAACAATTATATTGATCTGAAATATAGCACATTAATTTTAAATTTATTTAGGTTCAATTACCAAACATACAATCTTAATTTAATTTAAAGCAAACAATACATTTAAAATATATGGGTTGTATGCACATAAAAAAAAAAGAAGATATATCCAAAAAAGACAAGGCCTTAAAGCAGTGGTTCTCAATCTTGGTCCTATGGGTGCCACTGCTCTGCACATTTTATATGTCTCCTTTATCTGACACACCCACTTCAGTTAATAAAGCTCTTTCCTAACGAGCTGATGATCTGAATCAGGTGTGTTAAATGAGGGAGACATACAAACTATGCAGAGCAGTGGCTCCCTAGGACCAGGATTGAGATCCACTGCCTTAAAGGGTTAAACTCTTTTCACTGTAACAGAAACACACTCTCACACACACACACACACACACACACACACACACACACACACACACAGTCAAGTCACTTACATTTTAGATGCAATATTGACGGTTTTTCTGTTTCAGCAGCGAAAATAGTTAAACAAAGATCACAGCAGAACCATTGCGCATCTCACAGCAACATGTTTTCTCATTACTGAATGATTCAGCATTTTGGACAAATTGGTTTACTCAAAGATTCAATTAGGGTTGTGCCGATAGACGATATCATAGTTAAGCCAGCATCGCGACCCCCCCCCCCCCCCATGTTTCCATGGTGACGCGTCATGCTTGGCACGTGATTCACCACAGCCAAAATAGCGCTGTGTGACATGTAACGTTAGCGCTTTTATTTATAAATATTAACAAACCTGGTTACCATGTCATCAACTATCTTCTATTCTGATTCTCAAATGTGTGTAAGTGAGTTTGTTTTGTCGTTTAAAAAACAGTTTCTCCCGAAATACATGGCCGGTGAACTGGGAGAAGAATAGAGTTAACTTTATACTTACACTGTGTGTCTGATATGAATAAAATCCGTCGGCAAATATATTTGAATGGGTTGTTATTGCTGCTTCCATAGACACCATTGTGTATTTTACAAACTATAAATGTATTGTTTTGCTATAAATTATATGCATTTAAATGTCTGAAACCTAAAATAAACATTATGTGGTTAAAAACACTGAATAGTTGTGATATAATATGACAAGCACTGAACACGTCTGTCTCTGGCCAAAGAGTATAGAAGCACAAGAGGCGAAACTCTGATGCTTTTCTGGTAACAGCCACTAGGTGGCGCTTCGGGAGTGCGGCCGCCATTTTGGGATGAAGATTCCAACGGGAGTTACTGGACAACAGCACAGATAACAGTTTTTTGAGGTAGTTTTTTCTTGCATTATTGAATTTTTCCATTTTATGCAACTTTACACATTTACTACTATTATTAGTTACCAACTCCACTTGGCCTGAAATATATTTTGTACGTTTTAATCCCCTGGATCATGCTACAAACATGATGATCTTTATGATGCATTGCTGTGTCCGTTATCCTATAATTGCCACAATTTTGTACAGTGGCTGTGTTTTTGTTTACATTCTCTTGCTTTAACGGTCCTTAATATACGATATAATTAGTTTACTGTAAAGCTATTTCTATTGCTGGTATATAGGCCTAATAGTTGTACGAAATAGAGTCTGTAGGCCTACTACATACGTGTTGTTGTAGCCATTAAATAAGCGCATTTAGTTTCATATTTGTTCAAATATTATAATGTGTTTTTCCCCATGTTGATTATGAAAAGTGAACAGCATGAGTAGGATATGATATCGGGAGACATGAAGTGGGTCATACATGATTTTGACTCATTAGCCTACGTTGTGTTTTGTAGAAAGCCTTTCTTTAAAAATTTATTTCGTTTTGTGTAAATTGTATCTTAATTTAAACAAATTACCTGGATTTATAAGCAAATATAGCAGACAATATAATCATGACATACGGCGAGGTCATTTGCAGTGCTCGTGAACTTGAGCGAATCTCATCATAAATTAACCGAAATATGCCTCAGACATGAAAAATATAGAAAGCTTGCAACTAAATCTTTAAACGAAACTATTCCAAACGAGAAGAAATAGGCTACTCTCTGATTATGTTGCACACTCACATATTATGTATGTCGAAATAACGAGATATTATGTCGAAATAACATTATAAATAATAAATCTTTAAATATATTTGATTGAATGCTGAATGTTGTGCTTATTCGATTTAGTAAAATTAAAACTCTAGTTGTGATAATTAAAATTATTGAATATTAAATATTGAAGTTTTGCTCATTTAATAAGATTAATAGTATACAATATAGGCTATAAGTGCGCAGCTCCCCCTGTCAATGATCTAGCACCCCCTCGGCACCTGCGTTAAAAATTATCTGGCGCTGCCCCCTCTTTTTACATAATTATTTCAACCTAAAAATGACCTCTGCACTGTACTAAATACATAATATATGACTGCCGAGTGGCTTTCACCCCAAAATGGCGGAAGCGTAGCGCTGCTGCTGGGCGCTGGTGTTGCAATGGAACGTTCTATTGGCTTTCACTTCTTGTAAATATACGTTCTTTGCTCTGGCTCAGCGCCAGCCACAGCGCAAAAAGCACAGTCTGGATCTGGCTGCTCTGTCACGTGTACATTGTACATCATGTACATTCGCTCCTAGTGGTCAGCTGCTGCAGACTCAGAGCGTGCCGAAATCAAAATGGCTGATGAGATGTAGAGGAAAATATCTCCGCGTTGTGCCTACGCCCCTTAGCTGTTCTAAATCCACTGTAAAACACGGCTTTGCGGGGCTTATTGCTTAAGTGAAAAATTAAAACGTTAGCCCCGCCCCTCCTCCCGATATCATCGTCCATCGCGATGTTTCACTGTACACATCGTCTGATGCCAAATTGGTAGACATCGCAAACCCTAGATTCAATGACCAATCCATACCTGTCTCATTCATGAATGACTCAGTCGTTCGAACGAATCGTTTGAACGAATGAATCAATGACTCGCTCATTAAGACGGTAGCCTGGCGACACCTAGTGACGGTTCAGTGTTATGTTTAAAAGTATCATTCTTTCCAACGATTTTTAATTGACTCATATTTAAAACAATCTCATAACATCTTTTAATGCATTGTTATTTTTCAATGTAAATGATGTAATTTGATCAGCCCTACCTAGGGTAACAGCCATATAGTATCTTATTATTCTAAATAATTGAATTTATTGATCAAATTTACAAATTAAAATGAAAGATGAAGCATACATTTAATAAGACTGGACTAGGGGTGCCTTGCAGATATTACAATTATGCACTTTTAAATATACCATTGCCACCCACCGTCAATTTGGTGTGTGTGTGTGTGTGTGTGTGTGTGTGTGTGTGTGTGTGTGTGTGTGTGTGTGTGTGTGTGTGTGTGTGTGGGGTGTGTGGGTTGGTTTGTGTGGGTTGGTTTATGTGATTTATGAGGACACAAATTTGTATAATGACGTGTATTACACTGGTATTACAACTTATGGGTGGTTTATGAGGACATTTCAAAAGTCCTCATAAATCAAATGGCTTGAAAAACATAAAAAACAATGTTTTATTAAAAAAATTTAAATGCAGCATGTCTGTTATATGCCTTTACTTTATTAAAAAAACGTATTTAAAAAATACAAGGCTTAAGACATTTATTTCCTTTTTTAATGAAGGCCAAACCACACAGCAGTGAAATGGTTAATCTAGCCCCACTCCCCCTCCCCCTCCCCCTCCCCCTCCCCACACTCACAGACACACACACAGAGAGCAGGCGCATAGCCCCACTCCCCCTCCCCCTTCCCACACTCACAGACACACACACACAGAGAGCAGTAACAGAGACGTAGGCTCAGAGAGAAATCACCATATTCAAACCAAAATATCTGACTTCCTCTTGGTTATTGCTAATGACTGTAAATTAGAAAGTTGTCTGGCTGGAGGAGAACTATATAAATACAGATTTTTGTAACTCTAGATGAAACTAACCCGCCCACTTTTGTCAAAAGGTGGCGCTACTGAGTCCCTGCACCACGCCTATTTCTGAAACTATGCACATGTCACCTGGCTAATAAATATGATCTGTCTGTCGAGTTTCATGCAATTTTAAGCAATTTCAGGCATGCTAAGAGTCTCAAAAGCATCCAAAAAGAATATTAAAGTTTGATGGATTGCCACAGCAACAGTTTCAAAGATATCAAGAATCCATTCACAGGTCTTCATCTGCCGTGTATTTACATTATACAGATGAAGTTTGAAGCAAATCGGGTAAAAATAAGAGGGTGATTTCAAAGCATTTTGAAAGTGACACACTTCCTGCTGCCAGTTGGTGGCGCTATAACTTTGACTCACAATAGTCACATCCATGTGATCGGGCTCTTACAACGAACACACTGCTGAAGTTTCATCAAGATTAGTTAATGTATGCAGTAGTTATGACACACTTCCCGTTTCACGTTTCTCGCCATAATTTCGTTTCCTCGCCATGGCCAAACCGTTCGAGATATCAAAAATCCCCTCGCAAACTTTCATCCTCAATGTCTTGACTTCACGCTGACCGAGTTTCGTGCCGTGTGTTTGAATTCTCTAGGAGGAGTGTTTCACATTCCTTTGCATGCGTTTTCCAAACAAGCCTAAATAGCCGACTTCCTGTTGGGCTGGGGTAAAAAGTTAGAGTGCGAAGTATATATGAAACGATGAGATCTACATGTGTACCGAGTTTCATATTATTACATGCAAGCGTGTTTGATTTATGGACCATGTTTTCGGACCCCGTTCCAGGGGGCGCTGTCGAGCCCCCCTGCCACGCCCGGGTACCATCTTCAGCCCGGCCCTGATGGCCGCGGGTTCTGAGCCGTGTGCAAAGTTTCAGGAGTTTTTGAGCATGTTAAGGCCTCCAAAAGTGTCCAAAAGGTAGTAAAAAAATAATTAGAAGAATAAGAATAATAAATAATCCTTAGGAAAACAATAGGGCCTTCGCCCTTAGGGCTTGGGCCCTAATAATGTTTTTACATTGCCACGCCATAGAAAGGAGCCATCTATTAGCCAACACTTGCTGAGATGTGGAATTGACAGCATTCATATAAAAAAAAAAAAAGTATCCAAAAAAGTCAATGATGTGGGCTTGAATCACAGTGGCTCTCTTTCTCAGAGTAAAGGGTGCCTTTGGCTGCGAATATTGAAAATACAACCGTCTTTTGGATGAATAGCTGTATAAAGATAAAGAACAGAGATTACTTTTCAATTAGCTGCCGGCGCAGATTCACAGTATGACCATGCATTCATAGCTATTCATTAACAAACAGCAGTGAAAACGCTCCTCTCCGCACATACCTGACTAATCCTAGAGGGCTGAGATAGGACCATCACTCCAAATCACATCGGCTGTTCGTCTTCCTGTCCTCAAACAGCTGCTGTCATGCAATAATAATCTGACATTCAATTAAGCTTGAAATCATTTAGTGAGCTAATTAAGAAGGAGAGACGTAGGGGTGTTAATCTGCTGCTGAATCATTACCAGTTTAGGGTGTAAAAACACTGCTGTAGCCACATTTAACAAATAAAACACCAGTCAGTGCTCTTTTATTTGGGTTGTATTTATTTGTCCCATGAAACCTCTTTTAACAGTTTTACTGTAAACTCTGTGCCTCAATCCTTTACTGAACTGTAGTGCATCTCGAAACCTGGTTTACATGTACTTGTGTTTAGGTTTTCCTATAGCTAATTCATTACATGTGAAGTAAGTTGATATAAAAACATATCAAATATATATATATGTCGGTGAGGAACTATTTCTCCCATTGATGATCAATTTCTCACATGGTGCTGATTGAGTTTTTCTTCTGTTGGTTTGAAGATATTGCCCATTTTGCACCCCATGAGGTTGAGAGCTTTCTCTCAGATGCCACTATGACGTCTCCCAGCATTCTTTGTTCTTGTAATTACCTTCTCCCACCATGTTTTGTTCTTGCAATGCATGATAACAAGACGCAGTCGTGGTTTAGGAGTTATGAGGTGATTTAAATTCATTCATAGCACATTCATGTGTATTCAAATCTGTGTAAAATTATCAGGGGATATTGATCCATTTTCAGCATCGTCGTGATTCTGTATTAGCAGCAATGAGCGTCAACCGCAAATGGTCTGCAATGTCTTTTTGTCTGTAAAACTATGACCCTCATTTTCAGAATGAATTGGTTGTGCGCAAAGCAAAATTTACTATTGCATTAAATATTCTGCTGTCTAAATGAAGGCCAATAAATGTCAACATGCATTATTCAAAATCCAGCAAAGGTATTATGAATATGGATTTCAGGTAGTGAATTGCAGATTTTTCCTTTCATACTTTTTGGATATAATGAAACTGAAACATTTAACTGAAACTGGAGCTTGCAAAATGCATGATAAAACTAAAATGAATCAAGCACAGCCATTATCTATTCATCTATTCATCTACAGTATCTCTATCATCTATCTTTCATATTTTTTTTAAAAAGCAGATTGAATGCGAAGTGACTTGATTTGAATTAACCAAATTTAGTCCCAAGTAGGTGATTGTGGACAAAACGTTTTTATTATATGACTTAATATTTTTTTCATTTACAGATATACCTATATTTTTTTTGAAAGTGAAAATGCCTTAAATGATGACGTTCCTGCAGCTTTATTTATAAACTACTGGGTATGTTATTGAGATCCAAGCAATTGCATTCATTAGAATGAACATATGAAGGCCATGATGTGTTAGAGTAAGTAAATATGTTGTATTTTAACTCTGTTCATTGCAAATGAAAGACCTGTTACTGAAAGATGGCATGGAGCAATCAAGACTCCACAAACACCAATGGTTGGAGTTTGATTTACCTAAATAAACTCATATATTTATATATAACTCCCCTCTGGCAAAGTTTGACAAAATCTATAATATAAAGAAAATGGTGTGCAAATCTTCAGAATTTTTAGGTTTATCTTTGAGTGAGGAACTGGCAATATTTCCCTTGCTGGTAGTGGTATCAGTCAGAGTCGCAGACCTAGTACCTGATGGTAATCATCAGCTGTTCTCTCTCTCTCTCTCTCTCTCTCTCTCTCTCTCTCTTCTCTCTCTCTCTCTCTCTCTCTCTCTCTCTCTCTCTCTCTCTCTCTCTCTCTCTCTTCTCTCTCTCTCTCTCTCTCTCTTTCTTTTTTTTCTCTATCTCTCTCTCTCTCACACACACATAGAATCTGGAAAGTCCCCAGAGAGAAACAGAGAATTCGTTTTCTGTCTTCCACACCCACATTGACATTTCCAATAACCCCCACCAATAGAGCAGCCACTGCTATTATTTGTTTATTTTTCATCCCTGTATTATTCTCTCATTTTGGCTCATTGTTTCCCAGACCAATTTCCAAGTGGGTTATTGTCGCTCATTGTGAGTATCATTCATTAGTTTGCACCAAACGGCAGCGCCTTATTGAATTCTAGTTCTATTCTGGTGACGGAAGAAATACTTCTGCGATACAGGCACTTGTCACTCATCTTTTTATTGCCTTCAATAAACCTCAGCCGTAACTTGTTTCCAGACATCCTGGGCCATTTGGAGGCACGCGGTTTCTTTTCAGTAATGGCATTTTGTGTGATTGGAAGCAGCAGGAATCTGTCCTATAACCTCTAATTAGCTCAGCACTTGTGGGAAGGCGATATTCTCACCTCAAAAGGTCTATTTAAGTGACTGGTGATTAGTGTCAGTGACACTGCTCTTGTAGAGCTTCATCTGCCTGCTTTATTACCCACAGATCTCGGAAGACCCTAATGTACAAATGCAATGGCATATGATCTGTGTTGTGTTGGATGGAAAAACAACAATCAATAGATCCTTACATTCCTTTGAGAACAGCTCTTACTTTGTCTTTCTTCTGGAGAATACAAAAGATTATATTTTGATAAATGTTAACAATAAAATGAATGTCATACAATGAAAGTCAGTGGGGTCCAAAGCTGTTTTGCAACATCTTCAAAATGATCTTTTTTGATGTTCCACAGAAAAAAGAAAGTCATACAGATTTGGAATGACATGAGGGCGTTTCATCTTGAAGTAATCATTTTAATGTTAAACAATTGCATTTCACATTTTATAGTGAATGTACAAAAGCTGCTTTCCATCTTTGAAATACAGAAATCATCAAGAAGTGTATATCCAACCATTGTGTGTTTGTAAGAGTTCAGACTCTTGAAAGCATAGCATGCACCTATACTGTCATATTTACCCAACTCTGCTGCTTTAGAAGAGAAGTGAAATCAACTGAGCAGAAATATCATTAATTCATCTGTTGAGATATTTGAAAAACTTAAGGTCTGCACTGTCAAGTGCTTTGAAGGCTGTGAACTTGCGTAAGGTCTTTTGCATGTCTCTTGTTAGGGTAATGTATAGGGAGTGTGCATGGTGTAGAAATAATTTGAAGAAACGGCATGATGCATTCGCAGTAAATCAGTTAAGATAGTTTAGATTGTAGAATAATCACAGTATTCTATTCAATATTCACTTTTATCGTTCAGAAACTATCCATTGTATGCAACTAGTTTTGTGCACCAAGTAGTCAAAATGAAGTTGTCAAATCCATTTTTGAAGTAATCAAAGCATATTCATTACTGACCTGAATCACGAGCACTGGGGATATCTTGAGTGCAATTACCTTAGGAGTCCCGTGTGGACAACTTTTTGTTCAAGTAGCTTATTCCCCATGGCCTTCAGAGCTGATGGGGGAGTTTGTTTCCCAATTTCAAGCACATTTTTATTTTATTTTAAATTGGAAGGACCCTTAAGCCACCTGAGCAAAAAACAAACAACAAAAAAAAAACCTTGTCATTTAAAAATGTGTTCTCGTTTATTGTCGTGATGTGCTATTTATCACAATGTAACACTTGACAATAATTAATAAATGAATTGGTTAAAGGGTTAGTTCATCATTAATTATGTTGTTTCCTTACCCCTAAGACTTTCGTTCTTCTTTGGAACACAAATGAAGATCTTTTTGAGGAATTCTGAGGGCTTTCTGTTCCTCCATTGACAACTACACAACTACCACTTTGATGCTTCAAAACGTATAAAGAGAACTAATCCATATGAATTGAGCAGTTTAGTTAAAAATTTTATAAAAAAAACTTGATCGCTTTATATGATGAACAGATTGAATTTAGGCTTTTATTTACATATACAGTTGTGTTCAGAATTATTGGCACCCCTGGCAAATATGATCAAAATGGCTGTAAAAAATAAATCTGTATTGTTTATCCTTTTGATCTTTCATTCAAAAAATGTGCAAAAATCTAACCTGTCATTGAAGTTAAAGAATTGAAAGTGATGTAATATAAATCACATTATGAAATAAATGCTTTTCTCCAAAACACGCTGGTCATAATTATTGGCTCCCTGTTATTAAATACTTTATGCAAACTTTTGCCAAGATAACAGCTCTGAGTTATATAATGCCTGATGAGTTTGGAGAACAACTGACAAAAGATTCTTCCATACAGAATCTCTCCAGATCCTTCAGATTCACAAGTTCATGTTGGTGCTTCGTCTCTTCAGTTCACCCCACTGGAAGATCCAACCACGTCCCATTATGAGGCAGTCAGGTTTTGATTTTTTATCTGTTGGTATTTGCTAGAATCCATAATACCATGTATCTGAACAAGATGTCCAGGACCTCCAGCAAAAAAAAAATAGGCCCACAAAATATAAGATCCAGCAGTATATTTAACCGTAGGAATGGGGTACTCTTCATCCCTGTTTGCACAAAACACATCTGATGTGTTACACCAAAAAGCCATTTTTATCTGCATAGAATCCAGGTCCCTTTAGTAGATACAGTCATGTCTGACAAATTAATATACTGGAGTATATTTTTCGAGGAGCGAGGAGTATTTTTCTTGAAACCCTCCCTACAACATGTGGTGATGTAGGGGTTGTTTGATATATTTTTAGGCTTTCTGACCCCCAAGACTAAAGTAATCTCTGCAATTCTCCATCTGTGATCATTGGAGTCTATGGCCACTCAAACTTTCCTCCCGTGCATTAAAGGGGTCATGAACTGGCTTTTTAAATCGTATTATATTGTTGTCTGAGGTAAACTTATGACGTTCGCTTGGTTTTTGCATTCAAAAACATCAAAATGAATAAGTAATAGGCTATTTTCTACCCTAGTTTTGAGCCTAGCTGAAAAACACTCGGTTTTTATGGGCGTCTCGCACTGAAGACTTTGAAGTAAACGCCCACTGCTGTGAGTGGATAACAGGTTTGCATATTATAATGAGTTTCAACTCACCGGTCGATGCACTTGGGGGAAATTGTTTTGAAAACGTCCAATGTTGTAAAATGGCATCCATGTTCGACCCAGAGTCCAGGTGTTGCATAATTCCTGTCAGATCCAATATAGACGGCACAGCACCGTTCTTTACTCTTCTTAATCGGTCTGCAAATCCAGTCTTGTTTACTAAACAATCCTCAGTGAAATGAAGCGAACAGACGGACATTACCTCATCAGCTGGAGTGGAACGTCATGAAAAATAAAGTTTATCCATGCACTCCTATTGGAATCCAGAGGAAGCTTATGCAGCGACTGTCTTCTTCCACAACAAGGCACTGCACAGTATCTTGTATTGCTCGGTAGCTCGATCCGGTTTGTCATCACGAGGTAGCTAGGCCTATGTTATTTAGCTATGCGTGTAATGCACGAATCGGTGGGCGGGGCTAAACCGGCCGTGTTGAAGTAAGCGTTGATCTTCTTCTGCGGGGGTGGTGTTTTATCCTCTTTGACGTCAGAGTTCCCCACTTTGAAAAACGAGTCGTTTGCTGAGGCTGGTGTCAATAAAAGCATTTATTGGACTAACAAGGACGTTTTCAGTTCTGAAACTTACAGGGTATTCTTATAATATGATGACATCTTAGATGTCAAAAGCTCAAGGAAAATTTGATTTCTCAGTTCATCACCCCTTTAAGACAATATAGACACACGTCCTCTTCTTGGCAGATTAGTAACATCTTTAGTTGATTGGAACTTTTTAATTATTGCCCTGATGGTCAACATTTTCTTTCTATTTTGTGATGCTCAACAATCTTTTGATGCACATCATAACTATATTCTTTGGTTTTACTCATTGTGATGAATGATTTAGGGGATTTGGCATTTGTGTTTCCTCATATTTAAACTGAAACAAGAAGTCATAGCTAGACAATTTCATGTTCCTAGTCACTCTGGTGTGCTAAAAAAGGTAAATATTAATGGGAATATACTTCAGAGATATTTTACTCGTAAAAAATTCTAGGGGTGCCAATAATTGTGGCCAACGTGTTTTGTAGAAAAACATTTATTTCATAATGTGATTTCCCCCCCACTTTCAATTATTTTACTTCAACGAATGGTTAGATTTTTGCAAATTTTCGGAATGAAAGATCAAAAGGTTTAACAATGCAGATTTCTTTTTTACAGACATTTTTGATCATATTTATCAGGGGTGCCAATAATTCTGGTAAACAGAAGCTCAAGCATGTGTTCAGTTCACGTGTGATAACCAATGAGGTTCATTCTCGTTTGTTACGCTCTCATGTTTGAGATTCCGCAAGAACCAATGAGGCAGGTTTGGTTGAGCTTCTGTTTATGTTTGCTGATCAATGTTTATATGTGAATAAGCATAAATTCAATCTGTTCATCAAATAAAGTGATCGAGTCTCTTCAGAGAATTTGGACTGGTCCGCTCAAATCATATGGATTCATTTTACGATCTCTTTATAAACTTTTTGAAGCGTCAAAGGGGTAGTTGCGTAGCTGTCAATGAAGGGACAGAAAGCTCTCAGATTTTATCAAAAAGATCTTCATTTGTGTTTCGAAGATGAATGAAAGTCTTAGAGGTTTGGAATTACATGAAGGTAATTAATGACAGAATAAAAAATTTTGGGCAAACTAACCCTTTAATTTTAATTTATAAATATACTATTGTTCATTATTTCATGTCCATTCTTAAGAGATTAATGTTGATTTTAACATTAACCTAGATTAATGACAAATGGAACCTTATTGTTAAGTATTACCACTGAATGTGTTCCTCTTACAATCATTGTTAGGTTTAGATTGAGATATGGGTTGGGTTTTATGGTAAGTTTAGGTTTGATTGTATGTTAAATTTCTTATGATTTCTCAATCTCATACAATTTATTATGGCCTTAAGAATGTGTAATTAGACTAGTTCAAATGTTTGATTAACAAACACAATACTATGAAAACTGCTGAACAGTTGATCTCCACATCTACAAACAGAGTTTTGGATCTAGCCAGCAGCAGCTACTAGATTAACATTAATCACAACTAAGCAGGAGGAAATAATAGCCCTGCTGAGAAGAAACAATATTAGAATGTGGTGTCAGTGATTTCTCTCATGCTTGTTTATGCTTTATTTGTCCCTAGTTATTTTTGCTTAATAATATTGGATGACAAGATGTACATTCAAAATGCCAAGGCCAATAAGAAAAACAAAGAAAAACAGCTTCTGTCTAATTGACTCAGGGTCTATTCATTAGACCATTTCAATCCCACAACAAATTGCTTGGGGGATTCTTGAAATCCCTGAACAATCTCAAACACTGACTATAAGGAAGAAAAAAAAGTACATGAAACATCACAAGCCACAAATATGGGGTATACAGACTATGTGGCACATAAAGGGAGCCCACCCAAGAGAAAATGTGCTAAAAGTGTAAAAAAAAAAACAAAGACTTAACAGAAAAAAGCTGGGCCTGAATTTCAGCAAAATTCACAGTTAAATTTTGTCCGGTACTGCAGTAATGTCCATTTGTAATAATTGACTCACATTATATTCAGTTAGGCTTTTACAATGCCACCCAAAATGTACTTTAATTCAGTCACAATGTAACTGAATTAGCGTCAGATCTTTTTTCCGTATTGCATCCCACTGGGATTTTGTTTTGTTTTTATCAAATGGTTGTTGATTGGATGGAGGCAAATCTGAATAAAGGCTGTGCAATATAGACAAAATAATCACATTGTGATTGCTTCAAATGGATATTGCGAATGCAAATGACACTTTGGCAATAATATTTTAGTGTACCAGAAAACTTTTCAGAATAAAATAAAATAGTTTTAACTGCTTGATAAATAAGACATTAATATAATGTCTCTAGAACAGACAAAACAAAAATAAATATTAATTACCCAAATTCCAATATTATTTCCAATATTAATTACCTAATTTTTTTTAGTATTCTATATATATATTGAGATATTACATGTATGAAAATTATACATGCTGTAGTGTTTATATACTTTTTTGTTGTTTATTGGTATAATTGGTGGTGTGCAGTGCAAAAGACTACAGGCTATCCCATACGGAAATGTAATATATGTACACATATGAAATATACATATATTACATATATCCACATAGAAAGTGAAAACATATATGTAGCCTACATATATCTGGCCATATATAAAACCTATTAGAAAATGGAACAATTTCATATATTGACATATAAAACTAGCCCATATATTTTATGTATGTATAATACAGTCTTTTATGTGTGATATTGGAACATTGCTCCAACTTTCATTATCCGTTTCTTCTTTCCACTCGACAAGAGCGAACATTCTTCATCCGTTGGTCTCTGAAGGCGCGTAATTTGGCGGTCTTTTAATTGCGTTTGAATTACTTGTTCAAAGTTCAAATAAGGAAAACAAGGAATGAATTAATAAGGAACCATAAGCATGTAAAATGTATGTATGTTGTTTAAATAAATTGGCATATATAAATTAAACATATTGGTGAAATATATGGTTATAACATACAATATTATATAAACAATAATCATATATATTGTATTAATATATGTCAGTATACTCATTTAATATGGACAAAATTTATATATGTTATAAACCTATATCAACATATATCTAGATATAATTATATATGTGATAGTAATATATTGTCTTATATTTAGCATATATGACAGCATCACTTGCGATATAGAGACATATATGTCATATATTACATTTCCGTATGGGTATGAAAATAGATCCAGAAATGAAACTTGAAATGAGAATGAGATGACTTCAAATATGATGCAATTAACTTTCTCAAGGCGGGCGAAATTTCTGTAAATGAATTCTGTTATGCATTTCAGAGGACTAATCATTTAATTTTTTTCAGCTTTGTCTGTAATCACCCTCATTAGTTTTTTACTACAGAGAAGGAGATGTTTAAATTTCTGACATGTAATCTGTTGCTTTGGAGACAATTGTAAGTGAGTTTACATCTCTCACAGGAACCTGCAGATGTGTTATTATTTACTATTATGTACAGGAACACTCCATCCACTCGATAGGCTTTATCTATCTCCACTACACAAACATTTTATGATTGAACGAGCAAATATCCTTTGGGCACAAATCTTGTTGTTAAACGCATTCAAAACATTCATGAAACTCCGGAGAATAGCTCAATTATTTCAGGTTGTTTTCAAAGCTACAGTCTGATTCATTTCCCCAGTCCAATCAGTTTTGATCAAATAAACCGAGACATGGAAAAATGCTTCTGCTGATCAGAGCATCATTATTTTCAGCTCAAAGAGAGAAGAGATCATCAATACAACAGTGACATTCCACTCAGCTGTCCCATTTTCCCCTGTTTACCAGTGTGTTCAGTTCCAGATTAGTAGTTAACAGACCATTTCTAGAAGAATTCAATAAGAATCGCTCAAAGTTGCATATATTCTGCTTTTTCTTCATTTTTATTTTCCCCATTGTTCTGAACACCCTTTATGAACTAGGCCATGTTGGTGAAGCAGGGATGTGAATGATAAATGGCTGAAGGTGGAGTGAGGGGGCGGGACTGTTGTAGCAGTAGAACACAGTGCTTTAAGGAGCTCATTTGTCATCCAGAACCCAGTGCACTGCGCGAGGTGAAAAGGTCCCCAAGTCTCTTAAATGAGCTCTGAACTTCCCCGTTGTCCACCGGCTATACTATGTAGCAATCACCTCCACGTCCTGCCTTCCTAAGTTCCCCTTGAGCTGTGTCAGCCGAGAAGGGCAAGATTAAATGGCATATTTAAACCGCTCGGGTAGATGACCTCTTGTGTCCTGCATACCTATCCTAGCTGTTTTTTCTTCTTTGTTTATAAGAATTGGTCTTAATAAATATATACATTGGGCTAAAAAGAAAATGCACAGAAAAATTGTATACTTAATTATTTTATGATTGTGTACATACATTTGTTATTTGTGAGGGGAAAAAAGGTAGTTCTGAAGAGCTCAGTGAATTCAAGCATGGTACTGTCATAGGATGCCACCTAAGTGGTCAGTTCATGAAATTTCATCCCTGGAAGATATTTTTCAGTCAACTGTAAGTGGTATTATTGCAAAGTGGAAGCCTTTAGGAACAGCAGAAACTCAGCCATGAAGCACAAGAACACATATAGTCACAGAGCGGGGTTACAGAGTGCTGAGACGCCACGCTCTGCTGATTCCATACAGTAGCTGAAGAGTTCCAAGCTTCCACTGACATTAATATTAGCACAAAAACTGTGCGGCGGCAGCAAGCCTCACATTATAAAGTACAATGCCAAGCGTCGGATGGAGTGATGTAAAGCACGTCACCACTGGACTCTGGAGCCATAGAAACGTCTCGGTTACGGATGTAACCCTCGTTCCCTGAGTTGGGAACGGAGACGTTACGTCGGATGACGACGAATGGGGTTTCCCAGTGAGGTTGTCTCCAGTGAGACAACCTTTGCTTGGAGAGAGCCTTTCCCTTCAGCTTCCCACCATAACAGACAAAGAGCTGGTCTGAGGTCCTGAAACACTGCGTTCTGTCTACATAGGCGCGGAGAGCGTGTACTGGACAGAGCAGTGCCAAGGCTGGGTCTGCCTCCTCCAGGGGCAGCGCTTGCAGATTCACGACCTGCTCCCGGAAGGGAGTGGTGGGAACCTTGGGCACATATCCATGGACTCGTGGACCACGCTCTAGCGGAAGTGATGGTAGCCACCACCTCTGGTGATCGGGACGAGGGTGCCACAGGGTGCCCCGTCCCTGAGAAAGTAGGTCCTTCCTCAAAGGGATTGGCCAGGGAGGTGATGTCGCGAGGAGTACTAGTTCGGAGAACCAGGTCCGGGTGGGCCACTACGGCGCGACCAAAATGACCTGCTCCTCGTCCTCCTTGACCTTGCGCAAGGTCTGCGCAAGAAGGCTCACTGGGGGAAACGCATACTTGCGGCCCCGCGGCCAGCTGTGCGCCAGTGCATCCGTGCCGAGCGTGCCCTCAGTCAGGGAATAATACAGGTCGCAATGGGTCGAGTCGTGAGAGGCAAACAGATCATTCTGTGCTTCTCCGAACTGGTCCCAAATCAGCTGAACCGACTGGGGATGGAAGCCGTGAGAGCTTGTCGGCTGCACAGTTCAGGGCTCTGGGAATATAAATGGCTCAAAGCGACCTCACCGTCACTGAAGAGGGGGGCTGGGGTCGCGGACACAGAGTCGGCGCCTTGTTCCAGACCGTCACCCTCAAGTCACCCTGGCCACCAGCCGAAGTAGTGCCCCTCGAGGGGACATTAGATCGGGGTGTGGATGAGGGGACTCTCACTCTTGCGAGTTCACTGAGTCTCGACCTTAATGACGCGATGGTCATGTTCCCACAGAGAGAAAATGAGTCATCCACGAGCGCCGCTCTAGCATGATCAATGCCCAAACACACTAGACAGTGCTGGTGCCCATCAGAGTCCGATACCAATCTGCCGCAACCAGAAGTGCACAGGCGAGACATCTTTAAAAATATGTGCCACGTGCAAGCTCTTTTGTGAGAGAAAACTCAAGTGTTGAAGCGCCCAGGGAATCACACACTCTCTGACAAACCATTGCACAGATAAGTAGTAAGTGCGCGCTCGCTGGAGATCGCTGTTACACCAACACCTGAGGTACTCGTTTGTAAAGCTGACAGTTCAGAGATGGCTTGTGGAGAGAAGAATAAACTTGGCTCCGAAGCAAAAACATAACTGCATATTGCCAGTGTCCTCCTTTTATACCCACGAGGTGGGGCGGAGTTACGTCATGCAAATTCCGCAGACCCATGGCATTTCTTTGCCATTGGCTCGTTTTGTAATACTCAAAGCTGATAGGCTTTCTAAGCGAAACCCCATTTGTCGTCATCCGACTTAACTCGGAGTGACAACGAAAGAGAACATGTTCTTCAGCTTCTCTGTTTTCCCTAGGCGATTCTGGGTTTGGCCAATGCCAGGAGGACATTATTTGCCTGACGGCATTGTGCCAACCATAAAATTCGGTGGAGGAGGGATAATGGTTTGTGGCTGTTTTTTAGGGGTCTGGCTAGGCTTCTTCCAGTGAAGGGAAGTCTTAATGCTCCAGCATTCCATGACATTTTTGACAATGCTATGCTTCAATCTTTTTGAGAAGAATACTTATTTTTTCTATGTATTTAGAATCCAATGTTATTACAGTCCCTGTTTGTGTAATGCACGGGCCAAAAAATCCAGCCCTAACCCGGCTCTGGCCCGTGGTGCTCAAGCCCTAACACTCTGCTGATATCGGTTCTTGCTGAAGCTCCAAACGTGTTATGTAACACAAGAATGAACTTCATTAGTTCTTGCGGAAGTTTAAACGTGCTGCCTAACACAAGAATGCACCTCATTGGCTCTTGCTGAAGCTCAAACGTGCTGTGTAACACGAGAATGAACCTCATTGGTTCTTGCTGAAGCTCAAACGTGCTGCGTAACACGAGAATGAACCTTATTAGTTTTTGCTGAAGCTCAAACATGCTGCAGGACACGAGAATGAACCTCATTGGTTCTTGCTGAAGCTCAGACGTGCTGTGTAACACGAGAATGAACATCGTTAGTTCTTGCTGAAGCTCAAACGTGCGGCAGAACACGAGAATGAACCTCATTCGCTCTTTTCAGTATTATTTTTTTTCAGCACTGACAAAAATAAAACCACTTCTGCTGAACTTGTTGACTTTCATGCTTGATTTTCAGTCCCAATTTCTTCAACAAACAATGACCTTAATTTGACACTAGAAGCAACATGGTCAGTTGGTGTAACTGTTTTTTGTCAACTGGCGTAACCAATATTTTTAGGGCCGGGACTTTAACGCATTAATTAAGATTAATTAATTACAGACTTTAATGCGTTAATTAACACAAAAAATTATTTTAATCGCACTTATTTTTGCACCGCGGAACGTTTCTCACTGGATGAGTTTCGGCGGACCGATTATACTGGAGCATCAACTAGCGTTCATGATCTGATGAAGAAGCTGATGGGATCGCGCTTCATAGACATGTTCATAGATCGCCTAGATCGCTTTGGTTGGCCCCGTGGATGGGACATTTTGTTATAAAAAACGAACTTTGTTGTGAGATGTGTCTTTAATGTGTTCAGTTCGGGACAGCTCAGTGTGTGTGTGTGTGACCGAGAGTGAGCGAGTGCGCTTGTCGAAGGCGCGCGCGCCCCTTTGTTGTTGTTCCCCGCGAAGCAGCGGATGAGTGTGTGTGAGAGTAATACGGTGATCCGTGCAGGTAGCTAGCTATGTGCAGTGTATTTCAGTGCAGGCAGTCAAATAAAGCACCTAAACTCTTCTGCAAGACGGCCTCGTTGTCCTTTTATATGCTACCATCACACCAAACAGCGTGAAGTTTAGGGAGTTAACCACAGGAGGAGAATTACCGGCCCTGGAGAAGACGAATCTCCCCTGTGTCTCCCAACCACGGTTAGGAGACAGAAGCAGGAAAGGTTAACACAAATTGCACTGGTCTGCTGGACTTGGTTGAACAAAAATAAACAATATGTTGTTGCTTAAGCTTATGTATTCAGTCATTATTTATATTCATTATTACTCAGTATACTAAAAATCCATGTGAAAAAAATTACTTCTCACTGTTCTCAGGTCAAATATTTATGCGATTAAAATGCGATTAATTGCGATTAATTAATTACAAAGCCTCTAATTAATTAGATTAATTTTTTTAATCGAGTCCCAGCCCTAAATATTTTACATAAAAATCTAATTATATACAGGAAAATTAATGTGGAATAAAATGTAATAATCTAGTTTAGTGTAATAATATGGTTTTTAACAATTTTTACATAATTTGTCAAAGATTATTTAGAGAAATTTCAGCAAATGTCCTGCCAAATATTGCAAAAACACAATAAAAATTACATTTAGAGATAAATTTAATAAAATCTATTATCTATATATTAAAATGAAGTAGGGCTGGGCGATATGGCCTAAAAAAAAAATCCCCGATTTTTTGACAAAAAATCCGATTTACGATTTAAATCGATTTTTTTCTCTCCCTACTTAAAATCAATCCTCAGATGACAAAGAAATTGTTCAAAACAAGTTTTTACTTTATTTTGTTTTGATATTCCCTTCTGGGATATTATCTGGATTAAAGTGCAATCAGAAACAACAAGCCAAAAAGACCAGAGGGTCCTGTCAATGTAAATAGCCTAGTGTAAATGTAACATAACATAAAATGGGTGGATTGGGGGGGATGTGTAAAGAAAAAAAAAACTTGCATCACAAGAAGTTTATTGTGATTGTCAAATTATTTGGTAACTAAACATCATTTTATCAAGTTTATTAACTATGTAAACACAATGTTTACATGCATAAAGACTGGTATGCTACTGTTTTTATTATTGCTTAACACAAATTTCACAATTTCAATTCAATTCATGTGATTTTGATTCTGATATTGATTCAATATCAATTCCTTTGGATAAATATTAGGTACAGTAGATATGATAATGTCTTATGTTAATTGTTCTCCAAAAATAAATCACCTAATGCTGTATAGAGAGCCCTGTCAGCTGGTATTATTAAAGGTTAAAACTAACTCAAATTAAACATAATGCGTTTTTTATAATAACAAAGAACGTTATAATATTTTAATGATATAGGTAAAATATAATAAATGTGTAATATAGTTATCATATTTAGCCAAATACTCCTCTCTATAGCAATTATTTTAAGTCCAGCTAACATGCGTGCTATGGGTCATTAAAAGGCATCCTGAGGTAAATGTAACGTTACGTGACACATGTTGTTCTCCAGCTGTTTTATGGACATCTTTCTGCGGTTGAAAAACACTGATCGATTGATTTTATTAGCTACATTTGGGTAAGTTAGCGAAGAGTAACAGATGATCGGTTCATGTGCCGCTTGAACTGAGATCTGTCAGCGATCTTTCACGTCACATTTACAAGCGCCAAAACGGTGTTTATTGTTTGAATTTCGTAATAAAATTAACAGAATCTGAGAGCCGAGAATCTGTTTCATATCAACAGTAACCTGCTCTGTCTTGTATGTCGGTGTCAGTGTCCTCTTTGCTTCTCGATGTTTCTCTGCGTGAGGAAATGGATGTGTGTGTGAGAGCGTGTAAAAACAAAGTGACAATTGCGTGTCTCTCAGTGAACTCGTGAGAGTTGGCGGCCCTGCAGATTCAGTTTGTAAATGTTTTCGGCGGGTGTGCTTCTGCTGCCGCGGTTTTGTTCATTTGCCATGTTGTTTGTGTATCTCTATCATGGCAAGCGCTGAGCGCGGTCGGAACTACGGGAGCCCATATGGGCGCGTCGGCGGTTGTTAAAGAGAAAACCGATTTTCATTCAAAAAAATCGGCGTAAACTCGCGTAAACTACACATTCGAGTTAATTGATAAAATCGATTTATCGCCCAGCCCTAAAATGAAGTATTTATTTCTAGATGTACGTGCCATCCAGAGGGATAAAATATTTAATATTTCTCATTCTTTGGCAGTTACACCATTTGACACATTCAAGTATTCAGTCTTAACTTTCGTAGAAAATGGTGCAAATTAAATTTTGGTCCCACTTTATATTAGGTGGCTTTAAATACAATGTACTTGCACTAAAAAATTAATAATTTGATACAATGGACTTATTGTGTACATAAATGTTTTTACATTGTACTTATATTTTGAAAATACCTGCATGTAATTACAGCTGTAATTAATTTATGTAATACATTTTTAATTACACAGTTGACCCTTCCCTTACACCTTGACCTACCCTTTAACCGACCCATACCCCACACACCTGTCCCTAACCTTACCAGTGTCACATCTCAATAGCTGCAAAAGTGTTTTACAATACAACCTGAACACAATAAGTACATTGTACTTATTTGTCGATGTAAGTACATAGTACTTAAAGCCACTTAATATAAAGTGGGACCAAATTTTTTATTTTTAGGTCATTTTAACATACCTGATGCATGGTTTTAAAACAAGTTTTTACAAGATTATCGAATTTCTCATCTTGACAAACCTTATTTGTCACTGACCCTCATACGTTGAGCCCAGCCAAATGCCCTGACAAAGTCCGATTGCAGCAAAAAAACTAACTGCCATTGCGTTGTACAAGTTGGCCACCTGTGCTGAATACAGAGTTGTTGGAGAGACGTTTGGTGTGAGCAAAACCACAGTTCACCGCTGTGTCTATGGTATATGCAGGGCCATGCAGTTTAAGATGTTAGATTCATTTGTCAAATTACCCAACGTGCCCAAGGCACAGGCAATAGCGTACCGCAACTTAACGCCGCACCTTGTACCACAGGTGTGCGGAGCACTGGATGGGACCCTTATGCCGAGACTTCCCCCATCAGATGGATACCGGGACTACGTGAATCGGAAAGGGTGGCCCTCCATAGTCTTACAAGCACTAGTGGATGGTCAGTATCAAATCAGAGATATCTGTGATGATTTTGTGTTGGAAACATTCGGCAGTGTGCATGACGCAGCTGTGTTCACCACCTCCAACTTGTACAGATAGTACAAGTGATGAACAATCAGTTGCTTACCTTTAGTAGACTTAAAAAATCTAAGGCTATGCTATTATTGCAGACGTATTTCCCTCCTGTCTGTTGATTCATGAAACTGATTTTTTTTAATTTGTAGTTTATTACTCTTGTTACTCATCATAGGAGCCAGCACCCAACACTTGTAGGTTGTACCTGTGCATGTTACAAATAAATCTTACTTTGGCTCAATTTTTTTTTCATTTTTTTTTTAATCATTTATATTTTATTGTTATTTTTTCAACAGTATGAACTGTACATTACAACCGGGCATACATATACAATGTTCAAAGACAGTCATAACTGATTTCCCTTGAAAGCCCTTAATAAGACATTCTACTTTGGCTCAATTTTCAACAGATTTCTTGAAAGACAACTAAGTTGAGAATAAGATCAAAAACATAGCTGAGGCCATCAGATAGGCTACTAAGTAGAACAATTGGCCTTATAAAAATATGAGGCAATGTGTTATAAAATGATTGAAAAAGGAACACATACAGTAGTTGTTACCTACTCCCCACTACAGGTTTAAGTTAGTGTAAGATACTACACATTGGTATCATGTGTGTCAGCAGAGGAAGTTGAATGTTGGTTGTGAGGCGTAGACTGGTAGGGGCTGTTGAAGGAAGTAGACTTATTATGTGTGGTACATGAGGGTGTATGGAAAAGGCCTTGTACTATGTTGTTGCCTTGTTGCCCCGAATAAGCCAGGGCCTCACTCGCTTTCTCTCTGCTGCTTGTGCACAGTGCTCGAAGCACTGTACTGCATGGCCAAGAACAGTGGAAATGGACTGAATACTGTCTTTGTCTCTCTCAGCTTGCTCCTGCTGTTGTCTCAGGAGGGCTTTGAAGAAGGTTGTCAGCTCCCCACTTCTGGGAGTTGGCCTTGCAGAGAAACTGGTCCAGAAACGGCGTCTTGCTGGTGTTGAACCATCGAGCTGGGATTCGTTTGGTGAAGATCTGTCACAATCGGCTCCTGAACCCACAGAGTCAGAAATAGAGGTCGACCGATAGTGGATTTTACCGATAACGATATTTGGGTTTGACCGTACATGCCGATAGCCGATAATTCAACCGATATTTTTTTAATGGATGCTGGATTAAAAACAAAACATAATACTCACAATAACAGTACTGAACTGAAATGTGCTAAATTAAATAAATATATAAATATGAATTTAAAACTTTATACAGATTTAAACATTAAAATATTACAGATTTCGGAGCTATAACCTAGAAACATACGTACATTTCATAGGTAACACATTGCAAGTCCCATTTGTAAACAAGGATGTATTAGCTAGCTTTCATGAACTATGTGAGCAATATACATTTTTACTGCATGTATTAATATGAGCAATACAATTGTACCTTTATCATTCATGTTAGTTCATACAGTAAGGTAATAACAAATAAAATAAGAATTAAAACTCCATTTCAAATGCATTAATAAATGTTGAAATAAACTAACAATGAATAATTCTTCTACAACTTGTATTAATCTTAGTTAATGCTAAAAATGGAATCTTATTGTAAAGTGTTACCATTTCATATAATTCCAAAGAGTCGTGCTTAAAGATAGCCATTAAAATTAATAAAGACCTGTATAAAGTATACGTAATTTAGCCTATATAGTCTCTCACTTTATTTGCTTCTATTTTAGAACACTTGATAATTATCTAATCAAAATAACAAGATGTATGTAGTGATTAAAACGATCTTAAATCGAACACGTTTATGATTTGTTTATGTTTCTGTCGGCTGCATGAACATATCAATGTTGAGAAAGCAACCACGTCACTAGTTTTAAATATGCAACTTCGTCGGCTAATGAATGCATAAAAGTGACCAGCCGGATACAAAATAATGCAAATAGATGATAACAATTGCGCCATAAAACATTTGGGTCAGGTCTGCGTGTGTTTTTGTCACATTGTTTAAACCGCTTGACTGAGGTAACGTTAGAGTCCTCACAGCCTCGACGGCAAACTACTGTTCTTTCTCTGCTGATGCAGCATCTAGTCAAGAAAAGAATTACTTTATAATGATATGGCAATATATACTTTAGTGTTATGTATTCATACCGTTTCGCTGACTGTGTTTAAAATGCGAGTCTGAAGTGGCAGCGGCGCTCTCTCTGCTGCTGTTCTCTCCGTGCTGCGCGCTGTTTTAATGTAAACAACTCAGCCAGTGATAGTTTATTGTATTTGTCCTCTAGAGGCCGCTCTCGCTCTGACTTTATGGAGAAACAGGTGGATAATGCCAGCAGTCTCTTCAGCGCTCTTGTGCTGTGTAATGACCGCGCGCACTTCTCAGCCGCTCCAGCAACGGATGCAACCCGGAAAAACTATCGGTGTGGATTTTTGCCGATAACGATAGTTCCACCAATCAACTATCGGTGCCGATTAATCGGCAAAACCGATGAATCGGTCGACCTCTAGTCAGAAATATCTATTGACTCTTGTTAATGTTATCAGTAGCCTACAAACATCTCTTCCCATCCTAATAGTTGTTCAAGCTCTGATGTGAAAATAGTGTGTGAAACTAGACCAGCAGATGTCATAAAACTATAATAGCTGCAAAGTAAACAAAGGATTCAGTAGTTTAAGTAAAAAAATGTGGATGCAAGAGCTGCAACAAGCTGTGATGCAACATGGTGTGAATTAGGGCTTCATGGTTCCCTCTGATTCAGTGTTACTCTGTGTTTTCAAGCTCGTTATCGATGTCCTCACCATTCGTCTCTAAACGCAAAACTGAAAACAAAATGTTGAGAAATCTTAATATATTTACCTTTAAATGTTAACCAGTAATTTAATTTAATAACTTGATTCCAACCTGAACTGTTAAAGGGGACCTATTATGCCCATTTTAAAGAGATGTAAAATAAGTCTCTGATGTCCCTGAGTGTATGTGAAGTTATAGCTCAACATACCCCACAGATAATTTCTTTATTGAATGTTAAAAATAGGGGTCGACTGATTATCGGCCTGGCGGATTATCCGTCGACCCCTAATTTTAACATTCAATAAAAATATTAAGATTTAAGCATTTTATGGTTATCGGTATCACCCATTTTCAAAACCGATTTGCCGATAAAATAATTACATTTTGAAATGCGCTATATTTGGCTCTGACGCAGTCACCTCGGTCAGAACTCACCACTCTGTAGACTAGACCACAATGTCCCCGCCCATCTGATTTGTTTGGAGTCACGAGTCCGGCTAATCAACGCGGAAAGCTGAAGGCACTGAAAGTTTTGCACTCTCACACCGAAAGCACTTGCTAACTGGAGCTGTTTCACTGATCACGCATCAGTTGTTTCTCAAAGTTAAGGCAGCAGCAGACTTTGCTGAAGTAGCAATAAATCACTACACTGAACTTGCAAAACACTTGAGATAATAGGGCCCTGTGATTTCCGTGATGCAGAAAACACGGACGGAATCGCGGAATCCAGTCATAAAAACGGAATTTACTGTATAAAGCGGAATGTCACGGAATTTGTCAACTTTTTGATGAATTAATAAAAAGCAGGTCAAATCAAATCTAATTCAAACCGCAAAAAGACTATTTAAATATGAATCCTGCGTGTCTCTAAATGAATGGCGCAGACGTGTGATTTCATTTACCACACACACACTGGATGTTTTCAGCCTCAGCCGCATCATTATATGAGGACATTATTGCATAAAAAACATATCTAGAGCCGCTTAGTTACTTAGTTATCGTCATATCATAAACACACAGAAACTCAAAGATCTCCACGATAACCCGTCAAAATAAATGTTCGTTTTTTTATAGGGCCCTAAAATTTTTATTTTTGTTAAATATTATTTGTTAAAAATTATTTAACCATTAAAATAGAGTCTTAAAGTTTCACAAAATGTTTACAGAATGCTGCTGGTTGCTCCCTGCACTTTTTAAGTTATTATTATTATTATTAATAATAATAATAATAATAATGTTATTATTAACAGTTCTCTTTTAAAGATAAACAGATTTAAAGATAGAAAATAATTCAAAGAAAGTATTTGTCAAAACCCTTTGTTATTCTTAATTTTTACACAGACATTGGATATCGGTTCAAAATATCGGTTATCGGTCTACTTGATCTGTAATAATCGGTATCGCATCGGCCCTGAAAATCACATATCGGTTGACCCCTATTTAAATGTCCCACTTTTTGGGAGTGAACAAAAACGCACAGTTTCTGTGTGTGAGCTGGTGCCTCCTGTCCCCTTTCAAGCAGAGGGCGGAGCTTACAACTATAGTTGTAATCGAAATTATTCAACTCCCATTGCAAATCAGGGTTATTGGCAAAATGTACAGGCTTTCAGTTGTTTGCAATGAACAAATTGAATAGAATCTATTACAACAGCACAAATCTGCAAAACAGGTGTTGTCTCAAGCACATCTGATGCAACTTATGAACAGGATACAAAAAGATATCGAAGGCACTAAATGTTCCTAGAGACACAGTTGGAAGCATAGTTTGCAAGTTCAAAGTTAAAGGAACAGTGGTTACACTACCTGGACGGGGCAGAAAAAGGAAGCTATCAACAGCTGCAACCAGATTGCTGAGAAGACAGGTTCAGAAAATCCCTTGAGTGACTGCAAAAGACCTGCAGCAAGACCTGGTGGCAACAGGCACTGATGTTTCAGCTTGCACAGTAAGACACGTACTAAACACATGCCAGAACTCCAAGACGTACTGTACACCACTACTGATCCAAAAGCATAAGAAAAGTGCTCAAAAGTATATAAATAAGCCACATAAGTTTTGGGATTCTGTTCTGTGGAGCAATGAAACAAAACTGGAACTTTTCAGCCCTATGGATCAGCTGTACGTCTGAAGGAAGAAGAATGAAGCATATGCTGAAAAGAACACTCTGTCTACAGTTAATCATGGTTGTGGCTTTGATTCTCTGGGGCTGCTTTGCGTCCTCTGGCTCCGGAAATCTACACAGCGTGTGGAAGGCTAGATGGATTCACTGAAGGATCAGGAAATCCTTGGAGAAAACTTCATGCCGTCAGTGAGGAAGCTGAAGCTTGGGTGTTATTGGACCTTCCGACAGGACAATGAACCCAAGCATACCTCAAATTCCACCTAGCCTTGGTTGCAGAAGAAGTCCTGGAAGATTCTACAGTGGCCATCACGGTCACCTGACTTGAACCCCATAGAAAATCTCTGGTGGGATTTGAAGTAGGCGTGTTGGTGCAAAAGCATTATGAGGACTCTCCATAGGCGTAATGGTTTTTATACCGTACAAACTATATATTCTATCCCCCTACACTGCCCCTATCCCTAAACCTACCCATCACAGGATACATGCTGAATTTTTTATTTTAATAAAACATTGTTTTTTATGTTTTTTAAGCCATTTGATTTATGAGGACTTTTGACATGTCCTCATAAACCACCGATAAGTTGTAATACCAGTGTAATACACATGTCATTATACAAAATTTGTGTCCTCATAAATCACATAAACCAACACACACCACACACACACACACACACACACACACACCACACCACACACACACACACACACACACACACACACACACACACACACACACACACACACACACACACACACACACACACACACACACAGTATATAAACTTTGTTTTATTTTTGTCTATGTAGTTTCAGTTGGTTTTAAATCTTATCTTAAATTTGGCAAAAAATTGAGTGCACACTTTATGAATCCATGTCACTTCTATTGGAAATGTTCACACGTGGTTTTTATACGTAAATACTCAATGAACCCATGAACATATTTTAAAATTGATCCTATAGGAAAAACATTTTTTATAACTTAAAAAAACTTTTTTTTATCATAGTTATTTTTTTAACATGAACTGATCTACATATATCCCTATATAGAGCATCTGCTGTAACAATTGTTTAATCAGATATTGTTTTACACTTCCTTTGATGTGTCTGGCATTATGTGGGCAGGAAGTGTGCATCATGACTACGGCTGATGCTAAAAGTGCTCATAATGCATTCATTATATCTTCCGCTGGACACACTGATGTGCTTGTCAAAAGGGTCATCCATGCTTCTCTTAGCTTCAGCAGTGGAACAAACACAGCCAGCTCGATCTCAGTACAAACACAACTAATTTTAATCCTGACAAGAGTCTTGCTTTTTATTCTGGTATGCTTTCACTCACTCCCTCCCTAACCTCTCTCTTTATCATTTAAAATTGATGCCAACTCCCCAATGGCCTTTCTTATGGAAGCAAAGAGACTTTGAAGTTTGGAGGACTCCTCTGAAAAGCCCTCCGGCATCTCCTTCATAAGGCTACTGCTACCATACACCAACCCCCCCTCCCACCATATCTTGTTCTTTCTCTTTCTCTTGGCCACTCTGGATCTTGTGAGAATTCACTGCTTCTGCAGCACAATGAATAGCAAAATAACTTGAGAAAGGGTGTGCCAACAAATTCAGACTATAGAAGATGGTGGGGGAGAAGTAAAAAAAGGACATGTAATTTGTGTACAATAAATCTCCAGTTTCAAAGCAAACTATTTATTATCTACAGGTACAAGCATAATATGCTTTTGTATTAAACAATGTACACACATATTTAAAATATTAAGTGTGGCACATACTGTTTGTGTTTTAACATTATCCCCTCTCATGTCGTGTAAGGTTTAATACAGTTTCCTTATAAGTATGCATATCCTTGATGGTGTAATTCCTACACTGGATACATTTTTTTTTCAAAGGTTTAAATTAAACAAAGATTATTGGAGTATATTTTACAAGAAAATACTATTTCAGCCTTTCTACTTCAAAATGTCATATTAATTCCGTGTTTCATGCCATTTCTTTTGTTAAATTTACTAGCAATTTCTGAGTGAAAATTTTCAAAGAGAAAATCCTACACCATTATTTTCCCTTTTTCCTTTAACTTTGGTTTTTACATGTGTTTTTTGAAATGCATATCAGGAGCAGAATCATACTATTTTGCTTAGTTTTAAATGTAGTGTGCTGTTGTATTGCTATTGATATCTGTGAAAGACTTAGAAGGGTGTTTTCATTTGGCTCTACATTGTGTCTGGAAGATCGTTTTGTCCGTATTGCCCATCAAAAAATTCGGATCGTCAAAATGATTCTTTTGCAGTTTTAGAGAACTTTGATAATTGTCAAAAGTTGACATAGTTGGTATGATTTTGCACTATTGATTTAATCAGTTTATTCTTTACAATTTAGATTTGTTTTTATTAGTTTGCAATCATGGGTGTTGTAAGTGTATTCAGCTTTTATTTGTGCCTATTTTAGGGTTGCCAAAGTTAATGGGATGGAATCACTGGTATTCTGGCATCATTCAATTTAAAGGGTAGTTTATTTAGTTTATTTACTCATCCTCATGTCCTTTCAAACCAGAAGACATTCATGCCTCTGTGTAACATAAAGGAAGATTTTTTTTTTGTCCAAACATTGGAAGTCATTGGTAACCAAAACTGTTTCAACAAGTCTTTTGACAAGTACTTTTTTTTTTGTTCTGCAGGTGAAAGAAATTCATACGGGTTTGGAACGACATGAGGGTGATAAATTATGACAGAATTTTCAGTTTTGGGTAAACAGCATTACATTTCTCAGGACAGTGTATTGCAATTTCTACAGTATAGCGGCATTGTCACCTTTAATCTGAAAATTATGAAACCAATTATATAAGTTGTCCTAATCAAAAACATAATATCTGAAAAGGTTTTCTCTTCTCATGTTTGGGTAGAGCTTGCTAGCTGCTCTCTGCTTTATTGGTTGTCCTTATAGAATAAACAAGGCATGTCTCTTTGCTTGTCCTTGACTCCTCAGTGCATCAGACCGGTAATGGCTCTTGATAAGTTGGAAATGGCTGCCGGAGATTGAAGCGAGTAGTTTGTAGAAGCCTTATTGGGGTGTTCCCACCCTGCTGAATTGAAGTAAGCTCGGTGGGATGGGATATCCGTCTCATTACTAGGGTCTCTGACCTTGCCGGAATGGAGGCACAGGGCAACACAAACATGTTTAAGAGCTGACCTGCTATTGAAGGTGTGGAGAATCTGTAAGAAATCGTGTTGTATCTTTGAATTTCCTGAACGAATTTAGCACTTGTTCTCAGTTCAGTCCCTCTTCCCACTCATATCTTATATTAAAATTAATTGCATGTCTTTAGGTTTTTTTCTTTTTCTTTTTTTTTTTTATAAATATGATTAAAGGCAATATATAAATTATGGTGGTGAACAGCGTCAACTGAATAAAGCAGTCTTTGAGGAAAGATTATGAAGAGCCAATTATTAATATCAATTAGGTCAGAATGAAAGGTTTTTAATCTTGACAAGATAATTCATGATATTGTAGATGCCTATCTAGTTTAAAGCATCTGGTACAGAACATCCCAAAGTCAAAATTGAAAAATATATACTCATAAATTGAATATACAAAGATAGTATCTTCTCAAGAAGCATCTAAGAAATTACTACAGGAAATCTGATGTCTGATGGCAAGTGCACTTCAAAGGCTTTTATGCTGGCATATGAATGCACCCAGTGAGATTCATCATGTCTCAGGCAGATGAGGTTTTGATTTTTAATAAACCTTATTTTGAAAACCCATGGGTGATTTCATAATCAGCTTCTGAAATATCACACATTTCCTGAGATCACTGTTGCCAAGATCTCAGTCAGATCCATGACTAATTGTTTTTCACCAGGCTAAAATCCTGAGGGACGATGTCACCCATACAGAATTTCACAGATAAACCAAAACTGCTTTGATTTTGACTCCCATTGGACCAAGACATTGCAGTATTGTTCATAATAACAATTCATAATCCATTCTGTTATGCAACCACAAAAAATCTTTTCCACAAAACATTATCACTTTTTCCTCTTGCTATGCTATATTGCCTGGGGGGTGTGTAGATCAAACTGAAGCGTTATGATATAGAAGTGAACTCTGAAGCACTACAGCTACAAGTTGTGTGTTGACTTGTTTGTCAGATGTTTGGTGATGTACTGTTTCTGAAAGTCCAGATGAGGAGGTGTAAATCTTTTGCTATAACGGTTTGAGGCCGATTGGATTTTCACCCTGTGGACATTGGCCCCCTGTGTCTTGGATAATGAATGCCTATTGATTTTCGTGTTCTGTGATATACAGACATCTACTTTATCAGATGTAATTGTCCTTCTTTGGTGCAGACTTTGACTAAATCACCACAGACACAGTCTTTATGAATTTCCTCCAACTTCTTTTGCACCCCATTTACCGTGCTGTCAAAGAAATGTTTCGCTCCTTTGCACATTAAGTAGTCTTTTAGTTTTAGAAATTGGTAAATTTGTCTGTTTTTTTGCACGACATTTATAAAACTGTGACCAAATTGTTGAAATATTAAATATAGTTACTTATGGAAGTGACAGAATTTAAAAGAAACAAAGTTAAATATTCTAAATATAATGCTAACTGTTTGTGGTCAATATATTAAGACAAACTATATAAATTCCTGAGTCTTTCACAAGAACTAAAACTGTGTACCAATATAACCTAGAATTTGAGATAAACATTATGAGCATTGTTCGACCTTACAAATGTCACCTGCACCATTGAGTTGACAGCCATATGAGACTTTTGCTCATTTGACATCCTTCAGAAAGGAAAGTGACAGTTATGCTAGTGTACACTGAAGGGCTTCAGGTTCTTCCCAAACCTCAGCGCTGTAATGAGGTTCCATATGGTTTAGAATTAATTGAATGTACTGTGGCTGACAGCCCAGGTCTGGAGGGTAATTCTGCAGCAGGGACACTGGTTCCGCCTCAATTGAGACCTGGCAGATTGGAGTCCTCTGAGAATTTGACCCTCAACCCTCAATCCAAATGTATGTCATAATTTGGACATCACTGCCCAGCGGTACCTTTTTCTCCTTTTTGCTTTGTTTAAAGATTTCAGTGCATTTCTCCTTGTCAGGAACACAATTCAACCTTGTAATGCTGTTTGGGGATGGAGGCAGGCACTATCAATCAATATATGTTTCTGGTCATTTTTTTAGGATCAGAGTAGTATATAATATATAATAATGTATCAGAATGTAAATAGTATACAAATAATCAGGCTGTCAATTAATTCAAATATGTATTTGCACGTTTTTATTCTTTTTATTTTGTTAAACCGTTTTGTTCCTTATTTGGAAATGATTGGTTTCAGCAATTTGAGTGGACTCAGTTTAATATATGTACGTAAATACCAAAGTGTTTTATATAAAAAAATATATATATATTAAAGCATCGGTTAAATTAATTAACAAATGCAGATTGCAATTATGCCAATATCTTTCACATTTTATTAATTAAATCTTGCGTGTTTTTGTTGATTATCTTTTTATTTTGTTTTGTTTGAACATGTTGTGTGTTATCTCATGGGTGATATTTCATACAGGTTCATCTTCAATGATAATTAAGTGCTATACATGATTTTTTTTTTGGAACGCCACAAAAAAATCATCCCTACTACTTGATGGTTATCTTGAGAAATAACGCTCTGTGACAGCCGAAAGCCATGTATTTTTGCCCCTCTCTCAGTCAGTCAATGTGCCTGTTAGTGTTTATCGACATCGGATTGGCTGACATGTCTTTGGAGGGCTGGTTTTGGGGAGAGGGCGTGTGGTTGAATTTAGCGAAATGAAACATGTCAAATATGGTAACAAATTAATTAATCGATTGCATGTTTAGAACCTGGTTTAAGCTGTAACTTGAGGGTTAGGGAATAATATCTGTTTGGATGGATGTTTTATAGATTATCTTTGTAAATTATGGAATAGCTTCAGGTCTTACAAAGAATGGCTATTTAAAAGTTAAACAGAAGAAAAGGCTGTGTGAAAATTGATATCCTCCTATTTTCCAGTGTTGGTAAGGCTGATCTCATTGGATTTTTTCCTCTTAAATGTGAAGGTGTACGCTTTGTCCCCAGGCTGATGCCAGAGTTAAAAGCAAACAGGACGTCAGACACGCAGACAAACCAGAGGCAAGTGCTGCATTTTAAACAGCCTGGCAGCCTCTTCACTTGCTGATCTTCAAAGAGTTTGATGATAAATGAGTCCTACGAACAAAATATTCAAGGTGTGAGAGTAGCGTACCGATCTATACCACAGCTCTTTGAGAGGGACATTATATTTACCAATTGACTTTGATCTGCATAATTGTGGATAGTTTGTGTTTCTGTGGCACATTTTAAAGTAGAGTGCTTCTTTTGAAAGGCAGTTTCAGAAGAACTCTAGAGAAAATAGGTTTACCTCAGGCAGGTAGATTTCCTGTGAAATGCTATTGCTGCGTTCCATTCAAAGTCAGATGCGGCTATTCCTACTTGATATCTCCAACCTCCCATGATAAAGGCACCTGGTGTTAGGAAGGTTGCATGTAAGGAAACGTCTCAGGTTACTATTGTAACCATAGTTCCCTGAGAACAGGGAACGAGACGATGCGTCGAAACGCTGCGGGAACGCCTTCTGCGTGATTGCGTCTGAAGCATCTATGCCAACTAGTCCAATGGAAAAAGGGAATGAGCGTCACGGGCGGGTGACGTCATGACCAGGAAAGGATAAGAGCACTTCCGCTGCTCGCCGGCATTAGCTTCGACAGTGCCGAAGCAAGCCGATCGCAGGGACGCCAGAAGTATGGCAGGGGGACGCATCGTCTCGTTCCCTGTTCTCAGGGAACTATGGTTACAATAGTAACCTGAGACGTTCCCTTATCGAAAAGGGAACTTCGAGATGCGTCGAAACGCTGCGGGAACGAGAATACCCAATGCGCCATAATTCAAGTACCTGAGTGTCAGACTGTTCAGCTAAGCACTAAGCACCTGAGAACCTGGGGCAGCATCCAGGTCCAAGCTGTAAAACCTCACGAATGTGAGCGGAGAGGACCAGCCCGCCGCATCACAAACATCTTGGAGAGAAACCCCATGCAACAAGGCTTTAGAAGCCGCCATACTCCTGGTGGAATGAGCTCGGACCACCAAAGGACAAGGCTGGCCCGAGTACTCATAAGCAAGAGAAATAGCCTCGACTATCCACTTACTGACTGTCTGTTTTGAAGCAGGAAGACCTTTTTTAGGTGATCCAAAGCAAACAAATAGTTGATCGGACTTCCTGATTGAGGATGTCCGATGTACATATGTGTCCAATGCTCGCACTGGACACAACAAGTGCAGTCTTTCCTGGTCCGCAGTTGCAAACGGAGGAGGACAGAAAGCCTGCAGCACAATAGGCCTCGGAGTCAAGGTCGGCACCTTAGGGACGTATCCCTGTTTTGGATAAAGGAACGCCTTGACCATCCCCGGTGCAAATTCAAGGCAGGTGGGGGAGACCGAAAGAGCCTGAAGGTCACCAACTCTCTTTAGGGACGAAATAGCTAGGAGAAAGATGGTCTTAAGAGTAAGGAACTTCTCTGAGACCGAATCTAAGGGCTCGAATGGAGCCCTAGACAGGCCTTCTAGAACTACAGTCAAATCCCAAGCTGGCACCTTAGTGCGAGTTGCAGGCCTCAGCCTCAAAGTGCCACGAAGGAAACGTGTAATCAGGGGGTCTCGACCCAAAGATAAACCTCCCACCATGGTATGATAAGCCGCAATGGCTGCCACGTAAACTTTTAGTGTGGAAGGACATAGACCTGACACAAAGCGCTCCTGCAGGAACTCGATTACTGTGTTGACAGAACAATTAACCGGATCCCACTGATGTCGGTGACACCATAAGGAGAAAACTCTCCATTTAAGCGCATAGAGTTTCCTCGTAGCTGGAGCTCTGGAGCTTAGGATGGTCTCAACAGCCTCAGCTGAAAGACCACTATCTACAAGTTGGGCCCCCTCAGAGGCCAAACCCAAAGATTCCATATCTCTGGCCGAGGGTGAAATATTGTGCCCCCGGCCTGAGACAGAAGGTCCCTCCTCAAAGGGATCTCCAATGGAGGCCCGTCTAACAGAAGGATCAGGTCCGCAAACCAGATCCGACTTGGCCAGCGTGGTGCTACTAGCAGTAGGCTTATCCCACACTGACGGACCCGCTCCAGAACTCCTGGGAGCAGAGCAACAGGGGGAAAGGCGTACAGACGTAGCCTCGGCCACGTCTGCACCATGGCATCCAGCCCCAGGGGGGCCGGGTGAGTAAGTGAATACCAGAGGGGACAGTGCGTCGTGTTGTGAGACGCGAACAGGTCCACCTCTGCTCTGCCATATGCCTCCCAGATTTTCTCCACCGCCTCGGGGTGGAGTCTCCAATCCCCTGGCCTCAGCTCCTGCCTCGACAGGATGTCTGCTCCTATATTCTGGTCCCCAGGAATATACACTGCCCTCAGGGAGAGTACCTTCCCCAGGGACCACAGGAGGATCCGGTGCGCCAGTTTGCAAAGCGGACGCAACCTCAGACCCCCCTGGCGGTTCAGATAAGAGACCACAGATGTGTTGTCTGTTCGAACGAGCACATGATGGCCTCTTAGGTCCGGAAGGAAATGTCTCAACGCATTGAAGACAGCCATCATCTCCAGGCAATTGATGTGCCACGAAAGATGATGGCTTTTCCACAGACCCTGAACCGAGCGGCCTTCCATTACCGCTCCCCAGCCGGTGAGGGAAGCATCTGTCGAGATAGTAGCTCGATGGCAAAGAGCTCCCAACACCGGGCCCTGGGTTAAGAACCAGTGTTTCCTCCATATCTCTAAGGCACGAAGGCATCGCCGCGTAACCTTGATCATACGGAAAGGGTTTCCCCTCGGGCCACCACTGTAAAGGCCTCATGTACAGCAGGCCAAAAGGTATCACGTTGGACGCTGCTGCCAGTAGACCCAACAGTTTCTCGAACTGTTTTACAGTGCGTGACTGACCTAGCTTTAGCTCTTTGGTGGCTGCCAGGATAACAGCTACACGAACGGGCGATAGGCTGGCCCTCATCGTCACTGAATCCCATACCACACCAAGGAAAGTGGTTCTCTGTACTGGAGAAAGAACACTCTTCTTGGCATTGAGCCTCAACCCCAACATCTGCATATGGGCGAGAACGACACCTCGGTGCCGAACCGCCAACTGCTCTGATTCCGCTAGAATCAGCCAGTCGTCGATATAATTCAGAATGCGAATGCCCTGAAGCCTGAGAGGGGCTAAAGCTGCATCCATGCATTTCGTGAATGTGCGGGGTGACAAAGCTAGGCCGAAAGGAAGAACCCGATACTGGTATTCTTTGCCCCTGAAAGAAAACCTTAGGAACTTCCTGTGCTGAGGGAGGATGGAGATATGGAAGTATGCATCCTTTAGATCTATCGTGACAAACCAGTCCTCGGATCTGATTTGGGTCACGATCTGCTTGAGGGTCAGCATCTTGAACTTGAGTTTCTGAACTGACAGATTCAACAGGCGAAGATCTAAAATGGGACGCAACCCTCCATCCTTTTTTGGAACAATGAAATAACGGCTGTAAAAACCCGACTCTCTGTCGGGTGAGTACACCTGTTCTATAGCCTCTTTTGCTAACAGGGCCCTTACTTCTTGCTCCATTACCAGAGCCTGCTCGGGACGTACCACTGTGGGTAGCACTCCGCTGTAACGAGGAGGACGAGAGCCAAACTGGATTCTGTATCCTTTCTCTACAATCTGCAGGACCCAATGAGAAATATTCGGCAGAAGCTTCCACGCTGCCAGAAAATTTACTAAGGGAACCAGCCTCTCGAGGCTGGTCTCTGGTGTTACTGAGAGAGAGCCAAATCTGGAGCCTGAAACATACCGGCAGGAACTACCTGACCTGACTGCTCTAAAACCCCCCTCAGAGGGCGCGAAACCGATGCTGTGCCGCAGCATAGCACCAGCGACTCGCTGGAGACCACTGCGCCCTGAAGCACCGGAGGTGGCAGGGTTGGCAGGAGGGTCTCGTGAGGACCCCGAAGTGGAACGGGCACCGTGTACTGAGGTGAACACCGCTCCACCCCGGTCGGGGCTGTCCTCACAGGTCTGATGCCTAAGCATCAGGACCTTTTTTTTTTTTGAACCGAAGCTTTCTTCGCCTGAAGAACGGTCCTCAGATCCGGCTTAGGCTTAGTCGACTTCGGTTGAGAGGGCTGCGTCTGTCTCCAGTATCTTCGTGGAGGAGCACGAGACGCAACACTCTCTTTCTGTTGCACATGATATGATGAGCTAGATGGCTGGGGCTGCTCACGCCCAGCAGCCCCAGGGGGCTGGACACGGCGAGGGATAAACTTTTTAAAAGCGTCCGACTGTTTTTTAGCATCCTGGAATCTTTCTACTACAGCGTGAACTGCGTCACCAAAGAGACCAGACGGTTCAAGCGGAGCATCTAACAAAAAAGTACGATCTTTCTCTTTAATATCAGATAGATTGAGCCATAAATGTCTCTCAGTGGCTACCAAAGCTGCCATAGACCGCCCAATTGCTCTGGCGGTCTCTTTAGTAGCCCTGAGAGAAAGATCGGTAGCCCTACGAAGTTCTCGAACATCGTCATGACTTATTCCCTCACTATTATCCAGGTCCCCCAGCAGATCAGCCTGATAAGCCTGAAGCAGTGCCATAGTGTGCAGGCACGCCCCGGCTTGACCTGCTGCCGAATAAGCTTTGCCCACTAAACTAGATGTATTTCTTAGCGGTCTAGTGGGCAAAACTGGGGCTTTAATAGAAGATGCGGGACCAGGCGCGAGATAACTCGCTAGATTTTGTTCAACCTGGGGCATCGAACTATAGCCGTAATCTTTAGACCCTCTTATTTTAGAATATATATTGGAATGAGGGACAAAGACACGAGATGAGAACGGCTTTTTCCATGATTTAGATAACTCATCGTGCAAATCAGGAAAAAAAGGAAGCCCTCGCGGTGGAGATAATGTGGCTGAAGAAAGATAACGCTCGTCTAATCTGCTTTTGGGGCGAGTGTTTCTAGTTTCAGATGGCCAGTCAACATTTAATCTTTCTACAGCTCGTGACATGACATCCACCAGCTCATCATACGCTGGGGAAATAAATTGTAATTCCCTTTCCCCCGTGTGTGCATTATCACTGTCCATACTGACAACATCAACTTCCTCAGAAGATGAGCACTGTAATAAGGGGCTCTCTCCCCGGGCGGAAGAAACCGCAAAGCGTGCTTCCGACACCGGGGGAGGAGAGCTGGATCTCCCGGGTAAGGAAGGAGAAAGGGCCCTCGGACCCGTCTCGATCCCCTCCGAGAGATCCAATTGCGATCCCCAGGAATGCATTCTCCGCGTTGCCTCGGCAGACGCGGGTCCTGATCCCTGAGGATCGCGAGCCTGCCCACTCTGTTTGTCGAAGAGTGACAGGCGGGATCTGAGCATGCGAAGCGGTAGCTTCTCACAGTGCTGGCACTCAGCCCCCTCGAAGGCTGAGGCTGCATGCTCAAATCCCAAACAAATCACACAAAGCTCGTGTGTGTCCCCACCCGTTAAATAACGCGGGCAGGGAGGAACACACTGTTTGTAGACTTGTTTCGCCATTTCGATACCAACAATATTGACAGACAACAATAAATAGACGGGGACAGTTTAGACACAGATCGCTTGCTGAGGCACAGAAGCTAATGCCGGCGAGCAGCGGAAGTGCTCTTATCCTTTCCTGGTCATGACGTCACCCGCCCGTGACGCTCATTCCCTTTTTCCATTGGACTAGTTGGCATAGATGCTTCAGACGCAATCACGCAGAAGGCGTTCCCGCAGCGTTTCGACGCATCTCGAAGTTCCCTTTTCGATAAGGGAACACAATGGCATCACTATTGTTAGCATTTGCTAGAGTGTGATTGTCAATGGTTGTCACCTAGCAACCAAATTATGAAGAATAATCAATGCTATAAAATACTTACATCAATTTTGAAGGTATGAATATCAGAAAGGGTACTGTTTTACATACCTGTCTCTGCAAATTTTTACTGAACAGGTTTTATTTTTAGGTATGCGCTAATATTAAAGTCACAGTGTAATGGAAGTAGCAACAGATATTTTCTTACATATTGATGTACATCCGTGAAATGGATTATCGAACAGAAAAACATGTTGGGCTGGGACTCATCCAGTGGTTGGTGATTGGATGGAGGAAGGTCTGAATGCGAGCTTGAGGTCGATTGAAAGGAATGGACAGGGCTTAAGTGGACAAAATGATTGGAGAAGTCTGGCATGTCACTAGAAGATCAAGTTATGACAATTTGGTTAAAAATTACAGGGTAAAAAAAAAAAAGAAATCAGATGTGTATGGATGAATCGGTCACAATAAGATCAATAACATGCATGCATTTAGAAAATAGATGGGGTGAATTTTCATTTCATGTCGACTTATTGTCATGTTACGGATGATAAATGGCTGATATTAAATTATACAGTATATGAGGCGTTTTTCACTTCCAGCCCTTGTTAACAATATAACATTTTAAATTATTATATACAAAATGAATAGTAGTTAAGATTGATGTGGTTTGGAATTGGTAAAATGTGCTTGGAAAAAAATATGATCAGAATATCGACCTGCATAATTATCATGCACGCAGAGCATTAGATGAGATGTATCGAAATGACTAGTTGACTAGCAGATTTAAAATGTCTTGTTTATACTACTCCACCCCTTTCCATACCAGAGAGAATGAAAATTGGAACTTCAGCTCTCCGGTTATAAAATATGATTACAGCTTCTGTTTTCACAAACAGCACAGACAAGTACATAAACAGCCTGTGGTATATATTTTTGAGAACAACACAGACCTGGTTTGCTTATTGAAGGGCCACATTGTGACACTACATTTGTGCCAAATAGCTCTGGAGAAATTCGACTAATGCAGCAGCACTCACAGAGACACACAAACTCCTGAAAGCAGAAGAGCAACATCAGCTCAGTCTAGCATATCGTTTATATTTTAACAGCCAGCGTATATTACATCAGCAGACTGCAGTGAAGCGCTTGACTAGGCACTGTATTGTGAGTCACTTGGAGAGGCTGTTAGCTGTTGCTCGCTATATTGACTTTTGAGATCTATTCTCCCGCTGAATACAGCGCAATCGCCTGCACAAATGTAATATTGATAAAGGCCGTGGCCTTCCTCTCATCCTGCCAACCATGAGATCGGAATCCAAAACTCGTGAATAGATCTGAATGGATTTGTGCCAAGAGAAAGAAACGTGTTTATGGACAGGGAATAGTGATGTAGCAAACAGAAATGGTGCAGGTTTTATGTGTGTGTGGGGGTTAGATGTCTTGATGTCATAGCCTGCTGACTTTATTAGAACCTGCATTTAGCCTCAAAGATGGCAGTGGCTTATGACCCGTGAGTGGGAGTGTTAATTGTTCGTTAGCGGTTCTATACTAATGTTAATTGGAGGGGATCAATAAAATGCTCACAGGGCAGCCATGTGCTTTATACACAGGTCATCAGTTTCTTATAGTACAGTTTTGAAAAATATGTCTTAACTGGATTTGCAATGTGGATTTGCAATGTATAACAGTGAAAGCACACATCGAAATATTTAATGTGTATAAAATGGAAATATTATTTGATCATGGATTCAGTGTTTTTGAACAAATCGGTTGAATGACCAATTCAATTACTTACTTTATAAATACAAATATAAAAAATAATGTTCACAAGTTTGGGGTCGGTTAGGTTTTTGTAATGTTTTTGAAAAGTTTCTTTCACTCAATAAGGCTGCATTTATTTGATCAAAAATATAGTAAAACAGTCATATTGTTATATAGTATTACAATTTAAAATAACCTTTATTTCGTCGACTATATAATTTATTTTTTTGTGATGGCAGAACTGAATGTTCAGCAGCTGTTACTCTAGTCTTCACAATGTTCAGCAGCTGCTACTTTAGTCTTCACAATGTTCAGCAGCTGTTACTTTAGTCTTCAGAGTCACATGAACCTTCAGAAATCCTCTGTACATGCTTGCTTTTATCATCAGTGTGTATGTGTGTATATATATATTAATAGCCAAAACATTATGACCAGTCACAGGTGAATATCGTTTATCATCTCCTAACAAGGCCACATGGTCACATATGCATGTGTTGGATATAAAGATCTAACAAGACACAGTGCATTGCACTCTGCTTTATTTTGGAGCAGTGGAATGTCGCCTGGTTCGATAGGTCCCGTTTTCTTTTACATCATGTGGATGGCTGTGTACTGTGTGCTCCATTTAACTGGGGAAGTGATGGCACCAGGATGCACTGTTGGACTACGACAGTGGAAGGAGTGTGATGCTCTGAGCAATGTTCTGCTAGGAAACCATCCATTCATGTGAACGTAAACATTGTTGCAGACCAGGTACACCCCTTCATGACAATGGTGTTCCCTGATGGAAGTGGCCTATATACCATAGATATAAACCATAGATATCAGATCAAACAGCGTTGACGTGGAAACCAGGAGAAACGCTTATAGAAGGCTTTCAGTCCACAAATCAGCAACATTCACCATGCATTTAGGCTAATGTAGTAACTCTGACTATTTCTGTCACTATACCATAGTTATGGTTAAACACTTACAAGTACCTACACATCTTTTTCCAACACTTCAAAACTATAATATCATATATAAATGCTATTTTTAATGTGATGACCAACACATTTTTTGTTCATCCTTCAAAGATTGTCCTAAAAATAAAAATTTTAAGATGTAGGAAAACTCTTATTTAAACACTTATTTTAAAAAATAAAATAAATTACCATTGTAAACAGTAGGATGCTCATTGGCTATTTTCACTCCCTAATATAAATTTTTCACTCATTTTTACTTTTTAATTAATATTAAGACATTATGAATGTTAATTTATAAAGTTAATTTGATCTACATCCTAAATTAAGCTTATATGCTTTATTGTCAGCCCCATTATTAAAGAATTTGTCGGTTCTTTTAGGGAAAATTTGAATAATTGCATTTCAAGCTGATTAAAATTTTCAGTCAGGGGCTACAGTGCTCCTAGCAAAAAAAAAGTTAGTCTGGAGCCCTGATCTGTGGGATGTGCTGGACCAAAAAATTTGATCTACGGGGGCTCCACCTCGCAACCTACAGTACTCGAAGGAGCTGCAAATTCTTATTGGCAGTTACGACAGGACACCTTCAGGGGTCTTGTAGTCCATGCCTTGGCGGGTCGGCACTCTTTTGGCAGCACTCAGGGGACCAACAGCACATTAGGCAGGTGGTCATAATGTTTTGGCTCCCCTGTGGACACTGTGAGCACTTGGTGCTTGTTAAAACAGACTTTATATTCACATAAATGCCTATTTGTTCAAAATAAAATTTAAAACAAGAATAATAAACTTGATGTAATGTTTTTTAAATGAGCGTTAGCAATTACAGAGTAACCTATTTTATTCCTTTCTGTTGTCCTTTTTGTGTGTGTATTCGTGTGTCATTTCAAATTAAAACACAAAGTCTGCACATTTTCATTTTCCTCATTACAGTAATAAGCAAATAACACAACTATCTGTGTTGTTTGCGTGAGTTTTTCATCTCTCTGTCTCAAGTAATGAATTCATCACTTTCAATGCCCCACATAAACCATTACTTTTAACTTCTGAACCATGACAGAGAGGCTACCATTTAGACTAATGGAAAGAAGACTTTGATGTGCTTTGGCAGAAGTGACAGGCAGAGTAAAAACTGAGAAAATGTCCTCTGAGAAAAGAGAACTTGCATCTGCATGCAGAAAACACACATAAAAGGATTGCAGGAAGGTGAATTGTTATGGTAGTTTTGGTTTGTGGAGGTCTAATAATGCAAAAACACGCCTGCAGCAGTATTTTGTGGGACTATTTAAAAGTTAAAACCCATTTCACACACTGCAGATTGATATTGTTCAGATAGACATGGAGGGTTAAACGTTGAAATGTAGTGTGCTTGTTTATCATATTTACATAGACAAGTCAAGAAAAAAACCTTTTTCACTTTCACTTTGAAAATCTGAACAATTTTAAATAAAGATATATTTTGGTATGGACTAAATAGATAAGCAAATTGAAACTTTTTTGTGTTACTTTGTAATTCATTTTCTATTTTTAAAATTTTGTGATGAAAAATATTGTGTTAGAAACCTTCAAATCCCTTTATATGGCAACACCAGCAATGTGAGTAAATTGTATGTACACAATCAGAGTTGTTCAATTCGTTACTGCTTAAGTTTTGCTTTTCCAAAGAGTTTTAATGTATAATTTCCTCAATATTTCCTTGCACTTCCTTTTATAAATGAAGCCAGGAGCATAATGTGGAACAGCAGTATTGAAAGAGCTCAAGTGAGTTTTATCGTTCAGAAAAGCGGAAATGTACTATCTACTTCACAATAACACCTCGCTGTACTTTATCTACTCAGAATCACTGGAAGGATTACTGTCCAGATGAACCAGACCGCTCCATGATCACGTCTGCAGCGCTACATGATGTGTCTTTCCAAGCGTGTGATTTTTCTCTTTACTCTGGTACCCGCCTTCAGAGTTGCCATTTGCTCCCACTCACCCACAACCAATTAATATTTCACAGTCTCGACAGCCCAGGCACAAATTCAAATGGCCTTGAGAAGTGAGCTGCTTCTTTCCCACTTCACTCCATTTTACATTCTATACCAATTAAGTTCAAGTTCTTATTTTTTTTGAGGATTTTGAAATGTTTACTCTTTTTTCCACCCCACCGTCCCAGAAGTCTTCATTAACAAACTGGGAGAACATATTCTGAATAGAAATGGTGTCATCCATTTGCCATCAGACAATATCGTAACAAGTGGCACAGCGCTCCAATTGCCCCTACACTTGGCAGAATCCTTCATGCCTTTCTCTGTCAGCAATCAGAAGATTTCTGGCACTCAATGTAATGTTTTTGTGCCGCTAGACAATAGTGTGACATCTCTACATATGGATCAATCCTCCTCGTTTGAGATTTCACTCGTAGGGTTCTTTCTTTCTTTCTTGTCAGATGCCACTTTGTTCACTTTGATTATATATATATATATGTGGGTAGTTGACAAATGGCCAAGAAAAAGTACTTTTTTTGGAAAACATAACTTTTTAAGAAAAAATACATATATTTATGGAGTATGAAAACTGCAGTTTCAGAAAATAGTAGTGGCCACTCATTTTGTCAATGACTTCACATATTTTTTTCTTTTTTTCACTCAACAGTACTGTAAATGTGTCCTATGGTGTGACATTTAAAAAGTATTAAGAAATTATATTAAAAAACATTAAAAAAAAATACTTGAGAGAATTGTTCACATTATTAAAACTTTTTTAATCAAAGTGATATTTATTTTACATGAAAGTACTAATTAAAATAATTTTCACCATGAATAGATGAACTTGATAGACTTTTCCCTACGAATATCAATAAAACTTTTTCGCCAACCTTACAAAACTGTTTGAAATTGTACCCATCTAAGAGGAGATATTATTGAAACTCCCCTAATGCTAAACTTGACTCTTTTTTAAAAAGATATTTTAAAATAAGTATATTTTTCTGTTGTTTTATGTTTGTCACACCATAGGACAAAACGTCACACCAAAGGACAAAGATAGTCATTGCATAAAAAGAGCCAGAATATAAAGTGTTTATTGTAACAATTATAAAGGAGGACATTTGTTTTTATTTTTCAGCAATATAAACTGCAAAACATATCACACCAAAAGTAACTTTAATACTTATAGATCCATCAATAAGGAAACAACAGCTATGTGTCCATCCACACGTTTTTATCTGCATTAAGTGATATTGAATGAAAAATGCTTTATGGAAACAGTAAAATTCAATTGAATTTCATGAATATCGACTCAAATGAAATGCGTTCGGTCTCATCGGATTTTATCTTATTCGATATACGGCTTATTTGATAAACGCGGATGGAAACGTTATTATGGCGCAATCCATTTTGTCTAGCTAAACTTTGTTCGCAAATGTTGGCTTGAATGTTGTGCAATTCAGTGAGAAAATGAATGGAAACACCTTAACATGTCTCAAATCAATTCGATATACCAATTTGATTGCAAAACAGCATGTGACGCCATTACACACAGGTTTTTATCCGCTTTAAAGCCGTTTGATGGAAAAACAATTTCACCAGCTTTATTCGCGTGAGGTTTTTTACTGAACTTCAGATAATTCGATTGTAAAGTGGATGGAAACTTGGCTTCTGACATGAAAATAAAATCCCTAAAAACATAGCATAAGTTTAGTTTGTCTCTTCCTTCCTAGTGCTTTAATGTCGAATGTATCCAATTCCCCGAGAGCCTTCTTTTCATGATATCTGTTTGAAATAATGATAGAATATATGAATTGATCAACAGAGAAATTAATGTTATGTATACTCAATTATGAACTCATGGCCTACTGTGTTTTCCCTACAAATGTTGTCAATTTCTTTTAAACACAATATAGATTATTATTCTGTAAAACTAGCTTATTATGTAACTATTGTTGAACCTGAACCTCACACAGGTCTATTCTGATACTGAACAATAAGCAGTTGTTCAGTCACTCATCAAGATCCCTGAATTATTTTAAGATGTATATGGCAACATTTCAGTTTGATTTACTTTCTCCGTCGTTCTCTTAGGATCGCCTCCTTTCTCTGTGGATCCTTTTTAATTCGATCCCTATACTGTCTGGTCCTCTCTTTTGCACACATCTCTCCCTCAGTTCTTTCTGTTCTAAAACAAGTTAAGTAGCATTATAAAGTAGTAGCACTGTATTTATGTACTTTATATTTGTTTATAGTTGTTACATTATACATTATAGTTGTTTTAGTAACACTTCAGAACATTTTATAATCTCCAAAAATGGCAATAAACATTAAAATGTAAGTCATTATTGAATTTAAAATCATTAAAACTGGTCAAAAAAGAATGAAATTAACCTTATTATAAATCAATTTCTTTCTTTCTTTTCTTTCTTTCTTTCTTTCTTTCTTTCTTTCTTTCTTTCTTTCTTTCTTTCTTTCTTTCTTTCTTTCTTTCTTTCTTTCTTTCTTTCTTTCTTTCTTTCTTTCTTTCTTTCTTTCTTTCTTTCTTTCTTTCTTCTTGTCAGATGCCACTTTGTTCACTTTGATTATATTTATATATATATCGAGGTTAGGACGTTTGGTGCACACCGCCTTTAAAATCATAGGAGGTGAGGAGCGATTATCACCAAAAGAGTTGTACGATACTTCAATTTTATACCATGCCAAGAAAATTGTGGGAGACGATACTCATATCCTGAATGCTCATTTTAAATTATTACCATCAGGCAGGAGGTATAGGGTACTGAAGTGCAGGTCTAACCGACTGAAAAATTGCTTTGTTTCTACTGCAATCAAAGTGCTAAATAGAGATAAAATACTGTGAATTGCCATGATGTCTTACATGTATTCTCTGTTTTGTTTTAATGTATGTGGTATTGTATGTATCGACTATCTCTGTGTTTTTATAATCTTATTTGTTTTTATTCTTATGTTTTTATTTTTTTAATGTATGTTGTTTGTTTGTACGGACTTTGCACGTTGTCCAAGACAAATTTCCCAGCGATGGGACTAATAAAGTATAAAGTAAAGTAAAGTAAAATATATATATATATATATATATATATATATATATATATATATATATATATATTTATATATATATATATATATATGTGTTTAACACAGAGATTGAGGAAAATGCATGTCCTTAAATCGATCACTTTCACAAAGTCAAGAAAGTAAGATGAAAAAGCATCGATTTATTGAATAAGTGTAAAAGCACAGGAAATCTATATTTCCTTCTACTCACCTTGCTCTATACAACAACCACTCACCACATATGCGGATTCCTGCCACTGTTTTGACTCCTTTACACATTTTTTAACCCCTTAAGCCCTAAGCGTCCCGCCGGCGGGACACCACCCCAAAAAAAATTTCATAATCAAATTACTAAGCAACCACTGAATGTAATAACACAAAATAGGTATCATTTTAAAGCTTAGAATTTTCAGCTCAGCTTTTCAATGCACCTATCCATTTTATTCAACTCCTAACAGGCGCTGAGTTATTCCATTAGAACGGAGTGTACCACCGGGGGGCGCCACCTAGCTATGAAAATAATTAACTGTCATATTTGTCAAAACTACTGCATTGATCAACACAAAATAGGCATCATTTGAAAGCTTAGAGTCTAAACTTTACAATGAATGTAGCCATTATGATTATCTCCAAAGTAGTGCTGAGTTATTTGCTAATAAAATGAAAAATAAATAAATAATAATTTATGAGGAAGGGAAAATTATTATGTACCGCAATGTGTCAAAAACATCATATAGCTCAGATAGTCATGTGTCATATGTCATTTGAAAGGTCTCATGGAGTAGAACACAACAAGCCCAATTATTTTGGGCTTTGACTAAACTTGAGTGAGTTTTTGTTAGTTAAGCCCTGCAAGACCCATATGTAAATAATATACTGATGTGGCATTCGCGTGGCGTTTTCTCACTCGTAACTTCATGAAACATGGAAAATTGCACATCCTTATTTAAAGCAGATTATCACGATTAAAAAGAGCCTAAAGACACCATAATCCATCACTCAAATCTAAATATATTTCTCGTTATGTTATAAAACGCAAAAAACAGCACAGATGCACATGAGTAAAAAAGTTGCGTAGACTTTGCGTTTTTGCGGGTAACTTCATGAAACATGCTCCGATCGTTAAAAATGGCACATCTTTATTTACAGCAGACTCTCACGATTAAAAAGAGACCAAAGTCACCAAAATCCGTCACTCAGATCTAAAGATATCCTTCATTGAGTTATAACACGTATAACCTCAGAGGCGCAAATAAGCTAAGTAAACAAATGTAGCTTTAAAGTAGCATTTAGGCTTTTACCTTCATGAAACATTCTCCGATCGTTAAAAATGGCACATCCTTATTTACAGCAGACTCTCATGATTAAAAAGAGACCAAAGTCACCAAAATCCGTCACTCAGATCTAAAGATATCCTTCATTGAGTTATAACACGTATAACCTCAGAGGCGCAAATAAGCTAAGTAAAAAAATGTAGCTTTAAAGTAGCATTTAGGCTTTTACCTTCATGAAACATTCTCCGATCGTTAAAAATGGCACATCCTTATTTACAGCAGACTCTCACGATTAAAAAGAGTCACCAAAATCCGTCACTCAGATCTAAAGATATCCTTCATTGAGTTATAACATGTATAACCTCAGAGGCGCAAATAAGCTAAGTAAACAAATGTAGCTTTAAATTAGTTTTTACACTGGTAACTTCATGAAACATACTCCGATCATTGAAAATGACACATCCTTATTTACAACAGACTCTCATGATTAAAAAGAGACCAAAGTCACCAAAATCCGTCACTCAGATCTAAAGATATCCTTCATTGAGTTATAACACGTATAACCTCAGAGGCGCAAATAAGCTAAGTAAACAAATGTAGCTTTAAATGAGTTTTTATGCTGGTAACTTCATGAAACATACTCCGATCATTGAAAATGGCACATCCTTATTTACAGCAGACTGTCACGATTAAAAAGAGACCAAAGTCACCAATAATTCGTTGCTTAGATCTAAAGATATCCCTCATAGAGTACCTCATAGGCCCTGCAAGACCCATAGGTACATAATATACTGATGTGACGTTTTTCACTGTAACTTCATGAAACATACTCCGATGGTTAAAAAATTGACATCCTTATTTACAGCAGACTCTCACGATTAAAAAGAGACAAAAGTCACCATAATCCGTTGCTTAGATCTAAAGATATCACTCATAGAGTTCCTCATAAGCCCTACAAGACCCATAGGTACATAATATACTGATGTGACGTTTTCTACTGTAACTTCATGAAACATACTCAGATCGTTGCAAATGAGACATCCTTATTTACAGCAGACTCTTACGATTAAAAAGAGACCACAATCACCATAATCCGTCACTCAGATCTAAAGATATCACTCATAGCTTAGCTAATGTGTGTCTGTGGGGTTATGTGTTATAACTCTAAGTAAACAAGTGTAGCAATGACTGAACAAAAGGCTCCCTTTGTTCCAAGTGCTGTAACTTTGGATTACTTTATGCTATCATCATAAAATAACGATCCAGGTGCAGGCCATACATAGGGGAACATCACAAAAAAAGAATTATTTTGCTCCCTTATTTCCTTCCTGAGTTATTGCATGTCAAATAAGAAATATATGTAATATTATTTAAAAAATTAATAATATTTTTGTCTTATCAGCAGTTTCTCAGCATTAGATTGTCCAAATATAATAAAAAAATTATATATTCTAAAAATATAAAAAGTTTTCTAACAGATGATACCTACCTTATGACTCTCCTCTCTATAGTTTTGGAGTTATGAGTCTTTAAATGTGTGCATGTCACTCAGAAAACAAGAGTTTTATAAATGTCAATGACTGAACAAAAAGGCTCCCTTTGTTCCAAGTGCTGTAACTTTGGATTACTTTATGCTATCATCATAAAATAATGATCCAGGTGCAGGCCACACATAGGGGAACATTACCAAAAAAGAATTATTTTGCTACCGTATTTCCTTCCTAAGTTATTGCATTTCAAATAAGAAAGATATGTAAATTTTTAAAAAAAATAATAATAATATTTTTGTCTTTTATCAGCAGTTTCTTACCGTTAGATTGTCCAAAAGTAATAAAAATTTATATTTTCTAAAAATATAAAAAGTTTCCTAACAAATGATGTCTACCTGTTGACTCTCCTTGCCATAGTTTTGAAGTTATGAGTCTTTACTTTTTTGTGTGTCATTCAGACAAAAAATCCCAAAAATGCCTTCAGGGCTTAAGGGGATAAGCTCTTCACGAGTTCATCATATGTAGGCTATGCACATACAACGAGCGCATTTAGCCCAGCACACAGCATTGTTTTGGATCGAACCAAGCTAGCCGAACTACAAGTGCCGAACTACCTCCCCTATTAGGTGTTGATAGTGGTGGCATAGAAACATACTTCCCAGTCTTAGGACATGAACAGCTCTGAATATAACATCACATGTTGTCTTCTTGCAGTCATCATGCAGTAGTTTGGTCTTATTAGACTCTCTTCTGCTAGATAGGTTGGAAAATTGGCTGGGTCTTTCTGGAGCAGTATGCAGTTGGTTTCGGTCTTATTTAACGATTTGTACCCAGTTTGTAAGCTTGGGTAATTACAGATCTGATACCGTGCCTGTTCGACAGGGAGTTCCTCAGGGATCAGTGTTGGTCCAATTTTATTTAACATTTACATGCTTCCACTTGGGCAGATCGTCAGGAAATATGGTCTTGGGTATCACTGCTACGCGGATGATACGCAGATTTACATCACCACTAGTCCTGATGTCATGTCCATTGCTCATTAATAGCTTTGTGTAGTTGTCTAGCAGAGAGCAGTAAATGGATGCAGAATAACTTCCTGAAGCTCTACGGCTCCAAAACGGAATTGATGCAGATTGGTACAGTGGCGGCTACTTGTAAGGCCAAGCAGATTAGTTTGATAGTTGACTCTAGCATGGTAATTCCCACTTCACAGGTGTGGAATCTTGAGGAATCATTCACACTGCCAGTGATTTGCCGGGATCTGTGAGTGCGTTCACACACAACCCGTTAATGTCCCGGAAAGCCGCGTGACGTCAGGATGAGACGTGTAACGTATGCGTCGAAAACATGTGCACGTGCGCACCTTTCCACAGAGCTGGCGAACGATCGCAGCTTCAGCGCGTATTGTGAGGAGCTCCTGTCTCTGCTTCGTTCCTGTTTGCAGACATTTTTTCGTTCTTTCTTTGTTGATGACGAACACAAACTTTCTTCTAAGAGCAACAGAGTCGCGCGATGGCACATGCGTCATCACTATGACACACCCCTTACGGCATTGGTTCTGGCTTTTGTTCACACAGCGCGCGTTCCGGGTCTGAACACGGCAATGTTACTAGGTCCCCAACCCGGGATCGATCCCGGCATCAATCCCAAGTCGTGTTTGTGTTCACACAGAAGGCACTCTGGCAATTTGCCGGCAATTTGCCGGGTTCAAAGTGCTGTGTGAAAGGGGCTTTGGTGTAATTTTTGACCCACAGTTAACATTTGAAGCACATATAAAACACATCTCTAAAACTGTTTTTTACCATCTGAGAAATGTTGCTTGACTCAGACCTTTTCTCTCTTTTGCAGACACAGAAAGGCTTATACATGCTTTCATTACAACTAGGTTAGATTATTGTAATGCCTTGTTCTCTGTCCTTCCAGCTAAATCTCTGAGCAGGTTACAGTACATTCAAAATTCTGCCGCCCGTGTGCTCACTCGCAATTCTCCTCGTGAACACATTGAACTGGTGTTTTCACAGTTGCACTGGCTTCCCATAAATGCGAGAATTGATTTTTAAAATTCTTATTTTGACATACAAGACACTATATTGCACCAGAGTATCTTTCTGATCTCGTTAGGCCTTATACTCCATCATGTTCTCTCCGTTCAGCTAACTCTATTTTACTACATCCGCCTTTATATAAGCTCAAGACCATGGGGGAAAGAGCCTTTTCATACAAAGCCCCCAAGCTATGGAATGTGCTTCCTCTTACCATCAGAAATGCACCAATGTTGGGACACTTTAAAAAGTTGATTAAGACACATTTATTTATGGCTGTTTTTCTTTAATTAATTGTTTTATTGCCCTTGTTGTTTCTGTTTATTTTACTGTAGCGCTTTGGGTTTAAGAAAAGCGCATTACAAATAAAATGTATTATTATTATTATCCTGAGACTATGGTAATTACAACATGGATACTGGAAAATACGGGAAGTGGGACATTCCACAGACGAGATATTCTATGAATTTCTACGACGAGTTTTCTATGGCTGCACAATATTTTTAATCCATTTAAAATCATAACATATCATAGTGCTATTGTCAGGGTTTTTCCTGGCTCAAAATGAGGTGGAGGTGGTAAAATCGTAACACTAGGGGGGTCTGGCGGCATGCCCCCCCGGGAGAAAATTTTGTACATTTTAAAGATAAATTCATTAATCTGGTGCACTTTGAGTTACTCGAATCTGTTGTTAAAAATAAATAATAATCCACCCGCCAACCACCCATATTCTTTGATTTAGATATCTGCATCTGATCATCACATTACAATTATTCAAGTAAGCATGATAATATGGTAACATACTGTATCACACAATTAACATTTATTTAAATTAAAAGTTCTTCTTTTGGCAAAATTACATTTTCTTTATAGCCTAAACAGAGGCTTTACTCCCTTTAAACTAATCGTCAATGTTTCATTTTTGAAAACACTCTTATCGGAATAATTTTTTGTACCTTTATAAGGGCATTTTCCCCCTAATTTTATTTAATGTATGCTCTAAATTTCATTTAAAATTCTTACATTTTATCAATACATTCAATTAAAATAAGACACTAGGCTGTTACCAATCAAATTAAATAATTTACATTGAAAAATTATAACTGTATTAAATGAGATTTATTTTGAATATTTTTTGAATATACAAGGAATGTTGAAAAGAATGATACTTTGAAACTAAACCGCCAGTAGGAGGGGGCAGGCGGCCGTCTTAATGAGCGAGTCATTGAGTCATTAATCTAAACGATTCGTTCAAACGGCTGATTGATTCAGAATGGGGCGGTTTAATAATGGGCAATTGAATCTTTGACTCAAGCGATTAGTTCAAAACGTTGAATGATTCAGTAATGAATCATGGATGAGTGTTGCTGTGAGAGGCGATATGGTTCTGTTGTTTGGAACTATTTTCGCTGCTAAAACAGAACAAAAACAGTCTAAAAATGTAAGTAACTTAATTTTAACTATTTGTTTATTGAACTGTTATGAAATTAATATCTCGGTTTCAGTCGTGATGGCATTCAGGAAAACAGCACTCTGGTCGTGTGTAGCCTATATATTGTTTCTTAACTATAATTAATGTTATAAATAACTGCGCGAGACTCAACAGCGCAACTTTGTTACCGTCCGTACATTAGGTACCATGATGGGAAATCCGTGTCTTTATTACACTCATTTAGCTGTCATCCACCCTCGATTGAATGGAATGTTTTTATTACTCGGCCCGCTCGACCCGCGGATTATGATCCGTGCAGCACTATCGGCAAACTACACGGTTAGAGAATGGACACAAGCGGGAATCGCGACAGAACTGTCACGGTGGATAAAGTGTATGTGAGCACGTGACTGTCTGTCCGAGTTTTGTCGAGAGGCGGAGGTGGCACGAAATTTGACGGAGGCGGCCGCCTCATAATTGTCTATGCAGGAAAAACCCTGGCTATTGTGAATTCACAAAGGCTGCGAAAAAAATAATCAAATATATGCACTGCGGGTTTAATATAGCCTATATATGGGCTTTAATGAATTATATGCATGCAGGTTACATGCGTCTCAGAGCAATTCTGTTCACAGTAAATACTACTCCACACGAACTCGATCTCTATAGTATTGCGTTTGTTTGGGTTTCCAATAACGTGCACTTGGTAAAGCATATAAAGTCTGACGCGCTTTGTGTTTCATAGCGTTTATGTTGAACTGTTATCATTTACATGTTCACCATAGGTCTATTTTTATTACCACAAAGAATTATTTCGTTTAATCATTAAAATAATTGACCGATTACCAAAATAATCGTTAGTGACAGCAATATTTATTTAATTTAAGTAATTTTAGTAGGGAAGCATCTATACCATTTTTTCCAGAATAAGTACCAAGGGAACCAAGTGTTATACATAAAAAAAGATTTTTAACAGTTCATGTTTGTATGAACATGTATGACCTCCAGTAGGTCATTTAAACAGATAGCTCCACCCCGAACACAGCCCATTGGTTGAGCCAGTGTTGCTATGTTGGTCTGGTCAGTAATGTATTGAAAATGCAAAAGAAAAAATACAAGTCAACCTTAAGTGTCACAATGAATGTGTTCACAGGAGATTCAGAATTAGGAACAAATTTAATTTCACATATACTCATCCTCAAACTGTCTTAGACTAGTCCTTGAACATTGCACTATATAGAACAGTAATTTAAATGAATGACGCAAGCGATTTGCCTCTTATTTATAATGGTTTCATTTAAAGACCTCCTAATTGAAAATGGTGGGATAGTTCTCCCAAAAATGAAAATGCTTTCATTTCATTTTTTCATTTCAATGAAAAAAATAAAACAAAACTACCCCGAGGGGAAAAACAATACAGACATCTCAAACTTAACTTTGGCAGAGGCAGAGAAAAAGGCAGAGAACAGAAACACGAGGATACATGAAGTGGCGAACCAGCACAGGACAGCAAACACAGGGAGAATAAATAGGGAATCAAACAAAAGAGGGTAACGAGGAAGGCAGGTGGGACAAATTAATAATCAGGTCACAAGATGTGAGGGGCTAGACAATTGACAGGTGAGCACATGGCACAAGGAAACACGTGACAAGCCAAGTGCTCACAACAAACCAGACTATACACAAACGCATGACAGACTGGGAGTGTCACAGCTCCATCACTAAACTAAGATCTCAACTAAACAGAAGTGACTGAAACTTAACACAATCAGCATGTCCCCACAATACCGCAAATACTTGCACAGGCTAAAAAATGATAAAAACGGTATTTGAAAAGATACAGGCCATTCAAATGATTTGTCTTTTTCCAAGAACTGACTGAATTCAGATCTTGACCTGACAGTTCAATGGATCTGAAATTTTGTTTCAATCAATATCTGCACTTTTATTTGAAAATTGGGAGTTCTTTATTTTGTTTTTCCTAAAACTATTGCTATTTTTATCAGAGCTGCTCTGTTTTTCAGTATATGAACTCACAGAACTCACCTTTCAGAGTGAAAAATATTGCAAATTCTATTAAAACAAAATCTTACTTAGGACTTACTTTCTTCTATGGAACACAAAGGAAGATATTTTGAAAATTGTGTATGTGTCCATAAATTGAATGTCAATGGGGTCCAGTGTTGAATGGAATCCAATGTTCTGCAAAATATATTTTGTTGTTGTTGTTTTTTTTGTGTTCCTCAAGAAAGAAAGTCATACAGGTTTCGAGGGTGAGTAAATAATGAACTATTCCTTTAAAGCACATGATATTCTCTGGAAAATTCTCAAGACATGTTGGATAACACGGACCATCAGGTTGTTCACAAATATAGAAGGAAAGCTAAAATGAAATTTGAAATGTGCAGGATTACAGTGCAGAGCCTAAATGTAACCTGTAACTTTTGGCAGCTGTCCATTCGCTTGGTTAATCAGACTGTTAATTAATACACTCATAATTAATTTACTGGCCTGTAATGAATGTGATACCAATGCCCCCAGGCTTTTAAAAATTATTAATTTATTTTTTGTTGTTATTCTGCCAAAAAGTGACATTGTCTTGTTTTTAATTATCCAAGGGTGTCATTATGTATTTAAGCAAATTGCTTGCAAATGGAACAGAAATTGTAATCCGTATATCTAAAAAAAAACATTAAAGGAGTAGTTCACTTTAAAATAAAAATTACCCCATGATTTACTCACCCCCAAGCCATCCTAGGTGTATATGACATTCTTCTTTCAGACGAATACAATATATTTATTAATGTCCTGTATCTTCCAAGCTTGTTAATGGCAGTGGATTGCAACCAACAGATTGAAGCTCAAAAAAGTGCATCCATCCATCCATCCATCCATCCATCCATCCATCCATCCATCCATCCATCCATCCATCCATCCATCCATCCATCATCCATCCATCCATCCATCCATCCATCCATCCATCCATCCATCCATCATCCATCCATCCATCCATCCATCCATTCACCCGTCCATCCATCCATCCATCACAAACTAAACAAACAGCTCTGGTGGGGTAATAAAGGCCTTCTGAGGCAAAGTGATGAATTTATGAAAGAAAAATATTGTAATGTAATTATAATGTAACACGCTGCCATGTAAAATTCTAGCTTCCGTAAGGTATGGTATATGTGGTATACCATACCTTTACGGAAAGGTATATGTGTAGCAGCGTCATGGGCATCAAAATCTAATGGCAAAGTGCTTACACTCTGTATAGTGAATGCTTATGATTGGAAATCAATAGACTTATTTTTTTTTTATTATCCTGAAATGTTCTTATTGGCACAAAGGATAAGCAATTCTATAAACTGTGTACTTGTTTTAAGAGCAAAAGCACATTTTATGTGGTCCCAACCAGGGTCGGAATAATCAAAAATAATATTTTTTTTCATAATATTGCAGCCCTACCCTTTAATAAGTCCCTGTTTTTTAATGTTATAATACACTTCTCAGCCAAAACAAATGATATACAAAAATGGATTATTATGTTTCTGGCTTGCGACTGCCTATGTATAGCAACAGTTATTCTAATCTGTAGTGTGTAGTTTTTCATTTCTTAATTTCAATCATGTAGGAACACATAATGGCCATATTTTAGGAGATTCATCAGGCTCAAATTGTGAAAGAATAGTTGGGAGGGAGCATGAAGAATCATTTTCACACTTGAATTGGCACCTCTGAGTCCAGACCTTAAATTCATTGAAATAGACTTTACAGAGTGCTTGACTCGGCAGTGGCTATTTGCACTAAGTTTAAATAGCAACTCGATTATTTTTACACTAAGTGAAAATAGCATGTTTTGTTAGCGATAGATGCTATTTACACTAAGTACAGATAGCGATAGCTGCTATTTACACTGTTTAAATAGCAATAGATTCTATTTACACTAAGTGAAAATAGCGATAGATTCTAAACACTATGTAAAAAAGCAGAATTTTCTTTGCAGTGAGTGTAAATAGTATTTAGATGAATAGTGGAAGATACTATTTGCACCTCAGTGTTGTTGTACATTTATCGGTATGCAATATCAACATAAGAGTGTAAATGATTATATTTATTACAATTATTAAATGGATGCCACCTTATTAGGACAATAAAGCCCTCCCTACACCTAACCCTAACCGATAAACACTTAAACACACGTTAGATACTTTATTTCCACTTTTCAAATATTTTCTTTATTTTTATTTAAAATAAACACCTTTCTGATCTGATTTGTCATTGGAAAAGGGAGTAGAGTTCTGCAAAAGGTTCAAAATTCGAACTCGGGTCGATTTGCATCAAAACTTTCTGCCATACGCCTTACCCCTATTGCTGCTGTTACCAATGCCAACAAGAACAAAATTACAGAATTGACTCTTGCTATTAATACAAGATCTTGACCAAAAATGTATGCATCTCTTGATGGAAATAAATGTTGTGATGTTCTTTCTATCAAGAGGTGCATAAATTTTGGTCACGATCTTGTAGCAGCATTAAACAGTTTGTATAAATAAACATAAATGCCATGTCAGAAGTAGCTTCTGTTCAAACTGTGCAAAATCTTGTTGATTTTGATACAGATTTTATTGGTAAAAACCTATAGTATTCTGATTAATTGAAATAATTGTTTACATTTAAATATCGATACAACAACACATACATTTAATAAGGTAATTATTAAAATTGCCTTTACAAAGGTAAAAAATATCTCTACTCACCTGCCATGTCATTTTCAATAGTGTCCGGTTAAAACTTGACAGTTTTCCCTGCGAAAGCACAAAAAAAAACGTGGTGCCAGGGGTTACCATATTTCATTCAGCTCGCTGACAGAGAAATTGAGCCACGTGTGCAGCCTTGATGTTCCACAACAAAGCCTATTATGTATGTTTCTGAGAAGCTCTAAAGTGTGCATACTTGTGGGAGAATGAACGATGTTCTAAAAGAGGCTATAAAAATTATGCCAGACACTCAAGCCTATTACAGCGGTCAGAGTGTGTAGGTGGAGACAATGAATGTTTCAATCTTCTTTGCAGGAAAATATCAATTTAATGAAGGTCATTTTAAAGCTGGTGCCAGTATGTGGAGCTTTGATAAATGGAGCGGCAGAGAATTTTTTGCCATGTCAGGGAAGAGGAACATGGCAACCATAAGTCTGTATTACACTTTGCACATTCACCTGAGAGAGAGATGGCAACAAATCACTCGTGCATTTAGAAAAAGAGCTAGGAAATATAACACCATTTAGCAAAGAGTGGAACATGGGCAAGATGGGTGGGCACAGGACACAAATCAACTGAGGCGGCTGTTCATCCTTAGTGATTTGCTGAGGAATTGTATTGCTATGGTGGCTGAGAGAGCTTTGATGAACTGGATCTTATAGCCCAGAGAAAGAAAAGCTATCATGTAACAAATGTAGCGCCAGTAGATGTCCTCAGCACACTGAGAAATTGAACAATGGAGGTGTACTAGCTTCAAACTAAATATATCAAGGTTCTTTTCTTGTTTTCACTTCTATATTCAAGCAGTGCAGTCCATCATAAGGGAGATTTTTGATGACTTCCCTGATCATGTGGCACAATGGTGCGGAGGTTTGTCCTCTGAGAGTTTTTAACCATACTGCAGTGTTTTCGGAATCATATTTTTCTGCGTCACCAGAAATGTCTGTAAATCCATTATTTTGCTCTTCTGTTAGAATTACCGTATCTCGTTTTCACAGAAAATGAACCTGGATGTTGCCATTTTTGAATCTTGGAGAGCATCTGCATTTGCTCGCATACACCTGATCAATATTCTGCTATGGGACCAGATGGGTTATTTGGGTTCCTTATATGGCAAACAAATGAAACTTACAATATCGAATAGATGCAGACTCAGGTGATGATTCTGTGATCTTCGCGAATAAAATTTTTTTCTGGGTCATCTATTGCAGCATCCATAGAGAATACCCTTCGTCCTGTGGAGTTCAATCATTTCTGCCTGCACAGGTTCATGTGAGGGTAATAGAGCAACTTAATGCTTCTGTGCAGGGTTAAAAGACAATATTACTAAGAGAAGCACACACTATATTTGATTTGGGTCTATCAAATAATATGAATTGTATTTGGAAACTATATAATAGTTTTTCATCAGAACAAAATGCCATACACTCCAGCTTCTCCACTTTTGGTGCTGTATTAACCATTGGAAAAATAATAGCCTGGGTAGCAGGGAAGAAGAGCTTGTTGATAGTTTTACCAAGGGAGCCAATGTAAAGGGACAGTTTACAACAAAATGAAAATTGTCATCATTTATTCACCCTTGTGTTGTTCCAAATCTTTATCTTTCTTTTGTAGAATGCAAACGAAGATATTTTGAGTTTTATTTCTTCTGAAATTTCTTGGAAATATATTTTTGCAGTATATAAACAACATATTACCAGTACAATTCACCGAAGAGATGCATCTATCCCTCACAGCCTGCTGGTCTCCAGCATTATTCAGAATATCTTTGTTTTTGTTCTGCATAAGGAAGAAAGTCATATAAGTTTGGAATGACAAGAGGGGGAGTAATAAATGACAGGATTTTCATTTATGGTTGAACTACTGTATCCCTTTAAATATTAAAATTAAGATAATAGTTATTTTGATTTAATGGTAGATAATCCATAAATTAGCTATTTATACTATTTTGTTTAAAAAAAAAGAAAAAAGTAGCATAAAATACGCAAACAAAATCAGTTGTTTTAAAGGTGTCACTTTGAACTGCATTTTATAATTTTTTTTTATAATGTTTCCTGAGGTTCACTTATAGTGTTAGTATGATTTTTCATAAAAAATTCATAATTTAGAAATAAACGACCATTTTCTACCCTGCTTTTAGCCCTCTGATTTGAACGTCTTGTTGAGAGGCTTCAATGTTAACTCCCACTGATGTGATTGGCTGACATCTTGTCATATGAAATAAGTATTACACGTGGAACACTCTCGTAAACATTAACTAATCTTGAAAAGTGTTAATTATAGTATTAAATTTAGATCTAATCCCGTCGCATGAAATGTTGCAGCAATGGGCATTGTAGCTAATGTTGAGCGCATGAATGCAGTGATCTCATCATTGCAACTTGATTTCTGGACTCACAAATGCTTTCATCATAACTAACAGTGCAAACACAATGTAAATGTATCATTCATGTAGACAGCATCATTCATAATAATGGTGAGAGTCCAGAATTCAGTCACTAATACACTTGTGTTGTGATTGACAGCTCCAGCGATTATAAAGAGATGACTCTTTGAGCTTCCTGTAGGCTATTTAATTTAATCACAATTTAAATAATAGATTATTTCCATGCTACCAAGAGAAACAATGTGTTTTTATGCGAAATACGAAGACCATTTAGTCACTGGTTTGATTTATTGACACGTAAACAGTAGGGCTGGGACAAAAATTAAATGGATCGCAATTCTTCAAACGATTCTGAATCAATTTTGAGATTTTCAGTATGCATCACGATTCTCTCTCAAATCGATTCTGAGCTTAGTTTTAGACAGCAGATGACACTGCATGATTTAGAAAACAGCCATACTCTGCTTGCTTCTAATTCCTTACAACACTGCTTGAATCTTCCAGAAAATAATCTTTCATAAAATTTGAAAAGGTTGAAGTAAATTTCAAGGTTGTTTGCAGTGGGCTGTTTACATTAATTTCACGTCATAAAAGCATTCTGAGGTGCAAGAACATTTAACTATTTACGTGGACTCCGAATACCGAATGCACAAGCGCTCTTCAGCGCTCTTCTTCATGAGCCTTTGAGTGTGTGGTTAAAAACTAGCATACAGTGCCATCTGCTGTTAAAACCTAAGCTCAGAATCGATTGGAGAGAGAATCGCAATGCATCGATTTATTGTCCCAGCCCTAATAAACAGCAATAAAAGATTTTGAGACAAAGAACGTCTGACTGTACATGAATGATTACATATCAGAAATCACAGATTAGGCATTAGAATGAAGACAATTACTTACATGTTGTTGCATTACTGTCAGGTCCATATCTTACAGTAAAAGACTGTTTGCAAAGCCTGCACCGAAATTGTGACTGATTTACCACAGAATCCACAGTAGCCGCATTTCTAATGTCAGGCCCAAAGCAGGTGTGGTAGTGCGTGCCAGGGCCAATCGCATTTCTACTGTCACTTGCCCACTCCTCAGGCGGACCAGCTCGGGCTTGAGGAGTGCTCATGAACAGAGGCGAAGTTTATCTGAGTTAGGAGACTGCTGTGCTGGATGATCCATATAACAGCTATCATCAACATTAAATATTTTTAAAATCATTTTAGACCAAAACTCACTTTCAGAGATAGATTAATCCATTCCTTACTGACCTTTGACTCTGAGCAGTTCTAGCCACCATTCGACTGTAAAATGAAGGAGGGAGACGAGAACGCGCTGCCTGGATCATTGATTGGAACATTTACTTATAAAAAACACAGCCTGATGGAAGTGTTAATAAAAATAAAGTCGTCTGCATTGTCTGCTGCAAGGAATTTGCATATTACCGGAGTTCGTCAACTCTGAAGTACCACATCAATGCAAAGCATCCAGGAGTTAATGTTAATCCGGAGGTACGACCAAGCATGTCCCGTGATACCAACTCTAGCAGTCAACGGCATCTTCAAACCACACTGGAGCAAACATTGAAACGCAAACTTAGCAAATCTGTATGTGACCGACTGAGCAATTCCCTTGCTAAATGGATCACAATGTCCTGCAGACCAGGTTCGGTGATAGAAGATAGTGTCACGATACACACACACACACACACAGGAAACGTAAGATCCAAAAGCAGTATATTTAATGGGTAATCCGTACTCACAAACCAGTCCAGGCAAGGGTCAAAAGTCCAATAAGGCAATCCAAAACATGAAATACAGACCAGAACCAGACAGATACAAATACCGGAAGTGTGGGGACATAATACAAGGACTCCGTGACAAACACTGAAACTAACAGGGTATAAAAGTGCTAAACGAGGTGATGAGAAACAGCTGAACACAATGAACACTCAGTGACAGACAGGATCATGGGAAATGTAGTAACAGAGTGTGGGACACCGTGCGGGAAGAGGAGCTCTAGTGGTTACCCAGGAACACAAACCAGACACTGTGACATGACCCCCCCTCTACGGAGCGGCTACCAGATGCTCCAAGACAAGACTAACACACAGCACAAGAGTTCAGGAGGGAGGTGGAACTGTGGAGGATCAGGGGGAGGGATGGTGGGCCAGGTCCATGCAGGGGAACAGGAACAGTGATACATAACTTCGCCAGCAGCCAGGGCGAAGCAGACAACCCCTCGGGCGGCCAGGGCGGTGACGAGCTCTCGGGCGGCCAGGGCGGTGAAGAGCCCTCGGGCGGCCAGGGCGGTGAAGAGCCTCGGGCGGCCAGGGCGGTGAAGAGCCCTCGGGCGGCCAGGGCGGTGAAGAGCCCTCGGGCGGCCAGGGAGGTGAAGAGCCCTCGGGCGGCCAGGGAGGTGAAGAGCCCTCGGGCGGCCAGGGCGGTGAAGAGCCCTCGGGCGGCCATAGCAGAGGCTCTGGAACAGACGGCACTGGCTCCGGCTCCGGCTCTGGAACAGACGGCACTGGCTCCGGCTCTGGAACAGACGGCACTGGCTCCGGCTCTGGAACAGACGGCACTGGCTCCGGCTCTGGAAAAGACGGCACTGGCTCCGGCTCTGGAACAGACGGCACTGGCTCTGGCCATGGAACAGACGTCACTGGCTCCGGCTCTGGAACAGACGGCACTGGCTCCGGCTCTGGAACAGACGGCACTGGCTCCGGCTCTGGAACAGACGGCACTGGCTCCGGCTCTGGAAAAGACGGCACTGGCTCCGGCTCTGGAAAAGACGGCACTGGCTCCGGCTCTGGAACAGACGGCACTGGCTCCGGCCATGGAACAGACGGCACTGGCTCCGGCTCTGGAACAGACGGCACTGGCTCCGGCTCTCGAACAGACGGCACTGGCTCCGGCTCTGGAACAGACGGCACTGGCTCCGGCTCTGGAACAGACGGCACTGGCTCCGGCTCTGGAACAGACGGCACGGCTCCGGCTCTGGAACAGACGGCACTGGCTCCGGCTCTGGAACAGACGGCACTGGCTCCGGCTCTGGAACAGCAGGCACTGGCTCCGGCTCTCGAACAGCAGGCACTGGCTCCGGCTCTCGAACAGCAGGCACTGGCTCGGCTCTCGAACAGCAGGCACTGGCTCCGGCTCTCGAACAGCAGGCACTGGCTCCGGCTCTCGAACAGCAGGCACTGGCTCCGGCTCTCGAACAGCAGGCACTGGCTCCGGCTCACGAACAGCCTCAGGCTGGGCAGACGTGACATGAACGGTCTCGGCTGGGCAGACGTGACGTAAACGATCTCTGGCTCGGCAGAGCTCGGCGAGCTGTGTCTCCTCCACGCATGCAGTACCGCCAATGCATAAAAGAGGAAGACAGCCCTCTTGGCTGTGGCAGGAGTGATGGTGGGCAGCCTGAGAAGACCTCAGGGCTGACAGCGGGCTGCACGGGACGACCTCCGGGACCACCGGACTCGGGACCACCGGGACAGTCACGGAGGAAGTCTTCCTTCTCCTCCGTTTCGGGACCACCGGAACTGGAACCACTGAAACCGGGACCACCGGAACTGGGACTACGGAACTGTCACGGTGGAAGTCTTCCTTCTCCCCTTCGTTTCGGGACCACCGGAACTGGGACCCCCGGAAGAGGGACCCTCCTCCTGGCCAACCGAGTTCCCTCAAACAATCGTCCGTGTTCGATGAAAGGGGGCTCGGGTGATTCTACCGCCACGGTCTCCTCCGTAATACGAGCCCATAATGCAAAGCACTCGAAAATATTCATCCGAGGCGGCACCTCCCCAGACTGCGAACTCCCACTCTGCTTCTTCCTCTCCCTCGCGGTGGCTGGGGAAGAGGCACAAAAACCCATACCGCTGGATCTATTCATGACGGAGTCCTTCTGTCACGATACACACACACAGGAAATCTGAACGGTGATCCCGGCACATTCTTGTGGTCACAGCCTGGGTATTTACAAGTTCACACCATTGTTCATTTTCTACTTTTTACGTCGTTGTCAATCGATTGTGTAAACACTATGGAACAGCTGATCGGAACGTGCTCACTGTTGATGCTGACAGCAGCGCGGATTAATAGAAATGGAAAGAAAATAGTGCCGATTAAAACTGAGGTATGTATTTTGTCCCGGCGTGTTTTTTGTGTGGTAAATTAATCAAGCTTTGAAACGCAAATAATTTTTTCACGTAAAAACGCACAGTTTTGTGGCCCCGGAAACTAACCGGGAGTACTTTCTTGAAAAACTTCCAGCGGCCAGAACTCTGACCAGCGAGGTGACTACAGAGTGGGTCAGTGTGTATGCACTATAGTGCTGGTAAGGATTGCATACAACTTCATGTCTTAAATGGTGAACTAACCCTTTAAAGGATGAATAGTACAATGGCCTTGTACATGTCAAGATCAAGGAAAATTTATTTCTCAATTCACGAGCCCTTTAAGTGAATTTAAGCATTACAACATAATGTACAGTATGCTAAAAAATGGATATTCATGAAATGTAATAGTATTTAAAGTGAAGTAATATTCAGTGAGCATTAAATGACAAAGTAAGCAAAATTTGAAAAATGGCAGAAACACGATTACTTTGTAATAACAAGATATTTACATCTTGCATTGGTCAAAAGGTTAGTTTATTTTACAGTACGTGTACTTACACAAGAAAGTACTGGTAATATAAGATAACTACATGAGTTAAGGTTAGGTTTAGTGGTAGGTTCAAGGTTAGTACCTAGTTATAACCCAGTTATTGTTATTGCTATAATAAGTACATAGTATGTACATGCGGAACAGGACTGTAAAAATAAAGTGCTACTAGCCAAAATATATCCAGTATGGTCCGATTTAAATAAAAAACACCAATATCGGCCAGTAAATGATCCCTAGTGTATTACATAAAATGTCAAGATTTTATGCCACAGAATTCAAATTGTGCTGGAGAGGCAGACTTCATGTGAGGGAAATAAACACTTCAGATGTTTTGCAGATTTTAACCATGCTAATTGCATTCTCTTTAGTTCTGCCAGTGCAATCCTTTTAGCAATCGTGTGAGAAATGTAATAAGCAATCCATTACTTTTTTACATTCATAAATGATTAAAAATGCATTGTTTGACTTATTACAGATGCATACTGCAGAGTCATGAAGAAAGCACAACTCTGTTGCATTGGTTATAGTCTGGAGTTTTAGATTCCACTCTAGTAGGAGTCCACTGTGATCAAGGTCAGAGGACTTCTTTTCCTCATTATTGTTCATCTCCCCGTGGATGTTTCAGTCCAGAAGAATCTGCAGGAAAATCCTCTATATACTTAAGACTGCAATGCCCCCTTCTGCGCGCTAACACTGTTGAACATACAGTGGAAAGTGGTATCATTTGTCTTCTGCTTAAAGGCAATGGCTCCGAAGACAAGGCTGCCAGAGTTAGAGCTGATGGAAGTGCACTTTTCTGAAGTTTTGCCATATTGGTCTTTCCGCAGAGAGACGCTTTTAAAATATTAATAATAATATCCACTGGTTATTTTTTAAATTTCTGTGTCTGTCGATAAAACATTTTATTAGGGAACATCAGTGCACTCTGTTGGCATAAAACACATTGTTAGTTCTGAGTAAAAGGCAGATTCTCTGAAAAAAAGCAGAGCCGTGTTTCCCGGAGCTCTAAGTTAGTAGCAAATTCAGGGGGGCCCACATGTCTGAGACCACAAAAAAACAAACAAAAAAAAAATAACTGGAAATAAACATCTGCACTATTTCTATCTCTGCTCTAATATCTGCACTATTATTGTTTTCATATATATATATATCATTTTGTGGATATTTCTATTTTCTTCTGCAGTTTATCAGAGACAAGGTGCACAAATAGCCTATATTGATTTTTTTTTCAAAGCCAGTGTTGGCCTACACTATATCAAAGACTTAGAAAAGCATTGGTGAAACATTCTGTGTATGCTTGATTCTATATGACATTTACATATCTAGGCATGCTTTAAGCTTAAATAGTCGCAGTTGAGGTGCTATGTTTTCTTAATAATTATTTTTATATTTTATATGATGTTTAATATGTTGCTTAATGGCAGTCAAAAACTGTGCCATTGTTGTAAGACTTTTATTTGTGTATGTTAAGTTCCTAGAGCTTAACTTTAGGTTAAGTGACAACTGCAGAGCCACATTGTGTGTAATCTAGATGTTTATCTTGCCATTGTCTTTCCAAATCCCAAATTATTATTATTTATTTTACATTATTAATACATCTGGCAAGGTAACATTCAATTTTACATTTTTTAATGCACTTTCCTGTTTTTGAAGACAAAATCTTGGAGATGTTCGCAAACATTTAATGCGCGGCAAAAAGGTCAATTTCATATTTCCAATAGTGTAGCGATGCATGAAGCACCGTTCACATAGAACTCACTGTAAAACCAATCAGCTTTCTGTTGGTCAATGTGACGAATCTGTGAAAAACTTAAACCTGTTCCGAAATCTGCATGGGGAAATATTTCGCCTCAATTCCCGATCACATGGATTTCTATTGAAATGACCAGTAAGTGTGACCTCATCTTTATGCTGATTCAACTGTTAAAGACAATAACTATACTTATACCAGTAGACCAGGCTACAAAATTATAAAGCTTTTTACAGTTCTTAATGGCTGTATAGTCATTGATTTCTGATTGACTGAAAACTTAATACATCTCCATGGGATGGTTCCTTATAAATTTTCAAACAAAGGAGGTTTGATTCCTGCATAAGCCATACATTTAAAACCTTCATGCTTCCTCCATGGCTGAGCCGTTTCTCTCTGACACCATCCCACAAATGTACCATATTGATCATCGCATCACGTTCATACTGTTTCAGCTATGATAACAAAGACCTAAATTGATCCTAAGAACTGCCTTAAATTTCACCCATTTTAGCTTTTAGATGTGCTTTTTTTCACTTCATATCTGAAACGGTTTTGTATTGCACTATGTCATATTATACTTCATGGAAAGCCGTTAACAAAGACAAATTACCCCAGAAGTTGGGAGCTTATACCTCCATTGCATCAGATATCTCTGCAAAGACTGTCTTAATATAGACATTAAAGATACTAAGTAATTTAAGTAAGATATCTTGTACTTCCAAAGTTTGGTGTATTTTGTGTTTGTTGGCAGATGATGTTTGTTTACCTAATTTTTCTATAATAGTTTTTATGACTTAGTATGCAGAATGAAATGGGTTTGAAACAAGTCTGATTGTTGAACAGTGTCATCCCACTCTTAAAGAAACCTGTGTTAGCTTGCCTTGTCCCGTAATTGTCAAACACCAGCAATTGTTTATTGCATTGTATAAAAGTGAAAGGCTCTGTAATGTGCTCATTTGAAGAAAAATGAGTGTTGTGGAAAATAAAACAAAAACAGCTCAATTACTAATATAAAAAAATGTCCAAAAGCTATTTCTGAAGCTATCAAGTTGGTTGATTTAGTACATCTTGCTCAGCTGGAGTTATGTATTTTGCAATTATTAGCCTACTATTTGAAAGAAGTTTTCCCCTAGGGCTGGGCAATAAAACGGTATCGTTAGGCTATTTATCGACAGTACACCATTGTCGTTAATGATATAAAAAATGTTTGATATAGCGCGCTCGATATTTTGCAAGCGCATTACCCGTAGATCTTAGGGGCCGTTTACATATCACGTCTAAAAACGTGTGGAAGGCGCTGTATCACTTTTTCCCCCTTTTCCAAAGCGCTTGCGCTCCCCTGGCATCTGTCATTGCTATGCAACCATGAATTGCGCTCTCTACATCATGTTGACTTAAGCTGCGTTCCATTCGACCCTGATTCGTAAGTGGACTGCAAAGTTAAAGATAGCGCGACCACCACAATGTTGCCCAACATCAAATGGCAAACATAATGAAAGCAGAACGAAAACTGAGCTACTCATTATATTTGTGCTACACGTTCAGTTTAGACCAATGTCAGTGCAGAGCTAGCCGATCTTGATCAAGCGACACTGTTACTGCACAGCACTAGTAAAGAAAGCATTTGAATTCACCACAGGAGTAATAACATCGCTGCGAGATCTACTGCATTATTAACGGATCAAACATCACTGATGTGGAAACCAGGAGAAACATTGTGTCATGACTCATGAATGAACTAGTTATAGGCTTTAAGTACTGTACTTATCTGTAACAGATCAGCATCACATAACAGCAACATTCTCCATGGATTTAATGCAGTAACACTAACTGTAACCATGGAAGTTTGGCAGGAATAGTAAAATGCTTTCAAGTACGTCACACATCTTTTTCCAGCACTTCAAAACTCAAATATTATCATATTTAAATGTTATTTTTAATGTGATGACCAAAACATTATTTGTTCATCTTTCAAAGATTACTCCCATTTATAAAACTAAAAGTTTCAAGATTAAAAAAAAAAGGTTATAAAAAATGTCAATAATGATCGACACCGAACGATATGAAATATTATACCGTGATACTTTTTTTTAGCTATATCGAACAGCCCTTCTAATATCTAAGATCCAACTGGTTGGTGAGTGACTGGCATGAAAATCAGACAATAAACAGAAAAATTTGTTTATCTCAGTAAAGACAAAGACTGAAAAGTATCATAATAATGAGGAAGCCTCAAGCACATACAGTACATACAGCCACCCAACGTGGCAAAATAGATTTTTTACCTTTTTATTTCATTTTGGTTCAGTAATATTTTCATAGTGCAAGCATTGGTGCCAAAGACCATTTCTTGTTTTACGAGTCCCTGCAGGGAGCTCCATTTCCAAAGCACTGTCTTCCATTCCATTTTGGAAAGTTTTCTTCTTTTTTTTTTCAAACCCAGATTAATATTTTTGTGAACTTATTTGTCTTGCATATTTAAGCCTATTAGTTTCAATTGGCAAATGAAGCATGAACATTCATTAAATAATAATAATTAAAAAAAAAAAACATGTACGCCAGGCAGAGGCTAACTGGGTCTCATTCATACAGTATTTTACAGCTATTTTTCATTATTTTAATTAAAAATCATTGATTTATTATTTAAATAGTGAAATGTTCATATTTTTATGTTTGTTTTTTTGTACTGCCGTTATGCTGATAGTAATGCAAATTGAATGTCAATCACTTGAGAATGGAAATATATATTTTTTAAGTATATAGCATGCATTAAGCTAATGAGAATTTGGGGGTGGGTCGATTTTCTTTTTATATGGTTATTATCTTATACAATATAACATTAATATATTTCATTTTGTTTTTGATGCAAAATGTGACTAGGACAATTCTCCCTTTTGTATCTCATATCTGTAAATGCAGAACAACAAGCAGGAGCAACAAGAGCAATGTCAAATCTGTATAAAGACCCAGCTGTCTGTCTCATGTTTGTTAGGACACAAGATTAGTTGCAGCTGATTGGGTAAAATACTGTAAGACATGAATGCGTCTGGCATCTAGGTTAAGAAAACCATGTTAATGCAAATTCAGTGGCTGTTGAAGGATAAGAAGGCTAGCTGACAGGTCTGCCAGGATCCGAGTGTTCTTCAGCAGAACCTGCTGCCTTGTGGATTGCATTAAAAATATAACGTCTTATGAGAAACCTGAGGTGAATGTGTGAGCGGATTTATGGCACTGACTTGACAAATCTGAGATGGCCATTTTGACGTGAGAAGTTGTCTATTTTCTAGCGGTGCAGTCATGCTATCAGCTCCTTTGTGTCTGTGACAGGCTTGAAGGAACAATGAGAAGAAAAGTCCCATCATCACAGGAAGAGAGAGAAGGCACATTTGCTGCCATCGAAATAACATTCTTCTCTCCGATATCTGTTACACAGTGTGACACTGAAATTAATCCAGAAAAATGTGACGATGTGTGGAAAAAAGGGCTGAGTCATAATTCTATGTTTGATAAAGAAGCCTAACCGGATTATGAGGACAGATATACATAGTCCTATGTTTGGGTAAAGTGAAGGAAATTTCATGATTTATGCTTTAATGGGTCTGTACCTGGGCTAAAAACAACCATAAAACCAAATCCTGCTTTCGAAGCATGACTCACATGTTTTCAATGCAAAATTATACAACATAGACCGCATGATATTATAGGCAGGCAATGCAACGGACAAAAAAAAATTTGTTCAGTGACAATACATCCATGGATTCCTTTTTGACGACTTTGAGGTAAACCCCCATAGTCTGAATCAAGATTGGCAGATTAACTATGTTTTGACTGTGGGCCTTTTCCTCTTCTCTGCATGAGGGTTAAAATAGTGTTTTATCAAACAGAGTCGGAGAGCTTTGTTGGATTATTCTTTGTTGGATGAATGGACTTGATCTATGATTAAACTATTCACGCTGATATATATATATATCTTGTCAATACTCCCAAAGTCTATTCACAGTGACTTCCCTCCTCATAATGTCATGTACATATGTCCACATAAAAGTTTTATATGGAATTGTGAGTAACTGTCAGAATCAACTCGAAATGGCATCAAAATATTGTGCTACTGAATCTGACTGGAGAAAAGTGTGTGTACCATGCGTTCCATGAATCATTTTTTATTTTTATTATTGTTGATTAAATAGAAACACTACAATATACAAGGCAGAAGTAGTTTTTTGTGACACATTTTACAATATCTCATTCCAACCTTCATGTTTTAACATTAAAGTAACACCAAGTAAATTTTCCTCTTCGGTCGCCCTACTGGTTGGAAACTAAATTGTCCATTGCCGCTGTCGTAAATAATCTAGCCTACCGTCGCACGCTGTTTCTTCCACGCTGTTTACCCAGCACCGGCTTTAGAATGAACGATGTCCACAGACAAGGTAGAGTATGTTACATGATTTCATGAAAGGATGATGTATTGCGACATCAGAAACGAAGAAAAACGAAATAATGACTATTGTAGCGCTTGACGTAAAACAGTCGAGTTTTGTAGTTCTTTTTTGTGCACGGGTTCCTACCCGAAACCCGAAGTTACATAGTGCCAGTAAAAGCGATACAGACCCCGTCAGGCTATGGCAGACGAGTCATTTAACTTATTTTAAGTCGATGTACCATCACAAGGGTCTTGGAAATATATTATGAAGGTTGAAAAACTACTTGTGTTACTTTAAGGTAGCATTTAGCGACACAATAATGTCATTATCTGTATCTGCAAGGATGATGGGATTATTTTATGTTTAGATAAATCTGGAAGTTTGTCAAAACCAGATAAAAAGATCATTTTTAAACGTTTTATTTGTAAAACATTTATGTGTTTTAGGGATGCATGATACATACTCAGAGTCCTCTTTATTAGATATACCTTCATGCAAACATCTAATCAGCCAATCACATGGCAGCAACTCAATGCATATAGGCATGTGGAAATGGTCAAGACGATCTGCTGAAGTCAAAATGGATCAGAACGGAGAAGAAATGTGATTTAAGTGACTTTGAAGGTGGCATGGTTTGTTGGTGCCAGACAGAAACTGCTGATCTACTGGGACTTTCACACACATATCTAGGGTTTACAGAGAATGGTCAGAAAAAGAGAAAATATCCACTGAGCATCAGTTATTTGGGTGAAAATGCCTTGTTGATGCCAGAGGTCAGAGGAGTATGGCCAGACCGGTTTGTAACTCAAATAACCGTTCGGTACAACCGAGGCATACAGAAGCCCACAACACATTGAACATTGAAGCAGATGGGCTACAGCAGCAGATCACACTGGGTGCCGCTCCTGTCAGCTAAGAACAGGAAAATGAGGCTACAATTCGCACGGGCTCACTAAAATTGGACAATAGAAGATTGGAAAAATGTTTCCTGGTCTGATGAGTCTCGATTTCTGCTGCAGCATTAAGATGGCAGGGTCAGAATCTGGCGTAAACAACATGAAAGCATGGATTCATCCTGTGTTTCCTTCAACGGATCATGCTGGTGGTGGTGAAATGGTGTGGGGATATTTTCTTGGCACACTTTGGACCCCTTATTTCCAATTGAGCATTGATTAAACGCCACAGCCTACCCGAATATTGTTGCCGAACATGTCCATTATAACCACAGTGTACCAATCTTCTGATGGCTATTTCTAGCAAGATAAAGTCACAAAATCATCTCAAACTGGTTTCCTGAACATCACAATGAGTTCACTATACTCAAATGAGCTCCACAGTCAGGAGATCTCAATCCATTAGAACAAAGTTGGGAAATGGTGGAACGGGAGATTTGCATCATGGATGTGCAGCCGACAAATCTGCAGAAACTGTGTGATGCTGTCATGTCAATTTGGACCAAAATCTCTGAGGAATGTTTCCAGCACCTTGTTGAATCTATGCCATGAAGAATTAAGGCATTTCTGAAGGCAAAATGGGTACTAGCAAGGTATTCATACTAGGGCTGTTTTCGACTAAGGATTTTCATAGTCGAATCTGATTCGTTAGATTTTGCCATAGTCGACCGACTGATAGTCGAACCTTTTTTTTTTTTTTTTTTTTTTAGATAGCAGCTAGATTTTTTCCATTTCAAACAAAAGAGCTAAAAAAAAAATTAAAAGAAAAACATGGTGTGTAACAAATACCTTTTATTCATTTAAAGCCAGATGAACAAAACATATCACACGTAGGGTCACCAGACGTCCCGTTTTTCCCGGGACATATTTCAACTCTAATTTTAGTGTCCTGACTTAGGCTATTATGAAAAAAATCATGATTTGTCCCGTATTTCATCGTTAACATATATGTATTTTTTAGGGCTGGGCAAGTTAACGCGTTATTATCGCGTTAACGCATTTATGAATTAATGCCGACAATTTTTTTAACTCACATTAACGCAGTTTTTTTTTTTTTTTTTTTTTTAAGTACGTTGCTCACTGGCTCTGAATACTACACAAACGCCTACAGTCAAACCATGAATCACAGGAGGGGTGGGATGTTGGTCAGCCAGCAAATAACCCACCCAAACAAGCAGTGGAGTCAAGTCAAGTCAAGTCACCTTTATTTATATAGCGCTTTTTACAATACAAATTGTTTCAAAGCAGCTTTACAGAGATAACAGGAAAACAATGTTGTAATAGTATTGTTCAATTGAAAATTAAATGTCCCCAACTAAGCAAGCCAAAAGGCGAAGGCAACAGTGGCAAGGAACCAAAACTCCATCAGGTGACAGAATGGAGAAAAAAACCTTGGGAGAACCCAGGCTCAGTCGGGGGGCCAGTCCTCCTTTGGCCAACGAATGAACAGTGTATGATTATGAGTTAGGCAGCATAATGCCAGGAGTCAGATGGGATCAGAACTTTCACGATATTATCCAGTTCATCTGGTTGGGTTGGGTCATCCGGCCGGTGAGGAGATGAGTGGTGAGGTGTCCATGGGCCTTCACAGCCCTGATAATGCGTGTCGACGTGTCCATGTGATGGTCCTTCATCAGATCTGGATATGCCCTGGATCCGGCGGTCTGCGGTAAACCTCGGGATAAACAGAGAGACTAATATTAGCGTAGACGCCATCCTTCTTATGATGTACAAAGTACATCAGGAATTATGGGAAGTGTTCCCGGTTCCGGCTGATCTAATCTATGCAGCCTAACATTGAATTATAGAAATCTATAATGTGTTATGTGTATGCTAAGCCAAAGAGATGTGTTTTTAGTCTAGATTTAAACTGACAGACTGTATCTGCTTCCCGGACCGTGTTAGGAAGATTGTTCCAAAGTTTTGGTGCTAAATAGGAAAAGGATCTACCGCCAGCAGTCGATTTTGATATTTTAGGTATTATCAACTGGCCAGAATTTTGAGATCGCAATAGACGTGAAGGAAGACGTGGAGAGAGGCTTTGGCAGGTTCAGGTGAACAGAAAGGGAGACAGCGCTCCGCGAGTGAATGACAGGCGCGGATAGGCTTCTGTGCGCTACGCAGCTCTAGCCTTTTTAACTTAAATTAAAATTATACATAACTTTACCTGATAGGCCTGCGTTTAGTTTAGCGGGGATGCTCTGCCATGTGAATTCCCTTCTGTTGATGTCCTGATAACTATTTAGATTCTGGAAACTCACAAACAGCGAGCCGAGGATCAGTCTCTCTTCCAATGATTTGTGCTGGCTGCGCGTCGTGTACAAAAGTTATAGACAATTCAACGTCGGCAACGGTACAAGCGGATACATGTTGTAAAAGATACATGTTGATACCTGTTCAGAAAAAAAAACAACAACAAGAAAACTGGACTCGTTTTAACCAGATAAAAGGTCATGCCCAGTGCCAAATAGCTTTGTTTTAATATTTGATTTGATTACATTAATTTTTAAGTTGAGATTTACAATAAATATTTTATTGCTACCGTATTGAATACTGCTGGTATAAAGCACCTTATTTGCTTAAAGTTTTTGCCAACCACATGTTATTGCACTTTTGTGTATATAGCAGTACATTTAAATCAAAAGTGTGCAATACATTACTTTATAATTCATTATTCAATTTTGCGCGTAACAATGCGATTAATCGCGATTAATCGCAGAAATTCATGCGATTAATCGCGATTAAAAAATTTAATCGTTGCCCAGCACTAGTATTTTTATATATTTGGTTTCGTTGAATAGGCGCAAGACAGAGGGAGGGAGAGAGAGCGAGAGACCTTGCGTGTGTGTGCTAAAGTCCGCATTAATTACACGCGCGCAGGACAGAGGGAGAACGCGAGAGACCTTGCGTGTGTGTGTGCTAGAGTAGGCTACTCATTAATACGCACGCGTCTTCCCCAAAATGATAATAATAATAATATAGGGTTTATGTCTGTATTGACAAAAGAGTGGTAGAACTGTTTGTTTGTTTTTTGTTTGTAAAGTTAACAAGCCTTACCCGTTTCAAATGAGCCATGTTGGTTGTCGTCGTGTGATATGAAAGAAGCTGCTGGCACAACTTGCAATTAACTTTCTTTGGGTCATCTTTAACCTTCTCGAAATACTCCCACACTTTTGATGATTTTTTAGAAGCCATTATGAGTCAATAAATCCGTAAATGCTAACAAATGTGGTCCAGACGTTACAGGCATGTTTGGACAATGAAACTGAAACACCTGGGGCCTGTTTCAGAAAGGAGGTTAAGTGAAAACTCTGAGTATGTTAACCCTGAAATGAGGGAAACTCTGGGTTTTCCGTTTCAGAAAGGGAGGTAAGTCAAACCTGAGAAAGCAGAGTAAGTCAAGCCTGTTTCTGAAAGAGAGGTAACTTATACTCAGAGTCAGTTACCATGGTAACTTACTCTGTGAACCTAACCTGGTCGGGAGCAGGTTTTCTTCAGTAAACCTAGAGTTTCTTGCGGTCTCCTCCCCTTTTTTAAAGAGGAAGTGGTGTTTAAACACCAACAATAATGCTAAAATGACACATTCTTTAAGGAATATATATTGTTTGTCCATGGTTTAATTGACTAAATCTGTTTTGCAGCACTTTGCCAAAAAATAAATGGATTAAAACGTTTGCTAAACTTTTATTTGATTACCACCGTTTTTGCTAATATATTTGTATTAAATCATTAAAAAAAATCGGAATAAAAAACATTTCATAAAACTCAATAATTTTTTTAACATAATTAAATAAGTTATTAATGATAAAATATAAGATGTTAATCTAATTCATAATCAATTATTGAAATTAGTTGATTAGATATGTTTTATTGAACAAATGTTTAATATATTTAACTGTCATTTTAACTGATGCTAATAATAACCGTAATTTAATAATGCAGTTTATATATTTAGTAATTGTTTAATACCATAAACCGTGATATTTTCTGAGACGGTTATCATACTGTGAAACTCTCATACGTTACAACCCTACATGGGAGAGTCCACCACCCCCACCCCCAACCCAACCCAACCCAACCCAACCCAATCCTACATGGGAGAGTCCCCACCCCCACCCCCAACCAAACCAACCCAATCCTACATGGGAGAGTCCTCCACCCCCACCCCTACCCTACATGGGAGTCCTCCACCCCCACCCCTACCCTACATGGGAGAGTCCCCCACCCCCACCCCCAACCCAACCCAACCCAATCCTACATGGGAGAGTCCTCCACCCCCACCCCTACCCTACATGGGAGAGTCCCCACCCCCACCCCCGCTGTAACTCACATTTTAAATTAGCTACTTTTTACTTTTACTTGAGTAGATTTTTAGACTGGTATTTTTACTTGTACTTAAGTAAAAATGTATCAAAGTAATATAGCCTACTTTTAGTTGAATAACATTCTTCCAGTTTCACCTCTGATATTATAACAGCAAGTTACTCTAAAATATTTATGAATTACTAACTGCAAATGACATCTTCAACAGTGTAATTAGATTAATGTGATAATTACTATCTTTAGAAAGTATTGGTCTACATATTACTAATTACTAAATCCTATCAACCTCAACCACTTGAACAATAAAAGGAGAGACAATAAACTTTTAATGCTTTCAAATTAAAAATATACAATTGCATGAATTATTCATGAATTTTGATAAAAGCATGTAGAGGGAGTATAAAATATACCTTTTAAAAATGTATGTTAAATCTACTGTTGTTTTATATTGAATTGGTCTATAGTCTATGCAGTAGCCTATTTAATGTAATTGCATCATATTTTATTATTAAGAGTAATTCCTTTAATTAAATTACAATATTTAGATTACTTGGTAATTAATTACACCCAACACCTCTTTTTGTCTTGCGCTGTTTCCATGGTGACTCATAATATCTGTGCTCCATTGGTAATGGCTTTTTATAGTTGTGGTGCACGCGCTTAACTCAGAGTCAGTCAACTCAGAGTTGATTGAACCAACTCATTTCAGCTGTTCTGTAACCGAAAACTCAGTTTCCCATCTCAGGGTAAGTCAACTCAGAGTTCAAGTTTTAACTCAGAGTTGGTTGAACCTCCTTATTGAAACAGGCCCCTGGTTTTAGACCACAATAATTTATTAGTATGGTGTAGGGCCTCCTTTTGCAGCCAATACAGCGTCAATTCGTCTTGGGAATGACATATACAAGTCCTGCACAGTGGTCAGAGGGATTTTAAGTCATTCTTCTTGCAGGATAGTGGCCAGGTCACGACGTGATGCTGGTGGAGGAAAATGTTTCCTGACTCGCTCCTCCAAAACACCCCAAAGTGGCTCAATAATATTTAGATCTGGTGACTGTGCAGGCCATGGGAGATGTTCAACTTCACTTTCATGTTCATCAAACCAATCTTTCACCAGTCTTGCTGTGTGTATTGGTGCATTGTCATCCTGATACACGGCACAAAACTGTGCTCTTACCCTGCTAATTGGACCTTCACAGTCTGCTCTCATTGGTTCAATGTGCAATTAATGAAGATTGGCCACCAGGCTGGTCCAATTTAGCCATGAAACCTCCCACACTAAAATGAGAGGCGTTTCAGTTTCATTGTCCAACCCCTGTAGTGTGCTGCTGCTCATTTGCTGCATACCGCGCCTATTGTGAAATAACGAACTTGAGCGTGCAAAAGACGCGATATGTGAACAGACCCCCTACTATTCGACTATGAGGTTCATAGTCGAATCAGACCTCTCCGAATCGAATCGTCGAATCCTCGACTATTAGAAGTCAGCCCTAATACATACTAAAGTGGCCAGTGAGTGCATATATACCATATATTGGCTGATATTAAAGGTTAATTTCTGACTATTTAAAGAGAAAAATTACCCCATATTTTACTCACCCTCAAGCCATCCTAGGTGTATATGACTTTCTTTTTTCAGATGAACACAATCTGATATACAGTCATGGTCAGAATTAATGGCACCCCTGGTAAATATTATCAAAAATGCCTGTAAAAAATAAATCTGCATTGTTTATTCTTTTGATCTTTTATTAAAAAAAAATTAGCAAAAATCTTACCTTTCATTGAACTAAAATAATTGAAAGTGGGGTGGGGGGGGGGGAATCACATTAAAAAAATAAATGTTTTTCTACAAAACACGTTGGCCACAATTATTGGCACCCCTAGAATGTTTTACGAGTAAAATATTTCTGAAGTATATTCCTATTAATATTTACCTTTTTTAGCACACCAGGGTGACTAGGAACATGAAATTATCTAGCTATGACTTCTTGTTTCACAGGAGTTTAAATATGAGGAAACACAAAGGCCAAATTCTCTTATTCATCAATCACAATGAGTAAAACCAAAGAATATAGTTTTGATGTGCATTAAAATATTGTTGAGCATTACAAAATAGAAAGTGGCTGTAAGAAAATAGCTAAAGAATTGAAAATCCCCATTTTGAACATCAGGGCAATAATTAAGAAGTTCCAATCAACTAAAGATGTTACTAATCTGACAAGAAGGGGGCGTGTGTCTATATTGTCTTAATGCACGGGAGGAAAGTTTGAGTGGCCATAGACTCTCCAAGGATCACAGATGGAGAATTGCAGAGATGACTGCAGAGATTTACCCAGAGATGTGGGTAAAACAGGGATAAAAAAGTACCCCATGCCTACGGTTAAATATACTGCTGGATATTATATGTTGAGGGCATATTTTTTTGCTGGAGGTCCTGGACATCTTGTTCAGATACATGGTATTATGGATTCTAGCAAATACCAACAGATAACAAATCAAAACCTGACTGCTTCTGCTAGAAATCTTATAATGGGAAGTGGTTGGATCTTCCATTAGGAAAACAGTCCAAAACAAACATCAAAATCAATACAATAATGGTTAGATAGAAAATGAGTTGAGTGAACTGAAGAGAAGAAGCACCAGCATGAACTTGTGAATCTGAAGGATCTGGAGAGATTCTGTATGGAAGAATATTTTGTCAGATGTTCTCCAAACTCATCAGGCATTATATAACTCAGAGCTGTTATCTTGGCAAAAGGAGGTTGCAAAAAGTATTTAATAACAGGGAGCCAATAATTATGGCCAGCGTGTTTTGGAGAAAAACATTTATTTCATAATGTGAATTACCCCCCACTTTCAATTCTTTTACTTCAATGAAAGGTTAGATTTTTTGTGATTTTTTGGAATGAAAGATCAAAAGGATAAACAATGGAGATTTATTTTATACATCCATTTTTTATCTTATTTACCAGTGGTGCCAATAATTCTGACCACCACTGTAAAGGCCTATATGTTAAATAATGTCCTGGCTCTTCCAAGCTTTATAGCTCTTTTTTTAAGTAAATTCGCCATTACGTCATCCGTCAGGGGTTACTTTTTAGCTTATAAAGTTTTAAATATGGATATTTTTCTTACATAAACGCATTGCTTCACTTCAGAAGGCCTTTATTAAACTACTGGAGCCGTGTAGCCTGGGTTTCCCCATACTGCCTTACCGCAGCGCGATTCAATTCACGCTGAAAGGCAGTCTGGATACCATGGCCAGATTTTTCGCCTCATTTAAGGGAACCAATCACAGAACGGGATCACAGAACGGGGAGGGAACAGCAAGACGATGACGACATATGTTGGCTATGAGCATTTGATAGACATTCTTAGCACCCAATAACAGCGCGGGCATTCGTAAACCACGCCTCAATACGAGAAAATGTACATGTGGTTCCCAGACCCAAGTCTCAACGAGAATTGGGTCTGGCGTTAGCCAGGCTAGGAGCCGTGTGGATATCTTTTATGATGGATGGATGCACTTTTTTGGGCTTCAAAAATTAATCCTCTTTTCACTGCCATCATAAAGCCAGGACATTATTTTATATATCTCCGATTGTGTTTGTCTGAAAGAAGAAAGTCATATTGTCCTTGGATGGCTTGAGGGTGAGTAAATTATGCGATAATTTTAATTGTGATTTTTTGGGTGAACTATCCCTTTACTGTTTAGATTATCTTCGCCATCTAACACTCACTTAAAAAAAAACACTATTCATTTATTAACACTGTTAAATCTAATTTTTAGCAATTCTCAATATTAATATAAATTGTAATATATTATATTGCAAAATATGATTGCTGTTATACTTAGACTGACTTGCATTCATCACATGACAGTTATGAGTTGGTTTCGCTCCACTCACACCAAAAGCTGTAGCTCTGCCCCACATCATACATTTATTTAGCTCTGTGCAGTGAACCGGCAGCAAAGGTATTGAGAAATGCTGGTTTGGAAAACAGAGAAAATATCTTATGTAGGATGTAGTACAGTATGTCAGTTTTTAGGTTACTCTTGACAACTTTGGATTTCCGAGACATGAATAACGAAAGAGAATGTGATGGAGTGAAATGGGACATTGTACTTTTTTTTCAATTGGCTAAATGTTTGTTATTTACAGGGAGTACAGATTTTATATTTAGATGTGTAAAAATGTAGCTTCTGTAACCGTGTTGAATTTGTAAAAAAAAAAAAACATTATAAAAACTATTATAAGTCTTGGTCACTAGCATTCATTGTTTTATGGTTATATGGCCTAATCTGGAACTGAAAAGAAAATGTGTTTCCAGTTTCCACTGCGCAGTGTGTAAAACCGTACAATAGTGTAATACAGAAAAACAATAGTACTTCTGACTTTTCTGACAGTTTGTGTGTCTCTCCCTGTTGGCTTGACCTGTCTGATGCTCTGCCAGTCAATGATTAGAGCAATTCAGAGGAAGTGACTTTTTGAAGCGCCCTCCACATGTGGTGTCACAGGCTGCCTACAGCCTTTTTATCCAATCATGCTGCTTTTGACTTTTTTTATGTTGCAAGTTCAAAGCATTATTTTGACTTTTTAATTAATCTGAGGTTGTTGACAGTGATGAAAGTTTAATAAATCTGTTCATGTCTGTTCATAAACAATTACCAATGACATGGCACAACGATGACAAAAAAAAAAGATACAAACAACTAGCATCTGACTCAGCAACAGTAAGAATTTTCAAAACAAGTTTTCGTGATGCCTTCATTCTCTGACTCGTGCGCTTAGATGTTTTTAGTGTCTGTGACAGTCTGTCCTTTGCATGAACTCACCAAGAACTTTCTTAACAAAAGTTGCATCATTCCATTGAGATTCATTGACTGAAAGAAGCTTTTAATATACCAGACTCATAACCTAAAAAAAAAAAATTTTAAATTACTATTTGAATATTACAATTTTATTTATTCCTCAGATGGCAAAGCTGAATTTTCAGTAACCATTACTTAGTTACTTTACATTACTTAGTCTTCAGTGCCATGACAGAAATTCTTCTAATATGCTGATTTGGTGTCTTATTAAACATTACTTATTAGTAAACTTTTTGTGGAAACCGTGATGCATTTTTTTCCAGACTGCGTTAACAACAACATTTATTTGAAATAGAAATATTTTGTAACATTATATAAATGTCTTTACTTTCATATTTTTTCAGATTATGCTTTCTTGCTAAATAAGAATTATTTTCTTTAAAAAAAAAAAAAAACGTATACGCTAACACAACCTACTGTACCACATTGAACTATAATGAAAATAATCCGGTGTCACATAATTGTCCTGCAATGAATATTATTTAAAATTTCCCAATGTCAATTTTTATGGCAACCCAGACAGCTTATTTGCCATGGAACCCATTGTAAAGTAGCTGTTAGGGATTTGGTTTTTGGAATAGTTTTTAGTTTATGATCTTTTTTTTTATGATTAGATTTTTTGGGTGTAAAATAAAGACTGAGGTTTACATCATTTTACTCTTATAACATTTTGTTCTACAAATTAAAATAAATAGTTATACCTCAGTCAGGTAATTTTAAAACCATGGTGTGCTTTGAAATCATGCTACTGTAATACAACAGTTGTCTAGTTCATCAAGCATTTCCTTATTTAGGAACTTAGTGGCTTAAAAATTTACATTTGAGAAGACTGTGAATAATTTAAGTTGACATAAGTCAAAACTACTATTCTAAAAACCAATATGATATTCCCAAGGGAATACAGTACATGACTCTAAATTCAGCTTATTCTCTTCCGGGTTTTGGGCTACTAGCTGAACAGATCTCTAGGAGAAAATTACAACATTGAGCTACCACATACACATCTGATAGAGTGCAATGTTTTAGTTTATAGGATGAGTGTAGGCCTAGAGCAAAGAGAAAGAATAAAATGTGGTGTTGGTGGTATAAGGTGTCACTAAGAGGACAGGAAACAAGAATCAGGCTGACAGAATAATCCTGTCACCCATCACACACATGGCTAATGAGCAAGACAATGCCAAATCAACCCTTCACTCTCAGACATAGAGTACATAGCCTATTATATACACATCATTGCCCCCGCCCACAACACTGTGCTTGTTATATGTTTGAAGACAGCAAAGTCAAATGGATTTCTCACTCTGATATGAACAACACATTTCTGCAAGTTCTTGCCTCTAATGAGAGTCAACATCCCCCTCATATGGACATTGATGCCTAGGTTTGTAGCAGAAAGGGTGGGCACCAGTTAGTACTGAACAAGATTCAGTGCATAATGAGAATACTGGAGTTGATCAGAGACCAGAAGCCTCTCTGGAGACACCTTGATCATATACGTGTCATTGTGTCCACCACAGCCATAGTTCCCTTCCTACACATTATTGTTACCGCTCTTCGGATTGGACGCAATAGACAGAATGCTGCGAATCATGTCATATTAGCTGACTCCTTTCTTTGTCTGTATCTTACTCTTCTTTCAGTAGACTCGCCACACAGGGTGAGTTAAATGTCTTGCTAAGCCTTCTCACCGTTGTCAGTGCGGTTCAGATCTTGGCATCTGGCTGATCTTTGTTTGAGCTTGCGTGTTGAGCCAGAGCTGCTCTGCTGGTGTGATACAGGATGCTTGTAGAATTGACAGGGAAAGGCGATGTGCCATCCCAAGGCATGACAGATAGGACTCAATGTGAATAGATGCTGTGCCAGTCATGTAACATGTCACTGTGCTTAAAACTTTGTCCAGCTGAGATTTCTCACAACCTAAGCATCAGGTTAAAAAATAACATTCACACCAGGGATGGAAATTAACTTTTTTGTCCACCGGCCACTGTGGCTGGTGGATTTCAAAATCTACCAGCCACTCAATGTTTTTACCAGCCACTTTCTTGTTTTTAACCGACAATGTGTTTACAATGTGAAAATTAATACTACAAGATCTACAATACAAGCAGTTTATTTAATCTCAAGTCTCAATGCAATACTGACATTTTCTCTTTCACTCTTATACACACACAAACCATGAAATGATATACATTTAATTAAATGAGTAGGGCAGATTAAACAAAAAACTGAACTGATGCTGAACTGCACTCTATGCTGGACAGGGAACTACACTAACCTTTTCCACTGGTGGCACTGGCGCTACTTACTTTTTCAGTTACTGGCGCAAAACATGATTTAGTCGCACAAATTATTTATAGTAAGGTATGGATAATAATGAACAATAATGAAACTGTATTGCATTAGGGGTGGAACAGTACACAGAAGTCACGGTTCGTTTCATACCTCGGTTCAGACATCACGGTTCGGTACGATTTCGGTACAATGGAGTGAAAAGCAAAACAAAAATGCAGAAGGCATTTTTAGAAATGTCTTAAGCCTTGTATTTTTAAGTTGTATACGTTTTATTAATAAAGGCATAGAACCAGTTTATTTGTAGTGCACTGACAATAGTTTTATACAATTAGTTTATTAATTAAATTAATAAAAAGACAAAAAGACCTTGAGATGGTAATTGTACCTGAATGAATTTAAAATTAATTTGCTATCAGATCAATTTATTTGTTTTCCTTAATTTTAATTAACCTTAACTTTATTCTCATCTGAATTATAAATAATTGATTTCCGTATAAAATAATACTACCATTAAAAACACATTTGATTTTCTTTTTTAATCAATGTAGAATGTGTAACTTAAAAAAAAAACAAAAACAGATTAGTGCTCTGACTCCGAGGACAAGACATGAAAACCAATGCGATATGATGAATGTCCAAAAGATGTAACCTGTTTTGAATGTTTTGAAATGGGGTTGGATAAATATGTTTTGCTTTTAAAACTGTGCGTGCGTGTGTGTGTGTGTGTGTGGTTGGGTGACAGTTGTAGGTTACAGTTTGACAAGAGTTTAGAGTGTGACAAAAGTATAATGTTGTGTTTTATTGCGAGTGTACACAAATAAGTAAACACTTTGCAGTTAGAATGATGTCCTGTATGTATGTTTTTATGTTTCCACTGATCGCGCTCGCATCTCTCTCTCGCCTTTGGGACGGCAAACCGCCTCTCGCGCTCAAGCCTCGACGGAAGAAGCGCGCGGGTAGATGTTCGCGCGGCTAGCTCTTTACTAAACAAGAGAGCTACCCCGCCCTAAAAATAGACCATGCGCTCGCGGCTAGCTCTCCATTTGCCTCTCGTGCTCCCACGCCGAACCTCGACGGAAGAAGCGCGCGGCGTGGGTGTTGAAGGTGTGCCTCCTCTAAAAGTGTCCGCCGTCCGGGTGAAACAGTAGCCTATGCAATTTTTATTTACCCGCCACGGTGGCCGGTAGGTGAAGCGAGTTTACCCGCCACAACACAAAATCACCCGCATTTGGCTGGTGGCGGGTGCTAATTTCCATCCCTGATTCACACACACACACACACACACACACACACACACACACACACACACACACACACACACACACACACACACACACACACACACACACACACACACACACACACACACACACACACACACACACACACACACACACACACACACACAGACAGAGAGACTAGGCCTCATATATGGATTACTGAGTTATCTGAATTTAATTGTTTACAATTTTATGCAATCTTGGGTTACTCCATTCTTTAAAACTCATTTCTGACATGTTGTCATAGCAACAGGTCCATAAGTTCAAACCAGGTCAGAATCAGGATGAACTGAATATGGAATTAGATTGTAACGGTTTAAGCACCACCCTACTAAACCATTTTACTCAGATTTGACTCACAGAAAAATTAAAGAGGTAAGACGACATTCACACTGATATTAAACACTCCATGCTTCCATTAAACCATTCGATATTTATAACAATTGCATGACTTATGTGTGATCTAAGCATAATAGTCACATATAAATGTTGTAGACATGATATAAAATTATGCAGTTAAACAATGTTTGGTCATAAGTCTATATAGCATTGCTTTGGAATGATGCATTTGATCATGCAAAAAAAGTCTGTTTTTTTTTTTCTGTGGATTTCAATCCTGTTTAATAGGTGACTTAAAGGATAATTCCAGTATTTAGCACTTTGAGTCTATTTTCTAGTTTGTTTTGGATGAACTAGAGTGGTGGACTTAGAAATTTTGACGATGGGTCCTGTCTCGACTTTTAGACTATTTTAGGATCGCATCTGGGCGCTTCAGAGTGGTTGTCTACGAGCATACTAAAACATGTCCTTAAAAAAACACTTAACATTAGTTCTCAAAACTGTGCAACTCACCGAGTGATTAGTGGTGTTCGTTGATGATTAAAAACAAATATATCGGCGCAATGTATGCTTTCAATCCGTTTTATTTACTATAGTAGAACTATATTTTCAGATACCTCACAACCGCGTCTAAACTTCCGCTGGATATTTGAGTCTGAAGCGTTAGCACACTCCCGACCACTTGATGGCGACAACCACTTTGCCGCAGTTGCTCTGCTCACGCTAGCCTACTGAGAGACGGAGAACCGAGCGAAAAGACTACAACCAAATGTAAACAGACACCTTTCGGTTTCCAGTAGCGTAGTAATATCAACGAGCACTGAGGCTCCAACAGACATCACTGGAATTTTAAAAAATGGCAAATAAAACACGACAGAAACCTTATTTCGCTACGCTACTTGTTTTGGATCATCAACGTACACCACTAATCACTCGGTGAGTTGCACAGTTTTGAGAGCTAATGTTGTTTTGTAATGTTGTAAGTGTTGTTTTAAGGACATGTTTCAGTATGCTCGTAGACAACCACTCTGAAGCACTCAGAGGCTATCCTAAAAGAGTCAAAAACTCGAGACAGGACCCATTGTCCAAAACAAACTAGAAAATAGACTCAAAGTGTTAAATACCGGAATTATCCTTTAAGAAGAGGAAGGTCTGTTTTGCAGACCAGCGTGCATGGCCATCAAGTATTTGGCTGGGGGTTTCTAGACTAAATGGCGTCCCAAATTTTAGATCATCTGATTTAGGGTCCTGAGTGTTGATTCGGAATTTGGCACTTTGTTCACAGTCTGAAGGAGTCATTGCGGAGTGATTTGCTCTCATGTTCATACAACTTGCTAAGTAAATCGTCTCAGGTTACTATTGTAACCATAGTTCCCTGAGAAACAGGGAACGAGACGATGCGTCAAACGACACGGTGGGAACGCCTCTTGCGTGATTGCGTCTGAAGCATCTATGCCAACTAGTCCAATGGAATGAGAGAATGAGCGTCACGGGCGGGTGACGTCATGAACCAGGAAAGGATAAGAGCACTTCCGCTGCTCGCCGGCATTTAGCTTCGACAGTGCCGAAGCAAGCCGATCGCAGGGACGCAGGAAGTATGGCAGGGGGACGCATCGTCTCGTTCCCTGTTTCTCAGGGAACTATGGTTACAATAGTAACCTGAGACGTTCCCTTTATCGAAAAAGGGAACTTCGAGATGCGTCAAACGACACGGTGGGAACGAGAATACCCAACCCGCCATAATTACAAGTAACTGAGTGTCAGTCTTTCTTTCTTGTTGATCTAAGCACTCAGCACCTGAGAACCTGGGGCAGCATCCAGGTCCAGACTGTAAAATCTCACGAATGTGAGCGGAGAGGACCAGCCCGCCGCATCACAAACATCTTGAAGAGATACCCCCTGCAATATGGCTTTAGAAGCCGCCATACTCCTGGTCGAGTGGGCTCGGACCACCAAAGGACAAGGCTGGCCCGAGTACTCGTATGCTAGTGAAATAGCCTCGACTATCCACTTACTGACTGTCTGTTTTGAAGCAGGAAGACCTTTTTTAGGTGATCCAAAGCAAATCAGTAATTGGTCGGACTTTCTGAATGAGGAAGTCCGATGTACATATGTGTCCAATGCTCGCACTGGACACAACAGGTGCAGTCTTTCCTGGTCCGCATTTGCAAATGGAGGAGGACAGAAAGCCTGCAGCACAATAGGCCTCGGAGTCAAGGTTGGAACCTTAGGGACGTATCCCTGTTTTGGATATAGGAACGCCTTGACCATCCCCGGTGCAAATTCAAGGCAGGTGGGGGAGACCGAAAGAGCCTGAAGGTCGCCAACTCTCTTTAGGGACGAAATAGCTAGCAGAAAGATAGTCTTGAGAGTCAGGAACTTTTCTGAGACCGAATCTAAGGGCTCGAATGGGGCCCTAGACAGGCCTTCTAGAACTATAGTCAAGTCCCAAGCTGGCACCTTAGTGCGGATTGCAGGCCTCAGCCTCAAGGTGCCACGAAGGAAACGTGTAATCAGGGGGTCTCGACCCAAAGATATACCTCCCACCATAGTATGGTAAGCCGCAATGGCTGCCACGTAAACTTTTAGTGTGGAAGGACAAAGACCTGACACAAAGCGCTCCTGCAGGAACTCGAGTACTGTGTTGACAGAACAGTTAACTGGATCCCACTGGTGTCGGTGACACCATAAGGAGAAAACTCTCCATTTAAGCGCATACAGTTTCCTCGTAGCTGGAGCTCTGGAGCTTAAGATGGTCTCAGCAGCCTCAGCTGAAAGACCACTATCTATAAGTTGGGCCCCCTCAGAGGCCAAACCCAAAGATTCCATATCTCTGGCCGAGGGTGAAATATTGTGCCCCCGGCCTGAGACAGAAGGTCCCTCCTCAAAGGGATCTCCAATGGAGGCCCGTCTAGAAGAAGGATCAGGTCCGCAAACCAGATCCGACTTGGCCAGCGTGGTGCTACTAGCAATAGGTTTATTCCATACCGACGGACCCTCTCCAGAACTCCTGGGAGCAGAGCAACAGGGGGAAAGGCGTACAGACGTAGCCTCGGCCACGTCTGCACCATGGCATCCAGCCCCAGGGGGGCTGGGTGCGTCAGCGAATACCAGAGCGGACAGTGCGTCGTGTTCTGAGACGCGAATAGATCCACCTCTGCCTGACCATATGCCTCCCAGATTTTCTCCACCGCCTCGGGGTGGAGTCTCCAATCCCCTGGCCTCAGCTCCTGCCTCGACAGGATGTCTGCTCCTATATTCTGGTCCCCAGGAATATACACTGCCCTCAGGGAGAGTACCTTCCCCAGAGACCACAGAAGGATCTGGTGCGCCAGTTTGCAAAGCGGACGCGAGCGCAGACCCCCCTGGCGGTTCAGATAAGAGACCACAGATGTGTTGTCTGTTCGAACGAGCACATGATGGCCTCTTAGGTCCGGAAGGAAATGTCTCAACGCATTGAAGACAGCCATCATCTCCAGGCAATTTATGTGTCAAGAAAGATGATGGCTTTTCCACAGACCCTGAACCGAGCGGCCTTCCATTACCGCTCCCCAGCCGGTGAGAGAAGCATCTGTCGAGATCACTACTCGATGGCAAAGAGCTCCCAACACCGGACCCTGGGTTAAGAACCAGTGTTTTTTTCCATATCTCTAAGGCACGAAGGCATCGCCGCGTAACCTTGATCATACGAAACGGGTTTCCCCTCGGGGAGAACCCTCTGGTTCTGAGCCACCACTGTAAAGGCCTCATGTACAGCAGGCCAAAAGGTATCACGTTGGACGCTGCTGCCAGTAGACCCAACAGTCTCTCGAACTGTTTTACAGTGCGTGACTGACCTAGCTTTAGCTCTTTGATGGCTGACAGGATAGCAGCTACACGTACGGGCGACAGGCTGGCCCTCATCGTCACTGAATCCCATACCACACCAAGGAAAGTGGTTCTCTGTACTGGAGAAAGTACACTCTTCTTGGCATTGAGCCTCAACCCCAACATTCGTATATGAGCGAGAACGACACCTCGGTGTCGAACCGCCAACTGTTCTGATTCCGCTAGAATCAGCCAGTCGTCGATATAATTCAAAATGCGTATGCCCTGAAGCCTGAGAGGGGCTAAAGCTGCATCCATGCATTTCGTGAATGTGCGGGGTGACAGAGCTAGGCCGAAAGGAAGAACCCGATACTGGTATTCTTTGCCCCGAAAGAAAACCTTAGGAACTTCCTGTGCTGAGGGAGGATGGAGATATGGAAGTATGCATCCTTTAGATCTATCGTGACGAACCAGTCCTCGGATCTGATTTGGGTCACGATCTGTTTGATGGTCAACATCTTGAACTTGAGTTTCTGAACTGACCGATTCAACAGGCGAAGATCTAAAATGGGACGCAACCCCCCATCCTTCTTTGGAACAATGAAATAACGGCTGTAAAAACCCGATTCTCTGTCGGGAGAGTACACCTGTTCTATAGCTTCTTTTGCTAACAGGGCCTTTACTTCCTGTTCCAATACCAGAGCCTGCTCGGGACGCACCACTGTGGGCAGCACCCCGCTGTAACGAGGAGGACGAGAACCGAACTGGATTCTGTATCCTATCTCTACAATCTGCAGGACCCAAGGAGAAATATTCGGCAGAAGTTTCCACGCTGCCAGAAAATTTACTAAGGGAACCAGCCTCTCGAGGCTGGTCTCTGGTGTTACTGAGAGAGCCAAATCTGGAGCCTGAAACATAATGGCAGGAACTACCTGACCTGACTGCTCTAAAGCCCCCCTCAGAGGGCGCGAAACCGATGCTGTGCCGCAACACAGCATCATTGACTCGCTGGAGACCACTGCGCCCTGAAGCACCGGAGGTGGCAGGGTTGGCAGGAGGGCCTCGTGAGGACCCCGAAGTGGAACGGGCACCGTGTGATGAGGTGAACACCACTCCACTTCGGTCGGGGCTGTCCCCACAGGCCTGGTGCCTAAGCATCAGGACCTTTTTTTTTTTTTTTGAGCCGAAGCCTTCTTCGCCTGAAGAACGGTCCTCAGATCCGGCTTAGGCTTAGTCGACTTCGGTTGAGAGGGTTGCGTCTGTCTCCAATATCTACGTGGAGGTGCACGAGACGCAACACTCTCTTTTTGTTGCACACGATATGATGAGCTATGCGGCTGGGGCTGCTCACGCCCAGCATCCCCAGGGGGCTGGACACGGCGAGGGATAAACTTTTTAAATACATCAGACTGTTTTTTAGTCTCCTGGAACC